>OX645064.1:70306438-71515048 GCA_951905685.1 Eumerus sabulonum
AAATACCCGCCGCATAATTTTTCTTTTGAAAGAATCCAAAATCAGTTCCGCCGTCCTGTTTATCGTCCAACTTTCTGTTTAGCAAGACTGGCAGTATAAGCGTTTTGTAAACATGACTTTGATTCTTCGAGTGAAGAATTTTGACCCAAGTTGTTTGGATAAACCGAATTAGCAGCGGTTGTCAAGGACTATTCTATGCCGGACCTCCACTGTGGTATCGGAGGTATGGAGTTTACGTTTGACCCGAGGTAGACAAATTCTTTGGCCGCCTCGAAACCACCGTGATGAGCGACGGATCGGTTTTTGCTCACCAGCAGTTTTTTTGTCTTATCTTCGTTGACTTCAAGACCAATTCGTTTCGCCTGTTCTTCAATTGTCGTGAAAGCTAATACAACGTCACGCTGAGACCGCGTGGTAATATCAATTTCATCCGCGTATCATAGCAGCTGGACATACTTGTAGAAGATAGTGCCCTCCCTGTTGATGCCCGCCCGTTGCACTATCTGCTCCCGCACTAAATTGAAAATGTCACAACCACATGGCATCTCCTTACCGAAGTCCGGCGCATGTTTCAAACGGTTCAGAGGTCCTAGAACCGAACTGTATGGTGCATCGCGTATTTGTTTTCGGGTATCGCATCAAACAGTTCCTTGCAATGAATACTTTCGTAGGCGGCATTAAAATCGATTTATAGATGGTGTGTATCGATTTGAAACTCGCAGATCTTTTCCAGGATTTGTCAATGTGTGAATTTTTTGTCTGTAGTTGAATTGAAGGGCCGGAAGCCGCACTGGTAGCCGCCGATTAGTGAGGTGCAAAAGGGTTTTAGACGTTCACACAGTACGCTGGAAGCTATCTTGTTTGCGACTTTGAGCATGGATATACTTATATAGTTCTTGCAGGAGGTAGGATCGTCTTTTTTGTGGATGGGGTAAGTAGGGCTGATATTCCAGTCGTCGAGCGTGCTTTCATCTTCCCAAATTCTACAGATGATCTGGTGCATGCTCTCTACAAGGATATCGCCGCCAGCGTTGAAGAGCTCTGATGGCATCTGAGCCTACGGCCTTGTTGTTCCTCAGTTTTTGAATAGCTGTGCCGACTTCTTCAATGATGGTTGAGAGTACTACTTCAGCGGCTGGAGTTGGGATTTCCTCAGTCCTTTATACCCCCTATTGGTCGTGCTTATTAAGCACTATTCCCTGCGGGTCGGTGACAAGATTATCCTCGAAATTTCGAAGGGCCTAAATGCCTTTCTTGAAGCCTACTGCAAGGCTTTTTGCTTTCTTATAAATGGCCCGTATTTTATGTTTGTCCCTCGACTCCCTTATTTTCTTGAGTTGCGAATCCGCTCAGATTATGTTCCTCCCTTCTTAGGGCTCAGTACTCCTGTCACGCTGCTGGGCCTCCTTTGTTGGATGTGATAGGTAGGTAGCCTAAAGTGGTGTAGGCTACTTCCTGAATGGCTGAGCGGCAATTCAGCCACATATCGTTGACATTTGTGCTCGACGTTGGCATACGACGTTGGGGTGGCTGTGGTGTAGTGGTTAACATCATCGGCCGCCGAGCGGAAGGTCTATAGTTCAAATTCGCTTCGTAGCCAAGAAAAAGTAATTCCTATACGGACAAAAAGTATGCAACGCAGTTGTGAAGGGAAAGTGATCAGACGTACTGCTGGAGGCATCACACTCACAGTATATGTATGTATGTGTGTTGGCGTTACAGTCCATGAAGAACCTGAGCCGAGCTTCTCTCAATCACCCATGTTGTGTGTGATTTCATTTTCCCATAGGTGAAGGGACCTACAGTTTATTGCCGGTTCCGAGCGGCGAATTTCAAGAAGCTTTTCATGACAATTTTACTACAGGGGGTTTTGTCAGAACCCCGCTGAGGAGAAACACCGTGACAAACACGTTCGATGACATGGCTGTGTCGGGATTCGATCCCGTGTCATCGGCGTCAGAGGCCAACACACTACCACCTGCACCACGGTGCTCTCACTCACAGTATACGGTCAACTGAAATCCATCAACATCGTATGCAATACTAAAGTACTCGAACGAATTACTACGGACTATAACCAACCCGGAATTGGTTGGCTCTCGTCCTATCTAGGACAACCACCCCTGAGAGTAGTGAACGAACATCAACGACCCAAACCACTGCACACCGTTCAGGTTGTTTGTGTAACAACACATCAAAAGAGAATATAAAAACTCTTGAACCTGCACGAGCCTCTAAAAAAAAAAAAAAAAAAAAAAAAAAAATAACATCCGTTAAGGATATTATCATCTGCACGGATAGCCAATCTGCCAATCCCTTAACTGCAGCCTATCTCTAGACGAACAGTTCAACATTAAAATACTATGGGTTCCCGGGCATAGGGATATTCCAGGAATCTGCGCGGCCGATGAAGGCGCAAGGTTAGGGTCAAGCACACTCAGTCTTCCAACCCTCGGGTATCTAAAAACACCAATAAGCACGGTAAAGCACATGATCAAACTCCGAACCATATAGGCTTCAACCTCCAATAGAATGAAAGTAATATCGGCCTTACCACTAAACAAACCTCGCCTAAGCTAAACTTGGGACGAACCAGGGTCCTTGTGGCAACCAAAGGGGCAACCTTAAGCACTCTAGTGGGTGTTGTCACAGCTCACTGCACCATTGGAAAATAGGCCGCCAGAATAGGGCTACCTTCCGATGGCTTCTGCCGCAGCTGCATGGACCACCTCCTCTGTTCATGCCCTTCTCTTGCGAATCGCAAGAGGATATGTCTCGGCGCGCCCTTCTAGGATAACTTAGGTGAGCTAGCAGATATAAAAATAAACAACTTCACCGGTTCATCAGAAGCACTGATTAGCTTTCAGGTGGCGGATCTAGGTAATACGATCAATGTGGTATCAAAATGGGCCGACTTCGGCCTACGTGTGGCGTATGCTAACCACTACAACCTAACCTAACTTAATTGGTTTACCATAGGTAAAGCGTTACTATCATGTTGTTTTCTTCTATAAAAAACAGATTTTTTTTAAACGAGAGCTTTCAAATTAAAGCAAAGGGCGATTGCATACAGCATTTCCATTCAGCTTGTAATTTATTTCATTTGCACTCACTTGTCAAACAGATAGAACAAATGTTTCCTTGGAGAGTTACTAAGCCAAAGAAAAATTATAACTTTCCTTGACTCCATTAAGTCAAACACTATTCTATTCAATGAATGCTGCATTACATCCATTGCACATAGATACATATGTGTATTTATCGTTTGAACGAGATATGCAATCATCAAAAGCAGACAAGGCTTCATTCGACACTTCGTTGCTCAGGAATGACTTCCAACTCGAAGTAAAGTTTTTCAAATGCATTTTCGTAGATTCACAAATTCTTGTATAGCAACAGAAACGTTTCATCCAGACATGAAGGCATCAACTTATCACATCCTTCTTGAATGTTCGTAATCCCATATTCTACTATATTATGAAGACAAAAGGATAATATGTGGAAAACATTTTTATTTGCGAGCCCATGTTTGTGGTGCATTACTGGGGCGTCTGTTTGCCACACAGATTATATTCCCTCATCAACTTAATCTATTCAAATGAAAACAAAGACCTGAAAAGGGATAGAGTTGGTGTTGATGATACACATCCTTACGTAGTAGGTATAAGGATCTTGACACCTTTTCAATTCAACTAGCCCCCTTTTAATATATCTGTGAGAGGTATACCCATGTCTTAAATTACTCTAACGAAACCGGAAGAGTTTTCTGAATATTTATTTTCCAGTCGTCAGTAACAGGGAGCTCTTATCGCCATGGGTGACAAACTCATGGCTCCAACGACCAGAGAGCGCCGCCGTTGCAATAATTACATCAGCTCGATGTGACAGTGGTGTAATGAATGTGCCAGAGCAGGAGATGCCTCATCATTTATTCCCCAGTTTTCACGTGCTAGTAGTGGTAGTGTGAACTGCCGAAATTGGGCAGTAAAGAAGAATTAAAGCTTTTTCTCTTATTAGCAGCTGGCCTACCTTCACATGGTGGGTAGGGTAGTATCCTTGCCCGTGGTAGTCTTTTGCAGCAGGATGTGTTGGAATTATTTTAAGATTTCCGCTTTTCGCGTAAAATTAATTATGGGATTTCGCTTTCGCCAAAGTTCTATCTATAGACAGACAGATACGGATGGCTGTTTGGCTTGCCGTCTGCATTCAAACGATGACGTATCGTCACAGATGCGATAGTTTGGCACATTTTAGGAGTAAAGTTGATTGTATTAGCAATTTCACCCTTCACTGGAAAGTGGTGCACAACATTGATCGGACTAAAAGCAGAATGAAGAAAATTAAAAATTTAATTAAACTTCCAATGAACATATAGTTAACGTAGATACCGATAGGGATAGGGACAATATAGGGTGGGCCATGTAGTGTACTTCGTTTTTTATTTTTATTTAGTTGTCTCTTTATTGTAACTAAATGATACACTGTTCTTAGAACTATATTGCACAATCGACAGAGATATGGTAAATGTTACCTTATGACTACAAAATTATAATATGTTTTTTAATAATATAAAGCTTGTCAAATTTAGCTGAAGGAGAAGCTACAAGAAAAGTCTTCACTAAATTTCGTTTTAACCCTTAGGAGGGAGTACGGGTGGTGATGAGCGTCAACAAGAGCTACATAGCGAATACCTATGTACAGACACGAATTATTGATTAATTGACAAATTAACTAACAAATAAATTAGATAAGTATGAATTTAAGAAATAAAAGAAATTAATAAGTATACAGATGAATAAAAATAAAATTTCCCAGCACTCTATGCGACCTTATGCAAAGTGCACTACATACAGTAGAAACCTGAACACGGTACTGTGGACTTGTGGTGAACCCAAAGAAGACCGATCTAGTACTGTTCACTAACAAATATAAAATTCCGCCCGTCAACCCACCGAGGATGGGTGGAACTCAACTAACAATCAAAGAACAGGCTAAATATCTAGGCCTAGTCCTTGACAGGAGGCTGAACTGGAAACCCAACATTCTTGATCGGATCAAGAAAGCAACTTTTGCCCTCTACAGCTGTAAGAAAGTAGTGGGCAGGAGGTGGGGTCTCCAACCAGCCATTATGTACTGGCTTTACACAGCAGTCATAAGGCCTATCCTCCTGTATGGCGTCGTAGTCTGGTGGACTGCTCCGGATAAAGCTGTCAATCGAAACCTTCTGGGGAAGGTACAAAGATCGGCCAGCTTATATATAAGGCCACGGAGGCCTTAAATGTTCTACTACATCTTCCACCATTAAACCTTTTCAGCAAGCAAGTTGCTGCATGCGCGGCCCTAAGGGTGAGGAGCATAAGAAAATGGCCCACATCTCAAAAAGCCACACCTCTATTCTAAAACACTTCAAAGTACCCATGGACACTGACTACATCAACCCGCAGAATGTGTTCACCAGGAACTTCGAAGTTGTCTTTCCGTCCAGGGCGGAATGGGCTGAAGGGAAAGTCATACCAAAGGACTCGATCTCCCTCTATACCGATGGCTCTAAGATGGAGTCGGGTGTAGGCAGTGGGGTCTACTCCAAGGAACTTAACCTCAACCTATCATTTAGACTCCCAAATTACTGTAGTGTGTTTCAGGCAGAAATAACTGCAGAAATAACAGGCAGAAATAACTGCCCTGGCATGGCTCAGGATCAATGTAATATCCACAAAGGATATTATCATTTGCACGGATAGCCAATCTGCGATAAAATCCCTGGCAGCGGTAACCCACAAATCAAAAACAACTATTAACCGTCGCCTATCTCTAGATGAGATGGCTGAACAGTTCAACATTTAAATACTGTGGGTTCCCGGGCATAGGGATATTCCAGGAAACTGCGCGGCCGACGAACTCGCAAGGTTAGGGTCAAGCACACTCAGCCTACCTACCCTCGGGTACCTAGAAACACCAATAAGTACGGTAAAGCACATGATAAAGCTTCAAACCATAGAGGAGACCAATCTCCAATGGAATGAGAGCAATATCGACTTTATCACCAAACAATTGTGGCCTTAGTTGAACTTAGGACGAACCAGGGACCTGGTGGCAACCAAAAGGGCATCCTTAAGCACCCTAGTGGGTGTCATTACAGGTCACTGCACCATTGGAAAACACGCCGCCAGACTGGGGCTACCCTACAATGACTTCTGTCGCGGCTGCATGGACGAGGACGGGGAGGTATCAATACACCATCTCTTCTGCTCATGTCCCTCTTTTGCGAATCGCAGGAGGGTTGACCTCGGCGCGCCCTTCTTCGACAATCCGAGTGAGCTAGCAAACCAAAAAATAGCTTAAATCCACCGCTTTATTAGAAGCACCGATTGGTTCCCGGGTAGCGGATCAGGGTAACCTGATACAGGTGGTATCACAATGGGCCGGTTTCGGCCTAAGTGTGGCTTACGCCTACCACGTCAACCTAACCTAACCTAGACAAATAAGTGAGTAAGTAAATGTACAAGTGAATAAATAAATAGATAAATAATTAAATAAATAAAGAAGCAGGTAACTAAATAATTAAATAAATAAATTTATAAAAACGGATAAATAAGTAAATAAATAAAGAAATAAAAAAATAAATAAATACGTAGTTAAATTGTTTAATAGGTAAACATAATTATGTATAAGGAACAAATTAATTAGTATGGGATGTAGATAGTATACTTAATTTCAGTAGCTCAACTGGAATTCAAGTGGTTATCAGAGAACCTACATGCATTTTTGTAAGGTCTAGTCAAGTCAGAAATTCGCTTTGGCACTGTTGCACTTTTGTTTTGACATGCAGCTCTTCGGTAGAGAAGTGCCGAGGAATGTCTAGAATTGTCTTCAAAATTTTGTTTTGCTTTATTTGTAGCCTATGGAAATGGCTTTTAGCACACTTGCCCCACACACGAGAACCATAAAGCATAATTGCTTGGAATGTAACCTTATAAATGATAAGTTTGTTTTCAACCCTTAAGAAGGACTTGCGATTTATGAAGGGATAAAGTGCTTTGATAGTCATGTTGAGTTTGTCAATAACTTGCTCGATATATAAGCCAAATGTAAGTCTTTTGTTCAGGTGGACCCCTGGCAAGAAGAAGGCTTTTCTTTTTTTGGTGAAAAGGCATTTATTTTAACCTCCCAATCATTGGCGAATTTTTCAAATGTAACTAAGCCAGATTGCAAATTGGTTTCAATATTGAATATTTTTTTTCTAAATCATACAGAAAGTCAGTATCATACCTCTCCGGAATGAAATCAGTCGCTTTAAGCTTGAACATAGTCTGGAAATATTGAAAACTTATTTCGAAAATGAGTGCTGTGTAGCCCAAGCAGGGCATATTTTGAAAATAATTTTTGGCCGAAACGAAGCACCCACAGCGACTGCTCTACAAAAGTTTGTGCAAAAAGTTCGTGAGACTGGTATGGTAGTGGACAACACTCATGCTCTCCGTTGTCGTAAGGTGCGCACAGATGAAAATGTGGCTGATGTGGCCGAGAGTGTGAGACTCAATTCCCGAACATCAACTCGCCATCGATCTCTACAGCTCAACATTTCACTCACTAGTCTGAGGAGAATTTTTCAGAAAGACCTCGGATTATTAGCTTACAAGGTCCAATTGACTCAGCAATTAAAGGCACGTAACCATCCGCTTCGCAGTTTGGGACTTATAGCAGCTTGAATTGGACAACGATTTTGGGCAAAAATCATTTTTTCTGACGAGGAACATTTTCATCTCAGCGGCTACGTTAACAAACCAAATTGCCGCATCTGGGACTCGGAAATCCCGTACGTTATTGTCGAGAAGCCAATACATACACAGAGAGAATCGTGAAGGATCGACGTTATGCCAACAATCCGAAAACGATTGTAGCAGATAAGGCCAAAATCATCCAAGCATTCCGTGAGCTACAGCCTGAAACCATCAGCAGGACCATAGAAAAATGGGATAACAGAATGCGCTACTGCGAAACCAGCCGAGGCAGCCACTTGAATGACGTTGTACTTGTAATTATTGGGAATTTTCGTTCTTACTAATAAAGTCATAATTTTCTTCTTCTTTGGAGGCGTTACAGCCCATGAAGGACCCGAGCCAAGCTTCTCTCAATCACCCATGTTGTGTGTGATTTATTTTTCGCACAGGTGAAAGGGACCTACAGTTTTAATGCCGATTCCGAATGGCGTGAGTCGAGATGCTTTTTCATGGCAAGTTTACTACGGGGGATTTTGCCAGTACCTCGCCGAGGAGGAACGTCGCGAAATAAACATTCGATGGCGTTGGTGTTATCGGGATCCGAACTCGCTCATCGTGCGCCAGAGTCCAACACACTAACCACTGCGCCACGGCGCCCTCATAAAGTCCTCATAAAGTCATAATACATGAGAGAAATTTAATTTTGTTCATTTTTTTGCATTTTTAAAAAGAAATTTTAATTTGGCCCAAAGCGGCAAAGAAACTGCTGTGTTAATGTCGAGGTGTGTAGTTTCAGTTTTATCGATTAAACGTAGGCGCTTAAAAGAGATTCATTCACTTTTTGTTGTTAATGGGCAGTGATTAGTAGCCTTTGTTCAGGATGAGCACGTGTTCAATTTTATCATTCTTTCGCTTGAAAGAGCACTAGGTTTATTGAACAGTTAAAATGGGGTTATGGTGCTTTCTTTGCTGACCTGCTGGCCTGTTCATTGCGTTAGGGAACGCCCGAGTATAAGTGACCATTGTTTAGAGTGTTATCTGTACGAAAACTATTTGCAGTGAAGCCTTCCTAAAACATTGAATCGTTGAGATACAAGCGTTTGCAATACATGTGTACTGTGGAATATACATATCTGCCTGTATGCAGATTTGTGACTTGACTCAAACACTTAACAATGCATCCACCTCGTACAGTACGATGATCATTGGGAAACTTAATTGCCTTGCATGAATGCAAATAGTGACCATGCTAACGCACTACCACGTGACAATACCAAGAGAGTCTCATTAAACAAAGCCTTTTCGAATGACCAACTATCATTGCTTGGCATTTGATGTATTCAAACTTTAAAGTTTGACATTCCAAAGCAGTCACGATTTCCATTTCATAAAAGTTTGTTGTTTTCCAAAATCATGAGGATCGAAAGACGAATTGCTTTTATTGTTTTTTGCTCGGAATCATGAAAAGTTTTATGTCGTGTTTTATGTAGACGTGGACGACAGGTGTTCTTTTGACCAATTGTAGGTACATTTGAAGTTGTTTTCGAGTTTCTCGAATTAAACTTGATATACTGCTCCGTTGGCCTTATTGCAGATACGCCCAGAGCTCAGAAGTTTGTAACAAAATTCGATGCGTGCACAATTGTATCTTCTCATGGAGATTTGTACCTTCTTGTATGGTATTTTTGAATAGCGGTTCAGGACGTTGATTCAGTGCCTTTCACTGCGCTATCTGAAGACTTGTATTATTTATGACGTAGGATGTTGACGTTTGGATTAACTATGCAAAGTGCTTACCTCAAGTAACCACATGAAGATGTGCGGCATGCCGGTTTTCTTATAGATGCAATCTATAGCAAAATCTAGTAGCACATGGATCTTCAACTACATCATAGAACATGCCATAGAAAATTCAAATCAAAACTGTCGAAAAATCCCCAATGAACAGAAAGTTGTGGGGTTAATAAATTCTATGTCGCTCCGGGAATTGATGGGATACTTTCGAAAATGCTTCAAAAACCAGCAGAATCTATTGTTATGTGGTTAAAGCATAAGTATGTTTCCTACCTTGAAGCAAAATCAGGGCGGGAAATTATTGTGGCTTTTATGTCCAAGGCGCAATATATTCTCACTCCATTTTGAATGAAGACATTGGGGTGGTGAACAAATTATACATATGTATGTATGTGAGAGATTGCTTAGTAAAAAATTCAAATATAACTTTGAAGATTGGGTGACAAAACAAGGACCAATCGAACTGTTTGTCTCCCTAAACATTGCTGATAGTTTTCAAAAAAAAGCATGAAACAGACTATATGACTATATGAAATGTATTCACCCTGAACTTCGAAACCCCTTTCGCTCTAAGGTGGACTGGGTTGAATGTAAAACGGAGATTACAGCTATCGACGAAGCCTAGGCATAGCTCAAGATGAATGAAATATAATTTGCATTGACAGCCAATTTGTAATTAACTCCCACGGCGGAGATAATAAATCATTTATAGCTTTCCAGTGCCGCTTATCTCCTAATAAGTTGATTAAGCAAATCAACATTCGACTTATAGTCGGGCAAAGGGATATTCCAGGAAACAGGGCGTCGGATGAGCTCTTGATGCTCGCTTGGATCACTGACAGTCTTCAGTCGTGCAGTCCACTAAGCTTGAAAACGCTGCCTCCAACAAGTTTTGGGTGAAGACTTATTCAAACTACATTAGACGCAATCGTAGCTTGACGAAGGAGGAAATGTAAGAAATAGTATACCGCTAACTTTGCTCACGCAGTCCCATCATCAGTTGTAGCGGTTAGGACCTTAATTAACTCTTCTTTCAAAACTTGAGCTTCATCGGCTTTACCGAAATTTCAAGATGGTGTCTGGGGGCCAAATCTGAAAGGCAACCTTACCCAACCTAAAGCAAATGGTTACACATTGACTACCTAGGCCTAGGCTGATGACATTGCCGTTTTGATAGTTTGAAAGATTTCCTGAGCGAAAGGCTTAGTGGTGCACCATTACTAGAAAATAAACAGCCGAAAGGCGAGAAGATCGTCACGAATTAATCTTTCATGAATGGAATTTCAATGCACACGGCTGAGTATAGGCATACAAATAAGCTCCAAAGTCTAAGTTACATTGCATGACGGTTCTTGAGAAGGCATGAGAATCCCATCCAAAAGCGAAACATTGGCTATACGCTACTGCGGTAAAGTTCGCCCCTTCCTATGACTTAGGAGAATATTCGAAAAGATATGTACATACATAATTCCCAATTCGATTTTTCACTACCATCTGCCTCCCCGAAAATACTCAATAAAAATGGCGTTACAGCTCTATGACAGCCAGAGCCCGGCTTCTCTCATTCATCTACATAAGTATGCTTCTTATTCTATTTAATGCCGATTTCAAAGTAAACATTCGATGTCGTTGATGTTGTCCGGATCCGAACACCCTCATCGTGCGTCAGAAGCCGAAACACTACCCATTGCGCCACGACGCCCTCAATAAAAAAAACTGTAGTCGGTAAAAGGTGTTTGCCACCCCAGGATACGAAGAGTACACTTAGGCCAGAGAGGCCCGTTGTGTTGTTGCGATAGGGTTTACCCCCTATTCATGGAACCACTTAGTGCATCTTAAATAGTTAAGAAGGTCAGTTATCCCTACCCGTTAAACATCAGTCAAGACGTTAAGGAAGTAGGATCCTAAGTAGCGTTTCCTCATTAAACAGAGAGCCGAACAGGCGCAGATTAGGTGATGAATGGATTCGACCTCCTCTTCGTCTAAGCAGCTTCTGCAGAAGTCATTCGGAGCTTACCCAAGTTTTTGTGCATGACTGCCAATGAGACAGTGACCGGTGATGAAACCAATAATTTTGTAGATGTCAGTTCGTTTTAGGGAGATTAGTCCCTTGGTACGTTGACTGTCAAGCCGAGGCCAGATTTGCCTGGTGGTGAGGCAGGTATGGCCCTGGGGTCATCTTAGGTTTATCTCAGCCATGGCGAGGTTGTAAGTTTAAGCTTAATGGTTGCTAGAGGTATACCTGCGCATGCCATGTTTAATTGTTGCGTCGTTCATTGTCTGGCGAGTGAGTCCGCTCTTGCATTTGCTGAGATGTCGCTGTATCCTGGTACCGATAGGAGATGTATATTAAACTGCTTGGCCATCTCGTTGAGAGATAGGCGGCATTCAAGGCTTACTTTTGAAGTGTACTTCTTTAGCTAAGACGAGGCTTCCTTTATTGCCAAAAGCTCCGACTGAAGAACGCTGCAATGATTCGGTAATTTCAGAGCTTGGCTCAGGTTTTATTGTTTGCATAATACTCGACTGTCCACCCCGTATTTGGTTTTTGACCTGTCGGCGTAAAAGTCCACGCAGCTCTTTGCGGGGTTGCGCCTGGCGGGGCCAGTTCTGCAGCAGTACGTCTGGTTACTTTCCATTCACAACTGCGTTGCATACTTTTTGTCGGCGGTTGAAATTCTTCTCAAAGTCTGTGATAGGCTCTATATGGTCAGAGTTTTCCGCCGAGGGTATGCTGTTGTTCAGGATGGAGGAGTGGCCAGTGATTTAGCTGGTCTATTTGGAGCTGGGTTAAAGTGTGGTAGCCGTGAAATGGCTAATTGCTTGCCAAGTATATCGAGTGGTGTATGGTGGAGTATCATGTTGAGCGCTGGCGTTGGGGTGGACCTTAGGGCCCCGGTGATGCACATGTATGCCAGTCTTTGTACCTTCTCGAATCGCTTATGGTATGTTGCTTTGTCCAGTGCAGTTCATCAGACTACCATTCCATACACCAGAATAGGTCTAAGAACTGTGATATATAGCCATAGGGTAAGCTTAAGATTGAATCCCCATTTTTTTCCTAAGTCTTTCTTGTAGGCTGAGAGAGCTATAGTTGCCTTTTTTCGCAAGCTCCAATGTGTTGTTCTTCCAAGTTAGTTTCCTATTTAGTACAATGCCAAGGTATTTTGCTTCCTGGCAAATAGCAGTTCCATTTTCTGGGGGTTTATCTCAAGCCCATTGTGCTGTGCCCATTTGCACAGTATGGAGAATGCCGTAAACATACGGTCATTCAGCGTAGGTAGATATCTAGCCGAGATGGTAATAGCAACGTCGTCTGCGTAGGCAATAATATCTTTCAGAGAAATGAAGAGAGGACCCTCCTTTGTGGAGTACATCTTGGAACCGATCTAGTGGTTACTTGGCTTTCCCATTTAGAGTTGGTTTTGCGTGTTGAAAGTAACTCGCTAATCAACTCTATCAGAGTCCTCTCCACTTTTAAATTTTCTAGCCCATCTATTACTGTTTTCGAAGTGACGTTTTTGAGATCATTTTTTCTTTAAGATGGATTGATCTCACAATTTTCCTCACATGTGTGTGCAAGGCTATTTCGACAGATCTACTCTTAGAGTGGGCGTGTTGTGCGTTAGAGACTAGCAATGGATCGAAGTTATGGCGTATATGTAAGTCTATCCTTTTTAATACAAAGGATGATAGACTAATAGGCCTTAAATCCTTGGGGGGGTTTCTTCCGGCCTTGGGGACGAATAGTACCCTTGCGCACTTCCATTTTTCTGGAATGTGTCTCCAAGGTAGCCAGCCTTTAAAGATAGTGTCTAGCCATGGTATTATCCGCTCCATAGTTTGTGCGAGTTCGATGGGGTAGTTTTCATCCGGCCCTGGCGATTTGAAGGGCTTGAAACTTTTTATCGCCCAAGTGATTTTGTCTATAGAAATTATATGATCATACCGTCCCTCTATCGCGGGAGAGTTATGAGTTTTTCGCGTTTGCATTGAGTCCTGTGTCTCAGAGCAGCCTAGGAAGTGCGTATTGAGGAGATGATTAAGTGATTCTTCTTCTGACGTTGTCCATACTCCATTTGTTAAGAGGCAGCTCGGAGTAAGTGGATCTTTCGAGACGATTTTTCTCAATCTGAAGGCGTCTGAGATACTCCTCACATTGCTGTGGAAGAGTTTCCATGACTTCCCTTGTTCTTTTCTCAGAGTTTGCTTATACGCCCTGAGTGATTCTTTATACAGACCCCGTCCCTGTTGTTTTTAGTGCTCTTTGCTTTGCAGAAGAGCCTATGACAGTCCTTGCGGAGTTTGCTTAGAGTTGCGTTCCACCAGGGTGGGTACAAATTCATTCTAATTTTGTAAATTAGTGACATGGTGTGGACAGCAATTCAATTGAGACCCGGCAAAACGGTCCTAGAATTGAAAATTTCAATGCCAGCATTTTGTTCTTACATTTGTGCTTTTTCATTGTGGTATACTCGTATATGTATAATATACGGACTTGAGGTTGCCAGTACTTCCGACCACTTCAGAGCAGAACTAGACACGAAGGCTATCTGTCGTGGACTGTCGTTCCACTCCTTACGCTTTTATATTGTTTGGCTTACCTAGCGCAACCCATTCTCACCCGTACATATCGCTGTTTCGTAACCATAATCTGGGTTTTCTATTAGAGTATGCTTCATGATTGTCAACAGATGTTTTGATTATACATTTGTTGTTTTTTGTGGGACAGGATACGCCTTAAGGCAGTTCAAGTTTTAAATCTTGAAATATGATTTCAATGTTCGTTGTCAACGCTTATTGCTATCTAACTAAATGCAAACGAGTTCCCAGCATACTTTGTCAACAGAATATCTGCCATCTCCATCCATAGCACAACAACGCTAATATTATCCACTATCCATTGCGGGGATTGAATTTATCTCCGTACGTATGTATGTTCTTGAAATACATAGTTGTTAGTGGTAGCAGGCGAATTGCGTGACGTCGACAAACTTGGAAAAATACAAGTAATCCTTAGGCTTGCAGCAATCCATCTGAAAATCTAAGGCTTCTATATAGTACATTCAGTGGCATCTCTGGTATATACAATATTATGAGTACTCAGCTGGATACACGTGAATGTATTGCATCCCAATCATCCGTCACGAAGGTGAACTGACTAAAGCAAATCGTTATGCTCTGAATCTTTTGCTTTTAGCTCATTCGCAACCCCACAGGCATAGATAATTTGCGGTCTATAATCTTGTGGCAATTTCGCAGAGCATTAAATTAATCCGCCTTGGAGATGTGTCACCTTGGCTGTGGTATGGGTGTTAAAAACTATTCACATGGATTGTTCTTATGGTAGAAATATAATACTTTGTACCCAAGTATGTTAATGCTCAATTATATAGAAGATGAAAATCATACATTACACTTCAATGAAATTACTACTATGCTCGGTATGCGGCAAGGACACGGAGGGTCCTGGTAACAATCAATTAATTGTGATTTCAAGGAAAGCAAGTCTGTTTGCCTTCGGATCTATTTTTAGAGTTATAATTGCTGGTCAAGTGGTTTATCAAGGACTCTTAAAAGATGATAATTAGTGTTTACGTCGAATTGTAATGATTTATTGGTTTGAGTAATCTATTGGGTGGCTTGGAAATGTTCGCTGGTATCTCTATATTTGCGGAGGATGGGTAAACATTGGAGAACCACGGTCCAATTTAATTGTTTCTCCATCACTTATATTGTTATTTTTTAATTAATAAGCACTTAGTTTGTGTTCACTTTCAGGTGGATGAACATTTCTGTTCCTGTTCCCGACTCTTGCTTGAGTACTTGACTTACTTCTTCCACAGAGGTAAAAGGCGCTATGTACATTTCAAAACGCTCCAAATGACAAAGATAATTTTTTTTAAAAACGAACTAAATGGTTTTTGCTTGGATTACTGTCATGGTGTTTTTCGGTGACATTTCAAACGTCTGCCAATGTTGCCAAGGTGGACATAATAGACCTCTTTTAATCCAAGATATTCCCTTTGTAATTCTTCCTAGTCCTACCATAAGTCCTGTCTTTCTTTTTTTGTACTTATTTTTTTGTTTTATAGATTACACAGGTTCTTATGATATTTGTCATACAATCTTGACCGAGTACAGATGGTTTGGGTCGTAGATGTTCGTTCACTACTCACCAGGGGTGATTGTCCTAGATAGGAGCAGAGGAACTCGACTGAATTTTTACGTTGGTTGTAGTTCCTAGCAAATATTCCATCCCATTATGGTGTTGTATTAGAACTGCACACACAGAGTATGAATTCGAAGTGACCGTATATTGTGAATGTTGCACAATTTCCAGCGCTTATCGTTCCAAACTTCTTTCCGTTCACTTTTTTTTTTCAGAGCACATGCACTGATCAGTGAAGAATACTAGTCAGTTTGGTTTCAGCTTGCAAACATTGAGTGGGGCGCTAAAGAGAATCGAGTCGCGGTAATAGCGTTGCGTAAGAATATTCGGGTAATTTGCTCACTTCTGCGAATTGTCTGGAGTAGAGGACAGGCCAAGAAGTGGTCGCCCGCGCGTTGTCCGTACGAGTGCAGTAGTAAGGACAGTGCGTGAACGAAATCAGAGAAATCCCCTTAGGAAACTAGAGATCCAATGAATTGGATGTATCAACCAGATCCATGTGTAGGCTTCTAACTCCTCAACTAAATAAAATTAGGCTGGAAAGATGCAAGCGATTTTTGCAGTGGCACGCACACAATAGCCATGAAAACATTCTGTATACGGATGGGAACATTTTTACGGCGGAAGAAGTTTTCAACGAACAAAATGACAAAATGAATGCCACTTCATCTAATCAAGCAAAAAAAAAAAGTGTTCCAAAGGTTCAAAGTGGCCATCATCCCGCTTTCGTAATGGTTTGGTGGGGGTCTCTCACCATGGTGTCACATTCCTCAATTTCTGTGAAAAGGGCATAAAAACTGGTGCAAAGCTAACCAAGAAGGTATGCTAGAGGGTGTTGTGAAGGGATCGACCAATACCCATTTCAATGGATGGATCTTCCAACAGGATCTTGCTCCAGCGCACGAGGCAAAAACCGTGCAGGACTGACTCAAAGTCATTATTCATGGCCTTCTAGCAGCAGAAGATTGGCCGCAGGGGAGTTCAGATCTGAATCCACTAGATCATGGTTTGTGGTCAGAATTGGATAACATGGCCTGCAAGACTCCCCACAGAAATTTGGAAAACCTTAGGGCAGCATTAACCAGAGCAGCGTTCACGATCTCCACCGTTTGAAAGCTTATACCAGTCAGAGTATTGCATCTAAGAAATCAACATATACATAGATACTAAGTGTCGATTCTGTTCAGCGACTTCCTTTACCCTTACCACATACTGTACTTACTTACTTACTTAGGTGGCGCAGTCCGTTGTGAACCTGGGCCTCAACCAACAAACTTCTCCAGCTGGTACGGTCTTTTGCCTTCCACCTGTGTGGGCCACCTTAGATTCGGTCGTCCTCTGCGCACTGTCTCTCTGGGTTGGACTCGAAGACTCTTCGGACTGGACCTGTATTATCCATTCACTCTACGTGGCCTTCTTAGACGTTGTATCCGTAGAGGTCATACTAAGCCGATGTCGCTGTACAGCCTGTATAGTTCGTCGTTGTATCTTCTCCTCCACTCCCCGTTTATACAAACGGGACCATAGATCGAAGGCAGAATTTTCTTCTCGAAACGACTAAGTCCAGGCCTCTGCGCCAGAGAGGAGAACCGGGATGATTAAGGTTTTGTACTGCGCAACTTTGATCCTCCGAGAGAGGGCTCTACTTTTCAATTGCCTCTTGAGCGCAAAGAAGCAGCGATTGGCAAGAGTTATTCTGAGTTTTATCCAAGCGGTGGTGTCATTGCTGCTTGTCACTATCAAGCCAAGGTAGACAAAGTCCTTGACTACTTCAAAAATATAGCCGCTGAAGGTGAAGTTTTGACAAAGACGTCGGTGTCGCGCGTCTTTCTGTGACGACAGCTTATATTTGGTCTTGTCCCCATTTACCCTTAGATCCACTTTAGCTGCTTCTGCTTCAATGCTTTTGAATGCATCATTGACGTTCCACTGTGATAGTCCAATTACGTCAATGTGATCCGGGTACGCAAGCAGTTGTGCAAACTTGATATAGATCGAACCTCTTGTGTTGGCCAGTGAGTCTGACACCTTGTCTTAATCCTTTTTTAACATCAAAGGTCTCGGTTAATTCGGTATCAACCTTAATGGAGCAGCGGGAATTCTCCATTGTCATCCTCTATAATCTGACGAGTTTGGCAGTCATGTTAAAACTAGACATGGCTCCGTATACTTCGTCTGTATGCACACTGTGATACGCGGCTTTGAAATCGACGAAAAGGCCTTCTCCAAGATCTGTCGCAGTGTGAATATTTGGTCTATTTTGGATATACCTGGCCTGAAACCACACGAAGCTGTTAGATTATCCATAAAGGGTTTCATACGTTCACACAGTACGGTAGAGAAGATCTTGTATGCGATTTTAAGATTTATTTCCCTGTAGTTGACGCAGTTATAGGGATCTCCTTTCTTGTGGATTGGGCAAACGATGCTGAGTTTCCATTCTTCGGGCATGATTTCCTCCGACCATATTTTACAGATGAGCTGGTGCATGCGCCCCACCAGATCATCTGCAGCTGCTTTAAATAGCTCGGCAGACAGCCCGTCTTCACCCTCGGCTTTATTATTCTTGAACTTTCAAATTACTAGCTTAATTTCATCTAGGTCGGGTGGACGAAATACTCTTGCATCTTCGTCCGTTGCGAATGCATCACTCTGCCTGATAGCGGTATTTGGTCTCTCATCGCCGTTAAAGAGTCTACAGAAGTGTTCCTTCCATATTCTCAGCACCGACTGTGGCCACATACTGTACCACTGAGAAAATCTGTTATATGATGTTCAAATGTCCCGTTCTTTAGCTTCATGCCTTCACAAGCTGCTAGGTCACATGTCTTCTAAACAAAAAAAAAAAAAAAATTATTTAAAATCTCCGGCATACACTCTTTTCATTATTACCTTTCTTGTCAGACATGCACATGGATCTCGAGGATTACGGTTGCCCTGGTAATCGTTTTAAGATGAATACCAGACCTTCAGGCTTGCTGATTTCATGGAATAGTGACTTGTAGAATTATATTGTTGTTGCCTGTTCCAAACTTGGAGACTACTATTTGTCGCAGCTTGAATTACATTACCCTCCAACGTTTCTTCGTTGGCTATTTAGTATTGTCTTTGGTGCCCCCGTTGTGGGTACCATTGCATCCACTAACCGCACTATAATATAATAATCTAAAAAATGGTTACGACTTTACGGCGTGTTTAAAAAAAATCACAATTTACATTAAAACATTAAACATCCTGTTTATTTTGTATACATTGGATGCACGTTCATTTGATGGCGTATTTCACGGTGATTCCATTTTATTTGCTACTTCGCTCCTTCGGCTGCAGTCCACATTTTGATATTACGGCCATGTACTCCTTCGTTTTGTTACCACCGATACAGGTTTCTTTTGAATTTAAACTGCTACCTATACTACTAGGTTTCCAGTTTCGTCCCTTCAGGCTTCCGTTCTGGTCTTATATCCCTGGCATGTTTGTTTTATTCGTTGATAAAACCTCCGAACGTCATTCCTGCGATAGCTCCTCTCCCTCTCCACAATCGCGAGCTTCTCATGCTCCCTTTTTTTAACATGTTTATGCTCCTCCCTCCTCTTTTGTTCATAATGCTTACGAGCAGCTCTCGTCCTTCTATGCAGCGCCTCTTGATAGGCTTGCTGCTTAGCTCCGTGTGCCCTACTACACTCGTTGCCAAACCAAGGGTCTTTTGTTTGTGGCGTTTTGAAACCCAATACCTCAGAAGCAGCCCTCTCTAAGGCTTATTGACAACGAATCCATTGGTGTTGTTCGGTCTTAGCAGGTGTTGGAGGGTTTTCCGAGAGCATTGTGACGTTGTATGCCGCTGACCTTACTCGATTTATCTTTGTCAGGCATATTCGTAGTCGTAACCTGGTTGCCACAAGATAGTGGTCCGAGTTGATGTTGGCTCCTCTGAAAGTTCGTACATCCAGAATATCGGATGTCAATCTGGTTGACGGTTGATTCATCCGGAGATCGCCAAGTCACCTTGTGGATGTTGAGATGTGGGAAACGCGTGCTAGCAACTAGAATGTTTCGCCTCGTTGCGAAGTCTATCAGCATAAATCCATTTTTGGATGTGGTGTTGTGTAGGCTGTGCTTCCCAATGAGCCTATCAAAAACGACTTCCTAGTCCAGTTTCACGTTGAAGTCTGCCAGTACGATTTTGACATCGTAGTTGGGGCATTGGGCATATGTTCTATTTGGGAGATTGTAGAAGTCGTCTTTTGAGAGCACCGTGGCGCAGTGGTTAGTATGTTGGCCTCTGACGCCGATGACACGGGATCGAATCCCAACACAGCCATGTCATCGAACGTGTTTTCTCGGTGTTTCTCCTCAGCGGGGTTCTGACAAAATCCCCTGTAGTAAAATTGTCATGAAAAGCTTCTCAAAATTCGCCGCTCGGAACCGGCAATAAAAACTGTAGGTCCTATGGGAAAATAAAATCACACACAACATGGGTGATTGAGAGAAGCTCGGCTCTGGTCCTTCATGGACTGTAACGCCAACATACATACATACATACAGAAGTCGTCTTTTGTAGTGTCATCCATGTCCTCGGTTGGGGCGTTAGCGCAAATTAAGCTGATGTTGGCGAATTTAGCCTTGATGTGGATTGTTATGAGACGTTCGCTTACATGCCGGAGGCTCAAGACTTTTGCCTAAGTCTACTTCTAATAACAAATCCGCATCCGCCGTAGTAGGTGTTTGGATTGCGGTAATATCTGCCTTATAGCAGTCTAGAGTTGTTCGGCTGCACGTGGTCTATTGAGGGACCTAACATCCCACGTACAAAGCCGAATACCATTTTTCCTTTTCCTTTTGTTTTTGTTTCCTGAATCGTCATCGGTTAATCATCTCCATACACTACCTGCAATTTTCGGTGGATTTCCGAGGGTTTTTAACTAGGTTTTATTAAAAATGTCTTTTTTTTCGAAAAATGCACAAGACAAACAAAACGACTTTCATCCAATGCTAGATGAAAACTAAAAAAAGAGCCCCTCGTTTTAGACAGATGTTGATGATGACGAATGACGCAGTGTTGCCAGTTGCCTAGTTATGACTAAGTTCCCGCAATTAATTGCAACACTTCGTATAACTATGCAATTCACACACTTATTTCAATTACACATTCCCTGAAAATGTTAACCCTTTCCAAATGTAGGTATTGATTTTGAAATACGTCATGCTTTCGAGTGTCTGCTTTGTCTATGATTTTAACGCAATGAGAACTGAAGAGCACATCTCAAAAAATTAGTGAACCCTAGCAACTTCAAGTTATATGTTTACCTATTTGTTTTTCTACAAATCTTTTAGGTGTACAAATATGTAGAGAGGGTAAGCTCAGAAGCAAATGTACACTATTATATTTGCACAAAAATCAAAACGAATTCAGGTTAGTGTTAGCAAAGCTATTTGAATCAGGGACAAGCGATATTTACAAAACAAACTTTAGAATAGGAGAATGTTTGCATGAATTGTGCTCACCAAAATCAATCGACAACCATTGTGCTTTACACTTCATTGATGAACAATCAAAGGAGATTGAATGAAAGGCCAGTGGAATGTAATAGTAAAGCTCTGTTCTAAGAAATATTGAAAAAGGACGAAATTCGTTGATGAAAATAATAGTGCAAATTATTTCTCTTACCATTGTTCGATTGTAGCCCTGCATTCTCTGTTTAACTAGATGTGAATATCTATGGCACGAAAAATTAAGCGTACCCTTTATCTATGTCAAAAAAATGTACTCCATCAATGGACCTTTAGCTCCCTTTTTAGCTTGATTCAATTTCCACAAAGGTGGACTTAATAATCTCGAGGATAGTGTATAATATATTACCTTGCCCATATTTCATATCTCAGTATGAGGTGGATAGTCATTGTATGAGGAAGATACATTTACCCTATTTATTATGCCATTGCATCAGAATGCCAAGAGCTTGTCGTCTAACTTCAATCCAGCAAAGGTGACATTCAAGTATAACCAAAATTGTACAAATCATTTCGGCCTTGTCTCTTAGGAATTCACACAATGAGATGCAGTTTTGTTACTTGCTCTCGATTGGGATTCATAGCCATTCTCATATCAAAATTCATTGTTGCTTGTCATGACATCGAAGTACTGATGTACTGTCGGTAGTTCACAGAAGACTTTAATGGAGTAATGCTGAAACCTTTAAAGCACCTAAACGTTAAACTAACCAATAGGGTGGCATAAAGTTTGCGAGCATGAATTTCATAAGTTAGCTTCAGGTGTCAGGTTGCAAGCTTTCGATTCGGACCATGTATACGTGCATACGTAACGTTTTGTATCTTTGTGAAGAACACGTTTGAGCTACAGAAAACTATATCACGTTTCTCATTAGCACGCGCAGGAGGCATTCAAGGAGAAGTCGAGGAATAGAAACATACGAGAAAGCCATTTCGTATAGTGAAAGTATGAAAAAATTTATTAAGCTCAGACCACAAGTTGCTATGCTTGAAGTTTCGTTATATGTTGTGCTTTATGTGAGCCCCATCGGGCATAGATCACATTCATAATCCAATAAGAAAGAATGATGCAGTTCCGTCGGCGATTGAGCTACATACGTAAACCCGCACACTAATATCTCTGAAAATTGAGATGAAGAGTTCAATTAATGTTAAGTGCCTTCTCGTGTTTCGGAATTCGAATACGGAAAGTTCGCTTTTTTACAGAAGCACTCCCACATCTGGACATGGGATCATGTGTTTCGGTTAAGGAGGAAGAAAACTATGGCTGGGCATGGACACATGTGAGTGGGTTGCTGATGGAACGATTTCTTCCGAAGTCGAGATATGACACCAAGTTGTTATTTTGGCTACTCTGGCGTGAGATCAACTTTCAGTTTTAATAATAGCTCTGTAATTTTTAGCAAGGATTTAAGGTGGTATATATAAAACGAGTTTAAGCAGTAGTCGAAGTATGGCACTTAGAATTAGTCCATGCACAGCTCGTTAACTAAGCAAAACGCGCTTATGCCAGCGCTAGAACTAATTTTTGAAGTATTTTTAGTATGACCGGATTTGGCTGTTGTCATTCGAGTGGTAATTAAATTATTTGCCTATCCCTTTGGTAGCTCCAGACCTGTCTTCGGAGTGATTTTTTGATCCGGTGGTACAGGAAGAAATCGCGGAGCGCCGAATCTGATGAAATCTATAGCTGTTGGTCAAAAGTCGCGAAAAGTGGTACAAAACTCAGCACTTGTTTGCTTTCAAATCGAGGCTTGTTTTTGAAAAATTCTTGTTAACTAGAATAAGAGCCGAAAAAGTTATAAGTAAGCATAGCATCGCTGTAAATTATTAGGATTTTGCCGATGGTCTACCATGGAATTCGTTAAGTCTCTTTTACGCTCGAACACGTAGCAATACAATTGTAAAATTATATAGTGAAGGTATCCCTAGTTTGGGTCATGTTTCAAAATGGTTCAGTGGCCTGTAATGTAACCCATTAAAGTGCTTAAAGTATTCCTTTTGGTTGCCACAAGGTCTCTGGCCCGTCCTAGGTTTAGCTTAGGCCAGATTTATTTACACATAAAGGCGATGTTACTTTCGTTCCATTGAAGGTTAGCGAAGTTAATTCGAAGTTATATCATGTGTTCTTAAATTCCTGAGGTTTGGAAAGCTAAGGGTGCTTGACCCTAACCTTGCCGCGTCGTCGACCACGCAGTTTCCTAGAATATCCCTATGCCCGGGAACCCACAATATTCTATATTGAACTGTTCAGTCATCTCGTCTAGAGATAGGCGGCAGTTAAGTGATGTCTTTGTTTTGTGGGTTACCGCAGCCAGGGATTTTATCGCAGATTGGCTATCCATGCCAATCCACCACCTACACCCGTCTCCACCATGGAGCCATCGGTACAGAGGGAAATCGAGTCCTTCGGTACAACTTTCCCTTCAGCCCATTCCTCCCGGGATGGAAAGATAATTCCGAAGTTCATAGTGAAAACGTTCTGCAGGATGGTGTAGTCCATGTCCATGGGTACTTCGAAGTGGTTAGGAATGCTACTATGGTCTTTAAATGATGTGGGCCATTTTTCCATGCCTCTAATCCATTGAGCCGCGCAGGCGGCAACTTGTTTGCTGAAGTGGTCCAATAATGGGAAATGTAGTGGAATGTTTAGGGCCTCCGTGGGGATCAATCTAATCGCACCACTTATGCATATGCTGACCGATTTTGCACTTTCCCCGGAAGGTTTCGATAGACTGCCTTGTCCAGAGCAGTCCACCAAACTATGATGACATACAGGAGGATGGGCCTAATGACTGCTGTATAAAGACAGTGCATAATGCTTGGTTGGAGGCTCCACTTTTTGCATACCACTTTCTTGCAGCTGTATAGGGCAGTGGTTGCTTTCTTGACACGATCAAGAATGTTGGATTTCCAGTTCAGCCTCCTGTCAACGACTAGGCCAAGGTATATGGCCTGATCTTTGATTCTTATTTGGGTTCCCTCCAGCCTCGGTGGGTTGAAGGGCGGAATTTTATATTTATTTGTAAACAGTACTAGATCAGTCTTTTTGGGGTTCACATCCAAGTCCACAGTACTGCGTCCAGTTTACTACTGCATGTGACGCTCCCTGCAGTAGATAATTTAAAGGGTCGGGAAATTTTCCTGAGACGGCTATAGCAATGTCATCCGCATAGGCTGTCCCAGCGTACCCTTCCTGCTCTAGCAACAATAGTAGTTCATTGGATACTACGTTCCAATGGAGAGGGGAAAGCACTCCACCTTGTGGTGTACCTCTGATTACCATTCTAGTGGAATGGTACCACGGCACCAGCGAAGTTGGCGTTGACCACGCTTTGTGGTCAGATCAGTCAGCGCTTTGGTGGCGGCCCATGGTTCAATATTCTTACAGGCGCCCTCAATATCGAGAAAGGCCACTTGGGTGTATACTTCGTATTCCAATGACCGTTCTATGGTTCTAACTAGTGAGTGGAATGCTGTTTCCATCGATTTGCCTTTATTGTAGTGTTAGTTCTCCAACAGCCTTACTAAGCTATAGCAGTGTCGAATGTGTGCGTCTAAAATCTTCTCTAGAGTTTATAGTAGAAAAGAAGTAGGACTAATACTCAAGTCATTTGCATACCTGATACTATATAAGTTATTCTATGTTTATTGAAGGCAATCGGGAATCACTAGTATTCACAGTATTCATTGATGTCTCAAAATTGTAGGAGCCTTTGAAATCACCGGGAATCATTAACCTGAAATCTCTGAAGTCGTAGAAGACAAATTTAAAGTTCTTAAAAGTTCTGGAAAAGTTTGACTTATTTACAGATTCGCTTGTCTTTTTCAACCCAGATTGGTGTGAAGTCAAACAAATTAAAGCTCGAAATGATTGCAGCTTTTATACATAGTTATGCCACCTGCTACAGTGTCTAATTTTATGAGTTGGTATGGTTTTTAAGCATCCCCAAAACTTGCAAATTTCCCATGGCCCTCTTGTTCGAGAAGTTTTTTTGTAGTCAATCATCCCTGCCGGATACCACATGTCTCCTACACAATTTGTCCAATCCTTGTCCACTAAACTTTTTCTCAGAAATAGCAAAGAGTCACATATGGGTACACTACTCGTCAACTGCTTTTGCAATCATTCTTCACTAAACTTTCCGCCGGAAGGGTATCATTGTCCCTTTGCTCCCTAAGTCGTTTGCAGTTTGATTTCTAGTCTCCGCAAAGACTGGCATTTTCGGCTGAATGAGAATTAATATGTCAATCAAAGTAATTAATAATTAACTGAACAGTGTTTACGCAACCGTTTATGGGTGAATTGCAAAAACCTTGCCCAATACTTGGTTTTTAATTGACCTACACTCTTCTGCCTGCATGGAGATTATGTAAATTCAATTGAATTATGTAAACAAGGTGAGCATTCCACTTCTATCGACAACATTTTAAATGTCAAGTATTAAGCCAAAGTCACCACTTGATATGTAAAAATGTTCCATTAAGCAGTAAACCCTGTCCGCCCACTTAATTAAATTCGTACCGCTCTGCTCTCGTCATCATGATCATCGGGTTCATCTTTATCTTCATCACCATCATTATCGTCATCATCCTCATCATCATCGTATACGTCGTTGGTGTCGTTACGATGGTATCTGGTTGTTCTGAAGTGTTATTCAAAAAATGCATCTATGTATGTAGCGCAAACGTGAATAGTATCTTTGTTCTGTCCACAAACTCTTGCATCCTGGCAATTTTAGTGTATTAGCTACTAGTAACACACTTAAACTTTGTAACCAATACATGCTCGAGGAGGCTTCAACGTATAATTGTTTTTATGTCGAAGATAAGATGATAAAGTACATAACAAACCATCAGAGTATGCACCAAGGAGATATGTCAAAAGGCCATCAAGCAAGGGAACCGTGGTCACTTGTGACACGCCGCCCCCTTTACAAAATTTGTTATTAAATATTTAAGAGACGAAGGCGTAAGTGTATAAGGGGATGGATGTCATCCATTGGGGATTGTTTTCCGGTTTAATTTGAAATTAAGTTTTTGCCAAGGTCTTTCAAATGAAACCTAATGTAGGTTGTTGCCTACCAGACCAGATGATGTTCTTACCTTCTTGATGCTTTGGCGAAGGCTAAGCATGATGGATGTAAGTAGGTACTGCAATTTGCATAAATGACAGGGAACTTAGATGCTTAACAGGCAGGTATAGTATTTTCTCTCCTATCGCATGCCAGCACAATGGTGATCCCTTGGCTCTTGAGAAGGTATTCTGCCAACACTCGTTTCGTGTAGATACTTGTGCATATATGTATATAGTCCTTCGAATTGAAATAATAGTGTAAGTAATCTCTTATTTATTAAGGTAATATATGAGTAAACCCTTGCTGAATGACTTCATTTGGTGAAAATCCAATAAGACGAATGAACAGCGAAAATCAGAAAACCAATGTGAAGTGCAAAGCCAGTTTATCCATTATCCCTTTTCCGAACAGACATTGCATATGCATAACAGGTGCGAATTTACATTTCAGCATTAAAGCTTGTTACCGAAATCCCCGATAGTTCCTCGTACTGAGCAAATATTGTGTGAATAAAGAGCCAGTGTGTCGTATATTCGCGGTACGATGTGGAATCCTCGTTTTGGTGCGGACAAAGTTTCCCCTTAATACTATGAAGTCCATGTAGTTTCGGGCTTCAAACTTCTCGTTTTTTGTTTTCAATATGCGAGGACTTTTAAATTTGCCACGGATGTCACTGTCCGATACGACCCGAGCTTACCATGCTGTTAAATATCGCCCAAACTTATGTATGGGGCATGATAGTTGAATGATGTTGATTTCAGTTTCCCTGATGCCTTGAAGCTGAAAGTTTCACGCTAGGAACGAGTTCCCTTTCAGATTTACTTTTGACACACAGCTACGAATATAGTTACATACAAGTGTTCTTTCATTTGCGAAACTCGGGACTGACATTTCACGTAGCGTCCAGTGGTTTTGGCTCCAAATACTCTTTGTTACACTAACGCATTGTTTCAGTATAAAAACTCTTGGGGACAAGCTACTGCATTGTTGAAAGAGGCAATACAATGGATGTAAAGGATGAATGTGTTGTCTGTTATAGCATGAAATAAGTTTGGCTCCAAGATCTCCGCTTCAGGATATCCGACTTCCTTTATTCGAGCATAAAGTAGTTGTTCGTACTAGCGATTTAGTTTCTTTTGTATTTATTCAACAGTATGATTGATGGCGCAAAAGATGTTAGGATGAGTGTTAGAAAAGCTTAGAATACACAAGATGATGGGGTTAAGTATTTTTTCTGTTGCGAAATGTCGGACAGTGTTGCTAGTAATTATGAATTTTGACGGACTTCACAGCAAGACTTAAAATCGGATAAGGCTACATTCTCAATGAGTAGATATGAGGTTATGTGTGAAATTTCTTATCGAAGTGAAAGTTCCTTATATATCTGCGGTACGAAAATACTTATTCCGACTACTCGGAAGTCTAGTCGTCTATGGGGTCCTGACAAAACCCCCATGTAGTATAATTGTCGTAAAAAGCTTCTCGAAATTTGCTGTTCGGAACCGCTGTAAGTCCCTTTCACCTATGGAGAAATGAAATCACACATAACATGGGTGATTGAAAGAAGCTCGACTTTGGTCCTTCATGGACTATAACGCCAACATGCATACTTACTTAGGTGGCGCTACAGTCCGTGGTGAACCTATGACGTGAAATGAAGATGTATGTTTTTAAAAGACCCAAATACGACATTTGTTATGTACAACATATTGAGACAGCTTTAAAAAGCTGTTGAATTCTATCTCCTAGCAAAAATAATTCTATGCAGTTGGCACCAATTATAGGCCTTTCCTTCTGTGAGCTTTTTATGACACGCTTTTTAGAAATATGTTGATTTTCAATATCTTTTTCTTGGGATTTTAGTCCCTTGATATAGCTTAGTGCCATTATTCGTACTCCATCGCGGTCTCGCCGTTTGCTAAAATTCACAGTCCTTAAGCACTCCGTTCTTTATAGAACGCACAATCTAGACAAGAAATCAACACTTGATGCATTCGACGCACTGCCTGAATCCATCCAAAAAATGGTTTTCCTGTTCCATCGCACTGAATACGTTTTACCGAGCGATTTCAATGTACACAATTCTCAGTGGCTTCGACATTCTGGACAGACAACACCCGAAATGCTTGCTGAGTTAAATCAATTAACTCAACCTGTGAACGAGACGTCACGTATCCACGTATCCCCGATGTTGCTGGTCATACCGCCAACACACTAGACTTGTTTCTTACCTCCCAGCCTAACAAATACACGATTGATGTATTGTCGCCCCTAGGCTCATCTGACCACTGCCTGATATCAGTTAAATTTTCGAACTCCCACCACCCAGTTAAAGAAAACGCTCCTAAGAGAACATTATGGGTCTACGAGCAGGCGCCAACTGGTGCAACTTCTTAACAACTTCTTTCTGATTTTTAACTGGTCGTTGTGCTTCCTCGACAACGAAGTGAGCGCCGCAACTGATATGTTCGCAAATATTATCCGAATCGGCATTGGAAATTTTATTCCAAGCAGCGCCAAAGATAATATGTATGTGGTTTGACTTGAGGTAGAGGTAGGAGGCTATTAGACTTAGGGAGCTAAGCTTTGGGGCCTATAACGCAAACAGTTTTGAGTAAAACCGAAAAAATACATACAAGCCAAAAATGACTGCAACACCTACACTCGACGGGTTAAATTCCAATTCGACCAGAAACTAAGGCGTAAAATCCTTCAATCCTTCAAAGGTAGCAAAAGTTTCTGGTCGCTTGTAAAAACCGAAAAAAAACCTCAACTACGTCCTTTATACCAACGCTCATCCACAATGACATTACAGCTGTCACCCTTTATATTAAACTAACCAACTTGATATCCACTTCTTAGTCAGTTCTCAGCTCCCAGCTTGTACTTTATCTCCGCCTGTACTAGACTGCATCAATTCCACCGGGGGACTAATCCACTTTCGCACACGTACAGTCGGTTCTTAAGGACCCGGACATACACAAATCCGCTGGTCCAGGTGGTATTGCCCCAATATTTCTGAAGAGGTGTTCTTCTACGTTGGCAAAACCACTGCGTAAGCTTTTTCACCTTTCCTATTCTTCTGGGCTCTTTCCGAATATGTGGAAAAGAGCATTTCTCCACCCTATACCCAAAAAAAGCGAATCATCTTCTCCCTCCAACTACCGACCCATTGCACTCCATTCTTTCCAAGGTCGTAGAGACGTTAATTAATCGTCAGCTTATGAAATATCTTTAATCACGGAAACTCCTCAATGACCTTCAGAATCGCTCTCATCATCAAGCAGGTTTAGCATGACGCCCTTGCGTCGAAAATGCGTGCTTTCAGGATCGATGAGTCTCCTCTTCAGTAGATTAGAAGCAACCTTTCGAATCGTTCAATTCAAGTTGTTTTGGACGGATTCTTTTCTAACATCCTCTTCTTAAATGCTGGTGTTCCCCGGGGCTCCGTCTTGTCTCCACCACACTCTCTCACTTCAATGAATAATCTCTTGCCTGCCACTTCTTATCCAATTCACTCCTTCGCTGACGACTGTATCCCTAGCTTTTCATATTCATGCACTACTTTACAACCCTGCACTTCGACTGTAGTTGGCGAGTGGCAACGTATGTTAAGCTCATTAAATTCCGATATCGACATCATCACCTAATGGGGTAAAAACAATAGAGTGGAATTTAATGCTTCCAAAACACAATGCTGTCTCCTGTCATTAAAGTGTATAACTAACCCGCAGCCATTATCCATGAATGGCACTTACATCTCAGAAATCGAAAAGCTTTCCATACGGGTATATGTGTTACTCACAATCCTAATTGGAACGACCACATATTCAGTGTCGTCAAGATCTGGCTACAATCTATAAGGGGTTCTTTCGCCGTAAATTAGAGCTTAAGGCTCATGTCTGATCCGATGCTTCCAAGACCTCATTGCACCTAGTAGATACAAAATCGCGCGATAAAACTGATTGGTGTCTCCAGCATTACCAAAACACTAGACTCGCTGGAACATCGAGGGAATTTTTCCTACCATTCCCTGTTTTATCGTTACTTCCACAAAAAAATCCTCTGCTAAAATAGCTAGTTGCATTCCGCCCCTTCGACATTTCTGGTGCATTAACTAGCAATGCTCACCAGTTAAACTTGAAGACCGCTTTCGGGCGACCGTCAAATATTTGGAATCTTTCTTTAACCGAACCACACAAATTTGGAAATCCTTGCAGGATTCGGTCTTCCTCCCTCAATACAACATGCAAGCATTTAAGATCAATGTCCATTGGCCTCTCCTCTATTCCTCTACCTTTCTACCTTCTGCCTGTAGTATGTCACCCGACATAATAAGGGTGACATATACCCTTTGGTGAGAAACAAACTACTGTCGTTAATAAATGTGTGGCCACAACCAAAAACCGCTTAAGTTCAAAACTATTTTTATTGGGTATAGTGCTTTGAAACAAATTTTGAATCTGAAAAAGACTGATGCATTAAAACAACAAATCTTTTTCAAATTCCAGTTAAAGGCGTCAACCAGAATCGCATACACAATTTTTTGTAATTCTTATGTCCTTATTCCCAAATTTATTGTATGTCAGTTAAGCTGTTATTGCAAACTGAATTATTTTTCAAACTTTTCCTTAAATAAGATAAGCTGTTTTTGAAAATCTATTTTTTCACTTCAATCAATTTAAGTGATTTTTTATTGCTCTATTGACATGATGTCGCGGCTCACTTAGACTACTAACAGCCCATTGTGCCCATTGTGAAAACTAACCCGAGGGGAACCTGTTAGTTGCCCGCTGAGCTGAACCATCCACATTCAATTAAGAACCTTAGCAGTTTGATCAGCTTAATGACTCTTGCCTCCTTTAAACCCGAAAAGAAATAGTTCCCGAGGTACGTAAATCTTTTTCGGGCCAGTGCAGGGCATTCACACAGTAGATGACGAATGGATTCTATTTCCTCTTCGTCCCTACAGCTTTTTGCAAAAATCGTTGTTGGGCTGGCATAGTCTAGCTGCATGATATGATATCATGCAGTGCCCAGTGAGGGCACCGACTACCAGTCGTATATTCCCTCTACCAAGATTTAGCAGACTTTCCGTCCTTTTTTTGTCATAGACAGGTCATGTTAGCCTTGCCGTAGCGCATGTATCTAATTGACACCATCGCTTGTTGGCCTTTCCTAGTAGTTCCACCCCTATTTCTCTAAATAGTTGTGATCTGCGAAGTATCTGCGCCTGATCCTAGTCTGGCTAGTTCGCCCGCCTTCTCATTTCCGGAAATATTCACATACCCTGGTACCCAGCAGATGGTTACCTCATTGACATCCGATATTTCTTCTAGTTTCTCTTTACAGAGTTTTACGAGCTTGAATCTTATCCATGTTGCTTGCAGAGCCTTAATGGCTGCCTGACTGTCAACATAGATTATGAATCTCTTACCTGAGAAATTCTCCCTAAGAATCAGATCCGCTCCTTTTTTGATTGCGAAGATCTCAGCCTGGAAGACGCTACAGCCATCATCAAGTCTGTAGGAGTGGCACACTTCCTGAGATTCGAAGTAGACTCCGGCTCCTGTACCGGTATCCGTTTTGGATCCATCGGTATAGATTGCCAGTTCCTCTTCCCTGTTTACCATACCACTGGCCCATTCCTCCCTGGAGAGAATCCTAATAGAGAATCTCCTCTCACAGCAAGAAAGTGGGGTGGTATAGTCCGTTTCGGTTGCGGACTTCAGGATAGCCCATCGATCCAGGATTGATGCGTGGCCATAAGGACATCTTTACCAAAGACTGGATTCTTGCATCCTTAGCGCAGCCCTGGCTGCAATGCTTTCACAATACATGTCTAGTTTCAACATTGCTTCAAGGACCGCCCTTGATGTGGATTTCATAGATCCGGTCACCGCCAGACAGCCAGCCCTCTGAATCCTTGTAAAACTTTGAAGGTTGCATTTCTTCTCAAGTGCTTTCCACCAGACAAATGATCCATAGACTAAGATAGGTCTTTCCACCGCGGTGTATAGCCAGTATACCACCATTGGTTTAAAGCCCCATGTTCTTCCGAAAGCTACACTGCACGAATATACTGCCACGTAAGCTTTCTTGGTTCTTTAATTTATGTTGTCCTTCCAGCTAATTCTGGAATCTAGAATTATTCCAAGATACCTAGCGGATTTCTTCGGAATCAGGTTGATACCATTTGTACGTGGATATGTGTACTTAGGTATTGATCTTTTTCGTGTGAAGAGGACAATCTCAGTTATAGTTGGATTTACCCCTAGGCTCCGTTCCTTGACCCAGTTATTCACCAATAGCAGCGCATAACTTAGTCTTTCACTGAGGACCTGAGGAAATTGCCCAGGTACCAGGATGGTAATGTCATCGGCATAGGCCGTGACGTAAAAACCCTGTGTCACTAGGAGCTTTAGCAATTCGTCGACTACGAGGAGCCACAGGAGAGGCGATAGAACACCCCCCTGTGGTGTGCCTCGGGTGACTCTCACCCTTCCATTCGCTCCTCCTATCGACGAGTTTACTATACGAGTACTTAGCATTTGTTCAACCCATCTGCAGATTCCCGAATTTATGTGGGCCATCCGTAGGCTGGACATTATTGCCTCGGTACTGACGTTATTGAAGGCACCCTCAACATCTAGAAAGGCCCCCAGGGCATATTCCTTAGAATTTAGTGCCTTTTCTATCGTACAGACCATTCTGTGAAGAGCGGTATCTACCCATCTACCCTTTATGTATGCGTTGTGTGATTGTGATAAGTAGCTATCACCAAGATAGCAATATCGAAACTTAAGTCTTATAAAGCTGCTGGATCAGACGGACTCCCCGCGGAGCTGTTTAAAGCAGCTGGCGATGAGCTGGTTAGGAACATGCACCAACTCATCCGCAAGATATGGTCGGAAGAACGCATGCCCGACGAATGGAATCTCAGTATCGTTTGCCCGGTCCATAAGAAAGGAGACTCCTATGACTGCGCCAATTACAGAGGGATGAGCCTCCTGAACATCGCGTACAAGATCCTCTCTGCCGTATTGTGTAAGTACCTGAAACCGTTCGTGGACAATCTGATAGGTTCCTACCAGTGTGGTTTCGGGCCAGGAAAATCCACGATAGACCAAATATTTACACTACGGCAGATCTTGGAGAAGACCCATGAATTCCAGGTCGACACGCACCATCTTTTCGTCGACTTTAAAGCCGCGTATGACAGTGTTTATAGAGACGAGTTATACAAAGCCATGTCATGTTTTAACATTCCTGCCAAACTCATCAGACTATGCAGAATGACTATGGACAACTCTCGCTGTTCCATTAAGGTTGGAGGTGAACTAACCGACCCCTTTGGTGTTAAAAAAGGTTTTAGACAGGGTGGCGCACTGTCATGTGATTTCTTCAACATTATTCTTGAAAAGATCGTGCGGGACTCTGCGGCCAATACAAGAGGTACGATCTACTTCAAGTCCACACAATTGCTTACCTACGCAGATGACATTGACGTTATTGGACGGACAAAGCGAGACGTCAATGAGGCGTTCACAAGCACTGAAGCAGAAGCGGCGAAAGTGGGTCTAAGGGTAAATGGGGACAAGACCAAATATGTATATGCTGTCATCCAAGAAAGACGCACAACACCGACGTCTTGGTCAGAACGTCACCTTCGGCAGCTATATTTTTGAAGTAGTCAAGGACTTCGTCTACCTTGGCTCGATAGTGACAAGCAGCAACGACACCAGCGCTGAGATAAAACGCAGAATAACTCTTGCCAATCGCTGCTTCTTCGGGCTCAAGAGGCAATTGAGTAGTGGAGCCCTCTCTCGAAAAACTAAGGTCTCCCTCTACAAAACCTTAATCATCCCGGTCCTCCTCTACGGCGCTGAGGCTTGGACGTTATCAAAAGCGGATGAAGAGGCTTTTGGACGTTTCGAGAGGAAAATTCTGCGTGCAATCTTTGGTCCCGTTTGTGTAAACGGAGAATGGAGGAGGAGATTCAACCAAGAACTGTACGGGCTGTACAGTGACATCGGCCTGTTTAGACGTCTTTGGATCCAACGTCTAAGATGGCTAGGCCATGTAGAGCGAATGGACATCAACGCTCCGGCCCGAAGAGTCTTCGACTCCAACCCCGAGGGACGACGCAGCAGAGGACGACCGTATTTAAGGTGGCGCGCACAGGTGGAAGGGGACCTCAGCCAACTGGGCTTGCGGCACTGGAAGCGGCTGGCCGAAGATCGGGCCGGCTGGAGAGGCTTGTTGGTTGAGGCCCTGGTTCACCCCGAACTGTAGCGCCATCAAAGTAACTATTATTGATTGGGGCCACAAAAATAACACTTACCATCGTTCAAAGGTCTTTTCTGCTCCTGTTTAATAGAACAGTTGATGTCCTTTTAATTTAAGGATTAATATCTACTGTCATCAGTCAATTATGTTGGTGATTCTAAAAATGCTATATGAAATAACATAATTGTTTAATTTGGAGATTCAAGGAAAATCATTATGAATGCATTAATATTTTGGACAGTACAACACCCTCAATTACTCGCGGTGTCAATTTCTTTCGAATGAAATTACATTTGGAAGACCACCTTATGGTTCTTGTATCCATCCGCAATATTTACCGAAACAGATGGTATTTATTTGTATCCCATTTCTTTTTTGCAGCACGTTCGTTGCAATGTCCTTCATTATAAATGAATTAAGTTATATCAAATAGAAATTAAACTTTGCCTAGCAGAATATGAGTCAGCATGTCATATTGAGTTAAAGGATTGGCAACATTACTCTGGTCAAACTCCCTCTTATGCTTTGCAATGTATATAATGTTTTTCTGTTTATTTGGAAATGTTAATATACCGAGCTTCTGTTCGAAGCATTACACTAATCGGTTGTACAAGTATCCTGCAGAAGTTGTGGAAAATAAAATAAATCGGATAACGCATTAGTGAAAATTGCTTTATCGCCATCCGACAGAATTCTGTAAACCAAACATTATACCCTACGTCATTCCTTAATTATGTAAATTTAATTGAAAGTAATGTGAATTGAAAACGTTTGATTAAATAGTTAAAATATCTGCGGACAAAAAGTATGCAACGTAGTTGTGAATGGAAAGTGACCAGACGTACTGCTGCAGGCATAACACTCACAGTATATGGTCAACTGAAATTCATCCTCTGCGTATGCAATACTAAAGTGCTTGAACGAATTACTACGGACTATAACCAACGCGGTTTGGTCGGCTCCCATCCTATCTAGGACAACCACCTCTGAGAGTAGTGAACGAACATCAACGACTCAAACCACTGCACTCCGTTCAGGTTGTGTGTGTAAGCACATCATAAGAGAATATAAAAACTATTGAACCTGCGCGAGTCTCTAAAAAAAAAAAAACAATAATAATGCGAACAACGATCTTTTTTGTATTAATCATCTTTCGAAATATGGGCGGCTTGGGCATTGATAGCACACATTTTATTAAATATTAAATCATTTGTTATTCATTTAACACTCAGTCCAAGATAACATACCCGCACAGTTGGAACTGGACCCGCCCAACACAACCTCGCAGGAGATGCGTGGATTTCTACACTGAGGGGTCAAAAACCAAAAACGGGTAGCGGAGTATTCTGCAAACAACTAAACCTGACTCAGGTCCAAAAACTACCAGATTACTGCAGCGTCTTTCAGGTGGAGTTGTTGACAATAAATGAGGCTCTGTCTTGGCTTAAGTGGAACGTAATATCCACTACGGATATTGGAATTCTCACGGCCTTGAATCGCTAGGGTCCTATGTGTACACCTCAAAAATAGGCCTCGATTGTCGCCTATCTCCTAACGAGATGGCGGAACAGTTTAACATACGACTCCTATGGGTACAAGGACAAAGCGATATCTTAGGCAACGAAAGGGCCGACACACTAGCCAGACAAGGAACGAGGCAACAAGCAGTCATTGCACACGAGGGAATACCTCTTGCAACCATTAGACTCAAACTCTTAAATCTCGCCAGGACTGAGACCAACCTCAGATTGGCCTAGGGGTATTTGGCCTCGGCTCGAGGCTTCTAGTAAACGGACTAGGAGAATAATCTCCCTTAAAGGAACTGACATCCACATAAACATGGGTGTCATCACCGGTCACTGTCTCATTGGCAGTAATGCGCAAAAACTAGGGCAAGTTCCGAATGATTTCTGCAGAAGCTGCCTAGACGACGAGGAAGTCGAATTGATTCACTACCTACTCTGCGTCTGTCCGGCCTTCTGCGCAATCAGGAAACGCTACCTAGAGGATCCTACTTCCTAAACGATGTGACAGATGTTCAGCAATTAAGGATAACTGATCTTCTTTATTTTATAAGAAGCACTAAGCGGTTCCATGAATAGGGGGATAAACGCCCTCGTAGCACCACAACGGATCTCTCTGGCCTATGTGTATGAGAGGCTACGAGACTAACTACCTACCTACCTAACACTCAGTCTCCTCGCTTGTCACATCCCAGTGACTTCCATCCGTAGGCTGTATACTTTTCCATTAATATAATTCAATTTTAAAACTCGCCCTTATCAAACTGTTATCCGTTTAAATTTGATTGCATATACAACGGCATCTATTTCGAGGTATGCAGAGTACATTGATATTTTGAACTTTTTCAAGCTAAGTTTCAAGCATTTTATTGTCTTAAAATAAACAATTGAATAATGAAAAGGTGACAACCAAAGTTTTTTTAAAAGCAATTTAATTATGAACATATTAGCCATTGTTATCCGGGCTACGTGGTTGATGCATCAAAACTTTGCCACCGATTTCCGTCAATTTGTTCCGAGATATCAAAGATGTTTTTGACCTGTCATTGTCACTATGTATCAAGACTCCTTTCGTCATAAGCAATTCTGGTCGCTCTTTCTCGATTGTTTTGTTCAAACGGTCAGGTTGTGCATAGTAAAGGTCCGAGCCGATGAACAAATTCTATCTAGACTCACCAAACCATCAACATCACCTTGTTTACTATCAATCCAGCCTTCAAAGTCTTTATGGAGCCTTTCCGTTAATTCCTGTGGCACACTGCTTATTTTAGATTTAGCTCATGTCGCTGTACAGCCCGTAAAGTTCGTGGTTGAATCTTCTCCTCCATCCCCCGTCTGCGTTTATAGGACCGAAAATCACACATGTGAGCTGGTGCGTGCTCCTACCCAGGTCATCTCCAGCTGCCTTAAAGAGCTCAGCAGACAGTCCGTTTGCGCCAGCAGCTTTATTCGACTTGAGTTTCGATATGGCGATCTTAACTTCGTCATGGTCAGGGGGACGGAATTCTCTGCGATATTCGTCCTTAAGAAATGGATAATTCTGCCTAACGGCGGTATAATGATTGACATCGCCGTTATACAGTCTGCAGAATTGGTTTTTCCATATTCCCAGCATCGACTGCGATTTTAATATTAGGTGTCCTTTCTCATCCCTTCAGGCTTCTGTGCTGGCTTTATAATCTTGGCACGTTCGTTTTATCTGTTGAAAAAACTTTTGAACGTCACGCCGGCAGTAACAGCTCTCCAAATCCTCAATCGCACGCTTCTCGTGCTCTTTCTTCTTTATCGTGAGAAGCTTGTGATCCTCCGTTCTTTTAACTCGTATAGCCCACGAGAAAAACAAGAGTTTCTATGCAGCAAGGCTTTATATGCCTCCTGTTTCGCTGCATGAATCCTCCTGTACGTCAACGAGTGTTTCTTCGTGATGGAGCCTTGAAGCCCAAAACTTCAGAAGCAGTGCTTTTCAGAGCTCGTTTGCATCTGGCGACCGCCAGGTGCCTTTGTGTGTATCAAGGTTCGGGAAGCCCGTACTGGCTAGAAGGAACAAGATCAATCAGCCTGTGTTCATTATCGGATGTGGTATCGTATAGGCAATGTTTGCCGATGACTTGTCCAAAAATGCTTTCCTTACCCAGCTTAGCATTGAAGCCTCCTATTACAATTTCGATGTCATAGCTGGGACATTGGGCATACTTTTTGTCTAGGAGATCGTTGAATTCATCTTTGGTGGAGTCAGCCTTGTCTTCGGTGGGGGCGTGGACACAGATCAGGCTGATACGGATCGTTATGAGGCGTTCGCCCACATGCCGAAAGCTTAGGACTTTTTGCCTTAGTCCACCTCGAACAACAAATCCGCATCCAAACAATCGTTGCCCTCTCTCCCTATAGCAGTCGCCGTAGTAAATACGCAGTTTTTCATCCGCTTTATGCCCGGTCCATTCCATCGCATTTCCTGGATGGCGGTGATGTCCGCCTTATAGCGGTCTAGGGCGTCCGCAAGTTTTTCGGCTGCACGTGGCCTGTTTAGGGACCTAACATTCCACGTACAAAGCCGAAGATCATTGTCCTTTTTTCGTTTTTTGCAGGGATCCTCAACATTTATCCGGTCCGTTTTCTCCAAGGCTTGTGGTTGTTTCGGAGTTTGTGTTTTTTTAAGGTTACGGGTTACTAGGCTGTAGCCCAACCGAATAATCCTGTTTTTTTTTTTTTTCGCAGGAGGCTCGCCATTCGCCCTTCGCCGTATGCAATTTCCATAGGAAATCTCCAAACGGCACCACGAGGAGGTGCGGATGGGACTTACTGACAGTGCCGCAAGATGTTAGTCTGCGGTAACTCTTCTCGCTTTTTAGCAGGCCAGCATCTGTCGGATAGATGTTACTTCATAAAACCTCTGTTAGTACTTTGCCATCCGTTATATTAAATCTTCTTCTTCGTTGGTGGCGTTACAGCCCATGAAGGGCCAGAGCCAAGTTTCTCTCAATCACCCATATCGTGTGCGATCCATTCTTGACGCAGGTGAAAAGGATCTACAGCTTAATTCCGATTCCGAACGGCGTGAGTCGAGAAGCTTTTTTAAGGCAAGTTTACTACGGCGGGTTTGACCAGTACACCGCCAAGGAGGGACGCCGCGATGGCGTTGGTGAGTCCAACACACTAACCACTGCGCCAAGTTTACAAGTATATTGATAACTTATGTGATGATCGGCGATCCACGTTGAAACTTATCGAAATTACTGACTTTGACATATAACAGTAAAGTATATACCGTACGGTGATGCCAAATCAACGTTTTTTGTGAATCTTTATTATGTAGCAAATATGATACTTTCACTCACTTTTCGTTGCTTGCGTCTAGTTAGGAGTAAAAATGTAGAAACCGAAGGTATCATATATGACTAGGGGGACTGACATCGTCTTCAGATTTTGTCCATCAGCCTATATTTTACAGCACAGAGCATCCTTTCGACGGCTTCTTTCTCTAAGTGTATAATTGTGAGATAATGGAAGGCACTAAGCACTAGGTGGTCACATTCTCATAATGACTTACATGAGATCCATTTCAAATCGCTGAGTTTAAAAATTCATCTGATATAACATAGTATGTTAGATATGATGAAGATCTTTGCCATTTGGAAGCCACTATGGCATCACACGTCTTTGGGAGTGATTTCTACGAGCATTCATAGCCAAGGTCAGCGAGCATCCCAAATTTCCACCTAATTCAGACCAAAATTGGAGTTTTAAAACCAACCTCTTTCCAAATTTTACACATCCATCGATCTCTCATCTATCTAGCAAAATTCAGCCAAAACCCCAACGTCAACGCGTTTCATTTAAATCGAATCCAACAACTACCAACATCCCTCCTTCCAAATCACCTGTCCCGAATTCATTTCCAAATTTTGACCTCACGTCAGGAGCCAAGTATCCTAACTTCCGTAGCTCTCATATCCTCAACCCCTCCCAACCATCCCCCTCCAATATCACCACACAAAATCCCAACCTTTCGCCCGACTCTTCATCACCACCCACAGCAACAATTCCTGCCCCACTCACCCATTCTTCAGTCGCGACTCAATCTTTCGTTGATCCCCTTATGCCTCCTACAGTTAAACTTACTCAGCTTACTACTGACCCTATTCAAAATCGCTACGCTCTCTCTCGACTAAGAGATCGGAAGATATATGAGAACATTCGTCTCTTTTTGGCTTACCTTCATGATAAATCCGACTCGGTTTGCTATGAAGGTAATACAAACACAAGCGTCATGGTTTCCATTAAACAGGAAGGTCTCCCTACGGACTACGCTAGCCTCAAGAGCCTCTTCATCAAATACAACGAATTCCTTAATATCCCGCCCCAAAAAGTGTCAAATGATCTTGATACCTATCGCCAATACATTCACTCTAAACGAATATCACACCTTCAACGTAGTAGAGCTGATCACGATAAGTTTTTTCGTCCCTAAATCTCTCCCCCTTCCAGCAATACCATCACTCCGTCAAAATCTTCCTCTTACCATCTATTATCAGAACGTAAGAGGTCTCCGCTCAAAAACCCAAACTGTCTTCCAACAATCACATGCTCTACCCTTTGAAATCTTTGCTCTGACCGAAACGAACCTGATCCCCGGCATAAATAACTCCGAACTGTTCCCATCAAATTTCAATGTTTATCGAGATGACGAACTCGGCCGACCCATTGAGGGTTGCCCCTGTCGGGGTGTCCTTCTAGCCGTCCTTAATTCAATTGACTCCTCCCTTATTGCAGTATCATCCTCCCCACATCTCGACTTTATTACAATCAAGATTGTGCTACCCCAGAAGACCCTTTACATCACTTGTTTCTACATCTTGCCCTCACAACCCATAGAATCTTATCAACTCGCCATCAACACGATTGACCAAATAACTGATTTAAGAGATCCTCAGGATGAAATCCTTCTCCTCGGAGATTTCAACCTTCCTCATCTTAAATGGTCTCAATCAGACGAAGAATCGTTTTATATTGCCACCAACCCCACTACGACCAAAGAATGTCTCTTCTTGGATCGCCTAGCAGATTCAAACCTTAGCCAAGTTAGTGGCATCTCAAACTACATGGGTAGACAACTAGACCTCATATTCACAACCGATCCCTTCAATTCTTCCGTCTCTCGTTGTCCACTTTCCCTTTCTACCATCGATAACTTCCATCCTCCCCTTCTTCTTTCCTTTTTTCATAATTCTTCATCACAGAATACTCCCCCTACAGTTCTGCCTTCTCACGATTTCCACAAAGCGAAATTTCACCAAATTAACGAATACCTTAAAAAAGCGCTTTTCAATTTTGATAATCTAACTTTAAATGATGCTGTATCCATATTCTACAGGGAAATATTTAATTCTATCTCTCTTTACGTCCCATTTTCCCAACGCACAACTTTGTCCTCCTCCCCACCATGGTATAATCGCAGACTCCGATCCCTAAGAAACAAAAGAAATAAACAGTGGTCAATATTCCTTCGTACCCAATCCCCTAAAGACTTCTCTAATTACATGGGTAGCTATCTCCACTTTACGGCCCTTCACAACTCTCTCTATCAACGCTATATAGCCGAAACACAAGCCAATCTTATAAGCGATCCAAAGTCCTTCTTTAAGTTTGTTAACTACAAAAGAAAATCTGATGGGTACCCCACCTCTCTTTCCTTCAATGATCAAACCTCAAATGACCCTAACATTATCGCCAATTTTTTTGCCACCTATTTCAAACAATCTTTCGCCGACGATTCCTTTGTTCCGGATCCCGCTTACTTCGATTATTTACCGAATTTCTCCTTTGGACCTTTTCTTCCTCGTACAGTCGACCCCTGTGTCATCGAAAACAAATTAAATCAACTTAAAGATGAATTCACTCCTGGACCTGACGGTCTCCCTGCTATATTCCTAAAAAAATGCTCCTCAACCCTCTCTTCCCCTCTCTCGAAAATCTTCACTTTATCCCTATGTTTGGGCGAATTCCCCCAGTTATGGAAAACCTCATATATAACCCCTATACACAAAAAAGGGCCGAAGAACGATATCAACAATTATCGTCCCATTGCCAAACTGTCACATATACCCAAACTCTTCGAGAGCATTTTGCATGAAATCTTAAGTTTTCGCTGCAAGTCTTTAATCTCCCCTAGACAACACGGTTTCCTCAAATGCAGATCTACAACCACAAATCTTGTTGAATTTGTGTCCTTTACCCTCTCGGCCTTAGAAAATGGCAATGAAGTCGACGTTATTTCTACCGATTTCAGTAAAGCTTTCGATAAAATTTCCCACAGCCTAATACTCTTCAAACTGTCTTCCCTTGGTTTCGATCCCATTTCCGTGAAGTGGATATCTTCTTACTTGAACAATCGCTATTATAGTGTTCGCTTCAGGTCTGCCTTTTCTAAACCTTTTCCAGCTTCCTCCGGTGTCCCCCAAGGTAGCCACTTAGGTCCACTTCTTTTCGTTCTTACCATTAACGATATTGAAATGGTGATCAAACATTCCCATGTCTCACTATATGCCGATGATACCAAGTTCTTCAGGAGTATTTCCTCCAGTCAGGACCCTTCCCTAATCCAATTAGATCTCAATAGTTTTTCCACCTGGTGTTCCAAAAACTGCTTGGAACTCAACATTCCCAAATGCCAATCCATTACTTTTTCACGTAAACGAATCAAACCCCCTCCCCGTCTCTACTTTCTAAATAATCAACCCATAGCCACCGTTCAGGCCATCCGGGATCTTGGCATATTATGTGACCAGGAGTTAAATTTTCGGACACATATCGACGAGATAATCCTTAAAGCTAATTCAGCACTCGGCTTCGTAAAGCGATGGTCTAAAGAATTCTCCAACCCCTACGTTACCCGATCTCTCTACACAACCTTTGTCCGGCCCCTTCTTGAATACGCCTCTCAAGTATGGTCACCTTACCAACAAACCCACATTTCTAGAATTGAGAGCATCCAACGCCGATTCCTACGTTTTGCACTTCGAGGTCTCCCCTGGAATAATCCTTTGCTCCTACCACCCTATCAAGATCGTCTTAAATTAATCAACATGAACACGTTGGAGGAAAGAAGAACTGTATCTGACATTCTCTTCATCCATCGACTCCTTTCAGGTACCATTGATTGCGCGACCCTCTATGACTCTGTCTCTATCAACACTAACCCCCGCAATGTACGTAATCCCCGTCTCTTCTACCTAGCCACCCCCCGCACCGCCTATGGCTCCAATGAACCCATTTCTCGTATGCTGGGAAGTGTTAACTCAAATCCTTACTTCGACTTCAACCTCAGCACTCAATGCTTAAAAACTCGTCTTATTAATCATGCCCCCCTCCCCCACCATCATTAGCTTCTAAGTTAGATTAAGTTAGAATAAGTTAGATTAAGTTGGCTTGAATTAAGCCCAATAAATGGGGGTGTTCGCCCCCACGAAAATTCTGAAAAAAAATTCTGAAAATTATTAGTACTGAGGACTATAAGCATGTGTTCTGAGCGATCAATATTAATTCCTTTTGCCCTCGAATCGTGAAAGAATGTATCCCGATGAAGGCATAGTCTTTTTAATTCTGGACATAATCAGTGGTCTCCAGAACAAGACCTATTTTAATATAGACGGATATGGAACCTTGAGGCATCCATAACTTCATCTTCTTTATCTTGGGGAGGCGATCGGCACAAGGCTGTTGATAAAATATAGAAATGTTACCCAACGCAAGGCAGCAAACCCATATTTTCAAACTTTTTATTTTTATTTAAATTAAACGTTTGACATTTCTGTCTCATTTTTCCTGCAATTTACAACTTCTGTGACAATCCGTATGCAATTGGTTTAAATCTCTCGACATGTTTTTAAATCTAGTTAAGAGTTCCAAAGCAATTTCCATTTACGTGCTCCGTTTTCCTTCGTTGTCCCTTTTAGTTCATGATTTTCCATCTGGCGTCCAGATATTTCAGTGCAACCGCCTACGGGACTCTGTGTGGTGTCATTCGACGTTACTCGTGACTACGTCGCTCGTTTTAAAGTGAATGTCACTTGACAGCTTTTAGTCTCGTTTACATTCATCCCTCGTCCTTCGGATGACGAAGAGTAGAATGAGCTCAAAATTGCTGTTGTCGTTAAGTGGTGATTTCTTGAATGTGGGCGACATTACATGATTTAAGACTGCTTTAAAAAGAATCGATATGATAGTGCCAGTGGAATAATGCATAAGCTTCATATAGTGTATTGGGGCACAAGCCTATTTAATGCACATCTGGTAGGAAATGTACTGTTTTTTTTCTTCTGGAAATAGGAAGACCATATTTTGTGATCTTATTAGCTTTTCTCACATCCCTCCACGAAATTGCTTTTACATATTTTTCTTCTCCCGCCCACGTCTGCAGACGGTGTCGAATCGCATTGCGCTTTGCTGCTAGTATATACCGAGTAACATCCAACAGCAAGAGAAAGCATTGTTTGGCATCCTTCCCAACACAAATTGGACAACAAATTAAACAGGCATTGTTTGAAATTATTGCATTATTTGTCCATCTACGGGAAAGACAGTTTAATTTGGTTAAAACAAAGGATACAAAACCCTCAATGTTCTCACCACTACATGCATGGTCAATGCTTGTACGTTGGCTGTTATTGCTTGCTGTGCATGTTGCACTGGCAGATCGACTTGTTTTATGCCCATTCAAGCTCAGCAGGGCAGTTTTAAAAGGACCAGCTTGACATATTGCAGATAAAAGAGAAGTTTGTAATTGGATTATGTACTTTTAGTTTATGCTCGTTTCCTTGAATTATTATTAAATCATCAGTCTCGTGTGATAAATCCTGAATATAGATGAGATGTGCTGGAGTCCTGATTTTATTCAGATTATCACACTTTCATTTGGCCCTGTGCCCAGCATTGCTATGGATATGCATATGATTTTTATACTCGTTACCCGCAATTTTGTTTGTTATGGAAATTATTCGAACCGGAATTATGATGCTTCTTCTTCTTCTTAATGGGCGCTACAGTTCGGGCTGAACCTGGGCCTTAACCAACATGGCCCTCCATCTAGCACGATTTTTTGCCAGCCTCTTCCATTGCCGCACACCCAGTTGGCTGAGGTCCCCTTCCACCTGTGTGCGCCATTTTAAGTGCGGGCGTCGTCTGCTTCTTCGTCCCTCGGGCTTGGATTCAAAGAGCCTCCGGGCTGGAGCTGTGGTGTCCATTCGCTCTACATGGCCCAGCCATCTAAGGCGTTGAATCCGTAGACGCCTGACTAGACTCATGTCGCTGTACAGCTCGTAAAGTTCGTGGTTGAATCTTTTCCTCCATCCCCGTCTGCGTTTATGTGATCGAAAATCACGCGCAAAATCTTTCTCTCGAAGCGACCAAGGGCCTCCTTATCCGCTTTTGATAGTGTCCATGATTCTGCGCCGTACAACAGGACCGGGATCATAAGGGTCTTATACAGAGTCAACTTTCTCGTTCGGCAGAGGGCTCTCTTACTCAGTTCCCTCCTGAGCCCAAAGAAACAGCGATTGGCAAGAGGGATTCTGCGTTTGATTTCGGAACTGATATCGTTTTTCCAGGTCACTGCGGAGCCAAGGTAGGCGAAGTCCTTTACTACAAATGTTCTGGCCAAGACGTCGGTTGTGAGCGTCCTTTTTTGATGACAGCATATATTTGGCGTTTACCGCCAAACCAATTTTCGCCGCCTCCATCTCAATACTCGCAAACGCCTCATTGACATCTCTCTGTGTTCTACCTATTATGTCAATGTCGTCGGCGTATCCGAGGAGTTGCGAGGATTTGAAATAGATTGTGCCTCTTGTATTGGCCAGTGATTTTTGCACAATCATTTCCAATATGATGTTGAAGAAATCACACGACAGCGCATCGTCCTGCCTAAATCCTTTTTTGATATCAAAACTATCGGTAAGGTGTTCACCGATTCGGATGGAGCAGCGAGCGTTCTCCAAAGTCATCCTGCATAGTCTGACGAGTTTAGCAGGTATGTCAAAGGTAGACATAGCGTTGTATAGCTCGTCTCTAATTACGCTGTCGTATGCGCCTTTGAAGTCGACAAATAGGTGGTGAGTGTCGACTTGAAATTCATTGATTTTCTCCAGTATCTGCCGTAGTGTGAAGATTTGGTCGATGGTGGACTTCCCTGGCCTGAATCCGCACTTATATGGACCTATCAGCTTATTTACAAAAGGCTTCAGGCGTTCACACAAAACAGCAGAGAAGATTTTGTAGGCGATGTTAAGGAGACTTGTTCCACTATAGTTGGCGCAATCCGAGGGGTCTCCTTTCTTGTGGATCGGGCATACGATGGTGAGACTCTGTTCGTCGGGCATGCTTTCCTCTGACCACATCTTGCAGATGAGCTGGTGCATGGTCCTAACCAGGTCCGTCTGCGCCAGCAGCTTTATTCGACTTGAGCTTCGATATGGCTATCTTAACTTCGTCGTGGTCAGGGGGATAGAATTCTCTGCGGTCTCCGTCGATTAGAAATGGATCATTCTGCCTGACAGCGGTATATTGACTAACATCGCCGTTATACAGTCTGCAGAAGTGGTTTTTCCATATTCTCAGCATCGACTGCGGTTCTACTACTATGTGTCCGTTCTCATCCCTGCAGGCTTCCGTTCTGGCTTTATAACCTTGGCAGGTTCGCTTTATCTGTTGATAAAACTTTCGAACGTCACGCCTGCAGTAACACCTCTCCAAATCCTCAATCGCGCGCTTCTCGTGCTCTTCCTTCTTTTTTCGAAGAAGCTTATGCTCCTTCTTTTTGACTTGTAGGGCTCACGAGCTGCTCTTGTTTTTTTAAGCAGCAAGGCAAGGTGGAGCCTTGAAACCCAATTCTTCGGATGCAGAACTATTCAGGGCTTTTTTCCAAAGGCTTTTGGAGAGCTTGAAGAAGACGCTATAGGTAAAAGCACGAGCGGTTTCTGGCGATAGTAGCTTTCCGACGTCATAACTTTGTATTTTTACTCTACTCCGCTGCGTTCGTGATATCCGTAAGCGCATCTTGGCTACTACAAGATAGTGGTCCGAGTCGATGTTAGCCCCTCGGAAAGTTCGAGCATCAAGGATAGTGGAGGAGTGTCTGAGGTCGATCGCGATGTGATCAATCTGGTTGGTAGTCGACTGATCAAAAGACCGCCAGGTGCCTTTGTGTATATCGAGGTACGTGAAGCGCGTACTATGATGCTTAGATTCTTTTATATTGCACTGACAATTAGTAGTTCTGACGTTTGACTACTTCACATTCACTTATAAACATATGACTTAGTTGTTAAATATCCCAATCCATTAGCATTTATCAGCATTCCCGATACCCTCAAAGCACTGATTTTAACTATCTGTTCATTTGTCAACGGACAATCACTGTCATATGCACGGCCGGCCGTTGTCCTTGATGTTCAAGAATTAAAAAGTTAAATTTCAACATGAAGATTCACTCATGCATAGCAAATAAGTTGAAAGTTTTCAGATACTGTCCCATTATATCATACGCGAACTTTCACGGGTGCTGAGCAACTAAATTCATTCCAGGCCGTATCTTTCCATTGCCACCACCACCCGGTCTGTACCGAATGAATGAATACAATATCTCCTTGTTGGATCTTGACGTTTCATTTCGTTTTAATGCATCTCATTATATTTATGTTTTTTTTTTTGTTATATTACTCACTGAGTGTTTTATAGAATGGGGCGTACGTGCCGCTGTGCGCGCTTGTAGTAACCAAGTTAGGTTTCCTCATAGTTGGCAACTATGATGACTAGTGTTGTCATTATTTCCGATTTCCAACAACGGACCCTCCTTTCAAACGGAGAGGTACTAATTACGCATTTGTTTTAATGAGCAAAGTTTTGGGAAAGGAAAAACTCGGTTATCTTATTTTTAATTTAACTGAGTATCTTGCACTTTAGTTGAGCACTTTTATATTAAATACAATTTTAGTTTGTAATAGTACTCGCTAATCAGCGGTGGCTTAAATGGGCTCATTATCTTGCGTTGATTCTCTTCTGATAACATGTTTATCGTAAATACTTTTTATCATATAGCATCGAGAAAGAGAAAATCATTCATTGCAAGCGTGAACGCACCCAATGTTAGCGATCACTATTGGTTTAGTTTGGTTCAACACACCACACCGAGAGCGAGACATTTTTGACTGCTGGTTCGAGGGTCTGGTTTTTGTTTCTAACTAGTGAATTTAACCTTTTAAAAAGTTAGCTGAAAAGAATCAATATTAAAGCTCAGATGTGGGGTATAACCACATTAAAAACCGAAACCTCAGTGGATCAGTGAAGAAATATACTGGGATTAAAAAAAGGAGAAACAAGGAACCAAGTGCCAACGAAAAAACACATGGCGGATACGCTCAGAGCGGTCGGCATTGACATCACGCCAACCTTGACCATGGGATAAATTAGAGCTTTGTACGAGAGCGCGTTCCCAAATGAGAGACCGATGAGACTTCCTGTGCCTTCTGCACCTCCTGCACTTTCCGACAGCCCTGCAGAGAGGGCACAGCCGAAGTCTGGTCCCAGCCGAACCGTCGAGGAAACCAACAAAGAGGAGGAACGTGAACTGTAGAGACTCCTCAGACGGAAGCAGATTGCGGACGATAAAAGAGAATAGGCCGAGTTAGTGACGAGCGGTTTTCGACCACGCCAGACTGAGTTTCCGCATATCGAAGACGCAATCCAAGCCTTCTACGAAAGAAGATCTGGGACTTCGAGGACATAAGTCAGCCCCTGAATTGCAACAACCGAGACCAATACTCACGGGCACCGCCAAACTACTCCTCTAAACAGTTCATGTGGAAAGCTGAGAGGAACTCAAACAGGTTCTCCTTGAAGAATTCGATCGCTGGGTGAGTCGGCACGAGGTGTACAAGGAGCTAGGTCTCACGTCAAGAAAGAGAGGCGAGCCCGTCCTGCACTAAGTCCTCATTATGCAGGAGATACCCTCACATTTGGAAATCGAAGAAAATAAGGTTATTAAATACATTATCGACGGTTTAGTATTAGTGTTGTTTAGTAGTATTCCGGTAAGTGTGTTGGACTCTGATGCACGATAACACCATAACACCAAGGCCATCGAATGTTTATTTCGCGACATCCCTCCTCGGCGGGGCAAAACCCCCCGTAGTATACTTGCTTTTAAAAAAGTTTCTCGACTCACGCCGAGAAGAATCGGCGTTAGATTGTAGGTCCCTTTCACCTATGTGGAAAATAAATCACACACAACATGAGTGATTAAGAGAAGCTTGGCTCTGGTCCTCCATGGGCTGTAACGCCACCAAAAGAAAAAAGAAAAGTAGTATTCCGGAGTATCGCCGCTTATGTATGTAATGTAGCCTGTTATTTGAGGGAAAGAGAGTGCTCGTATTGCTCTTGCTAATCGGCTGATCGGGTACGATCAATTCTCAGGGTGGCCGAGTTGTAGTATCGAGAAAAAAAAAAATCATTCATTGCAAGCGTGAACGCACCCAAAGTTAGCGATGACTCTTCGTTCAGTGATCGAAGCCGTGAGTCTCGAAACTTCCGAAGGAGTTGTTAAACTAGATTCCCGGGATGGTCTTCAACTCTCCTTTCGATGTGCGAAACGGTGTGAAAACGGTGTATTATCGTTGTGCAAAAACCAACAGTTGCCTTGTCACAATTCTGGCCATTTTAAGCGAATAGCTTCACGCAAACCATTCCTGGCCCTCCAGGTTGGAGGTTGTATTTATGGGTAACATCTCTATTGTGGAAAAAAATAAATTGTTAGGAAGCAGCTACATGCCTCGAATATGGACGGATACAAGGCCGACGACCTCTGCAAGCAACTAAATGACTTGCGAGTCTGCCCCTGGAGAGTGTGTTATCTTAACAGACCGGGTGCAGGCAATCAATTGGAGCAAACTCTCAACTGCTACAAAGCAGATATAATTGCACTCCAGGAAGTGCGATGGGATGGATCAGGCAAAGACGGAAGAAAAACAGCGAAATCTATTACGGAAATTCCTACAAGGAGAACAAACAGCGCTTATTCGGATTCGTTATTCGAGGAAGATCCAACAAAAAGTCTTAAGCTTTTGGCATGTAAGTGAACGCATCAAAACAATCCCCATAAAAGCTACATTCGGGAACATTAGCATAACATGCGTTCAAGCTCCAACCGAAGAAAAGGATGATCGACAGGATGGACGACATAAGTTTGTCGTCAGCAGGCTACATTTGTAGGAGACCGCTGGGATCTTGGCCGATCGAGTTTCCCTCCATTTCTCGCAATTTCTGATAACACCAGCGCAATCCATAGAATGAATTGATTTGAATCCAATCAGCCGCCAACTAGAAACGCCTACATAGGCGAAACTGAGAGAGGAACACACGCTTTTAAGGAAAAAAAAAAGAGGGCATGAAAAGCGTGAGATCGAGGAGGTGGAGAGATGCTACAATAGCAACAACGCTTGCAAGTTTTATGAAAAAGTAAAGCGAACAGGCCAGGGCTATAAAACTAGAGCGAAAGCCTGTATGGATGAAGATGGACAACTAGTAGTAGTCACATTTGATGCTGAACAGATTGTTTAACGGCGAGTAAAATCTAATACCGCTGAATGATCCATTCACAGCGGCGAAGATGTAAAAGAATTCCGTCCACCCGACCTAGATGAAATTAAACTTGTAATTTCGAATGGAATCTCGGCATCGTTTGCCCAGTCCAGAAGAAGACCCCTATAACTGCGCCATCCACAGGGGAATAGGTCTCCTTAACATTGCATATAAGATCTTCTCTGCCGTACTGTTTGAACGCCTGAAACCTTTTGTGTTCTTATCAGAGTGGTTTCAGGCCAGATAAGTCTATAATAGACCAAATATTCACACTGCGACAGATCTTGGAGAAGACCAAGAATACCAAATCGACATCCATCACCTTTTCGTCGATTTCGAAGCCGCGTATGACAGTGTGCATAAAGACGAGCTAAACGGAGCGATGTCTAGTTTTAACATCCTTGCCAAACTCGTCAGATTGTGCAGGATGACAATGGAGAATTCTCGTTGCTTCATTAAGGTCGGTAGCGAATTAACCGAGACCTTCGATGTTAAAAAAGGAGTTAGACAAGTTGACGCATTGTCATGTAATTTTTTCAACATCGTGCTTGAAAATATCATACAAGACTCACTGGCCAACACAAGAGGTACGATCTATTTCAGGTCTGTACACCTGCTTGTGTACGCAGATATCATTAACATAATTAGACGAACACAACGTCAACGAAACGTTCGAATGCATTGAAGCAGAAGCGGAATGGGTCGTTTGGTTAAGGAGGGTGAAAGGAAATATATGCCGTCAACCAGAAAAGACGCACAACACCGACGTCTCGATCAGGGCGTCACAATTGGCAGCTTTAAACTCGAAGTGGTCAAGGACTTGATCTACCACTACTTTATTGGGCTCAAGAGACAATCGAGAAGTAGAGCCCTTTCTCGAATACCAGGTTACGCCATACCGGTCCTCCTCTATGCCGCAGATGCCTGGACTTTAACGAAAGCGGGTGAGGATTGTCCGTTTCGAGAAAAAAATTCTGCGTTCAATCTATTATCCCGCTCGCATAAACGGAGAGTGGAGGAAAGACATAACGACGAACTTGACGGGCTCTACAGCGACATCGGCCTAGTGCGATGTCTTCGGTTCCATTGTCTAAGATGGCTAGGCCATGTAGAGCGAATAGATAATAAGCTCCGGCCCAAAGAATCTTCGAGTCCAACCTTGAGGGACGACGCAGCAGAGGACGACGGAATCTAAGGTGGCGTACACAGGTGGAAGGGGATCTTAACCCACTGGGAGTGCGTCGCTGAAAACTCCTTGTAAAATACCGTGCCAGCTGGAGAAGTTTGTTGGTGGAGGCCCATGTTCACACCAGACTGTAGCGCCACCTAACAAGAAGAAGCTTAACGCAAACAACGCATAATGCTCAAATAATATTCTTTGTTGGCAACTTGGCCCGGCGGTAAGAACTCAAAATGCACAACACCACGATAGTCGTAGATTACAGTCAACATAACCTTGATTTAATAGTGACTTTTTTTTGGCCAGGTTTCACCTTTAGCACGATACTCACTGGACTTATCAGTTGTTTCCGGGTCGTGAGCATACATCCAAGTCTCACCTCCCGTAATAATGCGTTTCATCTTGTCCTGACACTCAGAAAGCATTGGTTTCAAATACGTCAACGTAGCGTGTCTCAAACACAAATGAATATTTTGATCTGAAACTTGGCATGAATGTCATAGATAGCTGTGCCACCATACAACTTAAAACCAGTCAAAAGCATGCGCTCTAATCGCACCTAGTGAAGTTTGAATGGGCTAGAAATGGTTACGGACCTTATACCACTAGGCACATGCATGGTTTGCAGCTCTTATATATTAGCAAAGCCATTTTTATTGTTTAATAAATTGCAGTATTGCTTCCGCTCAAACATTGTAAAACTAACGCCGTCTTTCCTATACAGAGCTCGTAAAAATGTCAACTATCATGGGTCACGACTTAAGCACACTGGTTCTTATTGTTCAAGTAGTATCCCAATATCCGTCATTATTATGTAAACACATTACAACAATGTGCTTATAATTGCTGACTAAACACTGCTAACAATAGAGCTTCGACTATACATGGCTTAAAGTGAATAGCATTATAACACTGTACTGTACCCACAACCAATATAGTAGCTACCATTGCGATCTCTATTTCGGTGTGAACAAATTAACTTACCAATCTGTGCTCCAGGACCAGAGAAATTTAATACGTTCTCCTCCAGCCACAGCCACCACCACCGTCAATACCCTTTTCTACTAGACCGCAAGCCACTCATGTGCACACCAGAGACTACGTCCATGCCATGCCCTTATGACGTGCAATCATGGTGCCTAAAAGGATTGTCACAAAATCCACATCCCCGGGAGTATGGAAGGGAAAATTTTAATCACGCCTCACCAAACAAAGAAATTTGCTAATAGATCCATTGGTGGTCTGTTGACTGTGTAGTCGTGAGTCGATGTATACCGGCAATGTGGCCTTCCCAGGGCGCTGTGCTCTGACACACAAAAACGTAATGGTCGTCCTCTATCGAGGTGTGTAGGCGGTGGGTATTCTTCGTGTTCTTCTATCTCGGTATTCTAGTTAGGGACAAAAAAAAGATAGAAGAGAATGGGGGAAAGGAACAATTCAAGCAGAGAACTTTTATGCTCGGCTGGTACAGCAGCCATTTCGTTGATTGTGCGAGCAAGTAACAAATTGTTGGAACAGCAAGTCCAGGATGTGTTAGTGTGCTTCGACCAGAGATAACTTTTTACATTAGTCGGAAGGACTTCAATTTCATTTTTAGATGTTTTAATTGCACCACAGCGTTGCCCTTCTTTTCATTGGTCGACACGAATCTGTAGAGCAGATTAAACCACGATTTGGTTGAAAGCTTTATGACAACACTTGTTTTTTGTTTTTTGGATTGCAACTACTGATGTCCCATCGCTTATCGGTGGTGTCAAGTGAGTGAAGGACATACATGTTCATGCCTTTATATTTTTGGGTTTAAAAGAAAGTTAGTTTTGAGGACTTTGAATCATTTTTCATTCCTTTTTTCAAGTCCTTAGTACGTTTCGATTTGAGGGAAGAACTCATTATTTATTGTAGTATCGACTACACTGACGGAGGTATAAAAATTCCACAGTCACCACAGTCAAAGTGGCACTAGGAAAATGTGTCCTCTTTGTTCTGGTGTACCTATTTCGCGATGGAAAAGGGAATGCACAAACTGGAAAATATGTACGTTTAAAAGCAGGGAATAGGTTCATCTTAATGGGTCTTGGTACTCCTCAGGGAGTGCGATACAATATCACTTAATCGTTTTTACCCCTTGATACTTTATGGAACGTTTTAAAGAAATGGTGTAAGTGCATACCTATATTATCTTTCTTCGCAAATACAATGCTTCCTCTGTTTTATGCTCTACTAATTAGAACCCAACAACGCTCAACCAATGCTTCACTTTTTATGCTCAATTAGTTGTAATTCCAGGTGCTTGGTTGGCTGCCACGGAAAATGTCAATACCAAAGCCTCATTTTAAACTGTCAATTATAGATCCTTATAATACTTGATGTAACATAGGTATCTTTACATCTCACCAGTTATTTGGTCCCACTCAACACCACCATGTGAGCATATTATAAGCATCGAAGCATGCCAACATCAAGCAAAAGTCGTTCGGAGCTCTCCTGTCTCAAATAAAAATTCACAGTGCTGGGTGTGGCAGGGGCCATTATAACGCTAATTAGTTAACCCCAATGAGAGATTTTAAATTTAAAATTGCAGATATCAGTACCACAAAATCTTAATCAAACGTTACAAGCAAGCAAGGGTAGCAAAAGTTTCTGGTCGTTTGTAAAAAACGTATAAAACTCAACTAAGCCGTCTATACCGACGCTCATCCACAATGACATTCCAGCTTTCACCCCCTTAGACAAAGCTAACCTACTTGCTGCCCATTTCGCAACCAGTTCTCAGCTGCCAGCTTGTACTTTGTCTCCGCCTGTACTAGTGTGCGTCAATTCCACCATGGGACTAATCCACTTCCGCACTCGTACAGTCGCAAGGATTCTTGGGAATCTCGACATACACAAATCCGCTGGTCCAGATGGTATTGCCCCAATAGTTCCGAAGAGGTGTTCTTCTACGCTGGCAAATCCACTGCGTAAGCTTTTTCACCTTTCCTTCACCTCTGGGGTCTTTCCGAGTAGGTGGAAAACAGCATTTGTCCAGCCTATACCCAAAAAAGGCGAATCATCTTCTCCCTCCAACTACCGACCCATTGCACTAACGTCCCTTCTTTCCAAGGTCATGGAAACGCCTCAATGACCGCCAATACGGTTTCCGCAGCAACAGATCCACTGGTGAGTTGATGGCATGTCTCGCTGAAAAGTGGAATCACTCGCTTCACCAAGCAGGTAAAAGTAAAATTATTGCACTGGATATTTCGAAAGCATTTGACAAGGTTTGGCATGAAGCTCTTTTGTCGAAAATGCGTGCTTCTGGGATCGATGAGTCTCTTCTTCAATGGATTAGAAGTTACCTTTCGAGTCGTTCAATTCAAGTTGTTTTGGACGGATTCAAGTCTGATACTCACTTTGTAAATGCTGGTGTTCCCCAGGGCTCCGTTTTGTCTCCGACACTCTTTCTTATTTTCATATTTGAACTCTTGTCTGTTACTTCTAATCCAATTCACTCCTTCGCTGACGACAGTACCCTCAGCTCATATTCGTTCACCAGTTTACGACCCTGCACTTCGGTTGTAGATGATGAGCGGCAGCGTATGTTAAGCTCATTAAATCGCCCCAAATTAGAGTTTAACGCTCATGCCTGGTCCGGTGCTTCCAAGACCTCATTGCACCTACTAGACAGAATACAAAAACCAGCCATAAAACTGATAGGTGACTTCAGCCTTACCAAAACATTAGACTCGCTGGAACACCGCAGGAATGTTACCTGCCTCTCATTGTTTTATCGTTACTACCACCAAAAATATACTGATGAAATAGCCAGTTGCATTCCGCCGCTTCAACATTTCTCCCGCAATATACATCTCTCTAGGAATGCTCACCAATATACCCTGAAGCCCGCATTCAGACGTACTGTCAAATATAGAGAATCTTTCATTAACCGAACCACACGAACCTGGAACTCCCTGCCGGATTCGGTTTTCCCCCCTCAATGCAACATGCAAACATTTAAGATCAATGTCCATCGGCATCTCCTCTATTCCTCTTCCTTTCTACCTTCTGCCCGCACTGTGTCGCCGACATAATAAGGTTATTAGACCTTGAGTGCGCGCAAATTATTAAAAAAAAAAAAAAAATAAAAAAGTCGCTCACCCTACTCGCTACTTGAACACGACAGATATAATGTAAACGCCTAATACATGATCCTTCCATAGAATTCTCTGGCACACCAAATCAGGACAAAATTACGTAAATTTAACTTTACGTAAGAAATTATATTTGGAACCTTACGTGCTTGAGTGTTCAGAAGGATACACCTATCCTAAAATGCTAAGCGATATTCACTTAATAATCTGAGATCTTCAACCAGAAAGCACCTACTGGCTCTACATGTCAGTTGTCAAGCTATAGACTTTGTAGAGTCTTGTAGTAAATTCAAGGGCTTTTAATAAAAAGCCCACCCTACTTGACTATGAGTGGAGGGCTCTTTCAACCCCAATAGCGGGGTGGCCGTGGTGCAGTGGTTAACATCATCGACCGCCGAGTGGAAGGTCTATAGTTCAAATTCGCTTCATAGCCAAGAAAAAGTAATTCCTATACGGACAAAAAGTATGCAACGCAGTTGTGAATGTAAAGTGACCAGACGTACTGCTGCAGGAATAACACTCACAGTATATGGTCAACTGAAATTCATCCTCTGTGTATGCAATACTAAAGTGCTCAAACGAATTACTACGGACTATAACCAACGCGGAATTTGGTCGGCTCTCGTCCTAGGACAACCACCCCTGAGAGTAGGGAACTAACATCAACGACCCAAACCACTGCACTCCGTTCAGGTTGTGTGCCAAACATCATAAGAGTATATAATTGAAACTTTCTGCATCAAATCTGGCGTAAACAGAGGCTGGGCGCAAGATAGCGTCCTGTCCGCTGATGGTGGTCGACTCTCTGCTCGACGCTCTCAATGCCCCGGGTTTTGCCACCGTTTAAGGAAAACAATATAGACCTAATCGAGTCAACGGTTCAGTCCTCGAATCACACGCGCACTCAAGGCTTAGGCCTTATAACGACGGACTTTGTGCGAGCAGAAGGTAGCAGGGAGAGGGAGAGGAGCTGCCTATTGACATTGGTCTTAAATGTCTGCATATTGTACTGAGGGGGGAAGACCGAACGAGGTAGCGCGTTCCACATTCGTGTGGTTCGGTTGGGGAAAGAATTTCTATACTTGACAGTACGACCGAAAACGGGCTTCAAAGTGAATTCATGCGCATTCCTGGAGAAGCGTGTATCGCGGGAGAAGTTGTGAAGTCGCGGAATGCAACTGGCTATTTCGTCAGAGCATTTATGATGAAAGTAACGATAAAACAATGAAAGGCTTGGCTATAAAGGTAGGTTATTTCCACCTGTGGGAAAATCAAATCGCACACAACATGGACGATTGAGAGAAGATACGCTTAGGTTCTCTGGAGCTGTAACGCCAAACCGAAAAACTGGTTCAGATCACATTATCAAAAAGTGAAATGAGTCGTCCGGCACTCTTCTTCTTCCTTCTTCTTCTTTGGTGGCGTTACAGCCCATGAAGGACCAAAGCCAAACTTCTCCCAATCACCCATGTTGTGTGTGATTTATTTTTCATACAGGAGAAAGGGACCTACCGATTAATGCCGATTCCCAACGGCGTGAGTCGAGAAAGCTTTTTCATGGCAAGTTTACTACGGGGGATTTCGCCAGTACCCCTTCGAGGAGGAACGTCGCCAAATAATCATTCGATAGCGTTGGTGTTATCGGGATCCGAGCTCGCTCATCGCGCAGCTGACTAACCGTCAGCTTATGAAATATCTTGATTGAATAACCGAATAACCTCAATAACCGTCAGTACGGTTTCCGCAGCAGCAAATTTGATGGCATATCTCACCGAAAAAAAATCGCTCCCTTCACCAACCATTGACAGGGTTTGGCATGAAACCCTTTTGTCGAAAATGCGTGCCTTCGTCATTAATGAATCTCTATTTCAATGGATTAGAAGCTAATTTTCGAATCGTTCAATTCAAGTAATTTTGAACGGATTCAAGTCTGACATTCAATTATTAAATGCTGGTGTTCCCCAGGGCGCCATCTTGTCTCCAACACTTTTTCTTATTTTCATAATTTCTTTCTTGTGTGCCACTTCTAATATAATCCACTCCTTCGCTAACGACATCATTTTTCCTACTGGAAAGTCTACAGCACTTCGGCTGTAGATGGCGAGCGGCAGCATATGTTAAGCTCATTAAACTCCGATATCGCCAGTATCACCCAGTGGGGTAAAAACAGTAGAGTGGAATTGAATGCATCTAAAACACAATGCTGTCTCCTGTCGTTAAAGCGTATAACTAACCCGCAGCCATTATCCATGAATGGCACTTGCATTTCAGAAACCGAAAAGCTTTGGGTACTGGGTATTTGTGTTACTTACAATCTTAATTGGAGCGACCACATATTCAGTGTCACCAATAATGCAGATGCAAGAAATATTTCTCATCCTTAGATCTGGCTCTTTCTCAAAAAAAAAAAAAAAAAACATTTATTAACTTCGCAGTTACCAGTGGGAAGTTATTGTAACGGGGACGATTTTGCGAATTCCAAATTTTGTCATATCTCCACGTTTCAAGGTTACCAGAATAAAAATCCAAGGTTTTATAGAGGTATGTGTATGTCTATGTAAATATGCGCGTATGTGCATATGTGCGTGCGGAATTTTTGGTCTTTTCTCGAGAACCAACGACGATATTGGATGGATGGATTATCTCGAGAACCAAAGACGATATTGACATGAGATTTGGTTCATTCCACGCACAATTACGCAACTTAGAACTGAATAAGCTTTCAGCAAAATCAGTCTAGCCGTTTTTTGTTAGAAATTAACTAAATAAAAAATAGGCAAAAAAAAAAGAACAATATGCGGTGTTCGCAAGCGGTCCCCCATCTAAGTACTAACCGTGCCCGACGCTGATTAATTGCGGTGATCGGACGAGAACCGATATATATGTATGAGATTGCTGTTGTGGTTGGATAAGGAAACGCACACTCATGAGCTGCTCGTGAGTGTGCACTACCCAACGAGCAATTGTTAAACGCACGCGTTCATGAGTAAGTGACTGTGAGCATTTTTATTTTCGTTCACGAACACGAGGGTGTGCGCACCCCTGTGCGCACTTCATATGTTCGTTAAAGAGAACGCACACTTACGTTCACTCTGTAGGGTGAATACTGTTTAACGCACATGTGGACTGCGCACATGGGTGAGTTTCTATCTATACTAGGTGGATCGCAGGGCATCCAAGTTGGAGGAAGCGATCCATTTTAAAACTCTGTTTATTATTCTATCAGTGCGCGTGAGCAGTCATAATCTAAGCAAAGTAGTATCTTCTGATACGAATACGGTGACAGTAATGCATTACAAGAACTTAGATGTTTAGCGGGCCCTTAAATAATGGTAACTGAGCTTCTTTTTCGATTGTAAAAAGAATTGTTGTTCTATGTTAATTCATCCATTGGGCCTACGCTAGCTGGTGGTCATCGAAAACAGACCATCGGCATATGTTTACAATTTTTCCCTGTATGCTGTATGATAAAGTACCAGCTCTATATGCCCCATCCACAAAAAAGGCGATCCTACCTCTTGCAAGAACTATAGACGTATATCCCTGCTCAAAGTCGCATACAAGATCCTCTCCAGCGTATTGTGTGAACGTCTAAAACCATTTTGCACCGAACTAATCGGCAGCTACCAGTGCGGCTTCCGGCCCGGCAAATCAACTGTGGACCAAATTTTCACACTTCGACAAATCCTGGAAAAGACCAACGAGTTTCGAATCGATACATACGATACGATGGGGTGGCCGTGGTGCAGTGGTTAACATCATCGACCGCCGAGCGGATGGTCTATAGTTCAAATTCGCTTCGTAGCCAAGAAAAAGTAATTCCTATACGGACAAAAAGTATGCAACGCAGTTGTGAATGGAAAGTGACCTGACGTACTGCCTGCAGGCATAACACTCACAGTATATCGTCAACTGAAATTCATCCTCTGCGTATGCAATATTAAAGTGCTCGAACGAACTAGTACGGACTATAACCAACCCGGAATTTGGTCGGCTCTCGTCCTATCTAGGACAACCACCCCTGAGAGTTGTGAACGAACATCAACGACCCAACCACTGCACTCCGTTCCGGTTGTGTGTCTATAGGCACATGATAAGAGAATATAAAATCTTGAACCTGCGCGAGTTTCTAAAAAAAAAAAAAAACCAAAACCAATCCGTCGCTCACCACCTGGGACAAAATATAACAATTGACAGCTGCAATTTCGAGCTAGTTAAGGAGTTTGTATTCCTCGGGGCAAACGTAAATTCCACAAATGACACCATAATGGAGATCCGGCATAGAATAGCCCTTGGCAACCGCTGCTACTTCGGCTTGTCCAAACAACTGGGGTCAAAACTCCTCACTCGAAAGACCAAAGTCATGCTTTACAAAATGCTCATTCTGCCAGTCTTGCTGTACGGAGCCGAAAGCTGGACGATAAGCAGCACAGCGGAGCTTATTTTGGGTTCTTTCGAAAGAAAAATTCTGCGCCGGATATTTGGTCCTGTCTGTGAGGAAGGTGAATGGAGAAGAAGACACAACCGTGGATGTAGTCCGGAAGGCAAGGATCCGTCGACTACACTGGCTCGGCCACATCGAGCGCATGGACAACATCAACGCTCCAGCTAAGAGGGTCTTCGACTCCGAGCCTCCTGGTTCGAGAAGAAGAGGAAGACCGAACCTCCGGTATAAGGACCAAGTAATCACGGATGTAAGACATCTTGGTCTTGATAACTGGAAGCAGCGTGCCCGGGACCGTCAAGGATGGAAGGCAGCCATAGCTCAGGCTCAGATCCTCCATGGATCGCTGGCCTGATAAGTAAGTATACATTTTCTTGTACCACAAAGAGGCTAATAGAATGTTTACCGAGTCTCCTCAAAAGAATTTCAATGGAACAAAGTTCAATCAAAATCGGCAATCATTTTAAAATCAATACGTACATCCCATGTAATTTTACAAAATGCTATGTCACCAGAATGTTAAAAAAGGGATTTGAATTGCAAATGAGCTCGTTTATGCGGACGAAAAAATTCTCGAAAAGCACATATTGAGTATTCACCGCTCTACTAAGTAAAGCAAATAGAGAAGAAGTAGGGAAACCAGAAGAATTTAACCAAGCATATGAGCTAGAAAGAGGAATTCAGGAAACGGCATGACAGAGCTCAAGTGAAAAAATGGACTTTGATAACCAAAGAGAAAGTGCCAAATTATGGAATTTGTACTATTCAGCTAAGTGTTTTTACCGCTTCGTCTTTACATCAGCTCCAAACCCGGTCTTCGCCCGCTGTGCAGAGAGGGATGTTAATTAACGACTTCCCAAGTCCGGTGTTAGATGGCAAGGTCACTGTGCTGAGCCCTGACAGATAATTGACTTTGTGAAAATTCCCAATTCCCAATGTTGTGCACAGAAATTTTACATTTAAATTGAAAAACTGTTTCCCACAAATGCAACACGAAAGATGTTGAATGAAAGTGTCCAGAAAGAAAGGACAAGAGGACATATTGCCAACGATTGGATGCTTCTATCTCATACCGCAATGACATGAGAGGACACATGCATACCTACCGCATGTTGATACGAATTCCCAAGTTATTTTCTTGCGGGCTAGTCCACGGCCAAGAAAATATGCTTCATGCTCCTATCTGAACACAAGGAAGGAAAAAGATTCTCAGAATGCTTGTGCAAAGTTTAAGGATGATATGTCAAGCATCTGCTTAGCACTGAAAAATGTTCAATTTCAGAATTCCACTTTTGTCGTTCTATATAGTATTCCTGATAGTAAAATGGGACAAGTCTGAAACGTAGTCAGAGATTATGTTGTAGAGGAGATTTGCAAATTTGCATAGACAATCTTTTGCAAACAATCGACATGTGTTTGTTGTAGATAATATGTTGATGAGATATTTATGAAATTCGCAATTTGGCCTCAGTTGTTCTCGTTGGATATCTTGGTTGGAAAGTGTGGGAAGCGTTCATTTATTTACTAGTTTTTTAGTTTAGAGATGTCCCCTCCCCGACTGCTGACCCCATAGCGGTGGGGGGCGGGCAACAGGGTTGGGGTGTGCGAATTAATTTTCGTACGGTCCAAACCTGGCTAACGAAGCGCAAAATCCCCAATGATGACAGGAAGAAGTCCGGCCTCGGAAATTACCTACCCTGATGTGCCAGGGCAGCTGCTTAATGAGCATGACCAAGAGAGAGTGGTAGGGACCGAGGAAATCACAACTCCAGCCGCTGAAGTAGCCCTCCCACCCAGCATCGAAGAAGTCGGCACAGCTATACAGAAGCTGAAGAATAACAAGGCCGCAGGCACAGATGGCTTGCCATCAGAGCTCTTCAAGGCTTGCGGCGATGTCCTGGTAGGGAGCATGCACCAGATCATCTGCAGAATTTGGGAAGATGAAAGCAGGCCCGATGACTGGAATACCAGCTCTATTTGCCCCATCCACAAAAAAGGCGATCCTACCTCTTGCAAGAACTATAGAGGTATATCCCTGCTCAATGTCGCATACAAGATCCTGTCCAGCGTATTGTGTGAACGTCTAAAGCCATTTTGCACCGCATAAATCGGCAGCTACTAGTGCGGCTTCCGGCCCGGCAAATCGACTACAGACCAAATTTTCACACTTCGACAAATCCTGGAAAAGACCAACGAGTTTCGAATCGATACACACCATCTTTTCATCGATTTCAAAGCCGCATACGACAGCATTCATCATGAAGGACTGTTTGGTGCGAGTCGAAGTCGGGATCCCGGGAAAACTGATCCAGTTGTGTCGCGCCACGCTAAAAAGTACGCGATGCACAGTGCACAGATGCACTCGGTTCTAGGACTTCGGAACCGTTTGAAACATGCACCGGATTTCGGCAAGGAGATGCGCTATCATGTGACTTCTTCCACCTGGTGCCGGAACAGATAGTGCGACGGGCAAGCATCAACAGGCAAGGCACTATCTTCTACAAGTCCGTCCAGCTCCTAGGATACGCAGATGATATCGACATCATCGCGTGTTCTCGCCGTGGCATTGTGGAAGCATTCACGGCGATTGAAGAACAGGCGAAACGAGTTGGTCTTAAGATCAATGAGGATAAAACGAAATACATGCTGTCAAGCAAAAACCAATCCGTCGCTCACAACCTGGGACAAAATGTAACAATTGACAGCTACAATTTCGAGGTAGTTAAGGAGTTTGTCTACCTCGGGGCAAACGTAAATTCCACAAATAACACCACAATGGAGATCCGGCATAGAATCGCTCTTGGCAACCGCTGCTACTTCGGCTTGTCCAAACAACTGGGGTCAAAACTCCTAACTCGAAAGACCAAAGTCATGCATTACAAAACGCTCATTCTGCCAGTCTTGTTGTACGAAGCCGAAAGCTGGACGATAAGCAGGACGGCGGAGCCGATTTTGGGTTCTTTCGAAAGAAAAATTCTGCGCCGGATATTTGGTCCTGTCTGTGAATGGTGAATGGAGAAGAAGACACAACCGCGAACTCTACGAGCTGTACAATGATGTGGATGTAGTCCGGAGGGTATAGATCCGTCGACTACACTGGCTCGGCCACATCGAGCGCATGGACACCAACGCTCCAGCTAAGAGGGTCTTCGACTCCGTGCCTCCTGGTTCGAGAAGAAGAGGAAGATCGAACCTCCGGTATAAAGACCAAGTAATCGTAGATGTAAGAAATCTTGGTCTTGATAACTGGAAGCAGCGTGCCCGGGACCGTCAAGGATAGAAGGCAGCTATAGCTCAGGCTCAGATCCTCCATGGATCGCTGGCCTGACAAGTAGGTAAGTAAGTGTGTGCCAGGACCACATTCGGAGCCAGACCTAAATGGTGGCAGTATGCGAGGGTCTGGTGGCCAGTCTGTCCCGCCCACCAGCCGGTCGGACTTAGCTCGAAGAAGTTACCAACAACCCTGCAGTGGCCTCTCGAGCCATTACGGAAGTGGAGGTGGATGCACGCCTTGCACTAACCCGTGTGTGCGGGCAGTAAAAGGCAACGGACAACGGCATCGACTTAGGATGGACTCATGAAACGTCTCATCGCTCACAGGAAAGAATCTCGAGCTGGTTGACGAAGCTGCCAGATGTGGGTTAGAGATCCTAGGTATCTCTTAAAGAAAGCAAGGAGGACATAAAACTGTCGACTTTCGGACGAGTGGAAACTCTTCCTATCAGGAGTTGTCTGCACAGGAGGGATTGAGGATACTCACAAGTCCCAGGCTGGCACAGGGAATTGAGGTGGATACTGTTAGCAGGAGAAGTTGCGATCTTAAAACTCAAGCTTAAAAGATCAACTTTGGCTCTGGTGCAAGTGTACGCACCGAATCTAGAATCAGAGTATGCCACTTTTCTTGATGAAGTTGATGCTGCTCTTGATAGGGTGGTTGAGATGGATTCCCATATCCTGATGGGCGACTTCAACGCCACGTGGGTGTGGATTTAACGACAAGGGAAAGAGTGGGATTGGGGGAAGCGGTGATCCTTATCAAAACGCGAACGGAGAGAGCTTGTTTGATTTTTGATGTGCAAGTGGCATGTTCATTATGAACACCTTCTTTCCGCACAAAGCCATTAACAAAAGTACGTGGTATCATCGGAGTCTTCAATAGGAATCGTTGATGGATTTCTTTGTGGTATAATCGTGTGCCAAACGAAAGGTTTGTGACGTTCGTATGTTGAGAGAGGCTGAACGGAACTGATCATCACCTGGTGTTGTGTAAGCTGTATCTTACTGAAGGGGTACCTCTTCATGGACATCTTATGCAGATAGAGTGAGTACTTTTCGTGGCTGCTCAATCCCGAACAGGGCGCTGAGGGGGACGGACCAATAGTATTGAGTGAGGCGGAGTGGCGTCTAGCAGTTGAGGAAGTCATTTTAGCGATTAAATCGCTTAAAGTTGGCAAATCCGCCGGCGTGGATGATGTTCGGCCAGAAATGCTTAAGGCAATGGGTAAAGAGGGCGTGCTATGGCCCTCTCGTGTCATTAAGGTGGCCTGGGAATACGGTGAGATGCCTAGCGATTGGCTGACTGGGGTGATTATCCCTCTTTTCAAAAAGGGGGATAAAAAAAAGTGGGCATATCTCTTTTAAGTGTCCCCGGTAAAGTCTACGCTAAGGTGTACAACCGATCAGCTTTTCACTCTAAGAGTGGTACTCGAGAAAGCTTGGGAGTACGCCAAACCGATCTACAGCTTCTTTGTAGATTTGAAAAAGGCCTATGACCGAGATCCTCGAAGTAAATTCTGGCGTGTTCTGCAGGAGTATGGGATTGATGGTCCTCTGTTGAACTGTACATCTGTATTCGGGTTAACGGTAGTAAATCAACACGTCTCACCGTGGACGTGGACTTCTCCTTTTCATTACATACATATATGGACTGGATGATGCAGGGCAGTCGAGACGAGGAATGTCTCATATTGGGAGAGGGTAAGGCATCTTCTTTTTGCAGATGACTTAGTTGTCTTCACATCCTTTCAGACGGAACTACAGCGTGCGCTAGATAGGTTTGTGGCCGTATGTGCTGATGCTAGGATGAGAGTTAACGTCGACAAATCTGAAGCTATGGTTATTTCCACAACACCTTTCCAATGCACTCTACATGTTCGTGGAGTCCCATTGAAGCAGGTGAAGTTTAAGTATCTCGAGGTCTTCTTCACGAGTGATGGGAGGAGTAATACTGAGGCTTCCTGTAGAATTGGCCAAGCTGGGTAAATTTTGAAACAGCTTGGAAGATCTGTAATCAGGAAGACCGAGCTTGCTGTCAAAAGTAAGTTAGCGGTTTTTAACTCAGTATTTGTTCCAACTCTTACCTATGGTCATGGTGAGACGAATGTCGCCAGCATCACGTCTTCCGAAGCCTGCCTTGAATACATTACCATCAAGTAGGCGACCGTTTGGCAGCCAGGACGAGGTGGTTGGACCAAGTCCAGAAACTCGCCTGGGTGCGCTTGGGCATAGCTCCTGATCAGTTAGAGTCAATGGCGGAGGATCGAGTGGCGTGGAGGTTTCGGTGCGCGAATTATCCCCGCGACTCCTTTAGTTGAATATGCGGGCCACTGAAAATGTACGTACGTATGTATGTAGTTTAGAAATTCTGCAATATCATTGCGGAATCTCTCAATTGGTCGATACGATTCCATTCTACTCAACCACTGTCCAAAGCATTAAAGATCATCCCCCAAGAGTTTATTGTGGTACATCCAATAATATACGTGTCTAATAACCACAACTGGAATCGAAAATAGCCTTCGAGCTTACGACTTACAAATGGTCATAGCCGAAAATGTCCTCACAATTTTATTTTATACATCAATTATGTATTATGTCTGTGTCAACATGTGGTGAGGGAGGTAGTCCATTGATTGATTAATCCCCGAAGCGGCCCATGTTCAATTCCAAGTATGCATTACTTCCACAATTTATCTTCGCAAGACTTGGAGACAGAAGCAGCGATATGGTTTTACGTAAAATACGATAAAGAGGAGGTAACGCAATAGATAATGTTATAATAAATTTAAGAGGAGATTTCACGAGATCCATGACAATATTGTCGTTGCTGGATTTCGCAGCTGCGAGCAATGAACGTATTTATCTCACTTTTTTGCCCGCGAGCATCTTTCGAGAGATGCCTGAAAAAAGAGGTTTAATAAAATGGCAATCAATTACAATTTCGTACGCCAGAAAATATTATAGTCGAGTACCGTGAAGTAATCTGAGCTAATTGAGTTATCTTTCAACATTATTTGGACATACTGTTGTTTACCTTGATCATTGATTGGGTGTTTATTAGTAGAGTAATCATTTTTGTAAGTAAGATTACAATTTTAAGTTGATCGAAGCAAAATATTTTACATTAAACTCACATGCTAGTGTACGGCTTTATCTTTACTCAATGTGGGCATACTCCCACAGAATATGAAAACCAAAAAAGATACATATAGAGCCATTAAAACACTTTAAATTACCGAATATTTTTAAGGCAACATATGGATGAAAACGCTTCGGAATACGTATATATGTACTCGTATTTGTAGTAATGCAATGCACCATATCTCGCAGACGATGGAGCTTGCGGCTGTGTCTCTCATACTCAGTTATCTGTGGTTCCCAGCATGGCAGATGTAATTTATATCTTCTGACTCTGGGGAAATGCAGTCTCGAGTGAGTATGTTGTAATAGAGAAAGACTTAATAAAATTGAATATGGTGTTAAGCCTGTTAGAGCTACTTTACATGGTGGTCTGACTAGCCCGTAAGCGTCAATTAGTATGGAGTTGCATACTTCTTGCAAAAAATATTAACAACAGTTAAGGGTATATGTTATGATCAAAGGATATTTGTTAGCTGCTAAAATGAGGAAGGTGTATTTCAGGAAGGGGAAGCCATGTTTTCGGTGTACACAGTTTTGTAATTCGTCATTGGCGTAAAAATGTACATTGGTTTGAAAATGAGTAAATTATCTAAAGAAACATGCCATGTGATGGGGTTTACTATAGTAATGTAAAAACGATTAAAAAACTTGCCGAAATTTGTGAACGCCGATTAAAGATTTTTCAATGCTTTATGGCTTTATCGGTAAGAATTAACGTTCTCATTGGTTTTGAAATACAACGTCGTTCAAGTGGCTGCCTCGGCTGGCTTCGCAGTAGCGTATTCTGCAACCCAAATTTTCTAAGGCCTTTTTGATGGTTTTTGGCTGTAGCTCACAGGTTGTTTGGATGATATTCGCCTTAAGTGCTTGAATCGTTTCCAGATTGTTGGCATAACATCGATGCTTCACGATTCTCCCCAAAAAAAAAGTCCAAGGCGGTCAAATCGCATCTCTGAGCCGCCCAAATGACATCGCCAAGACCACAGATAACATGATTTGGGAATTTGTGCGCAAAAGAGCGAGTCACTCTCTATGGATGCATCGACTTCTCGACAATAACATGCGTCAGAAAATACGATTTTTCACCCAAAATTGTTGGCCAATTCAAGTTACTTTAAGGCCCAAACTGCGAAACGATAACGAAGCGGGTGGTCGCGCGCCTTCAATTGATGAGTCAATTGGACCTTGTAAGCGAATAATCAGAGATCTTTGTGTAGAATTCTCCTCAGGCTAGTGAGTGAAATATTGAGCTGTTGAGATCGATGGCGAGTTGATGTTCGGGAATTGAGTCTCACACTCTCGGCCACATCAGCCACATTCTTTCTCTGCGCACTGTACGACGACGGGGACGATGAGTGTTGTCTACTAGAATACCAGTATACCAGCACTCACTTTGGAAATAAGTTTTCAATATTTCCAAACGTTGTTCAAGCGTAAAGCGGCTCACTTCGTTTCGCGGAGTGTGTTTTTGAAAGGAAGTTTTGGTCGAAATGAAGCTGCTCTAAGCTTGAATTGGACAACGATTTCGACGGAAAAATCATCTTTTCGGACGAGACACATTTTCATCTCGGCGACTACGTTAACGTTAACAAACAAAACTGCCGGCTCGGAACACCTACACGTTATTGTCGAGAAGATAATACATCCAAAGAGAGTGACAGTTTGGTGCAGATTGTGGAGTGGTGGCATCATTGGACCATTTTGCTAGGAACAATGTTTCGGTCAACGATGGGCTTTACAGCCCAATGTTTTTTTTTTTTTTTTTATTGAAATTGAAGGCATGGATTTGGACGACCTCTGGTTTATGCAGGATGGCGTCCACGCCACAGTCGATCTTTTGCGCACCAAATTCCCGAATCGTGTTATAAGCCGCCTTGGTGATGTCAATTGGGCGGCTCAGAGATGCGATTTGATCGCTTTGGACTTTTTTTTTTGCGGCGATCTAATCCTTTTGGGCTTTTTTGTGGGGAACCCTGAAGAATCGATATTATGCCAAGAATCCGGAAACGATTTAAGCACTTAAGGCCAATATCATCCAAGCAATGCGTGAGCTACAGCCCGAAACCATCAACAAGGTCTTGGAAAATTTGGGTGACAGAATGGGCTGCTGCGAAGCCAGCATACTACGTTGTATTTCATAAGTAGTGGGAATATTTATATTACTGAGGGCGCCGTGGCGCAGTGGTTAGTGTGTTGAACTCTGGCGCACGATGAGCGAGTTCGGATCCCGATAACACCAACGCCATCGAATGATTATTTCGCGACGTTCCTCCTCGGCGGGGTACTGGCAATACCCCCCGTAGTAAACTTGCCATGAAAAAGCTTCTCGACTCACGCCGTTCGGAATCGGCATTAAACTGAAGGTCCCTTTCACCTGTGTGAAAAATAAATCACCCGCAACATGGGTGATTGAAGAGAAGCTTGGCTCTGGTTCTTCATGGGCTGTAACGCCACCAAAGAAGAAGAAGATGTACTTTTTTCGTTTTTTCTTAACTCCCTAAGCCTAATAGTCACTTTGTAGCTCGTGTTAAATCCTTTGGCCTGGTGCTTTTAATCTAGGTAGGAATGATATTCGCCATGCCGATTCGGATAATATTTGCCATAATATCAGTTGCGGCGTCCACGTCATTGTCGAGTAAGCTCAACGACCAGTTAAAAATCCGAAAGGAGTTGTTAAGGCCTCACTAGTTTGCTTTTGCTTTAACCGGCTGGTGGGAGTTCAGTGTGTTGGTGGTATGACCAGCAACATCAGGGATACGCGTTGGCTCATTCACAAGTTGAGTTAATTGATTTAACTTAGCAAAAATGTCAACATACCTTCCTTCCGGTGTTGTCTGTTCAGAATATCGAAGCCGCTGAAAATTGTGTAAATTGATATCGCCCACTAAAACGATTTCAGTGCGAGGGGACAGGGAACAAATCTTTGGATGGAATCAAACAGTGCGTCGAATGCATCAAATGTTGCATTCCTGTCTAGACTGGGGCTTCTATAAATGAAATAGTATTGAACGGGGTGCGTGCGGAGTGCAAATTTAAGCCTTAAGAAATTAAATTCTGAGGTGGATGTTTGGTTATACTGCGGAAGCAAATGGTAAGCAATATCACTACGAACATAGGCGGCGAGACCGCGGTGAGAAACGAATAATGGCCCTAAGCTTTACAAGAAGGCTAAAATCCGAAGGATCAGACTTGTCATCAACTTGTTTTGCACAAAGTGCCCAAACAGCCGGTTTATGGGGGGAGGTTTGGACATGCGTGGCAAAGAAGTTCTTCCGCAACTCACGAATGTTGCAGAACTGCGCATGAAAATGTGATTTAAAGAGTCTAACCCCGCCAAGGGAGCTAGAAAAATCACTTATTTCTCTTATGTAAACTAATTTAAATAGAGGTCTATTTACAAGTTCAATTAATGAGAACCGAATAGCGATGAAGACAATCATTTTAGACACATAAACGGGTATATGAATTCGTTAAAATAGAATCCCCGACTAAGTGAGATGATGTAGATTAGGCGTACAGTATTGTATAGGTCCGTTGTACATACCTAAGGTGCTGTCAACTTGTTCCGTGCTATAAAGAATACCAGATAATGCGCAATACGTGACAATTTGAATATACATCCGCGTCTGCTGTGTTATAATTACGTGCATGCCATAACGCCCCACGGCGATATATTATTTAAATCTGAAGATTTTTTCTCAAAGGCACCTTCAGGTCTGAAGCTTATTCAAGACAGTTCAGTCCAAGTTCAATTTGTGCGCATTGTTACATAAATATTTCCTTTAAATGCATGTACATTTCAATGAATTCAACTGATACCACCGGATCTTCGGACAGAATACTCATCTTCCATTAGGGTACTTGCCACTTAAATATGTACAAGAAATAACGGTCCACTTAAATAATACAAGTGCTTCAAATACTGAGTAAGATTCGAAAGGGAAATACTTAATATGCAGAGTGTGGGAGGAGAAACAGGAAATAAAAAACCTTATGAATATATTATGCCGGAAGCAGACATAGACTTTTATAATAAGTGATAAGAAAAATCACCTCAGGTTAACTCGACGTCGTGTCCAAATTCAAGAGAAGGAGGAGGGAGGATTTAGAGTGTAGGAAACTAAAATAAAATGGAAATGGGTGAATAGATTTCGAAAGTATCCATTTGAATTTCGAACGCAAGGTGTTTCAAAGCTCCCAAGGGTTCATTTGCCTTTAAGTTGTTGGGAGGAAGCTAGTTTCAAAAAATGACCAGAATATTACATTTTTCAATTGCGACATGTAGACGAAGACAAGCACCGAGAGCACCGTGGCGCAGTGGGTAGTGTGTTGGCCTCTGACGCCGATGACATGGGATCGAATCCCGACACAGCCACGTCATCGAACGTGTTTTTCACGGTGTTTCTCCTCAGCGGGGTTCTGACAAAACCTCCTGTAGTAAAATTGTCATGAAAAGCTTCTCAAATTCGCCGTTCGCATCCGGCAATAAGCTGTAGGTCCCTTTCACCTATGGGAAAATTAAATCACACACAACATGGGTGATTGAGGGAAGCTCGGCTTAGGTCCTTCATGGGCTGTAACGCCAACATACATACAGACGAAGACAAAAATGCTAACCACAAGTGTAATTTAGAAAGAGCTTTTTAGAAACATCATTTTTTTTTAATTTTTTGTTAGTATTGTTGCTATTTAATATACGGAAACCGCATGTGGGTATCATAAGAGTTTTATCGTACATCCGTGTTATTAAGTCTTTCGTCATTTTGGCTTCAATTGAACGAAGTCGGACTTAGCTGATGGACTGATCGATAAAGTTCAGCTGCTCCTTCTTTTCGGTTACGAAGTCCTGCCTACCGCTGGTTGTCGGTAGTACCACGCCGAATTTCAGATCCGATGGAAGTCGGAGATCAGTTCCAAAAATGGCTTCAGCTGGTGTCATCGCCGTTAAGTTGTGGTGTGCCGAACGGTACGCCATTAAGAAAAGAGGAATATGTTCATCCCAGTCCTTCTGATCTCTAACGACGACTTTTTTCAAGTATTCCTCCATCGTCCGGCTGAACTTTTCGACCGTGCCATCAGATTGTTGGTGTAAAGGTGTTGTCGGTGTTTTTCTGATACCTAGCATGTCGCAGAGTTCTTGGTCCTTTCTTGGTTTGAGTGCAGTTCCAGCGCTAGATACTTCATAACGCGCAACCCAGTTATTCACGAATGCATCCGAAATAGTTTTGGCTTCTTGGTTCGTTATGCAAAATACTTCAGGCCATTTGCTGAAGTAGTCGGTCATCATCAGTGGACCCTTTGCTTTCGCACACTCTTCACACCTGCGAATGAAACTTGTGACCGATTCGTGGTATCCTACCCAGTAGTCTTGTTAACACCAAGATGACCCCCACTTGGTTCGTCGTGGTATTCTCGGATGACCTCGTCGATTTGTCCCTTTGGAATTACCAGCAGATCGTTTACAATGTCCCCGTTCTCATATTCTCAACTGCGGTAGATGCAACTGTTCTTCAGCTTCAAACTCTGCCATTGAACCCAGTAAGCTTTTACAATTGGCCTTTCACTGGGTAGCTGCTGCCAAGGTAGTTTGGTGATAGATGTTCACGGCCAGATCGGCATCTTCTCAGTGCTTTTTTCTAACCTTCCAGTCCAGACATTTTCTGGTAGCACATGGAAACAACATGAGAGCACCGGGGTGCAGTGGGTGGTGTGTTGGCCTCTGACGCCAATGACACGGGATCGAATCCCGACACAGTCATGTCATCGAACGTGTTTTTCACGGTGTTTCTCCTCAGCGGGGTTCTGACAAAACCCCCTGTAGTAAAATTGTCATGAAAAGCTTCTCGAAATTCGCCGTTCGGAACCGGCAATAAACTGTAGGTCCCTTTCACCTATGGGAAATTGAAATCACACACAACATGGGTGATTGAGAGAAGCTTGGCTCAGGTTCTTCATGGACTGTAACGCCAACATACATACATACATGGAAACAACGGATGTCGGTGACCTGTTCCTTGGATTCCGCACGTGAACAGTGTTTACATTTAACGTCGCAAGGTCGCCTCGACAAGGCATCCGCGTTTCCATGACGGTGTTCGCGTGCTCTCACTTGGTCTCTCGGCGAACTAGACCTCGAACGCTTTCTTCGCAGACGGCAGTTTCTCGCAATGTGCCCTTGCTGGTCGCAGATGTAGCATCTACCTGGAAATGAACCACCTCTACTCGCCGTTGTTGTTCTGGAACTATTTTGGTCCTCAGAAATATGCCGCAATTCGGTGGAGGGACGCTTTCTTCGCAGACGGCAGTTTCTCGAAATGTGCTCCACTGTTCGCATGTGTATCATCTACCCGGGAATAAGCTACTCCTACTCGCCCTTTTTATTCTGGAGCTATCTTGATAAAAGTTCACATGCGAGAGCGCTGGCAACTGCCTCCTTGAAAAATGTCTTTGGTAGGAGAATCAAGCTTCATTGCGTATAGTGGTCACTTAGCTCTTGGATGAAAGAATCCGTTTTCATTTTCTCCACTACATCAATTGGAACATCCGCGTACGCTGGATGAGACAGCATACTGCTGGATGGTCTCGTTTCCACGCTGCTTGCGCCCTTTAAGCTCAAGCTTGTGCATTTCCCGCATGTGCCCACTGCTGTATCTTGGATGAAGAGCATCCCATATGCCCGAGTATTTCCTTCTCTGGATCGCCAGATTGGTCTGTAATACATCAGCTGGTTCACTTTTAAGTGAAATTACTAGAGCGGCCACACGGTCTTCTTCTCCCCATTGGTTCCGTTCCGCTGTTGTGTCAAATTGGAGCACGCGGTCATGCCGTTGACATTTCCTTAATACTGGACGCGTATTAAGTGGATAGTTTTCTCGAGTTCCAGAACCTTCTTGTCCAGTGTCTCGATTCTCTTTTCCTGATTATTCTCGAGATCTAGAACCTTCCTGCCGAACTTCGATTCTCTTTCCTACGTCCGGAAATCGATCGTTGACGGTCTATTGGATGTTTCTTAAGCTTTCCTGATTATTCTCTAGAATCCCTTCTAACGTCTCCAGCTTCTGGAAACGGAATTTTCATCCCGCTTCTGGCTCATAGCATTCATAGCCGCGAAAATGTGCTGCATATCGAATGCTGGCTCACTGGATGTCGACGGCTCCTCCACTCCGAACTTATGATTCTCTCAGTCAACATCTTCCTCCTCTAACGCTGATCGCAGTCCCGTGAATAGCTCCCGGGCATCCAGCTCTATTTTCACTTGTTCGATAGTTAGTTGCTCTTATTTTGCCATTTTCATACGCTCTTGAATACATTTTTTGTAATTCACAATTTGAATAAACTTTTCACTCGTTTACTCGCAATCCCACTTCTGACACCAAATGTTACGGAAACGACTAGTCCAGAATAGGGTTCGGTCACTGGATTGCGATAAACTATAACTGTTTACTTTTTTATTAAATACACACTTTATTATTCCACCTCCGGCTAATTATCTGGGCGCTTCGCCTTCATTGCAAGCTTTTATAACACTTTACACTTTATTGCTTACACAGACCTTCTTTTTTACACACTTTATTACCGGATTACCGACTGATCACTGTGTCACTGAATACTGAATACGTTGAGTACTGGATAGGGGGTACGAGGCGCTACTCCTATTTTTTGATGAGAGCAATGTTGCAGTTAAACGATTCGTAAACAGCCAAAACGATCGTGACTAATTTATTGAAAGATCATTCAAAAATAGAATAAGAAATCATCTCGTCTTGTCGTTTTTGATCCAAAGTGTGTTTGAATGTTTACCGCAAAAAATATGGCGAAAGATCGTTTGAATTGTTGGGAAATCAAAAATGTTGGTGAAAAGAAATTGACGACTCAAGCAAATTGCTTTTAGAAACTAGTAGAAGATTCAAAATATAATTCGTGCCCATCTACTCGAAATTTTTGTACAAATATCTGTCATATTGCCAACATTTCGTCTCGGGACGAATCGTATGTGCTATTAGAATCATTAATCACGAAATGTTATTTAATACGAATATGCTCACAAACATGGGATTCATTTCTATATTAACAAGCATATCGTACGTTCGTATCCTTGCCCTCTGAAGCATATGAAAATTCCAGGCTATTAGAGGTTGTCTTGTTGGAGTCTATACCAATCAGACTGACTCTCGCCATACAACAATCAGTCAGAGAGCACTAATGAATACTTGCATATGTGCCTGCGAATATTTTTATATCATATTCAACCAACAGAAGGACTGCTTATCAAGAAATGCAGTGTTTTTCTTTATCTGGGTTTTTGTGTTTATTCAGAGTAAAAACATGAAAATCCTTTATCATGAAATGCTTTCCGGTTGAATGCACGTAGCTGATTGTAATTATGGCTGGGTATTACAGCTTTACATAAACTGCTGCACTTTACGAGTAGTTCTGAAAAATATACAACACGTAATTGCCTGCAAGCAGTTGAACTGGAAATTTTTTTTACAATTGTGATGCAAACAAATACTCAGCATTGTAGCTTCTTCTTCTTAGAGGGCGCTACAGTTCGGGGTGAACCTGGGCCTCAACCAACATGCCCCTCCATCTAGCACGATCTTTCGCTAGCCTTTTCCATTGCCGCTGAGGTCCCCTTCCACCTGTGTGCGCCATCTTAAGGGCGGCCGTCCTCTGCTTCTTCGTCCCTCGGGGTTGGATTCAAAGACTCTCCGGGCTGGAGCTGTGGTGTCCATTCGCTCTACATGGCCCAGCCATCTTAGGCGTTGAATCCGTAGACGCCTGACTAGGCTCATGTCGCTGTACAGCCCGTAAAGTTCGTGGTTGAATCTTCTCCTCCATCCCCCTTCTGCGTTTATAGGCCCAAAAATCACGCGCAAAATCTTTCTCTCGAACCGACCAAGGGCCTCCTCATCCGCTTTTGATAGTGTCCATGCTCCTGCGCCGTACAACAGGACCGGGATGACAAGGGTCTTATATAGAGTCAACTTTGTCGTTCGGGAGAGGGCTCTATTACTCAGTTGCCTCCTGAGCCCAAAGAAACAGCGATTGGCAAGAGTGATTCTGCGTTTGATTTCGGAACTGATGTCGTTGTTCCAGGTCACTGCGGAGCCAAGGTAGACGAAGTCCTTAACTACCTCGAACTTATATCTGCCTATACAAACGTTCTGGCCGAGACGTCGGTGTTGACCGTCCTTTTTTGATGACAGCATATATTTAGTATTGCCCTCGTTTACCGCCAAACCAATTTACGCCGCCTCCATCTCAATACTCGCAAACGCCTCATTGACATCTCGCTGTGATCTACCTATTATGTCAATATCGTCGGCGTATGCAAGGAGTTGCGAGGATTTGAAATAGATTGTGCCTCTTCTATTGGCCAGTGATTTTTGCACAATCATTTCCAATATGATGTTGAAGAAATCACACGACAGCGCATCGCCCTGCCTAAATCCTTTTTTGACATCAAAACTTTCGGTAAGGTGTTCACCGAATCGGATGGAGCAGCGAGCATTCTCCAAAGTCATCCTGCATAGTCTGACGAGTTTAGCAGGTATGTCAAAGGTAGACATAGCGTTGTATAGCTCGTCTCTAATTACGCTGTCGTATGCGGCTTTGAAGTCGACAAATAGGTGGTGAGTGTCGACTTGAAATTCATTGGTTTTCTCCAGTATCTGCCGTAGTGTGAAGATTTGGTCGATGGTGGACTTCCCTAGCCTGAATCCGCACTGATAAGGACCTATCAGCTTATTTACAAAAGGCCTCAGGCGTTCACACAAAACGGCAGAGAAGATTTTGTAGGCGATGTTAAGGAGACTTATTCCTCTATAGTTGGCGCAATCAGAGGGGTCTCCTTTCTTGTGGATCGGGCATACGATGCTGAGACTCCATTCCTCGGGCATGCTTTCCCCTAACCATATCTTACGGATGAGCTGGTGCATGCTCCCAACCAGGTCATCCCCAGCTGCCTTGAAGAGCTCAGCAGACAGTCCGTCTGCGCCAGCAGCTTTATTCGACTTGAGCTTCGATATGGCAATCTTAACTTCGTCGAGGTCAGGGGGACAGAATTCTCTGCGGTCTCCGTCGATTAGAAATGGATCATTCTGCCTGACAGCGGTATATTGACTAACATCGCCGTTATATAGTCTGCAGAAGTGGTTTTTCCATATTCTCAGCATCGACTGCGGTTCTACTACTAGGTGTCCGTTCTCATCCCTGCAGGCTTCCGTTCTGGCTTTATAACCTTGGCATGTTCGCTTTATCTGTTGATAAAACTTTCGAAAGTCACGCCTGCAGTAACACCTCTCCAAATCCTCGATCGCGCGCTTCTCGTGCTCTTTCTTCTTTCTTCTAAGAAGCTAATGCTCCTCCCTTCTTGTTAACTCGTAGAGCTCATGAGCTGCTCTTGTTCTTTTATGCAGCGAGGCCTTATATGCATCCTGCTTCGCTGTATGAATCCTCCTGCACTCGTCATCGAACCAGGTGTTTCTTCGTGGTGGAGCCTTGAAACCCAAAACTTCGGATGCAGAGCTTTTCAGGGCTTGTTTGCAAAGGCTCCACTGCGGTTCTATTGATAGTTGGGAGGATTCAGGTGTATTGGAGAGCTTAAGGGAGACGCGATCGGTAAAAGCACGAGCGGTTTCTGGCGATAGTAGCTTTCCGACGTCATAACTTTGTATTCTTACTCTACTCCGTTGCGTTCGTGATATCCGTAATCGCATCTGTAGCTACAATTCTAGATAAAAATCTGGTCTAGGTGCGACCCGCAAGGCCCACACGACTAACTTCCCAGTGGGAAAATAAAAACCCGAAAACACGTTTTTATAGGTCTTATAGGGTGGGCCATCTAGTGGTTTTCTTTTCAACCATAGGTTATTTTGACACTGGCAGCTGATTCCCTCTCGGAATTTGAGTCTATTTACGCTTGAACAACGTTGTCAAATATTGAAAACTTATTTCCACAGTCCTTTTTTTGAAAAGAAGTTTTGGCCAAAATGAAGCACCCACCGCGTCTGCTATATGCAAGTTTGTGCAAAAAGCTCGTGAGAATGGTATGCTAGTGGACATCACTCATGGTCTCCGTCGTCGTACGGTGCACACAGGTGAGAATATGGCTGTTGTAGCCGAAAGTGTGAGACTCAATTCACGAACATCATCTCCCCATCGATCTCAACAGCTCATTATTTCACGCTAGCCTAGCCTGATGATAATTTTGCACAAAGATTTCGGATTATTCGCTTACTTACTTACTTACTAATCAGGCCTGCGATCCATGGAGGATCTGAGCCTGAGCTATAGCTGCCTTCCATCCTTGACGGTCCCGGGCACGCCGCTTCCAGTTGTCAAGACCAAGATGTCTTACATCCGCGATTACTTGGTCTTTATACCGGAGGTTCGGTCTTCCTCTTCTTCTCGAACCAGGAGGCTCGGAGTCGAAGACCCTCTTAGCTGGAGAGTTGATGTCCATGCGCTGGATGTGGACGAGCCAGTGTAGTCGACGGATCCTTGCCTTCCGGACTACATCCACATCTTGGTACAGCTCGTAGAGGTCGCGGTTGTGTCTTCTTCTCCATTCACCTTCCTCACAGACAGGACCAAACATCCGGCGCAAAATTTTTCTTTCGAAAGAACCCAAAATCAGCTCCGCTGTCCTGCTTATCGTCCAGCTTTCGGCTCCGTACAGCAAGACTGGCAGAATAAGCGTTTTGTAAAGCATGACTTTGGTCTTTCGAGTGAGGAGTTTTGACCCCAGTTGTTTGGACAAGCCGAAGTAGCAGCGGTTGCCAAGGGCCATTCTACGCCGGATCTCCACTGTGGTGTCATTTGTGGAATTTACGTTTGCCCCGAGGTAGACAAACTCCTTAACTACCTCGAAATTGTAGCTGTCAATTGTTATATTTTGTCCCAGGTGGTGAGCGACGGATTGGTTTTTGCTTGACAGCATGTATTTCGTTTTGTCCTCATTGATCTTAAGACCAATTCGTTTCGCCTGTTCTTCAATCGCCTTGAATGCTTCCACAATGCCACGGCGAGAACACGCGATGATGTCGATATCATCCGCGTATCCTAGCAGCTGGATGGACTTGTATTCGCTTGCCAGGTCCAATTGACTCAGCAATTGAAGACGCGCAACCATCCACTTCGCTATAGCTTCGCAGTTTGGGCCTTAGAGCAGCTTGAATTGGACAACGATTTTGGACGAAAAATCATCTTTTCTGACGAGGCGCATTTTCATCTCGGCGGCTCGGAAAACCGCACGTTATTGTCGAGAATCCGATACATCCACAGAGAGTGACAGTTTGGTTCGGTTTGGGAGTGGTGGCATCATTGGACCATTTTTCTTCGAAACCTGGAAACAACGTTTCGGTCAACGGTGGCGTTACAGGGCCACGTCAACCGACTTTTTTTTTTTTTTTTTTGTACTGAAATTTAAGACATGGATTTGGACGACCTCTGGTTCATACAGAATCTCGCGCCATGCTACACAGCCGTTTGCGCTCCAAATTCCCAAATCGTGTTATCAGCGGTCTTGGCAATGTCCATTGGCCGGCTCAGAGTTGCGATTCCTCTGGACTTTTTTTTTTTTTTTTTGTGCGGGACCGATGTTATGCCAACAATCCAGAAACGATACAAGCACTTAGGGCCAATATCATCCAAGCAATCCGTGACCTGCAGACCATCGACAAGGCCTTGGAAAATTGGGGTGCCAGAATGCGCTACTGTGAAGCCTGTAGCCAGTTTGTTCTTACTAATAAAGCCATAATACATGGAAAAAAATTAATTTTGTTCATCTCATTAAATTTTTAAAAAGAAACTTGTATTTGGCCACTCCTTATGTATATGTCGATGAACTTCGAAATACTGATTTCAAATAATCAAGATCTTTACACATACGGAAAGGTTTAATGAAGCTCAATCCCGAACACCAATGGTCTACATATTGTTGCGGACACGAACTGACGGTTATGTTCGAATTTCGCTGTTAAATGTTTAATGCTCTATTGCAGTTAGGAAACGAAATGATGGTAGGCTTCAGCGGTATACTGCTGTCTGTAAATGCCAGAGCATTCTGGAAACTTCTAAAGGAGAACGTCTGAGGGCGAGTATTTAAGAAAGTGGACCGAGGGCTATATAAGCGGGAGCATTCGCCCTCGGGGCATTCATTTTTCGAAATTCGATAACGAATTCAGTGAGAAAGTAATCAAACCACATAGTGAATTGTAGAGACAAAGCTTCTAATGAGGTTGCAAAAATAAATAAAGTGTGTGTATTGAATAAACAAAAAGTAAACAGTTGCAGTTTATCGCAATCCAGTGATCGAACCCTATTCTGAACGATTTAATTTTCCAAGCAATATAAACACTTGCTCCTACATTTGCAACAATATTTGATGAATAGTGACATTTTCCTCTTCAAGTTATCAAGCAACCATCAATTTGGAGATCCAATCTCATCAATGCCATTCATCAACTAAGAACGCTGAATTAACAAATCGATAATTGTTTGGAAAAAGGCTCTGTCAGGATATTAAAATAGGCTTTATCCTGACAATTTTGATATAGTTTTATTATAATACAACTTATTAGCCTTAACAAAAACTAAGATGTTTTAAATATAAATGAATCTGTACTAATATTATAAATGTGAAAGTGTGTGTGTCTGTTTGTCCGTCTTTCACGGCAAAACGTAGCGACGAATTGACGTGATTTTTTAAGTGGAGATAGTTGCAGGGATAGAGAGTGACGTAGGCTACTTTTTGTTTCTATCTAGCCCCCGTTAAGTTTGTATGCAGCAAAAAAAAAATCAGTATCGGATGGAAATTTGTGTGAGACTCTCCGCAAAATTTCTATAGGTTCTATGATACAAACGAATAAAGAAATAATTCAATTAAAACAACCATAAATCGATCAGCTTTTGAGAAAACAATCAACATTCGAAACATAAATAAGTGTTACTCTTGAATTACGATAGATGGCGCTGATATGTTTTTGAAACGCGCTAACGTTGTGTGTTTTCTTTCTGTATATTTATTTATTTATTTGTTTATTTACAATTCCTGTTCACATAAGAAACATACATCTTTTAAATTGGAACAAGCTTCAAACTCATGTTATTAAGCTATGTAAAGTTACTAATAATAAAAACTAATAATTAGAAACAAAAAAACAAAAGAGGGGTGTAGAGAGTTAATTACAATTAAATTTAACTATTTAAGAAAGTTTTAGATAGTAGAAGGAAGGGATAGAAATAAAGGATAGATAGTGGGGAAGAGAGGAAGGATGGACAAAGCTTTACATTAATTATTGATTAAAAATTCAAAAATTTTTTCAATCAATATATTTGTATTTGTAGTACTTATTCGCCTTATGCTTAGGGGCAAACGATTCCATAGTTTAATTTGCATTATGGACGTTATTTTGTATTTACACCTAGATGGAATGAGTGTCAGAGATCGGTCGTTTACAGGGAAACGTATACTTTCGTATAGATATCCTGGTTGTTTCAGAGTTATAATCTTATACAAAAGTAATATTGTTCTGAAATTTAGTAGGGTTGGTAATGAACAGCCGGCCATTTGTTTGGCATAATCAGAGATGTGTTCGTCTCTCCTTATATTAAAAATATACCTTGCACAACTATTGAACGCGACAGTAAGTTTGTGTTGAAAAACTGCGACATTTACTACGGTGACTGCTATAGGGAGAGAGGACAGAGACTCTTTGGATGCGGATTTGTTGTTAGAGGTGGACTAAGACATAAAGTCCTAAGTTTCCAGTATGTGAGTGAACGCCTCATAACGATCCGCATCAAAGCAAATTTCTGTAACATCAGCCTCATATGCGTCCATGCCCCCACGGAAGACAAGGATGACTCAATCAAGGATGATTTCTTTGATCTCCTAGACAGAACATATACCAAATGCCCCAGCTATGATACCAAAATCATACTAGGAGATTTTAACGCTAAGCTGGGTAAAGAAACCATCTTTGAGCGGGTCATCGGCAAACACAGCCTACATGACACCACATCCGATAACGGACATAGGCTGATCGACCTTGCCACGGGGCGAAATCTTCTTGTAGCCAGCACACGATTTTCCCACCTCGATATACACAAAGGCACCTGGCGGTCGCCAGATCAATCAGTCACCAACCAGATTGACCACATCGCGATTGACGTCAGACACTCCTCCACTATCCTTGATGTTCGCACTTTCCGAGGAGCGAACATCGATTCAGACCACTATCTTGTAGTAGCCAAGATACGTCAGCGCATAACACGAACACCGCGGAGTAGAGTTAGAACACCAAGCTATAACGTCGGAAAACTACTATCGCCGGAGATCGCCAGTGCTTTTGCCAACCGCGTCTCCCTTAAGCTCTCCGATACACCGCAATCCTCCACTCAGTCAGTAGAGCAACAATGGAGCCTGTGCAAACAAGCCCTGAAGAGCACAGCAACGGAAGTGCTGGGCCTTAAAGCTCCACCACGACGAAACACCTGGTTCGATGACGAGTGTAGAAGGATTCATGCGGAAAAGCAGGAGGCATACAAAGCCTCACTACACAAAAAAACAAGAGCGGCTCGTGAGCTCTACGAGCTTAAGAGAAGGGAGGAACATAAGCTTCTCAAGAGAAAAAAGAAAGAGCACGAGAAGCGGGCGATTGAAAACTTGGAGAGGTGCTATTGCAGGCACGACGTTCGAAGATTTTATCAGAGGATAAAACGAATGTCTCAAGGCTATAAAGCCCGAACGGAGGCCTGTAAGGATGAGAACGGACACCTAGTAGTAGAATCGCAGTCGATGCTGAGAATTTGGAAAAACCACTTCTGCAGACTGTATAACGGCGATGACAACCAACATACCGCCGTCAGGCAGAATGATCCATTTTTTAACGACGAAGGTCGCAGAGAATTCCGTCTCCCTGACCTCGACGAAGTTGAGATTGCCATGTCGAAACTCAAGTCGAATAAAGCTGCTGGCGCAGATGGACTGTCTGCTGAGCTCTTCAAAGCGGCTGGGGGTGAGCTGGTTAGGAGCATGCACCGGCTCATCTGTAAGATATGGTCAGAGGAAAGCATGCCCGAGGAATGGAGTCTCAGCATTGTTTGCCCGATCCACAAAAAAGGAGATCCCTTTGACTGCGCCAACTATAGAGGAATAAGTCTCCTTAATGTCGCATACAAGATCTTCGCTGCCGTTTTGTGTGAACGCCTGAAGCCATTCGTAAACAAGCTGATAGGTCCTTATCAGTGTGGCTTCAGGCCAGGGAAGTCCACCATCGATCAAATCTTCACACTACGGCAGATCCTGGAGAAAACCAATGAGTTTCAAGTCGATACGCACCATCTATTCGTCGACTTCAAGGCCGCATACGACAGCGTAATTAGAGACGAGCTATATAACGCCATGTTTACTTTTGACATCCCTGCGAAGCTCGTCAGACTATGCAGGATGACCTTGGAAAATGCTCGCTGCTCCATCCGAATCGGTGAGCACCTTACCGATAGTTTTGATGTCAAAAAAGGATTTAGGCAGGGCGATGCGCTGTCGTGTGATTTCTTCAACATCGTATTGGAAATGATTGTGCAAAAATCACAGGCCAATACAAGAGGCACAATCTTCTTCAAATCCTCGCAACTCCTTGCATACGCCGACGACATTGACATAATAGGTAGATCGCAGCGAGATGTCAATGAGGCGTTTGCGAGTATTGAGATGGAGGCGGCAAAAATTGGTTTGGCAGTTAATGAGGGCAAGACTAAATATCTGCTGTCATCGAAAAAGGACATTTACCACCGACGTCTTGGACAGAACGTGCATATTGGCAGATATAAGTTCGAGGTAGTTAAGGACTTCATATACCTCGGCTCCGCGGTGACTTGGAACAACGACACCAGTTTCGAAATCAAGCGCAGAATTACTCTTGCCAACCGCTGCTTCTTTGGGCTCAAGAGGCAACTGAGAAGTAGAGCCCTCTCTCGTACGACCAAGTTGACCTTATATAAGACCTTAATTATCCCGGTCCTGTTATACGGCGCAGAAACATGGACTTTATCTAAAGCGGATGAGGAAATCCTTGGTCGTTTCGAGAGAAAGATTCTGCGTTCGATTTTCGGTCCCATAAACACAGAGGAGGGTTGGAGGAGAAGATTCAATCACGAACTGTACGGGTTGTACAGCGACATGAGTCTGGTCAGGCGTCTACGGATCCAACGCCTAAGATGGCTAGGCCATGTAGAGCGAATGGACACCACAGCTCCAGCCCGTAGAGTCTTTGAATCCAACCCCAAGGGACGAAGAAATAGAGGACGGCCGCACCTAAGGTGGCGCGCACAGGTGGAAGGGGACCTCAACCAACTGGGCGTGCGGCATTGGAAAAGACTAGCGAAAGATCGTGCTAGGTGGAGAGGCATGTTGGTTGAGGCCCAGGTTCACCCCGAACTGTAGCGCCCGTTAAGAAGAAGAAGAAGTTTGTGTTTAGATTCGGAGTCCATATAAGAATATATTTCACAACCGTACAGAATAATGGGAAGGATGTAGGACTTGACCAATTTAAGTTTCACCCTAGTTGGTAGATAATGTGCTGTGGGACTTAAAGCACGAAGTACGCCGTATATTTTTGACACTGTCTTATTAATATGTGTATTCCAACTAAAGTTCTCATTAAAGTAAATACCAAGGTTTTTAAAATTGCACACAAATTCCACAGGCATTTGATTTAGGTGGATGGCGGGAGGTGGAACCTTAGTTTTACCACAATTTATAAATAGAGCTTTGGTCTTTGCGGGATTTAGATTCAGTTTGTTTTGAACTGACCATTCATATACCCTTATAAGTTGTTGGTTCATAATGTTTGCAGCGCTGAGAATGTTTGACTTAGGGAAGGCGAGATAGACTTGAACGTCATCTGCGTATATGTGATGATGACAATTCGAAAAACATTTAGAAATATCATTTAAGAAACACATAAATAAGAGCGGGCCTAGCACCGAACCTTGTGGAACACCTGCCGGAACTGGCAGGCAGGAAGAACACTCATCTTTATTACATACATATTGTGAACGGCTGGTAAGATACGACGATAATAGCCGACAGAGACTTATATCAAACAGGAATTGCATCATAAGCTTTTTAACTAAAATACTGTGATCTACACTATCAAAGGCTTTCGAAAAATCCAAAAATACCATTAAACCCAAACTCTCAGAACGTGTATCTAAGCCTTGACGAAGATCTTCTATAACTTTCAATAAAGCCGTGACACAGTTGTGTTTAGCGCGAAAGCCTGATTGGTATTTACTGACTAAATTGTTATTATGGAGATGCAACTTAATTTGCTGGCTTATAATTATTTCGAAGACCTTACTCAGAAAAGCAGAATTGCGATTGGTCTATATTCTGAATTGTGTGCAGGACCCTTTGGAAGAGGTAGTATCTTAGCTATTTTCCACGAATTGGGGAAAACTGATGTAGTTAAAACAGTGTCCACAATGTGTGTTATTTGGTGTATTATACCAGGAAGAAGCATTTTTATGAACCTAGGACTTATATTGTCCGAACCTACTGCATTGGATTTTATTTTCAAAATCGTGCTAGCAACGAGGGTTTCATCAATACAGTGGAGTGAGAATGGACTCCTACATTGATTAATATTGGGTGCAGTCAAGAAGATCATTGAAGCGGAGCCACTGGTTTAGCTAGCGGATACAAATTTCTTGTTAAGAGTATTCAAATCTGCATTAATTGGCGTTAAATTTTTTGATTTAATTTGAATATGCTTTTTTCCAGAATTCTGTGTTGGGACAGTTAGAGCTGAATTTCCTCTCATAGAAGTGGTGTTTATTTTTACGTATACGAGAAGTAACGGCGTTACGGGTTTTCTTAAATTGCTCTCGTAAGGCTAAGCATCGAAAACGCTTCCACCTAGCATATAATGCATTGCGCAATTCAATAAGTTTACAGACTTCCGGAGTAATCCGGAATAAGTGCGGGCATCGGGCCGCGCTTCACACTATAGTGCATACGGTACCTATACTTTGTTATTTGACTACTAAGCGTCCCAGTCATGCTGATACGAAATTTAGATGCCCCGAGATTATGTAATGGGACGAGACTTCGTGTCACACAACTTGGCCGCAATATCATTAGCGCCACTATCCTAACCGGCGTAGGAAAGGGTGAATATGTAATGGTCCCACGAATCCCAATAATTCCCACGGATCTCCCATTCCAGGCTACGATTTCCTCTAAAGCTTAGTTTCGCTATGACCATTAACAAATTGCAAGGTCAAATATTAAAGGTGGCTGGGATGAACTTCGAAAAGCCGTGCTTTTCCCATGGACATTTGTATGTAGCATGTTCGCGTGTGTCCAATGCCCAGAATCTTTACATTCTATCCCCAAATGGAAAGACATATAATGTCGTCTACAGTAGCGTATTAAAATAACATTCTGTTCCGAGTTCTCTTCTGTGTTCTAAATAGGGAAAGTGGAACCGTGTTACCCCGAATTTAACGCGAGCGAGGCCGTGGGCAAAAGCTAGCTTATAATAAATAAATAAGTAAATAATTCCTCTTTTTTGATGGCATTACAGCCCATGAAGAACCAGAGCCAAGCTTCTCTCAATCACCCATTTTGTGTGTGATTTATTTTTCACACAGGTGAAAGGGACCTACAGTTTAATGCCGATTCCGAACGGCGTGAGTCGAGAAGCTTTTTCATGGCAAGTTTACTTCGGGGGTCGTCGGAACGTCGCAAAATAAACATTCGATGGCGTTGGTGTTATCGGGATCCGAACTCGCTCATCATGCGCCAGAGTTCAACACACTACCCACTGCGCCACGGCGTATATTTATATAATTATATAAATAAATAAGTATATAGATACACGAATACAAACATAATAAACAGGGATTGTTTAAGTTATGACTTAATAGCTAAAATTCCAGCAAGGGGGTTATCGAATATATTACAAGGAACGATAAAATGATCATAAAGCTTAGCTATTCTTAGCTATTTTAACCAATTCAATTTTAGCTGCTTCATGCGGTTCGGAAGTTGAAATTTGCCATGGAATAATTTTTAAAACTTTGCTTTAAGATATTTTCAGTTTCTTGATGTGGCAGTTAGCACAGTCTCCCCATGCAGGGGTTGCATAGAATAGTATGACCTGAAAGTTTGACTTAAAATTATAAGTTTTTGTCGTTGTTTATTCCAGATTTTCGACAAATAATCGATTATAATAGTTTTATTGTTTTGTTAATTTTCCTATCAACATTATTAATGCATTGGGCAAATGTAAGCCTTTTGTTTTTTAACGTTTATCACACAACCTGAACGGAGTGCAGTGATTTCGATCCTAGATGTTCGTTCACTACTCTCCAGGAGTGGTTGTCCTTGATAAGCTGAGGGGAACCGACCGAATTTTCACGTTGATTATAGTTCCCAGCAACTGTTCCATGCATTTATGGTTTCATATTCGAATTGCGCACAGTGAGCATAAATTTAAAGTGACCATATACTGTGAATGTTATGACTTCATCAGTACGTTTGATCACTTCTCGTTCACAACGGCAGTGTTGCACAATTTTTTTCCCATAAAGGAATTGTTTTTTCTTGACTATGGAAAGACTTTGAACTACAAACCCACTGCACCATGGTCACCCCAAATCTGTTTACAAAAAAAACTAGTTTGCCTTTTTTTTAGTTGTACTTATATACATATGTCGCTAGAAACTTTATCAGTTTTAAGTTACGTAACTGCCTTTCGAATGAAAACAGTCCCGTGTCAACACCATTTTTAGTTCTCGAGATAATCGAGACCAAATATTCCGAGCGCACATACGCACAGACGTACATACACACACAGACCTCTCTATAAAAACCTTAGATATGGATTCTGGCGACCTTGAAACGTGGATATATGTCAAAATTTGGAACTCGCAAAATCGGCCCAATACAATAACTTCCCACTGGGAAGTTAATAAGCTTTTAGCAATTATTTTCTACTTTTGCCTTAAATGCAAATCAACTAAAATTGAATATGATTTAAATACCCTTACTTACTTACTTACTTATCAGGCCAGCGATGGAGGATCTGAGCCTGAGCTATAGCTGCCTTCCATCCTTGACGGTCCCGGGCATGCTGCTTCCAGTTGTCAAGACCAAGATGTCTTACATCCGCGATTACTTGTTCTTTATACCGGAGGTTCGGTCTTCCTCTTCTTCTCGAACCAGGAGGTTCGGAGTCGAAGACCCCCTTAGCTGGAGCGTTGATGTCTATACGCTCGATGTGGCCGAGCCAGTGTAGTCGACGGATCCTTGCCTTACAGACTACATCCACATCTTGGTAAAGCTCGTAGAGTTCGCGGTTGTGTCTTCTTCTCCATTCACCTTCCTCACAGACAGGACCAAATATTCGGCGCAGAATTTTTCTTTCGAAAGAACCCAAAATCAGCTCCGCTGTCCTGCATATCGTCCAGCTTTCGGCTCCGTACAGCAAGACTGGCAGAATGAACGTTTTGTAATGCATGACTGTGGTCTTTCGAGTTAGGAGTTTTGACCCCAGCTGTTTGGACAAGCCGAAGTAGCAGCGGTTGCCAAGGGCGATTCTGTGCCGGATCTCCACTGTGGTGTCATTTGTGGAATTTACGTTTGCCCCGAGGTAGACAAACTCCTTAACTACCTCGAAATTGTAGCTGTCAATTGTTATGCTTTGTCCCAGGTGGTGAGCGACGGATTGGTTTTTGCTTGACAGCATGTATTTCGTTTTGTCCTCATTGATCTTAAGACCAATTCGTTTCGCCTGTTCTTCAATCGCCGTGAATGCTTCCACAACGCCACGGCGAGAACACGCGATGATGTCGATATCATCCGCGTATCCTAGCAGCTGGATGGACTTGTAAAAGATAATGCCTTCCCTGTTGACGCCTGCCCGTCGCACTATCTGCTCCAGCACCAGGTTGAAGAAGTCACATGACAGCGCATCTCCTTGCCGAAATCCGGTGCACGTTTCGAATGGTTCCGAGGTCCTAGAACCGAATTTCACGGTGCATCGCGTGTTTTTTAGCGTGGCGCGACACAGCCGATTCAGTTTTCCTGAGATCCCGAATTCGGCCATCGCACCAAACAGTCCTTCACGAAGAATGCTGTCGTATGCGGCTTTGAAAACAATAAAAAGATGGTGTGTATCGATTCGAAACTTGTTGGTCTTTTCCTGGATTTGTCGAAGTGTGAAAATGTGGTCTATAGTTGATTTGCCGGGCCGGAAGCCGCACTGGTAGCTACCGATTAGTGCGGTGCAAAATAGTTTTAGACGTTCACACAATACGCTGGAGAGGATCTTGTATGCGACATTGAGCAGGGATATACCTCTATAGTTCTTGCAAGAGGTAGGATCGCCTTTTTTGTGGATGGGTCATATAGAGCTGGTATTCCAGTCGTCGGGCGTGCTTTCATCTTCCTAAATTCTGCAGATGATCTGGTGCATGCTCCCTACCAGAACATCGCCGCCAGCCTTGAAGAGCTCTGATGGCAAGCCATCTGAGCCTGCGGCCTTGTTGTTCTTCAGCTTCTGAATTGCTGTACCGACTTCTTCGATGCTGGGTGGGAGGACTACTTCAGCGGCTGGAGGTGGAATTTCCTCAGTCCCTACCACCCTCTCTTGGTCATGCTCGTTAAGCAGCTGCTGGAAATGCTGCTTAAATGCATCCACTATTCCCTGTGGGTCGGTGACAAGATTACCGTCGCAGTTTCGAAGAGCCTGGGTGCCCTTTTTGAAGCCTCCTGCAAGGCCTTTGGTTTTCTTGTAAAAGGCTCGTGTTTTATGTTTATCCCTAGACTCCTCGATATCCTTGAGCTGGGAGGCTGCGAAGATTCTTTTCTTTTGTCGCAGTAGTTTTTTCTCCTCCCTTCTTCTGGCTCGGTACTCTTCTTGCGCTGCCCTGGTTTTCCTCTGCAGCGCCTTTTGGTACGACTCGTCGGTTGCTGCCTTTTTCTGCTCACACTCGCCATCATACCACGGGTTTCTTGTCGGGGGTGGTAGGTATCCTAAGGTGGTTTCGGCTACTTCCTGAATGGCTGAGCGGCATTGCAGCCACATATTATTGGCATTTGTGTTCGACGTAAGCATACCATAGAGTCTTTCGCTAAGCTGCTCCCTGTAGACTCTGGCAACCTCCGGTGTGCTCAGGTGCCCAATGTCGAACCTCCTCCTGATGGGCTGGTGCAGCTTTCTGACATTGGACAGTCGAGCTCTGAATCTTGCTGCTACAAGGAAGTGGTCAGAGTCGACATTTGCCCCTCTGAATGTTTGCACATCCGGGATGTCTGACGAGTGCCTTGCGTCAATGAGCACATGGTCGATTTGGTTGGCGGTTCGACCGTCCGGAGATCGCCAGGTTGCTGTGTGGATTCGCTTGGGAGGGAATCTTGTGCTACGTATCACATAATTATATTATGATTTAAATACCCACGCAAAGTAAATGGATGCCTATAATTTCTATAATTTTCTTCGGTCGACGTAGTCCTGTAAGTAATTGATTTCTCTCTGTCTCGACGTTGAATAAACTTCCTCGCCCACATCATAGGTCATTCATTCTGTGGAGTGCTTTCATGCCGAGTCACAATTTATTTAAAAAAAAAAAAAAAAACTGCAGCAGAACGCAATTGTTACATGTAAGCTAATTGGGTCCTTTATGGATTTCTCCTTTGACGTTATTCTTTTGTTCGGTATATTTCTATGGAGCATGTCCTATGTGTGTACACATGCTCTTAATAATGTAATTTCCGTTAATATTACTTACCTACGTATGTACATATCGTACAGATCTGTTTACATGCTCACACACATGTAAGTACATATAGCGAGTCTTTCAAGAGGATTTTTATTCACCATGAAATACGAAAAGGATTTTTCCACATACTCAGATAATTGTGAACGAAAGTGTAAACGACTATTAAGAGCAGAAGGAAGAAAAAAATTTCTTTGAAATTACGCAAACTTCATTACGGTCTTATGAGTAAGCGAACGGATCTGTAGTGCCCTAGCGCAATACCATCACTCCATGTAACATCCGTGCCACTATAAAAGTGTTTCCTCGCAAATACATAGTGGCAATGCCAGCCAACCAGGCAACCAACCAGTCAGCCCGCCAGCCAGCCAACAGCTATCTGCAAATATCACATGACAGTGATTAATGAATTTTTTGGAGCGAAAAGGGAAATCCTTGATCTTTTGTAATGTAAGTGACGGTTTCACGTACATTAAGTTCGAGATGTGAATCTTTGCTTTAGAACCGTGCTTGTGAATACGATTGCCCTCGCCGAATGACAGGGGAGATGATATACCATGCTCTTGTTAAGTGTTGATAGATTATTTCCATTCATATACAGATGCATATGCATAGAGCAGCTTCCATATGTACATGTTCACGTATATGTATACATGTATGTCTCGTTCAAGGGTTTGTTATGCAGGGTTAAGTATACCACTCTCTTTATGAAGGACGGTCGGCTTTGAAGGAATCGATGTAATTGCCTAGATAATTTGCTGCCACACCATCACCTCCGCGGCATGTGGGGTCTTAAGATGTAATTGACTGGAATGATTTGTGGTTTGTACCTAAAACTTATAAATAGATATATGTACATGTATATGCGCCATATCGACAAACATAACTTTTGGAAAGACGACAAGGCAATTATTGAACGGTGAAATATGTATGTATGTATATGCATGTATATGATGGTAACTTTCAGGGGCATACTGCTGAATGTCAGAGCATTCTAGACACTTGCGAAGGGGAACGTCTGACGGTGAACATTCGAGAAAGTGAACCGTGGGCTATATACGCTCGTTCTCGGGGGCATTCAGTTTTCGGGATTCAGTAACAAGTGATCAGTCGGTATTCAGTGTGATAGTAATCTAGCCACCTAGTGAGTTGTAGAGACAAATTTTGCAATAAAGTGTAAAGTGTGTAAAAGCTTGTAATAAAGGTGAGGCGCCCAGATCACTGATCTGAGGTTGTAATAATAGATAAAGTGTGTGTATTGAATAAAAAAAAGGAACGATCGGTAACGATTTAGTTTTCGTAACAGTATTATGATAATCCGACAAAAAGCTTTAAGGTTTTCCAGATATTTTAAAACATAACATGTACCTAGTCCTGCCTTAAGTTCTGCTACACAACTTCTAGCAGGAATAGACCCATTTTTTTTTCAGAACACTTACATTGATCATGGAAGAATACTGGTCAGTTTGGTTTTAGTTTTTAAAATATTAACATGAAGTGGGGCATTAAAGAGAACCGGGTCGCGGTGATAGCGTTGCATAAGTGCGGAAAGAGAGCTGGCCAAATTTTCGAGCTGCTAAAACCACTAGGAATATCAAGAATATTCGTTTACCGGGCTATAGCTCGCTTCGGTGGATTATCTGGAGCAGAGGACAGGGCACCGTAGCGAAGTGGTTAGTGTGTTGGACTCTGACGCACGATAAGCGAGTCCGGATCCCGATAACACAAACGGAATCGAATGTTTATTTCACAACGTCCTTCCTCCGCGGGGTACTGGCAAAACTCCCCGTAGTGTCTTCGTCTTCTTATCGGCCGCTACAGTTCGGGCGTGAACCTGGTCCTCAATCAACATGCCCCTCCAACTTGCACGATCTTTTGCGAGCATTTTCTATTGCCGCATACCCAGTTGGCTGAGGTCCCTTGCACCTGTGTCCGCCATTATAAGTGCGGCCGTGCTCTGTTTCTTCTTCCTTCGGGGTTGGATTCAAAGATTATATGGAGTAATCTTTGTCGTTCGGGGGAGGGCTCTATTACCCAATTGTCCAACAATTGGCAAGAGTGATTGTGCGTTTGACGTCGGAACTGATGTTGTTGTTCCAGGTCACTGCGGAGCCAAGGTAGACGAAGTCCTTAAGTACTTCAAACTTATATCTGCCAATACAAACATTCTGGCCAAGATGTCAGTGGTGAGCGTTCTTTGTTGATGAGATCATATATTTAGTTTTGCCCTCGTTTACTGCCAAACCAATTTTCACCGCCTCCATCTCAACACTCGCAAACGCTTCATTGACATCTCGCTGTGATCTACCTATTACGTCAATGTCGTCGGCGTGTACAAGGAGTTGCGAGGATTTGAAATAGACTGTGCCTCTTGCATTGGCCAGTGATTTTTGCTCCATCATTTCTAGTATGATGATGAAGAATTCACACGACAGCGCATCGGCCAGCCTAAATCCTTTTTTGACATCAAAACTATCGGTAAGGTTTTCACCGATTCAGCTGGAGTAGCGGCCATTCTTCAAAGTCATCCTGCATAGTCTGACGAATTTAGCAGGGATGTTAAAGGTAGACATACCGTTGTATAGCTCGTCTCTAATTAAGCCGTCGTGTGCGGCTTTGAGGTCGACAAATAGGTGGTTAGTGTCGACTTGAAATTCATTGGTTTTTTCCAGGATCTGCCGCAGTGTGAAGATTTGGTCGATGGCGGACTTCCCTGGCCTGAATACGCACTGATAAGGACCTATCAGCTTATTTACAAAAGGCTTCAGGCGTTCACACAAAACGGCAGAGAAGTGTTGTAGGTGATCTTAAGAAGACTTATTCCTCTGTAGTTGGCGCAGGCAGATATTCCTCTGATCATATCTTACAGATGAGCTGGTGCGTGCTCCTAACCAGTTCATTACCAGCTGCCTCGAAGAACTCAGCAAACAGTCCGTCTGCGCCAGCAGCTTTATTCGATATGGCGATCTTAACTTCGTCAAGGTCAGGGGGACGGAATTTTCTGCGGTCTTCGTCGTTAAGACAGCGGGATATTGACTAACATCGCCGTTATACAGTCTGCAGAAGTGGTTTTTCTATATTCTCAGCATCGACTGTGATTCTACTATTAGGTGTTCTCATCCCTGCAGGCTTCCGTTCTGGTTTTATAACCTTGTTCGCCTGATCTGTTGAAAAAACTTTCGAACTTCACGCCTGCAATAACACCTCTCCAGATCCTCAGTCGCGCGCTTTCTTTTGCTCTTTCTTCTTTCTTCTGAGAAGCTTATGCTCCTCCCTTCTTTTAAGCCGTAAACCTCACGAGCTGCTCTTCTTCTCCTATGCAGCGAGGCTTTATATGCCTCCTGCTTCGCTGTGTGAATCCTTCTGTACTCGTTATCGTACCAGGTTGTTCTTCGTGGTGGAGCTTTGAAGCCCAAAACTTCAGATGCAGTGCTATGCCTTTCGTGTTTGGAAAGGCTCCACTGTTGTTCGTTGACAACGTAGAGGGTTGAAGTGTATTGGAGAGCTTAGGGGAGAGGCGATCGGTAAAAGAGCGAGCGGTTTTTGGCAATGGTAGCTTTCCGACATCATAACTTTGTATCCTTACTCTACTCCGCTGCGTTCGTGATATCCGTTGGCGCATCTTGGCTACAGCATCTTGGCTACGGGGTGGCCGTGGTGCAGTGGTTAACATCATCGACCGCCGAGCGGAAGGTTTATGGTTCAAATTCGCTTCATAGCCAAGAAAAAGTAGTTTCTATACCGCCAAAAAGTATGCAACGCTGTTGAGAATGGAAAGTGACCAGACGTACTGCTGCAGGCATAACACTCACAGTATATGGTCAAACGAAATTCATCCTCTGCGTATGCAATACTAAAAGTGCTTGAACGAATTACTACGGACTATAACCAACGCGGAATTTGGTCGGCTCTCGTCCTAGCTAGGTCTAGGACAACCACCCCTGAGAGTAGTGAACGAACATCAACGACCCCAACCACTGTACTCATCATAAGAGAATACAAAAACTCTTGAACCTGCGCGAGTCTCTAAAAAAAAAAAAAAAAAAAAGAAACAAGATAGTGGTCTGGGTCGATGTTAGCTCCTTGGAAAGTTCGAAAATCAAGAATAGTGCAAGAGTGTCTGACGTCGATCGCGATGTGATCAATCTGGTTAGTGATTGACTAAATCTGACGACCGCCAGGTGCCTATATGTTTATCGAGGTGCGGAGCGCTTTTTCTTGCTAGAAGGAAATTTCGCCCCGTAGCTAGATCAATCAGGCTGTGTTATCGGATGTGCCGTTGTGTAGGCTATTTTCGCCGATGACTCGTTCAATTATGCTTTCCTTACCTTGCTTAGCACTGAAGTCTCCTATTACAATTTTGATGTCATAGCGGGGACATTGGGCATACGTTCTGTCTAGAAGATCGTATAACTCATTTTTGGTGGAGTTTTCCTTGTCTTCCGTGGGGGCATGGACGCAGATCAGGCTGATGTTAAAAAATGCAGCCTTGATACGGATCGTTATGATGCGTTCGCTTACATGCCAAAAGCTTAGGACTTTTTGCCTTAGTCCACCGCGAACAACAAATCCGCATCCGAACAATCGTTGGCCTCTCTCCCTATAGCAGTCGCCTTAGTAAATATCGCAGTTTTACACCCGCTTTATACCCGGTCCATTCCATCGCATTTTCTGGGCTTTATAGCGGTGTAGGGTGCCCGCAGGTTGTTCGGCTGCACGTGGTCTGTTTAGGGACCTGACAGAGCCGGAGGTCATTGTCCTTTTTTTCGTTCTTCGCAAGGGTCCTCAACATTAATCTGGTCCGTTTTATCCGAGGCCTGTGGTTGCTTCCGAGTTTGCAGTTTTTTTTTTTTACAGTTACGGGTTACTGGCTGTAACCCAACCGACTAATCCTGTTTTTTTTGCGCAGGAAGCTCACCAATCGTCATTCCCCATCTGTAATTTCTATAGGAAGTCTTCAGATCACACCAGGAGGAGGTGGGGATGGGACTTACTAACAATTCCGCAAGATGTTCGTTTGCAGTGGCTCTTTTCGCTTTTTAGCAGGCCAGCATCCGTCAGATAGATGCTACCCCTACGAGGCCTTAGTTAGTCCTTTGCCAGGAAATGAACATACAAGGTGATAATTCGACTCGAATGATTCTACTTTTTACTGTTTATGACCATAGAACCGTACCCTTTGTTAGAACTGAGTGTCAACAAATGTCCCTTTAGCTAGATACGAGTATTAACATTTGACTGTACTTTTCTGTTCTAAAATAATGTGACATTTCTTACAAATGTGTGCTGTTCTGCCTTGTTCTGTTCTGTTTTTTTTCCAAATTGAACACAGCTCTAAAGTGGACATGTAGCGTTTTGCTTCAATTTAATAAATTGGTTCTTCTAAATAATTTCAAATACTTCTTATGACTAAATGAGAGCTTACTCTAACTCCCAAAGCTTGAAGAAAAAATAGGTCCTTATACCTATACTACAATCAAATGCTGTAACATAACGTCCTAATTTCTGAATTTCTACAGAGTCACCTTTCACTTATCCAATCAAAAAAGCAAAAATGTTTTTATTGTCCAGCAAAATGGATCTCATTAGTGTGCAACTAAAAGTCAAAACATAAGTGCACATGCAAAGTTACGAAATTTCTAAGTGCACTTAACTATTGCGTCGCTATTAAAAGCTTTTTCGTCGTTCACGTTATTGTTCCTTTCGCCCTTAAAGAAACAATAATATTACACGTACCTAGGTACGAAGCATTAAGTGCTGGGAATTCTCTTGCATGCTCTTATGTAAACGAGGTTGCGCTGTGTTGTTACAGCAGCCACTAAAATACTAAAACACATTTTCAGGACGACTCGGTCTCTGATATGGTTTCCTTATACAATCCCACGTTTCCGCGTGCTTTGTTCGTATGTACATCTATTCCATATGCAAATACATATGTACGTATCAAGTGAGGGGGCGAAAAGCCCTCTTTTCTCGATCTGCGAGCAAAATGGGTTAAGTACCCAATACCGTCGCGGATATATACGCTTTCATTAGAATCCAAGTCGGCGGGCTGTCCCGATCGTTATTATTTCGTATTATTACTACTGTGGAGTGCGGGTGTACATACATGTAGTACATCCGTAATAAAGCGTGGAGCGAATCCTTTTCCGGTCTGCTTTCGTCCCACTTTTTCGATAGAGCACTTTCACATGCTGTTAATGCGGCAGCAGTGTCGAATCGTGTTTTAAATCTGAATTATAGGCTATTTTCAACTTTACGTAGAACCAAACGGGCGGAAACCTCAATGATTTTTTCGCTGCACTGCATTCACACAAACAAACCAGCTCAACTCATTATATCCTGATTTTCACATCCTTTGATTAATTAATGAGCCGAATGCTTTGTATCCTGGTAACTAAAGTGGGCGGCTTCGCTCGCGCTGATTAAGTGAGTGTTTTTGTTGTTTTCTGCGTTTTCACTGTGCCCATTCATACAACTGAGCATCAATGAAATGAACGAATGCAATAGATTGAGTGAGCAACGAGGATATCCAGTACATACGAACACATGCAGCGAGATGCAAGCGCGATAGGTTTTATTGGGATAAGCGAAAAGTCAGTGAAGACAACTGAACATTCAGCTGATGCATATGGAGGACTCGAAGCCCATTTGGAGCGAGTGGGAATGTTTTGATAAGTTGCTTTTGAATACGTAAAAGACCGCACAGACTATTGCTCGTACTCAACTGGATTGTGAATTTAGAACATCCTAATCTTCTGAGCAAAACTTTTTATCGCATGCACATAAGCTGTTGCTTATAGGAGCATAATTGTCAGTAGCAAAGTGGAACGTCGTTCTGTGGAGCTCGAGTCTATATATGTATAGTAGTGCTCGCTCAAAAATATTACGGTCTAACGAAAGGAAAATAAATTTGCTTTAGCGTACCTCGAACCTGTGACAAGCAAGTTAATATATTCCGTTATGGGATAACGGTAAATGCTTTTCAACGCATGGACCTTGGAAGTAAGTAATTAGCCTCTTAGCAAGGTAGAGCTCTTAACTCTTGTAATTAATAGAAATATTATATAAAGGATATTTGTAGAGGGCGCCGTGGCGCAGTGGTTAGTGTGTTGGACTCTGGCGCACGATGAGCGAGTTCGGATCCCGATAACACCAACGCCATCGAGTGTTTATTTCGCGGCGTTCCTCCTCGGCGGGGTACTGGCAAAACCCCCCGTAGTAAACTTGCCATGAAAAAGCTTCTCGACTCACGCCGTTCGGAATCGGCATTAAACTGTAGGTCGCTTTCACCTGTGTGAAAATAAATCACACACAACCTGGGTGTTTGAGAGAAGCTTGGCTCTGGTCCTTCATGGGCTGTAACGCCACCAAAGAAGAAGATTTGTAGACTATTGCTTCACTTTTGTTAACTAATGCACAACCAGCTGCCGTTTCTTTTTTTCTGTGCAATACAGCATGCGCTTATAGGGTAACTCGTAAGTCTAGACAAAACCTCTAAGAATGAAATCTGTTTCTATAGACCACTTTCTGGTGGGGTAGGCTTCTGTTAGAGCACTCATTTCACTCACTCATGTGAAAAGGAACTTCAGTGACCTAGAGCTAAGAAATTCGGCATACTACACGTCGGCCTCGAGCGTGTGCCATCGTGACCGAGCAAAGGCGGGACAGTCGCAGAGCACAGGTAGGTGTCTCACTTATGCTGAACATGCACAGATGCTTGGCAGAAGTGTAATGACCTGCAATGACGTCCGCAAGTCTTCCGCAGTCAATGCTGCAATGCTAAACAATGCTGCGGGTTCTTTGCAGACATCAGGTCGCACGCGCTTAGTCATCCTGCATCCTGAATATCCCTCCGATCTTCTTTCTTTCTTTTGGTGGCGTTACAGCCCATGAAGGACCAGAGCCAAGCTTCTCTCAATCATCCAGGTTGTGTGTGATTTATAATCCACACAGGTGAAAGGGACCTACAGTTTAATGCCGATTTCGAACGGCGTGAGTCGAGAAGCCTTTTCATGGCAAGATTACTACGGGGGGTTTTGCCAGTACCCCGCCGAGGAGGAACTTACTTACCTACTTAGGTGGCGCTACAGTCCGTGGTGAATCTGGGCCTCAACCAACAAGCGTCTCCAGCCGGCACGGTCTTTGGCCAGCTGTTTCCAGCGCCACACGCCCACTTAGTTAAGGTCCCCTTCCACCTGCGTGCGCCACCGTTGATGCGGCCGTCCTCTGCCGCGCCTTCCTTCCGGGGTGGATTCGAAGACTCTTCGAGTCGGAGCTGTATTTTCCATTCGCTCTACATGCCGATGTCGCTGTACAACTCGTACAGTTCTTCGTTATATCTTCTCCTCCAAACACCGTTTGAACAAACGGGACCGTGCGCAGAATTTTCCTCTCGAAACGACCAATGGCATCTTCATCCTATTTTGTTAAGGTCCAAGCCTCTGCGCCGTAAAGGAGGACTCGGATGATTAAGGTCTTATATAGTGTCACCTTGGTTTTCCGAGAGAGAGCTCTACTTCTCGATTGCCTCTTGAGCCCAAAGGAACTGCGGTTGGCAAGAGTGATTTTGCGTTTTATCTCAGCGCTGGTGTTGTTGTCGCTGGTCATCATTGAGCCAAGGTAGTCGAATTCCTTGACCACTTCAAAGTTATATCCGCCCATGGTGACGTTCTGGCCAATACGTCGGTGTTGTCCGTCTCTTTCAGATGAAAGCAGGTATTTGGTTTTACCCTCATTAACCTAGAGACCCATCTTAGCCGCTTCTACCTCAATGCTTATAACGGCCTCCTTGACGTCTCGCTTTGTCCGTCCAATCACGTCAACGTCGTCGGCGTACGCAAGCAATTGCGTAGACTTGAAATAAATCGTACCTCTTGTGTTGGCCAGTGACTCTTGCACGATGTTTTCAAGCACGATGTTGAAAAAGTTGCATGACAGCGCGTCACCTTGCCTAAATCCTTTTTTAACATCAAAGGTCTCGGTTTGCTAATTACCGACCTTAATGGAGCAACGATAATTCTCCATTGTCATCCTGCACAGTCGGATGAGTTTGGCAGGGATGTTTAAACTAGACATGACTTTGTATGGCTCATCTCTATACACGCTGTCATATGCAGCCTTGAAATCGACGAAGAGGTGGTGAGTGTCGATTTGGTATTCCTGGGTCTTCTGCAAGATCTGCCGTAGCGTAAATATTTAGTCTATTGTGGATTTACCTGGCCTGAAACCACACTGATAAAAGCAGATCAGGTTATCCACAAGCGGTTTCAGGCGTTCACACAATATGGCAGAGAAGATCTTATATGCGATGTTAAGGAGACTTATTCCCCTATAGTTGGCGCAGTTATAGGGTCTCCTTTCTTATGGACCGAGGAGGAACGTCGCGAAATAAACATTCGGTGGCGTTGGCGTTATCGTGATCCGAACTCTCTCATCGTGTGCCAGAATCCGACACACTAATCACTGCGCCACGGCGCCCTCGTCCTTCCCATCTACTATTGTGTTTATTGAAGATCCAATCGTTGATGTGGGAATTTATCGTAGATGTAGATAGACCTAGAGAGGGTTCAGGTCCTGAGAAAATCTCCTCTGAGCCCATTCTAGCCAGTTCGTCAGAGATCTCATTTCCAGGGATGCCAGAAGGACCGTAGACACAAGCAAGCCTTGGTGAGTTTAGTATAGGGACTTTGTTAAGTGCAGCTTGGCTGTCACTGCAGACGCATATGCTTTTTCCTTTCCACCTGTGCTTCACAACATAGTGCATGGCCATTAGGATGGCGTATATCTTTGACTGAAAGACAGACGCATACTTTCCTAACGACAAGTGTCGTCGGACGTTTTCGCGTTTCTCGATTTGTAGCCATCTGTGCAAATACGAAGACAATCCTTTCCATATTTCCAGAGCCAATACTGACGCCATGGAAATTCGACTGATAAGTTATAGCGCAATAAAATTACAAGTGTCATTGCGTCAGAGGGCATATCCATGAGTAAAGGGTCATAGAATATTTCCTGCGCAAGCTCACTGTCATTCCAGTGCGAGTTGTACCAGAAATCATTTCTCTTGAGAAGAGACATGGCTTTCAGAGCGCACCCTCTGATAAATATATCAATGGGTCGAAGGTACATCATAGCATTAAGAGCAGCGCCCAGCGTGCTGAACAAAGCCTCCGTACAGCTTAAACAGGCCGTTCTTTGGGGTTTGGTGAAAGAACCTACGACGTGTTTGCGTGTTAGTCTGTTCCCCCAGGCAACCGATGCATATGAGTTTATCGGTCTTATCATTGCCGTGTAGATTCAGAGGACCTTTGGCGGCGATAAATCCCATGTTTTGCCAAAAACACCTCTCCATTGTCAATGTCAGCGTTATGGTGGTTTTTGACTTAACGTGCTTTGACCAAAGAAGTTTGCTGTCTAACATAACTCCCAGGTACTTGGCCTCCTTGGATATCGGGATGGGAATGCCTTTTACAACCAGCTGAGTCATGCCAGTATTTTTCCCCTTCTCGTGAGGAGAACGACATCATTCATGAGAGGATTAACCGACAGCCTGTGCTTTGAGACAGGCAGTCGCAAAATATGAATTGACAGAAAGAAACGGCGACATCATTCACATAGGCCTGAGCATATAGTCCAGAGGAATTGAGATCATCGAGCAGAGAGGCGACCACCATGCACCATAACAGCGGAGACACAGCGCGTACTCTTTCCTTTCCTAATAGATATCTTCGTCGAACTAACCCTTTTAGCTGGTTCCCCCAGAGTTTTTGCCTCGACTATTGTGCCTTCGGCTTTGTCAGCCTCTGTGCACAATTTTCGGGCAATCCTCTTTCCCCTCCTTCTTTGACCCTTATCAGTGCATTTAGCAGTATGTCCCGATTCCGGGGCACGCTCAACATTTTGCGGTTTCCCGTGCCACGCCATCAACGGTGTCGCCCCCGCTGGATGCACGGCTCATGCTCAGCCCGACCAAGTCAGGCAGTTAACCTCAAGCGTCGGTGTCATTTCGAATGAATGGTCACTACCCCGGCTGCGGGCAAAAATATCGCGGGAGTATTTCCGCTATTGCGGATGCCACCTGGATTACTAAAATCCTTATATTTGTCCATTCATTTTTGGTCTTCGAGTCTTAGTTCGAGATCTAGGACCTCTTAAGCCTCCCGCCACGACAAGGTACATTTATTATAATATTAAAACATCTCCCAGACAGATTTTTCCCCCAATTGACTTGTTTTTAAATGCATCTACACATTCATGTTCAGTCGCTAATATCAAATAACTGTCCAACTTGATCACATTAGGATCGATGCCACATACTCCTTCAACACTTCAACTCGGGTCATTAGGTTGTTGAAACCAAAATCCTGATACGGATATCGCGAAAACTAAAGGGTCTCTGCAATCGTAAGAAACTGTCAGGATTCACGTCGATCATGTTTCTTGATTGACGAATTGTACAATAGCACTCCTTTCAATACAGGTTCCAGACCCTAAATTTTATTGCTACATTGTTTTAAAAATCAACTCCCACTTATTTTCTTCATTATATCTTAGGTCCAATCTCTCCAGTATAGTATAGACAATGTTGAAACGTTACCGTAACTGGGGGACTTCCACTGCTTTATGTGCAGCCTGTTCGCCTTAATTAACCTTCTTGACGACATAGTGATCCTGATCAGAGGCAAATTCGAAGACACGGCCTCGGAACTCCTCCAACGGGCACTAAACCTTGTCGCAAACTGGTGCTTAAAGGTTGCACTAAATGTAAATCCTAGAAAAAGCACCATAATCGCCTTCACCCAAAGAAGGAACAGGCACAAACTTACTAAACCTACCCTCTTTGGTGAAGCGATAGAGTTCTCAAAAGAAGTCAAATATCTAGGGATAACTCTAGACGAAAAGCTCACTTGGAACTCTCACGTTACAAAGACCATCTCAATGCCAGGATCTCTTTATGGACCAGCAAAAGTCTCACTGGCAAAAACTGGGGCACAAACCCCAAAATGTCCCGCTGGCTATATACAGCAATCACCAGACCAATCCTTACATATGCTGCGCCCGTCTGGTGGCACAAAACAAAACAAGTATCAGAGCAAGCCAAGCTCAACAAATTCCAAAGACTAGCTTGCATCTGTATCACCGGGGCCATGAGAACAACCCCCACAGCAGCACTAGAAGTCATCACAGACCTGCCACCTCTTCATCTCCAACTGAAGAAAGAAGCAATGGTCTTCGCCCATAGACTAATCGTGGAGCATGACTCTAACCGTAGGCTCTTTCACCCTGATATCCTTACAGAAATAAACAGGCATGAAATCCTAAAGATATCTCTTACAGACAACTGTCTCCCCAGATATAACTTCAGCCAAAACTACAAGGTCACATTCCCTAACCGACAAAACTGGGAACAGGATAGACCCTCCTTCAACCGTGGATCCTACGTGTGGTACACAGGTGGCTCCAAAACGGACGAAGGCGTTGGGGCTGGAGTATACGGAGCAACTACAGGCACATGCATTTACGTCAGCATGGACAGATATAACTCCGTTTTTCAAGCCGAGATATTTGCTATAGAGCTCTGCCTCAGAGACAATATAAACAGAAATATACTTAACAAAAACATTTACATTCTCTCTGACAGCAAGGCTGCACTTCAAACCCTAAAGAGCTTTGAAATAACCTCCAAGCTGGTATGGGACTGCCTATAGCTACTTCACCAGCTAGCCAGTACAAAAAGAGTTCATCTCTTTTGGATACCTGGACACAGCGGCCATACAGGCAACGAAAAGGCGGACCTACTAGCAAGGAAAGGCTCTGCATCACCATTTATGATGCCACGGCCTTTCTGCGGCATACCCACTAGCACCACCAAATCAAACAACAATTGGTTAAGGAACACGACGGATCACTACTGGTTACAAGCGAAAGGTAGCAGACAAGCCAAGCTGTTCCTCCCAACTACATCTCTCAAAAGAACGAAACAACTTCTCATGCTTTCGAGGAGTCAGATTCGTTTAATCACAGGTTTCCTTACTGGACACTGCCCAGTTAATAAACACCTCAAAACAATGGGCATCATACAAGATGACACTTGCCGTATGTGTAATGAAGACGAGGAAACAGCAGAGCACATACTATGCCACTGTAACTGCCTGGTCAGTACACGTCTTCGTCACCTAGGCAAGTATTATCTTGAAGCAGAAGAAATTGCTGCCAGCTCACTCAATGGCATACTAAGTTTTATCACGGACTCAGGTTTTCTGAGTGAACTGTAAGTGGGGGACATCACAATAGGCCCAATCGTGGCCGCAGTGATCAGGCGACTCTGTCCCACCCCCTAAGCCCTATCTATCTATCTATCTAATTTACCTTCTTAATTGAAGGAAAAGCGAAGGAATTATATTATAACTAGATCGGTTACCAGAGGCACTCCACAAGGTTCGGCCTTTCCCTCTCTCCTCTTCTCAGGAACGTAGTCGCAAACGAACTACTAACTAAACTGGAGAAAGAAGGCCTCAATGTTTTTGCATATGCTGATGTTGTTGCTATTAACCTCTCACGCAAATATCTGTCTACGCTGAATTGCCGTATGTGCACGGCATTTTTCACATGCAGTGGGGCACAAAACAATAGGCTTGTGCCTTTCACTAGAAAAAAACAAGAAACTGGACACGCATCCAATCACCCTACTCCACACTAGGCAACCCTATTCTTCTAGTGCCAAATATCTTTGGGTCATACTGACAGGAAAATAACCTTGAAAGAAAATACTACCGAACGAACAAGGAACGCAACCATAGCTCTCTACACTTGCAAGAAAATCTTGGGGAAAAAATAGCTTTTCAGCCTCAAAACAACCTTATTGTTGTGTATCACGACCGCCAGAACTGTTCTTCTGTACGGTGTTTTAGTCTGGTGGACTACACTAGACACAACAAAATACCACAAGCAAATCGAGAAGGTACAGAGGTAAGCAGGATGCGAATCACCGGGGCCTGAAGTCTACTCCAACGGCGACGATCAACATGCTACTCCTCCTAACCCCACTCGATAGCCACGGGAAGCAGCTAGCTGCTGCGATATTAAAGAGCGGCGTAAAATGGAAGAGCTATATCGCCGGCAACGCTTCTATTCAGATCGACAGGACAACTTTGTCAGAGAACTCCGACTACATTGAGCCCACCAAAGTCTATCAGAAACTGTTTAAAATAACATACCCAGAAAGACAAAAATGGTCCCGACATGCGCGACCACGCAGGGGCTGCGCGGACTTTTACACAGATGAGTCAAAAATCAAGAACGGGGTAGGTAGCGGAATTTTTGCTAACAATTAAAACTAAGTCAGTCCCTAAAACTACCAGACCATTGCAGGGCAGCTTTGCTGAAATCGCTGGAGTCTTATGCCTACACATCCAAGGCAAGCCACGAATGCCGCGACATATCAGGAAACGAACGAGCTGATATGCTCGCCACGTAAGGAACAACGCAACGAACAAACATGGTATACGCTCGTACACCACTAGCAGCCATTAAACTAAAGCTAACGAATCAAGCCATGTCTGAGACGAACCTGAGATGGACCCAAGGGCATACCTGCCTAACCCCCAGGCAAATCTTGCCACGACTTGACCGACAGCGAACCATGGGACTAATCCCCATAAAACGAACCGACATCAACATAATCGTAGGTTTCATCACTGGTTACTGTCTTAATGACAGTCATGCATTAAGACTTCCAGGGCGTAAAAGGTGGTCGGCAGCTCGACAACTTACCGGGCTACTACAGGTGGCAGTTTACCAGGGCACCATAGGTGACCAACAGATCGACAGCTTACAGGCCAGTGTAGGTGGCCGGCAGCTATACAGGTGGCCGCCAGATCAAAAGTTACCAGGCCCCCATAGGTGACCGCCAGCTCGGCAGCTTACCAGGGCAGCATAGGTGACCAACAGATCGACAGCTTACAGGCCAGTATAGGTGGACGGCAGCTATACAGGTGGCCGCCAGCTCAAAAGTTACCAGGCCACCATAGGTGACCGCCAGCTCGACAGCTTACCAGGCCACCATATATGAATGGCAGCTCGGCAGCTTACCAGGCCACTATAGGTGGCAGGCAGCTCTACAGATTATCAGGCCGCCATAGGTGGTCGGCGGCTCGATGATTACCAGGGCATGATAGGTGACCAACAGATTGACAGCTTACAGGCCAGTATAGGTGGACGGCAGCTATACAGGTGGCCGCCAGCTCAAAAGTTACCAGGCCACCATAGGTGACCGCCAGCTTGACAGCTTACCAGGGCATCATAGGTGACCATCAGATCGACAGCTTACAGGCCAGTATAGGTGGACGGCAGCTATACAGGTGGCCGCCAGCTCAAAAGTTACCAGGCCACCATAGGTGACCGCCAGCTCGACAGCTTACCAGGGCATCATAGGTGACCAACAGATCGACAGCTTACAGGCCAGTATAGGTGGCCGGCAGGTCCACAGCTTACCAGGCCACCATAGATGGCCAGCAGCTCTATAGAGTACCGGGGTGTTATAGGTGGCAGGCAGCTCCACAGCTTACCAGGCCACCATAGATGGATGGCAGCTCGGCAGCTTACCAGGCCACTATAGGTGGCAGGCAGCTCTACAGCTTATCAGGCCGCCATAGGTGGTCGGCGGCTCAATGATTACCAGGGCATCATAGGTGAACAACAGATTGACAGCTTACAGGCCAGTATAGGTAGGTCCACAGCTTACCAGGCCACCATAGGTGGCCAGCAGCTCTATAGAGTACCAGGGTGTTATAGGTGGCCGGGAGCTCCCCAGTTTACCAGGCCACCATAGATGGATGGCAGCTCGGCAGCTTACCAGGCCACTATAGGTGGCAGGCAGCTCTACAGCTTATAAGGCCGCCATAGGTGGCCTGCAGCTCGACAACTTACCAGGTCACCCATGCCATAGGTCAAACTCAAAACCCCTATTACTAAAAACACTTTTTTTGTTACAGGATATTGACATTCATTGAGCGTAATATCATTCAATGCCTATTTTGTAATTTCATTCTCTTCAAGAAGTACATGATCAACCGAACCTACATTTCCATAAACCGACTCATTCAGTGCTCCTACTACTCGCCCGAAGGATGCATCAACTTACTTTAGGAACTGCCTCAACGAAAATGTTACTACTCGACCAAATCCACTTAATTAAACTAACAACCTCTAAATACCTACGAGAATACTGCCAAAAACCGCAATTTGTAACAATTACATATCGAAGTACATTACATTTCCTTTTGGGTTTTGCAAAATCAAGTGCAATTTACGGTTTTTGTTCAATAAAAATATTTTTTTCACAATCAAAATTCAAAAGAACACTTACCTGAGTAATAGACTCAACCAACGATATTTTCGGGATACCTGTCTTGTCTTCATGGTTGGCTGAAATAGCCTCTTTTGCACGCCACAGCAAACGCAATTGTAAAACATTGAACCGAGCCCAACCGAACCGAAGGGCGCAACAGACAGTCATATCAAACGTCGAACCGAACCGAACCGAACCGATATCCGCGAAGAACCGAGTCATTTCAAACCTCGAACCAAACCGAACCGATATTCGCGAAATAACCGAGAACACCGTGGTCTCTTTGAGGAGACCGAGGAGAAAAACACTTTTTTCTTCATATTCACACACTCAAACACTAAAAAACACAAATTGCTTGATCTGCCAAGCATGATTCGCTTAAATAGCGATTTTTGCACTAATTTTCACTATTGCACATCACCATAAAAAATAAACGATTGAAAACGCTAAAATTTAACGGCACAGCGAATTTGAATTTCAAATTTTGAAAACCTTCTAACCGATATAACGGACGAACGAACGTAAATTCAATGCGCGAACCACTCGACTTCCACCGCGTCACGGGAGTAACTGAGTTGAATTCGTGGAAAGTAAACTGCAGTAAGTGTCGAAGCTTAGCTTACCACCAGGCTCTCCAACAAATTGCTGAGTGATTGAGTGGAGTGAGTTTATGGTGGTAATTGAGTTTCACCTCTGGTGTTGATCATTTTTTGTGCTCCAAAAAATATGCACACTTTTTTCAAGCAGTTTTTGTGGGGAAATAATTGTTCGCGATTTTGCAATTTCGTTGCGTGATTTTTTTGCCGGTTGGGTTTTCAATGCTATTTCTTTGATAGCCCACGTACAATCTGTGACATGGTTCAAAGTCGATCTTACGTAGGTAATACTGCCATTTCTTCGTAAAGAAACAAACATCCAGGTAGCCCTTAGGAATTGTTAAAAATTTGTTATCAACATGTGTGCTCTATACTTTCCCACGTACTGAAACCATTTTACGGTCGTTATGATCGACCTACTGGACAAGCAATTCAAGTCGTATTAACGAAATTTCGCATCAAGCTCACGCTTCTGGACATAAATCCACCTACTCGTATGTCTAAAGCACATATAGAGGATACTGGTGTATCCGCCAGCAATTGGGGTTGTGTTACTCGACGTTGTGGACGATTTTACGCAAGGTTCCTGGGCTAAAACCTTACAAAAAATAGCTTTCGCTAGAACTGAAGCCGAACGACAAGCCACAGCTTCAGATTTTCGGTGGGTACTAGGCAAAACTGCTATATTAGGTCTTATGAGCAACGCCAGCACCCGGTAAATTGCACTGTTTGGTGCGGTTTATGGTCCTGCGGAATAAACGCCCGCTGATGTATGGGGTGGGATGGCAAAGGACTAATAGGGGACTCATAGGGGTAGCATCTAACCGGCAGATGGTGGCCTGCTAATAAGCGAGAAGAGCTACCGCGGCACTGTTAGTAAATCCCACCCCCACTTCCTCGTGGTGCCATCTGGAGATTTCCTATGGAAATTGCAGACGGGGAAGGGCGAATGGCGAACCTCCTGCGCCAAAAAACAGGATTAGTCGGTCAGGCTACGGCCTAGTAAGCCGTAACCGTAAAAAAACACAAACTCCGAGACAACCACAAGTCTCGGATAGAACGGACCGGATTAAGTTTGACGACCCTTGCAAAAAACAAGAAAAGAAGAATGACCTTCGGCTCCGTACGCGGTATGTTAGGTGCCTAAACAGGCCACACGTGCAGCCGAACAACGTGCGGACGCCCTAGACCGCTATTAAGCGGACATAACCGCCATCCAGGAAATGCGATGGAATGGACCGGGTATAAAGCGGATGAAAAACTGCAACATTTACTAAGGCGACTGCTATAGGGAGAGAGGACAACGATTGTTCGGATGCGGATTTGTTGTTCGCGGTAGACTAAGGCAAAAAGTCCTAAGCTTTTGGCACGTAAGCAAACGCCCCATAACGATCCATATCAAGGCTAAATTGTTTTACATCAGCCTGATCTGCGTCCATGCCCCTACAGAAGACAAGGATGACTCCGCCAAAGATGAGTTCTACGATCCCCTAGACAAAACGTATCGCCAATGTCCCAGCTTGTGTTGGTGGCTTTACAGCCCATGAATGGCCAGAGCCAAGCTTCTCCCAATCACCCATGTTGTGTGTGATTTATTTTATTTGACACAAGTGAAAGGGATTAATGCCGACTCCGAACGGCTTGAGTCGAGAAGTTCAATCGTGGGAACATTCGACTGGCAGTCGGTGCCCTCACCGGGCACTGCATGCTATCCTATCATGCAGCTCGACTAGGCCAGCCCTACAATGACTTCTGCAGAAGCTGCAGGGACGAAGAGGAAATTGAGTCCGTTCGTCACCTGCTGTGCGAATGCCCGGCGCTAGCCCAAAAAAGGGATATTTTCCTTGGAAGATATTTCCTTTCGGGACTAGAAGAGGTAGGTAATATCGGGCTGAACAGAATACTGGGATTTTTATCCTCGTCTGGCTGGTTGAGCTCGACGGTAAATGCATAGGTATCAACGGGTTAAACAAAAGAAGTGGGCACAATGAACTCAACGTAGTCTACGTGAGCCTTGACTCTACGTCAATAGGGCACCCATATACCTAATCTAACCTTAAATCGCCAAGGAGAAGGATTTCATCGCGGGGATCCCGTAAGTCATTTATGTGATCAATCGCATTAATAGCGAGTTCATAGGATTTAATAGGTTGAGATGGTAAGATATAAAAACAGATGACGTAGAGCGACTTACGGGGCAGTACGATCTTGATTGAAACAAAGTCGAGATAGGGGGACTTATGAGTAAACTGTAAGTGGGGGACATCACAATAGGCCCACTCGTGGCCGCAGTGATCAGGCGACTTTGTCCCACCCCCGTACCCTCTCTAACTTTAAGTTAATAAAACTGCACCCACTGGTGTAGGACACATTTTTTCTCATTAACCATCAGGCTATAAACAAAGCCTTTTATGTGTATTATAGACCAGTACAATCTTAGGATTCCAATTACAAATGAATCAAGGTTATCGATTAAGGATAACGTGGACAAAAAACTAAACAATAGCTCCCCAAAGCGTTGAATTTAAAAGATAAAAGACAGAAAATGACGGTGCGGCTAATGAGTTAATTGGACATAGCTCCCAAGAGTGTTTAAACTACACATTTGCCAGCTTTTTAAGCGCTTTTGCCATCAATTAGGAAATGCATCCACCATCTGGCGCCAGGCAACAAGGACCTCACTCCTATAATGCAATTAAAATATCTCATTCCATTCAGATACTAAGGTGGCTTGAGCTTTTCACTGGCTTTAATGAACACTCAATAAGGTCATACTTATTTTCATATAGTCTGGTATACATATGTACTCGTAGCATCTTCCAACAGTACTCAGCTGGCGTCCACGAAAGCATTCAATTCCATTTCACGATTTCAAGTCATTTTCGCAGGAGACACTGCAACCCGGAGCACGGCGTTCAATGCATCTCGCTGACACGGTTTGAATGTCTATTTCACAACATACTACTGCGGGGCACACCTCACACTGACGGTAATATTTTAAAATGCAGAATCCCTATTGGCACGTAGTACTCGTATCCGAATGTATATACACGAGTAGGTGTTACGAGCACTCGTTATGAATCCGTGTTTTAGGTCAAACCGCTGCTCATAACGGTGAATAAACTAATGTAACCGCAGTGATTCCATGATTTCATCCTGCCCATCCAACGTATTCAGTGCAGATGTAATTTAAATAATTAATATCGTACAGCAGGGCTGTCATAAGCCACAGAGCCAAAAAAAAAAAATGCAGTAAAACCGAAGCTATCCTGGGATGACTGTTTCTATCCAACCCTTTACCCGTTGACTTTGGGCCATAAAATAATAAATAAATAAGTTGGATACTATCGTACTCATAGGTTTATTCGCTTGACAGGTTGTCATCCGTTGGTGAACAACCAAGGATATCACAAAATACAATTCACATTTCAAACTGGTGTGTTATGCAATTTGGTGCTTTTGCTGTTTTGTTTACACAACTCCATGTTATGTGTTCATTCGAACGTAACCAGTAAGGATGTCGCTGTGATTTACATCTGTTTGATTGATTCCCGATAATGGATTACATGCCTTATGGTTATAGACACATCGGTGTGTTTCCGAAATCCTGTCGGTAATAGGTTTTACGTGTTCATCTGGTCTTACTTACTTACTTAACGGGCGCTACAGTTCGGGGTGAACCTGGGCCTCAACCAACATGCCTTTCCACCTAGCACGATCTTTCGCTAGTCTTTTCCAAAGCCGCACGCCCAGTTGGTTGAGGTCCCTTTCCACCTGTGCGCGCCACCTTAGGTGCGGCCGTCCTCTATTTCTTCGTCCCTCGGGGTTGGATACAAAGACAAAGGCTGGAGCTGTGGTGTCCATTCGCTCTACATGGCCTATCCATCTTAGGCGTTGGATCCGTAGACGCCTGTCGCTCATGTCGCTGTACAACCCGTACAGTTCGTGATTGAATCTTCTCCTCCAACCCTCCTCTGTGTTTATGGGACCGAAAATCGAACGCAGAATCTTTCTCTCGAAACGACCAAGGATTTCCTCATCCGCTTTTGATAAAGTCCATGTTTCTGCGCCGTATAACAGGAACCGGGATAATTAAGGTCTTATATAAGTTCAACTTGGTTTTACGAGAGAGGGCTCGACTTCTCAATTGCCTCTTGAGCCCAAGGAAGCAGCGGTTGGCAAGAATAATTCTGCGCTTGATTTTGAAACGGGGGTCGCTGTTCCAGGCAGATTTTATAACATCAGCCTTATATGTGCACACGCCCCTACAGACGAGGCTGCAGACCCTATCAAGGAGGACTTCTATGACCTCCTGGACAACACATACGGAGCTTGTCCGGAGTACGATGTTAAAATCGTGCTCGGGGACTTAAACGCCAAAATCGGTAAGGAGAACACTTTTGTCGAAGTTTTCGGCAAGCACAGCCTCCACGATACAACACCGGATTACGGCTTCCGATTCACGAACTTTGCGACAGCTCGCAATCCGGTGATAAGTAGAACAAGATTTCCCCGCAAGGGAATCCATACAGCAGCCTGACGATCTCCGGACGGTCGAACCCCCAACCAAATCGACCATGTGCTCATTGACGCAAGGCACTCGTCAAACATCCTTGATGTGTGAACATTTAGATGGGGCAATTGTCGACTCTGACCACTTCCTCGTAACAGCAAGATTCAGAGCTCGACTGTCCAATGTCAGAAAGCTGCACCAGCCCACCAGGAGGAGGCTCGAAATTGGGCGCCTGAGCACACCGGAGGTTACCAGAGTCTACAGGGAGCAGCTGAGCGAAAGACTCTACGGTATGCCTACGTCGAACACAAATGCCAATAATATGTGGCTGCATTGCCGCTCAGCCATTCAGGAAGTAGCCGAATCCACCTTAGGATACCTACCACCCCCGACAAGAAACCCGTGGTATGATGGCGAGTGGGAGCAGAAAAAGGCAGCAACCGACGAGGCGTACCAAAAGGCGCTGCAGAGGAAAACCAGGGCAGTGCAGGAAGAGTACCGAGCCAGAAGAAGGGAGGAGAAAAAACGACTGCAACAAAAGAAAAGAATCTTCGCAGCCTTCCAGCTCAAGGATATCGAGGAGTCTAGGGATAAACATAAAATACGAGCCTTTTACAAGAAAGCCAAAGGCCTTGTAGGAGGCTTCAAAAAGGACACCCTGACTCTTCGAAACTGCGAGGGTAATCTTGTCACCGACCCGCAGGGAATAGTGGATGTATTTAAGCATCACTTCCAGCAGCTGCTTAATGTGCATGACCAAGAGAGAGTGGTAGGGACCAAGGAAATCCCAACTCCAGCCGCTGAAGTAGTCCTCCCACCCAGCATCGAAGAAGTCGGCACAGCTATTCAAAAGCTGTGGCTTGCCATCAGAGCTCTTCAAGGCTGGCGGCGATGTTCTGGTAGGGAGTATGCACCAGATCATCTGCAGAATTTGGGAAGATGAAAGCATGCCCGACGACTGGAATACCAGCTCTATATGACCCATCCACAAAAAAGGCGATCCTACCTCTTGCAAGAACTATAGAGGTATATCCCTGCTCAATGTCGCATACAAGATCCTGTCCAGCGTACTGTGTGAACGTCTAACATCATTTTGCACCGCTCTAATCGGCAGCTACCAGTGCGGCTTCCGGCCCGGCAAATCGACTATAGACCACATATTCACACTTCGACAAATCCTGGAAAAGACCAACGAGTTTCGAATCGATACACACCATCTTTTTATTGTTTTCAAAGCCGCATACGACAGCATTCTTCGTGAAGGACTGTTTGGTGCGATGGCCGAATTCGGGATCTCAGGAAAACTGAATCGGCTGTGTCGCGCCACGCTAAAAAACACGCGATGCACCGTGAAATTCGGTTCTAGGACCTCGGAACCATTCGAAACATGCACCGGATTTCGGCAAGGAGATGCGCTGTCATGTGACTTCTTCAACCTGGTGCTGGAGCAGATAGTGCGACGGGCAGGCATCAACAGGGAAGGCACTATCCAGCTGCTAGGATACGCGGATGATATCGACATCATCGCGTGTTCTCGCCATAGCATTGTGGAAGCATTCACGGCGATTGAAGAACAGGTGAAACGAGTTGGTCTTAAGATCAATGAGGACAAAACGAAATACATGCTGTCAAGCAAAAACCAATCCGTCGCTCACAACTTGGGACAAAATATAACAATTGACAGCTACAATTTCGAGGTAGTTAAGGAGTTTGTCTACCTCGGGGCAAACGTAAATTCCACAAATGGCACCACAGTGGAGATCCGGCATAGAATCGCCCTTGGCAAACGCTGCTACTTCGGCTTGTCCAAACAACTGGGGTCAAAACTCCTAACTCGAAAGACCAAAGTCATGCTTTACAAAGCGCTCATACTGCCAGTCTTGTTGTACGAAGCAGAAAGCAGGACAGCGGAGCTGATTTTGGGTTCTTTCGAAAGTAAAATTCTGCGCCGGATATTTGGTCCTGTCTGTGAGGAAGGTGAATGGAGAAGAAGACACAACCGTGGATGTAATCCGGAAGGCAAGGATCCGTCGACTACACTGGCTCGGCCACATCGAGCGCATGGACATCAATGCTCCAGCTAAGAGGGTCTAAGACTCCGAGCCTCCTGGTTCGAGAAGAAGAGGAAGACCGAATCTCCGGTATAAAGACCAAGTAATCGCGGATGTAAGACATCTTGGTCTTGACAACTGGAAGCAGCGTGCCCGGGACCGTCAAGGATGGAAGGCAGCTATAACTCAGGCTCAGATCCTCCATGGATCGCTGGCCTGATAAGTAAGTGAGTAAGTAAGTAATCCACCACATCGCACTGAAACTGTCGAGTAGGGTATCCAGCATTCCCGCCGATGTAAAAAACACTTTCATAGGAAAATAGAAAATGAATGGAATGATTGGAAATTGTTTTCGAACTTCTCCCTATCGCAGACACAAAAAAACCAATCCGACAGGAATTTAAATTAAAACTGTACACGTTACGTCTACTGCGAGCAGTGGACCGAGTGAATTGAACTTCATCCCGTAGAAGAAGTAACAAAAAAGACAAGTGTATCTACGTAACAATGGGAGCACTACCATCCTTCCCATTACTATCAGTAGTTTGCAACAACCTTCTAGCAAAGCTTCTGCTATTCGAAACTTCGTTCAAAATGTTGAACCCCTAAGTGGCAGTAACACATCCTTTTTTCAAAAACTAATTATCCTCGTAGTTAGTGAAGGGACATTCAGTAAATGCGATTTTTTTTAATTTGTCTTTTACAGAAGGATTTATTCGTGAGCAAACTAGATCCAGGGTCACCACGAGGGGAGCGTAAACTTTCTGCCGCCAGTGCAACTTCGATGAAAACAAAGTGGCTGAAAGCTTTTAGAAGCCTAAAGCCGGCTTCTGGTTCTCCAGCACAAGCAGACAGGTAAGATATAAGTATATCTATCCATTCAATTGAAGCGATCCATCAGCCAGAGTATTAAAATCGCCGCTGACATAGAAGATTCCATGTCCTTTCTCTGTTTTTATGTCATCGTCCATGACGGAAGTGTGCGCATAGGAAGGGAATCGTCTTACAATAAGTACCGAAACGTACATATATTGATTGATAAAGGGAAATGGTTACATAAAAAGTTACATCATTTCCATATTGCCTGGATGGTGCCTTCAGGATACGGGGAGATAAGCAATACCAATTAGGTTTTGTGCATTCACATTCGTCCCTCTAAAAAGTGTGTGCCACTTGAACTAACTTTATTCCACAAATCCACGTACTATGGAGAACGGTGTTTTTAGTCACAAGAAGGATAACCGAGTAAAGCACAGCAAAATAGACGCTGATCAGGACTATAACAATTTGTTTTTGAGCTCAGTTGGGTACCTTGTTTAGAAGGCTCGTCAACGTCATTTACGAATGAAACATTTATTTTTTTATTTCTTTTCAAGCTTTGTCTGACATCTCTGTCCTTTTGACATCTTACTTACTTAGATGGCGCTACAGTTCGGGGTGAACCAAGCCCTCAACCAACAAGCCTTTCCAACCGGCACGATATTTGGCCATTTGCTTCCAGTGCCGCACCCCCAGTAGGGTGAGGTCCCTTTCCACCTGTGCGCACCACCTTAGATGCGATCGTCCTCTGCTGCGTCGTCCCTTGGGGTTGGAGTCGAAAACTCTTCGGGCCGGAGCAGTGATGTCCATTCCATCCATTAGACGTTGGTTCCGAAAACGTCTAACTAAGGCTGATGTCGCTGTACAGCTCCTAGAGCTCTTGGATGGATCTTCTCCTCCACTCTTCATTTACACAAACGGGACCAAATATTGCACGCAGAATTTTCCTCTCGAAATGACCGAGAGCCTCTTCATCCGCTTTTGAAAACGTCCAAGCCTCAGCGCCATAGAGAAGGACCGGGAAGCTTAAGATTCTGTATAGGGATACCTTAGTTTTTCGAGAGAGGGCTCTGCTACTCAGTTTCCTCTTGAGCGCAAAGAAGCAGCGGTTGGCAAGAGTTATTCTGCGATTTATCTAAGCGACGGTGTCACTGCTCCTTGCCACTATCGAGCCAAGATAGACGAAGTCCTTGACTACTTAAAAAATATAGCTGCTGAAGGTGAAGTGCTGACAAAGACGTGTGTTGTGTGTGTGACAAAGATGGTGTTGCGCGTGTTTCTTTGACGACAGCATATATTTGGTCTTGTCCCCATTTACCCTTAGACCCACTTTAGCCGCTTCTGCTTCAATGCTTTCGAACGCCTCATTGATGTGTCGCTTTGTCCGTCCAATAACGTCAATGTTATCTGCGTAGGCAAGCAATTGTGTGGACTTGAAGTAGATCGTACCTCTTATATTGACCGCCGAGTCCCGCACGATCTTTTGAAGAATAATGTTAAAGAAATCACATGACAGTCGCCCTGTTTAAAACCTTTTTTAACATCAAAGGGGTCGGTTAGTTCACCTCCGACTTTAATGGAGCAGCGAGGGTTCTCCATGGTCATCCGGCGCAGTCTTCTCCAAGATCTGCCGTAGTGTAAATATTCGGAAGTCCGTCTGCTCCAGCAGCTTTATAAGAGTTAAGATTCGATATCGCTATCTTATCATCGTCTAGGTCGGGTGGACGGGATTCTCTTTCATTTCCGTCCATTGTAAATGGTTCATTATGCCTGACGGAGTCATTTTGACTATCATCGCCGTTATACAGTCTGCAGAAGTGGTCCTTCCACAATCGCAGTAACGACTCTGACTCCACTATTAGTTGTACGTGCTCATTCCTGCAGGCTTCTGCTCTGGCTTTATAGCCATGACATGTTCCTTTTACTTTTTGGTAAAACTTCCAAACGTCGTTCCTGCAATAGCATCTCTCCATCTACTAGATCTCGCGTTCCCCGTGTTCCCTCTTTATTCTTCTCAGAAGCGCATGCTCCTGCCTCCTTTTCCGTTTATGGAGCTCGCGGGCAGCCCTCGCCCGTCGATGCAGTGTAGCCGTGTATGCATTCTGTTTCTCTACATAGGCCCGTCTGAAGACTCTTCGGCTCGGAGCTGTATTTTCCATGCGCTCTACATGGCCTAGCCACCTTAGACGCTTTATCCGTAGGCGTCGTACCAGGCCGATGTCGCTGTACAACCCGTACAGTTCTTCGTTATATCTTCTCCCCTATACAACGTTTGAATAAACGGGACCGTAGATAGTGCGCAGAATTTTCCTCTCGAAACGACCAAGGGGCATCTTCATCCGCTTTTGTTAAGGTTCAAGCCTCTGCGCCGTAAAGGAGGACTGAAATGATTAAGGTCTTATATAGTGTCACCTTGGTTTTCCTACTCTACTTCTCAATTGCCCAAAGAAACAGCAGTTGGCAAGAGTGATTCTGCGTTTTATCTCAGCGCTGGTGTTGTTGTCGCTGGTCATCAGTGAGCCAAGGTAGACGAATTCCTTGACCACTTCAAAGTTATATCCGCCCATGGTGACGTTCTGGCCAATACGTCGGTGTTGTCCGTCTCTTTTAGATGAAAGCAGATATTTGGTTTTACCCTCATTAACCTTGAGACCTATCCGCCGCTTCTACTTCAATGCTTACAAAGGCCTCATTGACGTCTCGCTGTGTCCGTCCAATCACGTCAATGTCGTCGGCGTACGCAAGCAATTGCGTAGACTTGAAATAAATCGTACCTCTTGTGTTGGCCAGTGACTCTTGCACGATCTTTTCAAGCAGGATGTTGAAAAAGTTGCATGACAGTGCGTCACCTTGCCTAAATCCTTTTTTAACATCAAAGGTCTCAGTTTGGTCATTACCGACCTTAATGGAGCAGCGAGAATTCTCCATTGTCATCCTGCACAGTCGGACGAGTGTGGCAGGGATCTTAAAACTAGACATGGCTTTGTATTGCTCATCTCAATACACGCGTATGCAGCCTTGAAATCGACGAAGAGGTGTTGAGTGTCGATTTGGTATTCCTGGGTCTTCTCCAAGATCTGCCGTAGCTTAAATATTTGGTCTATTGTGAATTTACCTGGCCTGAAACCGCACTGTATCCAACATACAAGATTGTCCATGAATGGTTGCAGGCGCTTACACAGCACGACAGAGAGGGTCTTGTACGCAATGTTTAGGAGACTTATCCCTCTGTATTCGGCGCAGTCATTGGGGTCTCCTTTCTTATGGACCGGGCAAATTATGCTGAGATTCCATTCATCGGGCATGCGTTCTTCCGACCATATCTTGCAGATGAGTTTGTGCATGTTTCTGACCAGCTCATCGCCAGCTGCTGTGAAAAGTTCCGCGGGAAGTCCGTCTGCTCCAGCAGCTTTATAAGACTTAAGATTCGATATCGCTATCTTAACATCGTCTAGGCCGGGTGGACGGGATTCTCTTTCGTCTTCGTCCATTGTAAATGGTTCATTATGCCTGACGGAGTCATTTTGACTATCATCGCCGTTATACAGTCTGCAGAAGTGGTCCTTCCACAATCACAGTAACGACTCTGACTCCATTATTAGTCGTACGTGCTCATTCCTGCAGGCTTCTGCTCTGGCTTTATAGCCTTGGCATGTTCCTTTTACTTTTTGGTAAAACTTCCAAACGTCGTTCCTGCAATAGCATCTCTCCATCTACTAGATCTCGCGTTTCCCGTGCTCCCTCTTTATTCTTCTCAGAAGCGCATGCTCCTCTCTCCTTTTCTGTTTATGGAGCTCGCGGGCAGCCCTCGCCCGTCGATGCAGTGTAGCCATGTATGCATTCTGTTTCTCTACATAGGCCCGTCTGAACTCTTCATCCAACCAGGGGTTTCTCGAAGGAGGCTTGACCCCGAGTGCATGTGAGGCGGCCTCTCTGATGGCTTTCTGATAGCGACTCCATTGCTGTTCTATGGTTTGCGCAGATTGCATTGGAACTTGAGAGAGCTTAAGGGAGAATTGATCGGCGAAGGTCTTGGCGGTCTCTTACAATTACAGCTTCTTTCCGACGTTAAATTTGATTTTCCTACACGACTCCGTTGATTCCGAGAAATTCGCATCCGAACCTTGGCTGCAACAGGGCAGTGATCCGAGTCGATGTTGGCTCCTCGAAAGGTTCGGACATCAAGGATGCTGGAGGATTGTCTGCCGTCGAACGCCAATCTGCCAATCAATTTGACTGGTTGACGATTAATCGGGGACCGCCAGGTCCCCTTACGGATGCTGAGGTGTGGGAATTGTTATCCATTGATAGTCTTGAATTTCTGCCAGGCATCCAGAAACGTTTTCGGAATTTATCTTTTATTTGGTTGCTTTTCTGAATTATGTGCTGTTTCCACGTCTATTTACTGTTACTGTCTCGGTTTGGTCATTACCGACCTTAATGGAGCAGCAGGAATTTTCCATTGTCATCCTGCATAATCAGACAAGTTTGGTAGGGATGTACGGAGCTTTACGGAGCCATGTCTAGGAAACTAGACTCTAGAGACACTCGTCTCTATGCACACTGTCGAATCGAAAAGGTGATGGTTGTCTATATGGTATTCTTGGGTCTTCTCCAAAAAATCTGCCGCAGTGTGAATATTAGGTCTATTATGTATTTACTTACTTACTAAGGTGGCGCTACGGTCCGTGGTGAACCTAGGCCTTAACCAACAAGCGTCTTAAGCTGGCATGGTCTTTGGCCAGCTGTTTCCCGCGCCGCACGCCCAGTTGGTTAAGGTCCTCTTCCACCTGCGTGCGCCACCGTTGATGCGGCCATCCTCTGCCGTGCCTTCTTTCCGGGGTGGATTCGAAGACTCTTCGGCTCGGAGCTGTATTTTCCATGCGCTCTACATGGCCTAGCCACTTTAGACGCTGTATCCGTAGGCGTCGTACCAGGCCGATGTTGCTGTACAACCCGTACAGTTCTTCGTTATATCTTCTCCTCCATACACCGTTTGACCAAACGGGACCGTGGATAGTGCGCAGAATTTTCCTCTCGAAACGACCAAGGGCATCTTCATCCGCTTTTGTTAAGCTTCAAGTCTCTGCGCCGTAAAGGAGGACTGGGATGATTAAGGTCTTATATAGTGTCACCTTGGTTTTCCGAGAGAGGGCTCTACTTCTCAATTGCCTCTTGAGCCCAAAGGAACTGCGGTTGGTAAGAGTGATTCTGCGTTTTATCTCAGCGCTGGTGTTGTTGTCGCTGGTCATGAGTGAGCCAAGGTAGACGAATTCCTTGACCACTTCAGAGTTATATCCGCCCATGGTGACGTTCTGGCCAGTACGTCGGTGTTGTCCGTCACTTTTAGCTGAAAGTAGATATTTGGTTTTACCCTCATTTACCTTGAGACCCATCTTAGCCGCTTCTACCTCAATGCTTACAAAGGCCTCATTGACGTCTCGCTGTGTCCATCCAATCACGTCAATGTCGTCGGCGTACGCAAGAGATTGCGTAGTCTTGAAATAAATCGTACCTCTTGTGTTGGCCAGTGACTCTTGCACGATCTTTTCAAGCACGATGTTGAAAAAGTTGCATGACAGCACGTCACCTTGCCTTAATCCTTTTTTAACATCAAAGATCTCGGTTTGGTCATTACCGACCTTAATGGAGCAGCGAGAATTCTCCATTGTCATCCTGCACGGTCGGACGAGTTTGGCAGGGATGTTAAAACTAGACATGGCTTTGTATAGCTCATCTCTATACACGCTGTCATATGCAGCTTTGAAGTCGACAAATAAGTGGTGAGTGTCGACTTGGAATTCATTGGTTTTTCCAGGATCTGCCATAGTGTGAAGATTTAGTCGATGGTGGACTTCCCTGGCCTGAATCCGTACTGATAAGGACCTATCAGCTTATTTACAAAAAGGCTTCAGGCATTCACACAAAACGGCAGAGAAGATATTGTAGGCGATGTTAAGAAGTCGTATTCCTCTGTAGTTGGCGCAATTAGATGGGTCTTCTTTCTTGTCCCCGAGGGGACAGAATTCTCTGCGGTCTTCGTCGATTAGAAATGGATCATTCTGCTTGACAGCGGTATATTGACTAACATCGCCGTTGTTTAACTGACTGACTGGATTAGATACAATAATTTTATAAAGCTAATGTGGTCTTCGATGAATATTTTAATACAGCATATTGGTTAGCCACCTCAGATGATGCAAGCACGATTCGCGTCAGGACATTGAAAGTTTCAATGTGAATGCACAAACCAGTATTGGTATGACTGGAAGGGTATCATTTTCTCCATAAAAACGAATAGGGAACACCCAAACAAGCTTTTTCTCTCACGGGTAATACTATGTTTCACTGTGTTTCACCGATTCCCTGAACTCCTTGAAGAAGACAGCAAAACCAGAAATTCCAATATCCCCTGTGGTGTGTCCCTAGTTTAGTATGAACACTGCTAATGTATATAACGTCCTGTTTTATTAGCATAAGCAACCTATGATCTTACTTGATTATTACTTACGTATCCTGTTCACATAATGTTTAATAACCAACTCAAATTAATTTTTAATTTCACTCATCATAATGCCAAAATCAATTTCAAATCAAATTCGTTAACAATAACTATAGTCATCCTCGATCAAATCAAATGTATCACGCCGTATCAACTGTCTTAACCCTAAGGTAACAACTTGAAATTCTGTTTAATAGTTAATAAAATTGTTCATAGTTTGCCTATTGGTACATTTGTTTCATTCATTGCTATTGTTCACCATCAGATCGCTTATTTCATTTGAATTGGAAAATAGTTCAAAAGGTGCCAAAGATAAAAAAGCGTTACATCCTGAATGCATTCTCATTTGCTCGTAGATCGCAATCATTTTTATTTTTTGCTTATTTATTTGGTAACTCCCCGCTCCCTGTAGGTTGGTTACATTTCAGTTCGAGTATCTGCCTTGTTGCATTCATTTATTTCATTCAATGAGTATGTTTAATCGAGAGTTCAGTGTGCTTTGGAGAATACATATCAAAGATACACACAAGTATCAGATATATTCCTGGTTTGACGGTAATTATTTTTTTGTGAATTGCATGCACCCCTGTTCATGAATTGAAATTGAAACAATGACGAAATGTTAATATTAAGCAGTTTTATGATTTGAATTGATGAATTATGAACTAATAGTATATTACCTTTGCAATTGTGAATTTATCGAGTTTAAAATGCCATGAGTATTGCATTGAAAACGCTCTTTTACTTGATATACACCAATATACTCTACCTGCAATATAACACCAAAAGTGCACGAAACAATTGCTGAGAATTATAACCAACGCGAAATTCGGTCGGCTCTCGTCCTATCTAGGACAACCACCCCTGAACGAACACCTACGACCCAAACCACAGCACTACGTTCAGATTGTGTGTCAATCATAAAAAAACACCATAAGAGTTTATAACTCTTGATCCTGCGCGAAACTCTGCCTCTCTCTGTTACCTTCGCTTGTCCAACGCTTAACGTTATAAGGCTCTAGCCGGTGTGTAGGTGTAACTATTAGAATTGGTGACCAAATATTTGGATATTCTCATATACTCAATGTATTCAATGGTTGACATAGGTTACTTACTTACTTACTTAGGTGGCGCTACAACCCGTGGTGAACCTGGGCCTCAACCAACAAGCGTCTCCAGCTGGCACGGTCTTTGGCCAGCTGTTTCCAGCGCCGCACGCCCAGTTGGTTAAGATCCCCTTCCATCTGCGTGTGCCACCAATGATGCGGCCGTCCTCTGCCGCGCCTTCCTTCCGGAGTGGATTCGAAGACTTTTCGGGTCGGAGCTGTATTTTCAATGCGCTCTACATGGCCTAGCCACCTTAGACGCTGTATCCGTAGACGTCGTACCAGGCCGACGGCGCTGTACAACCCGTACAGTTCTTCGTTAAATCTTCTCCTCCATACACCGTTTGAACAAACGCGACCGTAGTTAGTAGGCAGAATTTTCCTCTCGAAACGACCAAGGGCATCTTCATCCGCTTTTGTTAAGGTCCAAGCCTCTGCGCCGTAAAGGAGGACTGGAATGATTAAGGTCTTATATAGTGTCACCTTGGTTTTCCTACTCTACTTCTCAATTGCCCAAAGAAACAGCAGTTGGCAAGAGTGATTCTGCGTTTTATCTCAGCGCTGGTGTTGTTGTCGCTGGTCATCAGTGAGCCAAGGTAGACGAATTTCTTGACCACTTCAAAGTCATATCCGCCCATGGTAACGTTCTGGCCAATACGTCGGTGTTGTCCGTCTTTTTTAGATGAAAGCAGATATTTGGCTTTACCCTCATTAACCTTGAGACCCATCTTAGCCGCTACTACCTCAATGCTTACAAAGGCCTCATTGACGTCCCGCTGTGTCCGTCCAATCACGTCAATGTCGTCGGCAGACGCAAGCAATTGCGTAGATTTGAAATAAATCGTACCTCTTGTGTTGGCGTCACCTTGCCTAAATCCTTTTTTAACATCAAAGGTCTCGGGTTGCTCATTACCGACCTTAATGAAGCAGCGAGAACTCTCCATTGTCATCCTGCACAGTCGGACGAGTTTGGCAGGGATGTTAAGCTCATAGCTCATCTCTATACACGCTGTCATATGCAGCCTTGAAATCGACGAAGAGTAGGTGGGTGTCGATTTGGTATTCTTGGGTCTTCTGCAAGATCTGCCGTAGCGTAAATATTGGTCTATTGTGGATTTACCTGGCCTGAAGCCACACTGATAAGAGCCGATCAGGTTATCCACAAACGGTTTCAGGCGCTCACACAATACGGCAGGGAAGATCTTATATGCGATGTTAAGGAGACTTATTCCCCTATAGTTCGCGCAGTTATAGGGGTCTCCTTTCTTATGGACCGGGCAAATGATGCTATGATTCCATTCGTCGAGCATGCTTTCCTGCGACCATACCTTGCACATGAGATGGTGCATGCACCTTACAGCAGGCCGTCTGCGCCCGCGGCTTTATTAAACTTAAGTCTCGATATCGCTATTTTGACTTCGTCTAGGTCGGGTGGACGGAATTCTTTTACATTACGAATAGTTCGTTCTGGCTGACAGCGGTATCTTGTCTAACATCGCCGTAATACAGTCTGCAGAAGTGGTCTTTCCAAATCCCTAGCATCGACGGCGACTCTACTACCAGTTCTCCATTTTCATCCCTGCAGGCCGCCGCTCTGGCTTTGTAGCCATGGCATGTTCGTTTTACCTTATTGTAAAACTTACGGGCCTCATTCCTGCGGAAGCATCTCTCCATCTCCTCGAGCTCACGCTTTCCTTGCTCTCTTTTCTTTCTTCTGAAAAGCGTGTGTTCCTCTCTTCTCTTCTGCTCATAGATTTCGCGAGCGGCTCTCGTCCGTCGTTGCAGGATGGCTTTATATGCCTCTTGTTTTGCTGCATGGGCTTGTTCGCATTGTTTATCGAACTTGACATAGGTTAGGTTAGGTAAATGGGTGCCCTACTGACGAAAAGTCAAGGCTCACGTAGACTACGTGGAGATAGAGAGAGATAGTGCCCATTTGATTAACTTAATCCGTCGGTACCTAGACATTTACCGTTGAGCTGAACCATCCAGGCGAACCACCCTAGCATTCTTTTCAGCCCAATGTTATCTACCTCTTCTAGTCCCGTAAGGAAGTATCTTTCTAGAAATATATTCCCTTTTTGGGCTAGCGCCGAACATTCGCACAGCAGGTGATGAACGGACTCGATTCCCCCTTCGTCCCTGCAGCTTCTGCAGAAGTCATTGTAGGGCTGGCCTAGTCGAGCTGCATGGTAGGATAGCATGCAGTACCCGGTGAGGGCACCGACTGCCAGTCAAATGTTCCCACAATTGAACTTCAGCAGATTTTCCGTTCTTTTCTTTTCATAGACGGGCCAAGTCGATCTCGCCGTGGCGCATGTATCTAAGCGACACCATCGCTTCTTGGCTTTCACCAATAGCTCCGTCTGTATCTCTCTGTAGAGCGCACTGAGCGGTGCTTTGGCCTCAGCTGAGATCTGCGCAATGTTAGCACCTGTTCCCACCCTAGCCAGCTCGTCCGCCCTCTCGTTTCCGGGGATATTCATATGACCAGGTACCCAGCAAAGGGTCACCTCATTTACATTGGATATCTCTTCTAACTTCTCCTTGCAGAGTTTGACGAGTTTGGATCTTATCCATGCTGCCTGCAGAGCCTTAATGGCTGCCTGGCTGTCAACATAGATGCTGATCATTTTTCCTGTAATATTCTCTTTGCTGATCAGGTCCGCCGCCTGTTTGATAGCGAAGACCTCAGCTTGGAAGACACTGCATCCAACATCGAGCCTGTAGGAGCGATGCATATCCCGAGACTCAAAGTAGACTCCGGCACCTGTACCAACATCCATTTTGGATCCGTCGGTGTAGAGTGCCATTTCGCTTTCCGTGCGTACCAAATCACCGGTCCATTCCTCCCTGGAGGGAATTCTAATAGAGAATCTCCTCTCCCAGGAAGGAAGTCGGGTGACATAGTCCGTTACGGTTCTGAATCTCGAGACGGCCCATCGATCCAAGACTGATGCATGTCCATGAGAACTCCTTTTCCAGAGACCTGATCCCTTTAATTATGAAGTCCTTAATCAAACGTTTATGATGCCGCTGTTTTCTATATTTCATTTCGCACCACCGATACCATACTTGACATACTTGCGTATTTTTTGCCGGGCTTTTCGAAGCCTTTCTAAAAATTAACATAATCTTTCGTTTGACAAGTTTTTCATATCATCACTTTGCATCCGAATTAGACCACATGTAGATCCCTTTTATCCTTTTAAGATTTATTCCGTCAACCATAAGTGATATCCATATGTAAACGAATGTATTTGGTTACATGTCCTGTTGTCTTGCCCCTAGTTCCCTTAGTATTGTAGTTTGGGTGTTCTTGTTGTGTCAGTAGGTTACATCAACTTCAAATTTTGTTTTGTATGTCATCTTTGTTAAGGAAATACAAGGTCCTTATTAAAACCATGTTACATGTGCCTAACCATTGTATTGAGTTTAAAAAACCCTTTATATGTATGTGTCTGTTTTAATTCCGAAACTAATACATTTGCAGAAAATCTTAAATTTCGTATTTTCGCATTACTTCATAAACTTTAAAGATACTTTTCAACATAAACAATTAAATATAAATACATTGATCCCATTGTGATTTGCGTTGGCTTTTCCCATTACTCCTTTTCCTCCCTGTTCTGTCTGGCTACACTGCAAACAGTAGTAAACTCGTCCTGGGCCATGCCTTCATTTAGTTATGTGAGAAACAATCATCACATGCAGTGCAGTGAAGTGTTAGTCGCTAATTTACTTACTTAGCTTTGATGGCGCTACAGTTCGGGGTGAACCAGGGCCTCAACCAACAAGCCTCTCCAGCCGGCCCGATCTTTGGCCGGCCACTTCCAGTGCCGCACGCCCAGTTGGTTGAGGTCCCTTTCCACCTGTGCGCGCCACCTTAAATGCGGTCGTCCTCTGCTGCGCCGTCCCTCGGGCTTGGAGTCGAAGACTCTTCGGGCCGGAGCGTTGACGTCCATTCGCTTTACATGGCCTAGCCATCTAAGACGTTGGATCCGAAGACGTCTAACTAGGCCGATGTCACTGGACGGCCCGTACAGTTCTTGGTTGAATCTCCTCCTCCATTCACCGTTTACACAAACGGGACCAAAGATTGCATGCAGAATGTTCCTCTCGAAACCCCCAAGAACCTCTTCGTCCGCTTTTGATAACGCCCAAGCCTCAGCACCGTAGGGGAGGACCGGAATGATTAAGGTTTTGTAGAGGGATACCTTAGTTTTTTCGAGAGAGGGCTCTACTACTCAATTGCCTCTTGAGCCCGAAGAAGCAGCGATTGGCAAGAGTTATTCTGCGTTTTATCTCAGCGCTGGTGTCATTGCTTTTTGTCATCATGGAGCCAAGGTAGACGAAGTCCTTGACTACTTCAAAAATATAGCTGCCGAAGGTGACGTTCTGACCAAGACGTCGGTGTTGTACGTCTTTCTTGGATGACAGCATATATTTGGTCTTGTCCCCATTTACCCTTAGACCCACTTTCGCCGCTTCTGCTTCAATGCTTGTGAACGCCTCATTGACGTCTCGCTTTGTTCGTCCAATAACGTCAATATCATCTGCGTAGGCAAGCAATTGTGTGGACTTGAAGTAGATCGTACCTCTTGTATTGGCCGCAGAGTCCCGCACGATCTTTTTAAGAATAATGTTAAAGAAATCACGTGATAGTCACCCTGTTTAAAACCTTTTTTAACATCAAAGGGGTCGGTTAGTTCACCTCCGACTTTAATGGAGCAGCGAGAGTTCTCCATGGTCATCCGGCGCAGTCATGTCTTCTCCAAGATCTGTAGTGTAATAATTTGGTCTATTTGGTGGATTTTCCTGGCCTGAGACCACACTGGTAGAAACCTATCAGATTGTCCACGAACGGTTTCAGGCGCCTACACAGTACGGCATAGAGGACCTTGTACGCGATGTTCAGGAGGCTTATCCCTCTGTAATTGGCGCAGTCATAGGGGTCTCCTTTCTTATGGACCGGGCAATCGATACTGAGATTCCATTTATCGGGCATGCGTTAATCCAACCATATTTTGCAGATGAGTTGGTGCATGTTCCTGACCAGCTTATCGCCAGCTGCGTTAAACAGTTCCGCGGGGAGTCCGTCTGCTCCAGCAGATTTATAAGACTTAGGTTTCGATATCGCTATCGTCTAGATCTGGTGGACGGGATTTTCCTTCGTCTTCGTCCATTACAAATGGTTCGCTCTTTCTGACAGCGGCATTATGACTATCAGCACCATTATACAGTCTGCAGAAGTGATCTTTCCACAATCTCAGCATCGACTGTGACTCCACTACTAGTTGTCCGTGCTCATCCCTGCAGGCTTCTGCTCTCTCTTTATTGCCTTGGCATGTTCGTTTTACTTTCTTATAAAATTTTCGAACGTCGTTCCTGCAGTAGCATCTCTCCATTTCCTTGATCTCGTGCTTCTCGTGCTCTTTTTCCTTCTCAGAAGCGCATGCTCCACCCTCCTTTTCTGTTCATAGAGCTCGCGCGCAGCTCTCGTCCGTCGATGGAATGTGGCCATGTATGCATTCTGTTTCTCTACATGGGCCTGTCTGCACTCATCATCAAACCAGGGGTTTCTCGACGGTGGTGGCTTGAAACCGAGTACGTTCTGAGAACGACTCCATTGCTGTTCTACTGTTTCTGCAGATTGCATCGGGACTTGAGAGAGCTTGAGGGAGACTTGATCGGCGAAGGTCCTGGCGGTCTCCTGCGATTGCAGCTTTCCGACGTTAAATGTTGATGTTCTTACTCGACTCCGTTGATTTCGAGAAATTCGCATCCGTACCTTGGCTGCGACAAAGAGTTGACCAGTTGTCCGGCTGCACCTGGTCTGTTGAGGGAACTAACGTTCCAGGTGCAGATCCGGAATTCGTTTCCTTTTAGACGTTTGCGGGGGTTGTCAACATGTAATCCTTCCGTTTCCGAGGCTGTTAGTTGTCTCTGAACAAGCTTTGGTTTTATGCGACAGGGATGTTAACCCTAAGCGCTACCCCCAACCTGGAGGGCCAGGTTCCTCTTTCCCCAGGAACAAGGGGTCAGGTCGCTGCACACATAGGTTCACTAGCTGGCGGGTGCCAGTATAGCTACCCAGAGAAGACCACGCGGAGGCTGTGTGTCAACTTGGATTGAGCAGGGACAGAATCGAAGCTGGCGTTTGCCAAGTTAAACATGATCAACTTCTTTGCTCTGTTTGCTCGCTGCCTTCTCCCCTGTTAACCGCTAATTGCCTTAAATTAAAATCTCCTTACGAAGAGTTTCCTTTACGACAGAGAATAGTCATGGCTTGGCATGTATTTATCTACACATGTATACGAAAGCAAAGAAAGTCTTTTGCTCTGGAGAATTTTTGAAAAGGCCTTTGGCCTTTTCCTGTGTATCCCCAACTGAGTCAAATGCTCATGACGACAGCAAGGCATTACAAAATGTTGGATTTAACTTTTCATTAAATGAATACGACACTGAGGGTACCAAAGAAACGTTTTTGCTAATTATCAATTAGTATCTTCCTATGTACTTATTGCTCCCTTGTTCGGGGAATCCCCTTAAAGGAAAATGTTTTACTTCCATATCTTTAGTGAGTGCGACTACTTCCATCCGGGTTATCGTGGAATAGAGTTCAGCAAGTCTAATTAAAATGCGATCTATCCGCCAACTAAAAAAAGAAAGAAAATTACCATCTACCCATTGTAGCACCCTGATATCCCCTCATCCCAAACAGATGCATTCACTCATGATATATACATTACCTATTTACACACATCCACACAACATGTATATGTAAAACATTCGTTTTATCCATACATAAGTGATATACAGTCCCTGGCAAAATTATTAACACACTGCAATGCTTGCTACTTGAGCAACCTTTAGAGCTGCAGAACTTTAGGTGTGGCCGTCCTCTATTTCTTCGTCCCTCGGGGTTGGATTCAAAGACTCCACGGTCTGGAGCTGTGGTGTCCATTCGCTTTACATGGCCTAGCCATCTTAGGCGTTGGATCCGTAACGCCTGACTACACTCATGTCGCTGTCCAACCCGTACAGTTCGTGATTGAATCTTCTCTTCTATACCCCCTCTGTGTTTATAGAACCTAAAATCGCACGCAGAATCTTTCCTTCGAAACGACCAAGGATTCCTTCATCCGCTTTAGATAAAGTCCATGTTTCTGCGGCGTATAACTGTACCGGGATAATGAAGGTCTTATAAAAGGTCAACTTGGTCGTACGAGAGAGGGCTCTACTTCTCAATTGCCTCTTGAGCCCAAAGAAGCAGCGGTTGGCAAGAGTAATTCTGCGCTTGATTTCGAAACTGATGTCGTTGTTCCAGGTCATTGCCAGGTCATACCATTCAAACTACCTTCTGGCCAAGACGTCGGTGGTAAATGTCCTTTTTCGATGACAGCAGATATTTCGTCTTGCCCTCATTAACTGTCAAACCAATTTTTGCCGCCTCCATCTCAATACTCGCAAACGCCTCATTGACATCTCGCTGCGATCTACCTATTATGTCAACGTCGTCGGCGTATGCAAGGAGTTGCGAGGATTTGAAATAGATTGTGCCTCTCGTATTGGCCAGTGATTTTTGCACAATCATTTCTATTATGTGGTTAAAGAAATCACACGTCAGCGTATCGCCTTGTCTAAATCCTTTTGTGACTTCAAAACTATAGGCCAGTTCTGCACTGATTCGGATGGAGCAGCGAGCATTCTTCAGATTCATCCTGCAAAGTCTGCCGAGCTTAGCAGGGATGTCAAAAGTAAACATGGCGTTATATAGCTCGTCTCTAATTACGCTGTCGGTCGTATGCGGCCTTGAAGTCGCCGAATAGATGGTGGGTATCGACTCGAAATTCATTGGTTTTCTCCAGGATCTGCCGTAGTGGACTTCCCTGCCCGCAGCTGTGTTTTCCTTGCGCTCAGCATTACCCAGCCATCTTAGGCGTTGGATCCGAACATGCCGTGATACCATCATGTCGCTGTACAGCCCGTACAGTTCACTACTAAGACTTCTTGGGCCAAAAATCGTACATAGAATTTTTCTCTCAAAACGACCAAGTGCTAGGGTGATAAGGGACACAAATCACAGAAGTCGTCTTTATGTCGGTCATCTTTCTCCTCTGTGGGGGCGTGGATACATAGTAAGCTTATATTGCCGAGATTTGCCTTGATGCGGATAGTTATGAGGCGTTCGCTTACATACTGGAAGCTTAAGACTTTTTTCCTGAGTCTGCCTCGAACAACAAATCCGCATCCGAATAAGCGTTGTTTATTTTCTCTGTAGCAGTTTCCGTAGTATATATCACAGTTTTTCATCCGCTTTTTGCCTGGCCCATCCCATCGCACTTCTTGGAGCGCGGTAATGTTTGCCTTATAGCAGTCCAAAGAGTTGACCAGTTGTTCGGCTGCACTTGGTCTGTTGAGGGACCTAACGTTCCAGGTGCAGAACCGAAATTCGTTTCCTTTTTGACGTTTGCGGGGGTCGTCAACATGTAATCCGTCCGTATCCGAGGCTATTGGTTGTCTCTGAACAAAATTTTTGTTTTAAGCGATAGGGATGTTAGCCCTAAGCGTAACCCCCAACCTGGAGGGCCAGGTTCCTCTTTCCCCAGGAACAAGGGGTCGGCTCACTACCTGGCGGGTGCCAGTATAGCTATCCAGGGGAGGCCACGCGGAGGCTGTGTGCCAACTTGGATTGAGCAGGGACAGAGATCGAAGCTGGCGTTTGCCAAGTTAAACGCAATCAACTTCTTTGTTCTGTTTGTTCGCTCCCTTCTTCCCTTTTTTAACAGTTACTAATTGGAATTGGACAAATCCTTTTTTTTTTTTTGCTTACTGAACGATTTATTGTTATTTTAGAAGTCCTGCAGTTGAAAAGGTTGCTTACGAGACAAGCATTACAATGTATAAATACTTTTGCCAGTGACTGTATACTAATTGAAACATATGCACATCCATTTATTTACATATAGATATTGTACAGATATCGAGCTATATCTCAGTGTTCTATGTTCAACTCAGATATTTATCTGAACATATATTATTTGGTGTTTAGGCGAAATGGTGCCACTGGAGGAGCATCTTCACAACCACTGCGACCCAACGAAGACGGAAGTCATCACCTGCAGGAGTATACGTACAAGAAAATCACCGCATGCGATGTTTGCTCACAAATCCTTCGAGGTAATTGCTCTATGCCACCATCATCCACCTACATTTTGTACTCTAGCTCCACATTTCTACATATGTACGTATGCACGCATTACCATATACCCCATTTGCATAAATATGGATTCGTATCCGACAACTTACGAACACACATAGATACATATACGAATGCCGTCGAAAGTTATTACGGCGAGATTTATGGTTAGCACGAGAGTAACGAACGTCTCATCGCATCGTGCCTGGAATCCTGTGACGAAGGACGAAAAACAATTTATTTACACATTTTATTGCAATTTCATACGTCGCTATCCCCATTGAATTGCTTTGGCTCTAACGTTTATATTTCTTTCTATTTTCCTTTTGTATGCGAATGTATCGCAATAGGACACACGAGACAAGGATTACGTTGCAGGATATGCAAGCTTAATACACACGGGGACTGTGCATCGCAATTGCCGAGATGTCAGGCTAAGCAGAAACTCCTAAGACGCCAGAAAAGCACTTCAGAACTAGAGAATCGTGTAGACGTCGAGGAGGAAAGTAAGTTAAATTCAGTTTCAGGTTCGTGGAAGTCCTCCTCTTGAGGAATTGCGTTATTGTGTGTGCTACTGATGATGATGTGTGCGAGTGTAAGGAAACAAACCGGACTTAGTACATACATTGAGCGAAATAATGATAGGACCAAACGATGTTAAATAACAATACACGTAAAGAAAATGCGATACAAAAAATATTAATAATTTGTTGATGAGCCTCTGTGTGCAATAACTTGTTGCAATCTCCTTGGCCTTCAATTAATAAGGCCCTTGACCACATTTTGGTCAATTTCAGCCCACTCAACCTGAGTTGCCTGCTTTAGTTGGGTTTAGGTCCGGACTGCAAGCAGGCCAGTCGAGCAAAGGAATACCTCGGGTGTTAAAAAATTCCTTTGTGAGCTTGGATGAACGGATTGCCGCGTTGTCTTGTTGGAATATCCAGTCATCTCCAGCAACTTTTTCACCAAAGTCTATAAGCACCGCGTCCAATAGTTCTACGTACTTGGACGAGTCCATTTTTGTCGAAATGAAGCAGATTTCACCAATTCACTCCTTCGCTGACGACAGTACCCTCAGCTTCTCATATTCGTTCACCAGTTTACGACCCTGCACTTTGGTTGTAGATAATGAGCGGCAGCGTGTGTTAAGCTCATTAAATTCCGATATCGACAGCATCATCCAATGGGGTAAAAACAGTAGAGTGGAATTTAATGCTTCCAAAACACAATGCTGTCTCTTGTCGTTAAAGCGTATAACTAACCCGCAGCCATTATCCATGAATGGCACTTGCATCTCAGAAACTGAAAAGCTTTCCATCCTGGGTATGAGTGTTGCTCACAATCTTAATTGGAGCGACCATATATTCAGTGTCGCCAAGAATGCTGCGAAATGCCTAGGCTTCTTACCCAGATGCAAGAAATATTTCTCACCCTTAGATCTGGCTACAATCTATAAGGCGTTCATTCGCCCCAAATTAGAGTTTAACGCTCATGTCTGGTCCGGTGCTTCCAAGACCTCATTGCACCTACTAGACCGAATACAAAAACGAGCCATGAATCTGATAGGTGACTCCAGCATTACCAAAACATTAGACTCGCTGGAACACCGCAGGAATGTTACCTGCCACTCCCTGCTTTATCGTTACTACCACCAAAAATGCTCTGATGAAATAGCCAGGTGCATTCCGCCCCTTCAACATTTCTCCCGCAATACACGTCTCTCTAGGAATGCTCACCAATATACTCTGAAGCCCGCTTTCGGACGTACTGTCAAATATAGAGAATCTTTCATTAACCGAACCACACGAATCTGGAACTCCCTGCCGGATTCGGTTTTCCCCCCACAATGGAACATGCAAGCATTTAAGATCAATGTCCATCGGCATCTCCTCTATTCCTCTTCCTCTCTACCTTCTGCCCGCACTGTGTCGCCGACATAATAAGGTTATTAGACCTTGAGTGCGCAGTGCGCGCAAATTATTTAAAAAAAAAAAAAAAAAAGATTTGACTCTTGGCAACGCATGCTATAGTAGCCCAAATCATGACTGTTCCTCCACCAAAGTTTCGAGACATCCGCGTCTCTTTTTCTCTGCACTTATCATGCCAATATCTTTGACATCCATCAGGATCGTCTAGATTGAACTTCTTTTCGTCGGAAAATATGACTTTGGTCCATTCTTCATTCCAAAATTGGTACTTTTCCGCGAACTCCAATCTAGCCCTTTTATGACGCATTGTCAGCCTAGGTTTTGGGATACGTTTAATGTATTCCAAGTTGGTATCTTACTTACATATCAGGCCAGCGATCCATGGAGGATCTGAGCCTGAGCTAAGCTGCCTTCCATCCTTGATGGTCCCGGCACGCTGCTTCCAGTTGTCAAGACCAAGATGTCTTACATCCGCGATTACTTGGTCTTCATACCGGAGGTTCGGTCTTCCTCTTCTTCTCGAACCAGGAGGCTCGGAGTCGAAGACCCTCTTAGCTGGAGCGTTGATGTCCATGCGCTCGATGTGGCCCAGCCAGTGTAGTCGACGGATCCTTGCCTTCCGGACTACATCCACATCTTGGTACAGCTCGTATAGTTCGCGGTTGTGTCTTCTTCTCCATTCACCTTCCTCACAGACAGGACCAAATATCCGGCGCAGAATTTTTCTTTCGAAAGAACCCAAAATCAGCTCCGCTGTTCTGCTTATCGTCCAGCTTTCGGCTCCGTACAGCAAGACTGGCAGAATGAGCGTTTTGTAAAGCATGACTTTGGTCTTTCGAGTGAGGAGTTTTGACCCCAGTTGTTTGGACAAACCGAAGTAGCAGCGGTTGCCAAGGGCGATTCTATGCCGGATCGCCACTGTGGTGTCATTTGTGGAATTTACGCTTGCCCCGAGGTAGACAAACTCCTTAACTACCTCAAAATTGTAGCTGTCAATTGTTATATTTGTCCCAGGTGGTGAGCGATGGATTGGTTTTTGCTTGACAGCATGTATTTCGTTTTGTCCTCATTGATCTAAAGACCAATTCGTTTCGCCTGTTCTTCAATCGCCGTGAATGCTTCCACAATGCCACGGCGAGAACACGCGATGATGTCGATATCATTCGCGTATCCTAGCAGCTGGATGGACTTGTAAAAGATAGTGCCTTCCCTGTTGACGCCTGCCCGTTGCACTATCTGCTCCAGCACCAGGTTGAAGAAGTCATATGACAGCGCATCTCCTTGCCGAAATCCGGTGCATGTTTCGAATGGTTCCGAGGTCCTAGAACCGAGTTGCACGGTGCATCGCGTGTTTTTTAGATTGGCGCGACACAACTGGATCAGTTTTACCGGGATCCCGAATTCGGCCATCGCCCCCAAATAGTGCTTCACGATGAATGCTGTCGTATGCGGCTTTGAAATCGATGAAAAGATGGTGTGTGTCGATTTGAAACTCGTTGGTCTTTTCCAGGATTTGTCGAAGTGTGAAAATGTGGTCTATAGTCGATTTGCCGGGCCGGAAGCCGCCCTGGTAGCTGCCGATTAGTGCGGTGCAAAATGGTCTTAGACGTCCACACAATACGCTGGACAGCAGGGATATACCTCTATAGTTCTTGCAAGAGGTAGGATCGCCTTTTGTGTGGATGGGGCATATAGAGCTGGTATTCCAGTCGTCGGGCATGCTTTCATCTTCCCAAATTCTGCAGATGATCTGGTGCATGCTCCCTACCAGAACATTACCGCCAGCCTTGAAGAGCTCTGATGGCAAGCCATCTGAGCCTGCGGCCTTGTTGTTCTTCAGCTTCTGAATAGCTATGCCGACTTCTTCGATGCTGGGTGGGAGGACCACTTTCGCGGCTGTAGTTGGGATTTCCGCGGTCCCTACCACTCTCTCTTGATCATGCTCGTTAAGCAGCTGCTGGAAGTGCTGTTTAAACACATCTGCTATTCCCTGCGGGTCGGTGACAAGATTACCCTCGCAGTTTCGAAGAGCCTGGGTGCCCTTTTTGAAGCCTCCTGCAAGGCCTTTGGCTTTCTTGTAAAAGGCTCGTATTTTATGTTTATCCCTAGACTCCTCGATATCATTGTGCTGGGAGGCTGCGAAGATTCTTTTCTTTTGTCGCAGTAGTTTCTTCTCCTCCCTTCTTCTGGCTCGGTACTCTTCTTGCACTGCCCTGGTTTTCCTCTGCAGCGCCTTTTGGTACGCCTCGTCGGTTGCTGCCTTTCCTGCTCACACTCGCCATCATACCACGGGTTTCTTGTCGGGGGTGGTAGGTATCCTAAGGTGGGTTCGGCTACTTCCTGAATGGCTGAGCGGCAATGCAGCCAAGTTGGTATCAGCTTTTAAAATTTGTTGGATGCGTCTCACTGATACGTTGAGATCAAGAGAACGTCGGATATCTGAAGCGCTGTTTGATTTGTTTGTGGCTAATCTCTTCATTTCCCGAATAGTCCGTGTGGAAAGAACAGCTTTTCCCATCATTTCCTACTAATTTTAAACAGTTAGTGATAACTGTTTTCATTCGAGCAGCAATTTCTCTGGTTGTCATTCCAGATTGGCGACACATGGCAATTTCGACTTTCTCTTTCTCTGTAAGCTGCTTACCACGACCTATTTTCAATCAACAACAGTCTCACACGTGGTCTTATCATTATTTCGCGTAGTGTATACAAAAACGAAAATGTATCTGGGTCTCTGGCCCTCCTTATACTATCTTTTCGCTTATTTTAAACAATGACAAGTATCTTGAGCTTTCGCTTCTGTATTGTTTTGTTATTTTTTATACTTTTTCTGATGAACTTTTGGTAAAGAGACAACCCGTGCAGGAGGTTTGTATAAGTTAAGTGTTTTGTTTTGGTTTTTTCTTTATCTGAACCTTTTATCTGAAACTTAAAGAAGAGATAGGAAAGCAAAAGAAAATCAAATTGTCAAACAATTTACTTTCCTTTCACATTTGGCATTGGCAGTATCTCAAGTGTAGAAACGAATGTGGTACAAAATTGAAAAAGAGGTAATTGAAGGTAAGGCAGGGAAGACAAAAGTTGAGATTGTTGTACGGGTATGGTACCTATATGTATTGGGGTGGATAGGATACGATTTTCATTTTTCACTTTGTCTTATTCCGTTGAATAGAGAAACCCTCGGAAATGTATCGTCTGGGAATAGCTGGCAACCAATGTTCTGCAAAAAGCAAGGACGAGAACGTTCCAGATTAAAAATAGTTAAAGGATTTACGTTTAAAAGGAATACATTTTCGATCCCTGGGGTGTCGACGTATACGTACATATGGTTAGTTTTTGTTCATGCTTTAAGCTGAAACAATAATATAAAACACTCGTCCTAGCCGAAAAATAGAATGGAAAAGAGGCGTTTTTGGCTTAATCTACCTACATACACAATGCCACAGAAGTCCCCATACGCCTCCAAATAATTACATTTTTTAACTGAAACGCAAGAAAAAAGAGATACCTACGATATCTAACCGATCCTCAACCAGCTCGAGATACTTTCCACGTGCCCATCCTAGATAGATAGATGGATAGGGCTTAGGGGGTGGGACAGAGTCGTCTGATCACTGCGGCCACGATTGGGCCTATTGTGATGTCCCCCACTTACAGTTCACTCAGAAAACCTGAGTCCGTGAGAAAACTTAGTATGTGAGCTGGCAGCAATTTCTTCTGCTTCAAGATAATACTTGCCTAGGTGACGAAGACGTGTACTGACCAGGCAGTTACAGTGGCATGCTGTTTCCTCGTCTTCATTACACATACGGCAAGTGTCATCTTGTATGATGCCCATTGTTTTGAGGTGTTTATTAACTGGGCAGTGTCCAGTAAGGAAACCTGTGATTAAACGAATCTGACTCCTCGAAAGCATGAGAAGTTGTTTCGTTCTTTTGAGGGATGTAGTTGGGAGGAACAGCTTGGCTTGTGTGCTACCTTTCGTTTGTGACCAGTAGTGATCCGTCGTGTTCCTTAACCAATTTTTCATGCAGCATTTGGTGGTGCTAGTGGGTATGCTGCAGAAAGGCCGTGGCATCATAAATGGTGATGCAGAGCCTTTCCTTGCTAGTAGGTCCGCCTTTTCGTTGCCTGTATGGCCGCTGTGTCCAGGTATCCAAATGAGGTGAACTCTGTTTATGCTGGCCAGCTGGTGAAGTAGCAGTAGGCAGTCCCATACCAGTTTGGAGGTGATTTCGTAGCTCTTTAGGGCTAGGAGTGCAGCCTTGCTGTCAGAGAGAATGTAAATGTTTTTCTTAAATACATTTCTGTTGATATTGTCTCTGAGGCAGAGTTCTATAGCAAATATCTCTGCATGAAAAACGGAGTTATATCTGTCCATGCTGATGTAGATGCATATGCCTGTATTTGCTCCGTATACTCCAGCCCCAACGCCTTCATTCGTTTCGGAATCATCTGTGTACCACAGGTAGGGTCCACGATTGAAGGAGGGTCTATCCTGTTTCCAGTTTTGTCGCTTGGGGAATGTGACCTTGTAGTTTTGGCTGAAGTTGTATCTGGGTAGACAGTTATCTGAAAGAGATATGGAATTTGTTGAGCTTGGCTTGCACTGATACTTGTTTTGTTTTGTGCCACCAGACGGCGCAGCATATGTAAGGATTGGTCTGGTGATTGCTGTATATAGCCAGCGGGACATTTTGGGGTTTGTGCCCCAGTTTTTGCCAGTGAGACTTTTGCTGGTCCATAAAGAGATCCTGGCTTTCTCAATGGTCTTTGTAATGTGAGAGTTCCAAGTGAGCTTTTCGTCTAGAGTTATCCCTAGATATTTGACTTCTTTTGAGAACTCTATCGCTTCACCAAAGAGGGTAGGTTTAGTAAGTTTGTGCATGTTCCTTCTTTTGGTGAAGGCGACTATGGTGCTTTTCCTAGGATTTACATTTAGTGCAACCTTTAAGCACCAGTTTGCAACAAGGTTTAGTGCCCGTTGGAGGAGTTCCGAGACTGTGTCTTCGAGTTTGCCTCTGATCAGGATCACTATGTCGTCAACGTAGCCTTGGACATAGAAGCCATTGTTGCTGAGTATGCTTATCAGTTCGTTAAACCACGATGGACCACAGGAGTGGTGAGAGAACCCCGCCTTGAGGGCATCCTTTCGCGGCGTTAACGCTGATTTTGTCATTGCCTAGCGAGGTGTTTATTTTCCTGTTGCTAAGCATATGTTGGATCCAATTGCATGTGGTGTTGTCCACCCCTGTGCTGAGGATGCAACGTTTTATTTGGGTGTATTCGGTGTTATCGAAAGCCGCCTCAATATCGAGAAAGCAACCTATCGCAATTTCTTTGTCGCTCAGGGATTTATTAATCCGAGCCGTTAATTCCTGAAGAGCATGCGTGGTCGATTTCCCAGGCTGGTAGGCATATTGGTATTTGTGAAGTGGTGATCTTCTCAGTGCACCGTCCCTGATATGCCTATCCAGGATTTTTTCCATTGTTTTTAGGAAGAAAGAGGTAAGGCTTATCGGTCTGTAGGACTTAGGCAGGTCTGTGGGTCTACGGCCTACTTTGGGTGCCCATCCTGAGTCGATGCCGATGTCCATTGCTTTTTACTCCCCGCATGGCGTGCATCCACCTCCACTTCCGTAATGGCTCACGAGGCCACTGCCGGGTTGCTCGTGACTTCTTCGAGCTAAGCCCGACCGCCTGCCGAGCGGGACAGACCGGTCACCAGACGCTCGCATACTGCCACTATTTAGGCCTGGCTCCTAATGGGGCCCTTGCACACTAGGATAGGCAATTTCCGAGGCTGCTCTTCTCTTCGTCATCATGGGGGTTTGCGCTTCGTTAGCCAGGTTTGGTCCGTAAGAAAATTAATTCGCACACCCCAAACCTGTTGCCCCCCCACCACTAGGAGGTCAGCTGCCGGGGACGATACGTGGTATCGTCGGAGTCTTCAACAGAAATCGTTGATAGATTTCTTTGTGGTACCATCGTGTGTGAAACGGATGGTTTGTGACGTTCGTGTGTTGAGAGGGGCTGAACTGTCACCTGGTGTTGTGTAAGCTGTATCTTACTGATAGAGTACCTCTACTAGCAAGTCGTAAGACCAAGAGTGTACCCACGTACGGTGGGAGAAAATACAGAGCAGTGAGGTGCGGCAACACTTCGCACGACACATATCCGAAAGGTTTGAGCAAATTCCATCGCATGTAGAGGAAGAATGGCGACTATTTTCAACAACACCTGTCATTGCCCCCGCACGTGATGTTTGTGAAGAGAAGCGGCTTGGTGTGGCGGCTGATGGTGAGAAAAGAACTGCGTGGTTTAAAACACCCGAGTTCAAGGAGCCATCAGAGAGAAGAAGAAGGCCTACAGAGACTGGATTCTCTTGGGGGACTCTGCTTCTCGTGACCTATACACTGTGGCGCGAAGAACTTGCAAATTTGCTGTGCGAGCAGCGAAAGAGCATTCCTGGAAAGAGTTCGGCGAGAAGTTGGAAGCCGACCATAGATCTGCGAAAAAGGTGTTCTGGCAAACCATTCGCCGGCTCAGAGGAAGGAAATTCAACATCATCGAAGGAGTTGAATCCAAAGATGGTGTGTTCCCTTCCAATGAGATGGACATTTTACGCAGATGGAGCGAGCACTTTTCGGAGCTGCTCAATCCCGAACAGGGCACTGAGGGGGACAGACCTATAGTCTTGCATGTGGCGGAAAATAGTCCAACTGTGGAGGAAGTCATTTTTGCGATTGAATCGCTAAAAGTTGGCGAACCCGCCGGTGGGGATGAAATTCGGCCAGAAATGCTTAAGGCAATGGGTAAAGAGGGCGTATTATGGCTCTCTCGTGTCATTAAGGTGGCCTGGGAATGCGGTGAGACACCTAGCCATTGGCAAACTGGGGTGATTGTTCCTCTTTTCAAAAAGGGGGATAAAAAAGAGTGCTCCAACTGTAGGGGCATATCTCTTTTAAGTGTCCCCGGTAAGGTCTACGCTAAGGTGTTGGAGGCGCGTTCTAGAGCTGTGGTCGAATCCAGAATAGGGGATGAACAGTGCGGGTTTCGTCACGGCAGAATTACAACCGACCAGCTTTTCACTCTAAGAATGGTACCATGGTTCCGTACCATCTGTATATATAAATATGAAAGAGACTATGTATGTTACCTCATCAGTCATCACATTAAATCACATTTTTTGTATGATGACAGATCTTGGTTGCAGGCAGGTTATCGGCATAACACTTTGATAGTCAAAAATCTTCATGATGAGATATAGTTGATCATCAAAGAGTCCATTGAATTCAAATCAACTATCTTACAACGAAGTGCAAAAGTGAATAACAATAATGGGAAATATCGGAAAAAGGTTTGCAGCTAGGATTAATTCATCAAAGACAGAAAAGAGATCAAAACTGGGAAGTTTGCTACTGGTTGTGGGATATTGTCGACTAACCTTAGTTCAGTATGTGATCAAGGGGATTTTTTGGATGAAAATCATGTCTGTTGTATGGGAGCCCCACTTAAATACTCATTTTGTTCTGCGGCAACAGAAATACATCATCTGTGAGAATTTCAACTGTCTAACTATCACGGTTTATGAGATACAGCCTGGTGACAGACGGACGGACAGCGAAGTCTTAGTAATAGGGTTCCGTTTTACCTTTGGGTATGGAACCCTAAAAATGTGGTATAGGTGGTACCCGCAAGGCTCACACGACTAACTTCGTGGAAACATTTATTTCATTTCATTTTAAACCCCCCCTCCCCCCAGCAAAAAGAGGACTGTTACAAGTTTGAGGTGTCTGTGTGTCTGTCTGTGTCATCGTAACTCCTGAACAAATGAGCCGATTATGATACCTTTTGGTTTTTTTTTTAATGCTAACGTGATCTAAATTTGTGAAGATCTGTTCAGGTTTTTCAAGGTCATTAGCTCTTTTTGTTAACTGCGCTAGGATTCTTGGTCGAATAACGGGAAATGTATCGGTTGGTGTCCGATCACCGCAATCAACCAACATCGGGTGCGGTTAGTACTTAGATGGGGGACCGTTTGAGAACACTGCGTTATGTTAATTTTTTTTCTGCCTATTTTTTCACTGCTAAGTTGCGTAATTATGCGTGCAATGAACCCAATCTTATGTCAATACCATTTTTGGTTCTCGAGATAATCGAGGGGGAAACTCCGATTGGCACATGCGCACATACGCACACACACACATCTCTATAAAAACCTTTGATTTGGATTAATCTGTTTTTTGTTTTCACAAAAGTCTACAGCGATGTGTACAAAAGCTTACTTACTTAGGTGGCGCTACAGTCCGGTATCTGTTTCGATCAAAGCGCTCACAATCAGTTAAGATCGCCTTCCACCTTTGTGCGCCACTTTAGATTCGGTCGTCCTCTTGGGGTTGGTGGTCCCTTGGGGTTGGAGTCGAATACTCTTCGGGCCGGAGTTGTGTTATCAATTCGCTCTAAATATTTACTCACTTAGGTGGCGCTACAGTCCGTGGTGAACGTGGGCCTCAACCAACAAGAGTCTCCAGCTGACACGGTCCTTGGCCAGCTGTTCCCAGTTGGTTAAGGTCCACTCCCACCCGCGTGCGCCACCGTAGGTGCGGCCGTCCTCTGCCGCGCCTTCCTTCCGGGGTGGATTCGAAGACTCTTCGGGTCGGAGCTGTATTTTCCATGCGCTCTACATGGCCTAGCCACCTTAGACGCTGTATTCGTAGACGTCACACCAGGCCAATGTCGCTGTACAACCCGTACAGTTCTTTGTTAAATCTTCTCCTCCATACACCTTTTGAACAAACGGGACCGTAGATAGTGCACAGAACTTTCCTCTCGAAACGACCAAAGGCATCTTCTTTCGCTTTTGTTAAGGTCCAAGCCCCTGCGCCGTTACGGAGGACTGGGATGATCAAGGTCTTATATAGTGTCACTTTGGTTTTCCGAGAGAGGGCTCTACTTCTCAATTGCCTCTTGAGCCCAAAGGAACAGCGGTTGGCAAGAGTGATTCTGCGATTTATCTCGGCGCAGGTGTTGTTGTCGCCGGTCATCAGTGAGCCAAGGTAGACGAATTCCTTGACCACTTCGAAGTTATATCCGCCCATAGCGACGTTCTGGCCAGTATGTGGGTGCTGACCGGCTCTTTTAGATGGAAGCAGATATTTGGTTTTACCCTCATTAACCTTGAGACCCATCTTAGCCGCTTCTACCTCAATGCTTACAAAGGCCTCATTGACGTCCCGCTGTGTCCGTCCAATCACGTCAATGTCGTCGGCATCCGCAAGCAATTGCGTAGACTTGAAATAAATCGTACCTCTTGTGTTGGCCAGTGACTCTTGCACGATCTTTTCATCCTTTTTTAACATCAAAGGTCTCGGTTTGCTCATTACCTTAATGGAGCAGCGAGAATTCTCCATTGTTATCCTGCGCAGTCGGACTTGGTTGGCAGGGATCTCTAATCACGCTATCATATGCAGCCTTGAAATCAACGAAAAGATGGTGAGTGTCGATTTGGTATTCCTTAGTCTTCTCCAAGATCTGGCGTAGCGTAAATATTTGGTATAATGTGAATTTACCTGGCCTGAAGCCACACTGATAAGAGCCGATCAGGTTATCCACAAACGGTTTCAGGCGTTCACACAATATGGCAGAGAAGATCCTATATGCGATGTTAAGGAGACTTATTCCCCTATAGTTCGCGCAGTTATAGGGGTCTCCTTTCTTATGAACCGGGCATACGATACTGTGATTCCATTCGTTGGGCATGCTTTCCCGCGACCATACCTTGCACATGAGATGGTGCATGCACCTTACAGCAGGCCGTCTGCTCCCGCGGCTTTATTAAACTTAAGTCTCGATATCGCTATTTTGACTTCGTCTAGGTCGGGTGGACGGAATTCTCTTAAATCGTCGTCCATTACGAATGGCTTGTTCTGCCTGACAGCGGTATCTTTACATCGCTGTTATATAGCCTGCAGAAGTGGTCTTTCCAAATCCTCAGCGTCGACTGCTACTCTACCACCAGTTCACCATTTTCATCCCTGCAGGCCGCCGCTCTGGCTTTGTCGCCATGGCATGTTCATTTTACCTTATTGTAAAACTTACGGGCGTCATTCTCATCAGCATCTCTCCATCTCCTCGATCTCACGCTTTCCGTGCTTTCTCTTCTTTCTTCTGAAAAGCGTGTGTTCCTCTCTTCTCTTCTGCTCATAGATTTCGCGAGCAGCTCTCGTCCGTCGTTGCAGCATGGCTTTATATGCCTCTTGTTTTGCTGCACGGAAAATTTTCCTCCAAAACAAGAGGCTTGAGACGCTGAGGCTTGAGCTTCTAATAAAGTCCTCTTCTCAGCGCCGTAGAAGAGGACCGAGATGATTAAGGTTTTGTACCACTCTACCTTGGTTTTTCGAGAGAGGGCTCTACTACTCAGCTACTTGAGCCCAAAGAAGCAGCGGTTGGCAAGAGTTATTCTGCGTTTTATCTCAGCGCTGGTCTCGTTGCTGCTTGCCACTATCGAGCCTAGGTAGACGAAGTCCTTAACTACTTTAAAAATATAGCTGCCAAAGGTGATGTTCTGACCAAGAAGTCGGTGTTGCGCGCCTTTCTTTGATGACGGTATATACTTGGTCTTGTCCCCATTTACCCTTAGACCCACTTTAGCCGCTTCTGCTTCTATGCTGTCATATGCGGCTTCAAGGTCGACAGAAAGATGGTGCGTGTCGACCTGGAATTCATGGGTCTTCTCCAAGATCTGCCGTAGTGTAAATATTTGGTCTATCGTGGATTTTCCTGGCCTGAAACCACACTGGTAGGAACCTATCAGATTGTCTACGAACGGTTTCAGGTATTTACACAGTACGGCAGAGAAGATCTTCTACACATTGTTCAGGACACTTATCCCTCTGTAATTGGCGCAGTCATAGGGGTCTCCTTTCTTATGGACCGGGCAAATCATACTGAGATTGCATTCATCGGGCATGCGTTCTTCCGACCATATCTTGCAGATGAGTTGGTGCATGTTCCTGACCAGCTCATCGCTAGCTGCTTTAAACAATTCCGCGGGGAGTCTGTCTGCTCCAGCAGCTTTATAAGACTTAAGTATCGATATCGCTATCTTAACATCGTCTAGGTCGGGTGGAAGGGACTCTCTTTCGTCTTCGTCCATTCTGAATGGTTCGTTCTGCCTGACGGCGTCATTTTGACTATCATCGCCGTTATACAGTCTGCAGAAGTGGTCCTTCCACAATCTCAGCATCGACTGTGACTTCACTATTAGTTGTACGTGATCATCCCTTCAGGCTTCTGATCTGGCTTTATAGCCTTGGCATATTCGTTTTACTTTATGGTAGAACTTTCGAACGTCGTTCCTGCAATAGCATCTCTCCATCTCCTGGATCTCGCGCTTCTCGTGCACCTTCTTTTTTCTTCTCAGAAGCGCAAGCTCCTCTCTCCTTTTCTGTTCATAGAGCTCGCGGGCAGCTCTCGTCCGTCGATGCTGTGTAGCCATGTATGCACTCTGTGTCTCTAGATGGGTCTGTCTGCATACGTCATCAAACCAGGGGTTTCTCGAAGGTGGTGGCTTGAAACCGAGTACATCCGAGGGGGCCTCTGTATTGTCCTTCTACTTGATTAAAAATGTATTTTGTTTCCATTTAATATCCGGGAGATTAGACCGGGCCTTAGCTAAGCAATTTGTTTTGGGTAGTTTATGAACAACCCAAACGATACTTAGGTTCTATGTCTGTGCAATGTAATCGACCGATTTAATCGAATATGGAACTTCTGGAATAGAGTGATAAACGCTTTGTTTGCTTTGATATGCTCCTAATATCCACGCAGTATTTTTCAATCTGTGTAAGTGCTGTTCATTATGGTATTGTCACGGCCTATTGTTATTTTTCTCCACAAATAAGCATTAAGCGCACTGATTGAGGAACTTCCCGGACACATTTATGAACTACTCACTCCCATTTATAAAAGAGAAAATAAGTATGTACTTGGAGCCAACAATGAAGCCCCACATGGTCAAACGTCCTCACAGGATGGTAGCTGAACAGCATTAAAATAGGGAAAGCGCAATTTATATGCAAGACCAGAGCTATGTCCTTCTTCCTGCTAATGGCCTAATGTTGACTTGCTATTTGTGTGGATTACTTATTCCTAGTTCCAGAAGTTCATTATCGACTGAATGAGATAGGAGGTGGACTACAAGAACAAAGGCGCATGCAGTCGATGTAAGTTGGGGGTGAAATGTCGACTTAACATTTTGATTCCGCCAACAATCCTAGGAAACATTTCTCAATACGAGTGTCGTATTTACAATTTTTGTTCCATGTCACGTCTGTTATAACCGAAATTGACTTGACCTATTTCAAGGCATTGCAACTACGATGGAAGTTTCAAAGCGATTTAGCTTGATGAGCACTTAACCTAGTAATTCACTGCATATGGAAAAGCTATTTTGAAATTTACTATTCTTAGGCCTTGACGATGTCTAAGGATGCATTCATCAAAATCAAGAAATATGTTAGTCTTTAGGTGCTCAAGAGCATATAAGTCCTCAGTTCTTGTTTCTTAAAAATCAAGTCCTTTCCGAGAAACGCCTCTATATAAATAACATACATACATATGGCCTGTATGTTTCACTCTTACTCATCGAGAGCTGTGCCCAAGCGCACCCAGTCGAGTTTTTGGATTCCAACCACCTCGTCCTGGGTCTGCAAAGCGGTCACCCACCGACGATATTGCATTCAAGGCACGCTTCGGAAGTAGTGATGATGGCGACATTCGTCTCACGTGACCAAACCGTCGAAGCAAAGCCTTTTCCGTTCAGAGAAGCTGCTGCCCAATATTGAGCTCGCCGCGCACTGCCGCGTTTTTGACCATAGGTAGGTTGGTAGGATCGTAGCCTTCCCAGAATTGAGTAGAATGCACATAGGCCAGGGAGGCCCGTTGTGCAGCTACGAGGGGGTTTTGCCACCCTATTCGTGGAACCATTTTGTGCTTCTTAAGAAGTTAAGAAGATCAGGTATCCCTGCTTTCTGAACATCTGTCAGACGGTTAAGGAGGTAGGAGCCTAGGTAACGTTTCCTGATATTGCATGGATATTGAATGGATGCGACCTCCTCATCGTCCTGACAGCTTCTGCAGAAATCATCCGGAACTATTCCTAGTTTTTGTGCGTGACTGCCAATGAGGCAGTGTCCTGTGATGACACCGATGACTTTGTAGATGTCAGCTCTTTTTAGAGAGATTTTACTCCTTGTTCGTTGACTGTCAAGCCGAGGCCAGATTTGCCTGGTGATGATGCAGGTATGTTCCTGGGTCAATCTCAGGTTCGTCTCGGCCCTGGCGAGATCGGCTAGATTATGTTTAATGGTTGTAAGAGGTACTCCTTCACAAGCCACGATTGTATGTTGAAGTGTTCTGCCATCTCGTTAGAAGATAGGTGACAGTCGAGACTAGATTTTGATGTGTACACATAGGACTCCAACGACTTAAAGGCTGCTTGACTGTCTGTGAGAATACGAATATCCGTGGTGGATATTACGTTCCACTTCAGCCAAGACAAGGCCTGTTTTATTGCCAACAGCTCCGCCTGGAAAACGCTGCAGTGATCTGGTAATCTTAGAGCTTTATACAGCTTAAGTTGTTTGCAGAATACTCCACTGCCAACCCCGTCTTTGGTTTTAGACCCGTCAGTGTAAAAATCCATGCATTTTCTGCGGAGTTGAGTTTGGCGAGTCCAGTTTTGTGTGTCTGGGTATATCGTCGTAAAGTGTTTGTCCAAGACTATGGTGGGTTCTGTGTGGTCCAAGTTTTCTGCGACAGTTATCCTGTTTTGCAGGATGGAGGAGTGGTCTAGTATCATGTTTAGCGCAGACGTTGGTGTGGACCTGAGAGCCCCGGTAATGCACATACATGCTATCCGTTGCACCTTCTCGAGTTGTTTGTGGTATGTTGTCTTATCCAGTGCAGTCCACCAGACTATCACTCCATACATTAGTATGGATCTAACGACCGTGATGTAGAGCCATAGGGTGATCTTGGGGTTGAATCCCCATTTTTTTCCTAGGGCTTTCTTGCAGGTATAGTTGCTTCTTATCTCTCGATTGTGTTGTTCTTCTAGGTTAGTTTCCTGTCTAGTACAATGCCAAGGTATTTGGCACTGGAGGAATCGGTTAACCTGGTGCCAAGTAAAGTGACTGGTCAGTTTTCCGGAATTTTGTAGCGTATAACTATCCCGCAGCCACTATCCAAGCTTTCCATCCTGGGTATAACTGTTGCTCACAATCTTAATTGAAACGACCACATATTCAGTGTCGCCGAGAATGCTGCGAAGGGATTGAGCTTCTTAAACAGATGCAAGAACTATGTCTCACCCTTAGATCTGGCTGCAATCTATGAGGCGTTCATTTAACGCTCTTGTTTGGTCTGGTGCATCCCAGACCTCCTTGCACCTACTAGGCAGAATACAAAATCGCGCTATAAAACTGTTAGGTGACTTCAGAATTACCAAAACATTAGACTCGCTGGAACAGCGCAGGAATGTTTATTGACGTATCCATTCAGCCAAAAGTGAGCTTGGAACCAAGGGCAATTTTGTTTTGAGCCAAATCACCGGATCTACGCCTTGCTAGGTGATCCATTCTGGCACGAGTTGGATTTTGTAAGCACGAAAACCAAGATCTTTCCGCAAAATCTTCCACAAAGTGGATGAACACGTATTCAATTCCTGCGCACAATAGCGGATGGACTGATTCGGGTCTTCCTCTACGCTACGCTCTACAGCAGCAATGACTTCTTCTGTACGCACTGTACGACCTCTCTGTGGATGCGTATTATCATTTAGAGAAAACGTGGTGCTAACACGTTCCATAGTTAATCGAATTGATTGCTCTGATGGAGGATTATGCTGGCCGTGAAATTGAACCAGTGCGCGATAGGTATTCCGAATAGAACCATGATTTTCAAAATTAATTTGCACAATTTGGAAGCGTTGTTCAGGCGGCAGTCTATTCGTGTTGAAATGCCAAACCAAACTTAAAATAAGCCACTTGACAGCTGATGATATGAAATCTGCCTCCGATGAGGATCACAGCCAGGCGATCACTTATAGGTTTAAAGTCGATGACCTTAACCGCTTGCCCACGACAAACCCGCATCCCAGTAAGTGCAACCTTTTGTGACAGCTGTAATAAATGTCGCAATTTTTCTTCCTAATCAAACCGTTTCCTATCCAGCGTATTTCCTGGACCGCAGTAATATCCGCCTTGTACTGCGTGAGGATTCTTTCTAGTTTATGAGTAGCTCTGGGAGTGTACAGGGTTCTGACATTCCAGGAGCATACTCGCAAATCGTGTTCCTTTTTCGTGCGTTGTCGTCGTCCAGTATCCATCCGTGTATCCGAGGCATCTTGCTCATTCATAACTTTTACGTTTTTTAAGTGGGCAAAGTTTTGTTAACCCGCCGCACAACCGCCATCTTCTTCTTCTTAGTGGGCGCTACAGTTCGGGGTAAAACTGGGCCTCAACAAACATGCCCCTCCATCTAGCACGATCTTTCGCTAGCCTTTTCCATTGCCGCACACCCAGTTGGCTGAGGTCCCCTTCCACCTGTGTACGCCATCTTAAGGGCGGCCGTCCTCTGCTTCTTCGTCCCTCGGGGTTGGATTCAAAGACTCTCCGGGCTGGAGCTGTGGTGTCCATTCGCTCTACATGGCCCAGCCATCTTAGGCGTTGAATCCGTAGACGCCTGACTAGGCTCATGTCGCTGTACAGCCCGTAAAGTTCCTGGTTGAATCTTCTCCTCCACCCCCCGTCAGCGTTTATAGGCCCAAAAATCACGCGCAAAATCTTTCTCTTGAACCGACCAAGGGCCTCCTCATCCGCTTTTGATAGTGTCCATGCTTCTGCGCCGTACAACAGGACCGGGATGATAAGGGTCTTATATAGAGTCAACTATGTCGTTCGGGAGAGGGCTCTATTACTCAGTTGCCTCCTTAGCCCAAAGAAACAGCGATTGGCAAGAGTAATTCTGCGTTTGATTTCGGAACTGATGTCGTTGTTCCAGGTCCCTGCGGAGCCAAGGTAGACGAAGTCCTTAACTACCTCGAACTTATATCTGCCTATACAAACGTTCTGGCCGAGACGTCGGTGGTGAGCGTCCTTTTTTGATGACAGCATATACTTAATTTTACCCTCGTTTACCGCCAAACCAATTTTCGCCGCCTCCATCTCAATACTCGCAAACGCCTCATTGACATCTCGCTGTGATCTACCTATTATGTCAATATCGTCGGCGTATGCAAGGAGTTGCGAGGATTTGAAATAGATTGTGCCTCTTGTGTTGGCCAGTGATTTCTGCACAACCATTTCTAATATGATGTTGGAGAAATCACACAACAGCGCATTGCCCTGCCTAAATCCGTTTTTGACATCAAAACATTCTCCAAAGTCATCCTGCATAGTCTGATGAGTTTAGCAGGTATGTCAAAGGTAGACATAGCGTTGTATAGCTCGTCTCAAATTACGCTGTCGTATGCGGCTTTGAAGTCCACAAATAGGTGGTGAGTGTCGACTTGGAATTCATTGTTTTTTCCAGGATCTGCTGTAGTGTGAAGATTTGGTCCATGGTGGACTTCCCTGGCCTGAATCCGCACTGATAAGGACCTATCAGCTTATTTACAAAAGGTTTCAGGCGTTTACACAAAACGGCAGAGAAGATTTTGTATGCGAGATTAAGGAGACTTATTCCTCTATAGTTGGCGCAATCAGAGGGGTCTCCTTTCTTGTGAATCGGGCATACGATGCTGAGACTCCATTCCTCGGGCATGCTTTCCTCTAACCATATCTTACGGATGAGCTGGTGCATGCTCCCAACCAGGTCATCCCCAGTTGCCTTGAAGAGCTCAGCAGACAGTCCGTCTGCGCCAGCAGCTTTATTCGACTTGAGCTTCGATATGACAATCTTAACTTCGTCGAGGTCAGGGGGACAGAGTTCTCTGCGGTCTCCGTCGATTAGAAATGGATCATTCTGCCTGACAGCGGTATATTGACTAACATCGCCGTTACACAGTCTGCCGAAGTGGTTTTTCCATATTCTCAGCATCGACTGCGGTTCTACTACTAGGTGTCCGTTCTCATCCCTGCAGGCTTCCGTTCTGGCTTTATAACCTTGGCATGTTCGCTTTATCTGTTGATAAAACTTTCGAACGTCACGCCTGCAGTAACATCTCCCCAAATCCTCAATCGCGCGCTTCTCGTGCTCTTTCTTCTTTCTTCTAAGAAGCTTATGCTCCTCCCTTCTTTTTAACTCGTAGAGCTCACGAGCTGCTCTTGTTCTTTTATGCAGCGAGGCCTTATATGCATCCTGCTTCGCTGTATGTATCATCCTGCACTCGTCATCGAACCAGGTGTTTCTTCGTGGTGGAGCCTTGAAACCCAAAACTTCGGATGCAGAGCTTTTCAGGGCTTGTTTGCAAAGGCTCCACTGCTATTCTATTGATAGCGTGGAGGATTGAGGTGTATCTGAGAGCTTAAGGGAGACGCGATCGGTAAAAGCACGAGCGGTTTCTGGCGATAGTAGCTTTCCGACGTCGTAACTTTGTATTCTTGCTCTACTCCGTTGCGTTCGTGATATCCGTAAGCGCATCTTGGCTACTACAAGATAGTGGTCCGAGTCGATGTTAGCCCCTCGGAAAGTTCGAACATCAACAATAGTGGAGGAGTGTCTACGTCGACCGCAATGTGATCAATCTGGTTGGTAGTCGATTGATCAAAAGACCGCCAGGCGCCTTTGTGTATATCGAGGTGCGGGAAGCGCGTACTGGCTAGAAGGAGATTTCGCCTCGTAGCAAGATCAATCAGCCTGTGTCCGTTATCGGAGGTGGTGTCGTGTAGGCTATGTTTGCCGATGACTCGTTCAAATATGCTTTCCTTACCCAGCTTAGCATTGAAGTCTCCTAGTACAATTTTGATGTCATAGCTGGGACATTGGGAATACGTTCTGTCTAGGAGATCGTAGAACTCATCTTTGGCTGAGTCATCCTTGTCTTCCGTGGGGGCGTGGATGCAGATCAGGCAGATGTTAAAAAATTTAGCCTTGATACGGATTGTTATGAGGCGTTCGCTCACATGCCGAAAGCTTAGGACTTTTTGCCTTAGTCCACCTCGAACAACAAATCCGCATCCAAACAATCTTTGCCCTCTCTCCCTATAGCAGTCGCCGTAGTAAATATCGCAGTTTTTCATCCGCTTTATGCCCGGTCCATTCCATCGCATTTCCTGGATGGCGGTGATGTCCGCTTTATAGCGGTCTAGGGCGTCCGCAAGTTGTTCGGCTGCACGTGGCCTGTTTAGGGACCTGACATTCCACGTACAAAGCCGAAGATCATTGTCCTTTTTTCGTTTTTTGCAAGGGTTGTCAACATAAGTCCGGTCCGTTATATCCGAGGCTTGTGGTTGTTTCGGAGTTTGTGTTTTTTTTTTTACGGGTACGGCTTACTAGGCCGTAGCCCAACCGACTAATCCTGTTTTTTTTTGGCGCAGGAGGCTCGCCATTCGCCCTTACCCGTCTGCAATTTCCATAGGAAATCTCCAGATGGCCCCACGAGGAGGTGGGGATAGGACTTACTAACAGTGCCGCAAGATGTTCGACTGCGGTGGCTCTTCTCGCTTTTTAGCAGGCCAGCATCCGTCGGATAGATGCTACCCCTACGAGGCCTTTGTTAGTCATTTGCCATCCACAACCGCCATCTAGTCGGGGTTTTAGTCGCTGCATACGTTTGTTCACCTTCCAATGGTTGTTAAAGAGGCTATACAGAGGGCGCCGCGAGGAGGCCGTATGTCAACTTGACCCGGCCATTTATACAGGGATTGTTGCTGGCATCTCGCCAGGTTGAGAGCGATCAATAACTTTAACCTGTATGTCCGAGCCCATGCCCTCTACGAGCTCTTTTTAGCGAATCTAATTTCCTTTTTGAGTCGTTTAACATTACATACTTTATAAGGAATCCTTCATTATCCGAACCACACGAATCTGGAATTCCCTGTTGGATTCGGTCTTCTCCCTCCCCAATACAACGTGCAAGCATTTAAGATCTATGTCCATCGGCATCTCCACTATTCCTCTTCTTTTCTACCATCTGCCCGTACTGTGTCGCTGACATAATAAGGCTTAGCCTTGAGTGGGCGCATATTATTAAAAAAAAAAAAAATACCCAAACAACAATCTCAACATTTTTTTTACTAACGCACACATATCGTACGTACGTATAAGGTCTTAAGCCGACGAAGACCCCAAAGCCTTCACTTTCTTTTTTCATTTAATACTAATATCTCGTCACTGTTGTAGGTGGAGGACCGAGTGTACCGAATAAGGCGCCTCTTCATCCCAATCAACCACGTGTCGAAAGATTAGAGCAATTAGGTACACATAAGAACACTTTTAAGACGATCGCTCCAAAAACTGTCCTAACTAAAACGTAACATTTGTTTGTATTATAACAGACCCTTCTTGCATATATGTATGTTCTAACGTACCTAAAGCCTGCCTCTAAGCCGAGCATGCATACTTTCAAGGGACTTGTTCTTACGACTTACACCAGTTTAAGTAGTAGAAACACACACCTTAGCTTACACGAAATATTTGATTTTAATAGAAACGGATTAGATGAGTTTTAACACACTTTTGTCCAACCTTGAGTACGTGAGATAGCAGTGTCCTATGTATGAGCCTAGATGCCCTCCTCTCAATAAACCACTAAATCAATATTTCCAACTGTACGTGATATAGAAATTACGGATATCGACCAAATATACCGAGTCCTTAAGCAAGCCGGAGATGCTAGCAAGTCCAATGCAGATAAGTCATCCGTCCAACCAAAATCTATTGCTAGTGTATTGGAACAGGTTCAACAAGCGCCACCGCAGCATGAAATACCGATTGTTAATGTCCCCGAATGTCCAGAGAGATCGCTTCAACCCGGAACATCGTCATTCGGTAGCCGCCGAGCCGGATCGTCCTATCGGTCGACATCGACAATTGTATCCGGTGCATCGCAGCAGCAACATCAAAAAGGACTTGTAGCACCCCTACAAGATGTATCTAGTTCCTCAGGTCCGACATTAGAACAAAAACCAACAACTTTGAAAACCAAAATGCTCTTGTTCTCTGCTTCTTTGTTCGAGATACATTACTATTTCTAACTAGTTTCTTTCATTTCTATTCGAATATGTTTGACACACGTTTTCTCAACAGTACACTCACCTTTCAACGTGTCCTGTGACTTTGATTTGCTTTTCCTTCCAAAGTAGTAAAACCTAGATTTTTGTTTCTCCTTAATTGTAAGTAAAAAGACAGTTGAGTGTGTGTGTTTGGTCCTTAATTGCATTCTAGCTCTTTATTTAATTAACGCTTTTTCTGTTTTCGTATAATTTTTCCATCCAGCTACCTTGGATATAGCCAAGCATGTTCCAAACGGCCCGATCTCGTATTTATTCCTGATGAAGACACAAACGTTTTCAGATACCTACACAAAACATCGGCTTTACCAAAGGGCTTTCAAGAGAGCTGCTCCTTTGTATAGGAAGCAAAAGGTTCTCCTCATTTAATAAATGAAGTAGGGTTATGAACTTACCTATAAAGTTGAGTTATATGGTTATACACGCTTGCTTGTTCCAGTTTCTAAGGACCTTTATTGGTTGTGGATTCATTTCGAGTTGAAGGAATACACTCTTCTTTCATCAGTTGCTGGTTTTTCATATCCATTAAAAGAGGGCTTTTCAGCGGTCTTCATTGTTTTATAGAATAAGCTAGTTGTGTGCTTCATATAATGAGGCCCTTAACATCTACATATTATCCTTTAAGTATAGTCAAATCATTTAAAGGCTGTCGCGAATTCCCTTAACGGATTTGATGGAGACTGTCCAATTTTGTGTCACAAGGTTGCATAAGTTTGGTTAGATTTCATGAAAGTCTTTAATGATACTGCCCATCCGTTGATCGACTATTGCTGGTTGGTTGTCATAGACCAACGATTGACGTAGCCTCAACATCTTAAATATACCCGTTGGGCTATATTGTTTCAAGCACATGTCAGAGACAATCGCCATCTTCCACGTCAGAAGAACTATCCAAAATTCATACAGACACTAGAGAAACTCTTGATACTGCAGCGGATTTTGATTGTTCAGGATTCTTTAATGGCTACAGAACCTAGTTTTCGATCGACGAGCTAAGCTATCTTAGTGCTTAAGTTCTTGTATCAAAGTTTCATTTTTTTTTTCCTCAAAAATCACCAAGTTGTGGTTGCAGGTTGTAAGACAGTGTTACTTACTTACTTAGGCAGCGTTACAGTGAGGTGTGAACCTGGCCCTCAACCAACACATTTTTCCAGCTGGCATGGTCTTTTACCAGCGACGCACTCCCTGTTGGTTAAGGACCCCTTCCACCTGTGTGCGCCACCTTAGATTCGGTCATCCTGTGCTGCGCCGTCCCCCGGGGTTGGACGCGAGGGCTTTTCGAGCCGGAGCTGTGTCATCCATTCCCTCTACATGGCCTAGCCATCTTAGACGTTAGATCCGTCGCTGTACAGCCTGTAGAGCTCGTCGTTGTATCTCCTTCTCCACCTCCCGTTTATACAAACAGGACCATAGATTCAACGCAAAATTTCCCTCTCGAAACGAACAAAGGCCTCTTCATCCGATTTCGTTAAAGTGCAGGCCTCTGCGCCAGAGAGGAGGACCGGGATTATTAAGATTTTGAACAGCGCAACTTTGGTCATTCGAGAGGGGGGCCCGACTTTTCAATTGCCTCTTGAGCCCAAAGAAGCAGCGTATGGCAACAACAATTCTGCGTTTGATCTTAGCACTGGTGTTGTTGTCGCTGGTCACCAGTGAACCAAGCTGGACCAAGTACTTGACTACCTCGAATTGTGACGTTCTGATCGAGACGTCGGCTCTGGCCGAAAGATCGGTGTCGTGCGATCTTTGGCCAGCTGCTTCCAGTGTCGCACGCCCAGTTGATTGAGGTCCATTTCCACCTGTGCGCGCCACCTTAGATCCGGTCGTTCTCTACTGCGTCGTCCCTCGGAGTTGGAGTCAAAGACTCTTCGGGCCGGAGCGGTGATGTCGATTCGCTTTAAATGGCCCAGTCGTCTTAGACGTTGAATCCGTAGGCGTCTAACTAGGCCGATGTCGCTGTACAGCCCGTAGAGTTCTTAATTGAATCTCCTCCTCCACTCTTCGTTTACAAAAACGGGACCAAAGATTGTACGCAGAATTTTCCTCTCGAAACGCCCAAGAGCCTCTTCATCCGCTTATGATAACGCTTAAGTCTCAGCGCCATAGAGGAAGACCGGGATGTATGTATGAATGTTGGCGCTACAGTCCATGAAGGACGAAAGCCGAGCTTCTCTCAATCACCCATGTTGTGTGTGATTTTATTTTTCCATAGGTGAAAGGGACCTTCAGTTTATTGCCGGTTCCGGACGGCGAAATTCGACAAGCTTTTCATGACAATTATACCACAGGGGGTTTTGTCAGTACCCCGCTGAGGAGAAGCACGGTGGAAAACACGTTCGATGACATGGCTGTATCGGGACTCGATCCCGTGTCATCGGCGTCAGAGGCCAACAAACTACATACTGCGCCACGGCGCTCTCAGGAAGACCGGGACGATTAAGGTTTTATATAGGGATACCTTAGTTTTTCGAGAGAGTGTTCTACTACTCATTTGCCTCTTGAGCACAAAGAAGCAGCGTTTTATCTCAGCGCTGGTGTCGTTGCTGCTTGTCACTATCGAGCCAAGGTAGCCAAGGTTCTCGACTACTTCATAAATATAGCTGCCGAGGGTGATGTTCTGACCAAGACGACGGTGTTGCGCGTCTTTCTTTGATGACAGCATATATTGGTCCTTGTCGCCATTTACCCTTAGACCGACTTTAGCCGCTTCTGCTTCAAGGCTTGCTAACACCTCATTGACGTCTCGCTTTGTCCGTCCAATAACGCCAATATCGTCTGCGTAGGCAAACAATTGTGTAGACTTAAAGTAGATGGAACCTCTTGTATTGGCCGCAGAGTTCCGCACGATATTTTCAAGAACGATGATAAAGAAATCACATGACAGTGCGTCACTCTGTCTAAATCCTTTTTTAACATCGAAGGGGTCGTTTAGTTTACCTCCGACTTTAATGGAGCAGCGGGTATTCTCCAAATTCGTCCTGCACAGGCTGACTCGTCTGTATAAACGCTGTCGCATGCGGCTTTGAAGTCGACAAATCGGTGGTGAGCGTTGACTTGAAATTCTTTGGTTTTTTCCAGGATCTGCCGTAGTGTGAAGATTTGGTCGATGGTGGACTTCCCTGGTCTGAATCCGCACTGAAAAGGACCTATCAGCTTATTTACAAAAGGCTTCAAGCGTTCACACAAAACGGCAGAGAAGATTTTGTAGGCGATGCTAAGGAGACCTATTCCTCTGTAGTTGGCTCCATTAGAGGGGTCTCCTTTCTTGTGGATCGGGCATACGATGCTGCGACTCCATTCCTCGGTCATGCTTTCCTCTGACCATATCTTACAGATAAGCTGGTACATGCTCCTAACCAGGTCATCCCCAGCTGCCTTGAAGAGCTCAGCAGACAGTTCGTCTGCGCCAGCAGCTTTATTCGACTTGAGCTTCGTTATGGCAATCTTAACTTCGTCGAGGTCAGGGGGACGGAGTTCTCTGCGGTCTTCGTCGATTAGAAATGGACCATTCTGCCTGACAGCGGTATATTGACTAACATCGCCGTTATACAGTCTGCAGCAGTGGTTTTCCCATATTCTCAGCATCGACTGCGATTCTACAACTAGGTGTCCGTTCTTATCTCTGCAGGCAGCCGTTCTGGCTTTATGACTTTGGAATGATCGCTTTATCTGTTGATAAAACTTTCGAACGTCACGCCTGCAGTAACACCTCTCCTCTCGCGCTCTTTCTTCTTTCTCCTGAGAAGCTTATGCTCCTCCCTTCTTTTTAACTCGTAGAGCTCACGAGCTGCTCTTGTTCTTTTATGCAGCGAGGCCTTATATGCATCGTGCTTCGCTGTATGAATCCTCCTGCATTCGTCATCGAACCAGGTGTTTCTTCGTGCTGGAGCCTTGAAACCCAAAACTTCGGATGCAGAGCTTTTCAGGGCTTGTTTGCAAAGGCTCCACTGCTGTTCTATTGATAGTGTGGAGGATTCAGGTGTATTGGAGAGCTTAAGGGAGACACGATCGGTAAAAGCACCAGCGGTTTCTGGCGATAGTAGCTTTCTTACTCTACTCCGTTGCGTTCGTGATATCCGTAAGCGCATCTTGGCTACTACAAGATAGTGGTCCGAGTCGATGTTAGCCCCTCGGAAAGTTCGAACATCAAGAATAGTGGAGGAGTGTTTGACGTCGATCGCGATGTGATCAATCTGGTTGGTAGTCGATTGATCAAAAGACCGCCAGATGCCTTTGTGTATATCGATGTGCGGAAAGCGCGTGCTGACTAAAAGAAGATTTTGCACAGTAGCAAGATGAATCAGCCTGTGTCCGCTATCAGATGTGGTGTCGTGTAGGCTATATTTGCCGATGACTCGTTCAAAGATTCTTTCCTTACCCAGCTCCTAGTACAATTTTGATGTCATTGTTTTGACATGGGTGTCGTGGCACAATGGTGAGCGTGTTTGACTCTGGCGCCCGATGAGCGAGTTCGGATCCCGATAACACCAACGCCATCGAATGTTCATTTCGCGTCGTTCCTCCTCGGCGGAGTACTGGCAAAATCCCCCGTTGTATATTAGCCAAGAAAAAGATTCTCGACTCAAGCCGTTCGGAATCGGTATGAGAGAAGCTTGGCTCTGGCCATTCATGGGCTGTAACGCCACCAACACAAGCTGGGACATTGGCCATACGTTTTGTCTAGGGGATCGTACAACTCATCTTTGGCGGAGTCATCCTTGTCTTCTGTAGGGTCATGGACGCAGATCAGGCTGATGTAAAACAATTTAGCCTTGATATGGATCGTTATGGGGCGTTTGCTTACGTGCCAAAAGCTTAGGACTTTTTGCCTTAGTCTACCGCGAACAACAAATCCGCATCCGAACAATCATTGTCCTCTCTCCCTATAGCAGTAGCCTTAGTAAATGTGGCAGTTTTTCATCCGCTTTATACCTGGTCCATTCCATCGCATTTCCTGGATGGCGGTTATGTCCGCTTTATAGCGGTCTAGGGCGTCCGCAAGTTGTTCGGCTGCACGTGTGGCCTGTTTAGGCACCTAACATACCGCGTACAGAGCCGAAGGTCATTCTTCTTTTCTTGTTTTTTGCAAGGGTCGTCAAACTTAATCCGGTCCGTTCTATCCGGGACTTGTGGTTGTCTTGGAGCTTGTGTTTTTTTATGGTTACGGCTTACTAGGCCATAGCCCAACCGACTAATCCTGTTTTCTGTCGCAGGAGGCTCGCCTTACGCCCTTCCCCGTCTGCAATTTCCATAGGAAATCTCCAGATGGCACCACGAGGAGGTGGGAATAGGACTTACTAACAGTGCCGCAGATATTCGACTGCGGTGGCTCTTCTCGCCTTTTAGCGGGCCAGCATCCGTCGGATGATACTAGGCCTTTGTTAGGTTAGGTTGGGTATATGGGTGCCCTATTGACATAAAGTCAAGGCCCACTTGTGCCCACTTGTTTTGTTTAACCCGTTGATACCTATACATTTTCCGTCTAGCTGAACCAGCCAGATGAGGAAAAGAATCCTAGTATTCTGTTCAGCCCTATGTTATCTACCTTTTCTAGTCCCGAAAGGAAGTATCTTCCCAGGAATATATTCCTTTTCTGGGCTAGCGCCGGACATTCGCACAGCAGGTGATGAACGGACTCAATTTCCTCTTCGTCCCTGCAGTCATTGTAGGGCTGGCCTAGTCGAGCTGCATGGTAGGATAGCATGCAGTGCCCGGTGAGGGCACTGACTGCCAGTCGAATGTTCTCACGATTGAACTTCAGCAGATTTTCCGTTCTTTTCTTATCATAGACGGGCCAAGTCGATCTCGCCTTTGCGCATGTATCTAAGCGACACCATCGCTTATTGGCCTTCACCAATAGCTCCGTCTGTATCTCCCTGTAGAGCGCACTGAGTGGTGCTTTGGCCTCAGCTGAGATCTGCGCAATGTTAGCACCTGTTCCCACCCTAGCCAGCTCGTCCGCCCTCTCGTTTCCGGAGATATTCATATGACCAGGTACCCAGCAAAGGGTCGCCTCATTTACATTGGATATCTCTTCTAACTTCTCCTTGCAGAGTTTGACGAGTTTGGATCTTATCCATGCTGCCTGCAGAGCCTTAATGGCTGCCTGGCTGTCAACATAGATGCTGATCCTTTTTTCTGTGATATCCTCTTTGCTGATCAGGTGCGCCGCCTGCTTGATAGCGAAGACCTCAGCTTGGAAGACACTGCATCCATCATTGAGCCGAGACTCAAAGTAGACTCCGGCACCTGTGCCAGCATCCATTTTGGATCCGTCGGTGTAGAGTGCCAGTTCACTTCCGTGCGTACCAACTCACCGGTCCATTCCCCCCTGGAGGAAATTCTAATAGAGAATCTTCTCTCCCAGGAAGGAAGTCGGGTGACATAGTCCGTTACGGCTTTGAATCTCGAGACGGCCCATCGATCCAAGACTGATGCATGTCCGTGATGACTCCTTTTCCAGAGACCTGATTTCTGTAATCTTAGCGCAGTTCTGGTTGCGGCGCTCTCGCAGTACATGTCCAGGGGTGGGAGGTTCAGCATGACTTCAAGAGCCGCCGTTGGTGTGGACTTCAAAGATCCCGTCACCGCCAGACAGCCTGCTCTTTGAACCTTTGACAGACTCTGAAGATGACACTTTTTCTCAAGCGCCTTCCACCAGACAACCGAGCCATAGACTAGGATAGGTCTTACCACCGCAGTGTACAACCAATGTACTAACCCCGGTTTGAGGCCCCATGTCTTTCCAAAGGCTACCTTGCACGAATATAGTGCCACCTAGGCCTTTTTGATTCTTTCCTCAATATTTTCTCTCCAACTATGTTTGGAGTCGAGGATTATGCCGAGATATTTGGCAGAGAGCACCGTGGCGCATTGGTCTGACGCCGATGACACGGGATCGAATCCCGACACAGCCATGTCATCGAACGTGTTTTTCACGGTGTTTCTCCTCAGCGGGGCTCTGACAAAACCACCTGTAGTAAAATTGTCATGAAAAGCTTCTCGAAATTCGCCGTTCGGAACCGGCAATAAACCTGTGGGAAAATGAAATCACACACAACATGGGTGATTGAGAGAAGCTCGACTCAGGTTCTTCGTGGACTGTAACGCCAATATAAATATTTGGCAGATTTTCCAGGGATCAGATCTATACCGGGGGTACCGGGGGTAGGTGTATCTTGGTACTGATCTTTTCCTTGTAAAGAGTGCTGCCTCTGTTTTCGCCGGACTTACTCCCAGACCTCGCCCCTTGACCCAGCTATCCACTAACATCAGTGCATAGCTTAGTCTAGCTGAGGACCTGCGGAAATTTTCCAGAGACTAAAATGGCAATGTCATCGGCGTAGGCTGTGACATTAAAACCCTCCGTCTCCAGGGCCTTTGTTAGTCCTTTGCCATCCAGACAGTGGAAAATTTGGAAAAAATGTCTAACTTGTCGGTGTAAGGAGCACCGGATGTGTATTGTGTCCTGGATAAACGTCTTCCGTCCATTCTTTTCTAGTGAGAATTGTTTTACTTTTTTGTTTCGTTTCTCTTGTCTTTTGTGTTTAAGTTCCTCTTTGTTTGTGTTTGATTCTAGCAACTAATTTCAATTTTCACACAACTGCAACCAATCAAGATAGATCTCAGATAGACGTGTAAGCAGTTCTCTGAGACCTGTACCCTTTGAACACCTTCGCTCCACGATAGCAATTTTGTCGTTTTATTTTCGGTAGTTTTTAGATATTGTGTATTTTATAACAGACTAGCATTCAATATAAAAGAGTAAAGCACAAACTATGTTGTATGATTTTAAGATTACCGCGTTTCATCAACAATGAGCTACACACTAACAGCTCAATCGACCAATCAATCGGTAGCCTACCCCAATGATTCCGGACTACGTCGACGCTTGTTCGCAGGATTCCGCCCATTGTCGGGCTTTGGACGTCTACGCAGTCGCTCATCCCAACACCGATCAATATCATTGCCCGAAAGTAATTACGTGACCACTTACGATAATTGTAATAAAACAACCAATTCATTTCTATCTATTATCTTTGTTGTCAGTTTCTGTCAGCTTGCCGTAACTGATGCAGCTTCACGAAATACATATGTATCTTACAGATATTTCTTTTCCCCCTGGTTCTCGTACACACATTTTCAGTTTGCCTCTTTTCTATTCAGTTCTAATCGATATCTAGATGTTTTTCAATTTAAATTTTACACCTTGCCTTGTCATCGTGGTAACTAGTGTATCTTTTCATGCATACAGTACACGGATGTACTTTTTTTTATTTTCAAAAATTTACTCATAATACCTCACGACACTAGCGATTGATATCTTGGATGTAAAGTGTGTTGTTTAGATTCTTTATTTGTGATCGTTATTAATTGTGAGATAAAATGTAAAGGAATTTTGTATCTTTTTTCTTTTCCACTCTTATGTTTATCGCCGGTAGTTTGTATTCTCACTCGTTGTCACAATGACGCAAGACGATGAGGAAGGAGAACTGGAGGGCGTCATTATCCCGAATCTGCATTTATTTCGTTTCCGTTTATTTTCCTTTCCTCCTTTCGTCCTTATTATTTTTGTGATGATAATTTTAAAGCTCGTTTACGCCTTCTGCATCGCTTGACAAGGATGCGCCTTATCCACGGAGTTGTATTATTTTTTTTTTTTTTTTGGTTTTATAGCTTAAACTAGAACCTTCTGTGAGCAGGATTTCTAGAAGTCCTTAAAGGGATTCGCGTGGGCAGATAGTAGTTATTTGATCATGTAAATGAGCTTAATAGGTTCATCGCATATTGTCATGTCTTGGACTATAAGCCATTGAGTATAACGTTTTTTTTTAATTTAAGTGTTTTCTGTATTACATATCTACAGTGGTGTTCTTATAAATAGCACATATCATGGTATGTCAGAAAAAAAAATGTTTTTTAGTGATTTAAGTGAGGTTAGTTTAAATATTTTTAAGGATAACCATACTTACTCACTTACTTACTTATCAGGCCAGCGATCCATGGAGGATCTGAGCCTGAGCTATAGCTGCCTTCCATCCTATGATCCCGCGCACGCTGCTTCCAGTTGTCAAGACCAAGATGTCTTACATCCGCGATTACTTGGTCTTTATACCGGAGGTTCGGTCTTCCTCTTCTTCTCGAACCAGGAGGCTCGGAGTCGAAGACCCTCTTAGCTGGAGCGTTGATGTCCATGCGCTCGATGTGGCCAAGCCAATGTAGTCGACGGATCCTTGCCTTCCGGACTACATCCACGATTGTGTCGTCTTCTCCATTCACCTTCCTCACAGACAGGACCAAATATCCGGCGCAGAATTTTTCTTTCGAAAGAACCGAAAATCAGCTCCGCTGTCCTGCTTATCGTCCAGCTTTCGGTTCCGTACAGCAAGACTGGCAGAATGAGCGTTTTGTAAAGCATGACTTTGGTCTTTCGAGTGAGGAGTTTTGACCCCAGTTGTTTGGACAAGCCGAAGTAGCAGCGGTTGCCAAGGGCGATTCTATGCCGGATCGCCACTATGGTGTCATTTGTGGAATTTACGCTTGCCCCGAGGTAGACAAACTCCTTAACTAACTCGAAATTGTAGCCGTCGATTGTAATATTTTGTCCCAGGTGGTGAGTGACGGATTGGTTTTTCCTTGACAGCATGTACTTCGTTTTGTCCTCATTGACCTTAAGACCAACTCGTTTCACCTGTTCTTCAATCGCGGTCAACGCTTCCACAATGCCACGGCGAGAACACGCGATGATGTCGATATCATCCGCGCATCCTAGCAGCTGGATGGACTTGTAAAAGATAGTGCCTTCCCTGTTGACGCCTGCCCGTCGCACTATCTGCTCCAGCACCAGGCTGAAGAAGTCACATGACAGCGCATCTCCTTGCCGAAATTCGGTGCATGTTTCAAACGGTTCCGAAGTCCTAGGACCAAGTTGCACAACGCATCGCGTATTTTATAGCGTGGCGCGACACAACTGGATCAGTTTTACCGGGATCCCGAATTCGGCCATCGCCCCAAACAGTTCTTCACGATGAATGCTGTCGTATGCGGCTTTGAAATCGATGAAAAGATGGTGTGTATCGATTCGAAACCCGTTGGTCTTTTCCAGGATTTGTCGAAGTGTGAAAATGTGGTCTATAGTCGATTTGCCGGGCCGGAAGCCGCACAGGTAGCTGCCGATTACTGCGGTGCAAAATGGCTTTAGACGTTCACACAGTACGCTGAACAGGATCTTGTATGCGGCATTGAGCAGGGATATACCTCTATAGTTCTTGCAAGAGGTAGGATCGCCTTTTTTTGTGGATGGGGCATATAGAGCTTGTATTCCAGTCGTCGGGCATGCTTTCATCTTCCCGAATCCTCCAAATGGTGCATGCTCCTTTCCAGAACATCCACGCCAGCCTTTAAGAGCTTTTCTTCAGCTTCTGAATAGCTGTGCCGACTTCTTCGATGCTGGGTGGGAGGACTACTTCAGCGGTTGGAGTTGGGATTACCTCGGTCCCTACCACTCTCTCTTGGTCATGCTCGTTAAGCAGCTGCTGGAAGTGCTGCTTAAATACATCCACTATTCCCTGCGGGTCGGTGACAAGATTACCTTCGCCATTTCGAAGAGCCAGGGTGCCATTTTTGAAGCCTCCTCCAAGGCCTTTGGCTTTCTTGTAAAAGGCTCGTATTTTATGTTTATCCCTAGACTAAGGATAGCCATAATTACACAAATAGGAGTATTTAAAATGGGCAGAGGAAAGCGTTGCACGGAGGAAAGGAGGCAAATAGTCGGTACCATGATACAGGATGGAAAGACTATTTCAAAGGTGGCAAGAACATTAAGGTGCTCTAGGAAGCTTGTTCAAAATGCAATGAAGGTCATACGGTGCAGCCAATCTTCCGCAAATCCCGCAAGGAAAAACAAAGAAGGAACATTTTCAGATGTGACTGACAGAATTATCCACAAAATCAGTGGCAGCGACCTTTTCATAACTTCCCGAGAGATAAAGCAACAACTACCTGATCAACGCAATGTCCAAATATCAGCCCTAACTGTAAGGTGCCAGTTAATTGAATTCCAGCTTCATGGATGAATCGCCAGAAAAAAACCTCTTGTCCCAAAAAAAAAAAAAAAAACCGAAAGAGAAGACTTATTTTCGCAAACGCTCACAAGAACAAACTCTTGCCCTTTTCGAAAAATATCTTGTGGAGCGACGAAAATAAGTTCAACAGGTTGGGATCAGATGGAAAAAAATATATGCGAAGGCCAACGAACCAAGAGTACCATCCCAGATACATCATTAAGACTTCCCAGCATGGCGGTGGGAGCATAATGGTGGGGCGGCGATGCCATGGCATGGCGTTGGACCATTTGTGAAAATAAATGGCATTATGAATCAACATCAATATAGGCTAATCCTGGACAACCAAATGGAGCCACATACCGACGACTCTATGCCTGTCTCACGGATTTTTATGCATGACAATTATCCAAAGCATACTTCGCGGATAGTGAAGACTTCGGGCCGAAGCGTTGATGTCCATTCGTTCTACATGGCCTAACCATCTTAGACGTTAGATCCGAAGACGTCTAACCAGGCCGATGTCGCTGTACAGCCAGTACAGTTCTTGGTTGAATCTCCTCCTCCATTCTTCGTTTACACAAAAGATTGCGCGCAGGATTTTCCTCTCGGAACGCCCAAGAGCCTCTTCATCCGCTTTTGATTACGTCCAAGCCTCTGTGCCGAAGTGGAGAACCGGGATGATTAAGGTTTGGTAGAGGGCTCTACTACTCAGTTGCCACTTGAGCCCAAAGAAGCAGCGGTGTCGTTACTATCGTCGTCACTATTGAGCCAAGGTAGACGAAGTCCTTGACTACTTCAAAAATATACATAGCTGTAGAAGGTGACGTTCTGACCAAGACGTCGGTGTTGCGCGTCTTTCTTTGCTGACAGCATATATGTATTTGGTCTTGTCCCCATTTGTCCTTAGACCCACTTTAGCCGCTTCTGCTTCAATGCTTGCCAACGCCTCATTGACGTTTCGCTTTGTCCCTCCGATAACGTCAATGTCATCTGTGTAGGCAAGCAATTGTGTAGACTTGAACTAGATCGTACCCCTTGTATTGGCCGCAAAGTCTCACACGACATTTTCAAGAATGATGTTAAAGAAATCACATGACAGTGCGTCACCCTGTCTAAAACCTGTTTTGACATCCAAGAGGTCGGTTAGTTCACCTCCGACCTTAATGGAGCAGCGAGAGTTATCTATAGTCATCCTACACAGTCTGACGAGTTTGGCAAGAATGTTTAAACATGACATGGCTCTGTATAGCTCGTCTCTATAAACGTGGTCATATGCGGCTTTGAACTCGACAAAAGGATGGCGCGTGTCGACCTGGAATTCATGGGTCTTCTCCAAGATCTGCCGTAGTGTAAATATTTGGTCTATCGTGGCTTTTGCTGGCCTGAAACCACACTGGTAGGAACCTACCAGACTGTCCACTTATAGTTTCAGGCGCTTACACAGTACGGCAAAGCGGATTTTGTACGCAATGTTCAGGAGACTTATCCCTCTGTAACTGGCGGAGTCACAGGGTCTTCTTTCTTATGCATCGGGCGTGCATTCTTCCGACCATATCTTGCAGATGAGTTGGCGCATGTTTCTGAGCAGCTCATCGCCAGCTGCTTTAAATAGTTCCGCGCGAATTCCGTCTGCTCCAGCAGCTTTATTAGGCTGAAGTTTCGATATCGCTATCTTAACATCGTCTAGGTCGGGTGGAAGGGATTCGCTTTCGTCTTCGTCCATTCTGAATGGTTCGTTCTGCCTGACGGCATCATCTTGACTATCATCGCCGTTATACATTCTGCAGAAGTTGTCCTTCCACAATCTCAGCATCGACTGTGACTCCACTATTAGTTGTCCGTGCTCATCCCTTCTACCTGGCTTTGTAGCCGTGGCATGTTCGTTATACTTTTTGGTAACATTTTCGAACGTCGGTCCTGCAATAACAGCGCTCCTCTCTCCTTTTCTGTTCATAGAGCCTCCGGGCAGCTCTCGTCCGGCGATGCTGTCTAACCATTTATGCATTCTTTGTCTCTACATGGGTCTGTCTGCATACGTCATCAAACCAGGGGTTTCTCGAAGGTGGTGGCTTCAATTCGAGTACGTCTGAGGCGGCCTCTCTGGTGGCGTTATGGGTGATAGGGAAGGGTCCCGGGGTATTCCTGGAGCAGGGAGAAGTAGTTTTTAAGTAGCACATTGTTAATTAAGACCCACTTCGCCGGAAGGACGTTTCCATCCACATGACTTCTATCGACAACAGCCATTGTGGTCGAGACCTTTAGCACGTTGCGATAGGAGAGTTGTGTTTGAGATCTGGGTGGGATGCTGTGTGACCGCGCTTTCTTTGAGGTGGAGGGAAGTTCCTCATCCGACGTCTGGCGCTTGCCATCTAGCTTTTTACTGGATGAGTTTCCAGTGCTCTTGATTATGCTTTCCGCCCAATCATGAGCACCTTGTCGGATAGCAGCATTTTTATTGCTTCCTGAGGGTGTTGGGTCAGGCTTTTGTGCGTATGCCAATGTCTTAACACCTTGTGGGAAGCCGGTCTTGGTACCGCTACCTAAGGATGCTGGACCAGGCTTATTTGTGGAGGCCAATGTCACAGCACCTCGCCGAGACTCAGCAGTTGTATTTATGTCCATACATTCTGCCGATTTTTTGTTATTATTATCATTTGTGTTGTTATTATCGTTACTATCGTTATTGTCTTTATTGCTATTCATATGATCCAACGACCACCACCCCTTAGTCCCCGGGTACTAAGTCCACTGAGTGACTTAGTTCCCACTAAATGAGAACTAAATCGACATTAATAAAGTGGATTTGGTTCCCATGTAAGGTGGGAACTTAATCCCAAAAAAAAGTGAGTGGCTTTAATTCCCTATAAATGTCGTGGTATTTTCGCAGATACCCAACCTCGCACATGTTCCAATCCAACAGTTATGCCAAGCAGGGGGGTTGCAGGGGGGCAGCATGCCCCCCCATACGCGTCAGAGATTTTTTCAATTTCACGAACTTTGTACAATAATTGCTGTGGGAAGTAAGTACCCTTTTCAGACAATTGGGTGTGCTCTAAGTTCCCACAAGAAAGTGGAGTTCATTCCCACCTTGCATGGGAGCGAAATTCACTTTTTTAAAGTGGTTTTAATACCCTGGGAACTAAGTCCCTCAGTGGACTTAGTGCCCGGAGATTTATTTTCCTGCACCGTACGCAGGGGGGCTAGATAATCCTGAGTGCGCCTGGTGCTCAGGATACTCCGTGAAAGACTGGGTTATTTTAGAGATGGGCCCGTAGCCAGGCTGTTCCTCGGAACGGGTCGTGTAATACTTTGATCCGGCCCATTGACCACATCTTGGCTTCATTTCGTACCAAATCAAAATAAAGCAGTTCAATTCGGGCCAAAGTACATAGTAAGTTGTACAACGAAAATCGGCTTTTTTACGACCTTCGTCGCGGTCCGCTAGAAAGAAATGAACGCCTTCTTACGAAATCCTTCTACGCAATTTAAATTTACCATTCGATTGTAAAAACATATTCATAAGGTTCGTAAGCTCAATTTGTAGATACGAGAGAGTAAGTAGCACCGCCCGTGTGATGTGTTTAGTTTTCTTTTGTTATTTGTTTGGTTATTGCGTTTCCTGAGTTACTTAAACTAACAAAGCTGACTGATGTCGTGCAAAATTACTAACATAAACATATTCAGCTGAATGGCTCTAATTGGGCCCACCAAAACAAGGAGGTAATAGAAAGCAATGATGTTGATGAGTTGGTTTGAACAAGCGATTTTATAAAAATGTATTAACCCCCCAACAAAAAGCCAAGAAATTAAACATATAATTCACGAAATACGTTCATAGTTTCAGAGGACGATACCAATCGAAGTCGACCGTTCGGTCAACCGCTTTTCCTACTACAAAAAGAAATCACTTTCGAAGAGGATAGTAAACCATCGCCAACGAAGGGAACGCGTAAAAAACGTCCAAAGTAGATTCGAAAAAACTTATCCAAAAACTCACCAAAATGTGCCCAACCCCTGCATACTTGACTGCCAAAGAACAAATTGAAAACAAAAAGATAAAGAACTTCAAAATTGGGAAAGAAAAAACACTTAGAAAACGTCCCATCGATTTTCCCCCCTAAAAGATACTCTTGAATTTAACATAAAAGTCTCAATATTTCTCCCAACAATATCCATCCGATTGCTAAATTTCAATTAAATTAAATAGATAGTTCACAAGTGTCCAGATTTTTTATTTTTATTTTTGTTAATATAATCGGAATGAATTATAAATAATTACTGGTGTTAATGTTAATTAAATATATATAATATACAATTTATTTAATACGCCTTTTGCTTGTTAATTAAATATTTTGGGGACGATTTCACGGTAATAAAAGTGAGTTTAGTTTAGTTTAGTTTATTTTTCGTATTATAATTTACATTTGGTGAGCCACCACGCATTTTACATAGAGATTTGATATTTACATTATATCTTACTACTAAACAATTATTTTACATAATAGTAACGAAAAACAGAGCAATGATGTTAAACTTTGAAGCAAAAATACAAGAAAAAACCTTCAATACGACAAAAAAAAAATAGAAAGTAAAATAAAAAATAAATAAATAAATAAATAAATACTAAACAATTAAATAAATAAATAAAATAATCAAATAAATAAAATAAATAAATAAGTAAAATAAATAAATAAATAAATAAATAGATAAATAAATAAATAAATAAAATAAATAATAAATACATAAATAAATAAATAGTAAACAATTAAATAAATAAATAAATAATAATTTATGATAAATTTGAAAAATATAATGTTGTGTTGACAAAAAAGAAAGAAAAAAGGAATTCACTGTCCAAAAAAGTAAATAAACCGCAGCTTGAGCATTCGAACAGTCGTACCGAAACTCCTCTGACCAACGACTTAGCCCGCATCACCAATCGCGACACGCAAAGTTGTGATTTCAATACCTTATACAACAAACGTGATATCCGCGACCAACGAAGGCAGATTCCGTTTTGGGTTTTACGTGGACACCTGCCTTGTCGGCTTAATTCCACGGTGGGCCATCCCACATGGGGTGAATATAATGCGTCCACCAACGCCCCTTAGATGACATAGTGCCATCGCCGGTTCCAATTCGGAGTCATGCTTGGGGACATGTACACTGCCCTTGATGGAGGCCGAGGTCTACCTAACACCTCTTGCATCTGACTTTTTAGACCGAAGACCGAAGTCTTCCGTAGTCTTGTCAGATACCATGCGTTCCCGCGATGTTGGGATAACCACAGCCACCACGATGCTCCCACAAGGGGGCCTACCTCAACAGACAGGACCGGAGCGAATTTCGGCTAATGAGTGTGCACATTATTTGCTACTATCAACAGTTTTTATTGACGGCGTTAGTCAATTTTCATCATTGGCACAAAGTGCCTCTTGGCTGTGTTTCTTTTAATCACTCACACACTCACTCACCTAGTTCACTCCGGGGGCTTCCTGTCCTCGTGGTACCAATTATTTTTAGAGTGCCTTGGTTTTCACTCCGCAACTAAACCAAGTCACTTTCAGTTGAGTTCCCCCAAGAACTCAAGCCTGACAACTTACCTTCCGTCATTCCTGAGGTGCCAGGATTTTAGCACGCTCGACTGGATATTTTTGAATGGGCCGCCAGACCGGCCCATATCGCCATGCACCACTAGATTCTGGGAACCACTTGGGTTCCCTAATCACCATGCACCATAAGAAATCCCGAAGGAAATCTTTTGATATCTGGGACCTCAAGGGTCCCTTGAGTTAAGAAAACACAAGGAATTCTTTTAGTTATCATATAAGAAGACCCGGAGGAATTCTTTAAATATCTGGGACCACAAGGGCCCCTTAAATCAAGAAAACTCAAGAAGTTCTCTTAATTATCTAGGAGCCCAAGGGTCCCTTGATTATTAAAACCATCAGGAATTTTAGATATCTAGGGATTTAGAGTCCCTTAACTCCCCTTTCGTCAATTCCTGAGTGTGTCAGGGATTTAACACACTCTGCTGGAATATTTTTTAGTGTGGGCCTCCAGCCAGGCCCAACCCAACCTTTCCAACGATTGCATAGGGGTGTTACAACACCGCCTATGCGCCTTCGATCGCCCCGGAGGACACCTCATACCCCGAAGGGTTCACTTCTACCCCGAAGGGTTCAACTTTTAGCCCCGAAGGGTTCATTTCTACCCCGAAGGGTTCAACTTTTAGCCCCGAAGGGTTCCTCTATACGTCTTCCCAAAATGGGAATTCGAAAAATCGTTCGAGACATCATTGCATGCTTAACAAACGTTACCATAGATTGGAGAGCGGACTCCAATCAATGGATTTCTTCGAATAAGATTCATATATAAAAATATATAATCTTTAGATATCTTGGGAAAAATATTCCCTTTCTTCACCAACGGACCAGGCAACAACTTTGGATCTGCTACAAAGCTACTACCTGGTCCGTCCTCCGGATTTTAGTCGCCTTTTACGACAGGCATGCCTTACCTCGGGACTATACTAACCCCGTACCCGCAGGGGGAACCAACGTAGGCAATAGGACACACGGTACGGCCGCGTACCGGGAACTGCTTAAAACCGTACCGGAGTTCTTCCCCGAAGATCACTCTCCGAGTACTTCGCCGAAGATTTCTCACCGAGTTCTTCGACCACTCTCCCTCATGTGCTACTAGGAACAAAAAAAAAAAACAAAAATGCTGACCTTCTGCGGGCTGAACTCCACTCGATCGCGTGTCAAATGCTGATCGCACCCTCGGGCTATCCGCTTTCTCTGAGTTTGATTTCCCAAAATGGATGACTACGAGCCGCTCACAAATGGGAACTGACCGAAAGATAACAACGAAAACCTTTCGAAACAATTTATTATTGGTTGGTTGTAATTATGTATATGTATAATTAATTTTGTTCTGTTTTTAGTATTTGGTGGTAGAGGCAACAGAAATACATCATCTGTGAAAATTTCAACTGTCTAACTATCACGGTTCATGAGATACAGCCTGGTGACAGACGGACGGACGGACGGACAGCGAAGTCTTAGTAATAGGGTTCCGTTTTACCTTTGGGTACGGAACCCTAAAAAACATGGTTAAACAAGTAATTGGTTTATGAGAGGGTTTTCGGAGAACTCGCAATTTTGGAAGAATTTTGTGGTTAATTTTATAATTCTCACGTTAATCAAGTCGACATTGGCTCTACTGGGCTAGTGCTACTCTTAGCAATATGGCACTGCGACCTTTGCAGATCTATTGTGCCTGCTAGCCGATTAGCAGAGTAGCCTCTCAACCTCTGTAATGAAGTTGAGAATGCTTCTCGTAGGAGCCAGGGTGATCCCCTCAGGAGTCACAACTTCACTGAGAAGGATGCGCTTCCTAAGATGGCAGAGTGCAGCACACTCACACAGTCTGTGTTCTGCCGTCTCCTCGTCCTCAAGACAGAGCCGACACTCAGTTTCAGACGAGAGACTAATTTTGTTTAGATGATATCTCAGACCGCAGTGTCCCATTAGGTAGCTGACCAGTCTTCTGATATCCCCTCTATTGAGCTTAAGTATGTCAACAGGGTGTTTGTTCAGGGGTCGTATAAGTCGTTTAGATTGCCGGAGTCCCCGAACACTGTTCCAGAAGGACAGGTGTTGCGACTTTTCCCACTTGTCTAAGAGGTGATTTATCTTAGACCCGGGAATGCCGCAGAAAGGTTCCGGACCTATGTATTTGTCGCTGGAACCTTTTCTGGCAAGTTGGTCGGCAATTTCATTGCCCTTAATACCTTTATGTCCTGGCACCCATCAAAGTTTAACATTGTTTCTTTTGGCGAGCTCTTGCAGGGCGTCATGGCATTCCTTGACGGTTTTCGAGTTCGTGCTGTACGAACCCAGTGCTTTAAGCGCTGCTTGGCTATCAGAGAGTATGTTGATAGTTACTCCTCTGATGCCGGTCTCGAGATTTAGGTTGACGCATGTTAGGATGGCGTGCAGTTCAGCTTGGAAGACGCTGGGGCTTACTCCCAGGGCCTTCGAGATCTTACGTTTTGGTCCAAAGATGCCGGCGCCAACGCCAGAAGCCATCTTGGAGCGATCCGTGTACCACCTAAGGCCTTTGACATTTAGCAGGCGATCACTGTTTTCCCATGCTGAGCGGTTTGGGATCAGTATCTCAAAACTTTTGTCAAAGGTGAAGGTGTGTGGCAATGCAATCGAGACTGTAGTAATCATATCTAACTCGGGAAGGTGTTGTAATATGGACATGTGGCCTGCTGGTCTACATGGCATATTTGTTTCCGAGCAGAGAATTCTGGTTGCACTGCCTAATGCCAACTTTTTGATAAAAAGGTGCAGTGGAGTGAGTCCAATGAGCGCTTCTTGGGCTGCCGTGGGGCAGGTTGGCATAGCGCCTGTGATGTCGAGACACGCTAGTCTCTGAAGTGGTTGAAGCTTAACAATTGTGGTTTTTTGCTAAACTTTTGTCCACCATACGGTGGACCCGTAGGTGACGATAGGTCTTATTATCGCGGTATATAACCAGTGGACTACCTTAGGTTTTAGTCCCCAGGTTTTACCGTAGGTGCGTCGACAGGCCCACATGGCCTTAGTCGCTTTCATGAGTTTATTTCTCATATTGGAGTTCCAGTTGAGTCTACGGTCTAGGTCAATACCCAGATACTTTACTTCCTCTGAAAATCCTATGCGTGTGCCATTTAGTAAGATTGAGCAGGTTCGTACCTTTCTCCTCCTTGTAAATGGGACTAAGATTGACTTATTTGGGTTAATAGATAACCCCTCTCTGCCACACCAGTCAGAGATAAATTGGAGCGCAAGCTGCATGCGCTCACAGGCAGTGACCTCGCACTTGCCCGTAACAATGACTACTAGGTCATCAGCATATCCGATGACCTCGTAGCCCAGAGTGGTCAGCTTGCGTAATAGATCGTCGATGACTATCGACCAAAGCAGTGGTGAGAGGACACTCCCTTGTGGGCATCCTCTGACCGCCGATACTGTCACTGAGACCTCTCCGCATGTGGCTGATATGATACGGCTAAGAATTTTATTTTGGGAAACTTGTAATTTTTTAAGATGGCATTTTGCTGAGTTTCCCCAAACTTGACAACCGTATAGAAGAATAGCTTGGAAAATTACTTTAAAAATTATGATTGTATTAGCCTTGCTCAGAAAAGACTTCCTGTTTATAAAGGGGTACAACATATTTACCGCTATGTTAACTTTGTGTATTGTTTTTGCAGTATGTTCCTTAAATGTGAGTTTTGAATCGAGATGAATTCCCAGGTATTTTACAGACGAAACCCAGTTAACACATGTATTATTTACAATTAACTGGTTACTTGGAAGGAAACAAGCCTTTCGTTTCCTGGTGAAAAAGATAGCTTGCACCTTCTCAGCATTAACTTTAACTTTCCAGCAATTGTAATATCTTAGCAATATATGAATCGCATGTTGTAAGTTCGTCTCCACATTGAGACTAAACTCATGCGAGGAATATATTGCTGTGTCGTCCGCAAAAATTGCGACTTCACAACCAGGAAGAGTTGGAACATCGTACATAAAAATGTTATACAACATTGGACCCAAAACCGAACCATGAGGCACGCCAGCAACAACACTATGACAATCAGTATAGCAGCAATTAACGAAAACTCTAAAAAAATGATCAGAGAGGAACTTCTTACTTACTTACTTAGGTGGCGCTACAGTCCGTGGTGAACCTGGGCCTCAACCAACAAGCGTCTCCAGCCGGCACGGTCTTTGGCCAGCTGTTTCCAGTGCCGCACGCCCAGTTGGTTGAGGTCCCTTTCCCCATGCGTGCACCACCGCTGAGGCGGCCGTCCTCTGCCGCGCCTTCCTTCCGGAGTGGATTCGAAGGCTTTTCGGGTCGGAGCTGTATCTTCCATGCGCTCTACTTGGCCTAGCCACCTTAGACGCTGTATCCGTAGACGTCGTACCAGGCCGATGTCGCTGTACAACCCGTACAGTTCGTCGTTATATCTTCTCCTCCATACACCGTTTGAACAAACGGGACCGTAGATAGTGCGCAGAATTTTCCTCTCAAAACGACCAAGGGCATCTTCATCCGCTTTTGTTAAGGTCCAAGCCTCTGCGCCGTAAAGGAGGACTGAGATGATCAAGGTCTTATATAGTGTCACCTTGATTTTCCGAGAGAGGGCTCTACTTCTCAATTGCCTCTTGAGCCCAAAGAAACAGCGGTTGGCAAGAGTGATTCTGCGTTTTATCTCAGCGCTGGTGTTGTTGTCGCTGGTCATCAGTGAGCCAAGGTAGACGAATTCCTTGACCACTTCAAAGTTATATCCGCCCATGGTGACGTTCTGGCCAATACGTCGGTGTTGACCGTCTCTCTTAGATGAAAGCAGATATTTGGTTTTTTTTTTTTTTTTTTTTTAGAGACTCGCGCAGGTTCAAGAGTTTTTTTTTTATATTCTCTTATGATGTGTTGACACACACAACCTGAACGGAGTACAGTGGTTGGGGTCGTTGATGTTCGTTCACTACTCTCAGGGGTGGTTGTCCTAGATCTAGATAGGCCGAGAGCCGACCAAATTCCGCGTTGGTTATAGTCCGTAGTAATTCGTTCAAGCTCTTTAGTATTGCATACGCAGAGGATGAATTTCGGTTGACCATATACTGTGAGTGTTATGCCTGCAGCAGTAGTCTGGTCACTTTCCATTCTCAACAGCGTTGCATACTTTTTGGCGGTATAGAAACTACTTTTTCTTGGCTATGAAGCGAATTTGAATTGAATTGAATTTGGTTTTACCCTCATTAACCTTGAGACCCATCTTAGCCGCTTCTACCTCAATGCTAACAAAAGCCTCATTGACGTCTTGCTGTTTTCGTCCAATTACGTCAATATCGTCGGCGTACGCAAGCAATTGCGTAGACTTGAAATAGATCGTACCTCTTGTGTTGGCCAGTGACTCTTGCACGATCTTTTCAAGCATGATGTTGAAAAAGTTGCATGACAGCGCGTCACCTTGCCTAAATCCTTTTTTAACATCAAAGGTCTCGGGTTGCTCATTACCGACCTTAATGGAGCAACGAGAATTCTTCATTGTCATCCTGCACAGTCGGACGAGTTTGACAGGGATGTTAAAACTAGACATGGCTTTGTACAGCTCATCTCTATATACGCTGTCAACAGCGGCCTTGAAATCGACGAAGAGGTGGTGAGTGTCGATTTGGTATTCCTGGGTCTTCTCCAAGATCTGCCGTAGCGTAAATATTTGGTCTATTGTGGATTTACCTGGCCTGAAACCACACTGATAAGAGCCGATCAGGTTATGCAAAAACGGTTTCAGGCGTTCACACAATACGACAGAGAAGATCTTATATGCGATGTTAAGGAGACTTATTCCCCTATAGTTGGCGCAGTTATAGGGGTCTCCTTTCTTATGGACCGGGCAAACGATGCTGAGATTCCATTCGTCGGGCATGCTTTCCTCCGACCATACCTTGCAGATGAGATGGTGCATGCACCTTACCAGCTCATCTCCAGCCGCCTTAAAAAGCTCAGCAGGCCTGTCTGCGCCAGCGGCTTTATTAGACTTAAGTCTTGATATCGCTATTTTGACTTCGTCTAGGTCGGGTGGGCTGAATTCTGTTACTTCGTGGTCCATTGCGAATGGCTCATTCTGCCTGACAGCGGTATATTGACTAACATCGCTGTTATACAGTCTGCAGAAGTGTTTTTCCCATATTCTCAGCATCGACTGCGGTTCTATTACTAAGTGTCCGTTCTCATCCCTGCAGGCTTCCGTTCTGGCTTTACAACCTTGGCATGTTCGCTTTATCTGTTGATAAAACTTTCGAGCGTCACGCCTGCAGTAACATCTCCCCAAATCCTCAATCGCGCGCTTCTCGCGCTCTTTCTTCTTTCTTCTAAGAAGCTTATGCTCCTCCCTTCTTTTTAACTCGTAGAGCTCACGAGCTGCTCTTGTTCTTTTATGCAGCGAGGCCTTATATGCACCGTGCTTCGCTGTATGAATCCACCTGCACTCGTCATCGAACTAGGCGTTTCTTCGTGCTGGAGCCTTGAAACCCAAAACTTCGGATGCAGAGCTTTTCAGGGCTTGTTTGCAAAGGCTCCACTGCTGTTCTATTGGAGGATTCAGGTGTATTGAAGAGATTAAGGGAGACACGATCGGTAAAAGCACGAGCGGTTTCTGGCGATAGTAGCTTTCCGACGTCATAACTTTGTATTCTTCCTCTACTCCGTTGCGTTCGTGATATCCGTAACCGCATCTTGGCTACTACAAGATAGTGGTCCGAGTCGATGTTAGCCCCTCGGAAAGTTCGAACATCAAGAATAGTGGAGGAGTGTCTGACGTCGACCGCGATGTGATCAATCTGGTTGGTAGTCGATTGATCAAAACACCGCCAGGTGCCTTTGTGTATATCGAGGTGCGGGAAGCGCGTACTGGCTAGAAGAAGATTTCGCCCCGAAGCAAGATCATTCAGCCTGTGTCCGCTATCGGATGTGGTGTCGTGTGGGCTATGTTAGCCGATGACTCGTTGAAATATGCTTTCCTTACCCAGCTTAGCAATGAAGTCTCCTAGTACAATTTTGATGTCATAGCTGGGACATTGGGCATACGTTCTGTCTAGGAGATCGTAGAACTCATCTTTGGCGGAGTCATTCTTGTCTTCCGGAGGGGCGTGGATGCAGATCAGGCTGATGTTAAAAAATTTAGCCTAGATACGGATCGTTTTGAGGCGTTCGCTCACATGCCGAAAGCTTAGGACTTTTTGCCTTAGTCCACCTTGAACAACAAATCCGCATCCAAACAATCGTTGCCCTCTCTCCCTATAGCAGTCGCCGTAGTAAATATCGCGGTTTTTCATCCACTTTATACCGGGTCCATTCCATCGCATTTCCTGAATGGCGGTGATGTCCGCTTCATAGCGGTCTAGGGCGTCCGCAAGTTGTTCGGCTGCACGTGGCCTGTTTATGGACCTAACATTCCACGGTCAAAGCCGAAGATCATTGTCCTTTTTTCGTTTTTTGCAAGGGATGTCAACATAAGTCCGGTCCGTTGTATCCGAGGCTTGTGGTTGTTTCGGAGTTCGTGTTTTTTTTTGTACGGTTACGGCTTACTAGGCCGTAGCCCAACCGACTAATCCTGTTTTTTGGCGCAGGAGGCTCGCCATTCCCCCTTCCCCGTCTGCAATTTCATAGGAAATCTCAAGATGGCACCGCGACGAGGTGGCAATAGGACTTACTAATAGTGCCGCAAGATGTTCGACTGAGGTGGCTTTTCTCGCTTTTTAGCAAGCTAGCATCCGTCGGATAGATGCTATCCCTACGGGGCCTTTGCTAGTCTTTTGCTATCCTAATACGTTGTCTAGGGGACATTTTTCGCAAATCTAAAGTTTATAGTATAAAAGGTTTACGTCTTTAAAACCATTGGTTTTTAACGCTTTTACACACAATCAATCTCTGTACATTATCGGGGGCACGGCAGTGTCCCCGCCAGGTCGAGCGCGGAGCAAACACAGCCGTACTATCCTTTACTGGAACCCTTTCGCCGCATTTTCAGGCCCCTATTTGAGAACCTCTGGATAAGACCAGAACTCAGAAATTCGTCATCCAGTAAGCTAAAATCACATACTTAGAATCCAAAATTTCAAGTCTGTAGGTCAGTTAGTTCCGAAGTTAAGCGAAAGCATTTTTGCATTTATGACACTCACTCACTCACTCACTCATGATCATCAGAATGGAACTAGTGCTTCCCATAAACTCAGAGAGCTGAAATTCGGTACAGAGTTAGGGATTAATGGCCACATAAAGGGCAAACTATAAAAACTAGGATAATCGAAGATCTGGAGTACCTGGTGACCTGGATTAGATTAGATTAGATTAAACTATTAGAGATCGACTACCGCCTTTACAAAAAATATTCAACTTGGTGGGCCGCTTCATTTGACGTCAAAAATCGACGGTCTGAAGTATCTAATGAAGAACCCTCAGTTGGTCCCAGCTGTATTATGCCCACGTTTCTACAAAAAGAAGTGAAATCCCACCAAAAACCTTCTGTAAAAAACTAGCCAAGTCTCGATGGAGCTGCTGGTTTATCTCTAAAAAATAATGAAATTTAGACAAAGTCGTGCCAAGTCTAAGGTTCCTTACTGCGATTTCTTTATTATTATAGTTAATGCTGTGTGACTTGGCCAATGAAGGATACCCAACCGGGTGCTCCATGACACCATCGCACCAATCTGTCGCCAGAACCGCTACCCATTGAAGATCTCAACGATCCGTCTGGACTGGAAATAATTTTTTATACTCTCTGTTTCAGGCTCGCCCATTTTTTTTTTTTTTTTTTTTTTGTTGAAAGCTTCTGCTATCCGCTGGAGCACTCAGACGCAATCACTGGTCCATTGTACCCCAGACAGACACCTTACATTACTGTATTTTCTTCGTTTTCCGGAGAAAAATTTGAAGGAGCTTCAGTGACGTAGAGCCAAGGGATTCGGCACACACCACGTCGGCTCCAAGGGTGCGCCACCGTATGCGAGCAAAGGCGGGACAATCACAGAGGAAATGCTCTGCAGTATCATCCTCCTCTTCGCCACAAGCAGTACAGGTAGGCGTCTCACTGATGCCGAGGACATAGAGATGCTTGGCAAAAGTGTAATGGCCCGTGATAACTCCCACAAGCCTTTTGCAGTCGATTCTCCTTAAAGACAGGAGGAATGCTGCAGATTTTTTGCAGACATCAGGGCATACGCGCTTAGTCATCCTAAAACCCGGACAATCCCTTCATCTACGGTTGTGTGTGTTAAATACACAATCGTTAATGTAGGAATTTACCGTGGACGCAGGTAGACCAAGAACGGGTTCAGGTCCTGAGAAGCTCTCCTCTGAACCCATTCTAGCGAGTTCATCAGAGGTCTCATTTCCTGGGATCCCAGAGTGGCCTGGAACCCATACAAGCCTTAATGAATTTAGTCTGCCGACACTGTTCAAGAAGGACTTGAGTTCAAGCACTAATTTGGAGCTAGTTAAGGGGTTACACACAGCTTTTAATGCAGCTTGGCTGTCACTACAGACGCATATGCTTTCCCCCTTCCACCTGTGCTTCACAACATAGTGCATGGCCTTTAGGATTGCGTATATCTCTGATTGGAAGACAGACGCATACTTTCCTAACGAGAAGTACAGTCGGATATTTTCGCGTCCAAAGAAGACTCCAGCACCGGACCCCCGCCCAGACCTAAAGCCATCCGTGAAAATGCGAAGACTATCCTTTCCAGGTTCAGTATCCAGCCATAGCCAATCCTGACGTCACGGAAACTCGACTGTGAAATTACGACGCAATAGGATAACGGGCATCAGTGCGTCAGATGGCATGTCCATGAGACAGGGGTCGCAGGACAATTCTTGCGCAAGTACACCGTTATTCCTATGCGAGTTGTACCAAAAGCCATTTCTCTTCAGAAGAGACATGGCTTTCAGAGCACACCCTCTGATAAATATATCAAGAGGTGGAAGGCTCATCAAAACATCTAGAGCAGCGCCCGGCGTGCTGGAGAAAGCCCCCGTGCAGCTGAGACAAACCGTTCTTTGGAGTTTGGTGAAAGAGGCTACGACGTGTTTGCGTTTTAGTCTGTTCCACCAGACAACCGATGCATACGAGATTATAGGTCTTATCATTGCCGTGTAGATCCAAAGGACCTTGCCGGCGATAAGCCCCACGTTTTGCCAAAAGCTCCTTTGCATTGCCAGAAAGCTGACAGCGCTTTGGTGGTTTTTGTCTCAACATGTTTTGACCAGAGAAGCTTAGGTACTATCTAAGATGACTCCTAGATACTTAGCCTCCTTGGATATCGGGATGGAAGTGCCTTTTAGTACCAGCTGAGTCATGTCAGTATTTTTCTTCCTTCTCGTAAAGAGAACGTTATCGGTCTTAAGAGCATTGACTGACAGCCCATTTCTGGTACACTAAGGCTCGCCCTTATGTATGGGTATTATTGAAATACGCAGCTTTGTCAAGCCTACAACTGACTGGTTATTGAATCAACGTCCTCCAAGTGGTAATTTTTCATCGTCAACGGCCAAGTCACACAACATTAACTATAATAATGAAGAAATCGCAGTAAGGAACCTTAGACTTGGCACGACTTTGTCTAGATTTCATTATTTTTTTTAGATAAGCCAGCAGCTCTATCGAGACTAGGCTAGTTTTTTACAGAAGGTTTTTAGTGGGATTTACTTTACAGCCTAGTACAGACTAGACTATATGATGTACTTATGACTTTAGTTGTACGTTTATGGTGATCTAAGTTAGTAAAAAGGGCTAATACTCCTCTCAGTTAGCTGTGGTATTGTCCTATTTGATTTGGTTTATATTATATTGTCTTATATAGTTACTTATCAGGCCAGCGATCCATGGAGGATCTGAGCCTGAGCTATAGCTGCCTTCCATCCTTGACGGTCCCGGGCACGCTGCTTTCAGTTGTCAAGACCAAGATGTCTTACATCCGCGATTACTTGGTCTCTATACCGGAGGTTCGGTCTTCCTCTTCTTCTCGAACCAGGAGGCTCGGAGTCGAAGACCATCTTAGCTGGAGCATTGATGTCCATGCGCTCGATGTGGCCGAGCCAGTGTAGTCGACGGATCCTTGCCTTCCGGACTACATCCACATCTTGGTACAGCTCGTAGAGTTCGCGGTTATGTCTTCTTCTCCATTCACCTTCCTCACAGACAGGACCAATTATCCGGCGCAGAATTTTTCTTTCGAAAGAACCGAAAATCAGCTCCGCTGTCCTGCTTATTGTCCAGCTTTCGGCTCCGTGCAGCAAGTCTGGCAGAATAAGCGTTTTGTAAAGCATGACTTTGGTCTTTCGAGTGAGGAGTTTTGACCCCAGTTGTTTGGACAAGCCGAAGTAGCAGCGGTTGCCAAGGGCGATTCTATGCCGGATCGCCACTGTGGTGTCATTTGTGGAATTTACGTTTGCCCCGAGGTAGACAAACTACTTAACTACCTCGGAATTGTAGTTGTCAATTGTTATATTTTGTCCCAGGTGGTGAGCGACGGATTGGTTTTAGCTGGACAGCATGTACTTCGGTTTGTCCTCATTGACCTTAAGACCAACTCGTTTCACCTGTTCTTCAATCGCGGTGAATGCTTCCACAATGCCACGGCGAGAACACGCGATGATGTCGATATCGTCCGCGTATCCTAGCAGCTGGACGGACTTGTAGAAGATAGTGCCTTCCCTGTTGACGCCTGTCCGTCGCACTATCTGCTCCAGCACCAGGTTGGAGAAGTCACATGACAGCGCATTTCCTTGCCGAAATCCGGTGCATGTTTCGAATGGTTCCGAGGTCCGAGAACCGAGTTGCACGGTGCATCGCGTGTTTTTTAGCGTGGCGCGACACAACTGGATCAGTTCTACCGGGATCCGGAATTCGGCCATCGCCCCCAAATAGTTCTTCACGATGAATGCTGTCGTATGCGGCTTTGAAATCGATGAAAAGATGGTGTGTATCGATTCGAAACTCGTTGGTCTTTTCCAGGATTTGTCGAAGTGTGAAAATTTGGTCTAGAGTCGGTTTGCCGGGCCGGAAGCCGCACTGGTAGCTGCCGATTAGTGCGGTGCAAAATGGTTTTAGACGTTCACACAATACGCTGGACAGGATCTTGTATGCGACATTGAGCAGGGATATACCTCTATAGTTCTTGCAAGAGGTAGGATCGCCTTTTTTGTGGATGGAGCATATAGAGTTTGTATTCCAGTCGCCGGGCATGCTTTCATCCTCCCAAATTCTGCAGATGATCTGGTGCATGCACCCTACCAGAACATCGCCGCCAGCCTTGAAGAGCTCTGATGGCAAGCCATCTGAGCCTGCGGCCTTGTTATTCTTCAGCTTCTGAATAGCTCTGCCGACTTCTTCGATGCTGGGTGGGAGGACTACTTCAGCGGCTGGAGTTGGGATTTCCTCGGTCCCTACCACTCTCTCTTGTCTTATATACTCTGATTTAATTTCCCCCTTAAACTGCTGAATGAGCAGCGTGTACTGATCCGACTTATTACCTAAAAGCCTTAACCTGGAAAGGGATAAAAGTAACATTCTTAACAATTTTAGATATTATTTCTCGTATTTTTCTTCACGGCAATTTGTTCGTTTTATTTAATTTTCTATTTGTGAATATGGTTGACTAAATGTGCTTTTTATCGTTAATGCTTTGGTTGAATTTGTAAAATAAAATGATTTTGTTTGCAGTTGAATTACACTTAGTAACTCGGAATGTCACCTACTAAGATACAACCCACTTAGAGCACAAATCTTTTTTTTTTCTTATTTTTGAATGGTCTTGAGATTATGCATGATTAATCTACATGTTGCCTGATAAATGGTCTAGAACACTTGCAACGGATAACTTAACCTCCCGTACTGTTACCCTCACAACCTTTTACAATACAATGTACCTTAACTAAACATTGAAATAAGCCAACAAACCCAAATACATCACTTCCATTCCCTCTGTTTTAATGTAACCCACGAAAGAATGAAACAAAATCTGTAAATTCATTAAGTAATTCAATTAAATTACATTCCCACTTCATGAACAAACTTTAGCACCCCATTCACCGCGACGTCAAAAACTGAACCTTCGCATGAAATCTCTGAGTCTTGACTCGCCCGAGTCTACTGAGTTGCATGGACAAATGCGGCGAAGGCAACCCGTACCTGGGACATCCTCATACTATCATGGAGGATCTGGAGGTCAGTTGGAACATAGTACACCACCGTCAAACAACAGCCGATTACATTGTAAGTATGTACGTTACGAAATTGCATTCCCTATCCTATCTACGTATATGCCTCCTACTACGACTCTTAGCTGGTATACCCATCGGGCCGGAGAAACTATAAACATGATGAACTGTAGAAGCACAAAAAGCTTCAAGCTGAAAGAGATACTTTAAAATTGCTAACTTTGAAGACGTGCTTCCTGGTCGAGCACTCGGTATCCACTCATTATTACAAACGAAAAAGAGAAAAATCGAACACTACCATCCTGAAAACAAGCGCACAGATGGAACATGAAGATTATTTTATTTTTTTTATATTTGTGAGGTACATTTAGTTCATCTAGTGCATCTAGATCCGCTGCAATTCAACTCATCACTATCGCAAGCGAATTTTAGTTTTTTTTTCTTACAATAAGCTCATAGTTCACTGTTCCTTGTAGACTTTTACTATGTTTTTCTGGTTTCTGTAAATAAAAAAGAAAAACCAAAAAACAAAAAAGATACACAAGTCGAAAAAACTTTACACTTAGGTACCTACATACATAGCATAAAGAAAATGTAGAAAATGTAGAAAAAGATTTATACGATGACAGAGCGTAGTAGTGAATACCGAGTTTCGAGTTGTTGTGTTTTTGAATTTCAATTCTTTCCTGCACGTCCTTTTATCGAACGTAAGAAAACGCTTCTTTTGAAACATAACCAAACAATGTTCCCGTCCTAGAATATGATTTTACATAGAACTAGTTGATAGAATTGGTTTTTGAAATTTCAATTAAATCACAGTGAAATGGAGTGCAATCCGTTTTAATTAATTTGAATATTTCCAGCACCATCTAGCCCTTCTCATCAAAGGAAATTGCTGTATGCAAATCGTGGAATGCGAACCGGATCTGTGGATTTGCCGGACGATGTGGAAAAATCGCTTTCATCGGCCAGCACATCGCCATGCCCTTCACCCGTAAGACAAGTACAGGTAGCTTTGCTGCTTTTTATTATTTGTATCTAGTTTGTTTCGTTTTTTTTTTTTTTTTTTTTTATTTCAAATCCTAAATATCCGATGGTAGCTGTATGTATCTGTAGTCGCTACGGCTTGCATATTAGGCAGATTATTGTTCATTGGTTAATGAAGACCTGTGGTTCCGTGGATTAAAAATTGATATTCATTTCATGTTAACCATACAACATACTCGTACTACATCAACCAGTGGACTGGCCTTTCGAAAGTGATTATTATGCTTTTGAAAAGGTTTGAATAGGATTGATGTTTGATTAACCGTCGCTGGGAAAGTCAATAGAGTTCATTGATTAGCTGGAGTAGATACGACACATTATTTGCAGATGACGGGACATACTCTCGTGGTAACAAGTACACGATTACCACACCACAACATCCATAAGGGGACTTGGCGGTCACCCGATCAATCGACAACCAATCAAATTCGTCCCATTGCGATCGACGGCAGACACTCCTCCAGCATCCTACATGTCCCCCCCTAGGCTTGTCTGACCACTGCATGATATCCCCAAAATTCTCGAACTCCCACCATCCAATTAAAGAAAAAGCTCCTAAAAGAACACTATGGCTATACGAGAAAGCCAACTGGTGCGGCCTTAACAACTTCTTTCGGATCTTTAACTGGTCGTTGTGCTTCCTCGACAACGACGTGGACGCCGCAACTGATATTATCGTAAACATTATCCGAATCGGCATGGTAAATTTTATTCCCAGCAAGATTAAAAGCACCAGGCCTAAGGATAATACGTGGTTCGACTCGAGCTGCAAAGAGGCTATTAGGCTCAGGGAGCTAAGTTTTCGGGCCTACAAGGCAAACAGTTCTGAGGAAAACCGAAAAAAGTACATACGAGCCAGAAATGACTGCAACTCCCACATTCGACGGATTAAATTCCAATCCGACCAAAAATTAAGGCGTAAAATCCTTCAATGTCCCAAAGGTAGCAAAAGTTTCTGGTCGTTTGTAAAAAACGTAAAAAACTCAACTAAGTCGTCTATACCGACGCTCATCCACAATGACATTACAGCTGTCACTCCCTTAGACAAAGCTAACCTACTTGCTGCCCATTTCGCAACCAGTTCTCAGCTGCCAGCTTGTGCTTTGTCTCCGCCTGTACTAGAGTGCGTCAATTCCACCATGGGACTAATCCACTTCCGCACTCATACAGTCGCAAGGGTTCTTAAAGACCTCGACATACACAAATCCGCTGGTCCAGATGGTATTGCCCCAATAGTTCTGAAGAGGTGTTCTTCTACGCTGCGTAAGCTTTTTCACCTTTCCTACACCTCTGGGCTCTTCCCGAGTAGGCGGAAAACAGCATTTGTCCAGCCTATACCCAAAAAAGGCGAATCATCTTCTCCCTCCAACTACCGGACCATTGCACTAACGTCCCTTCTTTCCAAGGTCATGGAAACACTGATAAATCGTCAGCTAATGAAATATCTTGAGTCGCAGAAACTCCTAAATGACCGGCAGTACGGTTTCCGCAGCAACAGATCCACTGGTGATTTGATGGTATATCTCACCGAGAAGTGGAATCATTCGCTCCACCAGGCGGGTGAGAGCGAAGTAGTTGCACTTGATATTTCGAAAGCATTTGACAGAGTTTGGCATGAAGCTCTTTTGTCGAAAATGCGTGCATTCGGAATCGATGACTCTCTTCTTCTATGGATTAGAAGCTACCTTTCGAATCGTTCAATTCATGTTGTCTTGGACGGATTCAAGTCTGACACTCACTTTGTAAATGCTGGTGTTCCCCAGGGCTCCGTTTTGTCTCCGACACTCTTTCCCATTTTTATAAATGATCTCTTGTCTGTTACTTCTAATCCAATTCACTTCTTCGCTGACGACAGTACCCTCAGCTTCTCATATTCGTTCACTAGTTTGCGATCCTGTACTTCGGTTGTAGATAATGAGCGGCAGCGTGTGTTAAGCTCATTAAATTCCGATATCGACAGCATCATCCAATGGGGTAAAAACAATAGAGTGGAATTTAATGCTTCCAAAACACAATGCTGTCTCTTGTCGTTAAAGCGTATAAATAGCCCGCAGCATCTCAGAAACTGTAAAGCTTTCTATCCCGGGTATGAGTGTTGCTCACAATCTTAATTGGAGCGACCATATATACAGTGTCGCCAAGAATGCTGCGAAATGCCTAGGATTCTTATACAGATGCAAGAAATATTTCTCACCCTTAGATCTGGCTACAATCTATAAGGCGTTCATTCGCCCCAAATTAGAGTTTAACGCTCATGTCTGGTCCGGTGCTCTGCTCTGATGAAATAGCCAGTTGCATTCCGCCCCTTCAACATTTCTCCCGCAATACACGTCTGTCTAGGAATGCTCACCAATATACCCTGAAGCCCGCTTTCGGACGTACTGTCAAATATAGAGAATCTTTCATTAACCGAACCACACGAATCTGGAACTCCCTGCCGGATTCGGTGTCCCCCCCTCAATGCAACATGCAAGCATTTAAGATCAATGTCCATCGGCATCTCTCCTCTATTCCTCTTCCTTTCTACCTTCTGCCCGCACTGTGTCGCCGACATAATAGGGTTATTAGACCTTGAGTGCGCGCAAATTATTTAAAAAAAAAAAAAATGTCCGACCCTTTCGAGGAGCCAACATTGCCACGGATGCGAATTCCTCGGAATCAGCAGAGTCGAGTAAGAACACCAACATTTAACGTCGGAAAGCTGCAATCGCAGGAGAACGCCAGGACCTTCACCGATCAAGTCTCCCTCAAGCTCTCTCGAGTCCTCATGCAATCTGCACAAACCATAGAGTCGTTGCCAGAACGCCATCAGAAAGGCCGCCTCAGATTTTCTCGGTTTCAAGCCACCACCTTAGAGAAACCCCTGGTTTGATGACGAATGCAGACAGGCCCATGGCAACACTGCATTGACGGACGAAAGCTGCCCGCGAGCTCTATGAACAGAAAAGGAGGGAGGAGCATGCGCTTCTGAGAATAAAAAAGAAGGAACTATTGCAGGAACGACGTTCCAAAGTTATAGCAAACATGCCAAGTCTATAAAGCCAGAGCAGAAGCCTGCAGGGATGAGCACGGACAACTAATAGTGGAGTTACAGTCGATGGTAAGATTGTGGAAACACCACTTCTACAGATTGTATAGCGGCGATGATGGTCAAAATACCGCCGCCAGGCATGACGAACCATCCACAATGGACGAAGACGAAAGGGAATCCCGTCCACCCGACCTAGAAGATGTTAAGATAGCGATATCGAATCTTAAGTCTTATAAAGCTGTTGGAGCAGACGGACTTCTCGCGGAACTGTTTAAAGCAGCTGGCGATGAACTGGTCAGGAATATGCACCTTATCCGCAAGATATGGTCGGAAGAATGCATGTCCGATGAATGGATTCTCAGTATCGTTTGCCCTGTCCATAAGAAAGGAGACCCCTATGTCTGCGCCAATTACAGAGGAATACGTCTCCTAAACATTGCGTACAAGATCCTCTCTGTCGTACTGTGTAAGCGCCTGAAACCATTCGTGGACAATCTGGTAGGTTCGTACCAGTGTGGTTTTAGGCCAGGAAAATCCACGATAAATCAAATATTTACACAGCGACAGATCTTGGAGAAGACCTATGAATTCCAGATCCACACGCATCATCTTTTTATCGAATTTGAAGCGGCATATGACAGCGTTTATAGAGACGAGCTATACAGAGCCATGTCATGTTTTAACATTCTTGCCAAACTCGTCAGCCTGTGCAGGATGACTATAGAGAACTATCGCTGCTCCGTCAAGGTCGGAGGTGAACTTCGATGTTAAAAAAGGTTTTCGACAGGGTGATGTACTGTCATGTGATTTCTTTAACATCACACCTGAAAAAATCGTGCGGGACTCTGCGGCCTATACAAGAGGCATGATCTACACAATCGCTTGCCTATGCAGATGACTTTGACGTTATTGGACGGGCGAAGCGAGACGGCAATGAGGCGTTCGCAAACATTGAAGAAGAAGCGGCTATAGTGGGTTTTAGGGAGAATGGGCGCAAAACCAAATTACGCTGTCTTCAGAGAGAGACGCGCAACACCAAAGTCTTGGACAGAACGTCACCGAATCTGGGTAATGAAGCTATCTTTGAACTAATCACAGGAAAGCACAGCTTACACAACACCTCGTCAGAAAACGGACTAAAGCTAGTGGATTTTATAGCGGGACATAATCTGGTAGCAGCAAGTGCACGATTCCACTAGTCATCCATATCAATCGACAACCAATCAAATGTCCGAACCTTTCAAGGAGCCAACATCGACTCGGATCACTACCTTGTTGCAGCCAAGGTGGGGTTGCGAATTTCTCGCAATCAACGGGGTCGAGTAAGAACACCAACATTTATCCTCGGAAAGCTGCAATCGCAAGAGACCGCCGGGAGCGTCGCCGATCAAGTCTCCCTCAAGCTCTCTCATGTTTCGATGCAAACTGCATGGAGTCGTTGTCAGAACGCCATCAGGGAGGCCGCCTTCGATGTACTCGGTTTGAAGCCACCACCTTCGAGAAACCCCTGGTTTGCTGACGTATGCAGGCAGACACATGTAGAGAAACAGAATGCATACATGGCTACACTGTATCGACGGACCAGAGCTGCCCGCGAGCTCTATGAACAGAAAAGGAGAGAGGAGCATGCGCTTCTGAGAAGAAAAAAGAAAAAGCACGAGAAGCGCGAGAACGAGGGGATGAAGCTCAAGCTCTCTCAAGTCCACATGCAATCTGCACAAACCATAGAGTCGTTGCCAGAACGCCATCAGAAAGGCCGCTTCAGATACCAGGTACCAACGATACCAGCGCCAAGATAAAACGACGAATGACTCTTGCCAACCGCTGTTTCTTTGGGCTCAGGAGGCAACTGAGTAGTAGAGCCCTCTCTCGAAAAACTAAGGTATCCCTATACAAAACCTTAATCATCCCGATCCTCCTCTATGGCTCAGAGGCCTGAACTTTAACTGAGGTGGATGAGGAGGCCCTTGGTCGTTTCGAGAGGAAAATTCTGCGTTCAATCCATGGTCCTGTTTGTCTACGGGCTGTACAGATGTCAGATGTACAGATGTATAGATGTCTTCGGATACAACGTTTAAGATGGCTTGGCCATGTAGAGCGAATGGACATCACCGCTCCGGCCAGTAGGGTCTTTGACTCCAACCCCGAGGGACGATGCAGCAGAGGACGGCCGCATCTAAGGTGGGGCGCGCAAGTGGAAGCAGCTGGAGAGGCTTTATGGTTGAGGCCTTGGTTCAACCCGAGCTGTAGCGCCATCTAAGAAGAAGAAGATTTGCAGATCCAAGAAAAAAACTGTACAAAATAGACGGACGCAGTGAAGAATCGTGGCAATAAAGCCCGATCTGAATCTCGAATGTCACTTCTTTCCAGCTACCTACAGGGAGCCATATTGGACCGACGGGCAGATATTTTGTATAACCCTGAGAGAAGTGTGTTAGACAACTACATATTGATGTTCTCTAGGGCTTTTATGCCAGGCTCTGCTTTCCATTTGTGACAAAACTTAGTCCGTTCTTCTAAGCCAGTATACAATTTCTTTTTAACGCTGGTTCTATCACTATTTTGATTCTTAACTTCCCACTTGGAAGTTATTGTAATGGGGCCGATTTTGCGAATTCCAAATTTTGACGTATTTCCACGTTTCAAAGTCACCAGAATCCAAATCCTAGGTTTCCCATGGAGATTTCTGTCTGTATGTGCGTACGTGCGGTCGGAAATTTGGTCTCGATTATCTCGGGAACCAAAAACGTCATTGACATGGGACTGATTTCGTTCGTCGCGTAACTATGTAACTTTGCCTTTAGCAAAATCGGTCCGTTTCTTGTTAGAAATTAAATAACTAAAAATAAGGCAATGGAAAATATCGCGGTGTCCCAAGCGGGACACCACCAAAGTACTGACCGCGCCCGACGCTGGTTGATTGTGGTGATCGGACGAGAACCGATACATTACCCATTATTCGTCAATGAACCCTACCGCAGCTAACGAAAGGGGCTGATGACCTTGGCTGCAACAAGGTAATGATCCGAGTCGATGTTGGCTCCTCGAAATGTTCGGACATCTAGGATGCTGGAGGAGTGTCTGCCCTCGATCGCAATATGATCAATCTGGTTGGTTGTCGATTGATCGAAAGACCGCCAGGTCACCTTATGGATGTTGAGGTGTGGGAATCGTGTACTTTCAACTACCAGGTTATGGCCCGCCATTAAGTCCACTAGCCTTAATCCGTGTTCTGACGTGGTGTTGTGTAGGCTGTGCTTTCCAATGACCCGTTCAAAGATAGCTTCCTTACCCAGCTTCGCATTGAAATCTCCTAGAACGATTTTGGTGTCATAGCTGGGACATTGCGCATACGTTCTGCCTAGGAGATCATAGAAGTCATCTTTATATCGGTCATCTTTCTCCTCTGTGGGGGTGTGGATACATAGTAAGCTTATATTGCCGATTTTGGCCTTGTAATGTGGCGTTCGCTTACATACTGGAAGCTAAAGACTTTTTTCCTGAGTCTGCCTCGAACAACAAATCCGCATCCTATTGAGCCTTGTTCATTTCCTCTGTAGCAGTTTCCGTAGTATATATCACAGTCTTTCATCCGCTTTTTGCCTGGCCCATCCCATCGCACTTCTTGGAGCGCGGTAATGTCTGCCTTATAGCAGTCCAAAGAGTTGACCAGTTGTTCGGCTGCACCTGGTCGGTTGAGGGACCTAACGTTCCAGGTGCAGAACCGAAATTCGTTTCCTTTTTGACGTTTGCGGGGGTCGTCAACATGTAATCCGTGGCTATTGGTTGTCTCTGAACAAAATTTTTGTTTTAAGCGATAGGGATGTTAGCCCTAAGAGCAACCCCCAACCTAGAGGGCTAGGTTCCTCTTTCCCCAGGAACAAGGGGTCGGGTCGCTGCACACATTGGTTCACTACTAGTATTGTCAAAAGTCGCCTCAATATCGGGGAGGGCTCGAATCGCGATCTCTTGTGTGTGAAACTATTTTCAAAACGCGCCACGACTGAGTAAGGTTTGCTTGTTTTAGCAATCTACATAGGTCAATGGTTCCAAATTTCTGAATTCCAATGAGGTCCATCTCTAAAGTTTTGCACAACTTGTTGTACTCGAACACATTTTCATATTGTACCTAGGAGCCGGCTATAAACTGTAGGTCCCTTTCACCTATCGGAAAGTGAAATCACACACAACATGGGTGATTGAGAGAAGCTCGGCTCAGGTCCTTCATGGACATATACATACTTACATACACACACATACATACCTAGGTTTATTCATTTAAATTTTATTTTGCAAAGCCTCCGCAATTTACATTTTGCTTTCAGTCCGTGTCACTATAAGTATGATTTTGTTGTGAATTTCCAGAAATCTCATCGATTGTTGCCCACAAATCTATACGTGATTCTCTACAACTTCAAGGCAAGGCATGCGGACGAACTAGACTTGAAAGCAGGCTATAAGGTAACTATGATATCTAATATCTACAATTATTGACATGCTAACTTTTAACTCCTTTCAATTCGATGTAACTACGACTTTGTATCACTATTATTTGGGACTTATTTGAGGGCGCCGTGGCGCAGTGATAAGTGGACTCTGACACACGGTGAGCAAGTTCGGATACTGATAGCACCGACGCCATCGAATGTTTGTTTCGCGGCTTACCTCCTTGATGAGGTACTGGCAAAACCCCACGTTGAGGGCTTGATTGGACAGGTCCCACGGATCCATTCCACTAATTAACCATCAATTATTAGAAGTTTATTATCAATGATCGACAGTATGGCTTCCGCTTCAACAGATCCACTGCTGGCCAAATGGCATATCTTACGGAAAAGTGGAATCACTCGCTACACTAAGCAGGTGATAGCAAAGGAGTTGCATTGGATATTTCGAAAGCATTTGACAAGATTTGTTAGAGAGTTAGTTAGAGAGGGTACGAGGGTGGGACAAAGTCGCGCCTGATCACTGCGGCCACGAGTGGGCCTATTGTGATGTCCCCCACTTACAGTTCACTCAAAAATCCTGAGTTCGTGATAAGACTTAGTATGCTGTCGAGTGAGCTAGCAGCGATTTCTTCTTCTTCTTAGTGGGCGCTACAGTTCGGGGTGAACCTGGGCCTCAACCAACATGCCCCTCCATCTAGCACGATCTTTCGCTAGCCTTTTCCATTGCCGCACACCCAGTTGGCTGAGGTCCCCTTCCACCTGTGTGCGCCATCTTAAGGGCGGCCGTCCTCTGCTTCTTCGTCCCTCGGGGCTGGATTCAAAGACTCTCCGGGCTGGAGCTGTGGTGTCCATTCGCTCTACATGGCCCAGCCATCTTAGGCGTTGAATCCGTAGACGCCTGACTAGGCTCATGTCGCTGTACAGCCCGTAAAGTTCGTGGTTGAATCTTCTCCTCCATCCCCCGTCTGCGTTTATAGGCCCAAAAATCACGCGCAAAATCTTTCTCTCGAACCGACCAAGGGCCTCCTCATCCGCTTTTGATAGTGTCCATCCTTCTGCGTCGTACAACACGACTGGGATGATAAGGGTCATATATAGAGTCAACTTTGTCGTTCGGGAGAGGGCTCTATTACTCAGTTGCCTCCTGAGCCCAAAGAAACAGCGATTGGCAAGAGTGATTCTGCGTTTGATTTCGGAACTGATGTCGTTGTTCCAGGTCACTGCGGAGCCAAGGTAGACGAAGTCCTTAACTACCTCGAACTTATGTCTGCCTATACAAACGTTCTGGCCGAGACGTCGGTGTTGAGCGTCCTTTTTCGATGACAGCATATACTTAGCTTTGCCCTCGTTTACCGCCAAACCAATTTTCGCCGCCTCCATCTCAATACTCGCAAACGCCTCATTGACATCTCGCTGTGATCTACCTATTATGTCAATATCGTCGGCGTATGCAAGGATGCAAGGAGTTGCGAGGATTTGAAATAGATTGTGCCTCTTGTGTTGGCCAGTGATTTCTGCACAACCATTTCTAGTATGATGTTGAAGAAATCACACGACAGCGCATTGCCCTGCCTAAATCCTTTTTTGACATCAAAACATTCTCCAAAGTCATCCTACATAGTCTGATGACTTTAGCAGGTATGTCAAAGGTAGACATAGCGTTGTAAAGCTCGTCTCAAATTACGCTGTCATATGCGGCTTTGAAGTCGACAAATAGGTGGTCAGTGTCGACTTGAAATTCATTGGTTTTTTCCAGGATCTGCCGTAGATTTGGTCGATGGTGGACTTCCCTGGCCTGCATCCGCACTGATAAGGACCTATCAGCTTATTTACAAAAGGCTTCAGGGGTTCAGACAAAACGGCAGAGAAGATTTTGTAGGCGATATTAAGAATACTAATTCCTGTGTGAGGAGTGTCCTTTCTTGTGGATCGGACATACGATGCTGGGACTTCACTCCTCGGTCATGCTTTCCTCCAACCATATCTTACGGATGAGCTGGTGCATGCTCCTAACCAGGTCATCCCCAGTTGCCTTGAAGAGCTCAGCAGACAGTCCGTCTGCGCCAGCAGCTTTATTCGACTTGAGCTTCGTTATGGCAATCTTAACTTCGTCGAGGTCAGGGGGACAGATTTCTCTGCGGTCTCTGTCGATAAGAAATGGATCATTCTGCCTGACAGCGGTATATTGACTAACATCGCCGTTACACAGTCTGCAGAGGTGGTTTTCCCACATTCTCAGCATCGACTGCGGTTCTACTACTAGGTGTCCGTTCTCATCCCTGCAGGCTTCCGTTCTGGCTTTATAACCTTGGCATGTTCGCTTTATCTGTTGATAAAACTTTTGAACGTCACGCCTGCAGTAACACCTCTCCAAATTCTCAATTGCGCGCTTCTCGTGCTCCTTCTTCTTTCTTCTGAGAAGCTTATGCTCGTCCCTTCTTTTTAACTCGTAATGCTCACGAGCTGATCTTGTTCTTTTATGCAGCGAGGCCTTATATGCATCCTGCTTCGTTGTATGAATCCTCCTGCACTCGTCATCGAACCAGGTATTTCTTCGTGGTGGAGCGATTTCTTCTGCTTCAAGATAGTACTTGCCTAAGTGACGATGACGTGTACTGACAAGGCAGTTACAGTGGCACAGTATGTGCTCTGCTGTTTCCTCGTCTTCATTACACATTCTCCAAGTGTCATCTTGTACAATACCCATGGTTCTGATATGTTTGTTGACTGGGCAGTGTCCAGTAAGGAAACCTGTGATTAAGCGAATCTGACTCCTCGAAAGCATGAGGAGTTGTTTCATTCTACTGAGAGATGTAGTTGGGAGGAACAACTTGGCTTGTCTGTTTGTGAGCAGTAGTGATCGGCCGTATTCCTTAATCATCTGTTTATGCAGCATTTGGTGGTGCTAATGGGCATGCCGCAGAAAGTTCGGGACATCATGAATGGTGAAGCGGAGCCTTACCTTGCTAGTAGACCCACCTTTTCGTTGCCTGTATGGCCGCTGTGTCCAGGTATCCATATGAGGTGAGCTCTGTTTATGCTGGCCAGCTGTTGTAGTAGTTGTAGGTAATCCCATACTAGATTGGAGGTGGCTTCATACCTCTTTAAGGCCAGAAGTGCAGCCTTGCTGTCAGAGAGAATGTAAATGTTTTTCTTAAATAAGTAAATTGTTTTTCTTAAATAGGTAATTGCTCCGTATACTCCAGTCCCAAAGCCTTGGTTCGTTTTGGAGCCGTCTGTGTACCACACGAGACAATTGTCTATGTGAGGTATCCATAGGATTTCATGACTGTTTAGTTCAGTAAGAATGTCAGGATGAAAGAGCCTACAATTGGAGTCATCCTCCGCGACTAGTTTGTGAGCGACGACCATGGCTTCTTTTTTCAGTTGAAGGTGAAAAGGTGGTAGGTCCTCCTCTTCTACCGACTGGTTGACTTCTAGTGCTGCTGTGAGGGTTGTTCTCATGGTCCCCGTAATACAGATACAAGCTAGTCTATGCAGCTTGTTGAGCTTGGCTTGTACTGATACTTGTTTCGTTTTGCGCCACCAGACGGGCGCAGCGCATGTAAGAATTGGTCTAGTGATAGCTGTATATAGCCAGCGGGATATTTTAGGATTTGTGCCTCAGTATTTGCCAGTGAGACTTTTACTGGTCCATAGAGAGATCCTGGCTTTCCCAATCGTCTTTGTAATGTGAGCAAAGTCCAAGTGAGCTTTTCGTCTAGAGTTAACCCTAGGTATTTGGCTTCTTTTGAGAACTCTATCGCTTCACCAAAGAGGGTGGGTTCGGTGAGTTTAAGCGCGTTCCTCCTTTTGGTGAAGGCGACTATAGTGCTTGTTCTTGGGTCGACATTTAGTGCAACTTTTATGCACCAGTTTGCAACTAGGTTTAGGGCTCTTTGGAGGAGTTCCGAGACTGTGACCTCGAATTTATTTCTGATTAGAATCACTATGTCATCGGCGCATCCTTGGACTTAGAAAATTATTGCTGCTGAGTATGTTAATCAGTTCGCTGACTATGATGGACCATAGGAGGGGTGCGAGAACCCCGCCTTGAGGGCATCCATTCGCGGTATTTACACAGATTTTATCATTTCCTAGTGAAGTGTTGATTTTCCTATTACTAAGCATGTGTTGGATCCAATTGCATATGGTATTGTCTACGTTTTACTTGGGTGTAGTCGGTATTATCGAAGGCACCCTCGATATCCAGAAAGCACCCTATCGCAATTTCTTTGTCGCTTAGGGATCTGTTGATCCGGGCTGATAGCTCCTGAGGAGCATGTTTGGTTAATTTTTCAGGCTGGTAGGCAAATTGATTACTATGAAGTGGTGATCTTTTCAGAGCACCGTCCCTTATATGCCTATCCAGCACTTTTTCATTGTTTTTAGTAAGGAAGAGGTAAGGCTTATCGGTCGATAATTCTTGGGCTGGTATGTAGGTCTACGGGAATAAATTTGACCGTTACCTCTGTCCAGCTCGTCGATATGTATCCCCAGGCATAGCTGGTTCCGAACATGTTGGTTAGGGGCTGATTTGCGCACTTTCTTTCTGAAGGAAGGCTGGGAAGATGCCATCCTCCGGCGGGGATTTGGACGGGTCAAATCAGCTAATGGCCCTTTTTATTCCTCCCTCGTGAAATGTAGTTCGTGCCCTCTTACAATCTTCCCTGTTGGGTCTAGTTACCCTGATCTGCGGAGGTGTATTGAAGAGAGTGGAAGGAATTATGCAGGAGTCTGGGAAGTGCGTACTGGTTAAAATTTTTAATGTCTTATTCTCGTGTTCAGCGTAGTTGCCATCTGCTCTCTTCAACAGTCCAATTTGGTTAGTGCGCCCTTTGGCGAGGACTCTGTGGATACTAACTCTGCTCTGGATGTCTGATAGACTGCTGCAGAACTTTTCCCAAGAGCCTCTTAAGCACTCCATGCTTGAAAACACGCCTTTTTTTTATCACGATGGCTTGAATTAAGCTCAATAAATGGGGGTGTTGTATAGCAAAGGACAAACAAGGGCCTCGTAGGGGTAGCATCTATCCGACGGATGCTGGGCCTGCTAAAAAGCGAGAAGAGCCACCGCAGTCGAACATCTTGCCGCAATGTTAGTAAGACCTATCCCCACCTCCTCATGGTGCCATCTGGAGATTTCCTATGAAAATTGCAGACGGGGAAGGGCGAATGGCGAGCCTCCTGCACCAAAAAAACAGGATTAATCGGTTGGGCTAGGGCCTAGTAAGCCGTAACCGTAAAAAAAGAAACACAAACACCGAAACAACCACAAGCCTCGGATATAACGGACCGGATTTATGTTGACGACCCTTGCAAAAAACGAAAAAAGGACAATGATCTTCGGCTTTGTACGTGGAATGTTAGGTCCCTAAAAAGGCCACGTGCAGCCAAAACAACTTGCGGACGCCCTAGACCGCTATAAAGCGGACGTCACCGCCATCCAGGAAATGCGATGGAATGGACCGGGTACAAAGCGCATGAAAAACTGCGATATTTACTACGGCGACTGCTATAGGGAGAGAGGGCAACGATTGCTTGGATGCGTATTTGTTGTTCGAGGTGGACTAAGGCAAAAACTCCTAAGCTTTCGGCATGTGAGCGAACGCCTCATAACAATCCGTATCAAGGCTACATTTTTTAACATCAGCCACGCCCCACGGAAGACAAGGATGACTCCGCCAAAGATGAGTTCTACGATCTCCAAGACCGAACGTATGCCCAATGTCCCAGCTATGACATCAAAATTGTACTAGGAGACTTCAATGTTAAGCTGGGTAAGGAAGCATCTTTGAACAAGTCATTAGCAAACATGGCCTACACGACACCACATCCGATAACGGACACAGGCTGAATGATCTTGCTTCGGGGCGAAATCTTCTTCTAGCCAGTATGTGCTTCCCGCACCTCGATATACACAAAGGCACCTGGCGGTCTTTTGATCAATCGACTACCAACCAGATTGATCACATCGCGATCGACGTCAGACACTCCACCACTGTTCTTGATGTTCGAACTTTCCGAGGGGCTAACATCGACTCGGACCACTATCTTGTGGTAGGCACGATGCGCTTACGGATACCACAAACGCAACGGAGTAGAGTAAGAATACTAAGTTATGACGTCGGAAAGCTACTATCGCCAGAAACCGCTCGTGCTTTTACCGATCGCGTCTCCCTTAGGCTCTCCAATACACCTGAATCCTCCACGCTATCAATAGAACAGCAGTGGAGCCTTTGCAAACAAGCCCTGAAAAGCTCTGCATCCGAAGTTTTGGGTTTCAAGGCTCCACCACGAAGAAACATCTGGTTCGATGACGAGTGCAGGAAGATTCACACAGCGAAGCAGGATGCATATAAGACCTCGCTGCATAAAAGAACTAGAGCAGCTCGTGAGCTCTACGAGTTAAAAAGAAGGGACGAGCATAAGCTTCTTAGAAGAAAGAGGAAAGAGCACGAGAAGCGCGCGATTGACTATTTGGAAAGGTGTTACGTTCGAAAGTTTTATCAACAGATAAAGCGAACGTGCCAAGGTTATAAAGCCAGAACGGAAGCCTGCAGGGATGAGAACGGACACCTAGTAGTAGAACCGCAGTCGATGCTGAGAAAGTGGGAAAACCACCTCTGCAGACTGTGTAACGGCGATGTTAGTCAATATACCGCTGTCAGGCAGAATGATCCATTTCTTATCGACAGAGACCGCAGAGAAATCTGTCCCCCTGACCTCGACGAAGTTAAGATTGCCATAACGAAGCTCAAGTCGAATAAAGCTGCTGGCGCAGACGGACTGTCTGCTGAGCTCTTCAAGGCAACTGGGGATGACCTGGTTAGGAGCATGCACCAGCTCATCCGTAAGATATGGTTGGAGGAAAGCATGACCGAGGAGTGGAGTCCCAGCATCGTATGTCCGATCCACAAGAAAGGACACTCCTCACACAGGAATTAGTATTCTTAATATCGCCTACAAAATCTTCTCTGCCGTTTTGTGTGAACCCCTGAAGCCTTTTGTAAATAAGCTGATAGGTCCTTATCAGTGCGGATGCAGGCCAGGGAAGTCCACCATCGACCAAATCTACGGCAGATCCTGGAAAAAACCAATGAATTTCAAGTCGACACTGACCACCTATTTGTCGACTTCAAAGCCGCATACGACAGCGTAATTTGAGACGAGCTATACAACGCTATGTCTACCTTTGGCATACCTGCTAAAGTCATCAGACTATGCAGGATGACTTTGGAGAATGCTCTGATGTCAAAAAAGGATTTAGGCAGGGCAATGCGCTGTTGTGTGATTTCCTCAACATCATATTAGAAATGGTTGTGCAGAAATCACTGGCCAACAGAAGAGGCACAATCTATTTCAAATCCTCGCAACTCCTTGCATCCTTGCATACGCCGACGATATTGACATAATAGGTAGGTCACAGCGAGATGTCAATGAGGCGTTTGCGAGTATTGAGATGGAGGCAGCGAAAGTTGGTTTGGCAGTAAACGAGGGTAAAACTAAGTATATGCTGTCATCAAAAAATTACGCTCACCACCGACGTGTTGGCCAGAACGTTTGTATTGGCAGATATAAGTTCGAGGTAGTTTAGGACTTCGTCTACCTTAGGTCCGCAGTGACCTGGAACAACGGCATCAGTTCCGAAATCGAACGCAGAATCACTCTTGCCAATCGCTGTTTCTTTGGGCTCAGGAGGCCACTGAGTAATAGAGCCCTATCCTGAACGACAAAGTTGACTCTATATAAGACCCTTATCATCCCGGTCCTGTTGTACCGCGCAGAAGCATGGACACTATCAAAAGCGGATGAGGAGGCCCTTGGTCGGTCCGAGAGGAAGATTTTGCGCGTGATTTTCGGGCCTATAAACGCAGACGGGGGATGGAGGAAAAGATTCAAGCACGAACCTTACGGGCTGTACTGCGACATAAGTTAGCTAGGCCATGTAGAGCGAGTGTACACCACAGCTCCAGCCCGGAGAGTCTTTGAATCCAACCCCGAGGTGCGAAGAAAATGAGGACGGCCGCATTGCGCACACTGGTGGAAGGGGACCTCAGCCAACTGGAGGTGCGGTAATGGAAAAGACTAGCAAAAGATCATGCGTGTTGGAGAGGCAGAAGAACTTGTTTGGTTTTACATGGGTGGGTTGTTGGCCCGCCGCATAACCGCCAGTCTGGTCGGGGTAATGTAGCGCCCTCTTGCTTAGGGCGATCGCTGCATGCATTTGTTCACCTCAGAACGGTTGTTGTAACGGCTATCCAGAGGGCTACGCGTGGAGGTTGCATGTCAACTTGGCCCGGGCATTGAAACAGGGATTGTTGGTGGCATCTCTCCAGGTTGAGAGCAATCAACAGCTTTACCTTGTACATATGTCCGAGACCATGCCCTTCGTCGACGTAATGAGTTGGGAAACCTTGAGCGCGCACTTATCATATGAAGGAAAAACGCAAGAAAACCACGTATTCTCCTATCTCCTTCGAGACAAGCTAAATAACACCGCGTTTGAGCAGTTGATATACGTTGCATTGAAGATCAGGTTGCGTTATAAAAGCTTACACCAAACTTGTTCAATTTAGTATCAGAATCGTGGTCTTTCCTACACTACGCGAGGACCACTCATTATATCCATATTCACGCCTGTATAATCGAGGTTTTCGGATCCGGATGCTTCAATTCTCACTCCAACAACTACACCTACCATATGCTAACTTCTCTAATTACTTGTGGCTAATTGCATGACGAACTGACTTTCATGGAACATTCGCAATAGATTCTCCGTGTGATTGATTTTGTTGCTGCTATTATGCGGGGATTATGATTAAGCGGGCCCCTTCGTCCATCCCCATCTGACATCAATCTGTTCATATGCTTTGTTCTTAACCCAATATGGGACTAGACCAAGCACGAGTCACACAGATGCCCACGACTTCCTCCTTACATTTGCTCTTTTAGCTTAATAGATGAATGGCTTGATGTGGTATTAGACAATAGATAAATAATCCATCGACTGAAGCAATCAAATAAATCCAGCATCCTCCACAATGGAGATTACAGACAACAAAACAAAATGAATCTTCATTTCAGTAGAAGGGATACCTTCCTCTAATTGCTGTCTTCGGGCCTGGTAGGCGAACGGGAGCGCAAAACTTCCTTTGATGCTTCTGATGCATCACTATTGTACCAGATGTTAGATATCTTAAGAATTTCCTTAGCTATCTGCCTGGATTAAGGAAAATTTAATCTTCTTGCGGTCTACTAGTCTATAATCTGTTTCAGCCTGGAAGTGTAAATGTATTCAGTACAGAGTGCTGGATTTGGGTGGGTATCTACACTTCCACTTGTTTTTACGAGGTCAGGTGAGAGTCTTCTAAAGACACTATGGGGGTCGTAAGCGCGTGCTCATAGTAGTGTGAGATTTCTACTAACTAAAAACAACACAGGGAGTGAGCAAATAGGGCAAAGAAGTTGACGCGTTTAACATGGCAAACGCCAGCTTCGATCTCTGTCCCTGCTCAATCCAATCTGACACATAACCTCCGCGTGGCCTCCCCTGGATAGCTGTGTGCAGCGACCCAACGCCTTCTTCCTGAGGAAAGGGGAACCTGACCCTCCTAAGGGGTAACATCCCTATCACGTAAAAATCCAACTGTTCCGAAACAACCACAAGACTCGGATACGGACGGATACAAAGCTGACGATGCTTCGACCTCCTCTTCGTCTAGGCAGCTTCTTCGGAAATCGTTCGGAACTTGCCCCAGTTTTTGCGCATGACTGCCAATGAGACAGTGACCGATGATGACACCAATGATTTTGTAGATGTCAGTTCTTTTTAGGAAGATTATTCTCCTAGTCCGTTGACTATCGAACCGGGGCAAGATTTGCCTGGTGATAAGGCGGGTATGCCCCTGGGTCCATCTCAGGTTCATCTCAGCCAATGGTTGCAAGAGGTATTCCCTCGCAAGCCATGATTGATTGTTGCATCGCTCCTTGTCTGTCGAGTGTGTCGGCCCTTTCATTGCCTAAGATATCGCTGTGTCCTGGTACTCATTAGGAGTTGTATATTAGACTATTAAGCCATCCCGTTAAGAGATAGGCGACAGTCGAGGCTTGATTTTGAGGTGGCCGTAAGATTTCGGCTATCCGTAGTAGAAGGTTTTTTTTTTTTTTTTTTATAGTTATACTCGCACTCAAGGCTAAGGCCTTATCACGTTTGATCGTTGTTCGAGCGAAGGTAACAAGGAGAGGGAGAGTTTCGCACAGGTTCACACACAACCTGAACGGAGTGCAGTGGTTTCTAGGTCGTAGATGATAGATGTTCGTTCACTACTCTCAGGGGTGGTTTGTCCTAGATAGGACGAGAGCCGACCAAATTTCGCGTTGGTTGTAATTCACAGTATCGTTCGTTCATGCACTCTTTGGTGTTAGTATTGCATACGCAGAGGATGAATTTCAATTGACCATATACTGTCAGTGTTATGCCTGCAGCAGTACGTCGCTTTCCATTCACAACTGCGTTGCATCCTTTTTACCGGATAGGAATTGCTTTTGCTTGGCTACGAAACGAATTTGAAATATAGACCTTTTGCCTGAACAACGCTGCAATAAACCGGTAGTTTTAGAGCTTGGCCAGGTTAAGTTGTTTGCAGAAAACTCAACTACCCACCCCGTCTTTGGTTTTTGACCCGTCAGTGTAGAAATCCGTGCAGCTCCTGTTCCGTCTGTCCAGGTATGTTATCTTGAATTTATTTTCAAAGACTGCGGAGGGCTCTATGTGGTCCGAGTTTTCTGCCATGGTTATCCTGTTGTTCAGGATGGAGGAGTTGCCAGTGATATATGTAGCTTGTCCATTTGGAATTGGCTTTAGTTTTATAGCCGTATATGTGGCAATTTGCTTGCCAAGTATATCAAGTGGTGTAAGGTGAAGTATCATGTTGAGCGCTGCCTTTGGGGTGGACCTTAGGACCCCGGCGATGCACATACATGCCAGCCTTGTACCCTCTCGAAATTTTTATGGTATGTTGTTTTGTCCAGTGCAGTCCACGAGATTATCATTCCATACATCAGTATAGGTCTAATGACCGTAATGTAGAGCGATAGGGTGAGCGTGGTGGCGCCTCCCCATTTTTTCCCTAGGGCTTTCTTGCAGGTGTAGAGAGCTATAGCTGCTTTTTTGCTCTCTCTGGTGTGTTGTCCTTCCAGGCTAGTTTGCTATCTAGTACAATGCCAAAGGTATTTAGCACTGGAGGAGTAGGTTAACCTGGCGCTAAGTAAACTAATTGGCCAGGTTTCCGGAATTTTGTGCTCTCTGGTGAATAGCACAAGCTCCGTTTCTGGGGATTTACCCTGAGCCCACTATTTTGTGCTCATTTGCATAGTATGGAGAACGCCGTTTGCATACTGTCATTCAGTGAGGGAAGGTATTTCCCCAAGATTAAAATGGAAATGTCATCCGCGTAGGCAGTTTGGTCAGTAGTTCATTTGCAACTACATTCTAGGGAAGGGAACCCCCCTTGTGGAGTGCCCTTGGTAACCGCTCTGGTAGTTGCTTGGCTTCCCCATTTAGAGTGGATTTTGCGTGTTGAAAGTAACTCGCTGATCAACTCTGTGAGAGTCCTCTCCACTTTTGAATTTTCTAGCCCTTCTATTATTGCTTTCAAAGTGACGTTGTTGAAAGCGCCCTCTATGTCTAGGAAGGCTGTTAAGGTATATTCTTTAAGATGGATCGATCTCTCGATTTTTCTCACTAGTGTTTCGACAGGTCTACCCTTACAATAGGCGTGTTGTGGCTTAGAGGTTCGGAAAGGATCGAAGTTATGGCGCGTCTGTAAGTCTATTAGCCTTTCCAGGCAAATATGCCTTAGATCCTTGAGGGAGGTGTGAGAGTTCCTACCGGCCTCGGGATTGAACCCTTGCGCACTTCCACTCTTCTGGTACTTGTAAACCATAAGTCCAAACTTGTTTTAGCAGCTTGTTTTCAATACTGAGTTTAGAATACTTTCCTGGCAACCAGGAGATTTAGATTCAAGTTTGTTACGTTTTTGCTATTCGTGAGCCTTTCATTTGGACTCGCCTCGAGAGTCATCCTAGTTCACTTCCCTGAGGGACGCTAACCGAAATTACTTCAAAGTCGGAGTTCGCACTTCCATATAGTCTGTTCGCAAGGTATGTACTTAAAATAGTGGATAGCTTCTCTGGTAGGTTAGGTTAGGTATATGGGTGCCCTATTGACGTAAAGTCAAGGCTCACGCAGACTACGTTGAGTCCATTGTGCCCACCTGTTTTGTTTAACCCGTTGATACCTATACATTTTCCGTCTAGCTGAACCAACCAGACGAGGATAAAAATCCCAGTATTCTGTTCAGCCCGATATTACCTACCTCCTCTAGTCCCGAAAGGAAGTATCTTCCCAGGAAAATATTCCTTTTTCGGGCTAGCGCCGGGCATTCGCACAGCAGGTGACGAACGGACTCAATTTCCTCTTCGTCCCTGCAGCTTCTACAGAAGTCATTGTGGGGCTGGCCTAGTCGAGCTGCATGATAGGATAGCATGCAGTGCCCGGTGAGGGCACCGACTGCCAGTCGAATGTTCCCACGATTGAACTTCAGCAGATTTTCCGTTCTTTTCTTATCATAGACGGGCCAAGTCAATTTCGCCGTTGCGCATGTATCTAAGCGACACCAGCGCTTATTGGCTTTCACCAATAGCTCCGTCTGTATCTCCCTGTAGAGCGCACTGAGTGGTGCCTTGGCCTCAGCTGAGATCTGCGCAATGTTAGCACCTGATCCCACCCTAGCCAATTCGTCCGCCCTCTCGTTTCCGGAGATATTCATGTGACCAGGTACCCAGCAAAGGGTCACCTCATTTACATTGGATATCTCTTCTAACCTCTCCTTGCAGAGTTTGACGAGTTTGGATCTTATCCATGCTGCCTGCATAGCCTTAATGGCTGCCTGGCTGCCAACATAGATGCTGATCCTTTTTCCTGTAATATTCTCTTTGCTGATCAGGTCCGCCGCCTGCTTGATAGCGAAGACCTCAGCTTGGAAGACACTGCATCCATCATCGAGCCTGTAGGAGCGATGCATATCCCGAGACTCAAAGTAGACTCCGGCACCTGTGCCAACATCCATTTTGGATCCGTCGGTGTAGAGTGCCAGTTCACTTTCCGTGCGTACCAGATCACCGGTCCATTCCTCCCTGGAGGGAATTCTAATAGAGAATCTCCTCTCCCAGGAAGGAAGTCGGGTGACATAGTCCGTTACGGTTCTGAATCTCGAGACAGCCCATCGATCCAAGACTGATGCATGTCCGTGAGGACTCCTTTTCCAGAGACCCGATTCCTGTAATCTTAGCGCAGTTCTGGTTGCGGCGCTCTCGCAGTACAAGTCCAGGGGTGGGAGGTTCAGCATGACTTCCAGGGCCGCCGTTGGTGTGGACTTCATAGATCGCTTCTCTGGTAAGATTTGTGTTAGCTTAGACATCAAGACTTCATGCCACTCTTGGTCTGAGGCTTGAGACAGGTCAAGGAATTGACTCGAGCATATCAGTTTGTGTTCGACGGCATTTTCTACAGAGCACATTAGTTATTTGATGTAATTGGTCAATGCCTACTTCTGAAACCAAACTGATGGCCTGGTAAGAGACGCTTTTAAGCGGTTTTAAGCAATTAAGTAAAATTCTTTCGAAAATTTTCAAAATTATCTTACTTTCCAACTTAGGTGGCGCTACAGTCCGGTGTGGACCTGGCCTCAACCAATAAACTTCTTCAGCTGGCAAGGTCTTTTGCCAGATGTTTCCAGCGACGCACTCCCAAATGGTTAAGGTCCCCTTCCACCTGTGTGCGTCACCTTAGACTCGGTCATCCTCTGCTGCGTCATCCCTCGGGGTAGGACTCGAAGACTCTTCGGGCCGGAGCTACATGGCCTAGACATGCTGAGAATGGAATCTCAGCATCGTTTGCCCTGTCCATGACAAAGGAGCCCCTATGACTGCGCCAATTACAGAAGGATAAGTCTCCTGAACAATGTGTAGAAGATCTTCTCTGCCGTACTGTGTAAGTACCTGAAACCGTTCGCGGACAATCTGATAGGTTCCTACCAGTGTGGTTTCAGGCCAGGAAAATCCACGATACAGATCTTGGAGAAGACCCATGAATTCCAGGTCGACACGCACCATCTTTTCGTCGACTTTAAAGCCGCGTATGACAGTGTTTATAGAGACGAGCTATACAGAGCCATGTCATGTTTTAACATTCCTGCCAAACTCGTCAGACTGTGCAGGATGACTATGGAAAGCTCTCGCTGCTTCATTAAGCTCTGAGGTGAACTAACCGACCCCTTCGATGTTAAAAAAGGTTTAAGACAGGGTGACGCACTGTCATGTGATTTCTTTAGCATTATTCTTGAAAAGATCGCGCGGGACTCTGCGGACAATACAAGAGGTACGATCTACTTAAAGTCCACACAATTGCTTTCCTACGCAGATCACATTGACGTTATTGGACAAACAAAGCGAGACGTCAATGAGGCGTTCGCAAGCATTGAAGCAGAAGCGGCTAAAGTGGGTCTAAGGGTAAATGGGGACATGACCAAATATATGCTGTCATCCAAGAAAGACGCGCAACACCGACGTCTTGGTCAGAACGTCACCTACGGCAGCTTATTTTTGAAGTAGTCAAGGACTTCGTCTACCTTGGCTCGATAGTGACAAGCAGCAACGACACAAGCGCTGAGATAAAACGCAGAATAACTCTTGCCAACCGCTGCTTCTTCGGGCTCAAGAGGCAATTGAGTAATAGAGCGCTCTCTCGAAAAACTATGGTATCCCTCTACAAAACCTTAATCATTCCGGTCCTCCTCTGCGGCGCTGAGGCTTGGAAGTTTTCAAAAGCGGATGAAGAGGCTCTTGGGCGTATCGAGAGGAAAATTCTGCGTTCAATCTTTGGTCTTGTTTGTGTAAACGGAGAGTGGGGGAGAAGATTCAAGAACTGTACGGGCTGTACAGCGACATTGGCCTAGTTAGACGTCTTCGGATCCAACGTCTAAAGTGGCTGAGCCGAAGAGTCTTCGACTCTAACCCCGTGGGACGCAGCAGAGGACGACCGCATTTGAGGTGGCGCGCACAGGTGGAAAGGGAACTCAACCAAATGGGAGTGCGGCACTGGAAGCAGCTTTACAAAGATCGTGCCGGCTGGAGAGGAATTTTGTACGAGCTTTGCGGTAAGATTTCCACGATTTCGCTTAGTCGACTGAACTCTTCTATTCCGAAGACATTGACGTGATCGGTAAAATCACGAGCGGTTTCCGACGTCATAACTTTGTTTGTTTATTCTGCTCCCCTGCGTTCGTAACATCCGTCGGCGCAACTTGGCTACTGCAAGATAGTGGTCCGAGTTGATGTTAGCCCCTCGAATTTAGCTCCTATAGTTCGAACATCAAGAATAGTGGAGGAGTGTCTGACGTCGATCGCGATTTGATCAATCTGGGTTAGTGATTGATCGATCTGGCGACCGCCAGGTGCCCTTATGGATGCTGAGGTGTGCATCAGCCCTTAGTAATTATCGCAGTTTTTCATCCGCTTTATATACGGTCCATTCCATCGCGTTTCCTGGGTGGCCGTTAGGCCCGCTTTATAGCGGTCTAGGGCGTCTGCGAGTTATTCGGCTGCACGTGGTCTGTTTAGGGACCTAACATTCCACATACAGAGCCGAAGATCATTATCCTTTTTTCGTTTTTTGCATGGGTCGTCAACATTAATCCGGTCCGTTCTATCCAGGGCTTGTGATTGTTTGGGAGTTGGTGTTTTTTTTTACGGCTACAGCTTAGTAGGCCGTAGCCCAACCGCCTAATTCTGTTTTTTTGGCGCAGGACGCTCGCCATTCGCCGTTCCCCGTCTGCAATTTTCATGGGAAATCTCCAGACGGCACCACGAGTAGGTTGGAATGGGACTTATTAACAGTGCCGCAAGATGTTCGAATGCGGTGGCTCTTCTCGCTGTTTAGCAGGCCAGCATCCGTCGGATAGATGCTACCCCTGCAAGAGCTTTGTTAGTCCTTTGCTAAGCAAAGGTTTTATAAACAGATGAAGCGAACATGCCCTAAAGCCCTAAAGCCAGAACGGAAGCCTGAAGGGATGAGAACGGACAGCTAGTAGTAGAACCGCAGTCGATGCTGAGAATATGGGAAAACCACTTCTGCAGACTGTATAACGGCGATGTTAGTCAATATGCCGCTGTCAGGCAGAATAATCTATGATCCATTCCTTAACCGCGGAGAATTCCATCCCCCTGACCTCGACGATGTCAAGATTGCCATATCGAAACTCAAGTCGAATAAGGCTGCTAGCGCAGACGGATTGTCTGCTGGGTTCTTCAGGGCAGCTGCCAGATGACCTGGTTAGGAGCATGCACCAGCTCACCTGTAAGATATGGTCAGAGGAAAGCATGCCCAAATAATGGAGTCCCAGCATCGTATGTCCGATCCACAAGTAAGGACACCCCTCTCACTGCGCCAACTACACAGGAATTAATATTCTCAATATCGCCTACAAAATCTTCTCTACCGTTTTGTGTGAACCCCTGAAGCCTTTTGTAAATAAGCTGATAGGTCCTTATCAGTGCGGATTCAGGCCAGGGAAGTCCACCATCGACCAAATCTTCACACTACAGCAGATCCTGGAAAACCAATGAATTCCAAGTCGACACTCACCACCTATTTGTTGACTTCAAAGCCGCATACGACAGCGTAATTTGAGACGAGCTATACAACGCTATGTCTACCTTTGACATACCTGCCATAGTCATCAGACTATGCAGGATGACTTTGGAGAATGTTTTGATGTCAAAAAAGGATTTAGGCAGGGCAATGCGCTGTTGTGTGATTTCTCCAACATCATATTAGAAATGGCTGTGCAGAAATCACTGGCCAACACAAGAGGCACAATCTATTTCAAATCCTGGCAACTCCTTGCATCCTTGCATACGCCGACGATATTGACATAATAGGTAGATCACAGCGAGATGTCAAAGAGGTGTTTGCGAGTATTGAGATGGAGGCAGCGAAAGTTGGTTTGCAGTAAACGAGGGTAAAACTAAGTAACCACCGACGCCGAGGTTGTTAAGGACTTCGTCTACCTTGGCTCCGCAGTGATCTGGAACAACGGCATCAGTTCCGAAATCCAACGCAGAATCACTCTTGCCAATCGATGTTTCTTTGGGTTCAGAAGGCAATTGAGTAATAGGGCCCTCTCGCGAACGACAAAGTTGACTCTATATAAGACCCTTATCATCCCGGTCCTGTTGTACGGCGCAGAAGCATGGACAGTATCAAAAGCGGATGAGAAGGCCCTTGGTCGGTTCGAGAGGAAGATTTTGCGCGTGATTTTCGGGCCTATAAGCGCAGACGGGGGATGGAGGAAAAGATTCAAGCACGAACTTTACGGGCCGTACAGCGACATGAGTCTAGTCAGGCGTCTACGGATTCATTGCCTAAGATGGCTGGGCCATGTAGAGCGAATGGACACCACAGCTCCAGCCCGGAGAGTTTTTGAATCCAACCCCGCGGGACGAACAAGTAGAGGACGGCCGCACTTAAGATGGCGCACACAGGTGGAAGGGGATCTCAGCCAACTTGGTGTGCGGCAATGGAAAAGGATAGCAAAGTATGGTGCTAGTTGGAGGGTCATGTTGGTTGAGGCCCAGGTTCGCCCCGAACTGTGGCGCCCGTTAAGAAGAAGAAGAAGTCGCTGTTGTCGAAAGTACCCTCGATATCAAGGAAGCAACCTATCGCAATTTCTTTGTCGCTCAGGGAATTTTTGATACCCCAGGCTGGTAGGCATATTGGTTACTATGATGTGGTGTTCTTTTTAGAGCACCATCCCTTATATGCCTATCCAGTATTTTTTCCATTGTTTTTAGGAAGAAAGGGGTAAGTCTTATCGGTCTGTAAGGGCAGGTCTTTAGGTCTACAGCCTGCTTTGGGAATAAATTTTACAAGTACCTCTGTCCAGCTCGTCGGTTAGTCCACATATTAGTAGAGCTAAAGATGATTTGTGGTCGCCTCTTACGACAGGCATGCCTTACCTCAGGTATATTCTGACCCCTACCCGAAGGGGTGACGTAAAAGTGGTTCAATTTAAATTGACGAGAAATCCCAGACCCGTTTTGCATGTGGACTAAGGTGTTGCTTATTCAACGTCCATTGTATATTAATTTCTTCTACCGATCATATGGTTTATGGCTCCATTGCAATCTGTGTTTTAAAACCAAGAGAAAAACACCCAAAACGGAATAATGAAGGCGCTTACTGCAAGGTTTACCTCAAAGCGTAACGAATTCGACAAATAAGCGAAACTGTGTTCAGCTGCGTTTTCACAAGTCCTGCACTAGATCCATATGGATGTACTTATCCGTAGTAGAATGTAAAAATCCTTAGGGGACACTTACACAATATTCCAAAGTCACTTTCCAACTACAAGTCTTACCAAGAGAAAGAAGTCTACTCGTGTTCTATAGTATTTGTTTGGTATTCCGAATCATCTATACGAGTACTGCCATGTAACAATCACTGTATTTTGATGAAGCGCTGGAGGGCGAAAGAAGGACTCTGCGATTGGATGAAAGGATGGTACGGGTTGGTCCGTTTGTTTGCCCAATGAGTGGATATTTTGAGCTTCAGGTCAAACTATAAGATTGAGTTTAGAGTTATTGTATAATGGAAAGAGGCATTCAAATGCTATACCATTGAGCTTCAAGAGCTCAAACACAATTTTTTTTCTTTTATTGTGCTTTGAGGAGTGTATTTTTCTTCTCATGTCCTTTTCCTCTTAAAAAAGTCCTTGACTGGCAAATACTCGTATTCGTTACTTACTCTCTTCTTTATGACTCGTATTGGACTCATTGAAACACTTCAAATTGGCTTGGACTCATTCCATATAACACATGAACTTAATGGGATGTAAAGCGGATGTTGAGAAAATGCACTTCTGTCGACCTCATAATGGCGTCACAGCTCCGGAGAACCTAAGCCTAGCTTTTTTCAATCATTCAGGCTGTATGCGATCTGGGGGCACGGTGGAGGCAAGCGAAGCCTCTAACTTTTTGCGAAGAGCTTACTTAGTTACTTAGGTGGCGCTACAGTCCGTGGTGAACCTGGGCCCCAACCAACAAGCGTCTCCAGCTGGCACGGCCTTTGACCAGCTGTTTCCAGCGCCGCACGCCCAGTTGGTTAAGGTCCCCTTCCACCTGCGGCGGCCATCGATGATGCGGCCGTCCTCTGCCGCGCCTTCCTTCCGGAGTGGATTCGAACACTCTTCGGGTCGGAGCTGTATTTTCCATGCGCTCTACATGGCCTAGCCACCTTAGACGCTGCATCCGTAGACGTCGTACCAGGCCGATGTCGCTGTACAACCCGTACAGTTCTTCGTTATATCTTCTCCTCCATACACCGTCTGATTAAACTGCACCGTAGATAGTGCGCAGAATTTTCCTCTCGAAACGACCAAGGGCATCTTCATCCGCTTTTGTTAAGGTCCAAGCCTCTGCGCCGTAAAGGAGGTTTGGAATGATTAAGTTCTTGGTTTTCCTACTCTACTTCTCAACTGCCCAAAGAAACAGCAGTTGGCAAGAGTCATTCTGCGTTTTATCTCAGCGCTGGTGTTGTTGTCGCTGGTCATCAGTGAGCCAAGGTAGACGAATTCCTTGACCTCTTCAAAGATATATCCGCCCATGGTGACGTTCTGGCCAATACGTCGGTGCTGTCCATCTCTTTTAGATGAAAGCAGATATTTGGTTTTACCCTCATTAACCTTGAGACCCATCATAGCCGCTTCTACATCAATGCTTACAAAGGGCTCATTGACGTCTCGCTGTGTCCGTCCAATCACGTCAATGTCGTCGGCATACGCAAGCAATTGCGTAGACTTGAAATAAATCGTACCTCTCGTGTTGGCCAGTGACTCTTGCACGATCTTTTCAAGCATGATGTTGAAAAAGTTGCATGACAGCGCGTCACCTTGCCTAAATCCTTTTTTAACATCAAAGGTCTCGGTTTGCTCATTACCGACCTTAATGGAGCAGCGAGAATTCTCCATTGTCATCCTGCACAGTCAGACGAGTTTGGCAGGGATGTTAAGACTAGACATGGCTTTGTATAGCTCATACACGCTGTCATATGCAGCCTTGAAATCGACGAAGAGGTGGTGAGTGTCGATTTGGTATTCCTGGGTCTTCTCCAAGATCTACCGTAGCGTAAATATTTGGTCTATTGTGGATTTCCCTGGCCTGAAACCACACTGATAAGAGCCGATCAGGTTATCCACAAACGGTTTCAGGCGTTCACACAAGACGGCAGAGAAGATCTTATATGCGATGTTAAGGAGACCCTTTCCCCTATAGTTGGCGCAGTTATAGGGGTCCCCTTTCTTAAGGACCGGGCAAACGTTGCTGAGATTCCATTCGTCGGGCCTGCTTTCCTCCGACCATACCTTGCAAATGAGATGGTGCATGCACCTTACCAGCTCATCCCCAGCCGCCTTAAGAAGCTCAGCAGACAGGCCGTCTGCGCCCGCGGCTTTATTAGACTTAAGTCTTGACATTGCTATTTTGACTTCGTCTAGGTCGGGTGGACTGAATTCTGTTTCATTGTCGTTCATTACGAATGGCTCGTTCTGCCTGACAGCGGTATCTTGTCAATCATCGCCGTTATACCATCTGCAGAAGTGGTCTTTCCTAATCCTCAGCATCGACTCTGATTCTACTACCAGTTCTCCATTTTCATCCCTACAGGCCGCCGCCCTGGCTTTGCAGCCTTGGCATGTTCGTTGTATCTTATTGTAAAACTTCGGGACATAATTCCTGCGAAAGCATCTCTCCATCTCCTCGATCGCACGCTTTCCGTGTTCTGTCTTCTTTCTTCTGAGAAGCGTGTGTTCCTCTGTTCTCGCGAACAACTCTCGTCCGTCGTTGCAGCATGGCTTTATGTGCCTCTTGTTTTGTTGCACAAGCTTGTTCGCATTATTCATCGAACCAGGGGTTTCTATGTGGTGGCGGTTTGAAACCAAGTACCTCTGAGGCATCGTCTCTGAGGGCTCCTTGACAATGCGCCCGTTCGTACGTCGATCGCAATATGATCAATTTGATTGGCTGTCGATTGATCGAAAGACCGCCAGCGTCCCTTATGGATGTTGAGGTGTGAGAATCATGTACTTGCTACCACTAGATTATGTCCCGCCATTAGGTCCACTAGCCTTAGTTTGTTTTCTGATATGGTGTTGTGTAGGCTGTGCTTTCCTATGACCCGTTGAAAGATAGCTTCCGTAACCAGCTTCGCATTGAAATCTCCTATATATGTCTGTCGTACAGCAGTCCAAAGAGTTGACCAGATGTCCGGCTGCACCTGGTCTGTTGAGGGGTCTAACGTTCCAGGTAGGTAAGGGATTCGTTTCCTTTTTGACGTCCGTTCGTATCCGAGGCGCTGTCTCTGAACGCAACCCCCACCTGGAGGACTAGGTTCCTCTTTCCCCACGACCAAGGGGTCGGGTCGCTGCACACATTTGTCCACTACCTGGCGGGTGCCAGTATAGCTATCCAGGGGAGGCCACGCGGAGGCTGTGTGTCAACTTGGATGGAACAGGGACAGAGGTCGAAGCTGGCGTTTGCTAAGTTATACGCGATCAACTTCATTGCGCTATTTGCTCGCTCCGTTCTCCCCCAGTTTGCAGGTTTAAAATCTTCTTCTTCTTCTTTGGTGGCGTTAGGTAGGTAGGTAGGTAGAATCGTATCCTTCCCAGAATTGAGAAGAATACACATAGGCCAGGGAGGCCCGTTGTGCAGCTACGAGGGGTTTTGCCCCCCTATTCGTGGAACCATTTTGTGCTTCTTAAGAAGTTAAGAAGATCAGGTATCCCTACGTTCTGAACATCTGTCAGACGGTTAAGGAAGTAAGAGCCTAGGTAACGTTTCCTGATATTGCGAAATGCTGGACAGGCACAGAGAAGGTGGTGAATGGATTCGACCTCCTCTTCGTCCTGACAGCTTCTGCAGAAATCATTCGTAAGTATTCCTAGTTTTTGTGCGTGACTGCCTATGAGGCAGTGTCCTGTGATGACACCGATGACTTTGTAGATGTCAGCTCTTTTTAGGGAGATTATACTCCTTGTTCGTTGACTGTCAAGCCGAGGCCAGATTTGCCTGGTGATGATGCAGGTATGTTCCTGGGTCCATCTCAGGTTCGTCTCGGGCCTGGCGAGACTGGCTAGATTATGTTTAATGGTTGTAAGAGGTACTCCCTCACAAGCCACGATTGTATGTTGAAGTGTTCTGCCATCTCGTTAGAAGATAGGTGACAGTCGAGACTAGATTTTGATGTGTACACATAGGACTCCAACGACTTTAAGGCTGCTTGACTGTCTGTGAGAATACGAATATCCGTGGTGGATATTACGTTCCACTTCAGCCAAGACAAGGCCTCTTTTATTGCCAACAGTTCCGCCTGGAAAACGCTGCAGTGATCTGGTAATTTTGGAGCTTTACACAGCTTAAGTTGTTTGCAGAATACTCCACTGCCCACCCCGTCTTTGGTTTTAGACCCGCCAGTGTAAAAATCCACGCATTTTCTGCGGGGTTGAGTTTGGCGAGTCCAGTTTTGTCTGGCTGGCTATATCGTCGTAAAGTTTTTGTCCAAGACTATGGTGGGTTCTGTGTGGTCCAAGTTTTCTGCGACAGTTATCCTGTTTTGCAGGATGGAGAAGTGGCCAGCGACATAGGTCTAGTATCATGTTAAGCGTGGTGTAAGGTCTAGTATCATGTTAAGCGTGGTGTAAGGTCTAGTATCATGTTAAGCGCAGCCGTTGGTGTGGACTTGAGGGCCCCGGTAATGCACATACATGCTATCCGTTGTACCTTCTCGAGTTGTTTGTGGTATGTTGTCTTGTCCAGTGCAGTCCTCCAGACTATCACTCCATACATTAGTATGGGTCTAACGACCGTGATGTAGAGCCATAAGGTGATCTTGGGGTTGAATCCCCATTTTCTTCCTAGGGCTTTCTTGCATGTGTAGAGAGCTACAGTTGCTTTTTTAGCTCTTTCGATTGTGTTGCTCTTCCAGGTATAATGCCAAGGAATTTGGCACTAGAGGAATAGGCTAACCTGGTATCGAGCAAAGTGATAGCGCAGTTTTTCGGGATTTTATGCTTTTTGGTAAACAGCACGAGCTCCGTTTTCTCGGGATTAATCCTGAGCCCGTTGCTATGCGCCCATTTGCACAGAAATGAGAATGCCGATTGCATGCGGTCATTCAGTGTGGATAGGTATTTACCTGGGATTGAAATGGCAACGTCATCGGCGTAGGCAACAACATTGGTAACCGCTCTGTTAGTTACTAGGCTTCCCCACTTAGAGTGAATCTTGCGCGTTAATAACAACTCGCTGATCAGCTCTATCAGAGTCCTCTCCGCCTTTAGCTTTTCTAGCCCTTCTATTATTGCTTTCGGAGTGACGTTTTTAAAGGCGTCCTCTATGTCTAAGAAGGCTGTTAGAGTATATTCCTTGAGACGGATTGATCTTTCGATTTTCCTCACTAATGTGTGCAGAGCTGTTTCGACCGATCTAACCTTACAGTAGGCGTGCTGTGCCTTAGAAATTATGGAGGGATCCAAGCTGTGCCGTATGTGTAAGTCTATCAGCCTTTCTAAAGTTTTTTAGAGCAAAGGCTGATAGACAGATAGGCCTTAGATCTTGGAGGAAGTGTGAGAGTTCCTGCCGGCCTTGGGGATGAAAAGTATCCTTGCGCACTTCCACTTTTTCTGGAATATGACTCCAAGCTAGGCATCCTTTAAAGATTATCTCTAGCCATTCCATAGTTTGTGTTAGTTCGATAGGGTAAATTTCATCTGGACCCGGCGATTTGTAGGGCTTGAAACTTTTTAATGCCCATATCATTTTTTTAAATTGGTTGCGTTACAGCCCATGGAGGGCCAGAGCCAAGCTTCTCTCAATCACCCATGTTGTGTGTAATTTATTTTTCGCACAGGTGAAGGGGCCTGGGCTCGGACATACAGGGTAAAGTTGTTGATCGCTCTCAACCTGGCGAGATGCCAGCAACGATCCCTGTTTAAATGCCAGGGTCAAGTTGACATACGGCCTCCTCGCGGCGCCCTCTGGATAGCCTCTTCAACAACCGTTGGGAGGTGAACAAACGTATGCAGTGAAAAAAACCACGACCAGAATGGCGGTTGCGCGGCGGGCTAACAATCCGCCCACGTAAAAAACCTAAAAGTTATGAATGAGCAAGATGCCTCGGATACACGGACGGATACTCGACGACGACAACGCACGAAAAAGGAACACGATTTGCGAGTATGCCCCTGGAATGTCAGAACGCTGTACACTCCCGGAGCTGCTCATAAACTAGAAGGAATCCTCACGCAGTACAAGGCGGATATTACTGCGGTCCAGGAAATACGCTGGATAGGAAACGGTATGATTAGGAAGAAAAATTGCAACATTTATTACAGCTGTCACAAAAGGTTGCACTTACTGGGATGCGGATTTGTCGTGGGAAAGCGGTTAAGGTCGAAGGTCATCGACTTTAAACCTATAAGTGATCGCCTGGCTGTGATCCGCATCAGAGGCAGATTTTATAACACCAGCCTTATATGTGCACACGCTCCTACCGACGAGGCTGAAGACCCTATCAAGGAGGACTTCTATGACCTCCTGGACAACACCTACGGAGCTTGTCCGGAGTACGATGTAATGATCGTGCTCGGGGACTTCAACGCCAAAATCGGTAAGGAGAACACCCTTGGCGGAGTTATCGGAAAGCCTCCAGATAACGGCTTCCGAATCACTGACTTTGCGACAGCTCGTAATGCGGTGATAAGTAGCACAAGATTCCCTCGCAAGCGAATTCACACAGCAACCTGGCGATCTCCGGACGGTCGAACCGCCAACCAAATCGACCATGTGCTCATTGACGCAAGGCACTCGTCAAACATCCTGGATGTGCGAACATTCAAACAGGCAAATGTCGACTCTGACCACTTCCTCGTAGCAGCAATATCAGTAAGCTGCACAAGCCCATCAGGAGGAGGTTCGACATTGGGCGCAGTATACCTACCACCCCCGACAAGAAACCCGTGGTATGATGGCGAGTGTGAGCAGAAAAAGGCAGCAACCGACGAGGCGTACCAAAAGGCGCTGCAGAGGAAAACCAGGGCAGCGCAAGAAGAGTACCGAGCCAGAAGAAGGGAGGAGAAAAAACTACTGCGACAAAAGAAAAGAATCTTCGCAGCCTTCCAGCTCAAGGATATCGAGGAGTCTAGGGATAAACATAAAACACGGGCCTTTTTCAAGAAAGCCAAAGGCCTTGCAGGAGGCTTCAAAAAGGGCACTCAGGCTCTTCGAAACTGCGAGGGTAATCTTGTCACCGACCCGCAGGGAATAGTGGATGTATTTAAGCAGCACTTCCAGCAGCTGCTTAACGAGCATGACCAAGAGAGAGTGGTAGGGACCGAGGAAATCCCAACTCCAGCCGCTGAAGTAGTCCTCCCACCCAGCATCGAAGAAGTCGGCACAGCTATTCAAAAGCTGAAGAACAACAAGGCCGCAGGCTCAAATGGCTTGCCATCAGAGCTCTTCAAGGCTGGCGGCGATGTTCTGGTAGGGAGCATGCACCAGATCATCTGCAGAATTTGGGAAGATGAAAGCATGCCCGACGACTGGAATACCAGCTCTATATGCCCCATCCACAAAAAAGGCGATCCTACCTCTTGCCAGAACTATAGAGGTATATCCCTGCTCAATGTCGCATACAAGATCCTGTCCAGCGTATTGTGTGAACGTCTAAAACCATTTTGCACCGCACTAATCGGCAGCTACCAGTGCGGCTTCCGGCCCGGCAAATCGACTATGGACCACATATTCACACTTCGACAAATCCTGGAAAAGACCAACGAGTTTCCAATCGATACACACCATCTTTTCATCGATTTCAAAGCCGCATACAACAGCATTCATCGTGAAGAACTATTTGGGGGCGATGGCCGAAGTCGGGATCCCGGTAAAACTGATCCAGTTGTGCCGCGCCAAGCTGAAAAACACGCAATGCACCGTGCAATTCGGTCCTAGGACCTCGGAACCATTCGAAACATGCACCGGATTTCGGCAAGGAGATGCGCTGTCATGTGACCTCTTCAACCTGGTGCTGGAGCAGATAGTGCGACGGGTAGGCGTCAACAGGGAAGGCACTATCTTTTACAAGTCCATCCAGCTGCTAGGATACGCGGATGATATCGACATCATCGCGTGTTCTCGCCGTGGCATTGTGGAAGCATTCACCGCGATTGAAGAACAGGTGAAACGAGTTGGTCTTAAGGTCAATGAGGACAAAACGAAATACATGCTGTCAAGCAAAAGCCAATCCGTCGCTCACCACCTGGGACAAAACATAACAATTGACAGCTACAATTTCGAGGTAGTTAAGGAGTTTGTCTAGCTCGGGGCAAACGTAAATTCCACAAATGACACCCAATGGAGATCCGGCATAGAATCGCCCTTGGCAACCGCTGCTACTTCGGCTTGTCCAAACAACTGGGGTCAAAACTCCTCACTCGAAAGACCAAAGTCATGCTGTACAAAACGCTCATTCTGCCAGTCTTGCTGTACGGAGCCGAAAGCTGGACGATAAGCAGGACAGCGGAGCTGATTTTGGGTTCTTTCGAGAGAAAAATTCTGCGCCGGATATTTGGTCCTGTCTGTGAGGAAGGTGAATGGAGAAGAAGACACAACCGCGAACTCTACGAGCTGTACCAAGATGTGGATGTAGTCCGGAAGGCAAGGATCCGTCGACTACACTGGCTCGGCCACATCGAGCGCATGGACATCAACGCTCCAGCTAAGAGGGTCTTCGACTCCGAGCCTCCTAGTTCGAGAAGAAGAGGAAGACCGAACCTCCGGTATAAAGACCAAGTAATCGCGGATGTAAGACATCTTGGTCTTGACAACTGGAAGCAGCGTGCCCGGGACCGTCAAGGATGGAAGGCAGCTATAGCTCAGGTTCAGATCTTCCATGGATCGCTGGCCTGATAAGTAAGTAAGTAAGTACAGGTGAAGGGACCTACAGTTTAATGCCGATTCCGAACGGCGTGAGTCGAGGAGCTTTTTCATGGCAAGTTTACTACGGGGGGTCGTCGGAACGTCGCAAAGTAAACATTCGATGGCGTTGGTGTTATCGGGATCCGAACTCGCTCATCGTGCGCCAGAGTCCAACACACTAACCACTGCGTATCTTTATCTAAACATATTTCGTTACAAACATACATTCATTTGCATATCTAGATAACCCTTGATATCTCAAATTTTTTTGACCATTTGTGTTCTTCTTATAGGTAACTGTCATCGACACGGCGGACCCGGATTGGTGGAAGGGCAAACTTCTTGGTCGCGTCGGTTACTTCCCATCCAAGTATTGCACTCGCCTAAACGCAGGAGAAAAACCACTCCAAGTTACACACAATCTTCAAGTATCGGATGGCGAACGTGGTGAGAACATGACATTGTTAAGGGATCAAATCGTTATACAGGTATGACATCCAAAGCGAAAAGAGGTAATGCATTCTGAAAGAATCTCTCCATACAGACGGGAGATGAAGTAAATGGCATGGTCCTGGTACGTTCGGCTGATAATCGTCAAGGATATTGCCCAACCAAGTATCTGCAGGAGGTGTGACAGCCAGAAGAGCCCCCCGTTGTATACGACCGAGATCGTGACAAACCGAAATCATCTCTTTCATCGAAACTGCTCGATAAGACCAAACGTAAAATAAGAATAGTCGTCACCGACAGCGGTGGCAGCACCACTAGCTATAATCACGCTAACACTAATGGTAAAGCTAACAATAGTCATAGTAGTTATAGTCCTGAGTATAGTCTTAACAATAGTAGTGCTAACAATAGTACTAACAATAAATGTAAGAACGATAAGAACTGGGAGAACTGGGAACGCATTAGGGAACAAAAGCTGGAACGAATGAAGAGTATTTGTTTCGAAAGCTATCGCCAATCGAAGAAAGAAAAGTTACTCAATGCCAAACCGAAACCGAAGTCTTTGGATCCCTCGTGGTACACAGATAATATTTATTCGAATAGATCCGAGGATCTGGATGACGATTATGTGCCGGATTGTCTGAAGTATGGTATGTATCGAAGGTTGCGAAATATCCGAGAGTTGGATGAGACGTACGATAGTCAGGATGGTGTAGGCGGAGGCGGTCATAGCTTACAGCGTTCATCGAGCTGTAAGGAGTTTGTGTATCCAAAGTCGAAAAGTTGTTGCTTTGGAGGTTATGAACAATCGACTAAGGGTGGCGCTGTGCCGAAATCGTTTTCGTTTAGTGCCGGCACCTCAAAGACGATGCCATTCGATGTGATAGACTACGAACCGCCTCCTCCAACAAGGAAAGATAAAAAAGCGATGCGTAAATCTATGGACTACTATCATACAGATGCACATAGCCGCTGTTGTGCTAGGGAGCGATGCATGAGCTCAAAGTGTTTGTTGGAGGAAATGCAAAGCCATAGCTGTCGGGCAGCATGTGATCGACATTTAGCAGATCGAGGCCCTAGTACAAGTAGACGAAATTTGATAGCTGAATGGGAGGAGCGGAATCGAAGGCCTTCCACTCGTTTTACGACATGTGGCGAGTTCTGCCCCCATCAACAACAGACGCGGCGCAGGACTTGTTACGGATCTGCACCTGGGTATGTTGATCATTACGAGGATCATTTTCACTGCAGAGCCGATCCATACGATACAGATCTCGATCATTTCATTAGAGAGGAACGGGATCGATTGGTATGTCAGGATAAGTTTCTCGACGATGACGAACACTTTCTCTCCAACTATAGACCGGTGAGGAACAAATCGATGCTGGAAGTAAAACCACCTAGTCGATATGACGACGACACGTGTTCCGATTCAACCGAAATGGACTTGGAAGATTTCAATATTGACCTGGAAAAGTATTGGGAAGAACTTGAAAAGCCGCCAAGCCCAATTGACCTAGACATGCAACAACGAAACATGAATAGTAATCTAAAGGTGAAAAACGTCAACGTTGGCTGTTACAACAACGGACAGCCAATCGATATACACGATCGAGAACAGGAACGTATGATGATCAAGAAAAATCTCCTTGAAGGTCTACCATCGCCTCCGCAACCAAACAACAGTGAGTTTCATTTTTTTGAACATGCTGGCTCGCCCCTCCACCGCTTCTCCCAAAAAGTCTATCCCGAATCAATTCCCTCATACAAATACAACAACTTTTATCCAGAAAACGGCAGCAGCGGTCACCATCATCTCAATGGTGGACATAGTGCTCTAAGCCTTATCAACAATATATTCTCAATATACAAACCGAACAAGTATTCGCCACTTAACTGCCAACTTAACGAGACCAAACCCGAGCCTTGCAAAAAGATGAATGTCCCTAGTACAAGACGTCCATTGGGCGCCCCACATAGTGAATATATGCACTCCATGAAACGGCCACTTATTGTAAGCACTGAACAGCCGCATTTCAAGATCATTCCAGAGAAGACTGGCCTGAAAATATCGCCATTATATCGCTTTGAATTTGGCGATAAGCGAAAGCACAAGTTAACAAGCACAGCTAGACCGTTGATGTTCCCGCACTGATGGTGCTGGACCTTTCCTTGGTAGGATGTACTTATGGTAGGACATTCTACTAAGGGGAGAGCGTACTCGTGTATCGGCGTGATAACTTTTCATTTCTTTGATCCAGTGATGGTTCTGTTCGAAAATTCAGTTAAAAACATAATACATATCGACTGGATGGCACCGAACATTGTATGAACAGATTCCTATGCGTACTATTGTCGTGAGGGTACATCTTCACATCTTTAGATTATGCGTACTGTCATCGAAACAAATTTCCATGCAACCTATGTCTGCTATGCATCTTGTCACGCTTCCCGATCACCCTTACTGACCATCTGTAAGGGTGAATCCATTCGTTCCGAATAAGTACTCACTATTACTCAGTCGAATCCTTTTGTATAGCAAAGCGCAAGGATGTAGGAGAGACTTCGACTATACCTTGTCAATTTATAAGGAGATTAGGAGCACGACGTTAATTAATTAGCTCGTGTCGTTTACTAATTGAGGCATTTCATTTGCTGTGGGCTGCTTAAGATACCTTCGTCTATCGCTATACCCACAATGCTGCTGGTGTTAGTCTTATTTCTGTAGTCATGACCTTGAGGCGTGCCTCCATAGGTTAACGTATTTTTTTTAGAACGAAATTGTGGCTATATAAGGGCACTTACTACTTATCGGGCCAGCGATCCATGGAGGATCTGAGCCTGAGCTATAGCTGCCTTCCATCCTTGATGGTCCCGGGCACGCTGCTTCCAGTTGTCAAGACCAAGATGTCTTATATCCGCGATCACTTGGACCTTATACCGGAGGTTCGGTCTTCCTCTTCTTCTCGAACCAGGAGGCTCGGAGTCGAAGACCCTCTTAGCTGGAGCGTTAATGTCCATGCGCTCGACTTGGTCGAGCCAGTGTAGTCGACGGATCCTTGCCTTCCGGACTACATCCACGGTTGTGTCTTCTTCTCCATTCACCTTCCTCACAGACAGGACCAAATATCCGGCGCAGAATTTTTCTTTCGAAAGAACCCAAAATCAGCTCCGCTGTCCTGCTTATCGTCCAGCTTTCGGCTCCGTACAGCAAGACTGGCAGAATGAGCGGTTTGTAAAGCATGACTTTGGTCTTTCGAGTGAGGAGTTTTGACCCCAGTTGTTTGGACAAGCCGAAGTAGCAGCGGTTGCCAAGGGCGATTCTACGCCGGATCTCCACTGTGGTGTCATTTGTTGAATTTACGCTTGCCCCGAGGTAGACAAACTCCTTAACTACCTCGAAATTGTAGCTGTCAATTGTTATATTTTGTCCCAGGTGGTGAGCGACGGATTGGATTTTGCTTGAAAGCATGTATTTCGTTTTATCCTCATTGATCTTGAGACCAACTCGTTTCGCCTGTTCTTCAATCACCGTGAATGCTTCCACAATGCCACGGCGAGAACACGCGATGATGCTTATATCATCCGCGTATCCTAGCAGCTGGATGGACTTGTAAAAGATAGTGCCTTCCCTGTTGACGCCTGCCCGTCGCACTATCTGCTCCAGCACCAGGTTGAAGAAGTCACATGACAGCGCATCTCCTTGCCGAAATCCGGTGCATGTTTCGAATGGTTCCGAGATCCTAGAACCGAGTTGCACGGTGCATCGCGTATTTTTTAGCGTGGCGCGACACGACTGGATCAGTTTTCCCGGGATCCCGGATTCGGCCATCGCCCCAAATAGTTCTTCACGATGAATGCTGTCGTATGCGGCCTTGAAGTCGATGAAAAGATGGTGTGTATCGATTCGAAACTCGTTGGTCTTTTCCAGGATTTGTCGAAGTGTGAATATGTGGTCCATAGTCGATTTGCCGGGCCGGAAGCCGCACTGGTAGCTGCCGATTAGTGCGGTGCAAAATGGTTTTAGACGTTCACACAATACGCTGGACAGGATCTTGTATGCGACATTGAGCAGGGATATACCTCTATAGTTCTGGCAAGAGGTAGGATCGCCTTTTTTGTGGATGGGGCATATAGAGCTGGTTTTCCAGTCGTCGGGTATGCTTTCAGCTTCCCAAATTCTGCAGATGATCTGGTCCATGCTCCCTACCAGAACATCGCCGCCAGCCTTGAAGAGCTCTGATGGCAAGCCATCTGAGCCTGCGGCCTTGTTGTTCTTCAGCTTCTGAATAGCTGTGCCGACTTCTTCGATGCTGGGTGGGAGGACTACTTCAGCGGCTGGAGTTGGGATTTCCGCGGTCCCTACCACTCTCTCTTGGTCATGCTCGTTAAGCAGCTGCTGGAAGTGCTGCTTAAATACATCCACTATTCCCTGCGGGCCGGCGACAAGATAACCCTCGCCGTTTCGAAGAGCCAGGGTGCCCTTTTTGAAGCCTCCTGCAAGGCCTTTGGCTTTCTTGTAAAAGGCTCTTGTTTTATGTTTATACCTAGACTCCTCGATACCCTTGAGCTGGAAGGCTGCAAAGATTCTTTTCTTTTGTCGCAGTAGTTTTTCCTCCTCCCTTCTTCTGGCTCGGTACTCTTCTTGCGCCGCCCTGGTTTTCCCCTGCAGCGCCTTTTGGTACGCCTCGTCGGTTGCTGCCTATATAAGGGCAAGAGTCCATTAATTTCAAATACTGTATAGTAGCTCTATCAAGTAAGGGTAACTTCAAAAGGACGAGACATCAGCTAGAATGGACGTTTTTGTTCAACGCAAACCATTTGAGATATTTCAAAACCTTTGTTGTCGGCTTGAAGTACAATCAAAACATTTATGAATGGAACCCGACTTCGTTCATATGGCCAGCGCGGGCACGTTTGCAGCGATCGATTCGTTTGCCCAATTTTCGATGACTCGGCCACATATTTCGGTCGAAACGGCCGCTATTTCGCGCTCAATATTGGCTATGAGATCTTCCAACGTCGTCGGCTTGTTGGCATAAACCAATGACTTAACTTAGCCCCAAAAAAATCATAGTCTAGTGGCGTTAAATCGCACGAACGGGGCGGCCAATCGACTGGCCCATTTCTTGAGATAACACGCTCATCAAACTTACTCTTCAATTAATCCATTGTAACGTGTGCTGTGGGGCTTGTGGCACTATCCTGTTGAAACCACATGTCATCCAAGTCCATATCATCCAATTCGGGCCAAAAATAATCGGTTATCATGGCGCGATAACGCTGGCCATTCACAGTAACGTGACGATCGTTATCGTTGACGAATGACGCCGCCGCCGGCATGTAAACCGCACCAAACAGTTATTTTTTGTAGATGAAGTGGTGATTCACGAAGCACATGTGGATTTTCACCTGACCTGCTGCTATCCGCTGGAGCACTCAGACGCAATCACTGGTCCATTGTACTCCAGACAGACTGTACTGTATTTTCCCCGTTTTCCTGAGAAAAATTTGAAGGAGCTTCAGTGATGTAGAGCTAAGGGATTCGGCACACACCACGTCGGCTCCAAGGCTGCGCCACCGTATGCGAGCAAAGGCGGGACAATCACAGAGGAAACGCTTTGCAGTATCGTCCTCCTCTTCGCCACATGCAGCACAGGTAGGCGTCTCACTGATGCCGAGCACGTAGAGACGCTTGGCAAAAGTGTAATGGCCCGTGATAACTCCCACAAGCCTTCTGCAGTCGATTCTCCTTAAAGACAGGAGGAATGCTGCAGATTTTTTGCGGACATCAGGGCATACGCGCGTAGTCATCCTGCAATCCGGACAATCCCTCCATCTACGGTTGTGTGTGTTAAATACACAATCGTTAATGTAGGAATTTACGGTGGACTCAGGTAGACCTGGAACGGGTTCAGGTCCTGAGAAGCTTTCCTCTGAACCCATTATAGCGAGTTCATCAGAGGTCTCATTTCCTGGGATCCCAGAGTGACCTGGAACCCATACAAGCCTTAATGAATTTAGTCTGCCGACTCTGTTCAAGAAGGACTTGAGCTAGTTAAGGGGTTACACACAGCTTTTAATGCAGCTTGGCTGTCACTACAGACGCATATGCTTTCCCCCTTCCACCTGTGCTTCACAACATAGTGCATGGCCTTTAGGATTGCGTATATCTCTGATTGGAAGACAGACGCATACTTTCCTAACGAGAAGTGCAATCGGATGTTTTCGCGTTCAAAGAAGACTCCAGCACCGGACCCCCGCCAGACCTAAAGCCATTCGTGAAAATGCGAAGACTATCCTTTCCAGGTTCAGTATCCAGCCATAGCCTATCCTGACGTCATGGAAACTCGACTGTGAAATTACGACGCAATAGGATAACGGGCGTCAGTGCGTTAGAAGGCATGTCCATAAGACAGGGGTCGCAGGACAATTCTTGCGCAAGTGCACCGTTATTCCTATGCGAGTTGTATCAAAAGCCATTTCTCTTCAGAAGAGACATGGCTTTCAGAGCACACCCTCTGATAAATATACCAAGAGGTGGAATGTTCATCATAACATCTAGAGCAGCGCCCGGCGTGCAGGGGAAAGCCCCCGTGCAGCTGAGACAAACCGTTCTTTGGAGTTTGGTGAAAGAGGCTACGACGTGTTTGCGTTTTAGTCTGTTCCACCAGACAACCGATGCATATGAGATTATAGGTCTTATCATTGCCGTGTAGATCCAAAGGATCTTTGCCGGCGATAAGCCCCATGTTTTGCCAAAAGCTCCTTTGCATTGCCAGAAAGCTGACAGCGCTTTGGTGGTTTCTGACTCAACATGTTTTGACCAGAGAAGCTTAGGTACTACCTAAGATGACTCCTAGATACTTAGCCTCCCTCGATATCGGGATGGAAGTGCCTTTTAGTACCAGCTGAGTCATGTCAGTATTTTTCCTCCTTCTCGTAAAGAGAACGACACCGGTCTTAAGAGGATTGACTGACAGCCCATTTCTCGTACACCAATCATCAATCACATTTAGCGCCGCCTGTGCTTTGCGACGGACAGTTGCCAAACATGAGCCGACAGAAAGAATGGCGACGTCATCCGCATAGGCCTGGGCGTAGATTCCAGAGGCATTGAGAGGGAATCGACCACCATGCACCATAACAGCGGAGACAGGACGCCACCTTGAGGGCAGCCCCTGTTTACGCCAGATTTGACACACTGGTCGAGGCCTGCATCAGCGGCCAATGTCCTGTGCATGAGCATTGCTTTGATCCAAAGGACCAGTGCTTTATCTACGCCACGATGTCTGGCAGCGTTACACATGCTATCAAAAGTTGCGTTATCAAAAGCTCCGTCAATGTCGATGAAAATGCCCAGCGCGTACTCTTTCCTTTCAAGCGCGCATTCAATACGCCCAACTAGGTTCTGGAGCGCAGTCTCGCAAGATTTTCCGCGCTGGTAAGCATGTTGCATCTCCGAAAGAGGGTGCATTCGAAGGGCAAATTTTCGCCCAGTCTCTCCATGCTTTTCAGCAGGAAGGATGTTAGACTGATTGGTCTGAAGCTCTTGGCAATGAAGACCACTTTCACTGTGCGCCAAGGAATGGGTATGTGAGCAAGTGCTAGACTAGCAGTGAATATTCTTTTCAAAGTAGGAAGCAGCTGCCTTATACCTTTTTGCAGCATAACAGGATATATTCCGTCGGTACCCGGCGATTTGAAACCATTGAAGGATGGCACAGCAAATTCAATGGCTTCAGTCGTAACCACGCGCGACGCAATATGCCAGCTACGCCGAGTTATTTTCATCGTTTCAGTTGCAGTTTCCCTTGCAGGAGTGTGCAACGAGCCGATGTCGATCTGATTTCCAGGGAAATGAGTCTCAAACAGTAAACTAAGAGTTTCTGATTTAGACCCAGTAAAGGTACCATCAGATTTTCTGAGTGCATCTAGCCTAGTCGGTTTTCCCCGTTTGAGGACTTTAACCAACTTGCTAGTCGCACTCAGAGACTTGATCTCTTCGCTGAAGGTCCTATAAGAACCATCGACCTACGAATAAGGTTCTCATATTCTCTCTGCTTCGACCGATACTCGTTCCAGTCATCTTCCGAATTCGATTTGAGCGATCTATTCAGAAGAATTCTGGCTTCCCTGCGAAGACTTTAGAGCTCGGCATTCCACCAGGGGACCAATTTCCTGCAGAGAGGTTCGCTGACAGGACATGCGAGTTCAAAACAACTGGTGATGACGCTATTCAGGTTATCAACAGCGTTCTCTACCAACTGTTTCGTTCTAAGTTTAGGGAGTGGATTTCTCAAGCTCCTCTCTAAACCGTACCCAGTCCGTCCTTCTCGGATTCCGTCTAGGTTGCAAGGAAGAGATCCCACAACCTAATCGGAATTCGATATATGTATTTTCGGTCCGACAGCGTAGCATCAGGCAAGACTCGCCAGTTAGTAATGTCCTTCACATATCTATTGGATAGGGTCAGGTCAATCACCTCCTGTCGTCTTGTCGTAACAAACGTTGGTTGAGAGCCAACATTGTTGATGGTAAGGTCAGACGAGAGAATAAAGTCTAACAGACGGTCCCCTCTTGTGTTACACTTACTGCTGCCCCAAGCAGTGTTTTGGGCATTAGCATCGCAAAACAAGATGAGACCAATCGTTTTGGCTTCACATTACTCTACGAGTTCAGAGACTTCCTTCGGTGGTGGAGGTAGTAACGAATCGTAGGGAAAGTAGGCAGACGCAACGACGAAGTGTTCTATTGCTCCGTGCGTTTTGTAGCTTACTCGAGCAGCCACCAGATCTTGTCCACAAAAGTGCCCAAGTTTGGTTGCCGATAGTGAATTCAATGTGATGAGGCCGACCCTAGGCCTTTCGGATCGCTCATCATAAAGAATCGTAGCATCACGTGTACCACAAAGGCCACAGAGGCGTTTATTCCACACCCACGGTTCCTGAATGGATACAATGTGATGATTTGTTCTACTACATGCAATTCTGCTACTTAAAAGAGCAGTAGCGGCCTTGCAATGCTGTAAATTGATCTGGATAAAAGCTATCCTGACCTTTTCAGAGGAGATGGCCGCCGCTTTATAAGAAAGCTGCTTCTCTCGACTCTTTACGGTAATTTGGATCTCCTTCTGGGAGGAAGAGGTTTTGTTGTGTGACGTGCCCGCCTCCGAGGAGTGGTTTTTGGCTATCTTCGCCTTCTGGCCTATGCTTTGATGCTTCTGGGTCGCCACATCTGCCATTAGACTCCAATTTTCCACTGCCCCACCGGAGAGGGAGGCATCGCACACTCTCTCCCCAGCGAGGCTATCCCCAGCGGCGGTCTTCCGTTTGCGGGAGCCTTTACCTTTTTCGGTTAAAGCACCTGCTCCCTTCGGACGACGGTTCGGGACAGCCTTACCAGTTCGAGGATTGCTAGGACCCGTAACGACCTCGCCTTCTGCACTGACCAGTAGTGCATATTTTGCTTATTGACGAACCCATTGAGCCAGAAATGAGCTTAGCCACTGAAGTTGATTTTGCGATGAAATTCATCATCTTGGCGCATCTCCTCCAGAGCCCAATCGGAGAACGTACGTCGCTTCAAATGGTCCATCGGCATCAATTCTTGAGTAAGCTTGATCTTGTATGGGTGCAACCCATTATCCTTACGCAAAATACGCCTTAATGTGGTCTCAGCGATGCCCAATTCTTGAGAACGCCATGGAATTGACTGGTTGGGATCGTTTGCTACGGACGCCCGAACGGCAGCGATATTTTCGACACTTCGACCAACCCGATGCCTCACTGACGCGGCAACATCACACAACGAATATGTTGTCTCGAATTGTTGTACTAGACCTGCCTATTGCCTGTCTACAAGGGCGAGGATTACGACCGAAACTTGGAGTTAACGCTCGATGTGAGTGAAAGGGTGCGTACACCATTTGAATTCAAAATTGTCAATTCCCATTGGAAAACCCTTTGTTTTAGTGAAATCCATTCAGACGTTTACCGGTGAGAGCTGCTCGATGTAGGGTAATTGTGAGTAAAATACAGGGTGGGCCATACATTTTTGCGCATCTGAAATATGAATAGAAATCTCTCTTACTTACTTAGCGGACGCAAAAGTTCGGGGTGAACCTGGGCCTCAACCAACATACCTCTCCGTTATCACGCTCTTTCGCTAGTCTTTTCCAGTGCCGCACGCCCAGTTGGTTGAGGTCCCTTTCCATCTGTGCGCGCCACCTTAGTTGCGGCCGTCATCTATTTCTTCGTCCCTCAGCGTTTAAAGACTCTCCGGGCTGGAGCTGTGGTGTCAATTCGCTCTATATGACTCAGTCATCTTATGCTTTGAATCCGTAGACGCCTGACTAGACTCATGTCGCTGTACAACCCGTACAGTTCGTGATTGAATCTTCTTCTCCAACCCCCCTCTTTCTCTCGAAATGACCAAGGATTTCTTCATCCGCTTTAGATAAAGTTCATGTTTCTGCGTCGTATAACAGGACCAGAATAATAAAGGTCTTAGGTTAGGTTAGGTATATGGGTGCCCCATTGAATTAAAGTCAAGGCTCACGTAGACTACGTTGAGTCCATTGTGCCCACTTGTTTTGTTTAACACTTTGATACCTATACATTTTCCGTCTAGCTGAACCAGCCAGACGAGCAAACGAATCCTAGTATTCTGTTCAGCCCTATGTTATCTACCTCTTCTAGTCCCGAAAGGAAGTATCTTCCCAGGAATATATTCCTTTTTTGGGCCAGCGCCGGAAATTCGCACAGCAGGTGATGAACGGACTCAATTTCCTCTTCGTCCCTGCAGCTTCTGCGGAAGTCATTGTTGGGCTGGCCTAGTCGAGCTGCATGGTAGGATAGCATGCAATACCCGGTGAGGGCACCGACTGCCAGTCGAATGTTCCCACGATTGAACTTCTGCAGATTTTCCGTTCTTTTCTTGTCATAAACGGGCCAATTCGATCTCGCCGTTGCGCATGTATCTAAGCGACACCATCGCTTCTTGGCTTTCACCAATAGCTCCGTCTTTATCTCCCTGTAGAGCGCACTGAGTGGTGCTTTGGCCTCAGCTGAGATCTGCGCAATGCTAGCACCTGTTCCCACCCTAGCCAGCTCGTCCGCCCTCTCGTTTCCGGAGATACTCATATGATCAGATACCCAGCAAAGGGTCACCTCATTTACATTGGATATCTCTTCTAACTTCTCCTTGCAGAGTTTGACGAGTTTGGATCTTACCAATGCTGCCTTAATGGCTGCCTGGCTGTCAACATAGATGCTGATCCTTTTTTCTGTGATATCCTCTTTGCTGATCAGGTGCGCCGCCTGCTTGATAGCGAAGACCTCAGCTTGGAAGACACTGCATCCATCATCGAGCCTGTAGGAGCGATGCATATCCCGAGACTCAAAGTAGACTCCGGCACCTGTGCCAACATCCATTTTGGATCCGTCGGTGTAGAGTGCCAGTTCACTTTCCGTGAGCACCAAATCACCGGTCCATTCCTACCTGGAGGGAATTCTAATAGAGAATCTCCTCTCCCAGGAAGGAAGTCGGGTGACATAGTCCGTTACGGTTCTGAATCTCGAGTATTAAAGAAATCACATGACAGTGCGTCACCCTGTCTAAGACCGTTTTTAACATCAAAGGGGTCGGTTAGTTCACCTCCGACCTTAATGGAGCAGCGAGAGTTCTCCATAGTCATCGTGCACAGTCTGACGAGTTTGGCAGGAATGTTAAACATGACATGGCTCTGTATAGCTCGTCTGTATAAACGCTGTCATATGCGGCTTTAAAGTCGACAAAAAGATGGTGCGTGTCGACCTGGAATTCATGGGTCTTCTCCAAGATCTGCCGTAATGTAATAATTTGGTCTATTTGGTGGATTTTCCTGGCCTGAGACCACACTGGTAGAAACCTATCAGATTGTCCACGAACGGTTTCAGGCACTTACACAGTACGGCAAAGAGGATCTCATACGCGATGTTCAGGAGGCTTATCCCTCTGTAATTGGCGCAGACATAGGGGTCTCCTTTCTTATGGACCGGCAAATCATACCTAGATTGCATTCATCGGGCATGCGTTCTTCCGACCATATCTTGCAGATGAGATGGTGCGTGTTCCTGACCAGCTCATCGCCAGCTGCTTTAAACAATTCCGCGGGGAGTCCGTCTGCTCCAGCGCTTTATAAGACTTAAGTTTCGATATCGCTATCTTAACATCGTCTAGGTCGGGTGGCCGGGATTCTCCTTCGTCTTCGTCCATTGTAAATGGTTCGCTTTGCCTGCCGGCGGGATTTTAACTATCATCGCCGTTAAACAGTCTGCAGAAGTGGTCCTTCCACAATCTCAGACTGTGACTCCACTAGTGTGCGTTTTACTATTTCGTAGAACTTGCGAGCATTATTCCTGTGGTAGCATCACTCCATCTCCTCGATCTGACGCTTTTAATGCTCCCGTTTTTTGTTCATTAAAAGCGTGTGTCCTCACTCCGTTTAGGCTCGTATTGTCCACTTGTGGCTCTCGTTCGTCCAAGTAGCATGGCTTTGCAGACATGTTAACTCAATGTTAAACCTTATTATGATGGCGACAAAGTGCGTGCAGAGGGTAGAAAGGAAGAGGGATAGAGGAGATTCCGATTGACACTGATCTTAAATGCTTGCATGTTGTACTAAGTGGGGAAGACCGAAACCGGCAGGGAATTCCAGATTCGTGTGGTTCGATTAAAGAAAGATTCCTTATATTTGACGGTACGTCCGAAAGCGGGCTTCAGGGTGTATTGGTAAGCATTCCTAGAGAGTCGTGTGTTGCGGGAGAAATGTTGAAGGGGCGGAATGGAACTGGCTATTCCATCAGAACATTTTTGGTGAAAGTAACGATAAAACACGGAGAGGCAGGAAACATTCCTTCGATATTCCATTTTGGTTTGCTACATGGGCTTGCCTGCATTGTTCATCAAACCAGGGGATTCTAGTTGTCGGCTGTTTGAAACCCAACACACCAGATGCCAGCGCGCTGGCAATGTTCCGACTGTTATTCTGTGGCCTGTTCCGGTGCTATAGAAGATTGCGAGAGGTAGAAGGAAATTCGATCGACAAAAGTCTTAGCGGTCTCCTACGATTTTAGCTTCCCATCGTCAAACTTTCGTTGCCCAGCTCGACTTCCTGGTATCCTTGAAATATTCTTACTTACTTACTTAACGGGCGCTGCAGTTCGGGGTGAACCTGGGCCTCAACCAACATGCCTCTCCACCTAGCACGATCTTTCGCTAGTCTTTTCCAATGCCGCACGCCCAGTTGGTTGAGGTCCCCTTCCACCTGTGCGCGCCACCTTAGGTGCGGCCGTCCTCTATTTCTTCGTCCCTCGGGGTTGGATTCACAGATTCTGCGGGCTGGAGCTGTGGTGTCCATTCGCTCTACATGGCCTAGCCATCTTAGACGTTGGATCCGTAGACGCCTGACCAGACTCATGTCGCTGTACAACCCGTACAGTTCGTGATTGAATCTTCTCCTCCAACCCTCCTCTGTGTTTATGGGACCGAAAATCGAACGCAGAATCTTTCTCTCGAAACGACCAAGGATTTCCTCATCCGCTTTTGATAAAGTCCATGTTTCTGCGCCGTATAACAGGAACCGGGATAATTAAGGTCTTATATAAGGTCAACTTGGTCGTACGAGAGAGGGCTCTACTTCTCAGTTGCCTCTTGAGCCCAAAGAAGCAGCGGTTGGCAAGAGTAATTCTGCGCTTGATTTCGAAACTGGTGTCGTTGTTCCAGGTCACTGCGGTGCCGAGGTATATGAAGTCCTTAATTACCTCAAACTTTTATATGCCAGTATGCACGTTCTAGCCAAGACGTCGGTGGTAAATGTCCTTTTTCGGTGACAGTCTTGCCCTCATTAACTGTCAAACCAAATTTTGCCGCCTCTATCTCAATACTCGCAAACGCCTCATTGACATCTCGCTGCGATCTACGACGATCAATGTCGTCGGCGTATGCAAGGAGTTGCGAGGATTTGAAGTAGATTGTGCCTCTTGTATTGGCCTGTGATTTTTGCACAATCATTTCCAATACGATGTTGAAGAAATCACACGACAGCGCATCGCCCTGCCTAAATCCTTTTTTGACATCAAAACTATCGGTAAGGTGCTCACCGATTCGGATGGAGCAGCGAGCATTTTCCAGGGTCATCCTGCATAGTCTGACGAGCTTAGCAGGGATGTCAAAAATAAACATGGCGATATAAAGCTCATCTCTAATTACGCTGTCGTATGCGGCCTTGAAGTCGACGAATAGATGGTGCGTATTGACTTGAAATTCATTGGTTTTCTCCAGGATCTGCCGTAGTGTGAAGATTTGGTCGATGGTGGACTTCCCTGGCCTGAAGCCACACTGATAAGGACCTATCAGCTTGTTTACGAATGGTTTCAGGCGTTCACACAAAACGGCAGCGAAGATCTTGTATGCGACATTAAAGAGACTTATTCCTCTATAGTTGGCGCAGTCAAAGGGATCTCCTTTTTTGTGGATCGGGCAAACAATGCTGAGACTCCATTCCTTGGGCATGCTTTCCTCTGACCATATCTTACAGATGAGCCGGTGCATGCTCCTAACCAGCTCACCCCCAGCCACTTTGAAGAGCTCAGCAGACAGTCCATCTGCGCCAGCAGCTTTATTCGACTTGAGTTTCGACATGGCAATCTCAACTTCATCGAGGTCAGGGAGACGGAATTCTCTGCGATCTTCGTCGCTAAAAAATGGATCACTCTGCCTGACGGCGGTATGTTGGTTGCCATCGCCGTTATACAGTCTGCAGAAGTGGTTTTTCTAAATTCTCAGCATCGACTGCGATTCTACTACTGGGTGTCCGTTCTCATCCTTACATGCCTCCGTTCGGGCTTTATAGCCTTGAGACATTCGTTTTATCCGCTGATAAAATCTTCGAACGTCGTGCCTGCAATAGCACCTCTCCAAGTTTTCAATCGCCCGCTCCTCGTGCTCTTTCTTTTTTCTCTTGAGAAGCTTATGTTCCTCCCTTCTCTTAAGCTCGTAGAGCTCACGAGCCGCTCTTGTTTTTTTGTGTAGTGAGCTTTGTATGCCTCCTGCTTTTCCGCATGAATCCTTCTACACTCGTCATCGAACCAGGTGTTTCGTCGTGGTGGAGCTTTAAGGCCCAGCACTTCCGTTGCTGTGCTCTTCAGGGCTTGTTTGCACAGGCTCCATTGTTGCTCTACTGACTGAGTGGAGGATTGAGGTGTATCGGAGAGCTTAAGGGAGACGCGGTTGGCAAAAGCACTGGCGATCTCCGGCGATAGTAGCTTTCCGACGTCATAGCTTGCTGTTCTAACTCTACTCCGCGGTGTTCGTGTTATGCGCTGACGTATCTTGGCTACTACAAGATAGTGGTCTGAATCGATGTTCGCTCCTCGGAAAGTGCGAACATCAAGAATAGTGGAGGAGTGTCTGACGTCAATCGCGATGTGGTCAATCTGGTTGGTGACTGATTGATCTGGCGACCGCCGGGTGCCTTTGTGTATATCGAGGTGGGAAAATCGTGTGTTGGCCGATGCAAGGTCGATCAGCCTATGTCCGTTATCGGATGTGGTGTCATGTAGGCTGTGTTTGCCGATGACCCGCTCAAAGATGCTTTCTTTACCCAGCTTAGCGTTTAAAACTCCTAGTATGATTTTGGTATCATAGCTGGGGCATTTGGTATATGTTCTGTCTAGGAGATCAAAGAAATCATCTTTGATTGAGTCATCCTTGTCTTCCGTGGGGGCATGGACGCATATGAGGCTGATGTTACAGAAATTTGCCTTGATGCGGATCATTATGAGGCGTTCACTCACATACTGGAAACTTAGGACTTTATGTCTTAGTCCACCTCTAACAACAAATCCGCATCCAAATAGTCTCTGTCCTCTCTCCCTATAGCAATCACCGTAGTAAATGTCGCAGTTTTTCATCCGCTTTTACCCGGTTGTTCCTTGAAATATTCATTGGAACAAAATAAAGGACTAAACTATTTGAGTATTTCTGTATGTTGTTTACGACATTTTATGCCCTAAGTCGATATGTATTAGATTAACTTCCTTTTCATTCAATTGCTGCAACAAGCAACCTACAAGGAGCTATGCTGCATATAATGTTTATTAGAATAAATCAAAAAAAAAAAAACAGGACACTCTTCACTGTATTAATATATTTAGTAAAACAAAAGTAAGCTTTTTAAAAACGGATATCGTCGTACATTACACTAACATTTTTTTAATAAGAAATTTATTTAAATAGAGTATATACAAATGCATTTCTTTACAAGCTCTTTATCTTCAAATGAATCGAACAACAATCCTTTCTACTGATCCTAAGGTATTTAAAATAAAAGCAAGGAACAAGCAAAACCAAAACAAGGACATTTCGTATTTTTTTAAATCCCTTTTCTATTTTTTATACCAAACAGAAAGCTAAAAACAATGAATATTCAAAAATAACATAAAAACCTGTATAATGGGAATAAAATATAAAAATTAATTTTTGTATAAGACCCTATACATATATGTATGTATCTGTATCTGTTATCTCCTGGGTAGAAAGAAAAACTACTTTTTATCTGCTTAGAAAAATATATGGAATTAATAAAAAACAAGATAAAATCGTGCTTTTGAAAAAAAGTAAATTTTAGGAGGAAAAAACCAAACAGCATACACGGGCCTTATTTTTTATTTCTTCGTTTTAGATAAAGTATCTAAGAATCTATTTATTTTTTTGAGATACGAAAATATATGACACGTTACTGAGATTAAAATAGATTAAATGAAAAATGAAATTTACATTCTATACTATACTATCTATACAATAATAAACGAAATGCAGCCTTTACAATATAACTAGCAGAGTGATGCATGTATTATGTCTGTACTATGTGTGTATGCGTACCTACAAACGTTACAAACGTATTCGCGTATAGTGCATCTGCAATTGCATATATGAAAACGATGTGTAGACTAAAAGCACGAGACCACTTTATGGATATTTTGTTTTGGTTTTTAGAAATATATAACACAATTTACACACATTTAATGTGTAAAAAAGAACACACATACTTAAGTGTAAGTAGAAAATGTAGGGACGAAATGTGTAGAATACAAAATATTAGTGTTGTGTAATCTGTTCTATTCACATTGACACGATTAATTGGGCTCTAACCCATCTCAATCCTAGAATGCGTAAGGATTTTGCATAACGTTAACGCATATGGGGTTCCTGAGCACCCCAGTACTTTGAGCTGAAAATACTTGCAACTTCTAACTAACACTTACTTACTTATCAGGCCAGCGATCCATGGAGGATCTGAGCCTGAGATATAGCTGCCTTCCATCCTTGACGGTCCCGGGCTTCCAATTATCACGACCAAGGTGTCTTACATCCGCGATTACTTGGTCTTTATACCGGAGGTTCGGTCTTCCTCTTCTTCTCGAACCAGGAGGCTCGGAGTCGAAGACCCTCTTAGCTGGAGCGTTGATGTCCATGCGCTCGATGTGGCCGAGCCAGTGTAGTCAACGGATCTTTGTCATCCGGACTTCATCCACATCCTTGTACAGCTCGTAGAGTTCGCGGTTGTGTCTTCTTCTCCATTCACCTTCCTCACAGACAGGACCAAATATCTGGCGCAGAATTTTTCCTTCGAAAGAACCCAAAATCAGCTCCGCTGTCCTGCTTATCGTCCAGCTTTCGGCTCGGTACAGTAAGACTGGCAGAATGAGCGTTTTGTAAAGCATGACGTTGGTCTTTCGAGTGAAGAGTTTTGACCCCAGTTGTTTGGACAAGCCGAAGTAGCAGCGGTTGCCAAGGGCGGTTCTATGCCGGATCGCCACTGTGGTGTCATTTGTGCAATTCACGTTTGCCCCGAGGTGGACAAACTCCTTAACTACCTCGAAATCGTAGCTGTCAATTGTTATGTTTTGTCCCAGGTGGTGAGCGACGGATTGGTTTTTGCTTGACAGCATATATTTCGTTTTGTCCTCACTGATCTTAAGACCAACTCTTTTCGCTTGTTCTCCAATCGCCGTGAATGCTTCCACAATGCCACGGCGAGAACACGCGATGATGTCGATATCATCCGCGTATCCTAGCAGTTGGATGGACTTGTAAAAGATAGTGCCTTCCCTGTTGACGCCTGCCCGTCGCACTATCTGCTCCAGCACCAGGTTGAAGAAGTCACATGACAGCGCATCTCCTTGCCGAAATCCGGTGCATGTTTCGAATGGTTCCGAGGTCCTAGAACCGAGTTGCACGGTGCATCGCGTATTTTTTAGCGTGGCGCGACACAACTGGATCAGTTTTACCGGGATCCCGAATTCGGCCATCGCCCCAAACAGTTCTTCAGGGTGCGTATCGATTCGAAACTCGTTGGTCTTTTCCAGGATTTGTCGAAGTGTGAACATTTGGTCTATAGTTGATTTGCCGGGCCGGAAGCCGCAGTGGTAGCTGCCAATTAGTGCGGTGCAAAATGGCTTTAGACGTTCACACAACGTCAAAGTAATGTTGCAATATTTCCCAGCGTTGTTCAAGCGTATACACAGACGCGTCTGTCAAATCAGACATGAGCTTAATGTTACCATTCACGAAATAAGCACTATTTGGATGCTGAGATTCCATTCCTTGGGCATGCTTTCCTCTGACCATATCTTACAGATGAGCTGGTGCATGCTCCTAACCAGGTCCGTCTGCGCCAGCAGCTTTATACGACTTGAGCCTCGATATGGCAATCTTAACTTCGTCTGGTGCTTAATATCCTTAATTTCAATTTTTCTTAATTTTGCTGATGTGAATAGAACCGGAGTACGAAGACAAAAATTGTCAGCACGACAAAAAATTAATTAAAAATCAAATAGGAATTTTTAAGGAAGCATGCATCTGGCTATAAATTGAACACGAAAAAAGATACATATGTACTTCATTAAAATAACAGCTATTGCGAAGGTGTCTCTAGAAATAACATAGATACGTTTAGAACGCAGAAACAGAATGGAATAAATTAGAAGAATTACTGATTGTTAAGTTTAGATGAGTAGACAAATGAATTATGTTGAAAACATAAAGCATAACACGCCCCAATCTTATGATAAAAATTAACAGTTTTTAACAATGATTACTGAAATGTAATGACGAATTAATAGTTAATTATACATACATCTAGGGTTAAGCTTAAATCTTACTTTATTGTAAGGCATATGTACCTCAATGGGGAACGTTAGGAGCTTTTGAATTTTAATCTGATTTGGCACATTTACTCATCATCAGATAAATTGATTTCTGATATCTTGTCTTACTTTAGATACCCTGGCTGGGACATCTGATTAAATCAAATAACGATCTTCAGATACCAGCAAATTGCGCTTATTTCGAAACGTTCTTACACGAATGCATTTATGACCAATTCATTTACTCACATACGTATCTACGTGTATATTGCACTATTTAAAGTCAGATTTATTGAGATTGTTTGTTAATACAACTTTGGCCACTTTGAACACTCATGCTATTCCGATACATTCTTATTTGCGCTAAAAAATGCATTTTACATATAACAGTGAAGTAAGATACTATTGACGAAATTGTCTCAGATTGAAGGAGCAATATTGAAAAAATTAACAATAAGACTCTGTTCAATTCAAAATAAATGTAATAAATGGAAATGGAAAATAAAAGTTAAAAAAAAAAAACATAAACCAAAACCTTGTTTGTAAAAATCGCTTTAACTATGCACATACATGATATCTATAGACCATGGAAGTCCAAGGCATGACTTAACTGAATCGTCTAGGTAGAGTGGTTGAGAGCGCCGTGGCGCAATAGGTAGTGTGTTGGCCTGTAACCAAGTATGGTGGTAGTAGTATGCCTTTAAAGGCATAAATGGCGATGGTAATGGCAGCGTGAGGCACGCTCGCGGATTGCACGGCGTAAGCTCGTCAACAGACATGATTTTCCTCCAAAAAATCCCCTTGGTCACATACTGAACTAAGGTTAGTCGACAATATCACCACAACCAGTAGCAAACTTCCCAGTTTTGATCTCGTTTGTGTCTTTGGTGAATTAATCCTAGCTGCAAACCTTTTTCCCATATTTTCCATTATTGTTATTCACCTTTTCACATCACTGCTGTCAAGTAAGATACTTACTTACTTATCAGGCCTGCGATCCATGGAGGATCTGAGCCTGAGCTATAGCTGCCTTCCATCCTTGACGGTCCCGGGCACGCTGCTTCCAGTTGTCAAGACCAAGACGTCTTACATCCGCGATTACTTGGTCTTTATACCGGAGGTTCGGTCTTCCCCTTCTTCTCGAACCAGGAGGCTCGGAGTCGAAGACCCTCTTAGCTGGAGCGTTGATGTCCATGCGCTCGATTTGGCCGAGCCAGTGTAGTCGACGGATCTTTGCCTTCCGGACTACATCCACATCTCTGTACAGCTCGTAGAGTTCGCGGTTGTGTTTCCTTTTCCAGTCACCCTCCGCACAGACAGGACCAAATATCCGGCGCAGAATTTTTCTCTCGAAAGAACCCAAAATCAGCTCCGCTGTCCTGCTTATCGTCCAGCTTTCGGCTCCGTACAGCAAGACTGGCAGAATGAGCGTTTTGTAAAGCATGCCTTTGGTCTTTCGAGTGAGGAGTTTTGACCCCAGTTGTTTGGACAAGCCGAAGTAGCAGCGGTTGCCAAGGGCGATTCTATGCCGGATCTCCACTGTGGTGTCATTTGTGCAATTCACGTTTGCCCCGAGGTGGACAAACTCCTTAACTACCTCGAAATTGTAGCTGTCAACTGTTATATTTTGTCCCAGGTGGTGAGCGACGGATTGGTTTTTGCTTGACAGCATGTACTTCGTTTTGTCCTCATTGACCTTAAGACCAACTTGTTTCACCTGTTCTTCAATCGCGGTCAACGCTTGCACAATGCCACGGCGAGAACACGCGATGATGTCTATATCATCCGCGTATCCTAGCAGCTGGTTGGACTTGTAAAAGATAGTGCCTTCCCTGTTGACGCCTGCCCGTCGCACTATCTGCTCCAGCACCAGGTTGAAGAAGTCACATGACAGCGCATCTCCTTGCCGAAATCCGGTGCATGTTGCGAATGGTTCCGAGGTCCTAGAACCGAGTTGCACGGTGCATCGCGTGTTTTTTAGCGTGGCGCGACAGAACTGGATCAGTTTTACCGGGATCCCGAATTCAGCCATCGCACCAAACAGTCCTTCGTGATGAATGCTGTCGTTTGCGACCTTGAAATCGATGAAAAGATGGTGTATATCGATTCGAAGCTCCTTGGCCTTTTCCAGGATTTGTCGAAGTGAGAAAATTTGGTCTATAGTCGATTTGCCGGGCCGGAAGCCGCACTGGTAGCTGCCGATTAGTGCGGTGCAAAATGGTCTTAGACGTTCACACAATACGCTGGACAGGATCTTGTATGCGACATTGAGCAGGGATATACCTCTATAGTTCTTACGAGAGGTAGGATCGCCTTTTTTGTGGATGGGGCATATAGAGCTGGTATTCCAGTCGTCGGGCATGCTCTCATCTTCCCAAATTCTGCAGATGATCTGGTGCATGCTCCCTACCAGAACATCGCCGCCAGCCTTGAAGAGCTCTGATGGCAAGCCATCTGAGCCTGCGGCCTTGTTGTTCTTCAGCTTCTGAATAGCTGTGCCGACTTCTTCTATGCTGGGTGGGAGGACTACTTCAGCGGCTGGAGTTGGGATTTCCTCGGTCCCTACCACTCTCTCTTGGTCATGCTCGTTAAGCAGCTGCTGGACGTGCTGATTAAATACATCCACTATTCCCTGCGGGTCGGTGACAAGATTACCCTCGCAGTTTCGAAGAGCCAGGGTGCCCTTTTTGAAGCCTCCTGCAAGGCCTTTGGCTTTCTTATGTTTATGTATATCCCTAGACTCCTCGATATTCGTGAGCTGGGAGGCTGCGAAGATACTTTTCTTTTGTCGCAGTAGTTTCTTCTCCTCCCTTCTTCTGGCACGGTACTCTTCTTGCGCTGCCCTGGTTTTCCTCTGCAGCGCCCTTTGGTACGCCTCGTCGGCTGTTGCCTTTTTCTGCTCACACTCGCCATCATACCACGGGTTTCTTGTCGGGGGTGGTAGGTATCCGAAGGTGGTTTCGGCTACTTCCTGAATGGCTGAGCGGCAATGCAGCCACATATTATTGGCATTTGTGTTCGACGTAGGCATACCGTAGAGTCTTTCGCTCAGCTGCTCCCTGTAGACTCTGGCAATCTCCGGTGTGCTCAGGCGCCCAATGTCGAACCTCCTCCTGATGGGCTTGTGCAGCTTTCTGACATTGGACAGTCGAGCTCTGAATCTTGCTGCTACGAGGAAGTGGTCAGAGTCGACATTTGCCCCTCTGAATGTTCGCACATCCAGGATGTTTGACGAGTGCCTTGCGTCAATGAGCACATGGTCGATTTGGTCGACGGTTCGACCGTCCGGAGATCGCCAGTTTGCTGTGTGGATTCGCTTGCGAGGGAATCTTGTGCTACTTATTACCGCATTACGAGCTGTCGCAAAGTCAGTGAGTCGGAAGCCGTTATCTGGAGGCTGTGCTTTCCGATAACTCCGCCAAGGGTGTTCTCCTTACCGATTTTGGCGTTGGAGTCCCCGAGCACGATTTTTACATCGTACTCCGGACAAGCTCCGTAGGCGTTGTCCAGGAGGTCATAGAAGTCCTCCTTGATAGGGTCTTCAGCCTCGTCGGTAGGGGCGTGTGCACATATAAGGCTGATGTTATAAAATCTGCCTCTGATGTGGATCCCAGCCAGGCGATCACTTATAGGTTTAAAGTCGATGACCTTCGACCTTAACCGCTTTCCCACGACAAATCCGCATCCCAGTAAGTGCAACCTTTTGTGACAGCTGTAATAAATGTCGCAATTTTTCTTCCTAATCATACCGTTTCCTATCCAGCGTATTTCCTGGACCGCAGTAATATCCGCCTTGTAATGCGTGAGGATTCCTTCTAGTTTATGAGCAGCTCCGGGTGTACAGGGCTCTGACATTCCAGGAGCATATTCGCAAATCGTGTTCCTTTTTCGTGCGTTGTCGTCGTCGAGTATCCGTCTGTGTATCCGAGGCATCTTGCTCATTCATAACTTTAGGTTTTTTTACGTGGGCGGATTGTTAGCCCACCGCACAACCGCCATTCTGGTCGGGGTTTTTTTTCGCTGCATACGTTTGTTCACCTCCCAACGGTTGCTGAAGAGGCTATCCAGAGGGCGCCGCGAGGAGGCCGTATGTCAACTTGACCCGGGCATTTAAACAGGGATCGTTGCTGGCATCTCGCCAGGTTGACAGCAATCAACAACTTTACCCTGTATGTCCGAGCCCATGCCCTCTGACAACAACACCAGCGCTGAGATAAAACGCAGAATCACTCTTGCCAACTGCTGTTTCTTTGGGCAATTGAGAAGTAGAGTAGGAAAACCAGTGTGACACTATATAAGACCTTAATCATTCCAGTCCTCCTTTACGGCGCAGAGGCTTGGACCTTAACAAAAACGGATGAAGATGCCCTTGGTCGTTTCGAGAGGAAAATTCTGCGTACTATCTACGGTCCCGTTTGTTCAAACGATGTATGGAGGAGAAGATATAACGAAGGACTGTACGAGTTGTACAGCGACATCGGATACGGCGTCTAAGGTGGCTAGACCATGTAGAGCGAATGGAAAATACAGCTCCGACTCGAAGAGTCTTCGAATCCACTCCGGAAGGAAGGCGCGGCAGAGTAGAAGGGGACCTTAACCAACTGGGCGTGCGGCGCTGAAAACAGCTGGCCAAAGACCGTGCCAGCTGAAGACGCTTGTTGGTTGAGGCCCAGGTTGACCACGGACTGTAGCGCCACCTAAGTAAGTAAGTAGTAACTAAGCTAAACTTGTTTAATTTAAATTTATTTCAACATTCATAAATAGGCTTATCTCTTCCTTTACATTCAGTTTGTTATTACTAGTAGATTTGACTCTTTTTAACAATCGTACTCTTATCAAATGCACTTAACAAAGCCTTACACTTAGCTTACTCATATTACAAGGCCCAATAGAACACATACAGTTGTATCTTAAAACCTAATTGGATTCCTGGACCCTACACTCATATCACATTAACACAGGTAATACGAAAAAGTGTCAGGAAGCAACGTCACCCAGGCATCCAAGGCGTCCAAACAAACTCTCGCACACAGAGGCACATTCACACAACCACACGCAGAAAGCCCTAAGCGGCTACAAGTCACTTATTCACCTATCATTCCATATAGTATAGTAGGTACCTACGAGATAGTTACATTTATTTACTTTTAAATAGCTGATGAGCCTAAGCAGTAGCAGTCAGTCAAATAAAAAATTTTTTTATTATAAAAATGAATAAACTGGAGGGGCTAGAGGCTAGGACGATGTGTTGGCGATGGTTGTGGATGCGGACATTGTGGCCGGATCCGAGCTTGTACTTGTTGGTGTCGCTGTAGGTACTGTAGACGGTGAACCAGGTTCGGTGGTGACAGCCTTTTGATTTGGAGGAAAGAGCACCGAATACGAAGGTGGAGGATCCAGCTCCTCATAGTTCGGTGGCGTCGAATGATGCTCGATCGTTACATTGGCCTGTTGCATTGACGCATCGGTATCGTTGTGGGCCGACTGCGATGCTGAAGCTGTAATGGTGTGATCGGATTTGTTAATACGATAACAGCACTCTACTTGTTGGACAGGAGCACAAAAATATAAAATTACACCCTTAGCCAGAAATGTACAAAGCGTGATAGGAAAACATAAGCCTTACCCCAGAGTCCACAGATCAATAAGGCTCCACCACAGAGTAGCATGCCCAGCATAAGATATCCCCATGGTCCGTATTTTGAAAGATCGCTATTAATGCCTAATCGGGTTGAGTTGCGTCTTGTGTATCCGCCGCCACCGGCACTCGTGTTACTTGCACTGTTCTTGGTATTGTCTTGTTTGGTGTCATTGAAATCTACCCCAGGTGGTTGTACATCGAATGCAAATAGGTTGCGAAAGGCTTCAAAGTCAGAATCTTCAAGTGGATCGGCCTGAGCACCGTAGTCATTTATATTACTCTTCCAACACATTGCGTAGTTCTCGTCACTATTATAGTCTTGGCTGTTCGGACAGTGTCGTATGCCGTCGCACACCAGATCTTTGGATATACAAAGCAACGGCTCCGTCCTATAGAGCGATAATGAAATTGAGTTTAAACAGAAAAGATACATGTATCTTTCCAGACTTACTCGATCTTTAAGCAAGGATGTTTGTTTGGCCCCTGGCATGTATCTCCTTTCCCGAGAACGGTAACCATTAGTTTCGATGATATCGTTTGCCCTCTATGTTCCCATATTATGCGTAATCGTCCTTGAAACAATTTAACCGGATCCTCCACGTCCATACTACTGTCTTCCATTTGACAGGGGTCAACCTCCCATGACGGTATTAAAGGATCCAATGAACTGAACTACAATCAAGAAATAAAAACAGATTAGTTAGGAATTGTAATGGTCCAAGCATTATGTACTGGCTTTACACAGCAGTCATAAGGCCTATCCTCCTGTATGGCGTCCTAGTCTGGTGGACTGCTCTGGACAAAGCAGTCAATCGAAACCTTCTGGGGAAGGTACAAAGATCAGCCAGCTTATATATAAGCGGAACGATCAGATCAACCCCCACGGAGGCCTTAAATGACATCTTCCACCATTAAACCTTTTCAGCAAGCAAGTTGCTGCATGCGCGGCCCTAAGGATGAGGAGCATAAGAAAATGGCCCACATCTCAAAAAGGCCACACCTCTATTCTAAAACACTTCAAAGTACCCACGGACACTGACTACTTTGACCCGCAGAATGTGTTCACCAGGAACTTCGAAGTTGTCTTTCCATCCAGGGAGGAATGGGCTGAAGGGAAAGTCATACCAAAGGACGCGATCTCCCTCTATACCGATGGCTCTAAGGCGGAGTCGGGTGTAGGCAGTGGGGTCTACTCCAACGAACTTAACCTCAACCTATCCCAAATTACTGTAGTGTGTTTCAGGCCGAAATAACTGCGATAACGGAGGCCCTGACATGGCTCAGGATCAATGTAATATCCACAAAGGATATTATCATTTGCATGGATAGCCAATCTGCGATAAAATCCCTGGCAGCGGTAACCCACAAATCAAAAACATCCATTAACTGTCGCCTATCTCTAGATGAGATGGCTCAACATTAAAATACTGTGGTTTCCCGGGCATTGGGATATTCCAGGAAACTGCGCGGCCGACGAACTCGCAAGGTTAGGGTCAAGCACACTCAGCCTACCTACCCTCGGGTACCTAGAAACACCAATAAGTACGGTAAGGCACATGATAAAGCTTCAAACCATAGAGGAGACCAATCTCCGGTGGAATGAGAGCAATATCGGCTTTATCACCAAACAATTGTGGCCTAAGTTAAGCTTAGGACGAACCAGGGACCTGGTGGCAACCAAAAGGGCAACCTTAAGCACCCTAGTGGGGGTCATTACAGGTCACTGCACCATTGGAAAACACGCCGCTAGACTGGGGCTACCCTACAATGACTTCTGTCGCGGCTGCATGGACGAGGAGGAGGAGGAATCAATACACCATCTCCTCTGCTCATGTCCCTCTTTTGCGAATCGCAGGAGGATTTACCTCGGCGCGCCCTTCTTCGACAATCTGAGTGAGCTAGCAAACCAAAAAATAGCTCAACTCCACCGCTTTATTAGAAGCACCGGTTGGTTCCCGGGTAGCGGATCAGGGTAACCTGATCAATGGGCCGGTTTCGGCTTACGCCTACCACGTCAACCTAACCTAACCTAGGAATTGTAAAAGAACCAAAGGAAGAGCGAAGCGTGTGACTAGGAATTAATCTCATTAAATACTCGTATCCACGCATAACATACGATTACTCCAGAAAGACCACGTACGATTCAATGAGCGTGACAATATCCAACTTAGCCTGGTTGCAGGTTGTGCATGCTAATATGACATTGATACACATATGCAACTCTTCCCTTACAAAGTCTTTAGCTTACACTTTGGGTTAGGTCCACAGATTGACGACTCCAAGCCATGCATGACGTTAACAAATATTTATCGTTTATAGCGGTATACCTGCAATCATTCACTCGAATGATTCGAGTTCTCTAGTGGCAGTAATTAACCACGACCGACACTTCAATATTTTAGTTTTTTTCCCCCACTGATATGTGAAACGTGAGACCTGGTGCTGTTCAGTTCGCACGTGACTCTATAGAAACAGTCGTAGATCACAGTCAGTGATGATAGTTAAAATTCCTCCCACAGGTAGAGTCAGAGAAACCTCTTTTAGCCTTTTAGACTTCACTCCCTCGTCTGACCTTACCATCATGTTGGCTCTTAACCAACGTTTGTTACAACAAGACGACAGAACGTGATTGACCTGACCCTATTCAACAGATATGTGAAGGACATCACTAACTGGCGAGTCTTGCCTGATGCTACGCTGTCGGACCATAAATATATCGAATTCCGATTAGGTTGTGGGATCTCTTCCTTGCAACCTAGACGGAATCCGAGAAGGATGGACTGGATACTGTTTAGAGAGGAGCTTGAGAAATCCACTCAGGCCGTTCATAGCCTGAATAGCGCCATCACCAGTTGTTTTGAACTCGCATGTCCTGTCCAAACCTTTCTGCAGGAAATTAGTTCCCCGGGGGAGAGCCGAGCTCCAAAGTCTTCGCAGAGAAGCCAGAATTATTCTGAATAGAACGCTCAAATCGAATTCGGAAGATGTCTGGAACAAGTATCGGTCGAAGCAGAGAGAATATGAGAAATTCATTCGTAGGTCGATGGTTCTTATAGGACCTTCTGCGAAGAGATCAAGTCTCTGAGTGCGACTAGCAAGTTGATTAAAACCCTCCAACGGGGAAGACCAACAAAGCTGGATGCACTCAGAAAATCCGACGGTACCTTTACTGAGTCTAAAGCGGAAACTCTTAGTTTACTGCTTCAGACCCATTTCCCGGGAAATCAGACCGACATCGGCTCGTTGCACACTCCTTTAAAGGAAACTGCAACTGAAACGATGAAAACAACTCGGCGTAGCAGGTATATTGCGTCACGTGTGGTAACCACTAAAGCCATTGAATTTGCCGTGGCTACCTTCGATAGCTTCAAGTCGCCAGGCACCGACGGGATATATCCTGTTATGCTGCAAAAAGGTATAAGGCAGCTGCTTCGTACTTTGAAAATAATTTTTACTGCTAGCCCAGGACCTCCTCATGGTGCCATCTGGACATTCCCTATGGAAATTGCAGACGGGGAAGGGCGAATGGCGAGCCTCCTGAGCTAGAAAACGGTATTAGTCGGTTGGGCTACGGCCTAGTAAGCCGTAACCGTAAAAAAAACCACAAACTCCGAAACAACCACAAACCTCGGATGTAAAGGACCGGATTAATGTTGACGACCCTTGCAAAAAACGAAAAAAGGACAATGATCTTCGGCTCTGTCCCTAAACAGACCACGTGCAGCCGAACAACTGGCGGACGCCCTAGACCAGGAAACGCGATGGAATGGACCGGGTACAAAGCGGATGAAAAACTGCGACATTTACTACGGCGACTGCTATAGAGAGAGAGGACAACGATTGTTCGGATGCGGATTTGTTGTTAGAGGCATGTGATCGAACGCCTCATAACGATCCGTATCAACGTTAAATTATCTAATATCAGTCTGATCTGCGCCCACGCCCCCACGGAAGACAAGGATGACCACACCAAAGATGAGTTGTATGATCCTCTAGACAGAACATATACCCAATGTCCCAGCTATGGCATCAAAAGTGTTCTAAGAGACTTCAATGCGAGGCTGGGTAGGGAAAGCATCTTTGAACAAGTCATCGACAAACCTAGCCTACACGACATCACATCCGATAACGGACACAGGCTGATTGATCTTGCTACGGGGCGGAATCTCCTTCTAGCCAGTACGCGCTTCCCGCACCTCGATATACACAAAGGCACCTGGCGGTGTTTTGATCAATCGACTACCAACCAGATTGATCACATCGCGATCGACGTCAGACACTCCTCCACTATTCTTGATGTTCGGACTTTCCGAGGGGCTAACATCGAGTCGGACCACTATCTTGTAGTAGCCAAGATGCGCTTACGGATATCACGAACGCAACAGAGTAGAGTAAGAATACAAAGTATGACGTCGGAAAGCTAATATCGCCAGGAACCGCTCGTGCTTTTACCGATCGCGTCCCCCTTAAGATCTCCAATACAGCTCATTCCTTCACACTATCAATAGAACAGAAGTGCAGCCTTTGCAAACAAGCCCTGAAAGGCTCTGCATACGGAGTTTCGGACTCCAAGGCTCCACCACGAAGAAACACCTGGTTCGATGACGAGTGCAGGAGGACGCACACATCGAAGCAGGATGCACATAAAGCCTCGTTGCATAAAACAACAAGGGCAGCTCGTGAGCTCTACGAGTTAAAAAGAAGGGACTGAGGGTTTGGAGGGGTGTTACTGCAGGCGTGACGTTCGAAAGTTTTATCAACAGATAAAGCGAACATGCCAAGCCAGAACGGAAGCCTGCAGGGATGAGAACGGACACCTAGTAATAGAATCTAAGTCCATGCTGACAGAATGATTCATTTCGTGACGACGAAGATCGCAGAGAAATCTGCCCCCTGACCTCAACGAAGTTAAGATCGATATTTCCAAACTCAAGTCGAATAAAGCTGATGGCGCATACTGACTGCCTGTTGAGCTCTTCAAACCAGCTGGAAATGACCTGGTCAGGAGCATGCACCAGCTCATCTGTAAGATATGGTTAGAGGACAGCATGCCCGAGGAACAAATAAGGAGACCCCTCTGACTTGCGCCAACTACAGAGGTATAAGTCTTCTTAACATCGCCTACAAAATTTTCTCTGGCGTTTTGTGTGAACGCCTGAAGCCTTTTGTGAGCAGGCTTTTAGGTCCTTATCAGTGCGGATTCAGGCCAGGGAAGTCCTCACACTATGACAGATCCTAGAAAAAAACAATGAATTACAAGTCGACATTCACCACCTTTTTGTCGAATTTAAAGCCGCATATGACAGCGTAATTAGAGACGAGCTATACAACGCTATTTGACATCCCTGCTTAACTCGTCAGACTATGCAGGATGACTTTGGAGAATGCTCGCTGCTCCATCCGAATCGGTGAACACCTTACTGATAGTTTTGATGTCAAAAAAGGATTTAGGCAGGGCGATGCGCTGTCGTGTGATTTCTTCAACATCATATTGGAAATGATTGTGCAAAAATCACTGGCCAATACAAGAGGCACAATCTATTCCAAATCCTCACAACTCCTTGCATACGCCGACGATATTAGCATAATAGGTAGACCACAGCGAGATGTCAAAGAGGTGTTTGCGAGTATTGAGATGGAGGCAGCGAAAGTTGGTTTGGCAGTAAACGAGGGTAAAACTAAGTATATGCTGTCATCAAAAAAGGACGCTCACCACCGACGTCAAGGTTGTTAAGGACTTCGTCTACCTTGGCTCCGCAGTGACCGGGAACAGCGACATCAGTTCCGTAATCAAACGCAGAATCACTCTTGCCAATCGCTGTTTCTGTGGGCTCAGGAGGCAACTGAGTAACAGAGCCCTCTCCCGAACGACAAAGTTGACTCTATATAAGACCCTTATCATCCCGGTCCTGTTGTATGGCGCAGAAGGATGGACACTATCAAAAGCGGATGAAGAGGACCTTGGTCGGTTCGAGAGAAAGATTTTGCGCGTGATTTTCGGGCCTATAAACGCAGACGGGCTGTACAGCGACATGAGCCTAGTCAGGCGTCTACGGATTCAACGCCTAAGATGGCTGGGCCATGTAGAGCGAATGGACACCACAGCTCCAGCTCGGAAAGTTTTTGAATCCAACCTCGAGGGACGAAGAAACAGAGGACGGCTGCACTTAAGATGGTGCACACAGGTTGAAGGGGACCTCAGTCAACTGGGTGTGCGGCAATGGAAAAGGCTAGCAAAGGAACGTGCTAAATGGGGGGGGGGGCATATTGGTTGAGGCCCAGGTTCACCCCGAACTGAAGCGCCCACTAAGAAGAAGAAGAAGAAATGGGGGTGTTTGCCCCCACAAAAATTCCACAACCATCGGCGTCAACAACGTGGATCGTTCCCACGAAGTCTTAATGACTTCCTAAATTTGGCAACATACATACCTATCTTTCCTGCTGTAATGCGTCTATTCTTGTATTCAGAGGTCAAAAATACATGGCCCTGTCTCTGGAACAGTTCACCCGAGTTTAGGGTGAATACTTCCATAATTGTGCTCTACTTCCTACACGACCTTACACCACCTGCCCTCGAGCAGGCTAACGACACTTAGTTAAGACGAAAGAACAAGGAAAAAGCATCACCGAAATACAAGATACGAAGACCTAACAAAAGCAATAAACAATAGCGACGACGCCTATGGAATACTGGCAATGGGGAAGTGTTTTCACGTTTCTCCGGCGACAAGTTAGACCCAACAAAGCCAACATACCAATATACGTAATGTCGTCTAAGCATATAAAGCAAATCATAATGCTAATCGTCTTTGCATACCATTATAACTCTGGACTTATGCATAAGGCATTAGCGTAAATGAATATTTAACACAACAACAACACGGACTACTTACTATTCTCAGTGGGCAAACGCGGGTAACGTTCGATTCGGCAAGCGGTCCAGCGTGAGCGTTATGAAATGACTTGCGAAGCTTTGGACGAATCAGCCTTACAATGAACCCATAGGACTCGGGTGCACTTAGGATGCGCATGCATGAGCCTTCGCTGGCCTGTTCTGATTTAAGATCTAATATGAGACTAGATTGTTTGCCATCACTATCAATGAATCGCTCTGGACGATCCGTGCAGATTGGCTCGATCTTCGTATAAGCCGAATCATTTGTATCTGAAATAAAATAAATAAAAGATTATGCTCTTGAGTGGTGTAGGAGTATATGGTGGCGAATGGTTTAGTGAGAACTGCTTGGATGAGTTTTAGATTCGGTTAATAGACCACTTTATTTGAGGGCCTGCTATACAAGATAAACTATGCCCAGTTGTTGGATAGGGAGGGAGCGAGCAAACAGAGCAGAGAAGTGGACCGCGCTTAACATGGCTTCGATCTCTGTCCCTGCTCAATCCATATTGACACACAGCTCGCGCGTGGCCTCCCATGGATAGCGGACCTGGCACCCGCCAGGTAGTGAACCAATGTATGCAGCGACTCAACCTCTTGTTCCTGGGGAAAAAGGAACCTGGCCCTCCAGGTTGCGGGTGGCGCTTAGAGGGTAACATCCCTATAACGAAAAATCCACTTGTTCCGAAATAACCACTATATAGGGACGAATACATAGCTGACGACTGCAAACGACTAAAGGACTTGAGAGTCTGCACCTGGAATGTGAGGTCCCTTAAGAGACCGGGTACAGGCGATCAACTGGAGCGAATACTCAGCTGCTATAAAGCAGACATAACCGCACTCCAGAAAGTGCGATAGGATGGACCAGGCAAAAGGCGGATGAAAAAATGCGACATCTCCTACGGGAACTGCTACAAGGAGAACAGACAGCGCCTATTCGGCTGCGGTTTTGTTATTCGAGGAAAACTCCACCATAAGGTCTTAACCTTTCGGGATGTAAGCGAACGCTTCATAACAATCCGCATCAAAGCTAATACACTCACGCCCCAACCGAAGAAAAGAACGATAGACTCAAAGAAGAACTCTACGATCTCCTAGACAGAACCTATACCCAATGTCCCAGCTACGATACCAAAATAGTTTTAGAGAATTTTAATGCAAAACTGGGCAAAGAGGACATATTTGAGTCGATCACGGGGAATTATAGCCTACACGACACCACGTCCGAAATCGGACATCGACTACTCGACTTCCTGGCCGTGCGCAATCTCCTTCTGGCTGGCACGCGATTCCCGCATCTCAATATTCACAAAGGAACCAGGCGATCACCTGATCAGATTGATCACTTTGCAATCGACACCAGACACTCCTCCAGCATCCTAGATGTACGAACCTTCCGAGGAGCCAACATCGATTTGGATCACTACCTTGTTCTAGTCAAGGTACGAATGGAGATATCAAGAATGCCACGGAATTGAGCTGGACAACGAAAGTTTGACGCAGGATAGCTACAATCACAGGAGACCGCTAGGACCTTTGCCGATCGAGTTTCCTTCAACCTCTTGCAAACTCCTATGACACCGGAGCAGCCCACAGAACAACAGTGGGAGCATTGCCAGTGTGCCATCGGAAACGCTGCCGCAGATGTGTTGGGTTTCAAGCCACCGACAGCTAGAAAGCTTTGTTTGATGAACAATGCTGGCAAGCCCATGTAGCAAAGCAAAACGCCTACAAAAAAGCCATGCCACATAGATGGACGAGAGCCACTACGAGCAGAAACCGAGAGAGGAACACACGCTTCTAAGGAAGAAAAAAACCGGCCAAGTGCTAGTGGGAATCGCTCACGAAGGGTTCCGTACCATCCGATATGTATGAAAATGAAAGAGACGTTGTCTGTTACCTCATCAAAAACCTCCATGATGAGATAGCTGATCATCAAAGTGTCCATTGAATTCAAATCAATTATCTTACTTGACAGACTTGACAGCAAGGAGGTGTCTAACTATCACGGTTCATGAGATACAGCCTGGTGACAGACGGGCGGAAAGCGGAGTCCTAGTCATAGGGTTCCGTTATACCCTTTGGGTACGGAACCCTAAAAAAGACAGCACGACAAGGATATGGAAAGATGCTATCACAGGAATAATGCTCGCAAGTTTTACGAAAAAGTAATACGAGCATGCCAGAGCTATAAGGCCAGAGCAGAAGCCTGTAGGGATGAAGGCGGACAGCTAGTAGTAGAGTCACAGTCGATACTGAGAAATCTAGTACCGCTGACAGGCAGAATGATCCATTCGCAACGGAGGAAGATGCAAGAGAATTTCGTCCACCCGACCTAGATGAAATTAAGCTAGTAATCTCAAAGCTCAAGAACAATAAAGCCGCGGGCGTAGACGGGCTGTTTGCCGAGCTATTTGAAGTGGCTGGATATGATCTGGTAGGGCGCATGCACCAGCTCATCTGTAAAATATGGTCGGAGGAAACCATGTTTGACGAATGGCATCTCAGCATCGTTTGCCCAGACCACAATAAAGGAGACCCCTATAACTGCGTCAACTACAGGGGAATAGGTCTCCTTAACGTCGCATACAATATCTTCTCCGCCGTACTGTGTGAAAGCCTGAAACCCTTTGTAGGTTCGTATCAGTGCGGTTTCAGGCGAGGTAAATCCACAATAGACCAAATATTCACACTGCGGCAGATCTTGGAGAAGACCCAAGAATACCAAAACGACACCCATCACCTCTTCGTCGATTTCAAGGTAGCGTATGACAGCGTGTATAGAGACGAGCTATACAGCGCAATGTCTAGTTTTGACCAAACTCGTCAGATTGTGCTGAATGACAATGGAGAACTCTCGCTGCTACATTAGGGTCGGTAACGAATTAACTGGGACCTTTGATGTTAAAAAAGGATTTAGACAAGGTGAAGCAATGTCATGTAAGTTCTTCAACATCGTGCTTGAAAAGATCTTACGAGACTCCCTGGCCAACATAAGAGGTACGATTTATTTCAAGTCAGCACAACTGCTTACGTACGCGGATGATATTGACGTAATTGGATGAACACAGCGGGACGTCAATGAAGCGTTCGAGAGCATTGTAGCAGAAGCGGCTAGAATTTGTCTTTTGGTTAACCTGGGTAAAACGAAATACATATATGCTGCAACCGAAAAAGACGCGCAACACAGATGTCTCGGCCAGAACGTCAAAATTGGCAGCTACAGATTCGAAGTGGTCAAGGACTCCGTCTGCTCACTAGTAACCAGCGACAACAACACTAGAGCTGAGACCAAATGCGGAATTACTCTTGCCAACTGCTGCTTGTTTGGGCTCAAGAGGTAGTTGCGAAGAAGTACAAAACCTTAATCATCCCGGTCCTCCTCTTTGGCGCAGAGGCCTGGACGCCGTAGAGGGCTCTCAGACTTTTCAACTGCCTCTTTGGCCCAAAGAAGCAGCGGTTGGCAAGAGTAATTCTGAGTTTATCTCAGCGCTGGTGTTGTTGTCGCTGGTCACTAGTGGGCCACGGTAGACGAAGTCCTTGACCACTTCGAATCTGTAGCTGCCAATTGTGACGTTTTGGCCAAGACGTCGGCGTTGTGTGCTTTTTGTTGGTTGACAGCATATTTTCCGTTTTACCCTCGTTAACCAAAAGATCCATTTTACGGCGGAAAAGATATTGTATGCGACGTTATGAAGACCTATTCCCCTGTAGTTGACGCAGTTATAGCGTCCTCCTTCCTTGTGGACTAGGCAAACGTTGCTAAGACTCCATTCGTCGGGCATGCTTTCCTCCGAAGATATTTTACAGATAAGCTAGTGCATGCGCACTACTAGATCATCTCCAGCCGCTCTAAATAGCTGGACAGACAGGACGTCTGCGCCAGTGGCTTTGTTATTCTCGAGCTTTTAAGTTACTGGCCTAATTTTGTCTAGGTCGGCGGACAAAGGATTATGCCAGTAGCCCGCCGAGGGGGGACGTCGCGAAACAAACGCTCGATGGCGTTGGTGTTATCGGGATCCGAACTCGCTCATCGTGCGTCACAGTCCAGCACATTAAACACTGCGCCACGGCGCCCTCTATATTACTTACTTACTCAGATCGCGTTACAGTTCGGGGTGAGCTAAGGCCTCGACCAATAAGCCTCTCCAACCGGCACGATCTTTGGCCAGCTGCTTCCAGTGCCGTACGCCTAGATGGTTGATGTCTCTTTCCACCTGTGCGCGCCACCTTAGATGCGGCCGTCCTCTGCCGCGCCTTCCTTCCGGGGTGTATTCGAAGACTCTTCGGATCGGAGATGTGGTTGCCCTAGATAGGTTTCGAGAGGAACCGACCGAATATTCACGTTGGTTGTAGTTCTCAGCAACTGTTCCATGCACTTTTGGTGTCATATTTGAACTGTTCACACAGAGTGTGAACTACAGACTTTGAACTACAGACCATCCGCTCGACTGCACCACGACCATCCCGTGGCACTTTGGATAAAATGGTAAACGGAGACACAGTAGCGCGGTACAAGTGTTATGTGAATATCAAGTTCTGGTACCTTGAAGGCACCAAACGGGTGTCTATAGACAAGACGAGATACCTGTCTTACCTTGGACAGGCAGAGTGTGTTATAAACCCACTGCTGCCCACTAGCTTTAATTGTTAGTCTTAAAACCCACATTTATTATTGAGGTCTGGAAAAGGGCGGCTACCACCGATTCAAAGTTTGGTGGCCTTTTGCGTAAGTAGGGCGATCTAATTTGATCCAAATGCGACCCCGAACATATCTTCCCCATTGGACATCTTGCATATATGGGCTCACTTACCTAAACCATTTCAAGCTAATGAAGGAAACGAACTCCTTCCTCTATGCCGGACTGGGCTCAAGGTCACAAGACAGCTTCAAGTGTGTGGGTGGGGGCACCTCTTCCAAAAAACTTAATAAAAAAATTCACTAAATTGCATGTCACAAGACTTGGTTTACTTGCTAACACCTTCTCTTAGAGCTTCAAAGTCACCGCAGGCATCTTCCTCGCGTAGGAGATTATGCGTCGGCGCCCGTTTCTTCCACATTTTAAGTGATCTCACAAACATCAGGGCGATTCACCTGATATGCTATATCAGAAGCTCGAGACTGTTTCCAAAGCAGTGGATATATCTATGTGGCAACACAATGGTCTTAATCTAGAATGGGCACATACTGGTCAAAGGAATACCTCCTCTGAAATTACGCTGCTTCCAGTTATCAAGACCAAGTTGTTTTGCATCCGCGAATACTTGGCCTTTATACCGGAGGTTCGGTCTTCCTCTTCTTCTCGAACCAGGAGGCTCGGAGTCGAAGACCCTCTTCGCTTCGCCAATGTAGTCGACGGATCTTTGCCTTCCGGACTATATACACTTCTTTGTACAGCTCATAGGGTTTGCGGTTCTGTCGGTCTCCTACACTCACCTTCCTCACAGACAGGACCACATATCCGGCGCAGAATTTTTCTTTCGAAAGAACCCAAAATCAGCTCCGCTGTCCTGCTTATCGTCCAGCTTTCGGCTCCGTACAGCAAGACTGGCAGAATGAGCGTTTTGTAAAGCATGACTTTGGTCTTTCGAGTGAGGAGTTTTGACCCCAGTTGTTTGGACAAGCCGAAGTAGCAGCGGTTGCCAAGGGCGATTCTATGCCGGATCTCCACTGTGGTGTCATTTGTGGAATTTACGTTTGCCCCGAGGTAGACAAACTCCTTAACTACCTCGAAATTGTAGCTGTCGATTGTTATGTTTTGTCCCAGGTGGTGAGCGACGGATTGGTTTTTGCTTGACAGCATGTACTTCGTCTTGTCCTCATTGACCTTAAGACCAACTCGGTTCGCCTGTTCTTCAATCGCCATGAATGCTTCCACAATGGCACGGCGAGAACACGCGATGATGTCGATATCATCCGCATATCCTAGCAGCTGGACGGGCTTGTAGAAGACAGTGCCTTCCCTGTTGACGCCTGCCCGCCACACTATCTGCTCCAGCACCAGGTTGAAGAAGTCACATGACAGCGCATCTCCTTGCCGAAACCCGGTGCATGTTTCGAGGTCTTAGAACCGAGTTGCACGGTGCATCACTTGTTTTTCAGCTTGGCGCGACACAACTGGATCAGTTTAACCGGGATCCCGAATTCGGCCATCGCCCCAAACAGTGCTTCACGATGAATGCTGTCGTATGCGGCTTTGAAATCGACGAAAAGATGTTGTGTATCGATTCGAAACTCGTTGGTCTTTTCCAGGATTTGTCGAAGTGTGAATATGTGGTCTATAGTCGATTTGCCGGGCCGGAAGCCGCACTGGTAGCTGCCGATTAGTGCGGTGCAAAATGGTTTTAGACGTTCACACAATACGCTGGACAGGATCTTGTATGTGTAGTTCTTGCAAGAGGTAGGATCGCCTTTTTTGTGGATGGGGCATATAGAGCTGGTATTCCAGTCGTCGGGCATGCTTTCATCTTCCCAAATTCTGCAGATGATCTGGTGCATGCTACCTAACAGGACATCGCCGACAGCCTTGAAGAGCTCTGATGGCTAGCCATCTGAGCCTGCGGCCTTGTTGTTCTTCAGCTTCTGAATTGCTGTGCCGACTTCTTCGATGCTGGGTGGGAGGACTACTTCAGCGGCTGGAGTTGGGATTTCCTCGGTCCCTACCACTCTCTCTTGGTCATGCTCGTTAAGCAGCTGCTGGAAATGCTGCTTAAATACATCCACTATTCCCTGCGGGTCGGTGACAAGATTACCCTTGCAGTTTCGAAGAGCCAGGGTGCCCTTTTTGAAACCTCCTGCAAGGCCTTTGGCTTTCTTGTAAAAAGCTCGTGTTTTATCTATATCCCTAGACTCCTCGATATCCTTGAGCTGGGAGGCTGCGAAGATTCTTTTCTTTTGTCGCAGTAGTTTCTTCTCCTCCCTTCTTCTGGCTCGGTACTCTTCTCGCGCTGCCCTGGTTTTCCTCTGCAGCGCCTTTTGGTACGCCTCCTCGGCTGCTGCTTTTTTCTGTTCATATTCGACATCATACTACGGTTTTCTTGCCGGCGGCGGTGTTAGGTAACCTAGGGCTACTTCCTGAATGGCTGTGCGGCAATGCAGCCACATACCGTTTACAGTTGTGCTCGACATAGGCATATCGGAGAGCCTTTCACTTAGCTGTTCCCTGTAGACTCTGGTAATTTCCGGTGGCTCAGGCGTCCAATGTCGAACCTCGTCACGGTGGTCTGGTGCAACTTTCTGACATTGAACATTCGAGCTCCGAATCTTCTTGCTACGAGGAAATGGTCAGAGTCGACGTTTGCCCCCCTGAATGTTCGCACATCCAGGATATTTTGACAATGAGCACATGGTCGATTGGATTGGCGGTTCGACCGACCGGAGATCGCCAGGTTACTGTGTGGATTCGCTTGCGGTAAAATCTTACGCATTACGAGCTGTCGCAAAGTCCGTGAGTCGGAAGCTGTTATCTGTTGTTGTATCGTGGAAGTTGTGCTTTCCGACCACTCCGCCAAAGGTGTTCTCCTTACTGATTTTGGCATTGAAGTCCTCGAGTACGATTTTGACATCGTACTCCGGACAAGCTCCGTAGGCGTTGTTCAAGAGATCATAGAAGTCCTCTTTGATGGGGTATTCAGCCTCTTCGGTAGGGGCGTGTGCACATATGAGATTGATGTTGTATAATCTGCCTCTGATGCCGGTGACAGCCAGGCAATCATATATAAGTTTAAAGTCGATGACCTTAGACCTTAACCGCTTTCCCACGACAAATCCGCATCCGAACCAGTGCAATCTTTTGTGACAGCTGTAATATATGTCGGGGTGTACTTTTACTAGTGCTGAACCGGGACCAATAGCCCTGAGCATTTCTTGTATAAATCAAATTCACTTCAAAGCGACCGGTCTTTGAGCTGTCATAGTACATAAAAGAGCAAAGCTGTTAACTAGTTATAGAAGATAAGGTTGACAGTGACCGTACGACTCCCCCATGCAGCTTTTCAGGCATGTATCAAGAAGCCTGAGTGTGGTGCTTGGTGTGAGGAGCTCAAAAGGTAGGCGACCAGTTGCCAGGGCTGAAACAAGGTGATTGGATCAAGTTCGACAAGCATCCCGAATTCTGTAAGGCATGGCGATGACGAATGTAGGCTGAAGTGATAGTACTTTGTTGGCTCCTTTCTCTTTCACTATGCGTTATACATGAAAAGTGAGGTCCAGACAGTTTACGCGATAAACATGTTTATATTGTGCTCCACAAAGCGTGATGAAGAACGAGAGTCGGAGCATCTTCTACTATTGTAACCGGAGCATCTACAACAGCACACACTCTCGCCTTTACTACTTAAAGCCATTTAACCTTAACCCTGTCAATTGAATTCAAAATAAGCTTTAGCACGTCAACGGACAGAGCTCCAACCATCACGGCCTTCTAGCGCCCACCCACTACCTTGCTACAGTGACAGATGCAAAGAGTGAGGAGCAAACGACTTTATAATTGCCCAACTCATGGGTATGAGTAGGGTCTTGCGGCCTTCACGTCTATTCTACGAATGCGTTCTCTCGGTAATCACTTAATGTTATTAAATTATGCGGGGTTTCAGGGGTCGCACGTCGATAGCCTATGTTAGTCTATCAGCGGGGCACAACCATTGAATGTATTCATCGCTGCTCGTTGAATTGGATGGAATCAGTTCGGTTAGATTTTAACATTTCCCCGAGTATCTGGAACACATTGTCTACGGATATCGACTATTTTGGGAAAAATGTGATTTAACGCTACCGTTACCGGCGCAGTGTTTAATGTGCTGGACTGTGACGCTCGATGGCGTTGGTGTTATCGGGATCCGAACTCGCTCATCGTGCGTCACAGTCCAGCACATTAAACACTGCGCCACGGCGCCCTCTATATTACTTACTTACTCAGATCGCGTTACAGTTCGGGGTGAGCTAAGGCCTCGACCAATAAGCCTCTCCAACCGGCACGATCTTTGGCCAGCTGCTTCCAGTGCCGTACGCCTAGATGGTTGATGTCTCTTTCCACCTGTGCGCGCCACCTTAGATGCGGCCGTCCTCTGCCGCGCCTTCCTTCCGGGGTGTATTCGAAGACTCTTCGGATCGGAGATGTTTTTTCCATTCGCTCTACATTGCCTAGCCACCTTAGACGCTGTATCCGATGTCGCTGTAAGCCCGTATGGTTCTTAGTTATATCTTCTCCTCCATACACCGTTTGAACAGACGGGACAGTAAATAGTGCGCAGAAGTTTCATCTCGAAACGACCAAGGGCATCTTCATCCGCTTTTGTTAAGGTCCAAGCGTCTGCGCCGTAAAGGAGGACTGGGATGATTAAGGTCTTATATAGCGTCACCTTGATTGTCCGAGAGAGGGCTCTACTTCTCGATTTCCTCTTGAGCCCAAAGAAACAGCGGTTGGCAAGAGTGATTCTGCGTTTTATCTCAACGCTGGTGTTGTTGTCGCTGGTCATCATAGAGCCAAGGTAGACGAAATCCTTGACCACTTCAAAGTTATATCCGCAAATGGTGACGTTCTGGCCAATATGTCGGTGTTGTCCGTCTCTTTTAGATGAGAGCAGATATTTGGTTTTACCCTCATTAACCTTGAGACCCATCTTACCCGCTTCTACCTCAATGCTTACAAAGGCCTCCTTGACGTCTCGCTGTGTCCGTCCAATCACGTCAATGTCGTCGGCGTACGCAAGCATTTGCGTAGACTTGAAATCGTACCTCTTGTCTTGGCCGCCGACTCCTGCACGACCTTCTCAAGCACAATGTTGAAAAAGTTGCATGCAGCGCGTCACCTTGTCTAAATCTTCTTTTAACATCAAAGGTCTCGGTTTGTTCATTACCGACCTTAATGGAGCAGCGAGAATTCTCTATGGTCATTCTGCTCAATCTGACGATTTTGGCAGGGATGTCAAAACTAGACATGGCCCTGTATAGCTCGTCTCTATAAACACTGTCATATGCGTCTTCAAAGTCGACAAAAAGATGCGTAAAGTGCGTATCTTCTTCAAGTTCTGCCGTAGTGTAAATATTTGGTCTATCGTGGATTTCCCTGGCCTGAAACCATATTGGTAGGAACCTATCAGCTTGTCTACGAACGGTTTCAAGCGCTTACACAATATGGCAGAGAGGATCTTGTACGCAGTGTTCAGGAGACTTATCCCTCTGTAATTGGCGCAGTCATAGTGGTCTCCTTCCTCATGGACCGGGCAAACGATGCTGAGATTCCATTCATCGGGCATGCATTCTTCCGACCATATCCTGATCATATCATCGCCAGCTGCTTTGAATAGTTCCGCGGGAAGTCCGTCTGCTCCAGCAGCTTTATAAGTCTTATAAGTCTTATAAGTCTAATAAAGCGCCCTCTATATACGAGTACGTAAACTGACATACACATGCTCTTGGGTGGATAAGAAAGACAAGAATTCAGTTTATTATCTAGGTCGTAAGTCAGTTATAGTACATTGAACAGCTGTCATACAAAAGTCTACAAGGCCTACGGCTTACTTATCTATATTGTGTATGAGCCGCACCTATCTCAAGTAACAACAATCCTTGCATTTACCACTAATCAGCTTAAGCTCGGCATTCATCTCAAATTTCCAATGCGAAATCGGATAACATTTTACTTAACCTTTAAATAAGATACACACTCCGATTCGAGCTACATAATTCGTTCAATGAATCCAACCGCTTCCTAATAGAAAGCCATATGACGCAGCAAACCGCATGGTTACCCACCTCGTTGTGACATACTCGTAGGACTGCTCATATTGGTGCGTGTCTGCCTTGCTACTCTCGGTCTGCCTGAACGCTTGTAATTAGGTCTAAATTGCGCGATGTGTTAAACTGAACTGGATTAAGATCCATTCGATATTCATTGACATACGCACCGTATATGGAAGGGTAAGTCTGCTACCTGTTGCTAGCAGCTCGAATTGACCAGAATGGGGAACGACATCCGGTTCGAGGTAGCGTTAAATCACATTTTTCCCAAAATAGTCGATATCCGTAGACAATGTGTTCCAGATACTCGGGGAAATGTTAAAATCTAACCGAACTGATTCCATCCAATTCAACGAGCAGCGATGAATACATTCAATGGTTGTGCCCCGCTGATAGACTAACATAGGCTATCGACGTGCGACCCCTGAAACCCCGCATAATTTAATAACATTAAGTGATTACCGAGAGAACGCATTCGTAGAATAGACGTGAAGGCCGCAAGACCCTACTCATACCCATGAGTTGGGCAATTATAAAGTCGTTTGCTCCTCACTCTTTGCATCTGTCACTGTAGCAAGGTAGTGGGTGGGCGCTAGAAGGCCGTGATGGTTGGAGCTCTGTCCGTTGACGTGCTAAAGCTTATTTTGAATTCAATTGACAGGGTTAAGGTTAAATGGCTTTAAGTAGTAAAGGCGAGAGTGTGTGCTGTTGTAGATGCTCCGGTTACAATAGTAGAAGATGCTCCGACTCTCGTTCTTCATCACGCTTTGTGGAGCACAATATAAACATGTTTATCGCGTAAACTGTCTGGACCTCACTTTTCATGTATAACGCATAGTGAAAGAGAAAGGAGCCAACAAAGTACTATCACTTCAGCCTACATTCGTCATCGCCATGCCTTACAGAATTCGGGATGCTTGTCGAACTTGATCCAATCACCTTGTTTCAGCCCTGGCAACTGGTCGCCTACCTTTTGAGCTCCTCACACCAAGCACCACACTCAGGCTTCTTGATACATGCCTGAAAAGCTGCATGGGGGAGTCGTACGGTCACTGTCAACCTTATCTTCTATAACTAGTTAACAGCTTTGCTCTTTTATGTACTATGACAGCTCAAAGACCGGTCGCTTTGAAGTGAATTTGATTTATACAAGAAATGCTCAGGGCTATTGGTCCCGGTTCAGCACTAGTAAAAGTACACCCCGACATATATTACAGCTGTCACAAAAGATTGCACTGGTTCGGATGCGGATTTGTCGTGGGAAAGCGGTTAAGGTCTAAGGTCATCGACTTTAAACTTATATATGATTGCCTGGCTGTCACCGGCATCAGAGGCAGATTATACAACATCAATCTCATATGTGCACACGCCCCTACCGAAGAGGCTGAATACCCCATCAAAGAGGACTTCTATGATCTCTTGAACAACGCCTACGGAGCTTGTCCGGAGTACGATGTCAAAATCGTACTCGAGGACTTCAATGCCAAAATCAGTAAGGAGAACACCTTTGGCGGAGTGGTCGGAAAGCACAACTTCCACGATACAACAACAGATAACAGCTTCCGACTCACGGACTTTGCGACAGCTCGTAATGCGTAAGATTTTACCGCAAGCGAATCCACACAGTAACCTGGCGATCTCCGGTCGGTCGAACCGCCAATCCAATCGACCATGTGCTCATTGTCAAAATATCCTGGATGTGCGAACATTCAGGGGGGCAAACGTCGACTCTGACCATTTCCTCGTAGCAAGAAGATTCGGAGCTCGAATGTTCAATGTCAGAAAGTTGCACCAGACCACCGTGACGAGGTTCGACATTGGACGCCTGAGCCACCGGAAATTACCAGAGTCTACAGGGAACAGCTAAGTGAAAGGCTCTCCGATATGCCTATGTCGAGCACAACTGTAAACGGTATGTGGCTGCATTGCCGCACAGCCATTCAGGAAGTAGCCCTAGGTTACCTAACACCGCCGCCGGCAAGAAAACCGTAGTATGATGTCGAATATGAACAGAAAAAAGCAGCAGCCGAGGAGGCGTACCAAAAGGCGCTGCAGAGGAAAACCAGGGCAGCGCGAGAAGAGTACCGAGCCAGAAGAAGGGAGGAGAAGAAACTACTGCGACAAAAGAAAAGAATCTTCGCAGCCTCCCAGCTCAAGGATATCGAGGAGTCTAGGGATATAGATAAAACACGAGCTTTTTACAAGAAAGCCAAAGGCCTTGCAGGAGGTTTCAAAAAGGGCACCCTGGCTCTTCGAAACTGCAAGGGTAATCTTGTCACCGACCCGCAGGGAATAGTGGATGTATTTAAGCAGCATTTCCAGCAGCTGCTTAACGAGCATGACCAAGAGAGAGTGGTAGGGACCGAGGAAATCCCAACTCCAGCCGCTGAAGTAGTCCTCCCACCCAGCATCGAAGAAGTCGGCACAGCAATTCAGAAGCTGAAGAACAACAAGGCCGCAGGCTCAGATGGCTAGCCATCAGAGCTCTTCAAGGCTGTCGGCGATGTCCTGTTAGGTAGCATGCACCAGATCATCTGCAGAATTTGGGAAGATGAAAGCATGCCCGACGACTGGAATACCAGCTCTATATGCCCCATCCACAAAAAAGGCGATCCTACCTCTTGCAAGAACTACACATACAAGATCCTGTCCAGCGTATTGTGTGAACGTCTAAAACCATTTTGCACCGCACTAATCGGCAGCTACCAGTGCGGCTTCCGGCCCGGCAAATCGACTATAGACCACATATTCACACTTCGACAAATCCTGGAAAAGACCAACGAGTTTCGAATCGATACACAACATCTTTTCGTCGATTTCAAAGCCGCATACGACAGCATTCATCGTGAAGCACTGTTTGGGGCGATGGCCGAATTCGGGATCCCGGTTAAACTGATCCAGTTGTGTCGCGCCAAGCTGAAAAACAAGTGATGCACCGTGCAACTCGGTTCTAAGACCTCGAAACATGCACCGGGTTTCGGCAAGGAGATGCGCTGTCATGTGACTTCTTCAACCTGGTGCTGGAGCAGATAGTGTGGCGGGCAGGCGTCAACAGGGAAGGCACTGTCTTCTACAAGCCCGTCCAGCTGCTAGGATATGCGGATGATATCGACATCATCGCGTGTTCTCGCCGTGCCATTGTGGAAGCATTCATGGCGATTGAAGAACAGGCGAACCGAGTTGGTCTTAAGGTCAATGAGGACAAGACGAAGTACATGCTGTCAAGCAAAAACCAATCCGTCGCTCACCACCTGGGACAAAACATAACAATCGACAGCTACAATTTCGAGGTAGTTAAGGAGTTTGTCTACCTCGGGGCAAACGTAAATTCCACAAATGACACCACAGTGGAGATCCGGCATAGAATCGCCCTTGGCAACCGCTGCTACTTCGGCTTGTCCAAACAACTGGGGTCAAAACTCCTCACTCGAAAGACCAAAGTCATGCTTTACAAAACGCTCATTCTGCCAGTCTTGCTGTACGGAGCCGAAAGCTGGACGATAAGCAGGACAGCGGAGCTGATTTTGGGTTCTTTCGAAAGAAAAATTCTGCGCCGGATATGTGGTCCTGTCTGTGAGGAAGGTGAGTGTAGGAGACCGACAGAACCGCAAACCCTATGAGCTGTACAAAGAAGTGTATATAGTCCGGAAGGCAAAGATCCGTCGACTACATTGGCGAAGCGAAGAGGGTCTTCGACTCCGAGCCTCCTGGTTCGAGAAGAAGAGGAAGACCGAACCTCCGGTATAAAGGCCAAGTATTCGCGGATGCAAAACAACTTGGTCTTGATAACTGGAAGCAGCGTAATTTCAGAGGAGGTATTCCTTTGACCAGTATGTGCCCATTCTAGATTAAGACCATTGTGTTGCCACATAGATATATCCACTGCTTTGGAAACAGTCTCGAGCTTCTGATATAGCATATCAGGTGAATCGCCCTGATGTTTGTGAGATCACTTAAAATGTGGAAGAAACGGGCGCCGACGCATAATCTCCTACGCGAGGAAGATGCCTGCGGTGACTTTGAAGCTCTAAGAGAAGGTGTTAGCAAGTAAACCAAGTCTTGTGACATGCAATTTAGTGAATTTTTTTATTAAGTTTTTTGGAAGAGGTGCCCCCACCCACACACTTGAAGCTGTCTTGTGACCTTGAGCCCAGTCCGGCATAGAGGAAGGAGTTCGTTTCCTTCATTAGCTTGAAATGGTTTAGGTAAGTGAGCCCATATATGCAAGATGTCCAATGGGGAAGATATGTTCGGGGTCGCATTTGGATCAAATTAGATCGCCCTACTTACGCAAAAGGCCACCAAACTTTGAATCGGTGGTAGCCGCCCTTTTCCAGACCTCAATAATAAATGTGGGTTTTAAGACTAACAATTAAAGCTAGTGGGCAGCAGTGGGTTTATAACACACTCTGCCTGTCCAAGGTAAGACAGGTATCTCGTCTTGTCTATAGACACCCGTTTGGTGCCTTCAAGGTACCAGAACTTGATATTCACATAACACTTGTACCGCGCTACTGTGTCTCCGTTTACCATTTTATCCAAAGTGCCACGGGATGGTCGTGGTGCAGTCGAGCGGATGGTCTGTAGTTCAAAGTCTGTAGTTCACACTCTGTGTGAACAGTTCAAATATGACACCAAAAGTGCATGGAACAGTTGCTGAGAACTACAACCAACGTGAATATTCGGTCGGTTCCTCTCGAAACCTATCTAGGGCAACCACCCCTGGAGAGTAGTGAACGAACATCTACGACCCAAACCACTGCACTCCGCGATAAACATTATAAGAACCTACGCGAATTTATAAAAAGGATGGTTTTTCTTGTAAGGAGTTATACAATCAAGACCCTTGATCGTCCAATCTTCGTGTACCAGCAGTGCAGGAAATGCAAAGCATTTTCCCAGAATGTTCTACATAGTATCGTGGCAAACTGAATCTTGAAGTTTTCAAAGATGTTTGCTCAAAAGAGAAGGTTTTTTGCAGGATTACTTGTGAGCCTTAGATAAATGGATGGTACAGTACTAGCAGGAGAGAGCGCCGTGGCCCAGTGGGTAGTGTGTTGGCCTCTTACGCCGATGATACGGGATCGAATCCCGACACAGCCATGTCATCGAACGTATTTATCACGGTGCTTCTCCTCACTGGGGTACCGACAAGACCCCCTGTAGTACAGGTGTCAAAAAAAGCTTCTCGAATTTCGCTGTTCGGATCCGGCAATAAACTGTGGGTCCATTTCACCTATGGAAAAATATAATCACACACAACATGGGTGATTGAGAGAAGCTCGGCTTTGGTACTTCATGGACTGTAACGCCAACGTATATCCAAAGGACTAGCAAAGGCCTCGTAGGGGTAGCATCTGCCGACGGATGCTGCCAGGACAAAAAGCGAGTACGAGACTCTACAGCCGAACATCTTGCAGCTCTGCCAGTCAGGTCCTACTTCCACCTCCTCGTGGTACTATCTTGAAATTACTGACGGAAGAGGCCAAATGGCGAGTATCCTGCGCCACCAATCAGGATTAGTGTCGGTTGGGCTACGGTCTAACAAACCATGAGCGTAAAACCACATGCTGCTCAGAAACAAACGACAGCCTCGGATAATCAAATATTGATCGAAGTTGACGACCCTTTAAGAAAACAAAAGACAAACAAGGACCTTCGGTTCTGTACGTGGAATATTAGGTCCCTAAAACAGACCAGGTGCAGCCGAACAACTTGCGGACGTCCTGGACCGCTATAAAGCGGATATAACCGCCATCCAGGAAATGCGATGGAATGGACCGGGTAAAAAGCAGAAAAACAGCGACAGCTTTCAGTATGTGACTGAACGCCTCATAGCGATCCGCATCAAGGCAACATTTTGTAACATTAGCCTCATATGTGCCCATGCCGCCACAGAAGAGAAGGATGACTCCATCAAACATGATTTCTATGATCTCCTAGACAGAACATATGATACCAAAATCAGACTAGGCGACTTTAACGCTAAGCTGGGTAAGGAAAGCATCTTTAAACGGGTCATCGGCAAACACAGCATACATGACACCACATCCGATAGCAGACACAGGCTCATCGACGTTGCCACGGGGGGAAATCTTCTTTTAGCTAGCACACGTTTTCCGTACCTCGATATACACAAAGGCACCTGGCAGATCAATCAGTCACCAACCAGATTGATCACATTGTGGTAGAATCGCAGTCGATGCTGAGAATTTGGAAAAGCCACTTCCGCAGACTGCATAACGCCGTCAGGCAGAATGACACATTCTTAATGACGAAGATCGCATAGAATTCCGTCCCCCTGACCTCGGCAAAGTTGAGATTCCCAAGTCGAATAAAGCTGCTGGCACACACGGATTGTCTGCTGAGCTCTTCAAAGCAGCTGGGGGTGAGATGGTTAGGAGCATGCACCGGCTCACCCGTAAGATATGGTCAGAGGAAAGCATGCCCGGGGAATGGAGTCTCAGCATTGTTTGCCCGATCCACTAAAAAGGAGACCCCTTTGACTGCGCCAACTACAGAGGAATAAGTCTCCTTAATGTCGCATACAAGATCTTCGCTGCAGTTTTATGTGAACGCTTGAAACCGTTCGTAAATAAGCCGATAGGTCTTTTTCAGTGTGGGAAGTCCGCCATCGACCAAGTCTTCACACTACGGCAGATCCTGGAAAAAACCAATGAATTTCAAGTCGACACTCACCACCTATTTGTCGACTTCAAGGCCGCATACGACAGCGTAATTAGAGACGAGCTATATAACGCTATGTCTACCTTTGACATACCTGCTAAACTCGTCAGACTATGGAGGATGACTCTGGAAAACCCACGCTGCACCATCCGAATCGGTGAAGAACTGACCGATAATTTCGAAGTCAAAAAAGGATTTAAGACCTGTGCAAATATCACAGGCCAATACAAGAGGCACAATCGGTTTCAAGTCCTCGCAACTCCTTGCATACGCCGACGACGTTGACATAATAGGTAGAACACAGCGAGATGTCAATGAGGCGTTTGCGAGTATTGAGATAGAGGCGGCAAAATTTGGTTTGACAGTTAATGAGGGCAAAACTGTCCCCGAAAAAGGACATTTACCACCGACGTCTTGGCTAGAACGTGCATACTGGCATATAAAAGTGTGAGGACTTCATATACCTCGACACCGCAGTGACCTGGAACAACGACACCAGTTTCGAAAGCGCAGAATTACTCTAGCCAACCGCTGCTTCTTTGGACTCAGGAGGCAATTGAGTGATTGCGCCCTCTCCCGAACGACAAAGTTGACTCTATATAAGACCCTTATCACGCCGGTCCTGCTGTACGGCGCAGAAGCATGGACACTATTAAAAGCGAATGAGGAGGCCCCTGGTCGGTTCGAGAGAAGGATTTTGCGCGTGAAAGGAAAAAATTAAACCACGAACTTTACGACATGAGTCTGGTCAGTCGTCTACGGATCCAATGCTTAAGATGGCTAGGCCATGTAGAGCGATTGGACACCACAGCTCCAGCCCGTAGAGTCTTTGAATCCAACCCCGAGGGACGAAGAAATAGAGGACGGCCGCACCTAAGGTGGCGCGCACAAATATAGAGGGACCTCAACCAACTGGGCGTGAGGCACTGGGAAAAGACTAGCGAAAGATTGTGCTAGGTGGAGAGGCATGTTGGTTGAGGCCCAGGTTCCCCCCGAACTTTAGAGCTCGCTAAGTAAGTAAATTAAATAAAGCTCTTCCTAAACTGGATTAATTGGGCGTTTAGTCATAGCTTACATTTGCTGATAGGGCGTACGTACCTTATCTCATTAGCCTTCTAATAATTACGCGGTGAAGGTGATAATGAAGTCTTCCCCTATCACTTGCAGAACGAACAACACCTACCTCATCCGGTATGACCTGGTCAATACCTACATTTTACTCTCGCCAGCATCTGTTAAATACTGAAATGGACTTGGGATTTAGTAATGAACTTCAATAAAATGGATTGGCCTTTCACTTCCCAAACGACTTTGTCCCAATTGATGCTTTCGATCAGAATCGAAACACTCTCTTAGCGTCAGATCACGAAAACTCCTTGAGTTTGAGGTTAAGACGGCAGTCATGGTTGCTTGAATGTTGACGTTCACGTGCGAAATCACATGCGACTGGTTGGTCATCTTCCAACCTTAGTACACATTTAGACAGAACTGCTTGAGTGCAAATATTGTGAAGGACGAAATGCACTGTAACTCCCACAGCCATTCTTTCCTGGTTAATGTATGGGTATGTTAGTCGTCATGCGTGTGCATACAACATGGTCTATCATGTAAGTGTATTGGACACTAAATTCCTTGATTTTTCCACTGTGATACTCGTATTGGTCTAAGGCACAAGCATTTAGTATATGAGTTCCTGTCCAGTCCCAATTTGTTTTTCAGGTAATTGCCACCACAGAACCAGCATGTGTGTACGTCGTTAGGGCCCTAAACAACTATCAACAAGTGAAGCGGGTTAATTGGTGGGAATTCGTGTCATTAGATGGAGTTAATTGGCTATGTGAACTGAACAGCTGCTCGGAACTAGGTCAGGCACAAACAGATTTTCATGACCTGCTATCAGGTTGTTATGGTGATTTCCTAGTACTTTGTTCTCAGTGCGATTGACTTACTTAACTATCACAAGGTTGATCTTAATAGGCGTGTATTTGCATAGGTGAATGTGATATAACAATGCGCTTGTGTATCCTTGTTTTGCAGTAGATAGTGTTTTTAAGCCACAAAAGGTGAACATTTCTCCTAAGAATTTCTTGGCCACGTATGCCGATCTCTCTCTCCACACACCGGCTGTTTTGGCACTTTGTGAAAGACAGGTTGATGAAAAGTCGGATTTTAGTCTTCCTGGATATAGCTTAGTGCCATTATTCGTTTCTCACCGCCGCCGTCTCGCCATTTATGCTCGTTGTGATATTGCTTACCAGCTGCTTCCGTAGTATAACCAAACATCATCCTCGGAATTTGATTCCTTATGGCTTAAATTCACACTCCGTTCACTCCGTTCACAATCTAGACAAGATGACGCACTGTCTGCTTCCATCTCTCTTTCCTCGCACTGAAGTCGTTTTAGCGGGCGATTTCAATACAGACCCTTCTCAGTGGCTGCGACATTCAGGACAGACAACACGCGAAGCGAAGTATGTTGCCATTTTTGAATGAGCCGTCGCGTATCCCCGATGTTGCTGTTCATACCGCCAACACACTGGACTTGTTTCTTACCTCCCAGCCTAACAAATACATGATCGATGTATCGTCGTTTCTAGGCTCGTCCGACCACTGCGTGATGTCAGCTAAATTCTCGAACTCCCATCACCCAGTTAAGGAAAAAGCTCCTAAGAGAACATAATGGCTATACGAGGAAGCCAACTGGTGCGGCCTTAAGAACTTCTTTCGAATCTTTAACTGTTCGTTGTGCTTCCTCGTATATAACGTGGACGTCGTCGACTGATATTATAGCAAATATTATCCGAATCGACAAGGCAAATTTAATTCCTAGTCGAATTAAAAGCCCTGACTTGAGCTGCAAAGAGGCTATTAGGCTTAGGGAGCTAATCTTTCGGGCCCATAAGGCAAACAGTTCTGAGGAAAACCGAAAAGAGTACATATGAGCCAGAAATGATTGCAATACCCACATTCGACGGGTTAAATTCCAATCTGACCCACAATAAGGGCGTGAAATCCTTCAACGTCCCAAAGGTAGCAAAAGTTTCTGGTCGCTTCTAAGAAACGTAAAAAACTCAACTGCGTCGTCTACACCAACGCTCATCCACAATGACATACCAGCTAGCAGCCCCTTAGACAAAGCTAGTCTACTTGCTGCACACTTCGTAGCCAGTTTACGGCTCCCAGCTTGTCCATTCCGCATTCGGAAAGGACCCCGACATACACAAATCCGCTGGTCCAGATGGTATTGCCCCAATAGTTCTGAATAGGTGTTCTTCTACGCTGGAAAAACCATTAAAGCTCATTCAATTCCGATATCGAGATCATCCTCCAATGGGGTAAAAACAATACTTACTTAACTGGCGCTACATTTCGGGGTGAACCAAGGCCTCAACAAACAAGCCTCTCCAGCCGGGACGATTTTTGGCCAGCCGCTTCCAGTGCCGCACGCCCAGTTGGTTGAAGTCCCTTTCCAAATGTGCGCACCACCTTAAATGCGGTCGTCCTCTGCTGCGTCGTCTTTTGGGGTTGGAGTAGAAGACTCTCCGGGCCGGAGCGTTGATGTCCATTCGCTCTACATGGCCCAGCCATCCTAGACGTTGGATCCGAAGACGTCTAACTAGGCCGATGTCGCTGTACAGCCCGTACAGTTCCTGGTTGAATCTCCTCCTCCACTCTCCGTTTACACAAACGAGACCTAAGATTGCACGCAGAATTTTCCTCTCGAAACGCCCAAGAGTCTCTTCATCCGCTTTTTATAACGTCCAAGCCTCAGCGCCATAGAGGAGGACCCGGATGATTAACGTTTTGTATAGGGATACCTTAGTTTTTTCGAAAGAGGGCTACTCAGTTACCTCTTGAGCCCTAAGAAGCAGCGGTTGGCAAGAGTTATTCTGCAATTTATCTCAGCACTGGTGTCGTTGCTGTCTGTCACTATCGAGTCAAGGTAAACGAGGTCCAAGACGTGACCAAGACGTCGGTGTTGCGCGTCTTTCTTTGTCCCCATTTACTCTTAGACCCACTTTAGCCGCTTCTGTTTCAATGTTTCCGAACGCCACTTTGACGTCTCGCTTTGTCCGCCCAATAATCTCAATGTCGTCTGCGTAGGTAAGCAATTGTGTAGACTTGAAGTAGATCGTACCTTTTGTATTGGCCGCAGAGTCCCGCAGGATCTTTTCAAGAATAATGTTGAAGAAATCACATGACAGTGCGTCACCCTGTCTAAAACCTTTTTAACATCGAAGGTCTCGGTTAGTTCACTTCCGACCTTAATGGAGCATAGTCATCCTGCACAGTCTGACGAATTTGGCAGGAATGTTAAAACTTGACATGGCTTAAGTTAAGGACTTCGTCTACCTTGGCTCCGCAGTGACCTGGAACAGCGACATCAGTTCCGAAATCAAACGCAGAATCACTCTTGCCAATCGCTGTTTCTGTGGCCTCAGGAGGCAACTGAGTAATAGAGCCCTCTCCCGAACGACAAAGTTGGCTCGATATAAGACCCTTATCATCCCGGTCCTGTTGTACGGCGCAGAAGCATGGACACTATCAAAAGCGGATGAGGAGGGCCTTGGTCGGTCCGAGAGAAAGATTTTGCGCGTGATTTACGGGTCTATAAACGAAGACGGGCTGTACAGCGACATGAGCCTAGTCAGGCGTCTACGGATTCAACGCCTAAGGAGCGGCAGATTGACTAACAGCGCCGTTATACTGTCTGGAGAAGTGATTTTTCCATATTCTCAGCATCGACTGCGATTCTACTACTAGGTGTCCGTTCTCATCCCTGCAGGCTTCCGTTCTGGCTTTATAACCTTGGCATGTTCGCTTTATCTGTTGATAAAATTTGCGAACGTCACGCCTGCAGTAACACCTCTCCAAATCCTCAATCGCGCGCTTCTCGTGCTCTTTCTTCTTTCTTCTAAGAAGCTTATGCTGGGCCATGTAGAGCGAATGGACACCACAGCTCCAGCCCGGAGAGTCTTTGAATCCAACCCCGAGGGACGAAGAAGCAGAGGATGGCCGCACTTAAGATGGCGCACACAGGTGGAAGGGGACCTCAGCCAACTGGGTGTGCGGCAATGGAAAAGGCTAGCGAAAGATCGTGCTAGATGGAGGGGCATGTTGGTTGAGGCCCAGGTTCACCCCGAACTGTAGCGCCCACTAAGAAGAAGAAGAAGTTAAGAGGCGTTCGCTTACATATTGGAAGCTTAAGACCTTTTTCCTAAGTCTGCCTTGAATAACAAATCCGCATCCGAATAAACGTTGTTTATTTTCAATGTAGCAGTTTCCGTAGTAGATATTCAAGTTTTTCATCTGCTTTTTGCCTGGCCCTTGTAAAAACAATAGAGCTGAATTGAACGCATCCAAGACGCAATGCTGTCTCCTGTCGCTTAAGAAGCGTATGACTAGCCCACAGCCATTATCCACGAATGGCACTTGAATCTCAAGAACCGAAATGCTTTCCATCCTGGGTATGTGTATTGCTCACAATCTTAATTGGAACGACCACTTTTTCAGTGTGCTACGAAATGCCTAGGCCTCTTATACAGATGAAAGAAATACCTTTTTCACCCTTAGATTAAGGCGTTCACTCGCCTTAAATTAGAGTTTAACGCCCATGTCTGCTCCGGTGCATCCAGGAACCCAAAACCACAAAGTCACGCGATAAAACTGATAGGTGACTCCATTCGTAGGAATGTTTCCTGCCTCTCCCTCTTTTATCCTTACTTCCATCAATAATGCTCTGATGAAAGAGGCAGTTGCTGCATTCCGCTCGTTCAACATTTCAATATACCAATATACCCTGAAGCCCGCTTTCGGACGTACCGTCAAATATAGAGAATCCTTCATTAAACGAACCACACGAATCTGGAATTCCTAGCCGGATTCGGTCTTCCCCCTCAATACAACATTCACGCATGTAAGACTGGTAAGACTGGAGGTGGCCATGGTGCAGCGGTAAACATCACCGACCTTCGAGCGGAAGGTCTATAGTTCAAAACCGTCTCGAAGATAAGAAAAAATTATGTAACACAGCTGTTGTGAATGAGAAGTGATCAAACATACTGATGACGGCATAACACTCACAGCATATGATCACTTTAAACTCCTACTCTGTGTGTGCAATTCTAATATAACACCATACGTAACTGCATGGAAAAGTTACAGAGAACTACAACCAACCTGAAAATTCGGTCGGTTTCTCTCGAATCCTATCTAGGACAACCACCCCTGGAGAGAAGTGGACGAACACCTACGACTCAAACCACTGTACTCCGTTCCGGCTGTGTGACAAACATCATGCGAGTATAACTCTTGAACCTGTTCGAACCAATGTCCATCGGCATCTCCTCCATCCCTCTTCCTTTCTACCTTCTGCCCGCACTGTGTCGCCGACATAATAAGGTTTAACCTTGAGCGTCTTAATCTAAAGCGTGTGAGTGTTCTGAAATATTCCCCTTTTTACAGAGACTTCCTGACAAAGGTAAGCATCTGCTGCGCGGTGTCACTGTGTTCATAATTAATTTGATTGACCCCAATCATCTTCTAATTATAAATAAAGTGATTCATGTGACGCAGAGCAATCAATCGCGGTTAACAGCATAGAGATAAGGGACAGAGGTTATCCACAAGTTGCAAATCAATGTCAAAAGCTTTGCTTTGCTTTTAGGTGTATGCTCTGTGGACGCAACCGAACAGATTTGGTTTATCAGATCATGTGTCACTATCCGTATTTTATAGGACAGATGCGGGTTTCAGAATATATCTTTTGTTGATAACAAACAAAACACATATCCGAGCCGAGCAACTTGAGGTTTAAGGAAAATATTCGAGAAGCAGTCATGTGCTTATATCACATTTACTTTCGGAATCCGTGAGGTCTTATTTTAATCACCTTACGAGTAATTACTTCAGAAGCTCACTAGCAGATAACTGGCCAAGATTTGAGAGTCAACAGTGATGAAGAGCTCTATTTATCTCTGAAGGGAACCTCTTTTGCATTCTAAAGTACACAGAAGCAACGACTCTCATCGAACTATCAACTAGACACAGAGCTAGAGGATAATATAGAAAGGATTCCAAGCGAGAAGTAGACTTCCACTGTGTAGTTTTCATTGCTAATCCTTCTAAGCCCTCTTATGAATTCCGCAAAATGTTTGCATACGTAAGCGCCTTACCAACCTTCAGTCTACACTGTCTCTTGACTGTAGATGCACGCAAACCTAAATGCGTGTCAGATCCCATCTTACCGAAACCTTCGTAGATCTAATTCCCAGACCTAGGCAGCCCTCGGAGAATTAATTCGTTTAAAAAGGTGTTACGTTCGCGTAAAGTAAAACCTGTGCTCTGCAACATAGTGGGCAAAACCAGGACCCCTGCCCAGATTCAAAAGACATTCTTTTTTGGGTTCCGTCTCCAGCCAAAGCCAGTCCAGCCGCCATAGATGTGCTACGGTACTGAGCTGGGTCTTACGACAATTAACGCACAATCTCATGGGCGAGTTTTACAACAGATTACTACTACAGTTCCGAACCTACGTCCATATACGTCCATATACGACAGCTCTACCCTCATTGCCCACTTCTCGTAGGGTTTCTCTCTTTTTTTTTTTTTTTTTTATCGGATGCTCCGCCATCTGTTAAAGCACTCAGACGCAAATAATGGTCCCGTTTCCCCAAGGAAAATGAGAAGGAGCTTCAGTATTGTAGAGCTAAGAGGTTTGGCACACACCACGTCGGCCTCAAGGGTGCGCCACAGTACGCGAGTAAAGGCGGGACAGTTACAGCGAAAATTCTCTGCAATATCATCATCCTTCCAACATGCAGCACAGGTAGGCGTCTCACTGACGCAGAGATGTTTAGCAAAAGTGTTATGGCCCGTAAAGACTCCCACAAGTCTTCTGCAGTCGATTCCCCTTAAAGACAGGAGGAATGATGCGGATTTCTTGCAGACATCAGGGCATACGCGCTTAGTCATCCTGCAACGTGGATAAACCCTCCATCTACAGTTATGTGTGTAAAACACCCAATCGGACCTGGAACGGATTCAAGTCCTGAGAAGCTCTCCTCTGAACTCATTCTGGCGAGTTCACTAGAGATCTCATTTCCTGGGATCACAGAGTGGCCTGGAACCCATACAAGCCTTTATGAATTTAGTCTACCGACTCTGTTCAGTAAGGGCTTGAGTTCATGCACTAATTTGAAGCTAGTTAGGAGATTGGACACAGCTTGGAGTGCAGCTTGGCTGTCACAGCAAACGCATATGCTCGAAAAACTAAGGTATCCCTATACAAAACGTTAATCATCCGGGTCCTCCTCTATGGCGCTGAGGCTTGGACGTTATAAAAAGCGGATGAAGAGACTCTTGGGCGTTTCGAGAGGAAAATTCAGCATGCAGTCTTAGGTCCCGTTTGCGTAAACGGAGAGTGGAGGAGGAGATGGAACCAAGAACTGTACGGTCTATACAGCGATATCGGCCTAGTTAGACGTCTTCGGATCCAACGTCTAAGACGGCTGGCCCATGTAGAACGAACGGACAGCACCACTATGGCCGGAAGAGTCTTCGACAGCAACCCCGAGGGACGACGCAGCAGAGGACAACCGCATCGAAGTTGGCGCGCACAGGCTGAAAGGGACCTCAACCAATTTGATCTAGTAAGGTAAGTACATAGGCTGTTCTTAGACAGAGGCAGGCAAGTAGGAATGTATAATCGAAAATGGCTTTTCGAAGAGCTTTTCCAGCATGGTTTGACATGTGGTTTGAATACTTACATCGACCACTTCATCAGGCTTGATTTTAACGACCCACACTGTTGTTGGCCTAATCTGTTTAATCTACGGCACCATTGTTCACGAGTTAGTTCCTACTTTTAGCCCATTTCCAGTAAACAACACAATTGCAGTCGCACTCGTATGGCAAAATATTTTGATTCTGATTACCATTAAGAGTGCCAATCTATAGAATGGCAATGTCCACAGTTCGCGGTGGACCTGGGCATCAAACAACAGGCCCCTCCAACTAGTCCGACCTTTTGCTAGCCTTCTGTATTGCCGCACCTCTAGTTGGCTGTGGTCCCCTTCCACCTGTATGCGCCTTCTTAGGTGCGGCCGTCTTCTGTTTCTTCATCCCTCGGGGTTGGATTCAAAGACTCTCCGGCCTGGAGCTCTGGTGTTCAATCGCTCTACATGGGCTAGCCATCTTAGGCGTTGAGTCCGTAGAAGCCTAACTAGACTCATGCCGCTGTACAGCCCGTAAAGTTCGTGACTGAATCTTTTCCTCCATCCCCCTTCTGCGTTTATGGGCCCGAAAATCACGCGCAAAACATTTCTCTCAACCGACCAAGGGCCTCCTTATCCGCTTCTGATAGTGTCCATGCTTTCGCGCCGTACAGCAGCACCGGCATGATAAGGGTCTTATATAGAGTCAACTTTGTCGTTCGGGAGAGGGCTCTATTACTCAATTGCCTCCTGAGCCCAAAGAACCACCGATTGGCAAGAGTGATTCTGCATTTGATTTCGGGACTGATGTCGTTCTTCCAGGTCACTGCGGAAACAAGGAAGACGAAGCCCTTAACTACCTCCAACTTATATCTGCCAATACAAACGTTCTAGTCAAGACGTCCTGCCCTCGTTTACTGCGAAACCAATTTCCGCCACCTCCATCTCAATACTCGCAAAGGCCTCATTGACATCTCGCTGTGATTTGAAATAGACTATGCCTCTTGTATGGGCCAGTGATTTTTGCACAATCGTTTCCAATATGATGTTGAAGAACCCACAAGACAGGGCATCGCCCTATCTAAGTCCCTTTTTGACATCAAAACTATTGGTAAGGTCTCCACCGATTCGGATGCAACAGCGAGCATTCTTCAAAGCCATCCTGCATAGTCTGACGAGTTTAGCAGGGATGTCAAAGGTAGACATGGCGTTGTATAGCTCGTCTCTATTTCCGATGTCGTATGCGGCTTTGAAGTCGACAAATAGGTGGTGAGTGTCGACTTGAAATTCGTTGGATTTTTCCAGGATATGCGGTAGTGTTAAGCTTTAGTCGATGGTGGACTTCCCTGGCCTGAATTCGCGCCGATAAGGACCTATCAGCTTATTTAAAAAAGGCTTCAGCCGTTCACACAAAACGGCAGAGAGGATTTTGTAGGCGATGTTAAGGAGACTTATTCCCCTGTAGTTTGCGCAATCAGAGGGTTCGCCTTTTTTATGGATCGGGCAAACGATGATGAGACTCCATTCTTCGGGCTTGCTTTTCTCTGACCATATCTTACAGATAAGCTGGTGCCTGCTCCTAATCAGGTCATCTCCAGCTGCCTTGAAGAGCCCAGCAGACATTCCGTCTCGCCAGCAGCCTTATTCGACTTGAGTTTCGATATGGCAATCTTAATTTCGTCGAGGTCAGGAGGACAGAATTCTCAGCATCGACTGGGTGTCGTTCCTTATCCCTGCAGGCTTCCGTGCCGCCTTTATTACCTTGGCATTGTCGCTTTATCTGTTGATAAAACTTTCGAACGTCACGCTTGTAGTAACACCTCTCCAAATCCTCAAACGCGCGCTTCTCGTGCTCTTTCTTCTAAGAATCTTATACTCCTCCCTTCTTTTTAACTCGTAGAGCCCCCGAGCTGCTCTTGTTCTTTTATGCAGCGAGGCCTTATACGCATCCTGCTTCGCAGTATGGATCCTCTTGCACTCGTCATCGAACCAGGTGTTTCTCGTGGTGATTCCCAAAACTTCGGATTCAGAGCTTTTCAGGGCTTGTACGCAAAGGCTCCACTGCTGTTCTATTGATAGTGTGGAGGGTTGAGGTGTATTGGAGAGCTTAAGGGAGACGCGATCGGTAAAAGTACGAGCGGTTTCTGGCGATAGTAGCTTTTCGACGTCATAACTTTGTATTCTTACTCTACTCCGCTGCGTTCGTGATATCCGTAAGCGCATCTTGGTTACCACAAGATAGTGGTCCGAGTTGATGTTAGCCCCTCGGAAAGTTCGAACATCAAGAATAGTGGGGGGGTGTCTGACGTCGATCGCGATGTGATCAATCTGGTTGGTGGTCGATTGATCAAAAGACCGCCAGGTACCCTTGTGGATATCGAGGTGCGGAACGCGCGTACTGGCTAGAAGGAGATCTCGGCCCGTAGCAAGATCAATCAGCCTGTGTTCCTTATTGGAGGTGGTGTCGTGTAGGCTATGTTTGCCGATGACTCGCTCCTCACCCAGCTTAGCATTGAAGACTCCTAGGACAATTTTGGTGTCATAGCTGTCTGTCTAGGAGATCGTAGAACTCATCTTTGTCGGAGTCATCCTTATCTCCTGTGGGCGCGTGGACGCAGATCAGTCTGATGTTAGAAAATTTAACCTTGATGCGGATCGATATGAGGCGTTCGCTCACATGCCGAAAGCTTAGGACTTTTTGCCTTAGTCCGCCTTGAACAATCGTTGTCCTCTCCCCCTATAGCAGTCGCCGTAGTAAATGTCGCAGTTTTTCATCCGCTTTGTACCCGGTCTATTCCATTGGATTTTCTGGGTGGCGGCTAGGTCCGCTTGAAAAACTAAGTGCGGTCTAGGGCGTCTGCAAGTTATTCGGCAGCACGTGGTCTGTCTAAGGACCTAACATTGTACATACAGAGCCGAAAACCATTGTCCTTTTATTCGCTTTTGCAAGGGTAGTCAACATTGATCCGGTCCGTTTTATCCGAGGCTTGTGGTTGTTTCGGAGATTGCTAGGCCGTAGCCTAACCGACTAATCCTGTTTTTTAGCGCAGGGAGTTCGACATTCGCCCGTTTCCGTCTGTAATCTCCAAGGAAATCTCCAGATGGCATCACGAGGGAGTGAGCATGCGACTTCCTAACAGTGCCGCAAGATGTTCGTCTGCGGTGGCTCTTCTCGCTTATTAGCAGGCCAGTATTGGAGAATGTTCTTCTTGGGTGGCGTTATAGCCCATGAAGGATCAGAGCCAAGCTTCCCTCAATCACCTTATTTTTGTTTTACACAGGTGTAAGGGACCTACAGTTTAATGGCGATTCCGAACGGCGGCGTGAGTCGAGAAGCTCTTTCATGGCTGTAATACCCCGCCGAGGAGGGACGTCGCGAAATAAACATTCAATTACGTTGGTGTTATCGGGATCCGATCTCGCTCATCGTGTTTCAGAGTCCAACACACTAACCACTGCGTCACGGCGCCCTGATTATGTGGCAATTTTCGAACGATTGCATAAACGTACTTCAAGGTAGGGAAATGACTCCAAGCGTAGTCGAAGGTTTAATAACTTTCTCGATTTCCTGACCCACATTCGATTGAAAATTTGTGGCTTAGTTGTGGGAAGCAATTTCTGTTGAAACCTGCCACAAATCAAATAACGAAAAAGCAGAGTCGAGATCGCCCTGAATATTAAGTAGATGCTTCTTGCATACAAAATACTTGCATAATGGAGAGCAAAAGGTCCAGCTGCTAGGTTGGACTAATAGTTGAATGTGAACAACTAGACTTGCCTACGTCCAAGTGCTCTTCTATATCTAAATGTAGACACTTGGCATAAGTACAGCCGTAGCTTGGAACACTTTTCAGTAACTTACTAATGGCTTATTCAAACCACTCTTTCCCGCAATCACATCGGATTACAAAGAAAGTCGAAAAGATAGTTACTGTTCAGATAGTTCTGTAAAGATCTAATACACTTAGTGCGGTTTACCAGAATGTGGAAGATTTTCTCAGCAAAGTGCGAAAGATACAATATACATCCAACAAATCAAAACCACAAATTGGTCAGACAATCAAAACAACCTGCTCTGCTCCCAAGTTAAATACGGCCTGTCCGGGGGACTGAATCCAAAACGTGATTTACTAATATGTAAGTGAACCAATTCGTGGATCAATTCTGATTCATGTACATATGTATCTAGGTACGTGTGGAAACTTGATTACGTTCCGCATGTGGCTGGAATTCAGGTGGTTTTGGTAGAAGCTTACTTGAGCTTATTAGAACGTTCGGTATGACTAATGCAATTCAGTGTTTGACAATAATTTCGAGTATTATGCGTATAAATAGGTTCATACAAGTACCATTCTACGATCTTACATACTTACTTACAGTTCGGGGGGAACCTGGGCCTCAACCAACAAGCCTTTCCAGCTTGCACGATCTTTTGCCAACTATTTCCAGTATCGCACGTCGAGATGGTTGTGGTCCCTTTCCACCTGTGTGCGCTACCTTAGATGCGGCCGTCATCTGCAGCGTCGTCCGTCCGTGCTCGAGTCGAAGACCCTTCGGGACAGAGCTGTGCTGTCCATTCGCTCTACATGGCCTAGCCATCTTAGATGTCGGATCCGTAGACGTCATACTAGGCCTATATCGCTGTACAGCCCATACTGCTCGTGGTTGATTCTTCTCCTCCACACTCCGTCAACATAAATGGGACCGAACGTTGTACGCAGGATTTTCCTCTCAAAACGACTAAGTGCCTCTTCATCCATTTTAGACTAGGGGTGGCCGTGGTGCCGTGGTTAACATCATCGAGCGCCGAGGTCTATAGTTCAAATTCGCTTCATAGCCAATAAAAAGTAATTCCTATACGGACAAAAAGTATGCAACGCAGTTGTGAATGGAAAGTGACCAGACGTTCTGCTGCAGGCATAACACTGACAGTATATGGTCGACTGTAATTCCTCCTCTGCGTATGCAATACTAAAGTGCTTGAACGAATTACTACGGACTATAACCAACGCGGAATTTGGTCGGCTCTCGTCCTATCTAGGACAACCACCCCTGAGAGTAGTGAACGAACATCAACGACCCAAACCACTGCACTCCGTTCAGGTTGTGTGTGTAAACACATCATAAGAGAATATACAAAAAAAAAAACTCTTGTACCTGCGCGAGTCTCTAAAAAAAAAACAAAAGGCGGTTTTATAGAGGGTCACCTTAGTTAGCCCTTTGTAGGACTAACAACGACCTCGTAGGGGTAGCATCTATCCGACGGATGCTGGCCTGCTAAAAAGAGAGGAGAGCCACCGCAGACCAACATTTTGCGGCACTGTTAGTAAGTCCCATCCACACCTCCTCGTGGTGCCATCTGGAAATTACAGACGGGGAAGGAAAAAAGGAGTGGTCGGTTGGGATAGGGGAGAGGGGAGCGAGCAAACAGAGCAAAGAAGTTGATCGCGTTTAACTTGGCAAACGCCAGCTTCGATCTCCGTCCCTGCTCAATCCAAGTTGACACACAGACTCCGCGTGGTCTCCCCTGGATAGCTATACTGGCACCCGCCAGGTAGTGAACCACTGTGTGCAGCGACCCGACCCCTTCTTCGTGGGGAAAGAGGAACCTGGCCCTCGAGGTTGTGGGTTGCGCTTAGGGTTAACATCCCTATCGCATTTAACCAAAGTTTGTTAAGAGACAACTAACAGCCTTGGAAACGGACGGATTACATGTTGACGACCCCCGCAAACGTCTAAAAGGAAACGAATTCCGGATCTGCACCTGGAACGTTAGTTCCCACAACAGACCCAGGTGCAGCCGGACAACTGGTCAACTCTTTGTCGCAGCCAAGGTACGGATGCAAATTTCTCAGAATCAACGGAGTCGAGTAAGAGCACTAAAATTTAACGTCGGAAAGCTGCAATCGCAGGAGACCGCCAGGACCTTCGCCGATCAAGTCTCCCTCAAGCTCTCTCAAGTCCCGATGCAATCTGCAGAAACCGTAGAACAGCAATGGAGTCGTTGTCAGAACGCCATTAGAGAGGCCGCCTTAGATGTATTCGGTTTCAAGCCACCACCGTCGAGAAACCCTTGGTTTGATGATGAGTGCAGACATACCCATGTAGAGAAATAGAATACATACATGGCCACATTGCATCGACGGACGAGAGCAGCCCGCGAGCTCTATGAACAGAAAAGGAGGGAGGTGCATGCGCTTCTGAGAAGGAAAAAGAAGGAGCATGAGAAGTTACTGCAGGAACGACGTTCGAAAATTTTACCCGAAAGTCAAACGAACATGCCAAGGCTATAAAGCCAGAACAGAAGCCTGCAGGGATGAGCACGGACAAATAGTAGTGGAGTCACAGTCGATGCTGAGATTGTGGAAGGACCACTTCTGCAGACCGTATAACGTCGATGATAGTCAAAATGCCGCCGTCAGGCAGAGCGAACCATGGAGAAAGACGAACGAGAATCCCGTCCACCCGACCTAGACGATGTTAAGATAGCGATATCGAAACTTAAGTCTTATAAAGCAGCTGGCGATGAGATGGTCAGGAACATGCACCAACTCAGCTGCAAGATATGGTTGGAAGAATGCATGCCGGATGAATGGAATCTCAGCAGCGTTTGTCCGGTCCATAAGAAAGGAGTACCCTATGACTGCGCCAATTACAGAGGGATAAGCTTCCTGAACATCGCTTGGCTGTCACAGCAAACGCATATGCTTTCCCCCCTCCAACATAGTGCATGAAGACAGACGCATGTTTTCCTAACGAGAAGTGCAGTCGGATGTTTTCGCGCTCAAAGAAGACCCCAGCACCGGACCCCTGTCCAGACCTGGAGCCATCCGTGAAAGTGCGAAGACTATCCCTTTCCAGGTTCAGTATCCAGCCAAAGCCAATCCTGACGCCATGGAAACTCAACTGTGAAATTACGGCGCAGTAGAATAACGGGCGTCAGTGTGTCAGACGGCATTTCCATGAGACAGGTATCGCAGGACAATTCTTGCGCAAGCGCGCCGTTATTCCTATGCGAGCTATACCAAAAACCATTTCTCTTCAGACGAGACATGGCTTTCAAAGCACACCCTCTGATAAATACATCAAGAGGCGTGCTGGGGAAGGCCCCGTGAAGCTGAGACAAACCCTTCTCTGGAGTTTGGTGAAAGAGGCTACGAGGTGTTTGGGTTTTAGTCTATTCCACCAGACAGCCGGCGATAGACCCCATGTTTTGCCAAAAGCTCCTTTGCATTGCCAGAAAGCTGACAACGCTTTGGTGGTTTTTGACTCAACATGCTTTGACCAAAGAAGCTTGCTATCTAAGATGACTCCTAAATACTTAGCCTCCTTGGATATCGGGATTGAGGTCCATTTTGGTACCAGCTGAGTTATGTCAGTATTTTTCCTCCTTCTCGTAAAGAGAATGACATCGGTCTTAAGAGGATTGACTGACAGCCCATTTCTAGTACACCAATTATCGATCACATTTAGCACCGCCTGTGCTTTGAGGCGGACAGTCGCTAAACATGAGCCGACAGAGAGAATCCCGACATCATCCGCATAGGCCTGGGCATAGATTCCAGAGGCATTGAGAGCATCAAGCAGAGAATCGACCACCATGCCCAATGAGCATTGCCTTGATCCATAGGACCATTGCCTCATCTACGCCATGATGTCTGGCAGCGTTGTACATGCTGTCCAAAGTTGCGTTATCAAAAGCTCCCTCAATATCGATGAAAATGCCCAGCGCGTTTTGAAGCGTAGTCTCGCAGGATTTTCCGCGCTGGCAAGCATGTTGCATCTCCGAAAGAGGGTGCATTCGAAGGGCAGTTTTGCGCACGCGCAACTCTACCAGTCTCTCCATGCTTTTCAGCAGGAAGGATGTTAGACTTATTGGTCTGAAGCTCTTGGCAAGTGAGTAGTCCTCTTTTCCTATTTTGGGGATGAAGAACACCTTCACTGTGCGCCAAGGAACGGGTATGTGAGCAAGTGCTAGACTAGCAGTGAAAATTCTTTTCAGAGTAGGAAGCAGCTGCCTTATACCTTTCGCGGCATAACATGATATATCCCGTCGGTGCCCGGCGATTTGAAGCCATCGAAGGATGCCACAGCAAATTCAATAGCTTCAGTCGTAACACGCGCGACGCAATATACCAGCTACGCCGAGTTGTTTTCATCGTTTCAGTTGCAGTTTCCCTTGAAGGAGTGTGCAACGAGCCGATGTCGATCTGATTTCCCGGGAAATGAGTCCCAAACAGTAAACTAAGAGTTTCCGCTTAAGACTCAGTAAAGGTACCATCAGATTTTCTGAGTGCATCTAGCCTAGTCGGTCTTCCCCGTTTGAGGACTTTAACCAACTTGCTAGTCGCACTCAGAGACTTGATCTCTTCTCAGAAGGTCCTATAAGAACCATCGACCTACGAATAAGTTTCTCATATTCTCTCTGCTTCGACCGATACTTGTTCCAGACATCTTCCGAATTCGATTTGAGCGTTCTATTCAGAATAATTCTGGCTTCTCTGCGAAGACTTTAGAGCTCGGCATTCCACCAGGGGACCAATTTCCTGCAGAGAGGTTTGCTGACAGGACATGCGTGTTCAAAACAACTGGTGATGACGCTATTCAGGTTATGAACGGCGTTCTCTACCAATTGTTTCGTTCTAAGTTTAGGGAGTGGATTTCTCAAGCTCCTCGCTAAACCGTACCCAGTCCGTCCCTCTCGGATTCCGTCTAGGTTGCAAGGAAGAGATCCCACAACCTAATCGGAATTCGATATATTTTCGGTCCGACAGCGTAGCATCAGGCAAGACTCGCCAGTTAGTGATGTCCTTCACATATCTGTTGGATAGGGTCAGGTCAATCACCTCCTGTCGTCTTGTCGTAACAAACGTTGGTTGAGAGCCAACCTTGTTGATGGTAAGGTCAGACTAGAGAATGAAGTCTAAAAGACGGTCCCCTCTTGTGTTACACCTGCTGCTGCCCCTTTTTTGTTAAAAAAGGTTTTAGACAGGCTGTCAAGTGATCTTTTTAACATCACACTTGAAAAGATGGTGCGGCACTCTGCGGCCAATACAAGAGGTACGATTTACTTCAAGTCTACACAATTGCTTGCCAACGCAGATGACATTGATATCATCGGGCGGACAAGGCGAGACGTCAGTGTGGCGTTCGGAAGCATTGAAGCAGAAGCGGCTAAGGTGGGTCTAAGGGTAAATGCTGTTTTCGTAATCAGCACTCTTTACTTAGTCAGAAACAGTTGTCAGAAACACTTTTCTGTATTAGCACTCAAGTCAATATAGGTTTTGGGGAAATTATTGATTCAGCCTCGACTATATTTACACAGAATGTACACCACTGAAGCCCCATTTAAATTTCGTTGGAGAAGGTAAATACAAATAAAAAGATAGGGACACATCAGCTCTGTACACACTCCCAACTTCACATGGAGTTCTCTCGCGAACTGGCAATAGTGTGCGATTTAAAAATGAAATCGATTAGAATCTAATGTTGTAGTTGCCTCTCCCTGTCCTATATCCCCAGCAAGTGGGAGGTAGCCAAAGTCATTTTCATACCCAAGGCAGGCAAAAGCTTCCCACACGTATGCAAATGACTTGAGGCCTATCAGCCTTACTTCTTTTCTATTGAAAACTCTAGAGAGGATTTTAGATGCACACAAACGTCACAGCTGTATCTCAGGAAGGCTGTCGGATAACCAACATGCCTACAACAAAGGCGAATCGGTAGAAAACGCACTCCACTCACTGGTCAGCAACAGAAAGGTCACTGGAACGTAAGGAATACACTTGAGGGCGCCTTTAACAATGTTGACCATGGGCCGTCACCAAAGCGCTGTCTGATCTGGGTGTTACGGGATCAGTGATAGAACTTATAGGACAACTGGTAACGCAAAGAGTAGTCAAAGCCAACTTCGCTGTTGCCGTCTCAACTAGAATGGTCACAAGAGGTACACCACAGGGTGGAGTACTCTCTCCTCTCCTCTGGAATGCGGTGGTCAACGAACTACTACTGTTGCTCGAACAGGAAGGGCACGCTGTGACCGCCTTTGGAGATGATATTGCTCTTGCCGCCACAGGAAAATTTCCCAGCACTCTAAGCTACCTAATGCAGGGTGCATTACAAAGAGTAGAAACCTGGATGCAGTATTATGGACTTGGGGTCAATCCTAAGAAGACCGACCTAGTAGTGTTTACAATTAAATATGTGGCCCTTCGACCCACCGAGGCTGGGTAGAACCCAATTAATAATCAAAGATAAGGCTAAATACCTAGGCCTAGTCCTTGACAGGCCCATGAATTCTAGGTCGACACGCACCATCTTTTCGTCGACTTTAAAGCCGCATATGACAGTGTTTATAGAGACGAGCTATACAGAGCCATGTCATGTTTTAACATTCCTGCCAAACACGTCAGACTATGCAGGATGACTATGGAGAACTTTCGCTGCTCCATTAAGGTCGGAGGTGAACTAACCGACCCCTTTGATGTTAAAAATGGTTTTAGACAGGGTGACACACTGTCATGTGATTGAAGCAGAAGCGGCGAAAGTGGGTCTAAGGGTAAATGGGGACAAGACCAAATATATGCTGTCCTCCAAGAAAGACCGTCTGACCGTCTTGGTCAGAACGTCACCTTCGGCAGCTATATTTTTTGAAGTAGTCAAGGACTTCGTCTACCTTGGCTCGATAGTGACAAGCAGCACCGACACCAGCGCTGAGATAAAACGCAGAACTACTCTTGCCAAACCGCTGCTTCTTTGGGCTCAAGAGGCAACTGAGTAGTAGAGCCCTCTCTCGAAAAATTAAGGTATCCCTCTACAAAACCTTAATCATCCCGGTCCTCCTCTACGGCGCTGAGGCTTGGACGTTATCAAAAGCGGATGAAGAGGCTCTTGGACGATTCGATAGGAACATTTTGCGTGCAATCTTTGGTCCCGTTTGTGAAAACGGAGAATGGAGGAGGAGATTCAACCAAGAACTGTTCGGGCTGTACAGCGACATCGGTCTGGTTAGACGTCTTCGGATCCAACGTCTAGGATGGCTAGGCCATGTAAAGCGAATGGACGTCAACGCTCCGGCCCGAAGAGTCCTCGACTCCAACACCGAGGGACGACGCAGCAGAGGACGACCGCATTTAAGGTGGCGCGCACAGGTGGAAGGGGACCTCAACCAACTTGGCGTGTGGCACTGGAAGCGGCTGGCCGAAGATCGGGCCGGCTAGAGGGGCTTGTTGGTTGAGGCCCTGGTTCACCCCGAACTGTAGCGCCATCAAAGTAGGTAAGTAAGTCCTTGACAGGAGGCTTAATTGGAAACACAACATTCTTGATCGTGTCAAGAAAGCAACCACTGCCCTCTACAGCTGTAGGAAAGTGGTGGGCAAAAAGTAGGCTTTCCAACCAACCATTATGCACTGACTCTATAAGGCCCATCCTCCTGTATGGTTGACTGCTCTGGACAAGGCAGTCTATTGAAACCTTCTGGGGAAAGTACAAAGATCGGCCAGTTTATATATAAGCGGAGCGATCAAATCAACGCCCACGGCCCTAAATATCCTATTACATACTCCACCGTTGGACGTCTTCAGTAAGCAAGTTGCTGCCTGCGCGGCCCTGCGGATTAGGGGCATAGCAAAATGGCCCTCATCACATAAAGGGCATATTAGCAGCCTCAATCATTCCGCAGAATGTGTTCACTAGGAACCTCGAAGCTGCCTTTCCATCCAGGGAGGAATCGGCTGAAGGAAAAGTTATACCACAGTACCCGATTTCCCTCTATACCCATGGCTCCAATATAGAGTCGGGTGTAGGTAGTGGAGTCTTCTCCAAGGAACTTAATCTCAACCTATCATAACTCGACTCCCAAATCACTGCAGTGTGTATCAGGCAGAATTAACAGCGATAACGTAGGCCCTTGCATGGCCCAGGATCAATGTAATATCCGCTAAGGATATTATCAGTTGCACGGACAGCCAATCGCCGATAAAATCCCTGGCGGCGGTAACCCACAAATTCAAGACATCCCTCGGGGTAGATCGTTGTAAAGTGTTTTTCCAAGACTGTGGTGGGTTCTGTGAGGTCTAAGTTTTCTGCCATAGTTTACCTGTTATTCAGGATGGAGGAGTGGCCAGTGACATAGCTCGTCCAGTTCGAGTCTCATGGCTGTTCGTGTGGCAATTTGCTTGCCGAAGATATCGAGTGGTGTAAGGTCGAGTATCATGTTAAGCGCGGCCGTTGGGGTGGACCTGAAGGCCCCGGTAATGCACATACACGTCAACCTTTGTACCTTCTCGAATTGCTTGAGGTTTGTTGTCTTGTCCAGTGCTGTCCACCAAACTGTCGCTCCATACATTAGTATGGGTCTGACGACCGTGATGTAGAGCCATTGGGTGATCTTGGGGTTCAATCCCCATTTTTTTCCTAAGGCTTTCTTGCATGTGTAGAGAGCTATAGTTGCTTTTGTAGCTCTTTCGGTTGTGTTGCTCTTCCAGGTTTATTTCCTATCTAGTATAATGCCAAGGTATTTGGCATTGGAGAAATAGCATGAGCTCCGTTTTCTGGGGATTCACCCTGAGCCCGTTGCTATGCGCCCACTTGCAAAGAATTGAGAATGCCGTTTGCGTACGGTCATTCAGTGTGGATAGGTATTTACCTGAGATTGAAATGGCAACGTCATCGGCGTAGGCAATAACGTCCAGGCCTTCTTTCTCCAGTTTAATAAGTTGCTCGTTTACAACTACATTCCAGAGAAGAGGTGAGAGGACCCCTCCTTTCGGGGCTCCTATGGTAACCACTCTGGTGGTTGCTTGGCTTCCCCATTTGGAGTGAATCCTGCGCGTTAATAATAACTCGCTGATCAACTCTATCAGAGTCGTCTCCACCTTTAGCTTTTCAAGCCCTTAGACTATTGCTTTCGGAGTTACGTTGTTGAAAGCGCCCTCTATGTCTAGGAAGGCAGATAGTTTGATCTTTCGATTTTCCTCTCTAGTGGCTGTTTCGACAGATCTACCCTTACAGTAGGCATGCTGTGCCTTAGAAATTAGGGACCGCTCCAGGTTGTGGATATGTGTAAGTCTATCAGCCTTTCCAAAGTTTTTAGTACAAAGGATGATAGATAGGCCTTAGATCCTTGGGAGAAGTGTGTGAGTTTTTGCCGGCCTTAGGGATGAAAAGTACCTTCGCGCACTTCCACTTTTCTGGAATATGACTCCAAGCTAGGCATCCTTTAAAGATAATCTCTAGCCATGGTATAGTCCATTCCATAGTTTGTGTGAATTCGATAGGGTAAATTTCATCCGGACCTGGCGATTTATAGGGCTTGAAACTTTTCGACGCCCATGTAATTTTCTCTCTGGAGATAGAATGATCGTACTTTCCCTCTATTGCCGAGGAGAGGTGAGTTCCTCGCGAATACACTGCGTCTTGCAATTCATAGCAGCCTGGGAAGTGCCTATTAAGGAAAAGATTTAGAGTTTCTTCCTCCGACGTTGTCCAAACTCCGTTTGCTGTGAGGCAGCTCGGAGATTGTGGATCTTTCGAGAGTATTTACTGAATTGTTCTCCATATCATTGAAGAAGAGTTTCCAAGACAGCCTTTGTTCTTTCCTCAGGGTTTGCTTGTACACTCTGAGTGAATCTTTGTATAGGCTCCAGTCCCTGTCGTTTCTTGTACTCTTTGCTTTATTGAGGAGCTTGCTTAGATCTGCAATCCACCAAGAAGGTAAGAGTTTTTTCTTGATTTGTGGATTACGCAGCTGTTGACTCGTGTGTTGCCCAAAGTGTTTGTTAGGATATCGACCATATTGTCTATATCTAACGTAGACCGCGGGGGGTCAGGGGTCTTGTTTGCTATAGAATAACTATAGATTCTTCTTGGGTTGCAGGATGAGTCAATTGGGGTTGGGACCGTGAATGCTAGGTTGAAAACCAGGTATCGATGATCTGAGAAGGAGTGTTCCTCAGAAACCTTCTATTCTATACAAGGGCGCCGTGGCGCAGTAGTTAGTGTGTTGGACTCTGACGCACAATGAGCGAGTTCGGATCCCGATAACACCAACGCCATCGAATGGTTAACTCGCGGCGTCCCTCCTCGACGGGGTACTGGCAAAACCCCCCGTAGTATACTTGCCATGAAAAAGCTTCGCGATTCACGCCGTTCGGAATAAACTGTAGGTCCCTTTCACCTGTGTGAAAAATAGAACCACACACAACATGGGTGTTTGAAGGGAAGCTTGGCTCTGGTCCTTCATGGGCTCTAACGCCACCAAAGAAGGAGAATTAACGAGAGAGGGGGATACTAGAGTTAAGTCTAGTACCTCCCTACATGTGTCAATAAAGACATATCAAAGTACCGTTTCAATTGTGTGTATAAAAGAGCGACGCGAATAGGAGTAGATAGGCAGTCTTGCGAAGACAGTATAAGCATACAAAGCCTTTCTTGGAGCTATACTGCTAGCAAAATTGTTGTTTTTTTGACAAGTGGACAGATTGAACAACTTCGGTTGGTCATATGGCCCTCTAAATCTTTTTGGGGTTTTCTTGGAATTTTTTATGTCCGCCTACAGCGGACGACCAACTTGGTAGCTTCCAGTGGCTACAAGTAGTTACAATATCAATTAAATTCGGTGAAGAAAGAGACCTTTATGGGTCGACTTGGATTGATTTCAAGTCAATCGTGTGACCTGTTCTAGAAGTTAAGATAAAAATCTTTTTTCATTTTTTTGTACACCTTTTCCAGTTCCTCATTAGGTATTACTTACTTACTTAGGTGGCGCTACCGTCCATGGTGAACCTGGGCCTCAACCAACAAGCGTCTCCAGCTGGCACGGTCATTGGCCAGCTGTTTCCAGCGCCGCACGCCCAGTTGGTTAAGGTCCCCTTAAACCTGCGTGCGCCACCGATGATGCGGCTGTCCTCTGCCGCGCTTTTCTTCCGGAGTGGAGCTGTATTTTCCATGCGCTCTACATGGCTAAGCCACCTTAGACGCTGTATCCGTAGACGTCGTACCAGGCCGATGTCGCTGTACAGCCCGTACAGTTCTTTGTTATATCTTCTCCTCCATACACCGTCTGAATAAACGGGACCGTAGATAGTGCGCAGAATTTTCCTCTCGAAACGACCAAGGGCATCTTCATCCGCTTTTGTTAAGGTCTTATACAGTGTCACCTTGGTTTTCCTACTCTACTTCTCAATTGACTCTTGAGCCCAAAGAAACAGCGGTTGGCAAGTGTGATTCTGCGTTTTATCTCAGCTCTGGTGTTGTTGTCGCTGGTCATCAGTGAGCCAAGGTAGACGAATTCCTTGACCACTTTAAAGTTATATCCGCCCATGGTGACGTTCTGGCCAATACGTCAGTGTTGTCCGTCTCTTTTAGATGAAAGCAGATATTTGGTTTTACCCTCATTACCCTTGAGACCCATCTTAGCCGCTTCTGCTTCAATGCTTACAAAGGCCTCACTGACGTCTCAATGTGTCCATCCAATCACGTCAATGTCGTCGGCGTACGCAAGCAATTGCGTAGACTTGAAATAAATCGTACCTCTTGTCTTGGACAGTGACTCTTGCACGGTCTTTTCAAGCACGATGTTGAAAAAGTTGCATGACAGCGCGTCACCTTGCCTAAATCCTTTTTTAACATCAAAGGTCTCGGTTGGCTCATTACCGACCTTAATGGAGCAGCGAGAATTCTCCATTGTCATCCTGCACAGTCGGACGAGTTTGGCAGGGATGTTAAAACTAGACATGGCTTTGTATAGCTCGTCTCTATATACGCTGTCATATGCAGCCTTGAAATCGACGAAGAGGTGGTGAGTGTCGATTTGGAATTCCTCTAAGATCTGCCGTAGCGTAAATATTTGGTTTATTGTGGATTTCCCTGGCCTGAAACCACACTGATGAGAGCCGATCAGGTTATCCACAAACGGTTTCAGGCGTTCACACAATACGGCAGAGAAGATCTTATATGCGATGTTAAGGAGACTTATTCCCCTATAGATGGCTCCTTTCTTATGGACCGGGCAAACGATGCTGAGATTCCATTCGTCCGTCATGCTTTTCTCCGACCATACCTTGCAAATGAGTTGGTGCATGCACCTTACCAGCTCATCCCCAGCCACCTTAAGAAGCTCAGCAGGCAGGCCGTCTGCGCCCGCGGCTTTATTAGACTTAAGTCTTGATATTGCTATTTTGACTTCGTCTAGGTCGGGTGGACTGAATTCTGTTTCATTGTCGTCCATTACGAATGGCTCGTTCTGCCTGACAGCGGTATCTTGTCTATCATCGCCGTTATACAGTCTGCAGATGTGGTCTTTCCAAATCCTCAGCATTGGCTGCGGCTCTACTACCAGTTCTCCATTTTCATCCCTGCCATTTGGTATTACGGTATCGGATAAAACGAGTTCCAGAGTCATGGTACCGGCTCTTACCCTATCTGAATCTATGGTTGATGACAAAAACCTCAAGAAAATACACATAAACGCTCACATTACCATGTCTCGAAACACTATATCACATATTCGAACTCTGGGTACCAACAAAAAAGTTGTCCAAAGTCCAAAGTTTCCATTCGCTCCATCCGACCTAGTCTCGTATTATAACTTCCATTGGAAAGTTAACAAATGAAGGTACACAATGGACCAGCAATTACGTCTGTTTGATCCGCCAGGTAGTAGAAACCGCTAACAAAGAAGAGCTTTTTCCTATGTACGTACGATTCACACAACCTATACGAAGCTGAAGTATAACATCGATTTCGTAAGCTTGGCTTACGTATCTGTAATTAATAGTAAGATTAGCAAGATCTGCGTTATACACCTTTGTATACCTTTGTATTTACGGGAAACAAGTTTGATATTTAATGGGACCGCAAGCTCCCAGACAGTTAATTGCCGGTTTGAAATGGATAAGCGGGGTATGGTCCCGACTTATGTTCACTACATGGCCATCGCTAGAATACTATCACACAGATTTGTTTAGAGGAAATAAGCTATGATGCGCAGCTCCTGTGTCAAAGGTATTCCTCATTTACTAAAAATTAAAAGATTTTTACTCAACTTGGAAAAACAGATGAGAGGATCCCCTGTTGGTGCTAAATAGATACTCCAGACTCGATGATCGTTGGCTAAATCTTGACTTTTAAAGAATTGTCCACATTTCGAGTAACACGTTTAAGTACGTTCATATATTCGATACCCAAACTCCATTGCTTATTCATTGAGAACATAAATCTGTAAGATACTCTCTGGAAAGAACACAACACAAAATAGGTCTAAAAGAAGCTCAAAGATACATAGGTATTTCATGAAGACCGGATTTAAAAATAACTGGTTTTTCCTTAAGTGAGCATGAATCTAATTTGTCTGGCTCGACAGTAATAAGTATCTGTACAATACGTACAGTGATCGCCTGGCTGTGATCCGCATGAGAGGCGGATTTCATATCATCAGCCTTATATGTGCACACGTCCGCCCCTACCGACGAGGCTGAAGACCATATCAAGAAGGACTTCTTTGACCTCCTGGACAAGGCATACGGAGCTTGACCGGAGTACGATGTTATAATCGTGCTCGGGGACTTCAACGCCAAAATCGGTAAGGAGAACACCCTTGGCGGAGTGAACGGAAGGCACAGCCTCCACGATACAACAACAGATAACGGCTTCCGACTCGCTGACTTTGCGACAGCTCGTAATGCGGTGATTAGTAGCACAAGATTCCCTCGCAAGCGAATCGACATTGGGCGCCTGAGCACACTGGAGGTTGCCAGAGTCTACAGGGAGCAGCTGAGCGAAAGACTCTACGGTATGCCTACGTCGAACACAAATGCCAATAATATGTGGCTGCATTGCCGCTCAGCCATTCAGGAAGTAGCCGAAACCACCTTAGGATACCTACCACCCCCGACAAGAAACCCGTGGTATGATGGCGAGTGTGAGCAGAAAAAGGCAGCAACCGACGAGGCGTACCAAAAGGCGCTGCAGAGGAAAACCAGGGCAGCGCAAGAAGAGTACCGAGCCAGAAGAAGGGAGGAGAAGAAACTACTGCGACAAAAGAAAAGAATCTTCGCAGCCTCTCAGCTCAAGGATATCGAGGAGTCTAGGGGTAAATATAAAACACGAGCCTTTTACAAGAAAGCCAAAGGCCTTGCAGGAGGCTTCAAAAAGGGCACCCAGGCTCTTCGAAACTGCGAGGGTAATCTTGTCACCGACCCGCAGGAAATAGTGGATGTATTTAAGCAGCATTTCCAGCAGCTGCCTAACGAGCATGACCAAGATAGAGTGGTAGGGACCGAGGAAATCCCAACTCCAGCCGCTGGAGCAGTCCATCCACCCAGCATCGAAGAAGTCGGCACAGCTATTCAGAAGCTGAAGAACAACAAGGCCGCAGGCTCAGATGGCTTGCCATCAGAGCTCTCCAAGGCTGGTGGCGATGTTCTGGTAGGGAGCATGCACCAGATCATCTGCAGAATTTGGGAAGGTGAGAGCATGCCCGACGACTGGAATACAAGCTCTATATGCTCCATCCACAAAAAAGGCGATCCTACCTCTTGCAAGAACTATAGAGGTATATCCCTGCTCAATGTCGCATACAAGATCCTGTCCAGCGTATTGTGTGAACGTCTAACACCATTTTGCACCGCTCTAATCGGCAGCTACCAGTGCGGCTTCCGGCCCGGCAATCCTGGAAAAGACCAACGAGTTTCGAATCGATACGCACCATCTTTTCATCGATTTCAAAGCCGCATACGACAGCATTCATCGTAAAGCACTGTTTGGGGCGATGGCCGAATTCGGGATCCCGGGAAAACTGATCCAGTTGTGTCGCGCCACGCTATAAAATACGCGATGCGTTGTGCAACTAGGTTCTAGGGCTTCGGAACCGTTTGAAACATGCAACGGATTTCGGCAAGGAGATGCGCTGTCAAGTGACTTCTTCAACCTGGTGCTGGAGCAGATAGTGCGGCGGGCAGGCGTCAACGGGGAAGGCACTGTCTTCTACAAGTCCGTCCAGCTGCTAGGATAGGCGGATGATATCGACATCATCGCATGTTCTCGCCGTGCCATTGTGGAAGCATTCATGGCCATTGAAGAACAGGCGAACCGAGTTGGTCTTAAGGTCAATGAGGACAAGACGAAGTACATGCTGTCAAGCGAAAACCAATCCGTCGCTCACCACCTGGGACAAAACATAACAATTGACAGCTACAATTTCGAGGTAGTTAAGGAGTTTGTCTACCTCGGGGCAAACGTAAATTCCACAAATGACACCACAGTGGAGATCCGGCATGGAATCGCCCTTGGCTACTACTACCGCTGCTACTTCGGCTTGTCCAAACAACTGGGGTCAAAACTCCTCACTCGAAAGATCAAAGTCATGCTTTACAAAACGCTCATCCTGCCAGTCTTGCTGTACGGAGCCGAAAGCTGGACGATAAGCAGGACCGCGGAGCTGATTTTGGGTTCTTTCGAAAGAAAAATTCTGCGCCGGATATTTGGTCCTGTCTGTGAGGAAGGTGAATGGAGAAGAAGACACAACCGCAAACTCTACGAGCTGTACCAAGATGTGGATGTAGTCCGGAAGGCAGGGATCCGTCGACTACACTGGCTCGGCCAAATCGAGCGCATGGACATCAACGCTCCAGCTAAGAGGGTCTTCGACTTCGAGCCTCCTGGTTCGAGAAGAAGAGGAAGACCGAACCTCCAGTATAAAGACCAAGTAATCGCGGATGTAAGACATCTTGGTCTTGACAACTGGAAGCAGCGTGCCCGGGACCGTCAAGGACGGAAGGCAGCTATAGCTCAGGCTCAGATCCTCCATGGATCGCAGTAAGTAAGTATCGTTCCGGTCCTGCTGTACGGCGCAGAGACATGGACACTATCAAAAGCGGATGAGAAAGATTGTGCGCGTGATTTTCGGGCCTATAAACGCAGACGTGGGTTTGGAGGAATAGATTCAACCACGAACTTTACGGGCTGTACAACGACATGAGCCTAGTCAGGCGTCTACGGATCCAATGCCTAAGATGGCTAGGCCATGTAGAGCGAATGGACACCATAGCTCCAGCCCGTAGAGTCTTTGAATCTAACCCCGGGGGACGAAGAAATAGAGGACGGCCGCACCTAAGGTGGCGCACACAGGTGAAAGGGGACCTCAGCCAACTGGGTGTGCGGCAATGGAAAAGGCTAGCAAAAGATCGTGCTAGTTGGAATGTTGGTTGAGGCCCAGGTTCACCCCGAACTGTAGCGAAGAAGAAGAAGAAGAATGCGCTACAGCGAAGCCAGCCGGGGCAGCCGCATGAACGACGTTGTATTTCGTAATTAATGGAATTGGATACTCTTACTAATAAAGCCATAATACGTGGCAAAAATTAAATTTTGGTATAAGCCATGGAATGTATAGGTTATAGGCCGGGAAGTTAAGCAGTTGGCACTACTGCCAATGCTGAATTAGGTGACCACCGAAGATAAGTTGATCATTACATGCTAGCACGGTCACTGTCCACTGACATCCGATCAATGGTATTATTTAAAACAGACATGGACAACCGAGTAAAAGGATCAATCAGAGAGTGTGGCTTTCAAGCACGTGAATTTAATAAGAGTGGAAATCAATATGCGTCACGTTGTCACTGAAATGAAACCAATGGCCTGGTAATAGACTGGTGTACCTTTTCAAGCTTTTCGAATTCCATATGCAAGCAATAGTCGATGTGAAACTGAGTCAGATAGCAGGCAATCGATAGGTTCTAACTTGGAATAGAAAAGACGACCGTGATGTGGAGGATAATTCACCTTGTGAAATGGCACATTCAAATGATACCGCAAAGAGTCGTCTATTCTAGATTATGGCTCACTGGGCCACTAATAACTCGCTATATGACAGCCTTACTCAAACGGAAAGAGAATCATTCGAGGGAAGCCCACCGGAAAAACAGTTCAGATGTACATCTCACAGATCCCGCGTAGTAGCACACACACACATACCACTTAAGTGACAAGTAGGAAAAATCAACAGTTATATAGTACTATAGTACTCCCAAAACGAAGGCCTATGAAGTTCTATGCAACTTTTTGGTTAATTTATGCCACAAGCTACACCAAGTTGAAACAGAACAGCCCGAGCCGGAATTGGCTGCCCTCTTACCGATCGCCGCCTCTACATTTTAATGCACAATTACGATCGATCCAAACCGGTTTCACCTCGCAACATGGTCGGAATGCCAACAATAAATACTTACCACATTTGGCCAAAATGCAAAATACATAACTCCACGCCACGAACTCTGTATTCTCATCCGAAAGACGTCGACGATCACTACGATCACGATCGCGACACCCGTAGATCCACATAAAGTCGAGGAAAGAAAAACTTTTCTCTTTTTTGTTGTTGTTCTTTTCTATTTAAATTACAGTTGATATTTCCACGAACGGTACTTACTTGGATACACCGGACTGCAGCGCACAGCAACGCTCCAAGTTAACAGAGCCCAGCAAGCGATCGTTAACCCAACATGATGGGCGTCCATGTTGATACTAGATTGTGATAAGTGATCTTGCGATATTGTGCTGGAGATAATGTGTCGCTCGTATCGGCAATCTATTTACAAAAAAGGCAATTGACACCGCGTTATCTGGGAATGCCCGGAATGAGCTTAGCACTCGCGGCAATTGCACGACAGGTCGAAGAAATAGATCGGAATGCAAAACAGCTGGTGGATCTTGCTGACACTGAACCGATCATACTGGCACCAAAACAACATCTACAACCGAACATTCATTTTTCCCGGCGACACAGAGAGGTAGGTATTGTAACTTGGCTTTTAGCACCTTTACTTTCAAAAGCCTGAAAATGTTGTTTTTTAAGTTTCAAGCTGCTTGGAGCAAATAAAACTCGCGACAACTGGTTTGACGATCAATTTAATACGTTACTACTGCGATATGCGAGTATCTTATGGTCTTGTCATTCGTATACTGCGAAAGCAGCAGTGTCGGTGCTAGCTAGCTACTCGTCGTTGCTCTCACTTGGGTGCGATTCAAATTCAGACTGATCTCTCTTGATGTAGTACATAGTCTGAAGGCGTTCAAGTTTGTTGTTAACAAAGTTCGGCTCTTGCTCACTCTTGCGCGGTGGTGGGACCCATTGGAGGCTGGTTGAGTTGGATGTGGAGCTTTTCTCTTCGATCGAAGAATTAAGTTTACGCCGAAGCTGTTGTTTTGTCACGGGTCGATCTGTGAATGAGTCATACTTTGTAGACTTAATTGATCATTTCATATTCAAATTCAATCTTAGCTGAAGTCAAGTCGCAGCTCGAATCAGTTGATAATTGATGCCAAACAAAATTACCTTAAATTTGGCTAACTCAATAAAAGTTAGAAAAAACTGGTTATAACCTTGGCTGTTCTTTGCACACGTGTTGGCTGTGAACTCTTTCTATTAGTACAACATGCTTAAAACGCATTTTTTGGAGGCGTGTGCAGGGCAGTGCTTTTGACAGCCATTTCTGAATACCGAATGCTTGTAGGGCACAATCGTTATGCTATGGATTTTGTTTCTAGCTTCGACAAGCCCTACTCTCATTGAAATACTTACTTACTTATCAGGCCTGCGATCCATGGAGGATCTGAGCCTGATCTATAGCTGCCTTCCATCCTTGACGGTCCCGGGCACGCTGCTTCCAGTTGTCAAGACCAAGATGTCTTACATCCGCGATTACTTGGTCCTTATACCGGAGGTTCGGTCTTCCTCTTCTTCTCGAACCAGGAGGCTCGGAGTCGAAGACCCTCTTAGCTGGAGCGTTGATGTCCATGCGCTCGATGTGGCCGAGCCAGTGTAGTCGACGGATCCTTGCCTTCCGGACTACATCCACATCTTGGTACAGCTCGTAGAGTTCGCGGTTGTGTCTTCTTCTCCATTCACCTTCCTCACAGACAGGACCTAATATCCGGCGCAGAATTTTTCTTTCGAAAGAACCCAAAATCAGCTCCGCTGTTCTGCTTATCGTCCAGCTTTCGGCTCCGTACAGCAAGTCTGGCAGAATGAGCGTTTTGTAAAGCATGACTTTGGTCTTTCGAGTGAGGAGTTTTGACCCCAGTTGTTTGGACAAGCCGAAGTAGCAGCGGTCGCCAAGGGCGGTTCCATGCCGGATCTCCACTGTGGTGTCATTTGTGGAATTTACGTTTGCCCCGAGGTAGACAAACTCCTTAACTACCTCGAAATTGGAGCTGTCAATTGGTATACTTTGTCCCAGGTGGTGAGCGACGGATTGGTCTTTGCTTGACAGCATGTATTTCGTTTTGTCCTCATTGATATTAAGACCAACTCGTTTCGCCTGTTCTTCAATCGCCGTGAATGCTTCCACAATGCCACGGCGAGAACACGCGATGATGTCGATATCATCCGCGTGTCCTAGCAGCTGGATGGACTTGTAAAAGATAGTGCCTGTTGACGCCTGCCCGTCGGACTATCTGCTCCAGCACCAGGTTGAAGAAGTCACATGATAGCGCATCTCCTTGCCGAAATCCGGTGCATGTTTCGAATGGTTCCGAGGTCCTAGAACCGAGTTGCACGGTGCATCGCGTGTTTTTAAGCGTGGCGCGACACAACTGGATCAGTTTTACCGGGATGCCGAATTCGGCCATCGCCCCAAACAGTTCTTCACGATGAATGCTGTCGTATGCGGCTTTGAAATCGATGAAAAGATGGTGTGTATCGATTCGAAACTCGTTGGTCTTTTCCAGGACCTGTCGAAGTGTGAATATGTGGTCTATAGTCGATTTGCCGGGCCGGAAGCCGCACTGGTAGCTGCCGATTAGTGCGGTGCAAAATGGATTTAGACGTTCACACAATACGCTGGACACGATCTTGTATGCGACATTCAGCAGGGATATACCTCTATAGTTCTTGCAAGAGGTAGGATCGCCTTTTTTGTGGATGGGGCATATAGAGTTGGTATTCCAGTCGTCGGGCATGCTCTCATCTTCCCAAATTCTGCAAATGATCTGGTGCATGCTCCCTACCAGAACATCGCCGCCAGCCTTGAAGAGCTCTGATGGCAAGCCATCTGAGCCTGCGGCCTTGTTGTTCTTCAGCTTCTGAATAGCTGTGCCGACTTCTTCTATGCTGGGTGGGAGGACTACTTCAGCGGCTGGAGTTGGGATTTCCTCAGTCCCTACCACTCTCTCTTGGTCATGCTCGTTAAGCAGCTGCTGGACGTGCTGCTTAAATACATCCACTATTCCCTGCGGGTCGGTGACAAGATTACCCTCGCAGTTTCGAAGAGCCTGGGTGCCCTTTTTGAAGCCTCCTGCAAGGCCTTTGGCTTTCTTGTAAAAGGCTCGTATTTTATGTCTATCCCTAGACTCCTCGATATCCTTGAGCTGGGAGGCTGCGAAGATTCTTTTCTTTTGTCGCAGTAGTTTCTTCTCCTTCCTTCTTCTGGCTCGGTACTCTTCTCGCGCTGCCCTGGTTTTCCTCTGCAGCGCCTTTTGGTACGCCTCGTCGGTTGCTGCCTTTTTCTGCTCACACTCGCCATCATACCACGGGTTTCTTGTCGGGGGTGGTAGGTATCCTAAGGTGGTTTCGGCTACTTCCTGAATGGCTGGGCGGCAATGCAGCCACATATTATTGGCATTTGTGTTCGACGTAGGCATACCGTAGAGTCTTTCGCTCAGCTGCTCCCTGTAGACTCTGGCAACCTCCGGTGTGCTTAGGCGCCCAATGTCGAACCTCCTCCTGATGGGCTGGTGCAGCTTTCTGACATTGGACAGTCGAGCTCTGAATCTTGCTGCTACGAGGAAGTGGTCAGATTCGGCATTTGCCCCTCTGAATGTTCGCACATCCAGGATGTTTGACGAGTGCCTTGCGTCAATGAGCACATGGTCGATTTTGTTGGCGGTTCGACCGTCCGGAGATGGCCAGGTTGCTGTGTGGATTCGCTTGCGAGGGAATCTTGTGCTACTTATCACCGCATTACGAGCTGTCGCAAAGTCAGCGAGCCGGAAGCCGTTATCTGTTGTTGTATCGTGGAGGCTGTGCCTTCCGTTCACTCCGCCAAGGGTGTTTTCCTTACCGATTTTGGCCTTGAAGTCCCCGAGCACGATTTTTACATCGTACTCCGGACAAGCTCCGAAGGCGTTGTCCAGGAGGTCATAGAAGTCCTCCTTGATAGGGTCTTCAGCCTCGTCGGTAGGGGCGTGTGCACATATAAGGCTGATGTTATAAGATCTGCCTCTGATGCGGATCACAGCCAGGCGATCACTTATAGGTTTAAAGTCGATGACCTTCGACCTTAACCGCTTTCCCACGACAAATCCGCATCCCAGTAAGTGCAAACTTTTGTGACAGCTGTAATAAATGTCGCAATTTTTCTTCCTAATCATACCGTTTCCTATCCAGCGTATTTCCTGGACCGCAGTAATATCCGCCTTGTACTGCGTGAGGATTCCTTCTAGTTTATGAGCAGCTCCGGGAGTGTACAGGGTTCTGACATTCCAGGAGCATACTCGCAAATCGTGTTCCTTTTTCGTGCGTTGTCGTCGTAGAGTATCCGTCCGTGTATCCGAGGCATCTTGCTCATTCATAACGGATTGTTAGCCCGCCGCACAAGCGCCATTCTGGTCGGGGTTTTTTTCGCTGCATACGTTTGTTCACCTCCCAACGGTTGTTGAAGAGGCTATCCAGAGGGCGCCGCGCGGAGGCCGTATGTCAACTTGACCCGGGCATTTAAACAGGGATCGTGGCTGGCATCTCGCCAGGTTAAGAGCAATCAACAACTTTACCCTGTATGTCCGAGCCCATGCCCATCAGGCAGTTGACCGCAGAGAATTCCATCCCCCGGACCTCGACGAAGTAAAGATCGCCATATCGAAACTCAAGTCGAATAAACCTGCTTGCGCAGACGCACAGTCTCCTGAGCTCTTCAAGGCAGCTGGGGGTGACCTTGTTAGGAGCATTCATACAATGCTCATTTGTAAGGTATGGTCAGAGGAAAGCATGCCCGAGGAATGGCGTCTCAGCATAGTATGCCCGATCCACAAGAAAGGACACCCCTCTGACTGCGCCTACTACAGAGGAAGAAGTCTTCCTAACATCGCCTACAAAATCTTCTCTGCCGTTTTGTGTGAACGCCTGAAGCCTTTTGTAAATAAGCTAATAGGTCCTTAATGGGGTGGCCTTGGTGCAGTGGTTAACATCATCGACCGCCGAGCGGAAAGTCTATACTTCAAATTCGCTTCGTAGCCAACGCAGTTGTGAATGGAAAGTGACCAGACGTACTGCCTGCAGGCATAACACTCACAGTATACGGTCAACTGAAATTCATCCTCTGCGTATGCAATATTAAAAGTGCTCGAACGAATTAGTACGGACTATAACCAACCCGGAATTTGGTCGGCTCTCGTCCTATCTAGGACAACCACCCCTGAGAGTAGTGAACGAACATCAACGACCCAACCACTGCACTCCGTTCAGGTTGTGTGTCTATAGGCACATCATAAGAGAATAGAAACTCTTGAACCTGCGCGTGTTTCTAAAAAAAAAAGGTCCTTATCAGTGCGGATTCAAGCCAGGGAAGTTCACCATCGACCAAATCTTCACGCTACGGCAGATCCTGGAAAAAAACCAGTTGAATTTCACGTCGACACTCACCACCTATTTGTCGCCTTCAAAGCCGCATACGACAGCGGAATTAGAGACGAGCTATGCAACGCTATGTCTACCTTTGACATACCCGCTAAATCCATCAGACAATGCAGGATGACTTTGGAGAATGCCTGCTGCTCCTCCCGAATCGGTGAACACCTTACCGATAATTTTGAAGTCAAAAAAGGATTAAGGCAGGGCGATGCGCTTTCGTATGATTACTTCAACATCATATTGGAAATGACAGTCCCGAAATCAAACGCAGAATCACTCTTGCCAACCGCTGTTTCTTTGGGCTCAGGAGGCAATTGAGTAATAGAGCCCTCTCCCGAACGACAAAGTTGACTCTATATAAGACCCTTATCATCCCGATCCTGTTGTACGGCGCAGAAGCAAGGACACTATCAAAGGCGGATGAGGAGGCCCTTGGTCGGTTCGAGAGAAAGATTTTGCGCGTGATTTTTGGGCCTATAAACGCAGACGGAGGATGGACGAATAGATTCAGACACGAACTTTACGGGCTGTACAGCGACATGAGTCTAGTCAGGCGTCTACGGATTCAACGCCTAAAATGGCCAGGCCATGGAGAGCAAATGGACACCACAGCTCCAGCCCGGAGAGTCTTTGAATCCAACCCCGGGGGACGAAGAGGCAGAGGCCGGCCGCACTTAAGATGGCGTACACAGGTAAAAGGGAACCTCAGCGGCAGAGGAAAAGGTTAGCAAAAGATTGTTGGAGGGTCATGTTGGTTGAAGCCCAGGTTCGCCCCGAACTGTAGCGCCCGTTAAGAAGAAGAAGAAAAGGAGAGAATGTAAAGCGTGTGATCGAGGAGAGGGAGAGACGCTACCGCAGGAATAATGCTCGCAAGTTTTACGAAAAAGTAAAACGAACATACAGGGCTATAAACCCAGGTCGGAAGCCTGTAGGGATGAGAAGCACAACTAGTAGTAGAGTCACAGTCGATGCTGAGGATATGAAAGTTACACTTCTGTAGACTGATTGACGGCGATGAAAGATATAATACCGCTCTCAGGCATTATGATCCATCCGACGAAGATGGAAGACAATTTCGTCCACCCGACCTACATGAAATTAAGCTAGCAATTTCCAAGCTCAAGAGTAATAAAGCCTCGGACGCAGACGGGCTGTCTGCCGAGCTATTTAAAGCGGCTGGAGATGATATGGTAGGACGCATGCACCAGCTTATCTGTAAAATACGGTCGAAGGTCGAGGCATGCCCGAGGAGTGGAGTCTCATAGACCAAATATTTACACTGCGGCAGATCTTGGAAAAGACCCAAGAATACCAAAACGACACCCATCACCTTGCCGTCGATTTCAAATCCGCGTATGACAGCGTGCATAGCTGCGAGCTATATAGAACCATGTCTAGTCTAGAATGACAGTGGAGAACTCTCGCCGCTCCATTAAGGTCGGTAGCGTGTTACCGAGACCTTTAATGTTAAAAAAGGATTTAGACAAAGTGACGCAATGTGATGTAATTTCTTCAACATCGTGCTTGAAACGAGAATCACTGGCCAACACAAGAGATACGATATATTTCAAGTCTGCACAACTGCTTGCGTACGCGGATAACCTTGACGTAATTGGGCGAACACAGCAGGACGTCAGCGAAGCGTTCGAAAGCATCGAAGTAGATGCGGCTAAAATGGGTCTTTCGGTTAACGAGGGTAAAACGAAATATATGCTGTCAACCAAAAAATACGCGCAACACCGACGTCTTGGCCAGAACGTTAGAATTGGCAGCTAAAGATTCGAAGTGGTCAAGGAATTCGTCTACTCACAAGTAACCGGTGACAACAACACCAGGGCTGAGATCAAATGCGGAATTACCCTTGCCAACCGCTGCTTCTTTGGGCTCCAGAGGCAATTGAGAAGTAGAGCCCTCTCTCGAAAGTCCGAAGTTGTGCTGTACAAAACCTTAAACATCCCGGACCTCCTCTATGGCACAGAGACCTGGACTTTAACGAAAGCGGATGAAGAGACCCTTGGTCATTTCGGGAGGCAAATTCTGCGTTCAATCTAAGGTCCCGTTTGTATAAACGGGGAATGGAGGGGAAGATGCAGCGACGACTGTACGGGCTGTACAGCGACATCGGCTAGTATGACGTCTACGGATCCAACGTCTAAGATGGCTAGACCATGTGGAGAGAATGGATAACACCGCTCCGGCCCGCAGGGTATTCGTGTTCAACCCCGGGGGACGACGCAGCAGAAAACGACTAAATCTAAGGTGGCACACATAGGTGGAAAGGGACCTTAACAAACTGGGAGTGCGTCGCTGGAAACAGCTGGCAAAAGACCGTGCCAGCAGGAGAAGTCTGTTGGTCGAGGCCCAGGTTAAGACCGGACTGTGGCGCCGCCTAAGTAAGTAAGCAAGCACATTTCTGCGTCCTACATGGACTGATCGATCACCAATCGATAATTCGTTACCTTGGTCGTTCCATTGGTTAATCACTTTAGTCATAAATATAAAACACAAATTCTTGAAACAAATTTTAGCAATTTCGACGCATTGTTAAATGCTGTAGCCCCCCTTCGTAAATCAGCATCGCCCTTATCAGAGCAAAAAGCTGTTAAAATTCCATCGAAGAACCTTTTACGTGAAAGGTTGACTTTAATCTCTTATGAAACTATCTTCAAACTGTTTATCTTACAAGATCACTTTGACGTTTTTCTATTTTAGACCTAGACCATGAAGGTCGTCAATAAAGCGCCCACAACGTAAAAAATATGAAAAGACGGATCTACGTACCCATATTTGTAGCCATAAGTTGTGCTGAGAGGGTCTCTCAATTCTGAGAGACATGTAACTCGACGTATTTAGTTAAGGCTGTCTTATAACCTTACTATGGTATATATCTGTCTAGCCCAAGTCTGTAGCTTCGCATTGACTTTACACACACCAGTCGTTCTTGCTGTTGCTGAAATGCCACACCCACCAGAAGCAGATAATCCTCTTTGGAACACGTTCAAAAATACAATAAAGCCAGCGTACGTGCTATTAACTTCTATCTTTTGTTTTTGAGGTTATGTTCATGACTTTGTTTACCTTTTATTACTCATTTGATCAATATGTCATAAGTCGGAACTGGTGGTAGTGTGGCGTCAACCTGCAGATGAATAAACCAGACATCATCTTCCTTATCTCACTCGGATCCAGTATCTTTTGGATGTGTCCCATGATTTTTGTTCTGCTGTGAAGAGCTGAAATACAATATTTACCAAATTAATCCGTGCGATACCCCATTTAAATAAGCCATTTACGCCTGTTGTGAGCTCGAAAGCATTGCGAAACAGGCCGCTGAGCCGGTTTACTGAGATTAAAAATATCTGTAACTGCTGCACACTTAAGCAGGTTCATGGAAGGTGGGTAGAAGGGGGTTTGTTTTGATTGTTGATTTAGTTGGAAAGTTGTTCTATTACTACGTTCGTTCGAGAGAACGAGTGGGGAAAATGCATGAGCGCTTGAAGAGCAAGGAACTTCTCTTAAATGTCGGAACATGTCTACGATCACGTCCCAGAAATACCAAAACAAGATTATAGTCACTTTTACGTACTATAGTATAAAACACATGGATACGTATCTCTATGTGTTTGTGTATATACAAACATACTGTCTCTTATACTTCCTTTACGTGAATATGTGGGACACCTTTTGCGAGTTCAATTTGCGGCCTTTATTGACCAACCAAGCTTCAAGAGCATACGCCGATACGATCTCCGCTTTTGGGAAACTATCTGCCAACTGACCAGATACAGTTCAGTGAAGCGTGATATTCAAGCGGAGCTGTAGTGGTGGTTTACATATATGTATGCATCTCAACTTGCCTATATGAAACAAGTTGAAAAAAGCACATAAAGAACAAGGTCGTAGCTCGACCTTCACCCGTTTTTTCTTCAAGTCTTTGCACTGTGCGATCAAATACGATGGGCGTTTGCGGTTCTGTAACGAAATATGAGGAAAAGTGCTTGAAAGCTATTATTTGAAAAAAGTTCATGAATAGCAACCCGTTTTCGCAACTGCATACATATATATTTGACAGGATAGCAAAGGACTAACAAAGGCCTCGTAGGGGTAGCATCTATCCGACGGAAGCTGGCCTGCTAAAAGCGAGAAGAGCCACCGCAGTCGAGCATCTTGCGGCACTGTTAGTAAGTCCCATCCCCACCTCCTCGTGGTGCCAGACGGAGATGGGCGAACGGCAAGCCCCCTGCGCCCAAAATGAGGATGAGTCGGTTGGGCTACGGCCTAGTAAGCCGTAACCGTAAGAAATACCACAAACTCCGAAACAACCACAAGTTTCGTCTTGCAAAAAACGAAAAAAGGACAATGATCTTCGGCTCTGTACGTGGAATGTTAGGTCCCTAAACAGGCCACGTGCAGCCGAACAACTTGCTGACGCCCTAGGCCGCTATATTGGAGGGCATGGGCTCGGACATACAGGGTAAAGTTGTTGATTGCTCTCAACCTGGCGAGATGCCAGCAACGATCCCTGTTTAAATGCCCGGGTCAAGTTGACATACGGCCTCCTAGCGGCGCCCTCTGGATAGCCTCTTCAACAACCGTTGGGAGGTGAACAAACGTATGCAGCGAAGAAAACCCCGACCAGAATGGCGGTTGTGCGGCGGGCTAACAATCCGCCCACGTAAAAAAACCCAAAGTTATGAATGAGCAAGATGCCTCGGATACACGGACGGATACGCGACGACGACAACGCACGAAAAGGGAACACGATTTGCAAGTATGCTCCTGGAATGTCAGAACCCTGTACACTCCCGGAGCTGCTCATAAACTAGAAGGAATCCTCACGCAGTACAAGGCGGATATTACTGCGGTCCAGGAAATACGCTGGATAGGAAACGGTATGATTAGGAAGAAAAATTGCGACATGAATTACAGCTGTCACAAAAGGTTGCACTTACTGGGATGCGGATTTGTAGTGGGAAAGCGGTTAAGGTCGCAGGTCATCGACTTTAAACCTATAAGTGATCGCCTGGCTGTGATCCGCATCAGAGGCAGATTTTATAACATCAGCCTTATACATATGTGCACACGCCCCTACCGACGAGGCTGAAGACCCTATCAAGGAGGACTTCTATGACCTCCTGGACAACGCCTACGGAGCTTGTCCGGAGTACGATGTAAAAATCGTGCTCGGGGACTTCAACGCCAAAATCGGAAAGGAAAACACCCTTGTCGGAGTGATCGGAAAGCACAGCCTCCACGATACACCAACAGATAACGGCTTCCGACTCGCTGACTTTGCGACAGCTCGTAATGCGGTGATAAGTAGCACAAGATTCCCTCGCAAGCGAATCCACACAGCAACCTGGCGATCTCCGGGCGGTCGAACCGCCAACCAAATCGACCATGTGCTCATTGACGCAAGGCACGCGTCTAACATCCTGGATGTGCGAACATTCAGAGGGGCAAATGTCGACTCTGACCACTTCCTCGTAGCAGCAAGATTCAGAGCTCGACTGTCCAATGTCAGAAAGCTGCACCAGCCCATCAGGAGGAGGTTCGACATTGGGCGCCTGAGCACACCGGAGGTTGCCAGAGTCTACAGGGAGCAGCTGAGCGAAAGACTCTACGGTATGCCTACGTCGAACACAAATGCCAATAATATGTGGCTGCATTGCCGCTCAGCCATTCAGGAAGTAGCCGAAACCACCTTAGGATACCTACCACCCCCGACAAGAAACCCGTGGTATGATGGCGAGTGTGAGCAGAAAAAGGCAGCAACTGACGAGGCGTACCAAAAGGCGCTGCAGAGGAAAACCAGGGCAGCGCGAGAAGAGTACCGAGCCAGAAGAAGGGAGGAGAAGAAACTACTGCGACAAAAGAAAAGAATCTTCGCAGCCTCCCAGCTCAAGGATATCGAGGAGTCTAGGGATAGACATAAAATACGAGCCTTTTACAAGAAAGCCAAAGGCCTTGCAGGAGGCTTCAAAAAGGGCACCCTGGCTCTTCGAAACTGCGAGGGTAATCTTGTCACCGACCCGCAGGGAATAGTGGATGTATTTAAGCAGCACTTCCAGCAGCTGCTTAACGAGCATGACCAAGAGAGAGTGGTAGGGACTGAGGAAATCCCAACTCCAGCCGCTGAAGTAGTCCTCCCACCCAGCAGAGAAGAAGTCGGCACAGCTATTCAGAAGCTGAAGAACAACAAGGCCGCAGGCTCAGATGGCTTGCCATCAGAGCTCTTCAAGGCTGGCGGCGATGTTCTGGTAGGGAGCATGCACCAGATCATCTGCAGAATTTGGGAAGATGAGAGCATGCCCGACGACTGGAATACCAGCTCTATATGCCCCATCCACAAAAAAGGCGATCCTACCTCTTGTAAGAACTATAGAGGTATATCCCTGCTCAACGTCGCATACAAGATCCTGTCCAGCGTATTGTGTGAACGTCTAAAACCATTTTGCACCGCACTAATCGGCAGCTACCAGTGCGGCTTCCGGCCCGGCAAATCAACTATAGACCAAATTTTCACACTTCGACAAATCCTGGAAAAGACCAACGAGTTTCGAATCGATACACACCATCTTTCCTCGATTTCAAAGCCGCATACGACAGCATTCATCGTGAAGAACGGTTTGGGGCGATGGCCGAATTCGGCATCCCGGTAAAACTGATCCAGTTGTGTCGCGCCACGCTTAAAAACACGCGATGCACCGTGCAACTCGGTTCTAGGACCTCGGAACCATTCGAAACATGCACCGGATTTCGGCAAGGAGATGCGCTGTCATGTGACTTCTTCAACCTGGTGCTGGAGCAGATAGTGCGACGGGCAGGCGTCAACAGGGAAGGCACTATCTTTTACAAGTCCATCCAGCTGCTAGGATACGCGGATGATATCGACATCATCGCGTGTTCTCGCCGTGGCATTGTGGAAGCATTCACGGCGATTGGAGAACAAGCGAAAAGAGTTGGTCTTTAGATCAATGAGGACAAACCGAAATACATGCTGTCAAGCAAAAACCAATCCGTCGCTCACCACCTGGGACAAAACATAACAATTGACAGCTACAATTTCGAGGTAGTTAAGGAGTTTGTCTACCTCGGGGCAAACGTAAATTCCACAAATGACACCACAGTGGAGATCCGGCGTAGAATCGCCCTTGCCAACCGCTGCTACTTCGGCTTGTCCAAACAACTGGGGTCAAAACTCCTCACTCGAAAGACCAAAGTCATGCTTTAGAAAACGCTCATTCTGCCAGACTTGCTGTACGGAGCCGAAAGCTGGACGATAAGCAGGACAGCGGAGCTGATTTTGGGTTCTTTCGAAAGAAAAATTCTGCGCCGGATATTTGGTCCTGTCTGTGAGGAAGGTGAAAGAGCTGTATAAAGATGTGGATATAGTCCGGAAGGCAAGGATCCGTCGACTACACTGGCTCGGCCACATCGAGCGCATGGACATCAACGCTCCAGCTAAGAGGGTCTTCGACTCCGAGCCTCCTGGTTCGAGAAGAAGAGGAAGACCGAACCTCCGGTATAAAGACCAAGTAATCGCGGATGTAAGACATCTTGGTCTTGACAACTGGAAGCAGCGTGCCCGGGACCGTCAAGGATGGAAGGCAGCTATAGCTCAGGCTCAGATCCTCCATGGATCGCAGGCCTGATAAGTAAGTAAGTACTAGACCGCTATAAAGCGGATGAAAAGCTGCGATATTTACTACGGTGGCTGCTATAGGGAGAGATGATAACGATTGTTCGGATGCGGATTTGCTGTTCGAGGTGGACTAAGGCAAAAAGTCCTAAGCTTTCGGCATGTGAGCGAACGCCTCATAACGATCCGTATCTAGGCTAAATTTTTTAACATCAGCCTGATCTGCATCCACGCCCCTCCGGAAGACAAGGATGACTCCGCCAAAGATGAGTTCTACGATCTCCTAGACAGAACGTATGCCCAATGTCCCAGCTATGGCATCAAAATTGTACTAGGAGACTTCATTGCTAAGCTGGGTAAGGAAGCATCTTTGAACAAGTCATCAGCAAACATAGCCTACACGACACCACCTACGATAACGGACACAGGCTGATTGATCTTGCTACGGGGCGAGATCTCCTTCTAGCCAGTACGCGCTTCCCGCACCTCGATATACACAAAGGTACATGTCGGTCTCTTGATCAATCGACCACCAACCAGATTGATCACATCGCGATCGACGTCAGAGACTCCTCCACTTGATGGTCGAACTTTCTGAGGGACTAACGTCGACTCGGACCACTACCTTGTAGTAGCCAAGATGTGCCTACGAATATCACGAACGCAGCGGAGTCGAGTAAGAATACCAAGTTATGACGTCCGAAAGCTATTATCGCCATAAACCGCTCGTGCTTTTACCGATCGCGACTCCCTTAAGCTCTCCAATACACCTCAACCCTCCACGCTATCAATAGAACAGCAGTGGAACCTTTGCAAACACGCCCTGGAAAGCTGTGCATCCGAAGTTTTTGGCTTCAAGGCTCCACCACGAAGAAACATCTGAGTCGATGACAAGTGCAGCAGGATTCACACAGCAAAGCCTCGAAAGTTTTATCAACAGATAAAGCGACAATGCCAAGGTTATAAAGGCGGCACGGAAGCCTGCAGGGATAAGGAACGACACCCAGTCGATGCTGAGAATTCTGTCCTCCTGACCTCGACGAAATTAAGATTGCCATATCGAAGCTGAAGTCGAATAAAGCTGCTGGCGCAGACGGACTGTCTGCTGAGCTCTTCAAGGCAGCTGGGGGTGACCTGGTTAGGAGCATGCACGAGCTCATCTGTAAGATATGGTCAGAGATAGGTCCTTATCAGTGCGGATTCAGGCCAGGGAAGTCCACCACCGACCAAAGCTTAACACTACCGCATATCCTGGGAAAATCCAACGAATTTCAAGTCGACACTCACCACCTATTTGTCGACTTTAAAGCCGCATACGACAGTGGAATTAGAGACGAGCTATACAGCGCCATGTCTACCTTTGACATACCTGCTAAAGTCGTCAGACTATGCAGAATGACTTTGGAGTATGCTCGCTGCTCCATCCGAATCGGTGAACACCTTACTGATAGTTTTGATGTCAAAAAAGGATTTAGGCAGGGCGATGCGCTGTCGTGTGATTTCTTCAACATCATATTGGAAATGATTGTGCAAAAATCACTGGCCAAGACAACGGGCAGGGCGTCGTGTCGCAGGAGTTAGTGTGTTGGACTCTGACGAACGATGAGCGAGTTCGGATCCCGATAACACCAACGCCATCGAATGCTTATTTCGCGACGCCCCTCCTCGGTGGGGTACTGACAAAACCCTCCGTAGTATAACTTGCCTAGAATAAGCTTCTCGACTCACGCCGTTCGGAATCGGCATTAAACTGTAGGTCCCTATCACCTGTGTGGAAAATTAATCACACACAACATGGATGATTGAGAGAAGCTTGGCTCTGGTCCTTCATGGGCTGTAACGCCACCAAAGAAGAAGAAGAATCAACCAGCACCGGGTGCTTTCAGTTCCTAGATGGGGAACCGCTTGCAAACACCGCGTGTTGTTAGCATCAAGCTGCCTATCTGCTGTCGCCTCATATAACCTAGGGTAGCGCAAACGAAAGTTTCTAATTTCGACTTTATAACAAAGATGAATCCATCTTAGACCAAAATCATTCTGCAAGCAACTGCCGAGGAGTAAATTAACGGATTTTAGCTCACGAACGCGGGTGTGTGCATTTATGGAAACTCACCCCATGTGCGCACTCCACATGTGCACATAAGAGTGCGTTCTCTTTAACGAACATACATATGAAGTGCGCACAGGGGTGAGCAGTTATGTGAGGACTGCAAGTTGAAAATCAACTTCCAGAAATCAGAGACAATTTCATTCAGAACGCATTTGTCTGGGGCCTCTAGGGACGCTAGAAAACATTGGCGAAAGTTCGCAACTATTGGACCTGACGGGCGTCCACTGGAGAGTAAAAGTTTAGTCAGGTACCTCGGGATCTGGCTGGATCTATATTTTAATAAAAATGTGGATGCCGCTCTGGAATGAGCCCGGTGCGCTTTCACCCTGTGGAGCTGCTGGCCACCTATGATGGTCTGGTAAGCTGCCGAGTTGCCATCCAGCAATGGTGGAATGGTAAGCTGCGGAGCTGCCGGCCACCTATGATGGTCTGGTAAGCTGCCGAGTTGCCATCCAGCAATGGTGGAATGGTAAGCTGCGGAGCTGCCGGCCACCTATGATGGTCTGGTAAGCTGCCGAGTTGCCATCCAGCAATGGTGGAATGGTAAGCTGTCGAGCTGCCATCCACCTATGGTGGCTTGGTAAGCAGTAGAGCTCTTAGCCACCTAGGGTGGCCTGGTAAGCTGCCGAGTTGCCGGCCACTTATGACAACCTGGCAATCGGTCGAGCCGCCGACCGCGTATGGTGGCCTGCTAAGCTGTAGAGCTCTTAGCCATCTATAGTGGCCTGGTAGGCTGTGGAGCTGCCGGCCAACTATAGCAGCCTGCTATGGTGGCCCGATAAGCTACAGAGCTGCCTGCCACCTATGATGGTCTGGTAAGCTGCCGAGCTGCCATCCAGCTATGGTGGCCTTATAAGCTGCGGAGCTGCCGGCAACCTATAGCAGCCTGGTGCTCTGTAGAGCTTCCTGCCACCCGTAGTGGCTTGGTACTCTGCAGTGCCGCCGACAACCTATGGTGGCCTGATAAGCTGCAGACCTGCCTGCCACCTATGATGGTCTGGTAAGCTGCCGAGTTGCCATCCAGCAATGGTGGAATGGTAAGCTGCGGAGCTGCCGGCCACCTATAGCATCCTGCTACTCTGTAGAGCTGCCCTCCACCCGTAGTGGCTTGGTACTCTGCAGAGCCGGCGACAACCTATGGAGGACTGGTAGGCTGCAGAGCTCCCTGCCACCTATGATGGTCTGGAAAGCTGCCGAGCTGCCATCCAGCTATGGTGGCCTGGTAAGCTGCCGAGCTGCCATCCACCTATGGTGGCCTGGTAACCTGTAGAGCTGCCTGCCACCTATGGTGGCCTGGTAAGCTGCCGAGCTGCCATTCACCTATGGTGGCCTGGTAAGCTGCCGAACTGCCATCCACCTATTGTGGCCTGGTAAGCTGTTGAGCTGCCGGCCACTTATAGCAGCCTGGTAATCCGTAGAGCTGCCGGCCACCTATGGTGGCCTGGCAATCTGCCGAGCTGCCGGCCACCTATGTGGCCTGATATGCTGTAGAGCTGCCTGCCATTTAAGACGACCTGGTAAGCTGCCGAGCTGCCAAACACCTATGGTGGCCTGGTAAGCTGCCGAACTGCCAACCACCTATGGTGGCCTGGTAAGCTGCCGAGCTGCCATCCACCTATGGTGGCCTGGTAACCTGTAGAGCTGCCTGCCACCTATGGTGGCCTGGTAAGCTGCCGAGCTGCCATTCACCTATGGTGGCCTGGTAAGCTGCCGAACTGCCATCCACCTATTGTGGCCTGGTAAGCTGTTGAGCTGCCGGCCACTTATAGCAGCCTGGTAATCCGTAGAGCTGCCGGCCACCTATGGTGGCCTGGCAATCTGCCGAGCTGCCGGCCACCTATGTGGCCTGATATGCTGTAGAGCTGCCTGCCATTTAAGACGACCTGGTAAGCTGCCGAGCTGCCAAACACCTATGGTGGCCTGGTAAGCTGCCGAACTGCCATCCACCTATGGTGGCCTGATAAGCTGAGGAGCTGCCGGCCACGTATGGTGGCCTGATAAGCTGTAGAGCTGCCGGCCACCTATGTGGCCTGATAAGCTGTAGTGCTGCCTGCCACCTAAGGTGGCCTGGTAAGCAGCCGAGTTGCCATCCACCTATGGTGGCCTGGTAACCTGTAGAGCTGCCTGCCACTTATGGTGGCCTGGTAAGCTGCCGAGCTGCCATCCACCTATGGTGGCCTGGTAAGCTGCCGAACTGCCATCCACCTATGGTGGCCTGGTAAGCTGCCGAGCTGCCGGCCACCTATGTGGCCTGGTAAGCTGCCGAACTGCCATCCACCTATGGTGGCCTGGTAAGCTGCCGAGCTGCCGGCCACCTATGCGGCCTGGTAAGCTGCCGAGCTGCCAACCACCTATAGTGGCCTGGTAAGCTGTGGAGCTGCCGGCCACCTATAGCAGCCTGGTAATCTGCAGAGCTGCCGTCCACCTATGGTGGCCTGGTATGCTGTAGAGCTGCCTGCCACCTATGGTGGCCTGGTAAGCTGCCGAACTGCCATCCACCTATGTTGGCCTGGTAGGCTGCCGAGCTGCCGGCCACCTATAGCAGCCTGGTAATATGTTGAGCTGCCGTCCACCTATGGTGGCCTTGTATGCTGTAGAGCTGGCGGCCACTTATGGTGGCCTGGTAACCTGCCGAGCTGCCATTCACCTAAGGTGGCCTGGTAAGCTGCCGAGCTGCCGGCCACCTATGTGGCCTGGTAAGATGCCAAGCTGCCATCCATCTATGGTGGCCTGGTAAGCTGTGGAGCTGCCGGCCACCTATGGTCGCCTGGTAACCTGTGGAGCTGCCATCCACCTATGTTGGCCTGGTAAGCTGCCGACCTGCCGGCCACTTATGTGGCCTGGTAAGCTGTCGAGCTGCCAACCACCAATGGTGGCCTGGTAAGCTGCCGAGCTGCCATCCACCTATGGTGGCCTGGTAACCTGTAGAGCTGCCTGCCCTTTATGGTGGCCTGGTAAGCTGCCGAGCTGCCATCCACCTATGGTGGCCTGGTAAGCTGCCGAACTGCCATCCACCTATGGTGGTCTGGTAAGCTGCCGAGCTGCCGGCCACCTATGTGGCCTGGTAAGCTGCCGAGCTGCCAACCACCTATATTGGCCTGGTAAGCTGTGGAGCTGCCGGCCACCTATACCAGCCTGGTAATCTGTAGAGCTGCCGTCTACCTATGGTGGCCTGGTATGCTGTAGAGCTGCCTGCCACCTATATTGGCCTGGTAAGCTGTGGAGCTACCGGCCACCTATAGCAGCCTGGTAATCTGTAGAGCTGCCGTCCACCTATGGTGGCCTGATAATCTGTGGAGCTGCCGTCCACCTATGGTAGCCTGGTAAGCTGCCGAACTGCCGCCCACCTATGTGGCCTGGTAAGCTGCCGAGCTGCCGGCCACCTATGCGGCCTGGTAAGCTGCCGAGCTGCCATCCACCAATGTTGGCCTGGTAAGCTGTGGAGCTGCCGGCCACCTATAGCAGCCTGCTAATCTGTAGAGCTGCCGCCCACCTATAGTGGCCTGGTATGCTGTAGAGCTGCCTGCCACCTATGGTGGCCTGGTAAGCTGCTGAACTGCCATCCACCTATGTTGGCCTGGTAGGCTGCCGAGCTGCCATCCACCTATGTTGGCCTGGTAGGCTGCCGAGCTGCCAACCACCTATGGTGGCCTGGTAAGCTGTGGAGCTGCCGGCCACCTATGTTGGCCTGGTAGGCTGCCGAGCTGCCAGCCCCCTATGTGGCCTGGTAAGCTGCCGAGCTGCCAACCACCTATGGTGGCCTGGTAAGCTGTGGAGCTGCCGGCCACCTATAGCAGCCTGGTAATCTGTGGAGCTGCCGCCCACCTATAGTGGCCTGGTATGCTGTAGAGCTGCCTGCCACCTATGGTGGCCTGGTAAGCTGCTGAACTGCCATCCACCTATGTTGGCCTGGTAGGCTGCCGAGCTGCCATCCACCTATGTTGGCCTGGTAGGCTGCCGAGCTGCCATCCACCTATGTTGGCCTGGTAGGCTGCCGAGCTGCAAACCACCTATGGTGGCCTGGTAAGCTGTGGAGCTGCCGGCCACCTATGTTGGCCTGGTAGGCTGCCGAGCTGCCATCCACCTATGTTGGCCTGGTAGGCTGCCGAGCTGCCAACCACCTATGGTGGCCTGGTAAGCTGTGGAGCTGCCGGCCACCTATGTTGGCCTGGTAGGCTGCCGAGCTGCCAGCCCCCTATGTGGCCTGGTAAGCTGCCGAGCTGCCAACCACCTATGGTGGCCTGGTAAGCTGCCGAGCTGCCATCCACCTATGGTGGCCTGGTAAGCTGCCGAGCTGCCATCAACCTATGTTGGCCTGGTAAGCTGCCGAGCTGCCGGCCACCTATGTGGCCTGGTAAGCTGCCGAGCTGCCGGCCACCTACTGGTAAGCCGCCGAGCTGCCAACCACCTATGGTGGCCTGGTAAGCTGTCGAGCTGCCTTCCACCTATGGTGGCCTGGTAAGCTGTGGAGCTGCCATCCACCTATAGTGGCCTGGTAGGCTGTTGAGCTGGCGGCCACTTATAGCAGCCTAGAAATCTGTAGTGCTGCCGGCCACTTATGGTGGCCTGGTAGGCTGCCGAGCTGCCGGCCACCTATAGCAGCCTGGTAATCTGAAGAGCTGCCGTCCACCTATGGTGGCCCGGTATGCTGTGGAGCTGCCTGCCACCTATGGTGGCCTGGCTGCCGAGCTGCCATCCACCTATGTTGGCCTGGTAAGCTGCCGAGCTGCCGGCCACCTATGTGGCCTGGTAAGCTGCCGAGCTGCCCTCCACTTTTGTTGGCCTGGTAGGCTGCCGAGCTGCTGGCCACCGATTTGGCCTGGTAAGCTGCCGAGCTGCCAACCACCTATATTGGCCTGGTAAGCTGTGGAGCTGCCGGCCACCTATAGCAGCCTGGTAATCTGTAGAGCTGCCGTCCAAATGGTGGCCTGGTAAGCGACGGAGCTGCCCTCCACCTATGTTGGCCTGGTAGGCTGCCGAGCTGCCGGCCACCTATGTGGCCTGGTAAGCTGCCGAACTGCCAACCACCTATATTGGCCTGGAAAGCTGTGGAGGTGCCGGCCACATATAGCAGCCTGGTAATCTGTAGAGCTGCCGTCCACCTATGGTGGCCTAGTATGCTGTAGAGCTGCCTGCCACCTTTGGTGGCCTGGTAAGCTGCCGAGCTGCCATCCACCTATGTTGGCCTGGTAGGCTGCCGAGCTGCCGGCCACCTATAGCAGCCTGGTAATATGTTGAGCTGCCGTCCACCTATGGTGGCCTGGCATGCTGTAGAGCTGGCGGCCACCTATGGTGGCCTGGTAAGCTGCCGAGCTGCCATTCACCTATGGTGGCCTGGTAAGCTGCCGAGCTGCCATCCACCTATGTTGGCCTGGTAGGCTGCCGAGCTGCCAACCACCTATGGTGGCCTGGTAAGCTGTGGAGCTGCCGGCCACCTATGTTGGCCTGGTAGGCTGCCGAGCTGCCAGCCCCCTATGTGGCCTGGTAAGCTGCCGAGCTGCCAACCACCTATGGTGGCCTGGTAAGCTGTGGAGCTGCCGGCCACCTATAGCAGCCTGGTAATCTGTAGAGCTGCCGTCTACCTCTGGCGGCCTGGTATGCTGTAGAGCTGGCGGCCACCTATGGTGGCCTGGTAAGCTGCCGAGCTGCCAACCACCTATGGTGGCCTGGTAAGCTGTGGAGCTGCAGATTGCCGGCCAGCTATAGCAGCCTGGTAATCTGTAGAGCTGTCGTCCACCTATGGTGGCCTGGTATGCTGTAGAGCTGGCGGCCACCTACATATGTTGGCCTGGTAAGCTGCCGAGCTGCCATCCACCTATGGTGGCCTGGTAGGCTGCCGAGCTGCCAGCCCCCTATGTGGCCTGGTAAGCTGCCGAGCTGCCAACCACCTAGGGTGGCCTGGTAAGCTGTGGAGCTGCCGGCCACCTATAGCAGCCTGGTAATCTGTAGAGCTGCCGTCCACCTATGGTGGCCTGGTATGCTGTAGAGCTGGCGGCCACCTATGGTGGCCTGGTAAGCTGCCGAGCTGCCATCCACCTATGGTGGCCTGGTAAGCTGTGGAGCTGCCGGCCAGCTATAGCAGCCTGGTAATCTGTAGAGCTGCCGTCCACCTATGGTGGCCTAGTAAGCTGTGGAGCTGCCGGCCACCTATGGTGGCCAGGTAAGCTACCGAGCTGCCAACCACCTATGGTGGCCTGGTAAGCTGTGGAGCTGCAGATTGCCGGCCAGCTATAGCAGCCTGGTAATCTGTAGAGCTGCCTGCCACCTATGGTGGCCTGGTAAGCAGCCGAGCTGCCATCCACCTATGGTGGCCTGGTAAGCTGCCGAGCTGCCTTCCACCTATGGTGGCCTGGTAAGCTGCCGAGCTGCCATTATGGTGGCCTGGTAAGCTGTGGAGCTGCCGGCCACCTATAGCAGCCTGGTAATCTGTAGAGCTGCCGTCCACCTATGGTGGCCTGGTATGCTGTAGAGCTGGCGGCCACCTATGCTGGCCTGGTAAGCTGCCGAGCTGCCTTCACCTATGGTGGCTTGGTAATCTGTGGAGCTGCCATCCACTTATGTTGGCCTGATAAGCTGCCGAGCTGCCGGCCACCCATGTGGCCTGGTAAGCCGCCGAGCTGCCAACCACCTATGGTGGCCTGGTAAGTTGCCGAGCTGCCTTCCACTTATGGTGGCCTGGTAAGCTGCCGAGCTGCCATCCACCTATGGTGGCCTGGAAAGCTGTGGAGCTGCCGGCCACTTATAGCAGCCTAATATTCTGTAGAGCTGCCGGCCACCTATGTAGGCCTTTTAAGCTGCCGAGCTGTCGGCCACATATATGGCCCGGTATGCTGTAGAGCTGGCGGCAACCTATGTTGGCCTGGTAAGCTGCCGAGTTGCCATCCACATATGGTGGCCTGGTAATCTATAGAGCTGCCGGCCGCCTATGTGGCCTGTTAAGCTGTAGAGCTGCCTGCCACCTAAGGTGGCCTGGTAAGCTGCCGAGCTGCCATCCACCTATGGTGGCCTGGTAACCTGTAGAGCTGCCTGCCACCTATGGTGGCCTGGTAAGCTGCCGAACTGCCATCCACCTATGGTGGCCTGATAAGCTGATTAGCTGCCGGCCACGTATGGTTGCCTGGTACGCTGCCGAGCTGCCATCCACATATGGTGGCCTGGTAATCTATAGAGCTGCCGGCCACCTATGTCGCCTGATAAGCTGTAGAGCTGCCTGCCACCTAAGGTGGCCTGGTAAGCTGCCGAGCTGCCATCCACCTATGGTGGCCTGGTAACCTGTAGAGCTGCCTGACACCTATGGTGGCCTGGTAAGCTGCCGAGCCGCCATTCACCTATGGTGGCCTGGTAAGCTGCCGAGCTGCCGGCCACCTATAGCAGCCTGGTAATCTATAGAACTGCCGGCCACTTATGTGGCCTGATAAGCTCTGGAGCTGCCGGACACCTATAGCAGCCTAGTAATCTGTGTAGCTGCCGGCCACGTATGGTGGCCTGGTAAGCTGCCGAGCTGCCAACAACCTATGGTGGCCTGGTAAGCTGTGGAGCTGCCGGCCAGCTATAGCAGCCTGGTAATATGTTGAGCTGCCGTCCACCTATGGTGGCCTGGCATGCTGTAGAGCTGGCGGCCACCTATGGTGGCCTGGTAAGCTGCCGAGCTGCCATTCACCTATGGTGGCCTGGTAAGCTGCCGAGCTGCCATCCACCTATGTTGGCCTGGTAGGCTGCCGAGCTGCCAACCACCTATGGTGGCCTGGTAAGCTGTGGAGCTGCCGGCCACCTATGTTGGCCTGGTAGGCTGCCGAGCTGCCAGCCCCCTATGTGGCCTGGTAAGCTGCCGAGCTGCCAACCACCTATGGTGGCCTGGTAAGCTGTGGAGCTGCCGGCCACCTATAGCAGCCTGGTAATCTGTAGAGCTGCCGTCTACCTCTGGCGGCCTGGTATGCTGTAGAGCTGGCGGCCACCTATGGTGGCCTGGTAAGCTGCCGAGCTGCCAACCACCTATGGTGGCCTGGTAAGCTGTGGAGCTGCAGATTGCCGGCCAGCTATAGCAGCCTGGTAATCTGTAGAGCTGTCGTCCACCTATGGTGGCCTGGTAAGCTGCCGAGCTGCCAACCACCTATGGTGGCCTGGTAAGCTGTGGAGCTGCAGATTGCCGGCCAGCTATAGCAGCCTGGTAATCTGTAGAGCTGCCTGCCACCTATGGTGGCCTGGTAAGCTGCCGAGCTGCCATCCACCTATGGTGGCCTGGTAAGCTGCCGAGCTGCTATCCACCTATGTTGGCCTGGTAACCTGTAGAGCTGCCTGCCACCTATGGTGGCCTGGTAAGCTGCCGAGCTGCCTTCCACCTATGGTGGCCTGGTAAGCTGCCGAGCTGCCATTATGGTGGCCTGGTAAGCTGTGGAGCTGCCGGCCACCTATAGCAGCCTGGTAATCTGTAGAGCTGCCGTCCACCTATGGTGGCCTGGTATGCTGTAGAGCTGGCGGCCACCTATGCTGGCCTGGTAAGCTGCCGAGCTGCCATCCACCTATGGTGGCCTGGTAACCTGTAGAGCTGCCTGCCACCTATGGTGGCCTGCTAAGCTGCCGAACTGCCATCCACCTATGGTGGCCTGATAAGCTGATTAGCTGCCGGCCACGTATGGTTGCCTGGTAAGCTGCCGAGCTGCCATCCACATATGGTGGCCTGGTAATCTATAGAGCTGCCGGCCACCTATGTCGCCTGATAAGCTGTAGAGCTGCCTGCCACCTAAGGTGGCCTGGTAAGCTGCCGAGCTGCCATCCACCTATGGTGGCCTGGTAACCTGTAGAGCTGCCTGACACCTATGGTGGCCTGGTAAGCTGCCGAGCCGCCATTCACCTATGGTGGCCTGGTAAGCTGCCGAGCTGCCGGCCACCTATAGCAGCCTGGTAATCTATAGAACTGCCGGCCACTTATGTGGCCTGATAAGCTGTGGAGCTGCCGGACACCTATAGCAGCCTAGTAATCTGTGTAGCTGCCGGCCACGTATGGTGGCCTGGTAAGCTGCCGAGCTGCCAACAACCTATGGTGGCCTGGTAAGCTGTGGAGCTGCCGGCCAGCTATAGCAGCCTGGTAATATGTTGAGCTGCCGTCCACCTATGGTGGCCTGGCATGCTGTAGAGCTGGCGGCCACCTATGGTGGCCTGGTAAGCTGCCGAGCTGCCATTCACCTATGGTGGCCTGGTAAGCTGCCGAGCTGCCATCCACCTATGTTGGCCTGGTAGGCTGCCGAGCTGCCAACCACCTATGGTGGCCTGGTAAGCTGTGGAGCTGCCGGCCACCTATGTTGGCCTGGTAGGCTGCCGAGCTGCCAGCCCCCTATGTGGCCTGGTAAGCTGCCGAGCTGCCAACCACCTATGGTGGCCTGGTAAGCTGTGGAGCTGCCGGCCACCTATAGCAGCCTGGTAATCTGTAGAGCTGCCGTCTACCTCTGGCGGCCTGGTATGCTGTAGAGCAGGCGGCCACCTATGGTGGCCTGGTAAGCTGCCGAGCTGCCAACCACCTATGGTGGCCTGGTAAGCTGTGGAGCTGCAGATTGCCGGCCAGCTATAGCAGCCTGGTAATCTGTAGAGCTGTCGTCCACCTATGGTGGCCTGGTAAGCTGCCGAGCTGCCAACCACCTATGGTGGCCTGGTAAGCTGTGGAGCTGCAGATTGCCGGCCAGCTATAGCAGCCTGGTAATCTGTAGAGCTGCCTGCCACCTATGGTGGCCTGGTAAGCTGCCGAGCTGCCATCCACCTATGGTGGCCTGGTAAGCTGCCGAGCTGCTATCCACCTATGTTGGCCTGGTAACCTGTAGAGCTGCCTGCCACCTATGGTGGCCTGGTAAGCTGCCGAGCTGCCTTCCACCTATGGTGGCCTGGTAAGCTGCCGAGCTGCCATTATGGTGGCCTGGTAAGCTGTGGAGCTGCCGGCCACCTATAGCAGCCTGGTAATCTGTAGAGCTGCCGTCCACCTATGGTGGCCTGGTATGCTGTAGAGCTGGCGGCCACCTATGCTGGCCTGGTAAGCTGCCGAGCTGCCATCCACCTATGGTGGCCTGGTAACCTGTAGAGCTGCCTGCCACCTATGGTGGCCTGGTAAGCTGCCGAACTGCCATCCACATATGGTGGCCTGGTAACCTGTAGAGCTGCCTGCCACCTATGGTGGCCTGGTAAGCTGCCGAACTGCCATCCACATATGGTGGCCTGGTAACCTGTAGAGCTGCCTGCCACCTATGGTGGCCTGGTAAGCTGCCGAGCTGCCTTCCACCTATGGTGGCCTGGTAAGCTGCCGAGCTGCCATTATGGTGGCCTGGTAAGCTGTGGAGCTGCCGGCCACCTATAGCAGCCTGGTAATCTGTAGAGCTGCCGTCCACCTATGGTGGCCTGGTATGCTGTAGAGCTGGCGGCCACCTATGCTGGCCTGGTAAGCTGCCGAGCTGCCATCCACCTATGGTGGCCTGGTAACCTGTAGAGCTGCCTGCCACCTATGGTGGCCTGCTAAGCTGCCGAACTGCCATCCACCTATGGTGGCCTGATAAGCTGATTAGCTGCCGGCCACGTATGGTTGCCTGGTAAGCTGCCGAGCTGCCATCCACATATGGTGGCCTGGTAATCTATAGAGCTGCCGGCCACCTATGTCGCCTGATAAGCTGTAGAGCTGCCTGCCACCTAAGGTGGCCTGGTAAGCTGCCGAGCTGCCATCCACCTATGGTGGCCTGGTAACCTGTAGAGCTGCCTGACACCTATGGTGGCCTGGTAAGCTGCCGAGCCGCCATTCACCTATGGTGGCCTGGTAAGCTGCCGAGCTGCCGGCCACCTATAGCAGCCTGGTAATCTATAGAACTGCCGGCCACTTATGTGGCCTGATAAGCTGTGGAGCTGCCGGACACCTATAGCAGCCTAGTAATCTGTGTAGCTGCCGGCCACGTATGGTGGCCTGGTAAGCTGCCGAGCTGCCAACAACCTATGGTGGCCTGGTAAGCTGTGGAGCTGCCGGCCAGCTATAGCAGCCTGGTAATATGTTGAGCTGCCGTCCACCTATGGTGGCCTGGCATGCTGTAGAGCTGGCGGCCACCTATGGTGGCCTGGTAAGCTGCCGAGCTGCCATTCACCTATGGTGGCCTGGTAAGCTGCCGAGCTGCCATCCACCTATGTTGGCCTGGTAGGCTGCCGAGCTGCCAACCACCTATGGTGGCCTGGTAAGCTGTGGAGCTGCCAGCCACCTATGTTGGCCTGGTAGGCTGCCGAGCTGCCAGCCCCCTATGTGGCCTGGTAAGCTGCCGAGCTGCCAACCACCTATGGTGGCCTGGTAAGCTGTGGAGCTGCCGGCCACCTATAGCAGCCTGGTAATCTGTAGAGCTGCCGTCTACCTCTGGCGGCCTGGTATGCTGTAGAGCTGGCGGCCACCTATGGTGGCCTGGTAAGCTGCCGAGCTGCCAACCACCTATGGTGGCCTGGTAAGCTGTGGAGCTGCAGATTGCCGGCCAGCTATAGCAGCCTGGTAATCTGTAGAGCTGTCGTCCACCTATGGTGGCCTGGTAAGCTGCCGAGCTGCCAACCACCTATGGTGGCCTGGTAAGCTGTGGAGCTGCAGATTGCCGGCCAGCTATAGCAGCCTGGTAATCTGTAGAGCTGCCTGCCACCTATGGTGGCCTGGTAAGCTGCCGAGCTGCCATCCACCTATGGTGGCCTGGTAAGCTGCCGAGCTGCTATCCACCTATGTTGGCCTGGTAACCTGTAGAGCTGCCTGCCACCTATGGTGGCCTGGTAAGCTGCCGAGCTGCCTTCCACCTATGGTGGCCTGGTAAGCTGCCGAGCTGCCATTATGGTGGCCTGGTAAGCTGTGGAGCTGCCGGCCACCTATAGCAGCCTGGTAATCTGTAGAGCTGCCGTCCACCTATGGTGGCCTAGTATGCTGTAGAGCTGGCGGCCACCTATGCTGGCCTGGTAAGCTGCCGAGCTGCCTTCACCTATGGTGGCTTGGTAATCTGTGGAGCTGCCATCCACTTATGTTGGCCTGATAAGCTGCCGAGCTGCCGGCCACCCATGTGGCCTGGTAAGCCGCCGAGCTGCCAACCACCTATGGTGTCCTGGTATGTTGCCGAGCTGCCTTCCACTTATGGTGGCCTGGTAAGCTGCCGAGCTGCAATCCACCTATGGTGGCCTGGAAAGCTGTGGAGCTGCCGGCCACTTATAGCAGCCTAATATCCTGTGGAGCTGCCGGCCACCTATGTAGGCCTTTTAAGCTGCCGAGCTGCCGGCCACATATATGGCCCGGTATGCCGTAGAGCTGGCGGCAACCTATGTTTGCCTGGTAAGCTGCCGAGCTGCCATCCACCTATGCTGGCCTGGTAACCTGTGGAACTGCCATCCACCTATGTTGGCTTGGTAAGCTGCCGAGCTGCCGGCCACCTATGTGGCCTGGTAAGCCGCCGAGCTGCCAACCAACTATGGTGGCCCGGTAAGCTGCCGAGCTGCCTTCCACCTATGGTGGCCTGGTAGGCTGCCGAGCTGCCGGCCACTTATGTGGCCCGATATGCTGTAGAGCTGCCTGCCATTTAAGGTGACCTGGTAAGCTGTCGAGCTGCCAACCACCTATGGTGGCCTGGCAAGTTGCCGAGCTGCCATCCACCTATGTTGGCCTGGTAAGCTGCCGAGCTGCCGGCCACCTATGTCGCCCGGTAAGCTGCCGAGCTGCCAACCACCTATGGTGGCCTAGTAAGCTGTGGAGCTGCCGGCCACCTATAGCAGCCTGGTAATCTGTGGAGCTGCCGGCCACCTATGGTGGCCTGGTAGGCTGCCGAGCTGCCGGCCACCTATGTGGCCTGATATGCTGTAGAGCTGCCTACCATTTAAGGTGACCTGGTAAGCTGTCGAGCTGCCAACCACCTATGGTGGCCTGGTAAGTTGCCGAGCTGCCATCCACCTATGTTGGCCTGGTAAGCTGCCGAGCTGCCGGCCACCTATGTGGCCCGGTAAGCTGCCGAGCTGCCAATCACCTATGGTGGCCTAGTAAGCTGTGGAGCTGCCGGCCACCTATAGCAGCCTGGTAATCTGTGGAGCTGCCATCGACCTATATTGGCCTGGTAAGCTGCCGAGCTGCCGGCCACCTATGTGGCCTGGTAAGCTGCCGAGCTGCCAACCACCTATGGTGGCCTAGTAAGCTGTGGAGCTGCCGGCCACCTATAGCAGCCTGGTAATCTGTAGGGCTGCCATCCACCTATGGTGGCCTGGTATGCTGTAGTGCTGGCGGCCACCTATGTTGGCCTGGTAAGCTGCCCAGCTGCCATCCACCTATGGTGGCCCGGTAAGCTGCCGAGCTGCCAACCACCTATGGTGGCTTGGTAAGCTGCCGAGCTGCCATCCACCTATGTTGGCCTGGTAAGCTGTGGAGCTGCCGGCCACCTATAGCAGCCTGGTAATCTGTAGAGCTGCCATCCACCTATAGTGGCCTGGTATGCTGTAGAGCTGGCGGCCGGTGGCCTGGTAAGCTGCCGAGCTGCCGTCCACCTATGGTGGCCTGGTATGCTGTTGAGCTGCCTGCCACCTATGGTGGCCTGGTAAGCTGCCGAGCTGCCATCCACCTATGGTGGCCTGGTAAGCTGCCGAGCTGCTATCCACCTATGTTGGCCTGGTAATCTGTAGAGCTGCCTGCCACCAATGGTGGCCTGGTAAGCTGCCGAGCTGCCATCCACCTATGGTGGCCTGGTAAGCTGCCGAGGTGCTATCCACCTATGTTGGCCTGGTAACCTGTAGAGCTGCCTGCCACCAATGGTGGCCTGGTAAGCTGCCGAGCTGCCTTCCACCTATGGCGGCCTGGTAAGCTGCCGAGCTGCCGTCCACCTATGGTGGCCTGGTAAGCTGTGGAGCTCTCGGCCACCTATAGCAGCCTGGTAATCTGTAGAGTTGCCGTCCACCTATGGTGGCCTGGTATGCTGTTGAGCTGCCTGCCACCAATGGTGGCCTGGTAAGCTGCCGAGCTGCCTTCCACCTATGGCGGCCTGGTAAGCTGCCGAGCTGCCGTCCACCTATGGTGGCCTGGTAAGCTGTGGAGCTCTCGGCCACCTATAGCAGCCTGGTAATCTGTAGAGCTGCCATCCACCTATGTTGGCCTGGTAACCTGTAGAGCTGCCTGCCACCAATGGTGGCCTGGTAAGCTGCCGAGCTGCCATCCACCTATGGTGGCCTGGTAAGCTGCCGAGGTGCTATCCACCTATGTTGGCCTGGTAACCTGTAGAGCTGCCTGCCACCAATGGTGGCCTGGTAAGCTGCCGAGCTGCCTTCCACCTATGGCGGCCTGGTAAGCTGCCGAGCTGCCGTCCACCTATGGTGGCCTGGTAAGCTGTGGAGCTCTCGGCCACCTATAGCAGCCTGGTAATCTGTAGAGCTGCCGTCCACCTATGGTGGCCTGGTATGCTGTTGAGCTGCCTGCCACCAATGGTGGCCTGGTAAGCTGCCGAGCTGCCTTCCACCTATGGCGGCCTGGTAAGCTGCCGAGCTGCCGTCCACCTATGGTGGCCTGGTAAGCTGTGGAGCTCTCGGCCACCTATAGCAGCCTGGTAATCTGTAGAGCTGCCATCCACCTATGTCGGCCTGGTAACCTGTAGAGCTGCCTGCCACCAATGGTGGCCTGGTAAGCTGCCGAGCTGCCTTCCACCTATGCTGGCCTGGTAAGCTGCCGAGCTGCCATCCACCTATGGTGGCCTGCTAACCTGTGGAGCTGCCATCCACTTATGTTGGCCTGATAAGCTGCCGAGCTGCCGGCCACCTATGTGGCTTGGTAAGCCGCCGAGCTGCCAACCACCTATGGTGGCCTGGTAAGCTGCCGAGCTGCTATCCACCTATGTTGGCCTGGTAACCTGTAGAGCTGCCTGCCACCAATGGTGGCCTGGTAAGCTGCCGAGCTGCCTTCCACCTATGCTGGCCTGGTAAGCTGCCGAGCTGCCATCCACCTATGGTGGCCTGGTAACCTGTGGAGCTGCCATCCACTTATGTTGGCCTGATAAGCTGCCGAGCTGCCGGCCACCTATGTGGCTTGGTAAGCCGCCGAGCTGCCAACCACCTATGGTGGCCTGGTAAGCTGCCGAGCTGCCTTCCACCTACGGTGGCCTGGTAAGCTGTGGAGCTGCCGGCCACTTATAGCAGCCTGATATTCTGTAAAGCTGCCGGCCACCTACGTTGGCCTTTTAAGCTGCCGAGCTGCCGGCCACCTATGTGGCCCGGTATGCTGTAGAGCTGGCGGCCACCTATGGTGGCCTGGTAAGCTGCCGAGCTGCCATCCACCTATGGTGGCCTGGTAAGCTGCCGAGCTGCCTTCCACCTATGGTGGCCTGGTAAGCTGCCGAGCTGCCATCCACCTATGTTGGCCTGGTAAGCTGTGGAGCTGCCGGCCACCTATAGCAGCCTGGTAATCTGTAGAGCTGCCGTCCACCTATGGTGGCCTGGTATGCTGTAGAGGTGGCGGCCAGCTATGTGGCCTGGTAAGCCGCCGAGCTGCCAACCACCTATGGTGGCCTGGTAAGCTGCCGAGCTGCCTTCCACCTATGGTGGCCTGGTAAGCTGCCGAGCTGCCAACCACCTATGGTGGCCTGGTAAGCTGTGGAGCTGCCGGCCACCTATAGCAGCCTGGTAATCTGTAGAGCTGCCGTCTACCTCTGGCGGCCTGGTATGCTGTAGAGCTGGCGGCCACCTATGGTGGCCTGGTAAGCTGCCGAGCTGCCAACCACCTATGGTGGCCTGGTAAGCTGTGGAGCTGCAGATTGCCGGCCAGCTATAGCAGCCTGGTAATCTGTAGAGCTGTCGTCCTCCTATGGTGGCCTGGTATGCTGTAGAGCTGGCGGCCACCTATGTTGGCCTGGTAAGCTGCCGAGCTGCCATCCACCTATGGTGGCCTGGTAGGCTGCCGAGCTGCCAGCCCCCTATGTGGCCTGGTAAGCTGCCGAGCTGCCAACCACCTATGGTGGCCTGGTAAGCTGTGGAGCTGCCGGCCACCTATAGCAGCCTGGTAATCTGTAGAGCTGCCGTCCACCTATGGTGGCCTGGTATGCTGTAGAGCTGGCGGCCACCTATGGTGGCCTGGTAAGCTGCCGAGCTGCCATCCACCTATGGTGGCCTGGTAAGCTGTGGAGCTGCCGGCCAGCTATAGCAGCCTGGTAATCTGTAGAGCTGCCGTCCACCTATGGTGGCCTAGTAAGCTGTGGAGCTGCCGGCCACCTATGGTGGCCTGGTAAGCTGCCGAGCTGCCAACCACCTATGGTGGCCTGGTAAGCTGTGGAGCTGCAGATTGCCGGCCAGCTATAGCAGCCTGGTAATCTGTAGAGCTGCCTGCCACCTATGGTGGCCTGGTAAGCTGCCGAGCTGCCATCCACCTATGGTGGCCTGGTAAGCTGCCGAGCTGCTATCCACCTATGTTGGCCTGGTAACCTGTAGAGCTGCCTGCCACCTATGGTGGCCTGGTAAGCTGCCGAGCTGCCTTCCACCTATGGTGGCCTGGTAAGCTGCCGAGCTGCCATTATGGTGGCCTGGTAAGCTGTGGAGCTGCCGGCCCCTTATAGCAGCCTGGTAATCTGTAGAGCTGCCGTCCACCTATGGTGGCCTGGTATGCTGTAGAAATGGCGGCCACCTATGCTGGCCTGGTAAGCTGCCGAGCTGCCTTCACCTATGGTGGCTTGGTAATCTGTGGAGCTGCCATCCACTTATGTTGGCTTGATAAGCTGCCGAGCTGCCGGCCACCCATGTGGCCTGGTAAGCCGCCGAGCTGCCAACCACCTATGGTGGCCTGGTAAGTTGCCGAGCTGCCTTCCACCTATGGTGGCCTGGTAAGCTGCCGAGCTGCCATCCACCTATGGTGGCCTGGAAAGCTGTGGAGCTGCCGGCCACTTATAGCAGCCTAATATTCTGTAGAGCTGCCGGCCACCTATGTAGGCCTTTTAAGCTGCCGAGCTGCCCGCCACATATATGGCCCGGTATGCTGTAGAGCTGGCGGCAACCTATGTTGGCCTGGTAAGCTGCCGAGCTGCCATCCACCTATGCTGGCCTGGTAACCTGTGGAGCTGCCATCCACCTATGTTGGCTTGGTAAGCTGCCGAGCTGCCGGCCACCTATGTGGCCTGGTAAGCCGCCGAGCTGCCAACCACCTATGGTGGCCCGGTAAGCTGCCGAGCTGCCTTCCACCTATGGTGGACTGGTAAGCTGCCGAGCTGCCATTATGGTGGCCTGGTAAGCTGTGGAGCTGCCGGCCACCTATAGCAGCCTGGTAATCTGTAGAGCTGCCGTCCACCTATGGTGGCCTGGTATGCTGTAGAGCTGGCGGCCACCTATGCTGGCCTGGTAAGCTGCCGAGCTGCCTTCACCTATGGTGGTTTGGTAATCTGTGGAGCTGCCATCCACTTATGTTGGCCTGATAAGCTGCCGAGCTGCCGGCCACCCATGTGGCCTGGTAAGCCGCCGAGCTGCCAACCACCTATGGTGTCCTGGTATGTTGCCGAGCTGCCTTCCACTTATGGTGGCCTGGTAAGCTGCCGAGCTGCCATCCACCTATGGTGGCCTGGAAAGCTGTGGAGCTGCCGGCCACTTATAGCAGCCTAATATCCTGTGGAGCTGCCGGCCACCTATGTAGGCCTTTTAAGCTGCCGAGCTGCCGGCCACATATATGGCCCGGTATGCTGTAGAGCTGGCGGCAACCTATGTTGGCCTGGTAAGCTGCCGAGCTGCCATCCACCTATGCTGGCCTGGTAACCTGTGGAACTGCCATCCACCTATGTTGGCTTGGTAAGCTGCCGAGCTGCCGGCCACCTATGTGGCCTGGTAAGCCGCCGAGCTGCCAACCAACTATGGTGGCCCGGTAAGCTGCCGAGCTGCCTTCCACCTATGGTGGCCTGGTAGGCTGCCGAGCTGCCGGCCACTTATGTGGCCCGATATGCTGTAGAGCTGCCTGCCATTTAAGGTGACCTGGTAAGCTGTCGAGCTGCCAACCACCTATGGTGGCCTGGTAAGTTGCCGAGCTGCCATCCACCTATGTTGGCCTGGTAAGCTGCCGAGCTGCCGGCCACCTATGTCGCCCGGTAAGCTGCCGAGCTGCCAACCACCTATGGTGGCCTAGTAAGCTGTGGAGCTGCCGGCCACCTATAGCAGCCTGGTAATCTGTGGAGCTGCCGGCCACCTATGGTGGCCTGGTAGGCTGCCGAGCTGCCGGCCACCTATGTGGCCTGATATGCTGTAGAGCTGCCTACCATTTAAGGTGACCTGGTAAGCTGTCGAGCTGCCAACCACCTATGGTGGCCTGGTAAGTTGCCGAGCTGCCATCCACCTATGTTGGCCTGGTAAGCTGCCGAGCTGCCGGCCTCCTATGTGGCCCGGTAAGCTGCCGAGCTGCCAACCACCTATGGTGGCCTAGTAAGCTGTGGAGCTGCCGGCCACCTATAGCAGCCTGGTAATCTGTGGAGCTGCCATCGACCTATATTGGCCTGGTAAGCTGCCGAGCTGCCGGCCACCTATGTGGCCTGGTAAGCTGCCGAGCTGCCAACCACCTATGGTGGCCTAGTAAGCTGTGGAGCTGCCGGCCACCTATAGCAGCCTGGTAATCTGTAGGGCTGCCATCCACCTATGGTGGCCTGGTATGCTGTAGTGCTGGCGGCCACCTATGTTGGCCTGGTAAGCTGCCCAGCTGCCATCCACCTATGGTGGCCCGGTAAGCTGCCGAGCTGCCAACCACCTATGGTGGCTTGGTAAGCTGCCGAGCTGCCATCCACCTATGTTGGCCTGGTAAGCTGTGGAGCTGCCGGCCACCTATAGCAGCCTGGTAACCTGTAGAGCTGCCATCCACCTATAGTGGCCTGGTAAGCTGCCGAGCTGCTATCCACCTATGTTGGCCTGGTAACCTGTAGAGCTGCCTGCCACCAATGGTGGCCTGGTAAGCTGCCGAGCTGCCTTCCACCTATGGCGGCCTGGTAAGCTGCCGAGCTGCCGTCCACCTATGGTGGCCTGGTAAGCTGTGGAGCTCTCGGCCACCTATAGCAGCCTGGTAATCTGTAGAGCTGCCGTCCACCTATGGTGGCCTGGTATGCTGTTGAGCTGCCTGCCACCTATGGTGGCCTGGTAAGCTGCCGAGCTGCTATCCACCTATGGTGGCCTGGTAAGCTGCCGAGCTGCTATCCACCTATGTTGGCCTGGTAATCTGTAGAGCTGCCTGCCACCAATGGTGGCCTGGTAAGCTGCCGAGCTGCCATCCACCTATGGTGGCCTGGTAAGCTGCCGAGCTGCTATCCACCTATGTTGGCCTGGTAACCTGTAGAGCTGCCTGCCACCAATGGTGGCCTGGTAAGCTGCCGAGCTGCCATCCACCTATGGTGGCCTGGTAAGCTGCCGAGCTGCTATCCACCTATGTTGGCCTGGTAACCTGTAGAGCTGCCTGCCACCAATGGTGGCCTGGTAAGCTGCCGAGCTGCCTTCCACCTATGGCGGCCTGGTAAGCTGCCGAGCTGCCGTCCACCTATGGTGGCCTGGTAAGCTGTGGAGCTCTCGGCCACCTATAGCAGCCTGGTAATCTGTAGAGCTGCCGTCCACCTATGGTGGCCTGGTATGCTGTTGAGCTGCCTGCCACCTATGGTGGCCTGGTAAGCTGCCGAGCTGCTATCCACCTATGTTGGCCTGGTAACCTGTAGAGCTGCCTGCCACCAATGGTGGCCTGGTAAGCTGCCGAGCTGCCTTCCACCTATGCTGGCCTGGTAAGCTGCCGAGCTGCCATCCACCTATGGTGGCCTGGTAACCTGTGGAGCTGCCATCCACTTATGTTGGCCTGATAAGCTGCCGAGCTGCCGGCCACCTATGTGGCTTGGTAAGCCGCCGAGCTGCCAACCACCTATGGTGGCCTGGTAAGCTGCCGAGCTGCTATCCACCTATGTTGGCCTGGTAACCTGTAGAGCTGCCTGCCACCAATGGTGGCCTGGTAAGCTGCCGAGCTGCCTTCCACCTATGGTGGCCTGGTAAGCTGCCGAGCTGCTATCCACCTATGTTGGCCTGGTAATCTGTAGAGCTGCCTGCCACCAATGGTGGCCTGGTAAGCTGCCGAGCTGCCATCCACCTATGGTGGCCTGGTAACCTGTGGAGCTGCCATCCACTTATGTTGGCCTGATAAGCTGCCGAGCTGCCGGCCACCTATGTGGCTTGGTAAGCCGCCGAGCTGCCAACCACCTATGGTGGCCTGGTAAGCTGCCGAGCTGCTATCCACCTATGTTGGCCTGGTAACCTGTAGAGCTGCCTGCCACCAATGGTGGCCTGGTAAGCTGCCGAGCTGCCGTCCACCTATGCTGGCCTGGTAAGCTGCCGAGCTGCCATCCACCTATGGTGGCCTGGTATGCTGTTGAGCTGCCTGCCACCTATGGTGGCCTGGTAAGCTGCCGAGCTGCCATCCACCTATGGTGGCCTGGTAAGCTGCCGAGCTGCTATCCACCTATGTTGGCCTGGTAATCTGTAGAGCTGCCTGCCACCAATGGTGGCCTGGTAAGCTGCCGAGCTGCCATCCACCTATGGTGGCCTGGTAAGCTGCCGAGCTGCTATCCACCTATGTTGGCCTGGTAACCTGTAGAGCTGCCTGCCACCAATGGTGGCCTGGTAAGCTGCCGAGCTGCCATCCACCTATGGTGGCCTGGTAAGCTGCCGAGCTGCTATCCACCTATGTTGGCCTGGTAATCTGTAGAGCTGCCTGCCACCAATGGTGGCCTGGTAAGCTGCCGAGCTGCCATCCACCTATGGTGGCCTGGTAAGCTGCCGAGCTGCTATCCACCTATGTTGGCCTGGTAACCTGTAGAGCTGCCTGCCACCAATGGTGGCCTGGTAAGCTGCCGAGCTGCCTTCCACCTATGGCGGCCTGGTAAGCTGCCGAGCTGCCGTCCACCTATGGTGGCCTGGTATGCTGTTGAGCTGCCTGCCACCTATGGTGGCCTGGTAAGCTGCCGAGCTGCCATCCACCTATGGTGGCCTGGTAAGCTGCCGAGCTGCTATCCACCTATGTTGGCCTGGTAATCTGTAGAGCTGCCTGCCACCAATGGTGGCCTGGTAAGCTGCCGAGCTGCCATCCACCTATGGTGGCCTGGTAAGCTGCCGAGCTGCTATCCACCTATGTTGGCCTGGTAACCTGTAGAGCTGCCTGCCACCAATGGTGGCCTGGTAAGCTGCCGAGCTGCCTTCCACCTATGGCGGCCTGGTAAGCTGCCGAGCTGCCGTCCACCTATGGTGGCCTGGTAAGCTGTGGAGCTCTCGGCCACCTATAGCAGCCTGGTAATCTGTAGAGCTGCCGTCCACCTATGGTGGCCTGGTATGCTGTTGAGCTGCCTGCCACCTATGGTGGCCTGGTAAGCTGCCGAGCTGCTATCCACCTATGTTGGCCTGGTAACCTGTAGAGCTGCCTGCCACCAATGGTGGCCTGGTAAGCTGCCGAGCTGCCTTCCACCTATGCTGGCCTGGTAAGCTGCCGAGCTGCCATCCACCTATGGTGGCCTGGTAACCTGTGGAGCTGCCATCCACTTATGTTGGCCTGATAAGCTGCCGAGCTGCCGGCCACCTATGTGGCTTGGTAAGCCGCCGAGCTGCCAACCACCTATGGTGGCCTGGTAAGCTGCCGAGCTGCTATCCACCTATGTTGGCCTGGTAACCTGTAGAGCTGCCTGCCACCAATGGTGGCCTGGTAAGCTGCCGAGCTGCCTTCCACCTATGCTGGCCTGGTAAGCTGCCGAGCTGCCATCCACCTATGGTTGCCTGGTAACCTGTGGAGCTGCCATCCACTTATGTTGGCCTGATAAGCTGCCGAGCTGCCGGCCACCTATGTGGCTTGGTAAGCCGCCGAGCTGCCAACCACCTATGGTGGCCTGGTAAGCTGCCGAGCTGCCTTCCACCTACGATGGCCTGGTAAGCTGTGGAGCTGCCGGCCACTTATAGCAGCCTGATATTCTGTAAAGCTGCCGGCCACCTACGTTGGCCTTTTAAGCTGCCGAGCTGCCGGCCACCTATGTGGCCCGGTATGCTGTAGAGCTGGCGGCCACCTATGGTGGCCTGGTAAGCTGCCGAGCTGCCATCCACCTATGGTGGCCTGGTAAGCTGCCGAGCTGCCTTCCACCTATGGTGGCCTGGTAAGCTGCCGAGCTGCCATCTACCTATGTTGGCCTGGTAAGCTGTGGAGCTGCCGGCCACCTATAGCAGCCTGGTAATCTGTAGAGCTGCCGTCCAGCTATGGTGGCCTGGTATGCTGTAGAGGTGGCGGCCAGCTATGTGGCCTGGTAAGCCGCCGAGCTGCCAACCACCTATGGTGGCCTGGTAAGCTGCCGAGCTGCCTTCCACCTATGGTGGCCTGGTAAGCTGGCGAGCTGCCATCCACCTATGGTGGCCCGGTATGCTGTAGAGCTGGCGGCCACCTATGGTGGCCTGGTAAGCTGGCGAGCTGCAATCCACCTATGGTGGCCTGGTAAGCTGCCGAGCTGCCTTCCACCTATGGTGGCCTCGTAAGCTGTGGAGCTGCAGATTGCCGGCCAGCTATAGCAGCCTGGTAATCTGTAGAGCTGTCGTCCTCCTATGGTGGCCTGGTATGCTGTAGAGCTGGCGGCCACCTATGTTGGCCTGGTAAGCTGCCGAGCTGCCATCCACCTATGATGGCCTGGTAGGCTGCCGAGCTGCCAGCCCCCTATGCGGCCTGGTAGGCTGCCGAGCTGCCAGCCCCCTATGCGGCCTGGTAAGCTGCCGAGCTGCCAACCACCTATGGTGGCCTGGTAAGCTGTGGAGCTGCCGGCCACCTATAGCAGCCTGGTAATCTGTAGAGCTGTCGTCCTCCTATGGTGGCCTGGTATGCTGTAGAGCTGGCGGCCACCTATGTTGGCCTGGTAAGCTGCCGAGCTGCCATCCACCTATGATGGCCTGGTAGGCTGCCGAGCTGCCAGCCCCCTATGCGGCCTGGTAGGCTGCCGAGCTGCCAGCCCCCTATGCGGCCTGGTAAGCTGCCGAGCTGCCTTCCACCTATGGTGGCCTGGTAAGCTGGCGAGCTGCCATCCACCTATGGTGGCCTGGTAAGCTGTGGAGCTGCCTGCCACCTATGGTGGCCTGGTAAGCTGGCGAGCTGCCATCCACCTATGGTGGCCCGGTATGCTGTAGAGCTGGCGGCCACCTATGGTGGCCTGGTAAGCTGGCGAGCTGCAATCCACCTATGGTGGCCTGGTAAGCTGCCGAGCTGCCTTCCACCTATGGTGGCCTGGTAAGCTGTGGAGCTGCAGATTGCCGGCCAGCTATAGCAGCCTGGTAATCTGTAGAGCTGTCGTCCTCCTATGGTGGCCTGGTATGCTGTAGAGCTGGCGGCTACCTATGTTGGCCTGGTAAGCTGCCGAGCTGCCATCCACCTATGATGGCCTGGTAAGCTGCCGAGCTGCCATCCACCTATGATGGCCTGGTAGGCTGCCGAGCTGCCAGCCCCCTATGCGGCCTGGTAAGCTGCCGAGCTGCCAACCACCTATGGTGGCCTGGTAAGCTGTGGAGCTGCCGGCCACCTATAGCAGCCTGGTAATCTGTAGAGCTGCCGTCCACCTATGGTGGCCTGGTATGCTGTAGAGCTGGCGGCCACCTATGGTGGCCTGGTAAGCTGCCGAGCTGCCATTAACCTATGGTGGCCTGGTAAGCTGTGGAGCTGCCGGCCAGCTATAGCAGCCTGGTAATCTGTAGAACTGCCGTCCACCTATGGTGGCCTAGTAAGCTGTGGAGCTGCCGGCCACCTATGGTGGCCTGGTAAGCTGCCGAGCTGCCTTCCACCTATGGTGGCCTGGTAAGCTGCCGAGCTGCCATTATGGTGGCCTGGTAAGCTGTGGAGCTGCCGGCCCCTTATAGCAGCCTGGTAATCTGTAGAGCTGCCGTCCACCTATGGTGGCCTGGTATGCTGTAGAAATGGCGGCCACCTATGCTGGCCTGGTAAGCTGCCGAGCTGCCTTCACCTATGGTGGCTTGGTAATCTGTGGAGCTGCCATCCACTTATGTTGGCCTGATAAGCTGCCGAGCTGCCGGCCACCCATGTGGCCTGGTAAGCCGCCGAGCTGCCAACCACCTATGGTGGCCTGGTAAGTTGCCGAGCTGCCTTCCACCTATGGTGGCCTGGTAAGCTGCCGAGCTGCCATCCACCTATGGTGGCCTGGAAAGCTGTGGAGCTGCCGGCCACTTATAGCAGCCTAATATTCTGTAGAGCTGCTGGCCACCTATGTAGGCCTTTTAAGCTGCCGAGCTGCTGGCCACATATATGGCCCGGTATGCTGTAGAGCTGGCGGCAACCTATGTTGGCCTGGTAAGCTGCCGAGCTGCCATCCACCTATGCTGGCCTGGTAACCTGTGGAGCTGCCATCCACCTATGTTGGCTTGGTAAGCTGCCGAGCTGCCGGCCACCTATGTGGCCTGGTAAGCCGCCGAGCTGCCAACCACCTATGGTGGCCCGGTAAGCTGCCGAGCTGCCTTCCACCTATGGTGGCCTGGTAGGCTGCCGAGCTGCCGGCCACCTATGTGGCCCGATATGCTGTAGAGCTGCCTGCCATTTAAGGTGACCTGGTAAGCTGTCGAGCTGCCAACCACCTATGGTGGCCTGGTAAGTTGCCGAGCTGCCATCCACCTATGTTGGCCTGGTAAGCTGCCGAGCTGCCGGCCACCTATGTGGCCCGGTAAGCTGCCGAGCTGCCAACCACCTATGGTGGCCTAGTAAGCTTTGGAGCTGCCGGCCACCTATAGCAGCCTGGTAATCTGTGGAGCTGCCGGCCACCTATGGTGGCCTGGTAGGCTGCCGAGCTGCCGGCCACCTATGTGGCCTGATATGCTGTAGAGCTGCCTACCATTTAAGGTGACCTGGTAAGCTGTCGAGCTGCCAACCACCTATGGTGGCCTGGTAAGTTGCCGAGCTGCCGTCCACCTATGGTGGCCTGGTATGCTGTAGAGCTGGCGGCCACCTATGCTGGCCTGGTAAGCTGCCGAGCTGCCTTCACCTATGGTGGCTTGGTAATCTGTGGAGCTGCCATCCACTTATGTTGGCCTGATAAGCTGCCGAGCTGCCGGCCACCCATGTGGCCTGGTAAGCCGCCGAGCTGCTAACCACCTATGGTGGCCTGGTAAGTTGCCGAGCTGCCTTCCACCTATGGTGGCCTGGTAAGCTGCCGAGCTGCCATCCACCTATGGTGGCCTGGAAAGCTGTGGAGCTGCCGGCCACTTATAGCAGCCTAATATTCTGTAGAGCTGCCGGCCACCTATGTAGGCCTTTTAAGCTGCCGAGCTGCCGGCCACATATATGGCCCGGTATGCAGTAGAGCTGGCGGCAACCTATTTTGGCCTGGTAAGCTGCCGAGCTGCCATCCACCTATGCTGGCCTGGTAACCTGTGGAGCTGCCATCCACCTATGTTGGCTTGGTAAGCTGCCGAGCTGCCGGCCACCTATGTGGCCTGGTAAGCCGCCGAGCTGCCAACCACCTATGGTGGCCCGGTAAGCTGCCGAGCTGCCTTCCACCTATGGTGGCCTGGTAGGCTGCCGAGCTGCCGGCCACCTATGTGGCCCGATATGCTGTAGAGCTGCCTGCCATTTAAGGTGACCTGGTAAGCTGTCGAGCTGCCAACCACCTATGGTGGCCTGGTAAGTTGCCGAGCTGCCATCCACCTATGTTGGCCTGGTAAGCTGCCGAGCTGCCGGCCACCTATGTGGCCCGGTAAGCTGCCGAGCTGCCAACCACCTATGGTGGCCTAGTAAGCTTTGGAGCTGCCGGCCACCTATAGCAGCCTGGTAATCTGTGGAGCTGCCGGCCACCTATGGTGGCCTGGTAGGCTGCCGAGCTGCCGGCCACCTATGTGGCCTGATATGCTGTAGAGCTGCCTACCATTTAAGGTGACCTGGTAAGCTGTCGAGCTGCCAACCACCTATGGTGGCCTGGTAAGTTGCCGAGCTGCCATCCACCTATGTTGGCCTGGTAAGCTGCCGAGCTGCCGGCCACCTATGTGGCCCGGTAAGCTGCCGAGCTGCCAACCACCTATGGTGGCCTAGTAAGCTGTGGAGCTGCCGGCCACCTATAGCAGCCTGGTAATCTGTGGAGCTGCCATCGACCTATATTGGCCTGGTAAGCTGCCGAGCTGCCGGCCACCTATGTGGCCTGGTAAGCTGCCGAGCTGCCAACCACCTATGGTGGCCTAGTAAGCTGTGGAGCTGCCGGCCACCTATAGCAGCCTGGTAATCTGTAGGGCTGCCATCCACCTATGGTGGCCTGGTATGCTGTAGTGCTGGCGGCCACCTATGTTGGCCTGGTAAGCTGCCCAGCTGCCATCCACCTATGGTGGCCCGGTAAGCTGCCGAGCTGCCAACCACCTATGGTGGCCTGGTAAGGTGCCGAGCTGCCATCCACCTATGTTGGCCTGGTAAGCTGTGGAGCTGCCGGCCACCTATAGCAGCCTGGTAATCTGTAGAGCTGCCATCCACCTATAGTGGCCTGGTATGCTGTAGAGCTGGCGGCCGGTGGCCTGGTAAGCTGCCGAGCTGCCGTCCACCTATGGTGGCCTGGTATGCTGTTGAGTTGCCTGCCACCTATGGTGGCCTGGTAAGCTGCCGAGCTGCCATCCACCTATGGTGGCCTGGTAAGCTGCCGAGCTGCTATCCACCTATGTTGGCCTGGTAATCTGTAGAGCTGCCTGCCACCAATGGTGGCCTGGTAAGCTGCCGAGCTGCCATCCACCTCTGGTGGCCTGGTAAGCTGCCGAGCTGCTATCCACCTATGTTGGCCTGGTAACCTGTAGAGCTGCCTGCCACCAATGGTGGCCGGGTAAGCTGCCGAGCTGCCTTCCACCTATGGTGGCCTGGTAAGCTGCCGAGCTGCCGTCCACCTATGGTGGCCTGGTAAGCTGTGGAGCTCTCGGCCACCTATAGAAGCCTGGTAATCTGTAGAGCTGCCGTCCACCTATGGTGGCCTGGTATGCTGTTGAGCTGCCTGCCACCTATGGTGGCCTGGTAAGCTGCCGAGCTGCTATCCACCTATGTTGGCCTGGTAACCTGTAGAGCTGCCTGCCACCAATGGTGGCCTGGTAAGCTGCCGAGCTGCCTTCCACCTATGCTGGCCTGGTAAGCTGCCGAGCTGCCATCCACCTATGGTGGCCTGGTAACCTGTGGAGCTGGTATCCACTTATGTTGGCCTGATAAGCTGCCGGCCACCTATGTGGCTTGGTAAGCCGCCGAGCTGCCAACCACCTATGGTGGCCTGGTAAGCTGCCGAGCTTCCTTCCACCTATGGTGGCCTCGTAAGCTGCCGAGCTGCCATCCACCTACGGTGGCCTGGTAAGCTGTGGAGCTGCCGGCCACTTATAGCATCCATCCACCTATGTTGGCTTGGTAAGCTGCCGAGCTGCCGGCCACCTATGTGGCCTGGTAAGCCGCCGAGCTGCCAACCACCTATGGTGGCCCGGTAAGCTGCCGAGCTGCCTTCCACCTATGGTGGCCTGTTAGGCTGCCGAGCTGCCGGCCACCTATGTGGCCCGATATGCTGTAGAGCTGCCTGACATTTAAGGTGACCTGGTAAGCTGTCGAGCTGCCAACCACCTATGGTGGCCTGGTAAGTTGCCGAGCTGCCATCCATCTATGTTGGCCTGGTAAGCTGCCGAGCTGCCGGCCACCTATGTGGCCCGGTAAGCTGCCGAGCTGCCAACCACCTATGGTGGCCTAGTAAGCTTTGGAGCTGCCGGCCACCTATAGCAGCCTGGTAATCTGTGGAGCTGCCGGCCACCTATGGTGGCCTGGTAGGCTGCCGAGCTGCCGGCCACCTATGTGGCCTGATATGCTGTAGAGCTGCCTACCATTTAAGGTGACCTGGTAAGCTGTCGAGCTGCCAACCACCTATGGTGGCCTGGTAAGTTGCCGAGCTGCCATCCACCTATGTTGGCCTGGTAAGCTGCCGAGCTGCCGGCCACCTATGTGGCCCGGTAAGCTGCCGAGCTGCCAACCACCTATGGTGGCCTAGTAAGCTGTGGAGCTGCCGGCCACCTATAGCAGCCTGGTAATCTGTGGAGCTGCCATCGACCTATATTGGCCTGGTAAGCTGCCGAGCTGCCGGCCACCTATGTGGCCTGGTAAGCTGCCGAGCTGCCAACCACCTATGGTGGCCTAGTAAGCTGTGGAGCTGCCGGCCACCTATAGCAGCCTGGTAATCTGTAGGGCTGCCATCCACCTATGGTGGCCTGGTATGCTGTAGTGCTGGCGGCCACCTATGTTGGCCTGGTAAGCTGCCCAGCTGCCATCCACCTATGGTGGCCCGGTAAGCTGCCGAGCTGCCAACCACCTATGGTGGCCTGGTAAGGTGCCGAGCTGCCATCCACCTATGTTGGCCTGGTAAGCTGTGGAGCTGCCGGCCACCTATAGCAGCCTGGTAATCTGTAGAGCTGCCATCCACCTATAGTGGCCTGGTATGCTGTAGAGCTGGCGGCCGGTGGCCTGGTAAGCTGCCGAGCTGCCGTCCACCTATGGTGGCCTGGTATGCTGTTGAGTTGCCTGCCACCTATGGTGGCCTGGTAAGCTGCCGAGCTGCCATCCACCTATGGTGGCCTGGTAAGCTGCCGAGCTGCTATCCACCTATGTTGGCCTGGTAATCTGTAGAGCTGCCTGCCACCAATGGTGGCCTGGTAAGCTGCCGAGCTGCCATCCACCTATGGTGGCCTGGTAAGCTGCCGAGCTGCTATCCACCTATGTTGGCCTGGTAACCTGTAGAGCTGCCTGCCACCAATGGTGGCCGGGTAAGCTGCCGAGCTGCCTTCCACCTATGGTGGCCTGGTAAGCTGCCGAGCTGCCGTCCACCTATGGTGGCCTGGTAAGCTGTGGAGCTCTCGGCCACCTATAGAAGCCTGGTAATCTGTAGAGCTGCCGTCCACCTATGGTGGCCTGGTATGCTGTTGAGCTGCCTGCCACCTATGGTGGCCTGGTAAGCTGCCGAGCTGCTATCCACCTATGTTGGCCTGGTAACCTGTAGAGCTGCCTGCCACCAATGGTGGCCTGGTAAGCTGCCGAGCTGCCTTCCACCTATGGTGGCCTGGTAAGCTGTGGAGCTGCAGATTGCCGGCCAGCTATAGCAGCCTGGTAATCTGTAGAGCTGTCGTCCTCCTATGGTGGCCTGGTATGCTGTAGAGCTGGCGGCCACCCATGTTGGCCTGGTAAGCTGCCGAGCTGCCATCCACCTATGATGGCCTGGTAGGCTGCCGAGCTGCCAGCCCCCTATGCGGCCTGGTAGGCTGCCGAGCTGCCAGCCCCCTATGCGGCCTGGTAAGCTGCCGAGCTGCCAACCACCTATGGTGGCCTGGTAAGCTGTGGAGCTGCCGGCCACCTATAGCAGCCTGGTAATCTGTAGAGCTGTCGTCCTCCTATGGTGGCCTGGTATGCTGTAGAGCTGGCGGCCACCTATGTTGGCCTGGTAAGCTGCCGAGCTGCCATCCACCTATGATGGCCTGGTAGGCTGCCGAGCTGCCAGCCCCCTATGCGGCCTGGTAGGCTGCCGAGCTGCCAGCCCCCTATGCGGCCTGGTAAGCTGCCGAGCTGCCTTCCACCTATGGTGGCCTGGTAAGCTGGCGAGCTGCCATCCACCTATGGTGGCCTGGTAAGCTGTGGAGCTGCCTGCCACCTATGGTGGCCTGGTAAGCTGGCGAGCTGCCATCCACCTATGGTGGCCCGGTATGCTGTAGAGCTGGCGGCCACCTATGGTGGCCTGGTAAGCTGGCGAGCTGCAATCCACCTATGGTGGCCTGGTAAGCTGCCGAGCTGCCTTCCACCTATGGTGGCCTGGTAAGCTGTGGAGCTGCAGATTGCCGGCCAGCTATAGCAGCCTGGTAATCTGTAGAGCTGTCGTCCTCCTATGGTGGCCTGGTATGCTGTAGAGCTGGCGGCCACCTATGTTGGCCTGGTAAGCTGCCGAGCTGCCATCCACCTATGATGGCCTGGTAAGCTGCCGAGCTGCCATCCACCTATGATGGCCTGGTAGGCTGCCGAGCTGCCAGCCCCCTATGCGGCCTGGTAAGCTGCCGAGCTGCCAACCACCTATGGTGGCCTGGTAAGCTGTGGAGCTGCCGGCCACCTATAGCAGCCTGGTAATCTGTAGAGCTGCCGTCCACCTATGGTGGCCTGGTATGCTGTATAGCTGGCGGCCACCTATGGTGGCCTGGTAAGCTGCCGAGCTGCCATTAACCTATGGTGGCCTGGTAAGCTGTGGAGCTGCCGGCCAGCTATAGCAGCCTGGTAATCTGTAGAGCTGCCGTCCACCTATGGTGGCCTAGTAAGCTGTGGAGCTGCCGGCCACCTATGGTGGCCTGGTAAGCTGCCGAGCTGCCTTCCACCTATGGTGGCCTGGTAAGCTGCCGAGCTGCCATTATGGTGGCCTGGTAAGCTGTGGAGCTGCCGGCCCCTTATAGCAGCCTGGTAATCTGTAGAGCTGCCGTCCACCTATGGTGGCCTGGTATGCTGTAGAAATGGCGGCCACCTATGCTGGCCTGGTAAGCTGCCGAGCTGCCTTCACCTATGGTGGCTTGGTAATCTGTGGAGCTGCCATCCACTTATGTTGGCCTGATAAGCTGCCGAGCTGCCGGCCACCCATGTGGCCTGGTAAGCCGCCGAGCTGCCAACCACCTATGGTGGCCTGGTAAGTTGCCGAGCTGCCTTCCACCTATGGTGGCCTGGTAAGCTGCCGAGCTGCCATCCACCTATGGTGGCCTGGAAAGCTGTGGAGCTGCCGGCCACTTATAGCAGCCTAATATTCTGTAGAGCTGCCGGCCACCTATGTAGGCCTTTTAAGCTGCCGAGCTGCCGGCCACATATATGGCCCGGTATGCTGTAGAGCTGGCGGCAACCTATGTTGGCCTGGTAAGCTGCCGAGCTGCCATCCACCTATGCTGGCCTGGTAACCTGTGGAGCTGCCATCCACCTATGTTGGCTTGGTAAGCTGCCGAGCTGCCGGCCACCTATGTGGCCTGGTAAGCCGCCGAGCTGCCAACCACCTATGGTGGCCCGGTAAGCTGCCGAGCTGCCTTCCACCTATGGTGGCCTGGTAGGCTGCCGAGCTGCCGGCCACCTATGTGGCCCGATATGCTGTAGAGCTGCCTGCCATTTAAGGTGACCTGGTAAGCTGTCGAGCTGCCAACCACCTATGGTGGCCTGGTAAGTTGCCGAGCTGCCATCCACCTATGTTGGCCTGGTAAGCTGCCGAGCTGCCGGCCACCTATGTGGCCCGGTAAGCTGCCGAGCTGCCAACCACCTATGGTGGCCTAGTAAGCTTTGGAGCTGCCGGCCACCTATAGCAGCCTGGTAATCTGTGGAGCTGCCGGCCACCTATGGTGGCCTGGTAGGCTGCCGAGCTGCCGGCCACCTATGTGGCCTGATATGCTGTAGAGCTGCCTACCATTTAAGGTGACCTGGTAAGCTGTCGAGCTGCCAACCACCTATGGTGGCCTGGTAAGTTGCCGAGCTGCCGTCCACCTATGGTGGCCTGGTATGCTGTAGAGCTGGCGGCCACCTATGCTGGCCTGGTAAGCTGCCGAGCTGCCTTCACCTATGGTGGCTTGGTAATCTGTGGAGCTGCCATCCACTTATGTTGGCCTGATAAGCTGCCGAGCTGCCGGCCACCCATGTGGCCTGGTAAGCCGCCGAGCTGCCAACCACCTATGGTGGCCTGGTAAGTTGCCGAGCTGCCTTCCACCTATGGTGGCCTGGTAAGCTGCCGAGCTGCCATCCGCCTATGGTGGCCTGGAAAGCTGTGGAGCTGCCGGCCACTTATAGCAGCCTAATATTCTGTAGAGCTGCCGGCCACCTATGTAGGCCTTTTAAGCTGCCGAGCTGCCGGCCACATATATGGCCCGGTATGCAGTAGAGCTGGCGGCAACCTATTTTGGCCTGGTAAGCTGCCGAGCTGCCATCCACCTATGCTGGCCTGGTAACCTGTGGAGCTGCCATCCACCTATGTTGGCTTGGTAAGCTGCCGAGCTGCCGGCCACCTATGTGGCCTGGTAAGCCGCCGAGCTGCCAACCACCTATGGTGGCCCGGTAAGCTGCCGAGCTGCCTTCCACCTATGGTGGCCTGGTAGGCTGCCGAGCTGCCGGCCACCTATGTGGCCCGATATGCTGTAGAGCTGCCTGCCATTTAAGGTGACCTGGTAAGCTGTCGAGCTGCCAACCACCTATGGTGGCCTGGTAAGTTGCCGAGCTGCCATCCACCTATGTTGGCCTGGTAAGCTGCCGAGCTGCCGGCCACCTATGTGGCCCGGTAAGCTGCCGAGCTGCCAACCACCTATGGTGGCCTAGTAAGCTTTGGAGCTGCCGGCCACCTATAGCAGCCTGGTAATCTGTGGAGCTGCCGGCCACCTATGGTGGCCTGGTAGGCTGCCGAGCTGCCGGCCACCTATGTGGCCTGATATGCTGTAGAGCTGCCTACCATTTAAGGTGACCTGGTAAGCTGTCGAGCTGCCAACCACCTATGGTGGCCTGGTAAGTTGCCGAGCTGCCATCCACCTATGTTGGCCTGGTAAGCTGCCGAGCTGCCGGCCACCTATGTGGCCCGGTAAGCTGCCGAGCTGCCAACCACCTATGGTGGCCTAGTAAGCTGTGGAGCTGCCGGCCACCTATAGCAGCCTGGTAATCTGTGGAGCTGCCATCGACCTATATTGGCCTGGTAAGCTGCCGAGCTGCCGGCCACCTATGTGGCCTGGTAAGCTGCCGAGCTGCCAACCACCTATGGTGGCCTAGTAAGCTGTGGAGCTGCCGGCCACCTATAGCAGCCTGGTAATCTGTAGGGCTGCCATCCACCTATGGTGGCCTGGTATGCTGTAGTGCTGGCGGCCACCTATGTTGGCCTGGTAAGCTGCCCAGCTGCCATCCACCTATGGTGGCCCGGTAAGCTGCCGAGCTGCCAACCACCTATGGTGGCCTGGTAAGGTGCCGAGCTGCCATCCACCTATGTTGGCCTGGTAAGCTGTGGAGCTGCCGGCCACCTATAGCAGCCTGGTAATCTGTAGAGCTGCCATCCACCTATAGTGGCCTGGTATGCTGTAGAGCTGGCGGCCGGTGGCCTGGTAAGCTGCCGAGCTGCCGTCCACCTATGGTGGCCTGGTATGCTGTTGAGTTGCCTGCCACCTATGGTGGCCTGGTAAGCTGCCGAGCTGCCATCCACCCATGGTGGCCTGGTAAGCTGCCGAGCTGCTATCCACCTATGTTGGCCTGGTAATCTGTAGAGCTGCCTGCCACCAATGGTGGCCTGGTAAGCTGCCGAGCTGCCATCCACCTCTGGTGGCCTGGTAAGCTGCCGAGCTGCTATCCACCTATGTTGGCCTGGTAACCTGTAGAGCTGCCTGCCACCAATGGTGGCCGGGTAAGCTGCCGAGCTGCCTTCCACCTATGGTGGCCTGGTAAGCTGCCGAGCTGCCGTCCACCTATGGTGGCCTGGTAAGCTGTGGAGCTCTCGGCCACCTATAGAAGCCTGGTAATCTGTAGAGCTGCCGTCCACCTATGGTGGCCTGGTATGCTGTTGAGCTGCCTGCCACCTATGGTGGCCTGGTAAGCTGCCGAGCTGCTATCGACCTATGTTGGCCTGGTAACCTGTAGAGCTGCCTGCCACCAATGGTGGCCTGGTAAGCTGCCGAGCTGCCTTCCACCTATGCTGGCCTGGTAAGCTGCCGAGCTGCCATCCACCTATGGTGGCCTGGTAACCTGTGGAGCTGGTATCCACTTATGTTGGCCTGATAAGCTGCCGGCCACCTATGTGGCTTGGTAAGCCGCCGAGCTGCCAACCACCTATGGTGGCCTGGTAAGCTGCCGAGCTTCCTTCCACCTATGGTGGCCTCGTAAGCTGCCGAGCTGCCATCCACCTACGGTGGCCTGGTAAGCTGTGGAGCTGCCGGCCACTTATAGCATCCATCCACCTATGTTGGCTTGGTAAGCTGCCGAGCTGCCGGCCACCTATGTGGCCTGGTAAGCCGCCGAGCTGCCAACCACCTATGGTGGTCCGGTAAGCTGCCGAGCTGCCTTCCACCTATGGTGGCCTGTTAGGATGCCGAGCTGCCGGCCACCTATGTGGCCCGATATGCTGTAGAGCTGCCTGCCATTTAAGGTGACCTGGTAAGCTGTCGAGCTGCCAACCACCTATGGTGGCCTGGTAAGTTGCCGAGCTGCCATCCACCTATGTTGGCCTGGTAAGCTGCCGAGCTGCCGGCCACCTATGTGGCCCGGTAAGCTGCCGAGCTGCCAACCACCTATGGTGGCCTAGTAAGCTTTGGAGCTGCCGGCCACCTATAGCAGCCTGGTAATCTGTGGAGCTGCCGGCCACCTATGGTGGCCTGGTAGGCTGCCGAGCTGCCGGCCACCTATGTGGCCTGATATGCTGTAGAGCTGCCTACCATTTAAGGTGACCTGGTAAGCTGTCGAGCTGCCAACCACCTATGGTGGCCTGGTAAGTTGCCGAGCTGCCATCCACCTATGTTGGCCTGGTAAGCTGCCGAGCTGCCGGCCACCTATGTGGCCCGGTAAGCTGCCGAGCTGCCAACCACCTATGGTGGCCTAGTAAGCTGTGGAGCTGCCGGCCACCTATAGCAGCCTGGTAATCTGTGGAGCTGCCATCGACCTATATTGGCCTGGTAAGCTGCCGAGCTGCCGGCCACCTATGTGGCCTGGTAAGCTGCCGAGCTGCCAACCACCTATGGTGGCCTAGTAAGCTGTGGAGCTGCCGGCCGCCTATAGCAGCCTGGTAATCTGTAGGGCTGCCATCCACCTATGGTGGCCTGGTATGCTGTAGTGCTGGCGGCCACCTATGTTGGCCTGGTAAGCTGCCCAGCTGCCATCCACCTATGGTGGCCCGGTAAGCTGCCGAGCTGCCAACCACCTATGGTGGCCTGGTAAGGTGCCGAGCTGCCATCCACCTATGTTGGCCTGGTAAGCTGTGGAGCTGCCGGCCACCTATAGCAGCCTGGTAATCTGTAGAGCTGCCATCCACCTATAGTGGCCTGGTATGCTGTAGAGCTGGCGGCCGGTGGCCTGGTAAGCTGCCGAGCTGCCGTCCACCTATGGTGGCCTGGTATGCTGTTGAGTTGCCTGCCACCTATGGTGGCCTGGTAAGCTGCCGAGCTGCCATCCACCTATGGTGGCCTGGTAAGCTGCCGAGCTGCTATCCACCTATGTTGGCCTGGTAATCTGTAGAGCTGCCTGCCACCAATGGTGGCCTGGTAAGCTGCCGAGCTGCCATCCACCTATGGTGGCCTGGTAAGCTGCCGAGCTGCTATCCACCTATGTTGGCCTGGTAACCTGTAGAGCTGCCTGCCACCAATGGTGGCCGGGTAAGCTGCCGAGCTGCCTTCCACCTATGGTGGCCTGGTAAGCTGCCGAGCTGCCGTCCACCTATGGTGGCCTGGTAAGCTGTGGAGCTCTCGGCCACCTATAGAAGCCTGGTAATCTGTAGAGCTGCCGTCCACCTATGGTGGCCTGGTATGCTGTTGAGCTGCCTGCCACCTATGGTGGCCTGGTAAGCTGCCGAGCTGCTATCCACCTATGTTGGCCTGGTAACCTGTAGAGCTGCCTGCCACCAATGGTGGCCTGGTAAGCTGCCGAGCTGCCTTCCACCTATGCTGGCCTGGTAAGCTGCCGAGCTGCCATCCACCTATGGTGGCCTGGTAACCTGTGGAGCTGGTATCCACTTATGTTGGCCTGATAAGCTGCCGACCACCTCTGTGGCTTGGTAAGCCGCCGAGCTGCCAACCACCTATGGTGGCCTGGTAAGCTGCCGAGCTTCCTTCCACCTATGGTGGCCTCGTAAGCTGCCGAGCTGCCATCCACCTACGGTGGCCTGGTAAGCTGTGGAGCTGCCGGCCACTTATAGCAGCCTGATATTCTGTAAAGCTGCCGGCCACCTACGTTGGCCTTTTAAGCTGCCGAGCTGCCGGCCACCTATGTGGCCCGGTATGCTGTAGAGCTGGCGGCCACCTATGGTGGCCTGGTAAGCTGCCGAGCTGCCATCCACCTATGGTGGCCTGGTAAGCTGCCGAGCTGCCTTCCACCTATGGTGGCCTGGTAAGCTGCCGAGCTGCCATCCACCTATGTTGGCCTGGTAAGCTGTGGAGCTGCCGGCCACCTATAGCAGCCTGGTAATCTGTAGAGCTGCCGTCCACCTATGGTGGCCTGGTATGCTGGAGAGGTGTCGGCCAGCTATGTGGCCTGGTAAGCCGCCGAGCTGCCAACCACCTATGGTGGCCTGGTAAGCTGCTGAGCTGCCTTCCACCTATGGTGGCCTGGTAAGCTGGCGAGCTGCCATCCACCTATGGTGGCCTGGTAAGCTGTGGAGCTGCCGGCCACTTATAGCAGCCTGATATTCTGTAAAGCTGCCGGCCACCTATGTTGGCCTTTTAAGCTGCCGAGCTGCCGGCCACCTATGTGGCCCGGTATGCTGTAGAGCTGGCGGCCACCTATGGTGGCCTGGTAAGCTGCCGAGCTGCCATCCACCTATGGTGGCCTGGTAAGCTGCCGAGCTGCCTTCCACCTATGGTGGCCTGGTAAGCTGCCGAGCTGCCATCCACCTATGTTGGCTTGGTAAGCTGTGGAGCTGCCGGCCACCTATAGCAGCCTGGTAAACTGTAGAGCTGCCGTCCACCTATGGTGGCCTGGTATGCTGTTGAGCTGCCTGCCACCTATGATGGCCTGGTAAGCTGCCGAGCTGCCATCCACCTATGGTGGCCTGGTAAGCTGGTGAGCTGCTATCCACCTATGTTGGCGTGGTAACCTGTAGAGCTGCCTGCCACCTATGGTGGGCTGGTAAGCTGCCGAGCTGCCGGCCGCCTATGTGGCCTGATATGCTGTAGAGCTGCCTGCCATTTAAGGTGACCTGTTAAGCTGTCGAGCTGCCAACCACCTATGGTGGCCTGGTAAGCTGCCGAGCTGCCATCCACCTATGTTGGCCTGGTAAGCTGCCGAGCTGCCGGCCACTCATGTGGCCTGGTAAGCTGCCGAGCTGCCAACCACCTATGGTGGCCTAGTAAGCTGTGGAGCTGCCGGCCACCTATAGCAGCCTGGTAATCTGTAGAGCTGCCACCGACCTATATTTGCCTGGTAAGCTGCCGAGCTGCCGGCCACCTATGTGGCCTGGTAAGCTGCCCAGCTGCCAACCACCTATGGTGGCCTAGTAAGCTGTGGAGCTGCCGGCCACCTATAGCAGCCTGGTAATCTGTAGAGCTGCCATCCACCTATGGTGGCCTGGTAGGCTGTAGTGCTGGCGGTCACCTATGTTGGCCTGGTAAGCTGCCCAGCTGCCATCCGCCTATGGTGGCCCGGTAAGCTGCCGAGCTGCCGGCCACCTATGTGGCCTGGTAAGCCGTCGAGCTGATAACCACCTATGGTGGCCTGGTAAGCCTCCGAGCTGCCTTCCACCTATGGTGGCCTGGTAAGCTGCCGAGCTGCCATCCACCTATGGTGGCCTGGGAAGCTGTGGAGCTGCCGGACACTTATAGCAGCCTGATATTCTGTAGAGCTGCCGGCCACCTATGTTGGCCTTTTTAGCTGCCGAGCTGCCGGCCACCTATGTGGCCCGGTATGTTGTAGAGCTGGCGGCCACCTATGGTGGCCTGGTAAGCTGCCGAGCTGCCGGCCACCTATGTGGCCTGGTAAGCCGCTGAGCTACCAACCACCTATGGTGGCCAGGTAAGCTGCCGAGCTGCCTTCCACCTATGGTGGCCTGGTAAGCTGCCGAGCTGCCATCCACCTATGTTGGCCTGGTAAGCTGTGGAGCTGCCGGCCACCTATAGCAGCCTGGTAATCTGTAGAGCTGGCGGCCACCTATGGTGGCCTGGTAAGCAGACGAGCTGCCATCCAATTTTGGTGGCCTGGTAAGCTGTAGAGCCGATGGCCACCCGTATTGGCTTGGTACTCCGTGAAGCCGCCGACCATCCATGGTTGCCTGATAAGCTGTAGAGCTGCCTGCCACCTATGGTGGCCTGGTAAGCTGCCGAGCTGCCATCCACCTATGGTTGCCTGGTAAGCTGCTGAGCTGCCATCCACCTATGGTGGCCTGGTAAGCTGTAGAGCTGGCGGCCACCTATGTTGGCCTGGTAAGCTGCCGAGCTGCCATCCACCTATGATGGCCCGGCAAGCAGCCGAGCTGCCATCCACCTATGTTGGCCTGGTAAGATGCCGAGCTGCCGGCCACCTATGTGTCCTGGTAAGCTGCCGTGCTGCCAACCACCTATGGTGGCCTGGTAAGCTGTGGAGCTGCCGGCCACCTATAGCAGCCTGGTAATCTGTAGAGCTGCCGTCCACCTATGGTGGCCTGGTGTGCTGTAGAGCTGGCGGCCACCTATGGTGGCCTGGTAAGCTGCCGATCTGCCATCCACCTATGGTGGCCTGGTAAGCTGCCGAGCTGCGAGCTGCCGGCCGCCTATGGGGCCTGGTAAGCTGCCGAGCTGCCAACCGCCTATGGTGGCCTGGTAAGCTACCGATCTGCTAACCACCTATGGTGGCCTAGTAACCTGTAGAGCTGCCTGCCATCTATGGTGGCCTGGTAAGCTGCCGAGCTGCCTTCCACCTATGGTGGCCTGGTAAGCTGCTGAGCTGCCATCCAGCTATGGCGGCCTGGTAAGCTGTGGAGCTGCCGGCCACTTATAGCAGCCTGGTAATCTGTTGAGCTGCCGGCCACCTACGGTGGCCTGGTTAGCTGCCGAGCTGCCATCCACCTATGGTGGCCTGTTAAACTGTGGAGCTGCCGGCCACTTATAGCAGCCTGGTAAACTGTAGAGCTGCCGGCCACCTATGTGGCCTGATTTGCTATAGAGCTGCCTGCCATTTAAGGTGATCTGGTAAGCTGCCGAGCAGCCAACCATCTGTGGTGGCCTGGTAAGCTGCCGAACTGCCAACAACCTATGGTGGCCTGGTAACCTATAGAGCTGCCTTCCACCTATGGTGGCCTGGTAAGCTGCCGAGCTGCCATCCACCTATGGTGCCCTCGTAAGCTGTGTAGCTGCCGGCCACCTATAGCATCCTGGTAATTTGTAGAGCTGCCGGTCACCTATGGTGGCCTGGTAAGCTGTAGAGCTGGCGGCCACCTATGGTGGCCTGGTAAACAGACGAGCTGCCATCCAATTTTGGTGGCCTGGTAAGCTGTAGAGCTGATGGCCACCCGTATTGGCTTGGTACTCCGTAGAGCCGCCGACCACACATGGTAGCCTGATAAGCTGTAGAGCTGCCTGCCACCTATGGTGGCCTGGTAAGCTGCCGAGCTGCCATCCACCTATGGTTGCCTGGTAAGCTGCTGAGCTGCCATCCACCTATGGTGGCCTGGTAAGCTGTTGAGCTGGCGGCCACCTATGTTGGCCTGGTAAGCTGCCGAGCTGCCATCCACCTATGATGGCCCGGTAAGCTGCCGAGCTGCCATCCACCTATGTTGGCCTGGTAAGATGCCGAGCTGCCAACCACCTATGGTAGCCTGGTAAGCGGTGGAGCTGCCGGCCACCTATAGCAGCCTGGTAATCTGTAGAGCTGCCGTCCACCTATGGTGGCCTGGTATGCTGTAGAGCTGGCGGCCACCTATGGTGGCCTGGTAAGCTGCCGAGCTGCCATCCACCTATGGTGGCCTGGTAAGCTGTGGAGCTGCCGGCCACCTATAGCAGCCTGGTAATCTGTAGAGCTGCCGTCCACCTATGGTGGCCTGGTATGCTGTAGAGCTGCCTGCCACCTATGGTGGCCTGATAAGCTGAGGAGCTGCCGGCCACCTATGGTGGCCTGGTACGCTGCCGAGCTGCCATCCACCTATGGTGGCCTGGTAAGCTGCCGAGCTGCCATCCGCCTATGGTGGCCTGGTAACCTGTAAGGCTGCCTGCCACCTATGGTGGCATGGTAACCTGTAGAGCTGCCTGCCACCTATGGCGACCTGGTAAGCTGCCGAGCTGCCAACCACCTATGGTGGCCTGGTAAGCGGTGGAGCTGCCGGCCACCTATAGCAGCCTGGTAATCTGTAGAGCTGCCGTCCACCTATGGTGGCCTGGTATGCTGTAGAGCCGGCGGCCACCTATTGTGGCCTGGTAAGCTGCCGAGCTGCCATCCACCTATGGTGGCCTGGTAAGCTGTGGAGCTGCCATCCAGCCTGATATGCTGTAGAGCTGCCTGCCATTTAAGGTGACCTGGTAAGCTGCCGAGCTGCCAACCACCTATGGTGGCCTGGTAAGCTGCCGAGCTGCCATCCACCTATGGTGGCCTGGTAAGCTGTGGAGCTGCCATCCAGCCTGATATGCTGTAGAGCTGCCTGCCATTTAAGGTGACCTGGTAAGGTGCCGTGCTGCCAACCACCTATGGTGGCCTGGTAAGCTGTGGAGCTGCCGGCCACCTATGTGGCCTGGTAAGCTGCCGAGCTGCTATCCACCTATGTTGGCCTGGTAAGCTGCCGAGCTGCCGGCCACCTATGTGGCCTGGTAAGCTGCCGAGCTGCCAACCACCTATGGTGGCCTGGTAAGCTGCGGAGCTGCCGGCCACCTATAGTAGCCTGGTAATCTGTAGAGCTGCCGTCCACCTATGGTGGCCTGGTAGGCTGTAGAGCTGGCGGCCACCTATGGTGGCCTGGTAACCTGTGGAGCTGCCTGCAACCTATGGTGGCCTGGTAAGCTGCCGAGCTGCCATCCACCTATGGTGGCCTGGTAAGCTGCCGAGCTGCCATCCACCTATGTCGGCCTGGTAAGCTGCCGAGCTGCCATCCAGCTATGGTGGCCTGGTAAGCTGCCGAGCTGCGAGCTGCCGGCCGCCTATGGGGCCTGGTAAGCTGCCGAAATGCCAACCACCTATGGTGGCCTGGTAAGCTACCGATCTGCTAACCACCTATGGTGGCCTAGTAACCTGTAGAGCTGCCTGCCACCTATGGTGGGCTGGTAAGCTGCCGAGCTGCCTTCCACCTATGGTGGCCTGGTAAGCTGCTGAGCTGCCATCCAGCTATGGCGGCCTGGTAAGCTGTGGAGCTGCCGGCCACTTATAGCAGCCTGGTAATCTGTAGAGCTGCCGGCCACCTACGGTGGCCTGGTTAGCTGCCGAGCTGCCATCCACCTATGGTGGCCTGTTAAACTGTGGAGCTGCCGGCCACTTATGGCAGCCTGGTAATCTGTAGAGCTGCCGGCCACCTATGTGGCCTGATTTGCTATAGAGCTGCCTGCCATTTAAGGTGATCTGGTAAGCTGCCGAGCAGCCAACCATCTGTGGTGGCCTGGTAAGCTGCCGAACTGCCAACCACCTATGGTGGCTTGGTAACCTGTAGAGCTGCCTGCCACCTATGGTGGCCTGGTAAGCTGCCGAGCTGCCATCCACCTATGGTGGCCTGGTAAGCTGCCGACCTGCCATCCGCCTATGGTGACCTGATAAGCTGAGGAGCTGCCGGCCACCTATGGTGGCCTGGTACGCTGCCGAGCTGCGAGCTGCCGGCCGCCTATGGGGCCTGGTAAGCTGCCGAGCTGCCAACCACCTATGGTGGCCTGGTAAGCTACCGATCTGCTAACCACCTATGGTGGCCTAGTAACCTGTAGAGCTGCCTGCCACCTATGGTGGGCTGGTAAGCTGCCGAGCTGCCTTCCACCTATGGTGGCCTGGTAAGCTGCTGAGCTGCCATCCAGTTATGGCGGCCTGGTAAGCTGTGGAGCTGCCGGCCACTTATAGCAGCCTGGTAATCTGTTGAGCTGCCGGCCACCTACGGTGGCCTGGTTAGCTGCCGAGCTGCCATCCACCTATGGTGGCCTGTTAAACTGTGGAGCTGCCGGCCACTTATAGCAGCCTGGTAAACTGTAGAGCTGCCGGCCACCTATGTGGCCTGATTTGCTATAGAGCTGCCTGCCATTTAAGGTGATCTGGTAAGCTGCCGAGCAGCCAACCATCTGTGGTGGCCTGGTAAGCTGCCGAACTGCCAACAACCTATGGTGGCCTGGTAACCTATAGAGCTGCCTTCCACCTATGGTGGCCTGGTAAGCTGCCGAGCTGCCATCCACCTATGGTGCCCTCGTAAGCTGTGTAGCTGCCGGCCACCTATAGCATCCTGGTAATTTGTAGAGCTGCCGGTCACCTATGGTGGCCTGGTAAGCTGTAGAGCTGGCGGCCACCTATGGTGGCCTGATAAACAGACGAGCTGCCATCCAATTTTGGTGGCCTGGTAAGCTGTAGAGCTGATGGCCACCCGTATTGGCTTGGTACTCCGTAGAGCCGCCGACCACACATGGTAGCCTGATAAGCTGTAGAGCTGCCTGCCACCTATGGTGGCCTGGTAAGCTGCCGAGCTGCCATCCACCTATGGTTGCCTGGTAAGCTGCTGAGCTGCCATCCACCTATGGTGGCCTGGTAAGCTGTTGAGCTGGCGGCCACCTATGTTGGCCTGGTAAGCTGCCGAGCTGCCATCCACCTATGATGGCCCGGTAAGCTGCCGAGCTGCCATCCACCTATGTTGGCCTGGTAAGATGCCGAGCTGCCAACCACCTATGGTAGCCTGGTAAGCGGTGGAGCTGCCGGCCACCTATAGCAGCCTGGTAATCTGTAGAGCTGCCGTCCACCTATGGTGGCCTGGTATGCTGTAGAGCTGGCGGCCACCTATGGTGGCCTGGTAAGCTGCCGAGCTGCCATCCACCTATGGTGGCCTGGTAAGCTGTGGAGCTGCCGGCCACCTATAGCAGCCTGGTAATCTGTAGAGCTGCCGTCCACCTATGGTGGCCTGGTATGCTGTAGAGCTGCCTGCCACCTATGGTGGCCTGATAAGCTGAGGAGCTGCCGGCCACCTATGGTGGCCTGGTACGCTGCCGAGCTGCCATCCACCTATGGTGGCCTGGTAAGCTGCCGAGCTGCCATCCACCTATGGTGGCCTGGTAACCTGTAAGGCTGCCTGCCACCTATGGTGGCATGGTAACCTGTAGAGCTGCCTGCCACCTATGGCGGCCTGGTAAGCTGCCGAGCTGCCAACCACCTATGGTGGCCTGGTAAGCGGTGGAGCTGCCGGCCACCTATAGCAGCCTGGTAATCTGTAGAGCTGCCGTCCACCTATGGTGGCCTGGTATGCTGTAGAGCCGGCGGCCACCTATTGTGGCCTGGTAAGCTGCCGAGCTGCCATCCACCTATGGTGGCCTGGTAAGCTGTGGAGCTGCCATCCAGCCTGATATGCTGTAGAGCTGCCTGCCATTTAAGGTGACCTGGTAAGCTGCCGAGCTGCCAACCACCTATGGTGGCCTGGTAAGCTGCCGAGCTGCCATACACCTATGGTGGCCTGGTAAGCTGTGGAGCTGCCATCCAGCCTGATATGCTGTAGAGCTGCCTGCCATTTAAGGTTACCTGGTAAGGTGCCGTGCTGCCAACCACCTATGGTGGCCTGGTAAGCTGTGGAGCTGCCGGCCACCTATAGCAGCCTGGTAATCTGTAGAGCTGCCGTCCACCTATGGTGGCCTGGTATGCTGTAGAGCTGCCATCCACCTATGGTGGCCTGGTAAGCTGTGGAGCTACCGGCCACCTATAGCAGCCTGGTAATCTGTAGAGCTGCCGTCCACCTATGGTAGCCTGGTATGCTGTAGAGCTGCCTGCCACCTATGGTGGCCTGATAAGCTGAGGAGCTGCCGGCCACCTATGGTGGCCTGGTACGCTGCCGAGCTGCCATCCACCTATGGTGGCCTGGTAAGCTGCCGAGCTGTCAACCACCTATGGTGGCCTGGTAACCTGTAGAGCTGCCATCCACCTATGGTGGCCTGGTAAGCTGTGGAGCTACCGGCCACCTATAGCAGCCTGGTAATCTGTAGAGCTGCCGTCCACCTATGGTAGCCTGGTATGCTGTAGAGCTGCCCGCCCCCTATGGTGGCCTCGTAAGCTGCCGAGCTGCTATCCACCTATGTTGGCCTGGTAAGCTGCCGAGCTGCCGGCCACCTATGTGGCCTGGTAAGCTGCCGAGCTGCCAACCACCTATGGTGGCCTGGTAAGCTGCGGAGCTGCCGGCCACCTATAGTAGCCTGGTAATCTGTAGAGCTGCCGTCCACCTATGGTGGCCTGGTATGCTGTAGAGCTGGCGGCCACCTACGGTGGCCTGGTAACCTGTGGAGCTGCCTGCAACCTATGGTGGCCTGGTAAGCTGCCGAGCTGCCATCCACCTATGGTGGCCTGGTAAGCTGCCGAGCTGCCATCCACCTATGGCGGCCTGGTAAGCTGCCGAGCTGCCATCCAGCTATGGTGGCCTGGTAAGCTGCCGAGCTGCGAGCTGCCGGCCGCCTATGGGGCCTGGTAAGCTGCCGAGCTGCCAACCACCTATGGTGGCCTGGTAAGCTACCGATCTGCTAACCACCTATGGTGGCCTAGTAACCTGTAGAGCTGCCTGCCACCTATGGTGGGCTGGTAAGCTGCCGAGCTGCCTTCCACCTATGGTGGCCTGGTAAGCTGCTGAGCTGCCATCCAGCTATGGCGGCCTGGTAAGCTGTGGAGCTGCCGGCCACTTATAGCAGCCTGGTAATCTGTAGAGCTGCCGGCCACCTACGGTGGCCTGGTTAGCTGCCGAGCTGCCATCCACCTATGGTGGCCTGTTAAACTGTGGAGCTGCCGGCCACTTATGGCAGCCTGGTAATCTGTAGAGCTGCCGGCCACCTATGTGGCCTGATTTGCTATAGAGCTGCCTGCCATTTAAGGTGATCTGGTAAGCTGCCGAGCAGCCAACCATCTGTGGTGGCCTGGTAAGCTGCCGAACTGCCAACCACCTATGGTGGCTTGGTAACCTGTAGAGCTGCCTGCCACCTATGGTGGCCTGGTAAGCTGCCGAGCTGCCATCCACCTATGGTGGCCTGGTAAGCTGCCGACCTGCCATCCGCCTATGGTGACCTGATAAGCTGAGGAGCTGCCGGCCACCTATGGTGGCCTGGTACGCTGCCGAGCTGCCATCCACCTATGGTGGCCTGGTAAGCTGTAGAGCTGGCGGCCACGTATGGTGGCCTGGTAAGCTGCCGAGCTGCCATCCACCTATGGTGGCCTGGAAACCTGTGGAGCTCCCTGCCACCTACGGTGGCCTGGTAAGCTACCGAGCTGCCTTCCACCTATGGTGGCCTGGTAAGCTGCCGAGTTGCTATCCACCTATGGTGGCCTGGTAAGCTGTGGAGCTGCCATCCACCTATAGTTGCCTCTTAAGCTGCTGAGCTGCCATCCACCTATGGTGGCCTGGTAAGCTGCCGAGCTGCCATCCACCTATGGTGCCCTCGTAAGCTGTGTAGCTGCCGGTCACCTATAGCATCCTGGTAATTTGTAGAGCTGCCGGTCACCTATGGTGGCCTGGTAAGCTGTAGAGCTGGCGGCCACCTATGGTGGCCTGGTAAACAAACGAGCTGCCATCCAATTTTGGCGGCCTGGTAAGCTGTAGAGCTGATGGCCACCCGTATTGGCTTGGTACTCCGTAGAGCCGCCGACCACACATGGTAGCCTGATAAGCTGTAGAGCTGCCTGCCACCTATGGTGGCCTGGTAAGCTGCCGAGCTGCCATCCACCTATGGTTGCCTGGTAAGCTGCTGAGCTGCCATCCACCTATGGTGGCCTGGTAAGCTGTAGAGCTGGCGGCCACCTATGTTGGCCTGGTAAGCTGCCGAGCTGCCATCCACCTATGATGGCCCGGTAAGCTGCCGAGCTGCCATCCACCTATGTTGGCCTGGTAAGATGCCGAGCTGCCAACCACCTATGGTAGCCTGGTAAGCGGTGGAGCTGCCGGCCACCTATAGCAGCCTGGTAATCTGTAGAGCTGCCGTCCACCTATGGTGGCCTGGTATGCTGTAGAGCTGGCGGCCACCTATGGTGGCCTGGTAAGCTGCCGAGCTGCCATCCACCTATGGTGGCCTGGTAAGCTGTGGAGCTGCCGGCCACCTATAGCAGCCTGGTAATCTGTAGAGCTGCCGTCCACCTATGGTGGCCTGGTATGCTGTAGAGCCGGCGGCCACCTATGGTGGCCTGGTAAGCTGCCGAGCTGCCATCCACCTATGGTGACCTGGTAAGCTGTGGAGCTGCCATCCAGCCTGATATGCTGTAGAGCTGCCTGCCATTTAAGGTGACCTGGTAAGCTGCCGAGCTGCCATCCACCTATGGTGGCCTGGTAAGCTGGTGAGCTGCTATCCACCTATGTTGGCGTGGTAGCCTGTAGAGCTGCCTGCCACCTATGGTGGCCTGGTAAGCTGCCGAGTTGCCCTCCACCTATGGTGGCCTGGTAAGCTGCCGAGCTGCCATCCAGCCTGATATGCTGTAGAGCTGCCTGCCATTTAAGGTGACCTGGTAAGCTGCCGAGCTGCCAACCACCTATGGTGGCCTGGTAAGCTGCCGAGCTGTCAACCACCTATGGTGGCCTGGTAACCTGTAGAGCTGCCATCCACCTATGGTAGCCTGGTATGCTGTAGAGCTGCCCGCCCCCTATGGTGGCCTCGTAAGCTGCCGAGCTGCTATCCACCTATGTTGGCCTGGTAAGCTGCCGAGCTGCCGGCCACCTATGTGGCCTGGTAAGCTGCCGAGCTGCCAACCACCTATGGTGGCCTGGTAAGCTGCGGAGCTGCCGGCCACCTATAGCAGCCTGGTAATCTGTAGAGCTGCCGTCCACCTATGGTAGCCTGGTATGCTGTAGAGCTGCCCGCCCCCTATGGTGGCCTCGTAAGCTGCCGAGCTGCTATCCACCTATGTTGGCCTGGTAAGCTGCCGAGCTGCCGGCCACCTATGTGGCCTGGTAAGCTGCCGAGCTGCCAACCACCTATGGTGGCCTGGTAAGCTGCGGAGCTGCCGGCCACCTATAGTAGCCTGGTAATCTGTAGAGCTGCCGTCCACCTATGGTGGCCTGGTATGCTGTAGAGCTGGCGGCCACCTATGGTGGCCTGGTAACCTGTGGAGCTGCCTGCAACCTATGGTGGCCTGGTAAGCTGCCGAGCTGCCATCCACCTATGGTGGCCTGGTAAGCTGCCGATCTGCCATCCACCTATGGTGGCCTGGTAAGCTGCCGAGCTGCCATCCACCTATGGTGGCCTGGTAAGCTGCCGAGCTGCGAGCTGCCGGCCGCCTATGGGGCCTGGTAAGCTGCCGAGCTGCCAACCACCTATGGTGGCCTGGTAAGCTACCGATCTGCTAACCACCTATGGTGGCCTAGTAACCTGTAGAGCTGCCTGCCACCTATGGTGGCCTGGTAAGCTGCCGAGCTGCCTTCCACCTATGGTGGCCTGGCAAGCTGCTGAGCTGCCATCCAGCTATGGCGGCCTGGTAAGCTGTGGAGCTGCCGGCCACTTATAGCAGCCTGGTAATCTGTAAAGCTGCCGGCCACCTACGGTGGCCTGGTTAGCTGCCGAGCTGCCATCCACCTATGGTGGCCTGTTAAACTGTGGAGCTGCCGGCCACTTATAGCAGCCTTGTAATCTGTAGAGCTGCCGGCCACCTATGTGGCCTGATTTGCTATAGAGCTGCCTGCCATTTAAGGTGATCTGGTAAGCTGCCGAGCAGCCAACCATCTGTGGTGGCCTGGTAAGCTGTCGAACTGCCAACCACCTATGGTGGCCTGGTAACCTGTAGAGCTGCCTGCCACCTATGGTGGCCTGGTAAGCTGCCGAGCTGCCATCCACCTATGGTGGCCTGGTAAGCTGCCGACCTGCCATCCGCCTATGGTGGCCTGATAAGCTGAGGAGCTGCCGGCCACCTATGGTGGCCTGGTACGCTGCCGAGCTGCCATCCACCTATGGTGGCCTGGTAAGCTGCCGAGCTGCCATCCACCTATGGTGGCCTGGTAACCTGTAAAGCTGCCTGCCACCTATGGTGGCCTGGTAACCTGTAGGGCTGCCTGCCACCTATGGCGGCCTGGTAAGCTGCTGAGTTGCCATCCGCCTATGGTGGCCTGGTAAGCTGCCGAGCTGCCATCCACCTATGGTGGCCTGGTAACCTGTAGAGCTGCCTGTCACCTATGGTGGCCTTGTAATGTGTAGAGCTGCCGGCCACCTATAGCAGCCTGGTAATCAGTAGAGCTGCCGGCCGCTTATGGTGACCTGGTAAGCTGTAGAACTGGCGGCCACGTATGGTGGCCTGGTAAGCTGCCGAGCTGCCATCCACCTATGGTGGCCTGGAAACCTGTGGAGCTCCCTGCCACCTACGGTGGCCTGGTAAGCTACCGAGCTGCCCTCCACCTATGGTGGCCTGGTAAGCTGCCGAGTTGCTATCCACCTATGGTGGCCTGGTAAGCTGTGGAGCTGCCATCCACCTATAGTTGCCTGGTAAGCTGCTGAGCTGCCATCCACCTATGGTGGACTGGTAAGCTGCCGAGCTGCCATCCACCAATGGTGCCCTCGTAAGCTGTGTAGCTGCCGGCCACCTATAGCATCCTGGTAATTTGTAGAGCTGCCGGTCACCTATGGTGGCCTGGTAAGCTGTAGAGCTGGCGGCCACCTATGGTGGCCTGGTAAACAAACGAGCTGCCATCCAATTTTGGTGGCCTGGTAAGCTGTAGAGCTGATGGCCACCCGTATTGGCTTGGTACTCCGTAGAGCCGCCGACCACACATGGTAGCCTGATAAGCTGTAGAGCTGCCTGCCACCTATGGTGGCCTGGTAAGCTGCCGAGCTTCCATCCACCTATGGTTGCCTGGTAAGCTGCTGAGCTGCCATCCACCTATGGTGGCCTGGTAAGCTGTGGAGCTGCCATCCAGCCTGATATGCTGTAGAGCTGCCTGCCATTTAAGGTGACCTGGTAAGCTGCCGAGCTGCCATCCACCTATGGTGGCCTGGTAAGCTGGTGAGCTGCTATCCACCTATGTTGGCGTGGTAGCCTGTAGAGCTGCCTGCCACCTATGGTGGCCTGGTAAGCTGCCGAGTTGCCCTCCACATATGGTGGCCTGGTAAGCTGCCGAGCTTCCATCCACCTATGGTTGCCTGGTAAGCTGCTGAGCTGCCATCCACCTATGGTGGCCTGGTAAGCTGTAGAGCTGGCGGCCACCTATGTTGGCCTGGTAAGCTGCCGAGCTGCCATCCACCTATGTTGGCCTGGTAAGATGCCGAGCTGCCAACCACCTATGGTAGCCTGGTAAGCGGTGGAGCTGCCGGCCACCTATAGCAGCCTGGTAATCTGTAGAGCTGCCGTCCACCTATGGTGGCCTGGTATGCTGTAGAGCTGGCGGCCACCTATGGTGGCCTGGTAAGCTGCCGAGCTGCCATCCACCTATGGTGGCCTGGTAAGCTGTGGAGCTGCCGGCCACCTATAGCAGCCTGGTAATCTGTAGAGCTGCCGTCCACCTATGGTGGCCTGGTATGCTGTAGAGCCGGCGGCCACCTATGGTGGCCTGGTAAGCTGCCGAGCTGCCATCCACCTATGGTGGCCTGGTAAGCTGCTGAGCTGCCATCCACCTATGGTGGCCTGGTAAGCTGTAGAGCTGGCGGCCACCTATGTTGGCCTGGTAAGCTGCCGAGCTGCCATCCACCTATGTTGGCCTGGTAAGATGCCGAGCTGCCAACCACCTATGGTAGCCTGGTAAGCGGTGGAGCTGCCGGCCACCTATAGCAGCCTGGTAATCTGTAGAGCTGCCGTCCACCTATGGTGGCCTGGTATGCTGTAGAGCCGCCGACCACACATGGTAGCCTGATAAGCTGTAGAGCTGCCTGCCACCTATGGTGGCCTGGTAAGCTGCCGAGCTTCCATCCACCTATGGTTGCCTGGTAAGCTGCTGAGCTGCCATCCACCTATGGTGGCCTGGTAAGCTGTGGAGCTGCCATCCAGCCTGATATGCTGTAGAGCTGCCTGCCATTTAAGGTGACCTGGTAAGCTGCCGAGCTGCCATCCACCTATGGTGGCCTGGTAAGCTGGTGAGCTGCTATCCACCTATGTTGGCGTGGTAGCCTGTAGAGCTGCCTGCCACCTATGGTGGCCTGGTAAGCTGCCGAGTTGCCCTCCACATATGGTGGCCTGGTAAGCTGCCGAGCTTCCATCCACCTATGGTTGCCTGGTAAGCTGCTGAGCTGCCATCCACCTATGGTGGCCTGGTAAGCTGTAGAGCTGGCGGCCACCTATGTTGGCCTGGTAAGCTGCCGAGCTGCCATCCACCTATGTTGGCCTGGTAAGATGCCGAGCTGCCAACCACCTATGGTAGCCTGGTAAGCGGTGGAGCTGCCGGCCACCTATAGCAGCCTGGTAATCTGTAGAGCTGCCGTCCACCTATGGTGGCCTGGTATGCTGTAGAGCTGGCGGCCACCTATGGTGGCCTGGTAAGCTGCCGAGCTGCCATCCACCTATGGTGGCCTGGTAAGCTGTGGAGCTGCCGGCCACCTATAGCAGCCTGGTAATCTGTGGAGCTGCCGGCCACCTATGGTGGCCTGGTAGGCTGCCGAGCTGCCGGCCACCTATGTGGCCTGATATGCTGTAGAGCTGCCTACCATTTAAGGTGACCTGGTAAGCTGTCGAGCTGCCAACCACCTATGGTGGCCTGGTAAGTTGCCGAGCTGCCATCCACCTATGTTGGCCTGGTAAGCTGCCGAGCTGCCGGCCACCTATGTGGCCCGGTAAGCTGCCGAGCTGCCAACCACCTATGGTGGCCTAGTAAGCTGTGGAGCTGCCGGCCACCTATAGCAGCCTGGTAATCTGTGGAGCTGCCATCGACCTATATTGGCCTGGTAAGCTGCCGAGCTGCCGGCCACCTATGTGGCCTGGTAAGCTGCCGAGCTGCCAACCACCTATGGTGGCCTAGTAAGCTGTGGAGCTGCCGGCCACCTATAGCAGCCTGGTAATCTGTAGGGCTGCCATCCACCTATGGTGGCCTGGTATGCTGTAGTGCTGGCGGCCACCTATGTTGGCCTGGTAAGCTGCCCAGCTGCCATCCACCTATGGTGGCCCGGTAAGCTGCCGAGCTGCCAACCACCTATGGTGGCCTGGTAAGGTGCCGAGCTGCCATCCACCTATGTTGGCCTGGTAAGCTGTGGAGCTGCCGGCCACCTATAGCAGCCTGGTAATCTGTAGAGCTGCCATCCACCTATAGTGGCCTGGTATGCTGTAGAGCTGGCGGCCGGTGGCCTGGTAAGCTGCCGAGCTGCCGTCCACCTATGGTGGCCTGGTATGCTGTTGAGTTGCCTGCCACCTATGGTGGCCTGGTAAGCTGCCGAGCTGCCATCCACCCATGGTGGCCTGGTAAGCTGCCGAGCTGCTATCCACCTATGTTGGCCTGGTAATCTGTAGAGCTGCCTGCCACCAATGGTGGCCTGGTAAGCTGCCGAGCTGCCATCCACCTCTGGTGGCCTGGTAAGCTGCCGAGCTGCTATCCACCTATGTTGGCCTGGTAACCTGTAGAGCTGCCTGCCACCAATGGTGGCCGGGTAAGCTGCCGAGCTGCCTTCCACCTATGGTGGCCTGGTAAGCTGCCGAGCTGCCGTCCACCTATGGTGGCCTGGTAAGCTGTGGAGCTCTCGGCCACCTATAGAAGCCTGGTAATCTGTAGAGCTGCCGTCCACCTATGGTGGCCTGGTATGCTGTTGAGCTGCCTGCCACCTATGGTGGCCTGGTAAGCTGCCGAGCTGCTATCCACCTATGTTGGCCTGGTAACCTGTAGAGCTGCCTGCCACCAATGGTGGCCTGGTAAGCTGCCGAGCTGCCTTCCACCTATGCTGGCCTGGTAAGCTGCCGAGCTGCCATCCACCTATGGTGGCCTGGTAACCTGTGGAGCTGGTATCCACTTATGTTGGCCTGATAAGCTGCCGGCCACCTATGTGGCTTGGTAAGCCGCCGAGCTGCCAACCACCTATGGTGGCCTGGTAAGCTGCCGAGCTTCCTTCCACCTATGGTGGCCTCGTAAGCTGCCGAGCTGAAATCCACCTACGGTGGCCTGGTAAGCTGTGGAGCTGCCGGCCACTTATAGCATCCATCCACCTATGTTGGCTTGGTAAGCTGCCGAGCTGCCGGCCACCTATGTGGCCTGGTAAGCCGCCGAGCTGCCAACCACCTATGGTGGTCCGGTAAGCTGCCGAGCTGCCTTCCACCTATGGTGGCCTGTTAGGATGCCGAGCTGCCGGCCACCTATGTGGCCCGATATGCTGTAGAGCTGCCTGCCATTTAAGGTGACCTGGTAAGCTGTCGAGCTGCCAACCACCTATGGTGGCCTGGTAAGTTGCCGAGCTGCCATCCACCTATGTTGGCCTGGTAAGCTGCCGAGCTGCCGGCCACCTATGTGGCCCGGTAAGCTGCCGAGCTGCCAACCACCTATGGTGGCCTAGTAAGCTTTGGAGCTGCCGGCCACCTATAGCAGCCTGGTAATCTGTGGAGCTGCCGGCCACCTATGGTGGCCTGGTAGGCTGCCGAGCTGCCGGCCACCTATGTGGCCTGATATGCTGTAGAGCTGCCTACCATTTAAGGTGACCTGGTAAGCTGTCGAGCTGCCAACCACCTATGGTGGCCTGGTAAGTTGCCGAGCTGCCATCCACCTATGTTGGCCTGGTAAGCTGCCGAGCTGCCGGCCACCTATGTGGCCCGGTAAGCTGCCGAGCTGCCAACCACCTATGGTGGCCTAGTAAGCTGTGGAGCTGCCGGCCACCTATAGCAGCCTGGTAATCTGTGGAGCTGCCATCGACCTATATTGGCCTGGTAAGCTGCCGAGCTGCCGGCCACCTATGTGGCCTGGTAAGCTGCCGAGCTGCCAACCACCTATGGTGGCCTAGTAAGCTGTGGAGCTGCCGGCCGCCTATAGCAGCCTGGTAATCTGTAGGGCTGCCATCCACCTATGGTGGCCTGGTATGCTGTAGTGCTGGCGGCCACCTATGTTGGCCTGGTAAGCTGCCCAGCTGCCATCCACCTATGGTGGCCCGGTAAGCTGCCGAGCTGTCGGCCACCTATGTGGCCCGGTAAGCTGCCGAGCTGCCAACCACCTATGGTGGCCTAGTAAGCTGTGGAGCTGCCGGCCACCTATAGCAGCCTGGTAATCTGTGGAGCTGCCATCGACCTATATTGGCCTGGTAAGCTGCCGAGCTGCCGGCCACCTATGTGGCCTGGTAAGCTGCCGAGCTGCCAACCACCTATGGTGGCCTGGTAAGCTGCCCAGCTGCCATCCACCTATGGTGGCCCGGTAAGCTGCCGAGCTGCCAACCACCTATGGTGGCCTGGTAAGGTGCCGAGCTGCCATCCACCTATGTTGGCCTGGTAAGCTGTGGAGCTGCCGGCCACCTATAGCAGCCTGGTAATCTGTAGAGCTGCCATCCACCTATAGTGGCCTGGTATGCTGTAGAGCTGGCGGCCGGTGGCCTGGTAAGCTGCCGAGCTGCCGTCCACCTATGGTGGCCTGGTATGCTGTTGAGTTGCCTGCCACCTATGGTGGCCTGGTAAGCTGCCGAGCTGCCATCCACCTATGGTGGCCTGGTAAGCTGCCGAGCTGCTATCCACCTATGTTGGCCTGGTAATCTGTAGAGCTGCCTGCCACCAATGGTGGCCTGGTAAGCTGCCGAGCTGCCATCCACCTATGGTGGCCTGGTAAGCTGCCGAGCTGCTATCCACCTATGTTGGCCTGGTAACCTGTAGAGCTGCCTGCCACCAATGGTGGCCGGGTAAGCTGCCGAGCTGCCTTCCACCTATGGTGGCCTGGTAAGCTGCCGAGCTGCCGTCCACCTATGGTGGCCTGGTAAGCTGTGGAGCTCTCGGCCACCTATAGAAGCCTGGTAATCTGTAGAGCTGCCGTCCACCTATGGTGGCCTGGTATGCTGTTGAGCTGCCTGCCACCTATGGTGGCCTGGTAAGCTGCCGAGCTGCTATCCACCTATGTTGGCCTGGTAACCTGTAGAGCTGCCTGCCACCAATGGTGGCCTGGTAAGCTGCCGAGCTGCCTTCCACCTATGCTGGCCTGGTAAGCTGCCGAGCTGCCATCCACCTATGGTGGCCTGGTAACCTGTGGAGCTGGTATCCACTTATGTTGGCCTGATAAGCTGCCGGCCACCTCTGTGGCTTGGTAAGCCGCCGAGCTGCCAACCACCTATGGTGGCCTGGTAAGCTGCCGAGCTTCCTTCCACCTATGGTGGCCTCGTAAGCTGCCGAGCTGCCATCCACCTACGGTGGCCTGGTAAGCTGTGGAGCTGCCGGCCACTTATAGCAGCCTGATATTCTGTAAAGCTGCCGGCCACCTACGTTGGCCTTTTAAGCTGCCGAGCTGCCGGCCACCTATGTGGCCCGGTATGCTGTAGAGCTGGCGGCCACCTATGGTGGCCTGGTAAGCTGCCGAGCTGCCATCCACCTATGGTGGCCTGGTAAGCTGCCGAGCTGCCTTCCACCTATGGTGGCCTGGTAAGCTGCCGAGCTGCCATCCACCTATGTTGGCCTGGTAAGCTGTGGAGCTGCCGGCCACCTATAGCAGCCTGGTAATCTGTAGAGCTGCCGTCCACCTATGGTGGCCTGGTATGCTGGAGAGGTGTCGGCCAGCTATGTGGCCTGGTAAGCCGCCGAGCTGCCAACCACCTATGGTGGCCTGGTAAGCTGCTGAGCTGCCTTCCACCTATGGTGGCCTGGTAAGCTGGCGAGCTGCCATCCACCTATGGTGGCCTGGTAAGCTGTGGAGCTGCCGGCCACTTATAGCAGCCTGATATTCTGTAAAGCTGCCGGCCACCTATGTTGGCCTTTTAAGCTGCCGAGCTGCCGGCCACCTATGTGGCCCGGTATGCTGTAGAGCTGGCGGCCACCTATGGTGGACTGGTAAGCTGCCGAGCTGCCATCCACCTATGGTGGCCTGGTAAGCTGCCGAGCTGCCTTCCACCTATGGTGGCCTGGTAAGCTGCCGAGCTGCCATCCACCTATGTTGGCTTGGTAAGCTGTGGAGCTGCCGGCCACCTATAGCAGCCTGGTAAACTGTAGAGCTGCCGTCCACCTATGGTGGCCTGGTATGCTGTTGAGCTGCCTGCCACCTATGATGGCCTGGTAAGCTGCCGAGCTGCCATCCACCTATGGTGGCCTGGTAAGCTGGTGAGCTGCTATCCACCTATGTTGGCGTGGTAACCTGTAGAGCTGCCTGCCACCTATGGTGGGCTGGTAAGCTGCCGAGCTGCCGGCCGCCTATGTGGCCTGATATGCTGTAGAGCTGCCTGCCATTTAAGGTGACCTGTTAAGCTGTCGAGCTGCCAACCACCTATGGTGGCCTGGTAAGCTGCCGAGCTGCCATCCACCTATGTTGGCCTGGTAAGCTGCCGAGCTGCCGGCCACTCATGTGGCCTGGTAAGCTGCCGAGCTGCCAACCACCTATGGTGGCCTAGTAAGCTGTGGAGCTGCCGGCCACCTATAGCAGCCTGGTAATCTGTAGAGCTGCCACCGACCTATATTTGCCTGGTAAGCTGCCGAGCTGCCGGCCACCTATGTGGCCTGGTAAGCTGCCCAGCTGCCAACCACCTATGGTGGCCTAGTAAGCTGTGGAGCTGCCGGCCACCTATAGCAGCCTGGTAATCTGTAGAGCTGCCATCCACCTATGGTGGCCTGGTAGGCTGTAGTGCTGGCGGTCACCTATGTTGGCCTGGTAAGCTGCCCAGCTGCCATCCGCCTATGGTGGCCCGGTAAGCTGCCGAGCTGCCGGCCACCTATGTGGCCTGGTAAGCCGTCGAGCTGATAACCACCTATGGTGGCCTGGTAAGCCTCCGAGCTGCCTTCCACCTATGGTGGCCTGGTAAGCTGCCGAGCTGCCATCCACCTATGGTGGCCTGGGAAGCTGTGGAGCTGCCGGACACTTATAGCAGCCTGATATTCTGTAGAGCTGCCGGCCACCTATGTTGGCCTTTTTAGCTGCCGAGCTGCCGGCCACCTATGTGGCCCGGTATGTTGTAGAGCAGGCGGCCACCTATGGTGGCCTGGTAAGCTGCCGAGCTGCCGGCCACCTATGTGGCCTGGTAAGCCGCTGAGCTACCAACCACCTATGGTGGCCAGGTAAGCTGCCGAGCTGCCTTCCACCTATGGTGGCCTGGTAAGCTGCCGAGCTGCCATCCACCTATGTTGGCCTGGTAAGCTGTGGAGCTGCCGGCCACCTATAGCAGCCTGGTAATCTGTAGAGCTGGCGGCCACCTATGGTGGCCTGGTAAGCAGACGAGCTGCCATCCAATTTTGGTGGCCTGGTAAGCTGTAGAGCCGATGGCCACCCGTATTGGCTTGGTACTCCGTGAAGCCGCCGACCATCCATGGTTGCCTGATAAGCTGTAGAGCTGCCTGCCACCTATGGTGGCCTGGTAAGCTGCCGAGCTGCCATCCACCTATGGTTGCCTGGTAAGCTGCTGAGCTGCCATCCACCTATGGTGGCCTGGTAAGCTGTAGAGCTGGCGGCCACCTATGTTGGCCTGGTAAGCTGCCGAGCTGCCATCCACCTATGAAGGCCCGGCAAGCAGCCGAGCTGCCATCCACCTATGTTGACCTGGTAAGATGCCGAGCTGCCGGCCACCTATGTGTCCTGGTAAGCTGCCGTGCTGCCAACCACCTATGGTGGCCTGGTAAGCTGTGGAGCTGCCGGCCACCTATAGCAGCCTGGTAATCTGTAGAGCTGCCGTCCACCTATGGTGGCCTGGTGTGCTGTAGAGCTGGCGGCCACCTATGGTGGCCTGGTAAGCTGCCGATCTGCCATCCACCTATGGTGGCCTGGTAAGCTGCCGAGCTGCGAGCTGCCGGCCGCCTATGGGGCCTGGTAAGCTGCCGAGCTGCCAACCGCCTATGGTGGCCTGGTAAGCTACCGATCTGCTAACCACCTATGGTGGCCTAGTAACCTGTAGAGCTGCCTGCCATCTATGGTGGCCTGGTAAGCTGCCGAGCTGCCTTCCACCTATGGTGGCCTGGTAAGCTGCTGAGCTGCCATCCAGCTATGGCGGCCTGGTAAGCTGTGGAGCTGCCGGCCACTTATAGCAGCCTGGTAATCTGTTGAGCTGCCGGCCACCTACGGTGGCCTGGTTAGCTGCCGAGCTGCCATCCACCTATGGTGGCCTGTTAAACTGTGGAGCTGCCGGCCACTTATAGCAGCCTGGTAAACTGTAGAGCTGCCGGCCACCTATGTGGCCTGATTTGCTATAGAGCTGCCTGCCATTTAAGGTGATCTGGTAAGCTGCCGAGCAGCCAACCATCTGTGGTGGCCTGGTAAGCTGCCGAACTGCCAACAACCTATGGTGGCCTGGTAACCTATAGAGCTGCCTTCCACCTATGGTGGCCTGGTAAGCTGCCGAGCTGCCATCCACCTATGGTGCCCTCGTAAGCTGTGTAGCTGCCGGCCACCTATAGCATCCTGGTAATTTGTAGAGCTGCCGGTCACCTATGGTGGCCTGGTAAGCTGTAGAGCTGGCGGCCACCTATGGTGGCCTGGTAAACAGACGAGCTGCCATCCAATTTTGGTGGCCTGGTAAGCTGTAGAGCTGATGGCCACCCGTATTGGCTTGGTACTCCGTAGAGCCGCCGACCACACATGGTAGCCTGATAAGCTGTAGAGCTGCCTGCCACCTATGGTGGCCTGGTAAGCTGCCGAGCTGCCATCCACCTATGGTTGCCTGGTAAGCTGCTGAGCTGCCATCCACCTATGGTGGCCTGGTAAGCTGTTGAGCTGGCGGCCACCTATGTTGGCCTGGTAAGCTGCCGAGCTGCCATCCACCTATGATGGCCCGGTAAGCTGCCGAGCTGCCATCCACCTATGTTGGCCTGGTAAGATGCCGAGCTGCCAACCACCTATGGTAGCCTGGTAAGCGGTGGAGCTGCCGGCCACCTATAGCAGCCTGGTAATCTGTAGAGCTGCCGTCCACCTATGGTGGCCTGGTATGCTGTAGAGCTGGCGGCCACCTATGGTGGCCTGGTAAGCTGCCGAGCTGCCATCCACCTATGGTGGCCTGGTAAGCTGTGGAGCTGCCGGCCACCTATAGCAGCCTGGTAATCTGTAGAGCTGCCGTCCACCTATGGTGGCCTGGTATGCTGTAGAGCTGCCTGCCACCTATGGTGGCCTGATAAGCTGAGGAGCTGCCGGCCACCTATGGTGGCCTGGTACGCTGCCGAGCTGCCATCCACCTATGGTGGCCTGGTAAGCTGCCGAGCTGCCATCCACCTATGGTGGCCTGGTAACCTGTAAGGCTGCCTGCCACCTATGGTGGCATGGTAACCTGTAGAGCTGCCTGCCACCTATGGCGACCTGGTAAGCTGCCGAGCTGCCAACCACCTATGGTGGCCTGGTAAGCGGTGGAGCTGCCGGCCACCTATAGCAGCCTGGTAATCTGTAGAGCTGCCGTCCACCTATGGTGGCCTGGTATGCTGTAGAGCCGGCGGCCACCTATTGTGGCCTGGTAAGCTGCCGAGCTGCCATCCACCTATGGTGGCCTGGTAAGCTGTGGAGCTGCCATCCAGCCTGATATGCTGTAGAGCTGCCTGCCATTTAAGGTGACCTGGTAAGCTGCCGAGCTGCCAACCACCTATGGTGGCCTGGTAAGCTGCCGAGCTGCCATCCACCTATGGTGGCCTGGTAAGCTGTGGAGCTGCCATCCAGCCTGATATGCTGTAGAGCTGCCTGCCATTTAAGGTGACCTGGTAAGGTGCCGTGCTGCCAACCACCTATGGTGGCCTGGTAAGCTGTGGAGCTGCCGGCCACCTATGTGGCCTGGTAAGCTGCCGAGCTGCTATCCACCTATGTTGGCCTGGTAAGCTGCCGAGCTGCCGGCCACCTATGTGGCCTGGTAAGCTGCCGAGCTGCCAACCACCTATGGTGGCCTGGTAAGCTGCGGAGCTGCCGGCCACCTATAGTAGCCTGGTAATCTGTAGAGCTGCCGTCCACCTATGGTGGCCTGGTAGGCTGTAGAGCTGGCGGCCACCTATGGTGGCCTGGTAACCTGTGGAGCTGCCTGCAACCTATGGTGGCCTGGTAAGCTGCCGAGCTGCCATCCACCTATGGTGGCCTGGTAAGCTGCCGAGCTGCCATCCACCTATGTCGGCCTGGTAAGCTGCCGAGCTGCCATCCAGCTATGGTGGCCTGGTAAGCTGCCGAGCTGCGAGCTGCCGGCCGCCTATGGGGCCTGGTAAGCTGCCGAAATGCCAACCACCTATGGTGGCCTGGTAAGCTACCGATCTGCTAACCACCTATGGTGGCCTAGTAACCTGTAGAGCTGCCTGCCACCTATGGTGGGCTGGTAAGCTGCCGAGCTGCCTTCCACCTATGGTGGCCTGGTAAGCTGCTGAGCTGCCATCCAGCTATGGCGGCCTGGTAAGCTGTGGAGCTGCCGGCCACTTATAGCAGCCTGGTAATCTGTAGAGCTGCCGGCCACCTACGGTGGCCTGGTTAGCTGCCGAGCTGCCATCCACCTATGGTGGCCTGTTAAACTGTGGAGCTGCCGGCCACTTATGGCAGCCTGGTAATCTGTAGAGCTGCCGGCCACCTATGTGGCCTGATTTGCTATAGAGCTGCCTGCCATTTAAGGTGATCTGGTAAGCTGCCGAGCAGCCAACCATCTGTGGTGGCCTGGTAAGCTGCCGAACTGCCAACCACCTATGGTGGCTTGGTAACCTGTAGAGCTGCCTGCCACCTATGGTGGCCTGGTAAGCTGCCGAGCTGCCATCCACCTATGGTGGCCTGGTAAGCTGCCGACCTGCCATCCGCCTATGGTGACCTGATAAGCTGAGGAGCTGCCGGCCACCTATGGTGGCCTGGTACGCTGCCGAGCTGCGAGCTGCCGGCCGCCTATGGGGCCTGGTAAGCTGCCGAGCTGCCAACCACCTATGGTGGCCTGGTAAGCTACCGATCTGCTAACCACCTATGGTGGCCTAGTAACCTGTAGAGCTGCCTGCCACCTATGGTGGGCTGGTAAGCTGCCGAGCTGCCTTCCACCTATGGTGGCCTGGTAAGCTGCTGAGCTGCCATCCAGTTATGGCGGCCTGGTAAGCTGTGGAGCTGCCGGCCACTTATAGCAGCCTGGTAATCTGTTGAGCTGCCGGCCACCTACGGTGGCCTGGTTAGCTGCCGAGCTGCCATCCACCTATGGTGGCCTGTTAAACTGTGGAGCTGCCGGCCACTTATAGCAGCCTGGTAAACTGTAGAGCTGCCGGCCACCTATGTGGCCTGATTTGCTATAGAGCTGCCTGCCATTTAAGGTGATCTGGTAAGCTGCCGAGCAGCCAACCATCTGTGGTGGCCTGGTAAGCTGCCGAACTGCCAACAACCTATGGTGGCCTGGTAACCTATAGAGCTGCCTTCCACCTATGGTGGCCTGGTAAGCTGCCGAGCTGCCATCCACCTATGGTGCCCTCGTAAGCTGTGTAGCTGCCGGCCACCTATAGCATCCTGGTAATTTGTAGAGCTGCCGGTCACCTATGGTGGCCTGGTAAGCTGTAGAGCTGGCGGCCACCTATGGTGGCCTGGTAAACAGACGAGCTGCCATCCAATTTTGGTGGCCTGGTAAGCTGTAGAGCTGATGGCCACCCGTATTGGCTTGGTACTCCGTAGAGCCGCCGACCACACATGGTAGCCTGATAAGCTGTAGAGCTGCCTGCCACCTATGGTGGCCTGGTAAGCTGCCGAGCTGCCATCCACCTATGGTTGCCTGGTAAGCTGCTGAGCTGCCATCCACCTATGGTGGCCTGGTAAGCTGTTGAGCTGGCGGCCACCTATGTTGGCCTGGTAAGATGCCGAGCTGCCAACCACCTATGGTAGCCTGGTAAGCGGTGGAGCTGCCGGCCACCTATAGCAGCCTGGTAATCTGTAGAGCTGCCGTCCACCTATGGTGGCCTGGTATGCTGTAGAGCTGGCGGCCACCTATGGTGGCCTGGTAAGCTGCCGAGCTGCCATCCACCTATGGTGGCCTGGTAAGCTGTGGAGCTGCCGGCCACCTATAGCAGCCTGGTAATCTGTAGAGCTGCCGTCCACCTATGGTGGCCTGGTATGCTGTAGAGCTGCCTGCCACCTATGGTGGCCTGATAAGCTGAGGAGCTGCCGGCCACCTATGGTGGCCTGGTACGCTGCCGAGCTGCCATCCACCTATGGTGGCCTGGTAAGCTGCCGAGCTGCCATCCACCTATGGTGGCCTGGTAACCTGTAAGGCTGCCTGCCACCTATGGTGGCATGGTAACCTGTAGAGCTGCCTGCCACCTATGGCGGCCTGGTAAGCTGCCGAGCTGCCAACCACCTATGGTGGCCTGGTAAGCGGTGGAGCTGCCGGCCACCTATAGCAGCCTGGTAATCTGTAGAGCTGCCGTCCACCTATGGTGGCCTGGTATGCTGTAGAGCCGGCGGCCACCTATTGTGGCCTGGTAAGCTGCCGAGCTGCCATCCACCTATGGTGGCCTGGTAAGCTGTGGAGCTGCCATCCAGCCTGATATGCTGTAGAGCTGCCTGCCATTTAAGGTGACCTGGTAAGCTGCCGAGCTGCCAACCACCTATGGTGGCCTGGTAAGCTGCCGAGCTGCCATCCACCTATGGTGGCCTGGTAAGCTGTGGAGCTGCCATCCAGCCTGATATGCTGTAGAGCTGCCTGCCATTTAAGGTTACCTGGTAAGGTGCCGTGCTGCCAACCACCTATGGTGGCCTGGTAAGCTGTGGAGCTGCCGGCCACCTATAGCAGCCTGGTAATCTGTAGAGCTGCCGTCCACCTATGGTGGCCTGGTATGCTGTAGAGCTGCCATCCACCTATGGTGGCCTGGTAAGCTGTGGAGCTACCGGCCACCTATAGCAGCCTGGTAATCTGTAGAGCTGCCGTCCACCTATGGTAGCCTGGTATGCTGTAGAGCTGCCTGCCACCTATGGTGGCCTGATAAGCTGAGGAGCTGCCGGCCACCTATGGTGGCCTGGTACGCTGCCGAGCTGCCATCCACCTATGGTGGCCTGGTAAGCTGCCGAGCTGCTATCCACCTATGTTGGCCTGGTAACCTGTAGAGCTGCCTGCCACCAATGGTGGCCTGGTAAGCTGCCGAGCTGCCTTCCACCTATGCTGGCCTGGTAAGCTGCCGAGCTGCCATCCACCTATGGTGGCCTGGTAACCTGTGGAGCTGGTATCCACTTATGTTGGCCTGATAAGCTGCCGGCCACCTCTGTGGCTTGGTAAGCCGCCGAGCTGCCAACCACCTATGGTGGCCTGGTAAGCTGCCGAGCTTCCTTCCACCTATGGTGGCCTCGTAAGCTGCCGAGCTGCCATCCACCTACGGTGGCCTGGTAAGCTGTGGAGCTGCCGGCCACTTATAGCAGCCTGATATTCTGTAAAGCTGCCGGCCACCTACGTTGGCCTTTTAAGCTGCCGAGCTGCCGGCCACCTATGTGGCCCGGTATGCTGTAGAGCTGGCGGCCACCTATGGTGGCCTGGTAAGCTGCCGAGCTGCCATCCACCTATGGTGGCCTGGTAAGCTGCCGAGCTGCCTTCCACCTATGGTGGCCTGGTAAGCTGCCGAGCTGCCATCCACCTATGTTGGCCTGGTAAGCTGTGGAGCTGCCGGCCACCTATAGCAGCCTGGTAATCTGTAGAGCTGCCGTCCACCTATGGTGGCCTGGTATGCTGGAGAGGTGTCGGCCAGCTATGTGGCCTGGTAAGCCGCCGAGCTGCCAACCACCTATGGTGGCCTGGTAAGCTGCTGAGCTGCCTTCCACCTATGGTGGCCTGGTAAGCTGGCGAGCTGCCATCCACCTATGGTGGCCTGGTAAGCTGTGGAGCTGCCGGCCACTTATAGCAGCCTGATATTCTGTAAAGCTGCCGGCCACCTATGTTGGCCTTTTAAGCTGCCGAGCTGCCGGCCACCTATGTGGCCCGGTATGCTGTAGAGCTGGCGGCCACCTATGGTGGACTGGTAAGCTGCCGAGCTGCCATCCACCTATGGTGGCCTGGTAAGCTGCCGAGCTGCCTTCCACCTATGGTGGCCTGGTAAGCTGCCGAGCTGCCATCCACCTATGTTGGCTTGGTAAGCTGTGGAGCTGCCGGCCACCTATAGCAGCCTGGTAAACTGTAGAGCTGCCGTCCACCTATGGTGGCCTGGTATGCTGTTGAGCTGCCTGCCACCTATGATGGCCTGGTAAGCTGCCGAGCTGCCATCCACCTATGGTGGCCTGGTAAGCTGGTGAGCTGCTATCCACCTATGTTGGCGTGGTAACCTGTAGAGCTGCCTGCCACCTATGGTGGGCTGGTAAGCTGCCGAGCTGCCGGCCGCCTATGTGGCCTGATATGCTGTAGAGCTGCCTGCCATTTAAGGTGACCTGTTAAGCTGTCGAGCTGCCAACCACCTATGGTGGCCTGGTAAGCTGCCGAGCTGCCATCCACCTATGTTGGCCTGGTAAGCTGCCGAGCTGCCGGCCACTCATGTGGCCTGGTAAGCTGCCGAGCTGCCAACCACCTATGGTGGCCTAGTAAGCTGTGGAGCTGCCGGCCACCTATAGCAGCCTGGTAATCTGTAGAGCTGCCACCGACCTATATTTGCCTGGTAAGCTGCCGAGCTGCCGGCCACCTATGTGGCCTGGTAAGCTGCCCAGCTGCCAACCACCTATGGTGGCCTAGTAAGCTGTGGAGCTGCCGGCCACCTATAGCAGCCTGGTAATCTGTAGAGCTGCCATCCACCTATGGTGGCCTGGTAGGCTGTAGTGCTGGCGGTCACCTATGTTGGCCTGGTAAGCTGCCCAGCTGCCATCCGCCTATGGTGGCCCGGTAAGCTGCCGAGCTGCCGGCCACCTATGTGGCCTGGTAAGCCGTCGAGCTGATAACCACCTATGGTGGCCTGGTAAGCCTCCGAGCTGCCTTCCACCTATGGTGGCCTGGTAAGCTGCCGAGCTGCCATCCACCTATGGTGGCCTGGGAAGCTGTGGAGCTGCCGGACACTTATAGCAGCCTGATATTCTGTAGAGCTGCCGGCCACCTATGTTGGCCTTTTTAGCTGCCGAGCTGCCGGCCACCTATGTGGCCCGGTATGTTGTAGAGCAGGCGGCCACCTATGGTGGCCTGGTAAGCTGCCGAGCTGCCGGCCACCTATGTGGCCTGGTAAGCCGCTGAGCTACCAACCACCTATGGTGGCCAGGTAAGCTGCCGAGCTGCCTTCCACCTATGGTGGCCTGGTAAGCTGCCGAGCTGCCATCCACCTATGTTGGCCTGGTAAGCTGTGGAGCTGCCGGCCACCTATAGCAGCCTGGTAATCTGTAGAGCTGGCGGCCACCTATGGTGGCCTGGTAAGCAGACGAGCTGCCATCCAATTTTGGTGGCCTGGTAAGCTGTAGAGCCGATGGCCACCCGTATTGGCTTGGTACTCCGTGAAGCCGCCGACCATCCATGGTTGCCTGATAAGCTGTAGAGCTGCCTGCCACCTATGGTGGCCTGGTAAGCTGCCGAGCTGCCATCCACCTATGGTTGCCTGGTAAGCTGCTGAGCTGCCATCCACCTATGGTGGCCTGGTAAGCTGTAGAGCTGGCGGCCACCTATGTTGGCCTGGTAAGCTGCCGAGCTGCCATCCACCTATGAAGGCCCGGCAAGCAGCCGAGCTGCCATCCACCTATGTTGACCTGGTAAGATGCCGAGCTGCCGGCCACCTATGTGTCCTGGTAAGCTGCCGTGCTGCCAACCACCTATGGTGGCCTGGTAAGCTGTGGAGCTGCCGGCCACCTATAGCAGCCTGGTAATCTGTAGAGCTGCCGTCCACCTATGGTGGCCTGGTGTGCTGTAGAGCTGGCGGCCACCTATGGTGGCCTGGTAAGCTGCCGATCTGCCATCCACCTATGGTGGCCTGGTAAGCTGCCGAGCTGTCAACCACCTATGGTGGCCTGGTAACCTGTAGAGCTGCCATCCACCTATGGTGGCCTGGTAAGCTGTGGAGCTACCGGCCACCTATAGCAGCCTGGTAATCTGTAGAGCTGCCGTCCACCTATGGTAGCCTGGTATGCTGTAGAGCTGCCCGCCCCCTATGGTGGCCTCGTAAGCTGCCGAGCTGCTATCCACCTATGTTGGCCTGGTAAGCTGCCGAGCTGCCGGCCACCTATGTGGCCTGGTAAGCTGCCGAGCTGCCAACCACCTATGGTGGCCTGGTAAGCTGCGGAGCTGCCGGCCACCTATAGTAGCCTGGTAATCTGTAGAGCTGCCGTCCACCTATGGTGGCCTGGTATGCTGTAGAGCTGGCGGCCACCTACGGTGGCCTGGTAACCTGTGGAGCTGCCTGCAACCTATGGTGGCCTGGTAAGCTGCCGAGCTGCCATCCACCTATGGTGGCCTGGTAAGCTGCCGAGCTGCCATCCACCTATGGCGGCCTGGTAAGCTGCCGAGCTGCCATCCAGCTATGGTGGCCTGGTAAGCTGCCGAGCTGCGAGCTGCCGGCCGCCTATGGGGCCTGGTAAGCTGCCGAGCTGCCAACCACCTATGGTGGCCTGGTAAGCTACCGATCTGCTAACCACCTATGGTGGCCTAGTAACCTGTAGAGCTGCCTGCCACCTATGGTGGGCTGGTAAGCTGCCGAGCTGCCTTCCACCTATGGTGGCCTGGTAAGCTGCTGAGCTGCCATCCAGCTATGGCGGCCTGGTAAGCTGTGGAGCTGCCGGCCACTTATAGCAGCCTGGTAATCTGTAGAGCTGCCGGCCACCTACGGTGGCCTGGTTAGCTGCCGAGCTGCCATCCACCTATGGTGGCCTGTTAAACTGTGGAGCTGCCGGCCACTTATGGCAGCCTGGTAATCTGTAGAGCTGCCGGCCACCTATGTGGCCTGATTTGCTATAGAGCTGCCTGCCATTTAAGGTGATCTGGTAAGCTGCCGAGCAGCCAACCATCTGTGGTGGCCTGGTAAGCTGCCGAACTGCCAACCACCTATGGTGGCTTGGTAACCTGTAGAGCTGCCTGCCACCTATGGTGGCCTGGTAAGCTGCCGAGCTGCCATCCACCTATGGTGGCCTGGTAAGCTGCCGACCTGCCATCCGCCTATGGTGACCTGATAAGCTGAGGAGCTGCCGGCCACCTATGGTGGCCTGGTACGCTGCCGAGCTGCCATCCACCTATGGTGGCCTGGTAAGCTGTAGAGCTGGCGGCCACGTATGGTGGCCTGGTAAGCTGCCGAGCTGCCATCCACCTATGGTGGCCTGGAAACCTGTGGAGCTCCCTGCCACCTACGGTGGCCTGGTAAGCTACCGAGCTGCCTTCCACCTATGGTGGCCTGGTAAGCTGCCGAGTTGCTATCCACCTATGGTGGCCTGGTAAGCTGTGGAGCTGCCATCCACCTATAGTTGCCTGGTAAGCTGCTGAGCTGCCATCCACCTATGGTGGCCTGGTAAGCTGCCGAGCTGCCATCCACCTATGGTGCCCTCGTAAGCTGTGTAGCTGCCGGTCACCTATAGCATCCTGGTAATTTGTAGAGCTGCCGGTCACCTATGGTGGCCTGGTAAGCTGTAGAGCTGGCGGCCACCTATGGTGGCCTGGTAAACAAACGAGCTGCCATCCAATTTTGGCGGCCTGGTAAGCTGTAGAGCTGATGGCCACCCGTATTGGCTTGGTACTCCGTAGAGCCGCCGACCACACATGGTAGCCTGATAAGCTGTAGAGCTGCCTGCCACCTATGGTGGCCTGGTAAGCTGCCGAGCTGCCATCCACCTATGGTTGCCTGGTAAGCTGCCGAGCTGCCGGCCACCTATGTGGCCTGGTAAGCTGCCGAGCTGCCAACCACCTATGGTGGCCTGGTAACCTGTGGAGCTGCCTGCAACCTATGGTGGCCTGGTAAGCTGCCGAGCTGCCATCCACCTATGGTGGCCTGGTAAGCTGCCGAGCTGCCATCCACCTATGTCGGCCTGGTAAGCTGCCGAGCTGCCATCCAGCTATGGTGGCCTGGTAAGCTGCCGAGCTGCGAGCTGCCGGCCGCCTATGGGGCCTGGTAAGCTGCCGAAATGCCAACCACCTATGGTGGCCTGGTAAGCTACCGATCTGCTAACCACCTATGGTGGCCTAGTAACCTGTAGAGCTGCCTGCCACCTATGGTGGGCTGGTAAGCTGCCGAGCTGCCTTCCACCTATGGTGGCCTGGTAAGCTGCTGAGCTGCCATCCAGCTATGGCGGCCTGGTAAGCTGTGGAGCTGCCGGCCACTTATAGCAGCCTGGTAATCTGTAGAGCTGCCGGCCACCTACGGTGGCCTGGTTAGCTGCCGAGCTGCCATCCACCTATGGTGGCCTGTTAAACTGTGGAGCTGCCGGCCACTTATGGCAGCCTGGTAATCTGTAGAGCTGCCGGCCACCTATGTGGCCTGATTTGCTATAGAGCTGCCTGCCATTTAAGGTGATCTGGTAAGCTGCCGAGCAGCCAACCATCTGTGGTGGCCTGGTAAGCTGCCGAACTGCCAACCACCTATGGTGGCTTGGTAACCTGTAGAGCTGCCTGCCACCTATGGTGGCCTGGTAAGCTGCCGAGCTGCCATCCACCTATGGTGGCCTAGTAAGCTGCCGACCTGCCATCCGCCTATGGTGACCTGATAAGCTGAGGAGCTGCCGGCCACCTATGGTGGCCTGGTACGCTGCCGAGCTGCGAGCTGCCGGCCGCCTATGGGGCCTGGTAAGCTGCCGAGCTGCCAACCACCTATGGTGGCCTGGTAAGCTACCGATCTGCTAACCACCTATGGTGGCCTAGTAACCTGTAGAGCTGCCTGCCACCTATGGTGGGCTGGTAAGCTGCCGAGCTGCCTTCCACCTATGGTGGCCTGGTAAGCTGCTGAGCTGCCATCCAGTTATGGCGGCCTGGTAAGCTGTGGAGCTGCCGGCCACTTATAGCAGCCTGGTAATCTGTTGAGCTGCCGGCCACCTACGGTGGCCTGGTTAGCTGCCGAGCTGCCATCCACCTATGGTGGCCTGTTAAACTGTGGAGCTGCCGGCCACTTATAGCAGCCTGGTAAACTGTAGAGCTGCCGGCCACCTATGTGGCCTGATTTGCTATAGAGCTGCCTGCCATTTAAGGTGATCTGGTAAGCTGCCGAGCAGCCAACCATCTGTGGTGGCCTGGTAAGCTGCCGAACTGCCAACAACCTATGGTGGCCTGGTAACCTATAGAGCTGCCTTCCACCTATGGTGGCCTGGTAAGCTGCCGAGCTGCCATCCACCTATGGTGCCCTCGTAAGCTGTGTAGCTGCCGGCCACCTATAGCATCCTGGTAATTTGTAGAGCTGCCGGTCACCTATGGTGGCCTGGTAAGCTGTAGAGCTGGCGGCCACCTATGGTGGCCTGGTAAACAGACGAGCTGCCATCCAATTTTGGTGGCCTGGTAAGCTGTAGAGCTGATGGCCACCCGTATTGGCTTGGTACTCCGTAGAGCCGCCGACCACACATGGTAGCCTGATAAGCTGTAGAGCTGCCTGCCACCTATGGTGGCCTGGTAAGCTGCCGAGCTGCCATCCACCTATGGTTGCCTGGTAAGCTGCTGAGCTGCCATCCACCTATGGTGGCCTGGTAAGCTGTTGAGCTGGCGGCCACCTATGTTGGCCTGGTAAGCTGCCGAGCTGCCATCCACCTATGATGGCCCGGTAAGCTGCCGAGCTGCCATCCACCTATGTTGGCCTGGTAAGATGCCGAGCTGCCAACCACCTATGGTAGCCTGGTAAGCGGTGGAGCTGCCGGCCACCTATAGCAGCCTGGTAATCTGTAGAGCTGCCGTCCACCTATGGTGGCCTGGTATGCTGTAGAGCTGGCGGCCACCTATGGTGGCCTGGTAAGCTGCCGAGCTGCCATCCACCTATGGTGGCCTGGTAAGCTGTGGAGCTGCCGGCCACCTATAGCAGCCTGGTAATCTGTAGAGCTGCCGTCCACCTATGGTGGCCTGGTATGCTGTAGAGCTGCCTGCCACCTATGGTGGCCTGATAAGCTGAGGAGCTGCCGGCCACCTATGGTGGCCTGGTACGCTGCCGAGCTGCCATCCACCTATGGTGGCCTGGTAAGCTGCCGAGCTGCCATCCACCTATGGTGGCCTGGTAACCTGTAAGGCTGCCTGCCACCTATGGTGGCATGGTAACCTGTAGAGCTGCCTGCCACCTATGGCGGCCTGGTAAGCTGCCGAGCTGCCAACCACCTATGGTGGCCTGGTAAGCGGTGGAGCTGCCGGCCACCTATAGCAGCCTGGTAATCTGTAGAGCTGCCGTCCACCTATGGTGGCCTGGTATGCTGTAGAGCCGGCGGCCACCTATTGTGGCCTGGTAAGCTGCCGAGCTGCCATCCACCTATGGTGGCCTGGTAAGCTGTGGAGCTGCCATCCAGCCTGATATGCTGTAGAGCTGCCTGCCATTTAAGGTGACCTGGTAAGCTGCCGAGCTGCCAACCACCTATGGTGGCCTGGTAAGCTGCCGAGCTGCCATCCACCTATGGTGGCCTGGTAAGCTGTGGAGCTGCCATCCAGCCTGATATGCTGTAGAGCTGCCTGCCATTTAAGGTTACCTGGTAAGGTGCCGTGCTGCCAACCACCTATGGTGGCCTGGTAAGCTGTGGAGCTGCCGGCCACCTATAGCAGCCTTTTAATCTGTAGAGCTGCCGTCCACCTATGGTGGCCTGGTATGCTGTAGAGCTGCCATCCACCTATGGTGGCCTGGTAAGCTGTGGAGCTACCGGCCACCTATAGCAGCCTGGTAATCTGTAGAGCTGCCGTCCACCTATGGTAGCCTGGTATGCTGTAGAGCTGCCTGCCACCTATGGTGGCCTGATAAGCTGAGGAGCTGCCGGCCACCTATGGTGGCCTGGTACGCTGCCGAGCTGCCATCCACCTATGGTGGCCTGGTAAGCTGCCGAGCTGTCAACCACCTATGGTGGCCTGGTAACCTGTAGAGCTGCCATCCACCTATGGTGGCCTGGTAAGCTGTGGAGCTACCGGCCACCTATAGCAGCCTGGTAATCTGTAGAGCTGCCGTCCACCTATGGTAGCCTGGTATGCTGTAGAGCTGCCCGCCCCCTATGGTGGCCTCGTAAGCTGCCGAGCTGCTATCCACCTATGTTGGCCTGGTAAGCTGCCGAGCTGCCGGCCACCTATGTGGCCTGGTAAGCTGCCGAGCTGCCAACCACCTATGGTGGCCTGGTAAGCTGCGGAGCTGCCGGCCACCTATAGTAGCCTGGTAATCTGTAGAGCTGCCGTCCACCTATGGTGGCCTGGTATGCTGTAGAGCTGGCGGCCACCTACGGTGGCCTGGTAACCTGTGGAGCTGCCTGCAACCTATGGTGGCCTGGTAAGCTGCCGAGCTGCCATCCACCTATGGTGGCCTGGTAAGCTGCCGAGCTGCCATCCACCTATGGCGGCCTGGTAAGCTGCCGAGCTGCCATCCAGCTATGGTGGCCTGGTAAGCTGCCGAGCTGCGAGCTGCCGGCCGCCTATGGGGCCTGGTAAGCTGCCGAGCTGCCAACCACCTATGGTGGCCTGGTAAGCTACCGATCTGCTAACCACCTATGGTGGCCTAGTAACCTGTAGAGCTGCCTGCCACCTATGGTGGGCTGGTAAGCTGCCGAGCTGCCTTCCACCTATGGTGGCCTGGTAAGCTGCTGAGCTGCCATCCAGCTATGGCGGCCTGGTAAGCTGTGGAGCTGCCGGCCACTTATAGCAGCCTGGTAATCTGTAGAGCTGCCGGCCACCTACGGTGGCCTGGTTAGCTGCCGAGCTGCCATCCACCTATGGTGGCCTGTTAAACTGTGGAGCTGCCGGCCACTTATGGCAGCCTGGTAATCTGTAGAGCTGCCGGCCACCTATGTGGCCTGATTTGCTATAGAGCTGCCTGCCATTTAAGGTGATCTGGTAAGCTGCCGAGCAGCCAACCATCTGTGGTGGCCTGGTAAGCTGCCGAACTGCCAACCACCTATGGTGGCTTGGTAACCTGTAGAGCTGCCTGCCACCTATGGTGGCCTGGTAAGCTGCCGAGCTGCCATCCACCTATGGTGGCCTGGTAAGCTGCCGACCTGCCATCCGCCTATGGTGACCTGATAAGCTGAGGAGCTGCCGGCCACCTATGGTGGCCTGGTACGCTGCCGAGCTGCCATCCACCTATGGTGGCCTGGTAAGCTGTAGAGCTGGCGGCCACGTATGGTGGCCTGGTAAGCTGCCGAGCTGCCATCCACCTATGGTGGCCTGGAAACCTGTGGAGCTCCCTGCCACCTACGGTGGCCTGGTAAGCTACCGAGCTGCCTTCCACCTATGGTGGCCTGGTAAGCTGCCGAGTTGCTATCCACCTATGGTGGCCTGGTAAGCTGTGGAGCTGCCATCCACCTATAGTTGCCTGGTAAGCTGCTGAGCTGCCATCCACCTATGGTGGCCTGGTAAGCTGCCGAGCTGCCATCCACCTATGGTGCCCTCGTAAGCTGTGTAGCTGCCGGTCACCTATAGCATCCTGGTAATTTGTAGAGCTGCCGGTCACCTATGGTGGCCTGGTAAGCTGTAGAGCTGGCGGCCACCTATGGTGGCCTGGTAAACAAACGAGCTGCCATCCAATTTTGGCGGCCTGGTAAGCTGTAGAGCTGATGGCCACCCGTATTGGCTTGGTACTCCGTAGAGCCGCCGACCACACATGGTAGCCTGATAAGCTGTAGAGCTGCCTGCCACCTATGGTGGCCTGGTAAGCTGCCGAGCTGCCATCCACCTATGGTTGCCTGGTAAGCTGCTGAGCTGCCATCCACCTATGGTGGCCTGGTAAGCTGTAGAGCTGGCGGCCACCTATGTTGGCCTGGTAAGCTGCCGAGCTGCCATCCACCTATGATGGCCCGGTAAGCTGCCGAGCTGCCATCCACCTATGTTGGCCTGGTAAGATGCCGAGCTGCCAACCACCTATGGTAGCCTGGTAAGCGGTGGAGCTGCCGGCCACCTATAGCAGCCTGGTAATCTGTAGAGCTGCCGTCCACCTATGGTGGCCTGGTATGCTGTAGAGCTGGCGGCCACCTATGGTGGCCTGGTAAGCTGCCGAGCTGCCATCCACCTATGGTGGCCTGGTAAGCTGTGGAGCTGCCGGCCACCTATAGCAGCCTGGTAATCTGTAGAGCTGCCGTCCACCTATGGTGGCCTGGTATGCTGTAGAGCCGGCGGCCACCTATGGTGGCCTGGTAAGCTGCCGAGCTGCCATCCACCTATGGTGACCTGGTAAGCTGTGGAGCTGCCATCCAGCCTGATATGCTGTAGAGCTGCCTGCCATTTAAGGTGACCTGGTAAGCTGCCGAGCTGCCATCCACCTATGGTGGCCTGGTAAGCTGGTGAGCTGCTATCCACCTATGTTGGCGTGGTAGCCTGTAGAGCTGCCTGCCACCTATGGTGGCCTGGTAAGCTGCCGAGTTGCCCTCCACCTATGGTGGCCTGGTAAGCTGCCGAGCTGCCATCCAGCCTGATATGCTGTAGAGCTGCCTGCCATTTAAGGTGACCTGGTAAGCTGCCGAGCTGCCAACCACCTATGGTGGCCTGGTAAGCTGCCGAGCTGTCAACCACCTATGGTGGCCTGGTAACCTGTAGAGCTGCCATCCACCTATGGTAGCCTGGTATGCTGTAGAGCTGCCCGCCCCCTATGGTGGCCTCGTAAGCTGCCGAGCTGCTATCCACCTATGTTGGCCTGGTAAGCTGCCGAGCTGCCGGCCACCTATGTGGCCTGGTAAGCTGCCGAGCTGCCAACCACCTATGGTGGCCTGGTAAGCTGCGGAGCTGCCGGCCACCTATAGCAGCCTGGTAATCTGTAGAGCTGCCGTCCACCTATGGTAGCCTGGTATGCTGTAGAGCTGCCCGCCCCCTATGGTGGCCTCGTAAGCTGCCGAGCTGCTATCCACCTATGTTGGCCTGGTAAGCTGCCGAGCTGCCGGCCACCTATGTGGCCTGGTAAGCTGCCGAGCTGCCAACCACCTATGGTGGCCTGGTAAGCTGCGGAGCTGCCGGCCACCTATAGTAGCCTGGTAATCTGTAGAGCTGCCGTCCACCTATGGTGGCCTGGTATGCTGTAGAGCTGGCGGCCACCTATGGTGGCCTGGTAACCTGTGGAGCTGCCTGCAACCTATGGTGGCCTGGTAAGCTGCCGAGCTGCCATCCACCTATGGTGGCCTGGTAAGCTGCCGATCTGCCATCCACCTATGGTGGCCTGGTAAGCTGCCGAGCTGCCATCCACCTATGGTGGCCTGGTAAGCTGCCGAGCTGCGAGCTGCCGGCCGCCTATGGGGCCTGGTAAGCTGCCGAGCTGCCAACCACCTATGGTGGCCTGGTAAGCTACCGATCTGCTAACCACCTATGGTGGCCTAGTAACCTGTAGAGCTGCCTGCCACCTATGGTGGCCTGGTAAGCTGCCGAGCTGCCTTCCACCTATGGTGGCCTGGCAAGCTGCTGAGCTGCCATCCAGCTATGGCGGCCTGGTAAGCTGTGGAGCTGCCGGCCACTTATAGCAGCCTGGTAATCTGTAGAGCTGCCGGCCACCTACGGTGGCCTGGTTAGCTGCCGAGCTGCCATCCACCTATGGTGGCCTGTTAAACTGTGGAGCTGCCGGCCACTTATAGCAGCCTTGTAATCTGTAGAGCTGCCGGCCACCTATGTGGCCTGATTTGCTATAGAGCTGCCTGCCATTTAAGGTGATCTGGTAAGCTGCCGAGCAGCCAACCATCTGTGGTGGCCTGGTAAGCTGCCGAACTGCCAACCACCTATGGTGGCCTGGTAACCTGTAGAGCTGCCTGCCACCTATGGTGGCCTGGTAAGCTGCCGAGCTGCCATCCACCTATGGTGGCCTGGTAAGCTGCCGACCTGCCATCCGCCTATGGTGGCCTGATAAGCTGAGGAGCTGCCGGCCACCTATGGTGGCCTGGTACGCTGCCGAGCTGCCATCCACCTATGGTGGCCTGGTAAGCTGCCGAGCTGCCATCCACCTATGGTGGCCTGGTAACCTGTAAAGCTGCCTGCCACCTATGGTGGCCTGGTAACCTGTAGGGCTGCCTGCCACCTATGGCGGCCTGGTAAGCTGCTGAGTTGCCATCCGCCTATGGTGGCCTGGTAAGCTGCCGAGCTGCCATCCACCTATGGTGGCCTGGTAACCTGTAGAGCTGCCTGTCACCTATGGTGGCCTTGTAATGTGTAGAGCTGCCGGCCACCTATAGCAGCCTGGTAATCAGTAGAGCTGCCGGCCGCTTATGGTGACCTGGTAAGCTGTAGAACTGGCGGCCACGTATGGTGGCCTGGTAAGCTGCCGAGCTGCCATCCACCTATGGTGGCCTGGAAACCTGTGGAGCTCCCTGCCACCTACGGTGGCCTGGTAAGCTACCGAGCTGCCCTCCACCTATGGTGGCCTGGTAAGCTGCCGAGTTGCTATCCACCTATGGTGGCCTGGTAAGCTGTGGAGCTGCCATCCACCTATAGTTGCCTGGTAAGCTGCTGAGCTGCCATCCACCTATGGTGGACTGGTAAGCTGCCGAGCTGCCATCCACCTATGGTGCCCTCGTAAGCTGTGTAGCTACCGGCCACCTATAGCATCCTGGTAATTTGTAGAGCTGCCGGTCACCTATGGTGGCCTGGTAAGCTGTAGAGCTGGCGGCCACCTATGGTGGCCTGGTAAACAAACGAGCTGCCATCCAATTTTGGTGGCCTGGTAAGCTGTAGAGCTGATGGCCACCCGTATTGGCTTGGTACTCCGTAGAGCCGCCGACCACACATGGTAGCCTGATAAGCTGTAGAGCTGCCTGCCACCTATGGTGGCCTGGTAAGCTGCCGAGCTTCCATCCACCTATGGTTGCCTGGTAAGCTGCTGAGCTGCCATCCACCTATGGTGGCCTGGTAAGCTGTGGAGCTGCCATCCAGCCTGATATGCTGTAGAGCTGCCTGCCATTTAAGGTGACCTGGTAAGCTGCCGAGCTGCCATCCACCTATGGTGGCCTGGTAAGCTGGTGAGCTGCTATCCACCTATGTTGGCGTGGTAGCCTGTAGAGCTGCCTGCCACCTATGGTGGCCTGGTAAGCTGCCGAGTTGCCCTCCACATTTGGTGGCCTGGTAAGCTGCCGAGCTTCCATCCACCTATGGTTGCCTGGTAAGCTGCTGAGCTGCCATCCACCTATGGTGGCCTGGTAAGCTGTAGAGCTGGCGGCCACCTATGTTGGCCTGGTAAGCTGCCGAGCTGCCATCCACCTATGTTGGCCTGGTAAGATGCCGAGCTGCCAACCACCTATGGTAGCCTGGTAAGCGGTGGAGCTGCCGGCCACCTATAGCAGCCTGGTAATCTGTAGAGCTGCCGTCCACCTATGGTGGCCTGGTATGCTGTAGAGCTGGCGGCCACCTATGGTGGCCTGGTAAGCTGCCGAGCTGCCATCCACCTATGGTGGCCTGGTAAGCTGTGGAGCTGCCGGCCACCTATAGCAGCCTGGTAATCTGTAGAGCTGCCGTCCACCTATGGTAGCCTGGTATGCTGTAGAGCTGCCCGCCCCCTATGGTGGCCTCGTAAGCTGCCGAGCTGCTATCCACCTATGTTGGCCTGGTAAGCTGCCGAGCTGCCGGCCACCTATGTGGCCTGGTAAGCTGCCGAGCTGCCAACCACCTATGGTGGCCTGGTAAGCTGCGGAGCTGCCGGCCACCTATAGTAGCCTGGTAATCTGTAGAGCTGCCGTCCACCTATGGTGGCCTGGTATGCTGTAGAGCTGGCGGCCACCTATGGTGGCCTGGTAACCTGTGGAGCTGCCTGCAACCTATGGTGGCCTGGTAAGCTGCCGAGCTGCCATCCACCTATGGTGGCCTGGTAAGCTGCCGATCTGCCATCCACCTATGGTGGCCTGGTAAGCTGCCGAGCTGCCATCCACCTATGGTGGCCTGGTAAGCTGCCGAGCTGCGAGCTGCCGGCCGCCTATGGGGCCTGGTAAGCTGCCGAGCTGCCAACCACCTATGGTGGCCTGGTAAGCTACCGATCTGCTAACCACCTATGGTGGCCTAGTAACCTGTAGAGCTGCCTGCCACCTATGGTGGCCTGGTAAGCTGCCGAGCTGCCTTCCACCTATGGTGGCCTGGCAAGCTGCTGAGCTGCCATCCAGCTATGGCGGCCTGGTAAGCTGTGGAGCTGCCGGCCACTTATAGCAGCCTGGTAATCTGTAGAGCTGCCGGCCACCTACGGTGGCCTGGTTAGCTGCCGAGCTGCCATCCACCTATGGTGGCCTGTTAAACTGTGGAGCTGCCGGCCACTTATAGCAGCCTGGTAATCAGTAGAGCTGCCGGCCGCCTATGGTGACCTGGTAAGCTCTAGAGCTGGCGGCCACCTATGGTGGCCTGGTAAGCTGCCGAGCTGCCATCCACCTATGGTGGCCTGGTAAGCTGTGGAGCTGCCGACCACCTATAGCAGCCTGGTAATCTGTAGAGCTGCCGTCCACCTATGGTGGCCTGGTATGCTGTAGAGCTGGCGGCCACCTATGGTGGCCTGGTAAGCTGCCGAGCTGCCATCCACCTATGGTGGCCTGGAAACCTGTGGAGCTCCCTGCCACCTACGGTGGCCTGGTAAGCTACCGAGCTGCCTTCCACCTATGGTGGCCTGGTAAGCTGCCGAGTTGCTATCCACCTATGGTGGCCTGGTAAGCTGTGGAGCTGCCATCCACCTATAGTTGCCTGGTAAGCTGCTGAGCTGCCATCCACCTATGGTGGCCTGGTAAGCTGCCGAGCTGCCATCCACCTATGGTGGCCTGGTAACCTGTAAAGCTGCCTGCCACCTATGGTGGCCTGGTAACCTGTAGGGCTGCCTGCCACCTATGGCGGCCTGGTAAGCTGCTGAGTTGCCATCCGCCTATGGTGGCCTGGTAAGCTGCCGAGCTGCCATCCACCTATGGTGGCCTGGTAAGCTGCCGAGCTGCCATCCACCTATGGTGGCCTGGTAACCTGTAAAGCTGCCTGCCACCTATGGTGGCCTGGTAACCTGTAGGGCTGCCTGCCACCTATGGCGGCCTGGTAAGCTGCTGAGTTGCCATCCGCCTATGGTGGCCTGGTAAGCTGCCGAGCTGCCATCCACCTATGGTGGCCTGGTACGCTGCCGAGCTGCCATCCACCTATGGTGGCCTGGTAAGCTGTAGAGCTGGCGGCCACGTATGGTGGCCTGGTAAGCTGCCGAGCTGCCATCCACCTATGGTGGCCTGGAAACCTGTGGAGCTCCCTGCCACCTACGGTGGCCTGGTAAGCTACCGAGCTGCCTTCCACCTATGGTGGCCTGGTAAGCTGCCGAGTTGCTATCCACCTATGGTGGCCTGGTAAGCTGTGGAGCTGCCATCCACCTATAGTTGCCTGGTAAGCTGCTGAGCTGCCATCCACCTATGGTGGCCTGGTAAGCTGCCGAGCTGCCATCCACCTATGGTGCCCTCGTAAGCTGTGTAGCTGCCGGTCACCTATAGCATCCTGGTAATTTGTAGAGCTGCCGGTCACCTATGGTGGCCTGGTAAGCTGTAGAGCTGGCGGCCACCTATGGTGGCCTGGTAAACAAACGAGCTGCCATCCAATTTTGGCGGCCTGGTAAGCTGTAGAGCTGATGGCCACCCGTATTGGCTTGGTACTCCGTAGAGCCGCCGACCACACATGGTAGCCTGATAAGCTGTAGAGCTGCCTGCCACCTATGGTGGCCTGGTAAGCTGCCGAGCTGCCATCCACCTATGGTTGCCTGGTAAGCTGCCGAGCTGCCGGCCACCTATGTGGCCTGGTAAGCTGCCGAGCTGCCAACCACCTATGGTGGCCTGGTAAGCTGCGGAGCTGCCGGCCACCTATAGTAGCCTGGTAATCTGTAGAGCTGCCGTCCACCTATGGTGGCCTGGTAGGCTGTAGAGCTGGCGGCCACCTATGGTGGCCTGGTAACCTGTGGAGCTGCCTGCAACCTATGGTGGCCTGGTAAGCTGCCGAGCTGCCATCCACCTATGGTGGCCTGGTAAGCTGCCGAGCTGCCATCCACCTATGTCGGCCTGGTAAGCTGCCGAGCTGCCATCCAGCTATGGTGGCCTGGTAAGCTGCCGAGCTGCGAGCTGCCGGCCGCCTATGGGGCCTGGTAAGCTGCCGAAATGCCAACCACCTATGGTGGCCTGGTAAGCTACCGATCTGCTAACCACCTATGGTGGCCTAGTAACCTGTAGAGCTGCCTGCCACCTATGGTGGGCTGGTAAGCTGCCGAGCTGCCTTCCACCTATGGTGGCCTGGTAAGCTGCTGAGCTGCCATCCAGCTATGGCGGCCTGGTAAGCTGTGGAGCTGCCGGCCACTTATAGCAGCCTGGTAATCTGTAGAGCTGCCGGCCACCTACGGTGGCCTGGTTAGCTGCCGAGCTGCCATCCACCTATGGTGGCCTGTTAAACTGTGGAGCTGCCGGCCACTTATGGCAGCCTGGTAATCTGTAGAGCTGCCGGCCACCTATGTGGCCTGATTTGCTATAGAGCTGCCTGCCATTTAAGGTGATCTGGTAAGCTGCCGAGCAGCCAACCATCTGTGGTGGCCTGGTAAGCTGCCGAACTGCCAACCACCTATGGTGGCTTGGTAACCTGTAGAGCTGCCTGCCACCTATGGTGGCCTGGTAAGCTGCCGAGCTGCCATCCACCTATGGTGGCCTGGTAAGCTGCCGACCTGCCATCCGCCTATGGTGACCTGATAAGCTGAGGAGCTGCCGGCCACCTATGGTGGCCTGGTACGCTGCCGAGCTGCGAGCTGCCGGCCGCCTATGGGGCCTGGTAAGCTGCCGAGCTGCCAACCACCTATGGTGGCCTGGTAAGCTACCGATCTGCTAACCACCTATGGTGGCCTAGTAACCTGTAGAGCTGCCTGCCACCTATGGTGGGCTGGTAAGCTGCCGAGCTGCCTTCCACCTATGGTGGCCTGGTAAGCTGCTGAGCTGCCATCCAGTTATGGCGGCCTGGTAAGCTGTGGAGCTGCCGGCCACTTATAGCAGCCTGGTAATCTGTTGAGCTGCCGGCCACCTACGGTGGCCTGGTTAGCTGCCGAGCTGCCATCCACCTATGGTGGCCTGTTAAACTGTGGAGCTGCCGGCCACTTATAGCAGCCTGGTAAACTGTAGAGCTGCCGGCCACCTATGTGGCCTGATTTGCTATAGAGCTGCCTGCCATTTAAGGTGATCTGGTAAGCTGCCGAGCAGCCAACCATCTGTGGTGGCCTGGTAAGCTGCCGAACTGCCAACAACCTATGGTGGCCTGGTAACCTATAGAGCTGCCTTCCACCTATGGTGGCCTGGTAAGCTGCCGAGCTGCCATCCACCTATGGTGCCCTCGTAAGCTGTGTAGCTGCCGGCCACCTATAGCATCCTGGTAATTTGTAGAGCTGCCGGTCACCTATGGTGGCCTGGTAAGCTGTAGAGCTGGCGGCCACCTATGGTGGCCTGGTAAACAGACGAGCTGCCATCCAATTTTGGTGGCCTGGTAAGCTGTAGAGCTGATGGCCACCCGTATTGGCTTGGTACTCCGTAGAGCCGCCGACCACACATGGTAGCCTGATAAGCTGTAGAGCTGCCTGCCACCTATGGTGGCCTGGTAAGCTGCCGAGCTGCCATCCACCTATGGTTGCCTGGTAAGCTGCTGAGCTGCCATCCACCTATGGTGGCCTGGTAAGCTGTTGAGCTGGCGGCCACCTATGTTGGCCTGGTAAGCTGCCGAGCTGCCATCCACCTATGATGGCCCGGTAAGCTGCCGAGCTGCCATCCACCTATGTTGGCCTGGTAAGATGCCGAGCTGCCAACCACCTATGGTAGCCTGGTAAGCGGTGGAGCTGCCGGCCACCTATAGCAGCCTGGTAATCTGTAGAGCTGCCGTCCACCTATGGTGGCCTGGTATGCTGTAGAGCTGGCGGCCACCTATGGTGGCCTGGTAAGCTGCCGAGCTGCCATCCACCTATGGTGGCCTGGTAAGCTGTGGAGCTGCCGGCCACCTATAGCAGCCTGGTAATCTGTAGAGCTGCCGTCCACCCATGGTGGCCTGGTATGCTGTAGAGCTGCCTGCCACCTATGGTGGCCTGATAAGCTGAGGAGCTGCCGGCCACCTATGGTGGCCTGGTACGCTGCCGAGCTGCCATCCACCTATGGTGGCCTGGTAAGCTGCCGAGCTGCCATCCACCTATGGTGGCCTGGTAACCTGTAAGGCTGCCTGCCACCTATGGTGGCATGGTAACCTGTAGAGCTGCCTGCCACCTATGGCGGCCTGGTAAGCTGCCGAGCTGCCAACCACCTATGGTGGCCTGGTAAGCGGTGGAGCTGCCGGCCACCTATAGCAGCCTGGTAATCTGTAGAGCTGCCGTCCACCTATGGTGGCCTGGTATGCTGTAGAGCCGGCGGCCACCTATTGTGGCCTGGTAAGCTGCCGAGCTGCCATCCACCTATGGTGGCCTGGTAAGCTGTGGAGCTGCCATCCAGCCTGATATGCTGTAGAGCTGCCTGCCATTTAAGGTGACCTGGTAAGCTGCCGAGCTGCCAACCACCTATGGTGGCCTGGTAAGCTGCCGAGCTGCCATCCACCTATGGTGGCCTGGTAAGCTGTGGAGCTGCCATCCAGCCTGATATGCTGTAGAGCTGCCTGCCATTTAAGGTTACCTGGTAAGGTGCCGTGCTGCCAACCACCTATGGTGGCCTGGTAAGCTGTGGAGCTGCCGGCCACCTATAGCAGCCTGGTAATCTGTAGAGCTGCCGTCCACCTATGGTGGCCTGGTATGCTGTAGAGCTGCCATCCACCTATGGTGGCCTGGTAAGCTGTGGAGCTACCGGCCACCTATAGCAGCCTGGTAATCTGTAGAGCTGCCGTCCACCTATGGTAGCCTGGTATGCTGTAGAGCTGCCTGCCACCTATGGTGGCCTGATAAGCTGAGGAGCTGCCGGCCACCTATGGTGGCCTGGTACGCTGCCGAGCTGCCATCCACCTATGGTGGCCTGGTAAGCTGCCGAGCTGTCAACCACCTATGGTGGCCTGGTAACCTGTAGAGCTGCCATCCACCTATGGTGGCCTGGTAAGCTGTGGAGCTACCGGCCACCTATAGCAGCCTGGTAATCTGTAGAGCTGCCGTCCACCTATGGTAGCCTGGTATGCTGTAGAGCTGCCCGCCCCCTATGGTGGCTTCGTAAGCTGCCGAGCTGCTATCCACCTATGTTGGCCTGGTAAGCTGCCGAGCTGCCGGCCACCTATGTGGCCTGGTAAGCTGCCGAGCTGCCAACCACCTATGGTGGCCTGGTAAGCTGCGGAGCTGCCGGCCACCTATAGTAGCCTGGTAATCTGTAGAGCTGCCGTCCACCTATGGTGGCCTGGTATGCTGTAGAGCTGGCGGCCACCTACGGTGGCCTGGTAACCTGTGGAGCTGCCTGCAACCTATGGTGGCCTGGTAAGCTGCCGAGCTGCCATCCACCTATGGTGGCCTGGTAAGCTGCCGAGCTGCCATCCACCTATGGCGGCCTGGTAAGCTGCCGAGCTGCCATCCAGCTATGGTGGCCTGGTAAGCTGCCGAGCTGCGAGCTGCCGGCCGCCTATGGGGCCTGGTAAGCTGCCGAGCTGCCAACCACCTATGGTGGCCTGGTAAGCTACCGATCTGCTAACCACCTATGGTGGCCTAGTAACCTGTAGAGCTGCCTGCCACCTATGGTGGGCTGGTAAGCTGCCGAGCTGCCTTCCACCTATGGTGGCCTGGTAAGCTGCTGAGCTGCCATCCAGCTATGGCGGCCTGGTAAGCTGTGGAGCTGCCGGCCACTTATAGCAGCCTGGTAATCTGTAGAGCTGCCGGCCACCTACGGTGGCCTGGTTAGCTGCCGAGCTGCCATCCACCTATGGTGGCCTGTTAAACTGTGGAGCTGCCGGCCACTTATGGCAGCCTGGTAATCTGTAGAGCTGCCGGCCACCTATGTGGCCTGATTTGCTATAGAGCTGCCTGCCATTTAAGGTGATCTGGTAAGCTGCCGAGCAGCCAACCATCTGTGGTGGCCTGGTAAGCTGCCGAACTGCCAACCACCTATGGTGGCTTGGTAACCTGTAGAGCTGCCTGCCACCTATGGTGGCCTGGTAAGCTGCCGAGCTGCCATCCACCTATGGTGGCCTGGTAAGCTGCCGACCTGCCATCCGCCTATGGTGACCTGATAAGCTGAGGAGCTGCCGGCCACCTATGGTGGCCTGGTACGCTGCCGAGCTGCCATCCACCTATGGTGGCCTGGTAAGCTGTAGAGCTGGCGGCCACGTATGGTGGCCTGGTAAGCTGCCGAGCTGCCATCCACCTATGGTGGCCTGGAAACCTGTGGAGCTCCCTGCCACCTACGGTGGCCTGGTAAGCTACCGAGCTGCCTTCCACCTATGGTGGCCTGGTAAGCTGCCGAGTTGCTATCCACCTATGGTGGCCTGGTAAGCTGTGGAGCTGCCATCCACCTATAGTTGCCTGGTAAGCTGCTGAGCTGCCATCCACCTATGGTGGCCTGGTAAGCTGCCGAGCTGCCATCCACCTATGGTGCCCTCGTAAGCTGTGTAGCTGCCGGTCACCTATAGCATCCTGGTAATTTGTAGAGCTGCCGGTCACCTATGGTGGCCTGGTAAGCTGTAGAGCTGGCGGCCACCTATGGTGGCCTGGTAAACAAACGAGCTGCCATCCAATTTTGGCGGCCTGGTAAGCTGTAGAGCTGATGGCCACCCGTATTGGCTTGGTACTCCGTAGAGCCGCCGACCACACATGGTAGCCTGATAAGCTGTAGAGCTGCCTGCCACCTATGGTGGCCTGGTAAGCTGCCGAGCTGCCATCCACCTATGGTTGCCTGGTAAGCTGCTGAGCTGCCATCCACCTATGGTGGCCTGGTAAGCTGTAGAGCTGGCGGCCACCTATGTTGGCCTGGTAAGCTGCCGAGCTGCCATCCACCTATGATGGCCCGGTAAGCTGCCGAGCTGCCATCCACCTATGTTGGCCTGGTAAGATGCCGAGCTGCCAACCACCTATGGTAGCCTGGTAAGCGGTGGAGCTGCCGGCCACCTATAGCAGCCTGGTAATCTGTAGAGCTGCCGTCCACCTATGGTGGCCTGGTATGCTGTAGAGCTGGCGGCCACCTATGGTGGCCTGGTAAGCTGCCGAGCTGCCATCCACCTATGGTGGCCTGGTAAGCTGTGGAGCTGCCGGCCACCTATAGCAGCCTGGTAATCTGTAGAGCTGCCGTCCACCTATGGTGGCCTGGTATGCTGTAGAGCCGGCGGCCACCTATGGTGGCCTGGTAAGCTGCCGAGCTGCCATCCACCTATGGTGACCTGGTAAGCTGTGGAGCTGCCATCCAGCCTGATATGCTGTAGAGCTGCCTGCCATTTAAGGTGACCTGGTAAGCTGCCGAGCTGCCATCCACCTATGGTGGCCTGGTAAGCTGGTGAGCTGCTATCCACCTATGTTGGCGTGGTAGCCTGTAGAGCTGCCTGCCACCTATGGTGGCCTGGTAAGCTGCCGAGTTGCCCTCCACCTATGGTGGCCTGGTAAGCTGCCGAGCTGCCATCCAGCCTGATATGCTGTAGAGCTGCCTGCCATTTAAGGTGACCTGGTAAGCTGCCGAGCTGCCAACCACCTATGGTGGCCTGGTAAGCTGCCGAGCTGTCAACCACCTATGGTGGCCTGGTAACCTGTAGAGCTGCCATCCACCTATGGTAGCCTGGTATGCTGTAGAGCTGCCCGCCCCCTATGGTGGCCTCGTAAGCTGCCGAGCTGCTATCCACCTATGTTGGCCTGGTAAGCTGCCGAGCTGCCGGCCACCTATGTGGCCTGGTAAGCTGCCGAGCTGCCAACCACCTATGGTGGCCTGGTAAGCTGCGGAGCTGCCGGCCACCTATAGCAGCCTGGTAATCTGTAGAGCTGCCGTCCACCTATGGTAGCCTGGTATGCTGTAGAGCTGCCCGCCCCCTATGGTGGCCTCGTAAGCTGCCGAGCTGCTATCCACCTATGTTGGCCTGGTAAGCTGCCGAGCTGCCGGCCACCTATGTGGCCTGGTAAGCTGCCGAGCTGCCAACCACCTATGGTGGCCTGGTAAGCTGCGGAGCTGCCGGCCACCTATAGTAGCCTGGTAATCTGTAGAGCTGCCGTCCACCTATGGTGGCCTGGTATGCTGTAGAGCTGGCGGCCACCTATGGTGGCCTGGTAACCTGTGGAGCTGCCTGCAACCTATGGTGGCCTGGTAAGCTGCCGAGCTGCCATCCACCTATGGTGGCCTGGTAAGCTGCCGATCTGCCATCCACCTATGGTGGCCTGGTAAGCTGCCGAGCTGCCATCCACCTATGGTGGCCTGGTAAGCTGCCGAGCTGCGAGCTGCCGGCCGCCTATGGGGCCTGGTAAGCTGCCGAGCTGCCAACCACCTATGGTGGCCTGGTAAGCTACCGATCTGCTAACCACCTATGGTGGCCTAGTAACCTGTAGAGCTGCCTGCCACCTATGGTGGCCTGGTAAGCTGCCGAGCTGCCTTCCACCTATGGTGGCCTGGCAAGCTGCTGAGCTGCCATCCAGCTATGGCGGCCTGGTAAGCTGTGGAGCTGCCGGCCACTTATAGCAGCCTGGTAATCTGTAGAGCTGCCGGCCACCTACGGTGGCCTGGTTAGCTGCCGAGCTGCCATCCACCTATGGTGGCCTGTTAAACTGTGGAGCTGCCGGCCACTTATAGCAGCCTTGTAATCTGTAGAGCTGCCGGCCACCTATGTGGCCTGATTTGCTATAGAGCTGCCTGCCATTTAAGGTGATCTGGTAAGCTGCCGAGCAGCCAACCATCTGTGGTGGCCTGGTAAGCTGCCGAACTGCCAACCACCTATGGTGGCCTGGTAACCTGTAGAGCTGCCTGCCACCTATGGTGGCCTGGTAAGCTGCCGAGCTGCCATCCACCTATGGTGGCCTGGTAAGCTGCCGACCTGCCATCCGCCTATGGTGGCCTGATAAGCTGAGGAGCTGCCGGCCACCTATGGTGGCCTGGTACGCTGCCGAGCTGCCATCCACCTATGGTGGCCTGGTAAGCTGCCGAGCTGCCATCCACCTATGGTGGCCTGGTAACCTGTAAAGCTGCCTGCCACCTATGGTGGCCTGGTAACCTGTAGGGCTGCCTGCCACCTATGGCGGCCTGGTAAGCTGCTGAGTTGCCATCCGCCTATGGTGGCCTGGTAAGCTGCCGAGCTGCCATCCACCTATGGTGGCCTGGTAACCTGTAGAGCTGCCTGTCACCTATGGTGGCCTTGTAATGTGTAGAGCTGCCGGCCACCTATAGCAGCCTGGTAATCAGTAGAGCTGCCGGCCGCTTATGGTGACCTGGTAAGCTGTAGAACTGGCGGCCACGTATGGTGGCCTGGTAAGCTGCCGAGCTGCCATCCACCTATGGTGGCCTGGAAACCTGTGGAGCTCCCTGCCACCTACGGTGGCCTGGTAAGCTACCGAGCTGCCCTCCACCTATGGTGGCCTGGTAAGCTGCCGAGTTGCTATCCACCTATGGTGGCCTGGTAAGCTGTGGAGCTGCCATCCACCTATAGTTGCCTGGTAAGCTGCTGAGCTGCCATCCACCTATGGTGGACTGGTAAGCTGCCGAGCTGCCATCCACCTATGGTGCCCTCGTAAGCTGTGTAGCTGCCGGCCACCTATAGCATCCTGGTAATTTGTAGAGCTGCCGGTCACCTATGGTGGCCTGGTAAGCTGTAGAGCTGGCGGCCACCTATGGTGGCCTGGTAAACAAACGAGCTGCCATCCAATTTTGGTGGCCTGGTAAGCTGTAGAGCTGATGGCCACCCGTATTGGCTTGGTACTCCGTAGAGCCGCCGACCACACATGGTAGCCTGATAAGCTGTAGAGCTGCCTGCCACCTATGGTGGCCTGGTAAGCTGCCGAGCTTCCATCCACCTATGGTTGCCTGGTAAGCTGCTGAGCTGCCATCCACCTATGGTGGCCTGGTAAGCTGTGGAGCTGCCATCCAGCCTGATATGCTGTAGAGCTGCCTGCCATTTAAGGTGACCTGGTAAGCTGCCGAGCTGCCATCCACCTATGGTGGCCTGGTAAGCTGGTGAGCTGCTATCCACCTATGTTGGCGTGGTAGCCTGTAGAGCTGCCTGCCACCTATGGTGGCCTGGTAAGCTGCCGAGTTGCCCTCCACATTTGGTGGCCTGGTAAGCTGCCGAGCTTCCATCCACCTATGGTTGCCTGGTAAGCTGCTGAGCTGCCATCCACCTATGGTGGCCTGGTAAGCTGTAGAGCTGGCGGCCACCTATGTTGGCCTGGTAAGCTGCCGAGCTGCCATCCACCTATGTTGGCCTGGTAAGATGCCGAGCTGCCAACCACCTATGGTAGCCTGGTAAGCGGTGGAGCTGCCGGCCACCTATAGCAGCCTGGTAATCTGTAGAGCTGCCGTCCACCTATGGTGGCCTGGTATGCTGTAGAGCTGGCGGCCACCTATGGTGGCCTGGTAAGCTGCCGAGCTGCCATCCACCTATGGTGGCCTGGTAAGCTGTGGAGCTGCCGGCCACCTATAGCAGCCTGGTAATCTGTAGAGCTGCCGTCCACCTATGGTAGCCTGGTATGCTGTAGAGCTGCCCGCCCCCTATGGTGGCCTCGTAAGCTACCGAGCTGCTGTCCACCTATGTTGGCCTGGTAAGCTGCCGAGCTGCCGGCCACCTATGTGGCCTGGTAAGCTGCCGAGCTGCCAACCACCTATGGTGGCCTGGTAAGCTGCGGAGCTGCCGGCCACCTATAGTAGCCTGGTAATCTGTAGAGCTGCCGTCCACCTATGGTGGCCTGGTATGCTGTAGAGCTGGCGGCCACCTATGGTGGCCTGGTAACCTGTGGAGCTGCCTGCAACCTATGGTGGCCTGGTAAGCTGCCGAGCTGCCATCCACCTATGGTGGCCTGGTAAGCTGCCGATCTGCCATCCACCTATGGTGGCCTGGTAAGCTGCCGAGCTGCCATCCACCTATGGTGGCCTGGTAAGCTGCCGAGCTGCGAGCTGCCGGCCGCCTATGGGGCCTGGTAAGCTGCCGAGCTGCCAACCACCTATGGTGGCCTGGTAAGCTACCGATCTGCTAACCACCTATGGTGGCCTAGTAACCTGTAGAGCTGCCTGCCACCTATGGTGGCCTGGTAAGCTGCCGAGCTGCCTTCCACCTATGGTGGCCTGGCAAGCTGCTGAGCTGCCATCCAGCTATGGCGGCCTGGTAAGCTGTGGAGCTGCCGGCCACTTATAGCAGCCTGGTAATCTGTAGAGCTGCCGGCCACCTACGGTGGCCTGGTTAGCTGCCGAGCTGCCATCCACCTATGGTGGCCTGTTAAACTGTGGAGCTGCCGGCCACTTATAGCAGCCTTGTAATCTGTAGAGCTGCCGGCCACCTATATGGCCTGATTTGCTATAGAGCTGCCTGCCATTTAAGGTGATCTGGTAAGCTGCCGAGCAGCCAACCATCTGTGGTGGCCTGGTAAGCTGCCGAACTGCCAACCACCTATGGTGGCCTGGTAACCTGTAGAGCTGCCTGCCACCTATGGTGGCCTGGTAACCTGTGGAGCTGCCTGCAACCTATGGTGGCCTGGTAAGCTGCCGAGCTGCCATCCACCTATGGTGGCCTGGTAAGCTGCCGATCTGCCATCCACCCATGGTGGCCTGGTAAGCTGCCGAGCTGCCATCCACCTATGGTGGCCTGGTAAGCTGCCGAGCTGCGAGCTGCCGGCCGCCTATGGGGCCTGGTAAGCTGCCGAGCTGCCAACCACCTATGGTGGCCTGGTAAGCTACCGATCTGCTAACCACCTATGGTGGCCTAGTAACCTGTAGAGCTGCCTGCCACCTATGGTGGCCTGGTAAGCTGCCGAGCTGCCTTCCACCTATGGTGGCCTGGCAAGCTGCTGAGCTGCCATCCAGCTATGGCGGCCTGGTAAGCTGTGGAGCTGCCGGCCACTTATAGCAGCCTGGTAATCTGTAGAGCTGCCGGCCACCTACGGTGGCCTGGTTAGCTGCCGAGCTGCCATCCACCTATGGTGGCCTGTTAAACTGTGGAGCTGCCGGCCACTTATAGCAGCCTGGTAATCTGTAGAGCTGCCGGCCACCTATGTGGCCTGATTTGCTATAGAGCTGCCTGCCATTTAAGGTGATCTGGTAAGCTGCCGAGCAGCCAACCATCTGTGGTGGCCTGGTAAGCTGCCGAACTGCCAACCACCTATGGTGGCCTGGTAACCTGTAGAGCTGCCTGCCACCTATGGTGGCCTGGTAAGCTGCCGAGCTGCCATCCACCTATGGTGGCCTGGTAAGCTGCCGACCTGCCATCCGCCTATGGTGGCCTGATAAGCTGAGGAGCTACCGGCCACCTATGGTGGCCTGGTACGCTGCCGAGCTGCCATCCACCTATGGTGGCCTGGTAAGCTGCCGAGCTGCCATCCACCTATGGTGGCCTGGTAACCTGTAAAGCTGCCTGCCACCTATGGTGGCCTGGTAACCTGTAGGGCTGCCTGCCACCTTTGGCGGCCTGGTAAGCTGCTGAGTTGCCATCCAGCTATGGTGGCCTGGTAAGCTGCCGAGCTGCCATCCACCTATGGTGGCCTGGTAACCTGTAGAGCTGCCTGTCACCTATGGTGGCCTTGTAATGTGTAGAGCTGCCGGCCACCTATAGCAGCCTGGTAATCAGTAGAGCTGCCGGCCGCCTATGGTGACCTGGTAACCTGTAGAACTGGCGGCCACGTATGGTGGCCTGGTAAGCTGCCGAGCTGCCATCCACCTATGGTGGCCTGGAAACCTGTGGAGCTCCCTGCCACCTACGGTGGCCTGGTAAGCTACCGAGCTGCCTTCCGCCTATGGTGGCCTGGTAAGCTGCCGAGTTGCTATCCACCTATGGTGGCCTGGTAAGCTGTGGAGCTGCCATCCACCTATGGTTGCCTGGTAAGCTGCTGAGCTGCCATCCACCTATGGTGGCCTGGTAAGCTGCCGAGCTGCCATCCACCTATGGTGCCCTCGTAAGCTGTGTAGCTGCCGGCCACCTATAGCATCCTGGTAATTTGTAGAGCTGCCGGTCACCTATGGTGGCCTGGTAAGCTGTAGAGCTGGCGGACACCTATGGTGGCCTGGTAAACAGACGAGCTGCCATCCAATTTTGGTGGCCTGGTAAGCTGTAGAGCTGATGGCCACCCGTATTGGCATGGTACTCCGTAGAGCCGCCGACCACACATAGTAGCCTGATAAGCTGTAGAGCTGCCTGCCACCTATGGTGGCCTGGTAAGCTGCCGAGCTGCCATCCACCTATGGTTGCCTGGTAAGCTGCTGACCTGCCATCCACCTATGGTGGCCTGGTAAGCTGTAGAGCTGGCGGCCACCTATGTTGGCCTGGTAAGCTGCCGAGCTGCCATCCAACTATGATGGCCCGGTAAGCTGCCGAGCTGCCATCCACATATGTTGGCCTGGTAAGATGCCGAGCTGCCAACCACCTATGGTAGCCTGGTAAGCGGTGGAGCTGCCGGCCACCTATAGCAGCCTGGTAATCTGTAGAGCTGCCGTCCACCTATGGTGGCCTGGTATGCTGTAGAGCTGGCGGCCACCTATGGTGGCCTGGTAAGCTGCCGAGCTGCCATCCACCTATGGTGGCCTGGTAAGCTGGTGAGCTGCTATCCACCTATGTTGGCGTGGTAGCCTGTAGAGCTGCCTGCCACCTATGGTGGCCTGGTAAGCTGCCGAGTTGCCCTCCACCTATGGTGGCCTGGTAAGCTGCCGAGCTGCCATCCAGCCTGATATGCTGTAGAGCTGCCTGCCATTTAAGGTGACCTGGTAAGCTGCCGAGCTGCCAACCACCTATGGTGGCCTGGTAAGCTGCCGAGCTGTCAACCACCTATGGTGGCCTGGTAACCTGTAGAGCTGCCATCCACCTATGGTAGCCTGGTATGCTGTAGAGCTGCCCGCCCCCTATGGTGGCCTCGTAAGCTGCCGAGCTGCTATCCACCTATGTTGGCCTGGTAAGCTGCCGAGCTGCCGGCCACCTATGTGGCCTGGTAAGCTGCCGAGCTGCCAACCACCTATGGTGGCCTGGTAAGCTGCGGAGCTGCCGGCCACCTATAGTAGCGTGGTAATCTGTAGAGCTGCCGTCCACCTATGGTGGCCTGGTATGCTGTAGAGCTGGCGGCCACCTATGATGGCCTGGTAAGCTGCCGAGCTGCCATCCACCTATGGTGGCCTGGTAAGCTGTGGAGCTGCCGGCCACCTATAGCAGCCTGGTAATCTGTAGAGCTGCCGTCCACCTATGGTGGCCTGGTATGCTGTAGAGCTGCCTGCCACCTATGGTGGCCTGATAAGCTGAGGAGCTGCCGGCCACCTATGGTGGCCTGGTACGCTGCCGAGCTGCCATCCACTTATGGTGGCCTGGCAAGCTGCCGAGCTGCCATCCACCTATGGTTGCCTGGTAACCTGTAAGGCTGCCTGCCACCTATGGTGGCATGGTAACCTGTAGAGCTGCCTGCCACCTATGGCGGCTTGGTAAGCTGCCGAGCTGCCAACCACCTATGGTGGCCTGGTAAGCGGTGGAGCTGCCGGCCACCTATAGCAGCCTGGTAATCTGTAGAGCTGCCGTCCACCTATGGTGGCCTGGTATGCTGTAGAGCCGGCGGCCACCTATGGTGGCCTGGTAAGTTGCCGAGCTGCCATCCACCTATGGTGGTCTGGTAAGCTGTGGAGCTGCCGGCCACCTATAGCAGCCTGGTAATCTGTAGAGCTGCCGTCCACCTATGGTGGCCTGGTAAGCTGCCGAGCTGCCATCCACCTATGGTGGCCTGGTAAGCTGCGGAGCTGCCGGCCACCTATAGTAGCCTGGTAATCTGTAGAGCTGCCGTCCACCTATGGTGGCCTGGTATGCTGTAGAGCTGCCTGCCACCTATGGTGGCCTGATAAGCTGAGGAGCTGCCGGCCACCTATGGTGGCCTGGTACGCTGCCGAGCTGCCATCCACCTATGGTGGCCTGGTAAGCTGCCGAGCTGCCATCCACCTATGGTGGCCTGGTAACCTGTAGAGCTGCCTGCCACCTATGGTGGCCTGATAAGCTGAGGAGCTGCCTGCCACCTATGGTGGCCTGGTACGCTGCCGAGCTGCCATCCACCTATGGTGGCCTGGTAAGCTGCCGAGCTGCCACCCACCTATGGTGGCCTGGTAACCTGTGGAGCTGCCATCCACTTATGTTGGCCTGGTAAGCTGCCGAGCTGCCAACCCCTATGGTGGCTTGGTAAGCTGTGGAGCTGCCGCCCACCTATGTGTCCTGATAAGCTGTAGAGCTGCCTGCCATGTAAGGTGACCTGGTAAGCTGCCGAGCTGCCAACCACCTATGGTGGCTTGGTAAGCTGCCGAGCTGCCATCCACCTATGTTGGCCTGGTAAGCTGCCGATCTGCCGGCCACCTATGTGTCCTGATAAGCTGCCGAGCTGCCAACCACCTATAGTGGCCTGGAAAGCTGTGGAGCTGCCGGCCACCTATAGCAGCCTGGTAATCTGTAGAGATGCCGTCCACCTATAGTGGCCTGGTATGCTGTAGAGCTGGCGGATACCTATGGTGGCCTGGTAAGCTTCTGAGCTGCCATCCACCTATGGTGGCCTGGAAAGCTGTGGAGCTGCCGGCCACCTATAGCAGCCTGGTAATCCGTAGAGCTGCCGTCCACCTATGGAGGCCTGGTATGCTGTAGAGCTGCCCGCCACCTATGGTGGCCTTGTAAGCTGCCGAGCTGCTATCCACCTATGTTGCCCTGGTAAGCTGCCGAGCTGCCGGCCACCTATGTGGCCTGGTAAGCTGCCGAGCTGCCAACCACCTATGGTGGCCTGGTAGGCTGTGGAGCTGCCGGCCACCTATAGCAGCCTGGTAATCTGTAGAGCTGCCGGCCACCTACGGTGGCCTGGTAAGCTGCCGAGCTGCCATCCACCTATGGTGGCCTGTTAAACTGTGGAGCTGCCGGCCACTTATAGCAGACTGGTAATCTGTAGAGCTGCCGGCAACCTATGTGGCCTGATTTGCTGTAGAGCTGCCTGCCATTTAAGGTGATCTGGTAAGCTGCCGAGCAGCCAACCACCTGTGGTGGCCTGGTAAGCTGCCGAACTGCCAACCACCTATGGTGGCCTGGTAACCTGTAGAGCTGCCTGCCACCTTTGGTGGCCTGGTAAGCTGTAGAGCTGGCGACCACCTATGTTGGCCTGGTAAGCTGCCGAGCTGCCATCCACCTATGATGGCCCGGTAAGCTGCCGAGCTGCCATCCACCTAGGTTGGCCTGGTAAGATGCCGAGCTGCCGGCCACCTATTTGTCCTGGTAAGCTGCCGAGCTGCCAACCACCTATGGTGGCCCGGTAAGCGGTGGAGCTGACGGCCACCTATAGCAGCCTGGTAATCTGTAGAGCTGCCGTCCACCTATGGTGGCCTGGTATGCTGTAGAGCTGGCGGCCACCCGTATTGGCTTGGTACTCCGTAGAGCCGCCGACCACACATGGTAGCCTGATAAGCTGTAGAGCTGCCTGCCACCTATGGTGGCCTGGTAAGCTGCCGAGCTGCCACCCACCTATGGTTGCCTGGTAAGCTGCTGAGCTGCCAACCACCTATGGTGGCCTGGTAAGCTGCCGAGCTGCCATCCACCTATGGTGGCCTGGTAACCTGTAAAGCTGCCTGCCACCTATGGTGGCCCGGTAACCTGTAGAGCTGCCTGCCACCTATGGCGGCCTGGTAAGCTGCTGAGTTGCCATCCAATTTTGGTGGCCTGGTAAGCTGTAGAGCTGATGGCCACCCGTATTGGCTTGGTACTCCGTAGAGCCGCCGACCACACATGGTAGCCTGATAAGCTGTAGAGCTGCCTGCCACCTATGGTGGCCTGGTAAGCTGCCGAGCTGCCACCCACCTATGGTTGCCTGGTAAGCTGCTGAGCTGCCAACCACCTATGGTGGCCTGGTAAGCTGCCGAGCTGCCATCCACCTATGGTGGCCTGGTAACCTGTAAAGCTGCCTGCCACCTATGGTGGCCCGGTAACCTGTAGAGCTGCCTGCCACCTATGGCGGCCTGGTAAGCTGCTGAGTTGCCATCCACCTATGGTGGCCTGGTAACCTGTAGAGCTGCCTGCCACCTATGGTGGCCTGGTAAGCTGTAGAGCTGCCTGTCACCTATGGTGGCCTTGTAATGTGTAGAGCTGCCGGCCACCTATAGCAGCCATGTAATCTGTAGAGCTGCCGTCCACCTATGGTGGCCTGGTATGCTGTAGTGCTGGCGGCCACCTATGGTGGCCTGGTAAGCTGCCGAGCTGCCATCCACATATGTTGGCCTGGTAAGATGCCGAGCTGCCAACCACCTATGGTAGCCTGGTAAGCGGTGGAGCTGCCGGCCACCTATAGCAGCCTGGTAATCTGTAGAGCTGCCGTCCACCTATGGTGGCCTGGTATGCTGTAGAGCTGGCGGCCACCTATGGTGGCCTGGTAAGCTGCCGAGCTGCCATCCACCTATGGTGGCCTGGTAAGCTGGTGAGCTGCTATCCACCTATGTTGGCGTGGTAGCCTGTAGAGCTGCCTGCCACCTATGGTGGCCTGGTAAGCTGCCGAGTTGCCCTCCACCTATGGTGGCCTGGTAAGCTGCCGAGCTGCCATCCAGCCTGATATGCTGTAGAGCTGCCTGCCATTTAAGGTGACCTGGTAAGCTGCCGAGCTGCCAACCACCTATGGTGGCCTGGTAAGCTGCCGAGCTGTCAACCACCTATGGTGGCCTGGTAACCTGTAGAGCTGCCATCCACCTATGGTAGCCTGGTATGCTGTAGAGCTGCCCGCCCCCTATGGTGGCCTCGTAAGCTGCCGAGCTGCTATCCACCTATGTTGGCCTGGTAAGCTGCCGAGCTGCCGGCCACCTATGTGGCCTGGTAAGCTGCCGAGCTGCCATCCACCTATGGTGGCCTGGTAAGCTGTGTAGCTGCCGGCCACCTATAGCAGCCTGGTAATCTGTAGAGCTGCCGTCCACCTATGGTGGCCTGGTATGCTGTAGAGCTGCCTGCCACCTATGGTGGCCTGATAAGCTGAGGAGCTGCCGGCCACCTATGGTGGCCTGGTATGCTGTAGAGCTGGCGGCCACCTATGGTGGCCTGGTAAGCTGCCGAGCTGCCATCCACCTATGGTGGCCTGGTAAGCTGTGTAGCTGCCGGCCACCTATAGCAGCCTGGTAATCTGTAGAGCTGCCGTCCACCTATGGTGGCCTGGTATGCTGTAGAGCTGCCTGCCACCTATGGTGGCCTGATAAGCTGAGGAGCTGCCGGCCACCTATGGTGGCCTGGTACGCTGCCGAGCTGCCATCCACTTATGGTGGCCTGGTAAGCTGCCGAGCTGCCATCCACCTATGGTGGCCTGGTAACCTGTAAGGCTGCCTGCCACCTATGGTGGCATGGTAACCTGTAGAGCTGCCTGCCACCTATGGCGGCTTGGTAAGCTGCCGAGCTGCCAACCACCTATGGTGGCCTGGTAAGCGGTGGAGCTGCCGGCCACCTATAGCAGCCTGGTAATCTGTAGAGCTGCCGTCCACCTATGGTGGCCTGGTATGCTGTAGAGCCGGCGGCCACCTATGGTGGCCTGGTAAGTTGCCGAGCTGCCATCCACCTATGGTGGCCTGGTAAGCTGTGGAGCTGCCGGCCATCTATAGCAGCCTGGTAATCTGTAGAGCTGCCGTCCACCTATGGTGGCCTGGTATGCTGTAGAGCTGCCTGCCACCTATGGTGGCCTGATAAGCTGAGGAGCTGCCGGCCACCTATGGTGGCCTGGTACGCTGGCTGCCGAGCTGCCATCCACCTATGGTGGCCTGGTAAGCTGCCGAGCTGCCATCCACCTATGGTGGCCTGGTAACCTGTAGAGCTGCCTGCCACCTATGGTGGCCTGATAAGCTGAAGAGCTGCCTGCCACCTATGGTGGCCTGGTACGCTGCCGAGCTGCCATCCACCTATGGTGGCCTGGTAAGCTGCCGAGCTGCCACCCACCTATGGTGGCCTGGTAACCTGTGGAGCTGCCATCCACTTATGTTGGCCTGGTAAGCTGCCGAGCTGCCAACCCCTATGGTGGCTTGGTAAGCTGTGGAGCTGCCGCCCACCTATGTGTCCTGATAAGCTGTAGAGCTGCCTGCCATGTAAGGTGACCTGGTAAGCTGCCGAGCTGCCAACCACCTATGGTGGCCTGGTAAGCTGCCGATCTGCCGGCCACCTATGTGTCCTGATAAGCTGCCGAGCTGCCAACCACCTATAGTGGCCTGGAAAGCTGTGGAGCTGCCGGCCACCTATAGCAGCCTGGTAATCTGTAGAGATGCCGTCCACCTATAGTGGCCTGGTATGCTGTAGAGCTGGCGGATACCTATGGTGGCCTGGTAAGCTTCCGAGCTGCCATCCACCTATGGTGGCCTGGAAAGCTGTGGAGCTGCCGGCCACCTATAGCAGCCTGGTAATCCGTAGAGCTGCCGTCCACCTATGGTGGCCTGGTATGCTGTAGAGCTGCCCGCCACCTATGGTGGCCTTGTAAGCTGCCGAGCTGCTATCCACCTATGTTGGCCTGGTAAGCTGCCGAGCTGCCGGCCACCTATGTGGCCTGGTAAGCTGCCGAGCTGCCAACCACCTATGGTGGCCTGGTAGGCTGTGGAGCTGCCGGCCACCTATAGCAGCCTGGTAATCTGTAGAGCTGCCGGCCACCTACGGTGGCCTGGTAAGCTGCCGAGCTGCCATCCACCTATGGTGGCCTGTTAAACTGTGGAGCTGCCGGCCACTTATAGCAGACTGGTAATCTGTAGAGCTGCCGGCAACCTATGTGGCCTGATTTGCTGTAGAGCTGCCTGCCATTTAAGGTGATCTGGTAAGCTGCCGAGCAGCCAACCACCTGTGGTGGCCTGGTAAGCTGCCGAACTGCCAACCACCTATGGTGGCCTGGTAACCTGTAGAGCTGCCTGCCACCTATGGTGGCCTGGTAAGCTGTAGAGCTGGCGACCACCTATATTGGCCTGGTAAGCTGCCGAGCTGCCATCCACCTATGATGGCCCGGTAAGCTGCCGAGCTGCCATCCACCTAGGTTGGCCTGGTAAGATGCCGAGCTGCCGGCCACCTGTTTGTCCTGGTAAGCTGCCGAGCTGCCAACCACCTATGGTGGCCCGGTAAGCGGTGGAGCTGACGGCCACCTATAGCAGCCTGGTAATCTGTAGAGCTGCCGTCCACCTATGGTGGCCTGGTATGCTGTAGAGCTGGCGGCCACCCGTATTGGCTTGGTACTCCGTAGAGCCGCCGACCACACATGGTAGCCTGATAAGCTGTAGAGCTGCCTGCCACCTATGGTGGCCTGGTAAGCTGCCGAGCTGCCATCCACCTATGATTGCCTGGTAAGCTGCTGAGCTGCCAACCACCTATGGTGGCCTGGTAAGCTGCCGAGCTGCCATCCACCTATGGTGGCCTGGTAACCTGTAAAGCTGCCTACCACCTATGGTGGCCCGGTAACCTGTAGAGCTGCCTGCCACCTATGGCGGCCTGGTAAGCTGCTGAGTTGCCATCCAATTTTGGTGGCCTGGTAAGCTGTAGAGCTGATGGCCACCCGTATTGGCTTGGTACTCCGTAGAGCCGCCGACCACACATGGTAGCCTGATAAGCTGTAGAGCTGCCTGCCACCTATGGTGGCCTGGTAAGCTGCCGAGCTGCCATCCACCTATGGTTGCCTGGTAAGCTGCTGAGCTGCCATCCACCTATGGTGGCCTGGTAAGCTGCCGAGCTGCCATCCACCTATGGTGGCCTGGTAACCTGTAAAGCTGCCTGCCACCTATGGTGGCCCGGTAACCTGTAGAGCTGCCTGCCACCTATGGCGGCCTGGTAAGCTGCTGAGTTGCCATCCACCTATGGTGGCCTGGTAACCTGTAGAGCTGCCTGCCACCTATGGTGGCCTGGTAAGCTGTAGAGCTGCCTGTCACCTATGGTGGCCTTGTAATGTGTAGAGCTGCCGGCCACCTATAGCAGCCAGGTAATCTGTAGAGCTGCCGTCCACCTATGGTGGCCTGGTATGCTGTAGTGCTGGCGGCCACCTATGGTGGCCTGGTAAGCTGCCGAGCTGCCATCCACCTATGGTGGCCTGGTAAGCTGCCGAACTGCCATCCACCTATGGTGGCCTGATAAGCTGAGGAGCTGCCGGCCACCTATGGTGGCCTGGTACGCTGCCGAGCTGCCATCCACCTATGGTAGCCTGGGAAGCTGCCGAGCTGCCATCCACCTATGGTGGCCTGGTAACCTGTAAAGCTGCCTGCCACCAATGGTGGCCTGGTAACCTGTAGAGCTGCCTGCCACCTATGGCGGCCTGGTAAGCTGCTGAGTTGCCATCCACCTATGGTGGCCTGGTAAGCTGCCGAGCTGCCATCCACCTATGGTGGCCTGGTAACCTGTAGAGCTGCCAGTCACCTATGGTGGCCTGGTAACCTGTAGAGCTGCCTGTCACCTATGGTGGCCTTGTAATGTGTAGAGCTGCTGGCCACCTATAGCAGCCTGGTAATCAGTAGAGCTGCCGGCCGCCTATGGTGACCTGGTAAGCTGTAGAGCTGGCGGCCACCTATGGTGGCCTGGTAACCTGTGGAGCTCCCTGCCACCTATGGTGGCCTGGTAAGCTGCCGAGCTGCCTTCCACCTATGGTGGCCTGGTAAGCTGCCGAGTTGCTATCCACCTATGGTGGCCTGGTAAGCTGCGGAGCTGCCGGTCCCCTATAGCAGCCTGGTAATCTGTAGAGCTGCCGGTCACCTATGGTGGCCTGGTAAGCTGCCGAGCTGCCGTCCACCTATGGTGGCCTGGTATGCTGTAGAGCTGGCGGCCACCCGTATTGGCTTGGTACTCCGTAGAGCCGCCGACCACACATGGTAGCCTGATAAGCTGTAGAGCTGCCTGCCACCTATGGTGGCCTGGTAAGCTGCCGAGCTGCCATCCACCTATGGTTGCCTGGTAAGCTGCTGAGCTGCCAACCACCTATGGTGGCCTGGTAAGCTGCCGAGCTGCCATCCACCTATGGTGGCCTGGTAACCTGTAAAGCTGCCTGCCACCTATGGTGGCCCGGTAACCTGTAGAGCTGCCTGCCACCTATGGCGGCCTGGTAAGCTGCTGAGTTGCCATCCAATTTTGGTGGCCTGGTAAGCTGTAGAGCTGATGGCCACCCGTATTGGCTTGGTACTCCGTAGAGCCGCCGACCACACATGGTAGCCTGATAAGCTGTAGAGCTGCCGGTCACCTATGGTGGCCTGGTAAGCTGTAGAGCTGGCGGCCACCTATGGTGGCCTGGTAAGCAGACGAGCTGCCATCCAATTTTGGTGGCCTGGTAAGCTGTAGAGCTGATGGCCACCCGTATTGGCTTGGTACTCCGTAGAGCCGCCGACCACCCATGGTAGCCTGATAAGCTGTAGACCTGCCTGCCACCTATGGTGGCCTGGTAAGCTGCCGAGCTGCCATCCACCTATGGTTGCCTGGTAAGCTGCTGAGCTGCCATCCACCTATGGTGGCCTGGTAAGCTGTAGAGCTGGCGACCACCTATGTTGGCCTGGTAAGCTGCCGAGCTGCCATCCACCTATGATGGCCCGGTAAGCTGCCGAGCTGCCATCCACCTAGGTTGGCCTGGTAAGATGCCGAGCTGCCGGCCACCTATTTGTCCTGGTAAGCTGCCGAGCTGCCAACCACCTATGGTGGCCCGGTAAGCGGTGGAGCTGACGGCCACCTATAGCAGCCTGGTAATCTGTAGAGCTGCCGTCCACCTATGGTGGCCTGGTATGCTGTAGAGCTGGCGGCCACCTATGGTGGCCCGGTAAGCTGCCGAGCTTCCATCCACCTATGGTGGCCTGGTAAGCTGTGGAGCTGCCGGCCACCTATAGCAGCCTGGTTATCTGTAGAGCTGCCGTCCACCTATGGTGGCCTGGTATGCTGTAGAGCTGGCGGCCACCTATGGTGGCCTGGTAAGCTGCCGAGCTGCCATCCACCTATGGTGGCCGTGTAAAATGTGGAGCTGCCGGCCACCTATAGCAGCCTGGTAATCTGTAGAGCTGCCATCCACCTATGGTCGCCTGGTATGCTGTAGAGCTGGCGGCCACCTATGTTGGCCTGGTAAGCTGCCGAGCTGCCATCCACCTATGGTGGCCTGGTAAGCTGCCGAGCTGCCATCCACCTATGTTGGCCTGGTAAGCTGCAGAGCTGCCGTCCACCTATGTTGGCCTGGTAAGCTGCCGAGCTGCCATCCACCTATGATGGCCCGGTAAGCTGCCGAGCTGCCATCCACCTATGTTGGCCTGGTAAGATGCCGAGCTGCCGGCCACCTATGTGTCCTGGTAAGCTGCCGAGCTGCCAACCACCTATGGTAGCCTGGTAAGCGGTGGAGCTGACGGCCACCTATAGCAGCCTGGTAATCTGTAGAGCTGCCGTCCACCTATGGTGGCCTGGTATGCTGTAGAGCTGGCGGCCACCTATGGTGGCCTGGTAAGCTGCCGAGCTGCCACCCACCTATGGTGGCCTGGTAACCTGTGGAGCTGCCATCCACTTATGTTGGCCTGGTAAGCTGCCGAGCTGCCAACCCCTATGGTGGCTTTGTAAGCTGTGGAGCTGCCGCCCACCTATGTGTCCTGATAAGCTGTAGAGCTGCCTGCCACCTATGGTGGCCTGGTAAGCTGTAGAGCTGCCTGTTACCTATGGTGGCCTTGTAATGTGTAGAACTGCCGGCCACCTATAGCAGCCTGGTAAACAGTAGAGGTGCCGGCCGCCTGTGGTGACCTGGTAAGCTGTAGAGCTGGCGGCCACCTATGGTGGCCTGGTAAGCTGCCGAGCTGCCATCCACCTATGGTTACCTGGTAACCTGTGGTGCTCCCTGCCACCTATGGTTGCCTGGTAAGCTGCCGAGCTGCCTTCCACCTATGGTGGCCTGGTAAGCTGCCGAGTTGCTATCCACCTATCGTGGCCTGGTAAGCTGTGGAGCTGTCATCCACCTATGGTTGCCTGGTAAGCTGCTGAGCTGCCATCCACCTATGGTGGCCTGGTAAGCTGCCGAGCTGCCATCCACCTATGGTGGCCTGGTAACCTGTAAAGCTGCCTGCCACCTATGGTGGCCCGGTAACCTGTAGAGCTGCCTGCCACCTATGGCGGCCTGGTAAGCTGCTGAGTTGCCATCCACCTATGGTGGCCTGGTAACCTGTAGAGCTGCCTGCCACCTATGGTGGCCTGGTAAGCTGTAGAGCTGCCTGTCACCTATGGTGGCCTTGTAATGTGTAGAGCTGCCGGCCACCTATAGCTGCCAGGTAATCTGTAGAGCTGCCGTCCACCTATGGTGGCCTGGTATGCTGTAGTGCTGGCGGCCACCTATGGTGGCCTGGTAAGCTGCCGAGCTGCCATCCACCTATGGTGGCCTGGTAAGCTGCCGAACTGCCATCCACCTATGGTGGCCTGATAAGCTGAGGAGCTGCCGGCCACCTATGGTGGCCTGGTACGCTGCCGAGCTGCTATCCACCTATGGTAGCCTGGGAAGCTGCCGAGCTGCCATCCACCTATGGTGGCCTGGTAACCTGTAAAGCTGCCTGCCACCAATGGTGGCCTGGTAACCTGTAGAGCTGCCTGCCACCTATGGCGGCCTGGTAAGCTGCCGAGCTGCCGGCCACCTATGTGGCCTGGTATGCTGTAGAGCTGGCGGCCACCTATGGTGGCCCGGTAAGCTGCCGAGCTTCCATCCACCTATGGTGGCCTGGTAAGCTGTGGAGCTGCCGGCCACCTATAGCAGCCTGGTAATCTGTAGAGCTGCCGTCCACCTATGGTGGCCTGGTATGCTGTAGAGCTGGCGGCCACCTATGGTGGCCCGGTAAGCTGCCGAGCTTCCATCCACCTATGGTGGCCTGGTAAGCTGTGGAGCTGCCGGCCACCTATAGCAGCCTGGTAATCTGTAGAGCTGCCGTCCACCTATGGTGGCCTGGTATGCTGTAGAGCTGGCGGCCACCTATGGTGGCCTGGTAAGCTGCCGAGCTGCCATCCACCTATGGTGGCCGTGTAAGCTGTGGAGCTGCCGGCCACCTATAGTAGCCTGGTAATCTGTAGAGCTGCCATCCACCTATGGTCGCCTGGTATGCTGTAGAGCTGGCGGATACCTATGGTGGCCTGGTAAGCTTCCGAGCTGCCATCCACCTATGGTGGCCTGGAAAGCTGTGGAGCTGCCGGCCACCTATAGCAGCCTGGTAATCTGTAGAGCTGCCGGCCACCTACGGTGGCCTGGTAAGCTGCCGAGCTGCCATCCACCTATGGTGGCCTGGTAACCTGTAAAGCTGCCTGCCACCAATGGTGGCCTGGTAACCTGTAGAGCTGCCTGCCACCTGTGGCGGCCTGGTAAGCTGCTGAGTTGCCATCCACCTATGGTGGCCTGGTAAGCTGCCGAGCTGCCATCCACCTATGGTGGCCTGGAAAGCTGTGGAGCTGCCGGCCACCTATAGCAGCCTGGTAATCCGTAGAGCTGCGGTCCACCTATGGTGGCCTGGTATGCTGTTGTAGGAGAACGATGAGAGAAAAAAACGTCTGTCTCTTCTAACAATTTATTATTGAAAGAGCCCCGACCAAAGGTCTAGTTGACATTTTTATATACCTAATTTGACGAAACATGACACGTACTGTTTGTCAAATTGCGGGAAAATCAGATGATCAGTTTGGCAAAAATGTACATAGACACTGCTATCTAAATTCAAATGAGTGGGACAGACAACTACAGTCTGTTAAGCAAAAACGCGACCAATAATAAAAATTTTTCTTCGTGTTACTTTGCCTACAATTCGGCCATCCTGATCATGTAATCGTCCCGATTACATTGCGGTTAAAAGTTATTAGTACAATCTACAAATACATTTTCTTGAATTCAGTAACCACACCAATGCGATAAAACTTTATAACATAACGTAGTTCAATAATTTAATCCATTTTTATATAAAAGAAATACTTCAATCTAAACACTAGGAAATCATACATACATAGGTAGTAAGTAGAATAATTACAATTATTTCAATCCCTTTATATAATATTTCATTTGTCTTTGTTATAATTAAATTGGACTGAGATTTCACGAAACGTCCGGTATGGTGATATCATTATTCCTTCCGTTCTCCTGGTCCACATTCTCATCGACTTTTGCATCCTCCTGGCACTCCCCATTATTGTCCTCATCGGTTCTTAGGTCCCTCGGCCATAATTCGTACGGTCTCATATTGCTCGGAGAGCATATTCCTTTATACGGTAACCTAGTTAGTTGCAGACCTTCAATATCACCTACAACATATCGATCATTTGGCAAAATCTTGTGTACTTTATATGGGCCCCTATATTTAGCTAGCAATTTTTTATTGACTCCTGCAGCTGTGATTACATTCTTAATCATCACGTAGTCACCTATATTGTATCGTTTAGGGCTTTTGTGCCGACTATCATAATATGCCTTATTTAATTTTTGTCCCTTATCAATGTTTTCTTTTGCTTCTTCCCTTATTCCTTTTAAGTCACTGTATATGCCTCCTTCTCTATCACTCAGGTATTCTAAGACCTTATCACAAAATCTGCCTTTCTGATCCCTACCAAACAATAACATACTAGGGGTAAAACCAGTACTTCGATTTATCGTATTATTTATAGCAAATTCAATTTTAACTAAATGCTTATCCCAATTACCAGTTGTATCTATTTCGCATTCCTTAGCCAACATGGGTATTAAAAATCTATTAAGGCGCTCCACTTGCCCATTAGATTGAGGTGAGTGGGTGGCGACCTTGACATGCACGATATTATTCCCTTTTAGAAACTCTGCGAATTCTCCAGAAGTAAAACAGGAACCACGATCGGATATTATTCGGTTTGGTCTGGAGTAGTTTCCAAAATAAACCTTTAAACACGCGATGGCTTCTTTACTTTGTGTACTCCTAACTGGATATAGCTTTGTGAATTTAGTAAATCCATCGACAACAACAAAAATGTGACAGTTTTTTGAAGAAGATCTTGACATTGGGCCAAGGTGGTCAACATGCAGAGTATCAAATGGGTAGTTACTTTTGGGTATGGGATGTAACGTTCCTTCGGATTTTCCTGATTGAGGTGAAAAATATATACATTTCAGACATGTCTTAATAAAATTCCTTATTTTGTGTTTCATTTTTGGGAACCAGTAAATTTTAGACAAGTGCTCAAAACATTTGTCAACTCCTACATGGCAAAGAGATTCATGGTGGGTTCGAATTACTTGTTCTTCCATGTGCGATGGGACATAGAAAAGGATTTTATCTTTGAATTTGCGATAAATAAGTCCGTCTATCATTTCGAAATAAGAACTTTCAGATTTTTCTAAAACAGCAGCAATCGCAATAATCTCAGGATCCTGTTTTTGAGCTGCTGCTAGTACGAACTCAAACGATTCACTATCGACGTATAGTACGTTAAAGGACCTACTCAGAGAATCGACATGCGACATCCGTTCACCTTTCCTATGTTCGACAATGTAATCATACAATTGTAGTTCTAATGCCCATCGCGATATGCGAGGGTTGAGAACTTTTTTATTTAACGTAAACGCAAGAGCTTGACAATCTGTTACAATTTTAAAGGGAATTCCCAGTAAGTAAATTCTAAATCTTTTCAAGGCATAGATAATGGACAATGTTTCTAATTCGTAACTATGATATTTACTCTCTGTCTCCGTTGTACGCTTAGAAAAATAAAAAACTGGGTGAAACTTCTTGTCCTCTTGTTTTTGAAGGAGCACGGCCCCAAAACCTATATTACTTGCATCACAATGTAACTCAGTCACATTGTGGGGACTGTATATTGATAAGACAGGAGATTTAATCAGTTTGCTTTTCAACAACTCAAAAGCTTCGATTTCTTTTATCCCAAAAACAAAGGGTGTATCTTTCCTTAAAAGATCATAGAGTGGTTTTGCTAGATTAGCGAAGTGTTTAATAAATTTTCGAAAGTAGGAGCATAGCCCTAGAAAACTGTGTACACCTTTCGTGCAAGTTGGAGTTGGAAAATTACAAATTGCTTTGAGGTTAGCATCGTTCGGTCTTACACCAACTTCATTTATTTTATATCCTAAATATACGATTTCGTTTTGGAAAAACAAGCATTTGTCGAATCTTAGTTGTAACCCCTTTTCTGTAATTGTGCTTATGACTTCTTCAAAAATATTTAAATGCTCCTCAACCGTCGTTGTTGCTATCAGGATATCATCCAAATATGTAAGGATTTTGGATTTCGAAATTAAATGCCCGAAAATGTGTTTCATATAACGTTCAAAGACTGAGGGTGCATTTCGCAAACCAAAAGGCATCCTTGTGTATTCATATTGCCCTAGGGGAGTAATGAAAGAAGTATATTTCATCGACTCCTCTGCTAATGGAACATGATGAAATCCATTTTTTAAGTCTAGCGTAGTAAAAAACTTTTTACCTCTGAGTCTATCAATGTGGTCTTCGATCAAGGGTAACGGATAGTTGTCACGAAGAGTTAATTTATTTAATTCGCGATAGTCTACACAAAGCCTAAGTTCCTTATTCTTTTTCTCCACCAAAACGATGGGTGACACATATTCTGAGGAAGATTCACGTATGACGCCCTGAGCAAGCAAATCGTCAAGAATCTTTTGCAACTCAATTTTATGGGAATATGGCAACCGCCTTGGAGGACAATGAAATGGAATGTCCTTTGAGAGCACTATCTTCATCTTAAAATCACTTTCTGCTGGACAAACTCTACACTGACCCTGACAAGAAGCTTTCTCAAGAATGTTTTTTACTTGCTTTTTGACAAAGGTGGGAATGCTCCCATTGATTTCAAAATAATGTTTATCATCACTAATATCTATATTTAATATTTGATTAAGAAATTCATCATTATCATTAATTGTACTTACAGTTTTATCCGATGAGAGGGGTTGATTAGGAGTCGACAGGTGTGGATTTAAAGCATGATGAGTGTGGACCATTGATGATATTGATGACTTTGTGTTATCTGTATTCCTTTTCTCCAAATTTTTAGTGGGCAAATGCAGCACCATACCAGTCTTCTCAATAAAATCTCTGCCCAGTACAACTGGATAATTCATAGAATGGTCTTTCACTACAAGTAAGTTTAAATTAATTGTAGATGTTTCAAAATAAATACATGAATCTATACTTCCCATGACCATCAAACGGCTATTGTTGACTCCACAATACGAATGACTGTCGTCGACCAATGGTGAAACCATAAATGGTGGAAGAAACCTTTGCTGTATGAAGCTAATTGGACTCCCAGAATCCAAGAGAGTCTTGAGGTTCAACGAACTTTCAGCATGGCCATATTTAAATTGATAACAAATGTTCTTCTCAAATTCGTTATCCGTCGATTGTGTTTGTTGGTTACAGCTACTGTTGTGACCTACAAGTCCCGTATCTTCTGGAACTGAACAATTGTTGCCACTGCCTCTGCTTAAACTATCCTCATTGCTTTTGTTGGATTTGCTTCTTACTACCAGCACTGAATTTTGATTTGGGCAATTCCTTGAGATATGTCCTATGCCACTGCATTTAAAACAAGTGATTTGTTTTTTCCCGCATCCCCCGCTAGTGTTGGTTTGATTTGGCAGTTTTTCTCCAGTTTGATGGTTAACTGCATTGTGTGTCCTGTTTTGTTGTTTTCCGCGAGTAAACAATTGAGCGCTAGGCTTGGAAACTTTGATAGTGGAATAACTATCACGACTGTTGTTTTTGAACTTTTCATACTTCCTTAGAGCTAGCTTTAATTCTTCAATATTGTTCGCACCGTACAATATAGTTTTGTTGGACTCACTATCTGGAATACCTTTTATAATAGACTGCATCAGGTCTTCCTCTTCGATGGGGTTATGAGAAGCGATTTCCTGCATAGATAGCACGTACTGTTGAAAGGTTTCGTCACGGCGTTTTTTCCTTTCCTTTAGGTCACTGTATATATCAGCCTTTGTGACAGCTTTTTTAAACTCACTAATAAGCGCACATTTAAGTTCCGCCCAACTATATATATTTCTTGATCTCACAAATAACTTTGCACTACCACTCAATAGTCGTTTTCCAAAAATAAATTTTGTGCGATCATCAAAACCAAAAATCTCCGCATTCTCATCAAACTGATTAATCCAATGAATTACCGGATAGTTATCATCACCATTAAACTGACACATCACATCTTCTATGTCTTTATAACTATACGAAGCACATGGACGCTGGCTAGTTTCTGTCTCTTCCAATTGCAGATCCCGAAGCCTCCTTTTCAGTTGAACTATCTCCTCCTTTTTTTTGCATACCTGACGAAGTCTGTTAAGTTCCTCGTCAACTTGGTCATCTGGTTCTTCTCCATCGTCGGAAATTGATCCATCCGCAGATATTTCCTTGCCGCCGTAAGCATGTTCTTGAACTAATTTCTGAATGTATTCGTCCCCATAATCCTGGACTGCTTCCTGTACTCTCAACTTCAGCTCCGCCTTGGTACCACTGGTCTGCATCTTCATTCCTCGCAACACATTTCTCAAAGTAGCAACAGTTGCTAACTCTAAAAACTTGTTCCACTCCTGAGACATGACGAGACACTTAAAAATGCAGAATATTACTTTTGCCGAGTTTAACTGAGTTTAAAAAGAGCGCGAATCAACACTTCAGTTCTTTAGCAAAACACTATCACTTGCTCTGTTAGCTCAACGGATCAGATCCCACTTCTGAAACTGTAGGAGAACGATGAGAGAAAAAAACGTCTGTCTCTTCTAACAATTTATTATTGAAAGAGCCCCGACCAAAGGTCTAGTTGACATTTTTATATACCTAATTTGACGAAACATGACACGTACTGTTTGTCAAATTGCGGGAAAATCAGATGATCAGTTTGGCAAAAATGTACATAGACACTGCTATCTAAATTCAAATGAGTGGGACAGACAACTACAGTCTGTTAAGCAAAAACGCGACCAATAATAAAAATTTTTCTTCGTGTTACTTTGCCTACACTGTAGAGCTGCCCGCCACCTATGGTGGCCTTGTAAGCTGCCGAGCTGCTATCCACCTATGTTGGCCTGGTAAGCTGCCGAGCTGCCGGCCACCTATGTGGCCTGGTAAGCTGCCGAGCTGCCAACCACCTATGGTGGCCTGGTAGGCTGTGGAGCTGCCGGCCACCTATAGCAGCCTGGTAATCTGTAGAGCTGCCGGCCACCTACGGTGGCCTGGTAAGCTGCCGAGCTGCCATGCACCTATGGTGGCCTGTTAAACTGTGGAGCTGCCGGCCACTTATAGCAGACTGGTAATCTGTAGAGCTGCCGGCAACCTATGTGGCCTGATTTGCTGTAGAGCTGCCTGCCATTTAAGGTGATCTGGTAAGCTGCCGAGCAGCCAACCACCTGTGGTGGCCTGGTAAGCTGCCGAACTGCCAACCACCTATGGTGGCCTGGTAACCTGTAGAGCTGCCTGCCACCTATGGTGGCCTGGTAAGCTGTAGAGCTGGCGACCACCTATGTTGGCCTGGTAAGCTGCCGAGCTGCCATCAACCTATGATGGCCCGGTAAGCTGCCGAGCTGCCATCCACCTAGGTTGGCCTGGTAAGATGCCGAGCTGCCGGCCACCTATTTGTCCTGGTAAGCTGCCGAGCTGCCAACCACCTATGGTGGCCCGGTAAGCGGTGGAGCTGACGGCCACCTATAGCAGCCTGGTAATCTGTAGAGCTGCCGTCCACCTATGGTGGCCTGGTATGCTGTAGAGCTGGCGGCCACCCGTATTGGCTTGGTACTCCGTAGAGCCGCCGACCACACATGGTAGCCTGATAAGCTGTAGAGCTGCCTGCCACCTATGGTGGCCTGGTAAGCTGCCGAGCTGCCATCCACCTATGGTTGCCTGGTAAGCTGCTGAGCTGCCATCCACCTATGGTGGCCTGGTAAGCTGCCGAGCTGCCATCCACCTATGGTGGCCTGGTAACCTGTAAAGCTGCCTGCCACCTATGGTGGCCCGGTAACCTGTAGAGCTGCCTGCCACCTATGGTGGCCTGGTATGCTGTAGAGCTGGCGGCCACCTATGGTGGCCTGGTAAGCTGCCGAGCTGCCACCCACCTATGGTGGCCTGGTAACCTGTGGAGCTGCCATCCACTTATGTTGGCCTGGTAAGCTGCCGAGCTGCCAACCCCTATGGTGGCTTTGTAAGCTGTGGAGCTGCCGCCCACCTATGTGTCCTGATAAGCTGTAGAGCTGCCTGCCACCTACGGTGGCCTGGTAAGCTGTAGAGCTGCCTGTTACCTATGGTGGCCTTGTAATGTGTAGAACTGCCGGCCACCTATAGCAGCCTGGTAAACAGTAGAGGTGCCGACCGCCTATGGTGACCTGGTAAGCTGTAGAGCTGGCGGCCACCTATGGTGGCCTGGTAAGCTGCCGAGCTGCCATCCACCTATGGTTACCTGGTAACCTGTGGTGCTCCCTGCCACCTATGGTTGCCTGGTAAGCTGCCGAGCTGCCTTCCACCTATGGTGGCCTGGTAAGCTGCCGAGTTGCTATCCACCTATCGTGGCCTGGTAAGCTGTGGAGCTGTCATCCACCTATGGTTGCCTGGTAAGCTGCTGAGCTGCCATCCACCTATGGTGGCCTGGTAAGCTGCCGAGCTGCCATCCACCTATGGTGGCCTGGTAACCTGTAAAGCTGCCTGCCACCTATGGTGGCCCGGTAACCTGTAGAGCTGCCTGCCACTTATGGCGGCCTGGTAGGCTGCTGAGTTGCCATCCACCTATGGTGGCCTGGTAACCTGTAGAGCTGCCTGCCACCTATGGTGGCCTGGTAAGCTGTAGAGCTGCCTGTCACCTATGGTGGCCTTGTAATGTGTAGAGCTGCCGGCCACCTATATGTAGCAGTTGTTTCAAATGATGTGACACGACTTCCCGAACCCACTGTAGTTGTGCCTTTTACTACTATTTGTTCCTATGTATATATTCAGCCAACATCACTCTCTTTCGTCAGCCAATATATGTATGTATGTATGTATTATGAAGATTGACTTGAAAAGCAAGTCAGAATAAAAGCGTACCTTGAAAGCGACAGACGTGGTTTTATTTCGTGGTATTTATTCCTACAAATCTCAGAAGTGGGATCAGGACAAACGATAAAAGAAAAAAAAAAATTTTAAAAAGAACTACTAAATCCCTATAGAGGACCTTTTGATGTGTGTGTAATCGTATACGTGGGTGTTGTGCATTCCGTTCATCGGGGGAAGGGGAATAGAATATTACTCAGCCAGCGTGGTCGCGTCATTCAAATCCGCGCCTCGTTCCGCTGCGGCGAAAGAATTCCCAGAGTTTCGGTTGGTCGCTTCACTGCACCCCGGTCCGGAAAGTGTAAAAGTTTATTTTTCATTTTTTTTTATTCCCTCCATTGCAATGAAAAAGAAAAAGAGTGAAAAGAAAAAGATCGACAAGAAAAAAAAAAAAAGAAAACAAGAAAAAGAGTGAAAAAGAAAATGAGTGAATGAGATAGAAAAAGATAGACAAGAAAAAAAAAAAAAAAAAAAAAAACAAGGAAACAAGAAAAAGAGTGAAAAAGACAAAGAGTGAAAAGAAAAAGATCGACAAGAAAAAGATCGGCAAGAAAAAGAGTGAAAAGGATAAAGATTGAACAATGGAAAACCCCATTAATATTAATGACTATAGTGTCGTTCAATTGCGAAGGTGGCTTCAGAAATTAAATTTATCTGCCAGTGGAACGAAATCTTCACTGGTAATGCGGCTTAATGAGATTCCTGTCGGCGATCGAGGTGCGATGCCATGCGATGACGGTGAAAGCGGAGATCCGCATGAGATTCCTGCCGGCGATCGAGGTGCGGTGCCATGCGATGACGGTGAAGGCGGAGTTCCGCAACAGCAAGCCGGGCATCAAACGGTTCATCTACAACATCAACAGGCGTCAGCACATAATGCGCAAGCTGTACACGAATCCTCAGAGGTTGGATTAACGGAACTTGAGAACTGTCGTCGTGAGTTGGAATTGGTGAAACGTGAAAAAGAGCTTCTCTTAAGAGAGAATGATGTATTAAAACAGATCGCTAGCCTGGAGAGCACCACTACCGCAAGAGAAAGAGAGCGTTCGATAACTTCAGTATCTTCCGCTGATTCAAGTTCAATCCCGTTCAACATCTTAAGGGATTTGTTGCCAGAATATGACGGTGGTATATCCCTAGACAGCTGGGTTTCGCAACACAAAGGCATCAACAAAGTATATTCTGTTGATGAGAACATGCTGCGAGCTCTGGTAATGACAAAGTTAAAGGGTAAGGCACAACAGTGGTTACACTCTAAACCCAATTTCGTCGACGAGAGCGTAGACAGCTTGGTGGCACAAATGCAAGAATTGTTCGGTTCAAAAACGAATAAGCTGGAATTACGACATAAGTTTGAGGCTCGTAAATGGCGAGCGGGCGAAGATTTCGCAAGCTACTACAACGATAAAATAATACTATCGAACAATCTACAATTGGAAGAGGACGAAATGGTAGACTACCTCATCGAAGGAATTCCAGATGCGCAACTAAGGATGCAAGCCAACATACAGTGTTTCCGTTCGAAAGGGCAACTGTTACAGGCGTTTTCCAAGATTACGCTTAAACCAAGTGTATTCCCAAGAGGACCTTCGGTAACAGCAAGTGTAAGTTCATCACCGTCAGGTGCCAGGTTGAGGTGTTATAATTGTAACTCCATTGGACACTTTGCTGCTGACTGTACAAAACCAAGAAGACAATATGGAGCCTGCTTTGCTTGTGGCAGCCAGGATCATCATGCAGCTATCTGTCCTGACAGGAAGAAACCTATCCAGCTTGTGGAAGAGAGCGAATAGGTAAGAAATTTAAATGTTTTTGTAAAGAGTGATGTTAGCGTTAGTTTAATGTTAGTATGCCTCTTAGACACTGGGAGCCCAATCAGTTTCGTGAAGGAGTCGTGTCTACCCAAGAATACAGCAATTGCTATAGTTCCAAATGTTAGTTATGTGGGTATCAATAAAAGTAAACTTCGCATAATTGGCAAGGTTTCGTGTATTGTTATTTTTGGGAATCGCAAAGTAAAACTGGATTTGAATGTGGTACCCGATAGGTCCATGGGTTATGAAGTAGTTTTAGGAAGGGATTTTTTAAAGAAAAGTAAAGTTGGTTTGTATTGTAAGACTGGAAAAACAAAATCCATGGTTGAAAATGATAGCTTAGAGGAGCAAAAAGAGAATGAAAGTTTTGAAAAGTCACTTCTGTCGATTGAGCTTGAAAATGAAAGTAAAACAATAGATTTAGGTTGTGGAAAAGAGGTAAGCTATGAGAACAAAGAACGATTGCTTAAAATATTTGACGAACTGTATTTGAGCCCTATACGTCCAAAGGAACCAGCAGTGAAAACCGAGATGAAACTCACATTAGACTGTGCGAAACCTTTTCATTGTCCTCCTCGTCGGCTATCATATGCTGAAAAGGCTAACTGGCAGAAATAAAACAGAAGAAAAGTCAGGGATATAATAAACAGTATGTAGACAGAAAACGTAGGAAACCTTTTATATATCAGGTAGGTGACTACGTCATGGTACGGAATTTCGACTCACATGCTGGGGTGTCGAAAAAACTAATACCAAAATTCAAAGGGCCATATCAAGTGGTGAGAATTTTACGCCATGACCGATATATTCTTAAGGATGTTGAGGGATTTCAACAGTCACGAGTACCATATAAGGGTGTTTGGGCGGTGGGAAACATGCGCCGATGGTTCGAGGGACGTAGGGGGTCAAATACACAAAGTAGGCATAGATCGGGTGATCTATAATGTCAGGAAGGCCGAATTGTAGCAGTTGTTTCAAATGATGTGACACGACTTCCCGAACCCACTGTAGTTGTGCCTTTTACTACTATTTGTTCCTATGTATATATTCAGCCAACATCACTCTCTTTCGTCAGCCAATATATGTATGTATGTATGTATTATGAAGATTGACTTGAAAAGCAAGTCAGAATAAAAGCGTACCTTGAAAGCGACAGACGTGGTTTTATTTCGTGGTATTTATTCCTACATATAGCAGCCAGGTAATCTGTAGAGCTGCCGTCCACCTATGGTGGCCTGGTATGCTGTAGTGCTGGCGGCCACCTATGGTGGCCTGGTAAGCTGCCGAGCTGCCATCCACCTATGGTGGCCTGGTAAGCTGCCGAACTGCCATCCACCTATGGTGGCCTGATAAGCTGAGGAGCTGCCGGCCACCTATGGTGGCCTGGTACGCTGCCGAGCTGCCATCCACCTATGGTAGCCTGGGAAGCTGCCGAGCTGCCATCCACCTATGGTGGCCTGGTAACCTGTAAAGCTGCCTGCCACCAATGGTGGCCTGGTAACCTGTAGAGCTGCCTGCCACCTATGGCGGCCTGGTAAGCTGCTGAGTTGCCATCCACCTATGGTGGCCTGGTAAGCTGCCGAGCTGCCATCCACCTATGGTGGCCTGGTAACCTGTAGAGCTGCCAGTCACCTATGGTGGCCTGGTAACCTGTAGAGCTGCCTGTCACCTATGGTGGCCTTGTAATGTGTAGAGCTGCTGGCCACCTATAGCAGCCTGGTAATCAGTAGAGCTGCCGGCCGCCTATGGTGACCTGGTAAGCTGTAGAGCTGCCTGCCACCTATGGTGGCCTGGTAAGCTGCCGAGCTGCCATCCACCTATGGTTGCCTGGTAAGCTGCTGAGCTGCCATCCACCTATGGTGGCCTGGTAAGCTGTAGAGCTGGCGACCACCTATGTTGGCCTGGTAAGCTGCCGAGCTGCCATCCACCTATGATGGCCCGGTAAGCTGCCGAGCTGCCATCCACCTAGGTTGGCCTGGTAAGATGCCGAGCTGCCGGCCACCTATTTGTCCTGGTAAGCTGCCGAGCTGCTGACCACCTATGGTGGCCCGGTAAGCGGTGGAGCTGACGGCCACCTATAGCAGCCTGGTAATCTGTAGAGCTGCCGTCCACCTATGGTGGCCTGGTATGCTGTAGAGCTGGCGGCCACCTATGGTGGCCCGGTAAGCTGCCGAGCTGCCATCCACCTATGGTGGCCTGGTAAGCTGTGGAGCTGCCGGCCACCTATAGCAGCCTGGTAATCTGTAGAGCTGCCGTCCACCTATGGTGGCCTGGTATGCTGTAGAGCTGGCGGCCACCTATGGTGGCCTGGTAAGCTGCCGAGCTGCCATCCACCTATGGTGGCCGTGTAAGCTGTGGAGCTGCCGGCCACCTATAGCAGCCTGGTAATCTGTAGAGCTGCCATCCACCTATGGTCGCCTGGTATGCTGTAGAGCTGGCGGCCACCTATGTTGGCCTGGTAAGCTGCCGAGCTGCCATCCACCTATGGTGGCCTGGTAAGCTGCCGAGCTGCCATCCACCTATGTTGGCCTGGTAAGCTGCCGAGCTGCCGTCCACCTATGTTGGCCTGGTAACCTGCCGAGCTGCCATCCACCTATGATGGCCCGGTAAGCTGCCGAGCTGCCATCCACCTATGTTGGCCTGGTAAGATGCCGAGCTGCCGGCCACCTATGTGTCCTGGTAAGCTGCCGAGCTGCCAACCACCTATGGTGGCCTGGTAAGCGGTGGAGCTGACGGCCACCTATAGCAGCCTGGTAATCTGTAGAGCTGCCGTCCACCTATGGTGGCCTGGTATGCTGTAAAGCTGGCGGCCACCTATGGTGGCCTGGTAAGCTGCCGAGCTGCCACCCACCTATGGTGGCCTGGTAACCTGTGGAGCTGCCATCCACTTATGGTGGCCTGGTAAGCTGCCGAGCTGCCAACCCCTATGGTGGCTTTGCAAGCTGTGGAGCTGCCGCCCACCTATGTGTCCTGATAAGCTGTAGAGCTGCCTGCCACCTATGCTGGCCTGGTAAGCTGTAGAGCTGCCTGTTACCTATGGTGGCCTTGTAATGTGTAGAACTGCCGGCCACCTATAGCAGCCTGGTAATCAGTAGAGGTGCCGGCCGCCTATGGTGACCTGGTAAGCTGTAGAGCTGGCGGCCACCTATGGTGGCCTGGTAAGCTGCCGAGCTGCCATCCACCTATGGTTACCTGGTAACCTGTGGTGCTCCCTGCCACCTATGGTTGCCTCGTAAGCTGCCGAGCTGCCTTCCACCTATGGTGGCCTGGTAAGCTGCCGAGCTGCCATCCACCTATGGTGGCCTGGTAACCTGTAAAGCTGCCTGCCACCTATGGTGGCCCGGTAACCTGTAGAGCTGCCTGCCATCTATGGCGGCCTGGTAAGCTGCTGAGTTGCCATCCACCTATGGTGGCCTGGTAACCTGTAGAGCTGCCTGCCACCTATGGTGGCCTGGTAAGCTGTAGAGCTGCCTGTCACCTATGGTGGCCTTGTAATGTGTAGAGCTGCCGGCCACCTATAGCAGCCAGGTAATCTGTAGAGCTGCCGTCCACCTATGGTGGCCTGGTATGCTGTAGTGCTGGCGGCCACCTATGGTGGCCTGGTAAGCTGCCGAGCTGCCATCCACCTATGGTGGCCTGGTTAGCTGCCGAACTGCGATCCACCTATGGTGGCCTGATAAGCTGAGGAGCTGCCGGCCACCTATGGTGGCCTGGTACGCTGCCGAGCTGCCATCCACCTATGGTAGCCTGGGAAGCTGCCGAGCTGCTATCCACCTATGGTGGCCTGGTAACCTGTAAAGCTGCCTGCCACCAATGGTGGCCTGGTAACCTGTAGAGCTGCCTGCCACCTATGGCGGCCTGGTAAGCTGCTGAGTTGCCATCCACCTATGGTGGCCTGGTAAGCTGCCGAGCTGCCATCCACCTATGGTGGCCTGGTAACCTGTAGAGCTGCCATTCACCTATGATGGCCTGGTAACCTGTAGAGCTGCCTGTCACCTATGGTGGCCTTGTAATGTGTAGAGCTGCTGGCCACCTATAGCAGCCTGGTAATCAGTAGAGCTGCCGGCCGCCTATGGTGACCTGGTAAGCTGTAGAGCTGGCGGCCACCTATGGTGGCCTGGTAAACTGCCGAGCTGCCATCCACCATCCACCAGGCCTGGTAACCTGTGGAGCTCCCTGCCACCTATGGTGGCCTGGTAAGCTGCCGAGCTGCCTTCCACCTATGGTGGCCTGGTAAGCTGCCGAGTTGCTATCCACCTATGGTGGCCTGGTAAGCTGCGGAGCTGCCGGTCCCCTATAGCAGCCTGGTAATCTGTAGAGCTGCCGGTCACCTAGGGTGGCCTGGTAAGCTGCCGAGCTGCCATCCACCTATGGTGCCCTGGTAAGCTGTGTAGCTGCCGGCCACCTATAGCATCCTGGTAATCTGTAGAGCTGCCGGTCACCTATGGTGGCCTGGTAAGCTGTAGAGCTGGCGGCCACCTATGGTGGCCTGGTAAGCAGACGAGCTGCCATCCAATTTTGGTGGCCTGGTAAGCTGTAGAGCTGATGGCCACCCGTATTGGCTTGGTACTCCGTAGAGCCGCCGACCACCCATGGTAGCCTGATAAGCTGTAGAGGTGCCTGCCACCTATGGTGGCCTGGTAAGCTGCCGAGCTGCCATCCACCTATGGTTGCCTGGTAAGCTGCTGAGCTGCCATCCACCTATGGTGGCCTGGTAAGCTGTAGAGCTGGCGACCACCTATGTTGGCCTGGTAAGCTGCCGAGCTGCCATCCACCTATGATGGCCCGGTAAGCTGCCGAGCTGCCATCCACCTTGGTTGGCTTGGTAAGATGCCGAGCTGCCGGCCACCTATTTGTCCTGGTAAGCTGCCGAGCTGCCAACCACCTATGGTGGCCCGGTAAGCGGTGGAGCTGACGGCCACCTATAGCAGCCTGGTAATCTGTAGAGCTGCCGTCCACCTATGGTGGCCTGGTATGCTGTAGAGCTGGCGGCCACCTATGGTGGCCCGGTAAGCTGCCGAGCTGCCATCCACCTATGGTGGCCTGGTAAGCTGTGGAGCTGCCGGCCACCTATAGCAGCCTGTTAATCTGTAGAGCTGCCGTCCACCTATGGTGGCCTGGTATGCTGTGGAGCTGCCGGCCACCTATAGCAGCCTGGTAATCTGTAGAGCTGCCATCCACCTATGGTCGCCTGGTATGCTGTAGAGCTGGCGGCCACCTATGTTGGCCTGGTAAGCTGCCGAGCTGCCATCCACCTATGGTGGCCTGGTAAGCTGCCGAGCTGCCATCCACCTATGTTGGCCTGGTAAGCTGCCGAGCTGCCGTCCACCTATGTTGGCCTGGTAACCTGCCGAGCTGCCATCCACCTATGATGGCCCGGTAAGCTGCCGAGCTGCCATCCACCTATGTTGGCCTGGTAAGATGCCGAGCTGCCGGCCACCTATGTGTCCTGGTAAGCTGCCGAGCTGCCAACCACCTATGGTGGCCTGGTATGCTGTAGAGCTGGCGGCCACCTTTGTTGGCCTGGTAAGCTGCCGAGCTGCCATCCGACTATGGTGGCCTGGTAAGCTGCCGAGCTGCCATCCACCTATGTTGGCCTGGTAAGCTGCCGAGCTGCCGTCCACCTATGGTGGCCTGGTAAGCTGTGGAGCTGCCGGCCACCTATAGCAGCCTGTTAATCTGTAGAGCTGCCGTCCACCTATGGTGGCCTGGTATGCTGTAGAGCTGGCGGCCACCTATGGTGGCCTGGTAAGCTGCCGAGCTGCCATCCACCTATGGTGGCCGTGTAAGCTGTGGAGCTGCCGGCCACCTATAGCAGCCTGGTAATCTGTAGAGCTGCCATCCACCTATGGTCGCCTGGTATGCTGTAGAGCTGGCGGCCACCTATGTTGGCCTGGTAAGCTGCCGAGCTGCCATCCACCTATGGTGGCCTGGTAAGCTGCCGAGTTGCTATCCACCTATGGTGGCCTGGTAAGCTGCGGAGCTGCCGGTCCCCTATAGCAGCCTGGTAATCTGTAGAGCTGCCGGTCACCTAGGGTGGCCTGGTAAGCTGCCGAGCTGCCATCCACCTATGGTGCCCTGGTAAGCTGTGTAGCTGCCGGCCACCTATAGCATCCTGGTAATCTGTAGAGCTGCCGGTCACCTATGGTGGCCTGGTAAGCTGTAGAGCTGGCGGCCACCTATGGTGGCCTGGTAAGCAGACGAGCTGCCATCCAATCTTGGTGGCCTGGTAAGCTGTAGAGCTGATGGCCACCCGTATTGGCTTGGTACTCCGTAGAGCCGCCGACCACCCATGGTAGCCTGATAAGCTGTAGAGGTGCCTGCCACCTATGGTGGCCTGGTAAGCTGCCGAGCTGCCATCCACCTATGGTTGCCTGGTAAGCTGCTGAGCTGCCATCCACCTATGGTTGCCTGGTAAGCTGCTGAGCTGCCATCCACCTATGATGGCCCGGTAAGCTGCCGAGCTGCCATCCACCTTGGTTGGCTTGGTAAGATGCCGAGCTGCCGGCCACCTATTTGTCCTGGTAAGCTGCCGAGCTGCCAACCACCTATGGTGGCCCGGTAAGCGGTGGAGCTGACGGCCACCTATAGCAGCCTGGTAATCTGTAGAGCTGCCGTCCACCTATGGTGGCCTGGTATGCTGTAGAGCTGGCGGCCACCTATGGTGGCCCGGTAAGCTGCCGAGCTGCCATCCACCTATGGTGGCCTGGTAAGCTGTGGAGCTGCCGGCCACCTATAGCAGCCTGTTAATCTGTAGAGCTGCCGTCCACCTATGGTGGCCTGGTATGCTGTAGAGCTGGCGGCCACCTATGGTGGCCTGGTAAGCTGCCGAGCTGCCATCCACCTATGGTGGCCGTGTAAGCTGTGGAGCTGCCGGCCACCTATAGCAGCCTGGTAATCTGTAGAGCTGCCATCCACCTATGGTCGCCTGGTATGCTGTAGAGCTGGCGGCCACCTATGTTGGCCTGGTAAGCTGCCGAGCTGCCATCCACCTATGGTGGCCTGGTAAGCTGCCGAGCTGCCATCCACCTATGTTGGCCTGGTAAGCTGCCGAGCTGCCGTCCACCTATGTTGGCCTGGTAACCTGCCGAGCTGCCATCCACCTATGATGGCCCGGTAAGCTGCCGAGCTGCCATCCACCTATGTTGGCCTGGTAAGATGCCGAGCTGCCGGCCACCTATGTGTCCTGGTAAGCTGCCGAGCTGCCAACCACCTATGGTGGCCTGGTATGCTGTAGAGCTGGCGGCCACCTTTGTTGGCCTGGTAAGCTGCCGAGCTGCCATCCGACTATGGTGGCCTGGTAAGCTGCCGAGCTGCCATCCACCTATGTTGGCCTGGTAAGCTGCCGAGCTGCCGTCCACCTATGGTGGCCTGGTAAGCTGTGGAGCTGCCGGCCACCTATAGCAGCCTGGTAATCTGTAGAGCTGCCGGTCACCTATGGTGGCCTTGTATGCTGTAGAGCTGGCGGCCACCAATGGTGGCCTGGTAAGCTGCCGAGCTGCCATCAACCTATGGTGGCCGTGTAAGCTGTGGAGCTGACGGCCACCTATAGCAGCCTGGTAATCTGTAGAGCTGCCGTCCACCTATGGTGGCCTGGTATGCTGTAGAGCTGGCGGCCACCTATGGTGGCCTGGTAAGCTGCCGAGCTGCCATCCACCTATGTTGGCCTGGTAAGATGCCGAGCTGCCGGCCACCTATGTGTCCTGATAAGCTGCCGAGCTGCCAACCACCTATGGTGGCCTGGTAAGCTGTGGAGCTGCCGGCCACCTATAGCATCCTGGTAATCTGTAGAGCTGCCGGTCACCTATGGTGGCCTGGTAAGCTGTAGAGCTGGCGGCCACCTATGGTGGCCTGGTAAGCAGACGAGCTGCCATCCAATTTTGGTGGCCTGGTAAGCTGTAGAGCTGATGGCCACCCGTATTGGCTTGGTACTCCGTAGAGCCGCCGACCACCCATGGTAGCCTGATAAGATGTAGAGCTGCCTGCCACCTATGGTGGCCTGGTAAGCTGCCGAGCTGCCATCCACCTATGGTTGCCTGGTAAGCTGCTGAGCTGCCATCCACCTATGGTGGCCTGGTAAGCTGTAGAGCTGGCGACCACCTATGTTGGCCTGGTAAGCTGCCGAGCTGCCATCCACCTATGATGGCCCGGTAAGCTGCCGAGCTGCCATCCACCTATGTTGGCCTGGTAAGATGCCGAGCTGCCGCCCACCTATTTGTCCTGGTAAGCTGCCGAGCTGCCAACCACCTATGGTGGCCCGGTAAGCGGTGGAGCTGACGGCCACCTATAGCAGCCTGGTAATCTGTAGAGCTGCCGTCCACCTATGGTGGCCTGGTATGCTGTAGAGCTGGCGGCCACCTATGGTGGCCTGGTAAGCTGCCGAGCTGCCATCCACCTATGGTGGCCTGGTAAGCTGTGGAGCTGCCGGCCACCCATAGCAGCCTGGTAATCTGTAGAGCTGCCGTCCACCTATGGTGGCCTGGTATGCTGTAGAGCTGGCGGCCACCTATGGTGGCCTGGTAAGCTGCCGAGCTGCCATCCACCTATGGTGGCCGTGTAAGCTGTGGAGCTGCCGACCACCTATAGCAGCCTGGTAATCTGTAGAGCTGCCATCCACCTATGGTCGCCTGGTATGCTGTAGAGCTGGCGGCCAGCTATGTTGGCCTGGTAAGCTGCCGAGCTGCCATCCACCTATGGTGGCCTGGTAAGCTGCCGAGCTGCCATCCACCTATGTTGGCCTGGTAAGCTGCCGAGCTGCCGTCCACCTATGTTGGCCTGGTAAGCTGCCGAGCTGCCATCCACCTATGATGGCCCGGTAAGCTGCCGAGCTGCCGTCCACCTATGTGTCCTGATAAGCTGCCGAGCTGCCAACCACCTATGGTGGCCTGGTAAGCTTTGGAGCTGCCGGCCACCTATAGCAGCCTGGTAATCTGTAGAGCTGCCGGTCACCTATGGTGGCCTGGTATGCTGTAGAGCTGGCGGCCACCAATGGTGGCCTGGTAAGCTGCCGAGCTGCCGGCCACCTATGTGTCCTGGTAAGCTGCCGAGCTGCCAACCACCTATGGTGGCCTGGTAAGCGGTGGAGCTGACGGCCACCTATAGCAGCCTGGTAATCTGTAGAGCTGCCGTCCACCTATGGTGGCCTGGTATGCTGTAGAGCTGGCGGCCACCTATGGTGGCCTGGTAAGCTGCCGAGCTGCCATCCACCTATGGTGGCCGTGTAAGCTGTGGAGCTGCCGGCCACCTATAGCAGCCTGGTAACCTGTAGAGCTGCCATCCACCTATGGTCGCCTGGTATGCTGTAGAGCTGGCGGCCACCTATGTTGGCCTGGTAAGCTGCCGAGCTGCCATTCACCTATGATGGCCTGGTAACCTGTAGAGCTGCCTGTCACCTATGGTGGCCTTGTAATGTGTAGAGCTGCCGGCCACCTATAGCAGCCTGGTAATCTGTAGAGCTGCCATCCACCTATGGTCGCCTGGTATGCTGTAGAGCTGGCGGCCACCTATGTTGGCCTGGTAAGCTGCCGAGCTGCCATCCGACTATGGTGGCCTGGTAAGCTGCCGAGCTGCCGTCCACCTATGGTGGCCTGGTTAGCTGCCGAACTGCGATCCACCTATGGTGGCCTGATAAGCTGAGGAGCTGCCGGCCACCTATGGTGGCCTGGTACGCTGCCGAGCTGCCATCCACCTATGGTAGCCTGGGAAGCTGCCGAGCTGCTATCCACCTATGGTGGCCTGGTAACCTGTAAAGCTGCCTGCCACCAATGGTGGCCTGGTAACCTGTAGAGCTGCCTGCCACCTATGGCGGCCTGGTAAGCTGCTAAGTTGCCATCCACCTATGGTGGCCTGGTTAGCTGCCGAGCTGCCATCCACCTATGGTGGCCTGGTAACCTGTAGAGCTGCCATTCACCTATGATGGCCTGGTAACCTGTAGAGCTGCCTGTCACCTATGGTGGCCTTGTAATGTGTAGAGCTGCTGGCCACCTATAGCAGCCTGGTAATCAGTAGAGCTGCCGGCCGCCTCGGCAGGTAAGCTGCCGAGCTGCCATCCGACTATGGTGGCCTGGTAAGCTGCCGAGCTGCCATCCACCTATGTTGGCCTGGTAAGCTGCCGAGCTGCCGTCCACCTATGTGTCCTGATAAGCTGCCGAGCTGCCAACCACCTATGGTGGCCTGGTAAGCTGTGGAGCTGCCGGCCACCTATAGCAGCCTGGTAATCTGTAGAGCTGCCGGTCACCTATGGTGGCCTGGTATGCTGTAGAGCTGGCGGCCACCAATGGTGGCCTGGTAAGCTGCCGAGCTGCCATCCACCTATGGTGGCCGGGTAAGCTGTGGAGCTGCCGGCCACCTATAGCAGTCTGGTAATCTGTAGAGCTGCCGGTCACCTATGGTGGCCTGGTATGCTGTAGAGCTGCCATCCACCTATGGTCGCCTGGTATGCTGTAGAGCTGGCGGCCACCTATGTTGGCCTGGTAAGCTGCCGAGCTGCCATCCGACTATGGTGGCCTGGTAAGCTGCCGAGCTGCCATCCACCTATGTTGGCCTGGTAAGCTGCCGAGCTGCCGTCCACCTATGTGTCCTGATAAGCTGCCGAGCTGCCAACCACCCATGGTAGCCTGATAAGCTGTAGAGCTGCCTGCCACCTATAGTGGCCTGGTAAGCTGCCGAGCTGCCATCCACCTATGGTTGCCTGGTAAGCTGCTGAGCTGCCATCCACCTATGGTGGCCTGGTAATCTGTAGAGCTGGCGGCCACCTATGTTGGCCTGGTAAGCTGCCGAGCTGCCATCCACCTATGATGGCCCGGTAAGCTGCCGAGCTGCCATCCACCTATGTTGGCCTGGTAAGATGCCGAGCTGCCGGCCACCTATGTGTCCTGGTAAGCTGCCGAGCTGCCAACCACCTATGGTGGCCTGGTAAGCGGTGGAGCTGACGGCCACCTATAGCAGCCTGGTGATCTGTAGAGCTGCCGTCCACCTATGGTGGCCTGGTATGCTGTAGAGCTCGCGGCCACCTATGGTGGCCTGGTAAGCTGCCGAGCTGCCATCCACCTATGGTGGCCGTGTAAGCTGTGGAGCTGCCGGCCACCTATAGCAGCCTGGTAATCTGTAGAGCTGCCATCCACCTATGGTCGCCTGGTATGCTGTAGAGCTGGCGGCCACCTATGTTGGCCTGGTAAGCTGCCGAGCTGCCATCCACCTATGGTGGCCTGGTAAGCTGCCGAGCTGCCATCCACCTATGTTGGCCTGGTAAGCTGCCGAGCTGCCGTCCACCTATGTTGGCCTTGTAAGCTGCCGAGCTGCCATCCACCTATGATGGCCCGGTAAGCTGCCGAGCTGCCATCCACCTATGTTGGCCTGGTAAGATGCCGAGCTGCCGGCCACCTATGTGTCCTGGTAAGCTGCCGAGCTGCCAACCACCTATGGTGGCCTGGTAAGCGGTGGAGCTGACGGCCACCTATAGCAGCCTGGTAATCTGTAGAGCTGCCGTCCACCTATGGTGGCCTGGTATGCTGTAGAGCTGGCGGCCACCTATGGTGGCCTGGTAAGCTGCCGAGCTGCCATCGACCTATGGTGGCCTGGTAAGCTGTGGAGCTGCCGGCCACCTATAGCAGCCTGGTAATCTGTAGAGCTGCCGTCCACCTATGGTGGCCTGGTATGCTGTAGAGCTGGCGGCCACCTATGGTGGCCTGGTAAGCTGCCGAGCTGCCATCCACCTATGGTGGCCGGGTAAGCTGTGGAGCTGCCGGCCACCTATAGCAGCCTGGTAATCTGTAGAGCTGCCGGTCACCTATGGTGGCCTGGTATGCTGTAGAGCTGGCGGCCACCTATGGTGGCCTGGTAAGCTGCCGAGCTGCCATCCACCTATGTTGGCCTGGTAAGCTGCCGAGCTGCCGTCCACCTATGTGTCCTGATAAGCTGCCGAGCTGCCAACCACCTATGGTGGCCTGGTAAGCTGTGGAGCTGCCGGCCACCTATAGCAGCCTGGTAATCTGTAGAGCTGGCGGCCACCTATGTTGGCCTGGTAAGCTGCCGAGCTGCCATCCGACTATGGTGGCCTGGTAAGCTGCCGAGCTGCCATCCACCTATGTTGGCCTGGTAAGCTGCGGAGCTGCCGTCCACCTATGTGTCCTGATAAGCTGCCGAGCTGCCAACCACCTATGGTGGCCTGGTAAGCTGTGGAGCTGCCGGCCACCTATAGCAGCCTGGTAATCTGTAGAGCTGCCGTCCACCTATGGTGGCCTGGTATGCTGTAGAGCTACCTGCCACCTATGGTGGCCTGATAAGCTGAGGAGCTGCCGGCCACCTATGGTGGCCTGGTACGCTGCTGAGCTGCCATCCACCTATGGTGGCCGGGTAAGCTGTGGAGCTGCCGGCCACCTAAAGCAGCCTGGTAATCTGTAGAGCTGCCATCCACCTATGGTCGCCTGGTATGCTGTAGAGCTGGCGGCCACCTATGTTGGCCTGGTAAGCTGCCGAGCTGCCATCCGACTATGGTGGCCTGGTAAGCTGCCGAGCTGCCATCCACCTATGTTGGCCTGGTAAGCTGCCGAGCTGCCGTCCACCTATGTGTCCTGATAAGCTGCCGAGCTGCCAACCACCTATGGTGGCCTGGTAAGCTGTGGAGCTGCCGGCCACCTATAGCAGCCTGGTAATCTGTAGAGCTGCCGGTCACCTATGGTGGCCTGGTATGCTGTAGAGCTGCCATCCACCTATGGTGGCCGGGTAAGCTGTGGAGCTGCCGGCCACCTATAGCAGTCTGGTAATCTGTAGAGCTGCCGGTCACCTATGGTTGCCTGGTATGCTGTAGAGCTGCCATCCGCCTATGGTCGCCTGGTATGCTGTAGAGCTGGCGGCCACCTATGTTGGCCTGGTAAGCTGCCGAGCTGCCGTCCACCTATGTTGGCCTGGTAAGCTGCCGAGCTGCCATCCACCTATGATGGCCCGGTAAGCTGCCGAGCTGCCATCCACCTATGGTGGCCTGGTAAGCTCTGGAGCTGGCGGCCACCTATGTTGGCCTGGTAAGCTGCCGAGCTGCCATCCACCTATGGTGGCCTGGTAAGCTGTGGAGCTGCCGGCCACCTATAGCAGCCTGGTAATCTGTAGAGCTGCCGGTCACCTATGGTGGCCTGGTATGCTGTAGAGCTGGCGGCCACCTATGGTGGCCAGGTAAGCTGCCGAGCTGCCATCCACCTATGGTGGCCGGGTAAGCTGTGGAGCTGCCGTCCACCTATAGCAGCCTGGTAATCTGTAGAGCTGCCGGTCACCCATGGTGGCCTGGTATGCTGTAGAGCTGCCGTCCACCTATGGTGGCCTGGTATGCTGTAGAGCTGGCGGCCACCTATGTTGGCCTGGTAAGCTGCCGAGCTGCCGTCCACCTATGTTGGCCTGGTAAGCTGCCGAGCTGCCATCCACCTATGATGGCCCGGTAAGCTGCCGAGCTGCCATCCACCTATGGTGGCCTGGTAAGCTGTGGAGCTGGCGGCCGCCTATGTTGGCCTGGTAAGCTGCCGAGCTGCCATCCACCTATGGTGGCCTGGTAAGCTGTGGAGCTGCCGGCCACCTATAGCAGCCTGGTAATCTGTAGAGCTGCCGGTCACCTATGGTGGCCTGGTATGCTGTAGAGCTGGCGGCCACCTATGGTGGCCAGGTAAGCTGCCGAGCTGCCATCCACCTATGGTGGCCGGGTAAGCTGTGGAGCTGCCGGCCACCTATAGCAGCCTGGTAATCTGTAGAGCTGCCGGTCACCTATGGTGGCCGTGTAAGCTGTGGAGCTGCCGGCCACCTATAGCACCCTGGTAATCTGTAGAGCTGCCATCCACCTATGGTCGCCTGGTATGCTTTAGAGCTGGCGGCCACCTATGTTGGCCTGGTAAGCTGCCGAGCTGCCATCCACCTATGGTGGCCTGGTAAGCTGCCGAGCTGCCATCCACCTATGTTGGCCTGGTAAGCTGCGGAGCTGCCGTCCACCTATGTGTCCTGATAAGCTGCCGAGCTGCCAACCACCTATGGTGGCCTGGTAAGCTGTGGAGCTGCCGGCCACCTATAGCAGCCTGGTAATCTGTAGAGCTGCCGTCCACCTATGGTGGCCTGGTATGCTGTAGAGCTACCTGCCACCTATGGTGGCCTGATAAGCTGAGGAGCTGCCGGCCACCTATGGTGGCCTGGTACGCTGCTGAGCTGCCATCCACCTATGGTGGCCGGGTAAGCTGTGGAGCTGCCGGCCACCTAAAGCAGCCTGGTAATCTGTAGAGCTGCCATCCACCTATCGTCGCCTGGTATGCTGTAGAGCTGGCGGCCACCTATGTTGGCCTGGTAAGCTGCCGAGCTGCCATCCGACTATGGTGGCCTGGTAAGCTGCCGAGCTGCCATCCACCTATGTTGGCCTGGTAAGCTGCCGAGCTGCCGTCCACCTATGTGTCCTGATAAGCTGCCGAGCTGCCAACCACCTATGGTGGCCTGGTAAGCTGTGGAGCTGCCGGCCACCTATAGCAGCCTGGTAATCTGTAGAGCTGCCGGTCACCTATGGTGGCCTGGTATGCTGTAGAGCTGCCATCCACCTATGGTGGCCGGGTAAGCTGTGGAGCTGCCGGCCACCTATAGCAGTCTGGTAATCTGTAGAGCTGCCGGTCACCTATGGTTGCCTGGTATGCTGTAGAGCTGCCATCCGCCTATGGTCGCCTGGTATGCTGTAGAGCTGGCGGCCACCTATGTTGGCCTGGTAAGCTGCCGAGCTGCCGTCCACCTATGTTGGCCTGGTAAGCTGCCGAGCTGCCATCCACCTATGATGGCCCGGTAAGCTGCCGAGCTGCCATCCACCTATGGTGGCCTGGTAAGCTCTGGAGCTGGCGGCCACCTATGTTGGCCTGGTAAGCTGCCGAGCTGCCATCCACCTATGGTGGCCTGGTAAGCTGTGGAGCTGCCGGCCACCTATAGCAGCCTGGTAATCTGTAGAGCTGCCGGTCACCTATGGTGGCCTGGTATGCTGTAGAGCTGGCGGCCACCTATGGTGGCCAGGTAAGCTGCCCAGCTGCCATCCACCTATGGTGGCCGGGTAAGCTGTGGAGCTGCCGTCCACCTATAGCAGCCTGGTAATCTGTAGAGCTGCCGGTCACCCATGGTGGCCTGGTATGCTGTAGAGCTGCCGTCCACCTATGGTGGCCTGGTATGCTGTAGAGCTGGCGGCCACCTATGTTGGCCTGGTAAGCTGCCGAGCTGCCGTCCACCTATGTTGGCCTGGTAAGCTGCCGAGCTGCCATCCACCTATGATGGCCCGGTAAGCTGCCTAGCTGCCATCCACCTATGGTGGCCTGGTAAGCTGTGGAGCTGGCGGCCACCTATGTTGGCCTGGTAAGCTGCCGAGCTGCCATCCACCTATGGTGGCCTGGTAAGCTGTGGAGCTGCCGGCCACCTATAGCAGCCTGGTAATCTGTAGAGCTGCCGGTCACCTATGGTGGCCTGGTATGCTGTAGAGCTGGCGGCCACCTATGGTGGCCAGGTAAGCTGCCGAGCTGCCATCCACCTATGGTGGCCGGGTAAGCTGTGGAGCTGCCGGCCACCTATGGTGGCCGGGTAAGCTGTGGAGCTGCCGGCCACCTATAGCAGCCTGGTAATCTGTAGAGCTGCCGGTCACCTATGGTGGCCGTGTAAGCTGTGGAGCTGCCGGCCACCTATAGCAGCCTGGTAATCTGTAGAGCTGCCATCCACCTATGGTCGCCTGGTATGCTGTAGAGCTGGCGGCCACCTATGTTGGCCTGGTAAGCTGCCGAGCTGCCATCCACCTATGGTGGCCTGGTAAGCTGCCGAGCTGCCATCCACCTATGTTGGCCTGGTAAGCTGCCGAGCTGCCGTCCACCTATGTTGGCCTGGTAAGCTGCCGAGCTGCCATCCACCTATGATGGCCCGGTAATTTGCCGAGCTGCCATCCACCTATGTTGGCCTGGTAAGATGCCGAGCTGCCGGCCACCTATGTGTCCTGGTAAGCTGCCGAGCTGCCAACCACCTATGGTGGCCTGGTAAGCGGTGGAGCTGACGGCCACCTATAGCAGCCTGGTAATCTGTAGAGCTGCCGTCCACCTATGTGTCCTGATAAGCTGCCGAGCTGCCAACCACCTATGGTGGCCTGGTAAGCTGTGGAGCTGCCGGCCACCTATAGCAGCCTGGTAATCTGTAGAGCTGGCGGCCACCTATGTTGGCCTGGTAAGCTGCCGAGCTGCCATCCGACTATGGTGGCCTGGTAAGCTGCCGAGCTGCCATCCACCTATGTTGGCCTGGTAAGCTGCGGAGCTGCCGTCCACCTATGTGTCCTGATAAGCTGCCGAGCTGCCAACCACCTATGGTGGCCTGGTAAGCTGTGGAGCTGCTGGCCACCTATAGCAGCCTGGTAATCTGTAGAGCTGCCGTCCACCTATGGTGGCCTGGTATGCTGTAGAGCTACCTGCCACCTATGGTGATCTGATAAGCTGAGGAGCTGCCGGCCACCTATGGTGGCCTGGTACGCTGCCGAGCTGCCATCCACCTATGGTAGCCTGGGAAGCTGCCGAGCTGCTATCCACCTATGGTGGCCTGGTAACCTGTAAAGCTGCCTGCCACCAATGGTGGCCTGGTAACCTGTAGAGCTGCCTGCCACCTATGGCGGCCTGGTAAGCTGCTGAGTTGCCATCCACCTATGGTGGCCTGGTAAGCTGCCGAGCTGCCATCCACCTATGGTGGCCTGGTAACCTGTAGAGCTGCCATTCACCTATGATGGCCTGGTAACCTGTAGAGCTGCCTGTCACCTATGGTGGCCTTGTAATGTGTAGAGCTGCTGGCCACCTATAGCAGCCTGGTAATCAGTAGAGCTGCCGGCCGCCTCGGCAGGTAAGCTGCCGAGCTGCCATCCGACTATGGTGGCCTGGTAAGCTGCCGAGCTGCCATCCACCTATGTTGGCCTGGTAAGCTGCCGAGCTGCCGTCCACCTATGTGTCCTGATAAGCTGCCGAGCTGCCAACCACCTATGGTGGCCTGGTAAGCTGTGGAGCTGCCGGCCACCTATAGCAGCCTATTAATCTGTAGAGCTGCCGGTCACCTATGGTGGCCTGGTATGCTGTAGAGCTGGCGGCCACCAATGGTGGCCTGGTAAGCTGCCGAGCTGCCATCCACCTATGGTGGCCGGGTAAGCTGTGGAGCTGCCGGCCACCTATAGCAGTCTGGTAATCTGTAGAGCTGCCGGTCACCTATGGTGGCCTGGTATGCTGTAGAGCTGCCATCCACCTATGGTCGCCTGGTATGCTGTAGAGCTGGCGGCCACCTATGTTGGCCTGGTAAGCTGCCGAGCTGCCACCCGACTATGGTGGCCTGGTAAGCTGCCGAGCTGCCATCCACCTATGTTGGCCTGGTAAGCTGCCGAGCTGCCGTCCACCTATGTGTCCTGATAAGCTGCCGAGCTGCCAACCACCCATGGTAGCCTGATAAGCTGTAGAGCTGCCTGCCACCTATGGTGGCCTGGTAAGCTGCCGAGCTGCCATCCACCTATGGTTGCCTGGTAAGCTGCTGAGCTGCCATCCACCTATGGTGGCCTGGTAATCTGTAGAGCTGGAGGCCACCTATGTTGGCCTGGTAAGCTGCCGAGCTGCCATCCACCTATGATGGCCCGGTAAGCTGCCGAGCTGCCATCCACCTATGTTGGCCTGGTAAGATGCCGAGCTGCCGGCCACCTATGTGTCCTGGTAAGCTGCCGAGCTGCCAACCACCTATGGTGGCCTGGTAAGCGGTGGAGCTGACGGCCACCTATAGCAGCCTGGTGATCTGTAGAGCTGCCGTCCACCTATGGTGGCCTGGTATGCTGTAGAGCTGGCGGCCACCTATGGTGGCCTGGTAAGCTGCCGAGCTGCCATCCACCTATGGTGGCCGTGTAAGCTGTGGAGCTGTCGGCCACCTATAGCAGCCTGGTAATCTGTAGAGCTGCCATCCACCTATGGTCGCCTGGTATGCTGTAGAGCTGGCGGCCACCTATGTTGGCCTGGTAAGCTGCCGAGCTGCCATCCACCTATGGTGGCCTGGTAAGCTGCCGAGCTGCCATCCACCTATGTTGGCCTGGTAAGCTGCCGAGCTGCCGTCCACCTATGTTGGCCTTGTAAGCTGCCGAGCTGCCATCCACCTATGATGGCCCGGTAAGCTGCCGGGCTGCCATCCACCTATGTTGGCCTGGTAAGATGCCGAGCTGCCGGCCACCTATGTGTCCTGGTAAGCTGCCGAGCTGCCAACCACCTATGGTGGCCTGGTAAGCGGTGGAGCTGACGGCCACCTATAGCAGCCTGGTAATCTGTAGAGCTGCCGTCCACCTATGGTGGCCTGGTATGCTGTAGAGCTGGCGGCCACCTATGGTGGCCTGGTAAGCTGCCGAGCTGCCATCCACCTATGGTGGCCGGGTAAGCTGTGGAGCTGCCGGCCACCTATAGCAGCCTGGTAATCTGTAGAGCTGCCGGTCACCTATGGTGGCCTGGTATGCTGTAGAGCTGGCGGCCACCTATGGTGGCCTGGTAAGCTGCCGAGCTGCCATCCACCTATGTTGGCCTGGTAAGCTGCCGAGCTGCCGTCCACCTATGTGTCCTGATAAGCTGCCGAGCTGCCAACCACCTATGGTGGCCTGGTAAGCTGTGGAGCTGCCGGCCACCTATAGCAGCCTGGTAATCTGTAGAGCTGGCGGCCACCTATGTTGGCCTGGTAAGCTGCCGAGCTGCCATCCGACTATGGTGGCCTGGTAAGCTGCCGAGCTGCCATCCACCTATGTTGGCCTGGTAAGCTGCGGAGCTGCCGTCCACCTATGTGTCCTGATAAGCTGCCGAGCTGCCAACCACCTATGGTGGCCTGGTAAGCTGTGGAGCTGCCGGCCACCTATAGCAGCCTGGTAATCTGTAGAGCTGCCGTCCACCTATGGTGGCCTGGTATGCTGTAGAGCTACCTGCCACCTATGGTGGCCTGATAAGCTGAGGAGCTGCCGGCCACCTATGGTGGCCTGGTACGCTGCTGAGCTGCCATCCACCTATGGTGGCCGGGTAAGCTGTGGAGCTGCCGGCCACCTAAAGCAGCCTGGTAATCTGTAGAGCTGCCATCCACCTATGGTCGCCTGGTATGCTGTAGAGCTGGCGGCCACCTATGTTGGCCTGGTAAGCTGCCGAGCTGCCATCCGACTATGGTGGCCTGGTAAGCTGCCGAGCTGCCATCCACCTATGTTGGCCTGGTAAGCTGCCGAGCTGCCGTCCACCTATGTGTCCTGATAAGCTGCCGAGCTGCCAACCACCTATGGTGGCCTGGTAAGCTGTGGAGCTGCCGGCCACCTATAGCAGCCTGGTAATCTGTAGAGCTGCCGGTCACCTATGGTGGCCTGGTATGCTGTAGAGCTGCCATCCACCTATGGTGGCCGGGTAAGCTGTGGAGCTGCCGGCCACCTATAGCAGTCTGGTAATCTGTAGAGCTGCCGGTCACCTATGGTTGCCTGGTATGCTGTAGAGCTGCCATCCGCCTATGGTCGCCTGGTATGCTGTAGAGCTGGCGGCCACCTATGTTGGCCTGGTAAGCTGCCGAGCTGCCGTCCACCTATGTTGGCCTGGTAAGCTGCCGAGCTGCCATCCACCTATGATGGCCCGGTAAGCTGCCGAGCTGCCATCCACCTATGGTGGCCTGGTAAGCTCTGGAGCTGGCGGCCACCTATGTTGGCCTGGTAAGCTGCCGAGCTGCCATCCACCTATGGTGGCCTGGTAAGCTGTGGAGCTGCCGGCCACCTATAGCAGCCTGGTAATCTGTAGAGCTGCCGGTCACCTATGGTGGCCTGGTATGCTGTAGAGCTGGCGGCCACCTATGGTGGCCAGGTAAGCTGCCGAGCTGCCATCCACCTATGGTGGCCGGGTAAGCTGTGGAGCTGCCGTCCACCTATAGCAGCCTGGTAATCTGTAGAGCTGCCGGTCACCCATGGTGGCCTGGTATGCTGTAGAGCTGCCGTCCACCTATGGTGGCCTGGTATGCTGTAGAGCTGGCGGCCACCTATGTTGGCCTGGTAAGCTGCCGAGCTGCCGTCCACCTATGTTGGCCTGGTAAGCTGCCGAGCTGCCATCCACCTATGATGGCCCGGTAAGCTGCCGAGCTTCCATCCACCTATGGTGGCCTGGTAAGCTGTGGAGCTGGCGGCCACCTATGTTGGCCTGGTAAGCTGCCGAGCTGCCATCCACCTATGGTGGCCTGGTAAGCTGTGGAGCTGCCGGCCACCTATAGCAGCCTGGTAATCTGTAGAGCTGCCGGTCACCTATGGTGGCCTGGTATGCTGTAGAGCTGGCGGCCACCTATGGTGGCCAGGTAAGCTGCCGAGCTGCCATCCACCTATGGTGGCCGGGTAAGCTGTGGAGCTGCCGGCCACCTATAGCAGCCTGGTAATCTGTAGAGCTGCCGGTCAATTATGGTGGCCGTGTAAGCTGTGGAGCTGCCGGCCACCTATAGCAGCCTGGTAATCTGTAGAGCTGCCATCCACCTATGGTCGCCTGGTATGCTGTAGAGCTGGCGGCCACCTATGTTGGCCTGGTAAGCTGCCGAGCTGCCATCCACCTATGGTGGCCTGGTAAGCTGCCGAGCTGCCATCCACCTATGTTGGCCTGGTAAGCTGCCGAGCTGCCGTCCACCTATGTTGGCCTGGTAAGCTGCCGAGCTGCCATCCACCTATGATGGCCCGGTAATTTGCCGAGCTGCCATCCACCTATGTTGGCCTGGTAAGATGCCGAGCTGCCGGCCACCTATGTGTCCTGGTAAGCTGCCGAGCTGCCAACCACCTATGGTGGCCTGGTAAGCGGTGGAGCTGACGGCCACCTATAGCAGCCTGGTAATCTGTAGAGCTGCCGTCCACCTATGGTGGCCTGGTATGCTGTAGAGCTGGCGGCCACCTATGGTGGCCTGGTAAGCTGCCGAGCTGCCATCCACCTATGGTGGCCTGGTAAGCTGTGGAGCTGCCGGCCACCTATAGCAGCCTGGTAATCTGTAGAGCTGCCGTCCACCTATGGTGGCCTGGTATGCTGTAGAGCTGGCGGCCACCTATAGTGGCCTGGTAAGCTGCCGAGCTGCCATCCACCTATGGTGGCCGGGTAAGCTGTGGAGCTGCCGACCACTTATAGCAGCCTGGTAATCTGTAGAGCTGCCGGTCACCTATGGTGGCCTGATATGCTGTAGAGCTGGCGGCCACCTATGGTGGCCTGGTAAGCTGCCGAGCTGCCATCCACCTATGTTGGCCTGGTAAGCTGCCGAGCTGCCGTCCACCTATGTGTCCTGATAAGCTGCCGAGCTGCCAACCACCTATGGTGGCCTGGTAAGCTGTGGAGCTGCCGGCCACCTATAGCAGCCTGGTAATCTGTAGAGCTGGCGGCCACCTATGTTGGCCTGGTAAGCTGCCGAGCTGCCATCCGACTATGGTGGCCTGGTAAGCTGCCGAGCTGCCATCCACCTATGTTGGCCTGGTAAGCTGCGGAGCTGCCGTCCACCTATGTGTCCTGATAAGCTGCCGAGCTGCCAACCACCTATGGTGGCCTGGTAAGCTGTGGAGCTGCTGGCCACCTATAGCAGCCTGGTAATCTGTAGAGCTGCCGTCCACCTATGGTGGCCTGGTATGCTGTAGAGCTACCTGCCACCTATGGTGATCTGATAAGCTGAGGAGCTGCCGGCCACCTATGGTGGCCTGGTACGCTGCTGAGCTGCCATCCACCTATGGTGGCCGGGTAAGCTGTGGAGCTGCCGGCCACCTATAGCAGCCTGGTAATCTGTAGAGCTGCCGTCCACCTATGGTGGCCTGGTATGCTGTAGAGCTGGCGGCCACCTATGGTGGCCTGGTAAGCTGCCGAGCTGCCATCCACCTATGGTGGCCGGGTAAGCTGTGGAGCTGCCGGCCACCTATAGCAGCCTGGTAATCTGTAGAGCTGCCGGTCACCTATGGTGGCCTGGTATGCTGTAGAGCTGGCGGCCACCTATGGTGGCCTGGTAAGCTGCCGAGCTGCCATCCACCTATGTTGGCCTGGTAAGCTGCCGAGCTGCCGTCCACCTATGTGTCCTGATAAGCTGCCGAGCTGCCAACCACCTATGGTGGCCTGGTAAGCTGTGGAGCTGCCGGCCACCTATAGCAGCCTGGTAATCTGTAGAGCTGGCGGCCACCTATGTTGGCCCGGTAAGCTGCCGAGCTGCCATCCGACTATGGTGGCCTGGTAAGCTGCCGAGCTGCCATCCACCTATGTTGGCCTGGTAAGCTGCGGAGCTGCCGTCCACCTATGTGTCCTGATAAGCTGCCGAGCTGCCAACCACCTATGGTGGCCTGGTAAGCTGTGGAGCTGCCGGCCACCTATAGCAGCCTGGTAATCTGTAGAGCTGCCGTCCACCTATGGTGGCCTGGTATGCTGTAGAGCTACCTGCCACCTATGGTGGCCTGATAAGCTGAGGAGCTGCCGGCCACCTATGGTGGCCTGGTACGCTGCTGAGCTGCCATCCACCTATGGTGGCCGGGTAAGCTGTGGAGCTGCCGGCCACCTATAGCAGCCTGGTAATCTGTAGAGCTGCCATCCACCTATGGTCGCCTGGTATGCTGTAGAGCTGGCGGCCACCTATGTTGGCCTGGTAAGCTGCCGAGCTGCCATCCGACTATGGTGGCCTGGTAAGCTGCCGAGCTGCCATCCACCTATGTTGGCCTGGTAAGCTGCCGAGCTGCCGTCCACCTATGTGTCCTGATAAGCTGCCGAGCTGCCAACCACCTATGGTGGCCTGGTAAGCTGTGGAGCTGCCGGCCACCTATAGCAGCCTGGTAATCTGTAGAGCTGCCGGTCACCTATGGTGGCCTGGTATGCTGTAGAGCTGCCATCCACCTATGGTGGCCGGGTAAGCTGTGGAGCTGCCGGCCACCTATAGCAGTCTGGTAATCTGTAGAGCTGCCGGCCACCTATGGTCGCCTGGTATGCTGTAGAGCTGGCGGCCACCTATGGTGGCCAGGTAAGCTGCCGAGCTGCCGTCCACCTATGTTGGCCTGGTAAGCTGCCGAGCTGCCATCCACCTATGATGGCCCGGTAAGCTGCCGAGCTGCCATCCACCTATGGTGGCCTGGTAAGCTGTGGAGCTGGCGGCCACCTATGTTGGCCTGGTAAGCTGCCGAGCTGCCGTCCACCTATGTTGGCCTGGTAAGCTGCCGAGCTGCCATCCACCTATGATGGCCCGGTAAGCTGCCGAGCTGCCATCCACCTATGGTGGCCTGGTAAGCTGTGGAGCTGGCGGCCACCTATGTTGGCCTGGTAAGCTGCCGAGCTGCCATCCACCTATGGTGGCCTGGTAAGCTGTGGAGCTGCCGGCCACCTATAGCAGCCTGGTAATCTGTAGAGCTGCCGGTCACCTATGGTGGCCTGGTATGCTGTAGAGCTGCCGTCCACCTATGGTGGCCTGGTATGCTGTAGAGCTGGCGGCCACCTATGTTGGCCTGGTAAGCTGCCGAGCTGCCATCCACCTATGGTGGCCTGGTAAGCTGTGGAGCTGGCGGCCACCTATGTTGGCCTGGTAAGCTGCCGAGCTGCCATCCACCTATGTTGGCCTGGTAAGCTGCCGAGCTGCCATCCACCTATGATGGCCCGGTAAGCTGCCGAGCTGCCATCCACCTATGGTGGCCTGGTAAGCTGTGGAGCTGGCGGCCACCTATGTTGGCCTGGTAAGCTGCCGAGCTGCCATCCACCTATGGTGGCCTGGTAAGCTGTGGAGCTGCCGTCCACCTATAGCAGCCTGGTAATCTGTAGAGCTGCCGGTCACCTATGGTGGCCTGGTATGCTGTAGAGCTGCCGTCCACCTATGGTGGCCTGGTATGCTGTAGAGCTGGCGGCCACCTATGTTGGCCTGGTAAGCTGCCGAGCTGCCGTCCACCTATGTTGGCCTGGTAAGCTGCCGAGCTGCCATCCACCTATGATGGCCCGGTAAGCTGCCGAGCTGCCATCCACCTATGGTGGCCTGGTAAGCTGTGGAGCTGGCGGCCACCTATGTTGGCCTGGTAAGCTGCCGAGCTGCCATCCACCTATGGTGGCCTGGTAAGCTGTGGAGCTGCCGATCACCTATAGCAGCCTGGTAATCTGTAGAGCTGCCGGTCACCTATGGTGGCCTGGTATGCTGTAGAGCTGGCGGCCACCTATGGTGGCCAGGTAAGCTGCCGAGCTGCCATCCACCTATGGTGGCCGGGTAAGCTGTGGAGCTGCCGGCCACCTATAGCAGCCTGGTAATCTGTAGAGCTGCCGGTCACCTATGGTGGCCGTGTAAGCTGTGGAGCTGCCGGCCACCTATAGCAGCCTGGTAATCTGTAGAGCTGCCATCCACCTATGGTCGCCTGGTATGCTGTAGAGCTGGCGGCCACCTATGTTGGCCTGGTAAGCTGCCGAGCTGCCGTCCACCTATGTGTCCTGATAAGCTGCCGAGCTGCCAACCACCTATGGTGGCCTGGTAAGCTGTGGAGCTGCCGGCCACCTATAGCAGCCTGGTAATCTGTAGAGCTGCCGGTCACCTATGGTGGCCTGGTATGCTGTAGAGCTGCCATCCACCTATGGTGGCCGGGTAAGCTGTGGAGCTGCCGGCCACCTATAGCAGTCTGGTAATCTGTAGAGCTGCCGGCCACCTATGGTCGCCTGGTATGCTGTAGAGCTGGCGGCCACCTATGGTGGCCAGGTAAGCTGCCGAGCTGCCGTCCACCTATGTTGGCCTGGTAAGCTGCCGAGCTGCCATCCACCTATGATGGCCCGGTAAGCTGCCGAGCTGCCATCCACCTATGGTGGCCTGGTAAGCTGTGGAGCTGGCGGCCACCTATGTTGGCCTGGTAAGCTGCCGAGCTGCCGTCCACCTATGTTGGCCTGGTAAGCTGCCGAGCTGCCATCCACCTATGATGGCCCGGTAAGCTGCCGAGCTGCCATCCACCTATGGTGGCCTGGTAAGCTGTGGAGCTGGCGGCCACCTATGTTGGCCTGGTAAGCTGCCGAGCTGCCATCCACCTATGGTGGCCTGGTAAGCTGTGGAGCTGCCGGCCACCTATAGCAGCCTGGTAATCTGTAGAGCTGCCGGTCACCTATGGTGGCCTGGTATGCTGTAGAGCTGCCGTCCACCTATGGTGGCCTGGTATGCTGTAGAGCTGGCGGCCACCTATGTTGGCCTGGTAAGCTGCCGAGCTGCCATCCACCTATGGTGGCCTGGTAAGCTGTGGAGCTGGCGGCCACCTATGTTGGCCTGGTAAGCTGCCGAGCTGCCATCCACCTATGTTGGCCTGGTAAGCTGCCGAGCTGCCATCCACCTATGATGGCCCGGTAAGCTGCCGAGCTGCCATCCACCTATGGTGGCCTGGTAAGCTGTGGAGCTGGCGGCCACCTATGTTGGCCTGGTAAGCTGCCGAGCTGCCATCCACCTATGGTGGCCTGGTAAGCTGTGGAGCTGCCGTCCACCTATAGCAGCCTGGTAATCTGTAGAGCTGCCGGTCACCTATGGTGGCCTGGTATGCTGTAGAGCTGCCGTCCACCTATGGTGGCCTGGTATGCTGTAGAGCTGGCGGCCACCTATGTTGGCCTGGTAAGCTGCCGAGCTGCCGTCCACCTATGTTGGCCTGGTAAGCTGCCGAGCTGCCATCCACCTATGATGGCCCGGTAAGCTGCCGAGCTGCCATCCACCTATGGTGGCCTGGTAAGCTGTGGAGCTGGCGGCCACCTATGTTGGCCTGGTAAGCTGCCGAGCTGCCATCCACCTATGGTGGCCTGGTAAGCTGTGGAGCTGCCGATCACCTATAGCAGCCTGGTAATCTGTAGAGCTGCCGGTCACCTATGGTGGCCTGGTATGCTGTAGAGCTGGCGGCCACCTATGGTGGCCAGGTAAGCTGCCGAGCTGCCATCCACCTATGGTGGCCGGGTAAGCTGTGGAGCTGCCGGCCACCTATAGCAGCCTGGTAATCTGTAGAGCTGCCGGTCACCTATGGTGGCCGTGTAAGCTGTGGAGCTGCCGGCCACCTATAGCAGCCTGGTAATCTGTAGAGCTGCCATCCACCTATGGTCGCCTGGTATGCTGTAGAGCTGGCGGCCACCTATGTTGGCCTGGTAAGCTGCCGAGCTGCCATCCACCTATGGTGGCCTGGTAAGCTGCCGAGCTGCCATCCACCTATGTTGGCCTGGTAAGCTGCCGAGCTGCCGTCCACCTATGTTGGCCTGGTAAGCTGCCGAGCTGCCATCCACCTATGATGGCCCGGTAAGCTGCCGAGCTGCCATCCACCTATGTTGGCCTGGTAAGATGCCGAGCTGCCGGCCACCTATGTGTCCTGGTAAGCTGCCGAGCTGCCAACCACCTATGGTGGCCTGGTAAGCGGTGGAGCTGACGGCCACCTATAGCAGCCTGGTAATCTGTAGAGCTGCCGTCCACCTATGGTGGCCTGGTATGCTGTAGAGCTGGCGGCCACCTATGGTGGCCTGGTAAGCTGCCGAGCTGCCATCCACCTATGGTGGCCTGGTAAGCTGTGGAGCTGCCGGCCACCTATAGCAGCCTGGTAATCTGTAGAGCTGCCGTCCACCTATGGTGGCCTGGTATGCTGTAGAGCTGGCGGCCACCTATAGTGGCCTGGTAAGCTGCCGAGCTGCCATCCACCTATGGTGGCCGGGTAAGCTGTGGAGCTGCCGGCCACCTATAGCAGCCTGGTAATCTGTAGAGCTGCCGGTCACCTATGGTGGCCGTGTAAGCTGTGGGGCTGCCGGCCACCTATAGCAGCCTGGTAATCTGTAGAGCTGCCATCCACCTATGGTGGCCTGGTATGCTGTAGAGCTGGCGGCCACCTATGTTGGCCTGGTAAGCTGCCGAGCTGCCATCCACCTATGGTGGCCTGGTAAGCTGCCGAGCTGCCATCCACCTATGGTGGCCTGGTAAGCTGTGGAGCTGCCGGCCACCTATAGCAGCCTGGTAATCTGTAGAGCTGCCGGTCACCTATGGTGGCCTGGTATGCTGTAGAGCTGGCGGCCACCTATGGTGGCCTGGTAAGCTGCCGAGCTGCCATCCACCTATGTTGGCCTGGTAAGCTGCCGAGCTGCCGTCCACCTATGTGTCCTGATAAGCTGCCGAGCTGCCAACCACCTATGGTGGCCTGGTAAGCTGTGGAGCTGCCGGCCACCTATAGCAGCCTGGTAATCTGTAGAGCTGGCGGCCACCTATGTTGGCCTGGTAAGCTGCCGAGCTGCCATCCGACTATGGTGGCCTGGTAAGCTGCCGAGCTGCCATCCACCTATGTTGGCCTGGTAAGCTGCGGAGCTGCCGTCCACCTATGTGTCCTGATAAGCTGCCGAGCTGCCAACCACCTATGGTGGCCTGGTAAGCTGTGGAGCTGCCGGCCACCTATAGCAGCCTGGTAATCTGTAGAGCTGCCGTCCACCTATGGTGGCCTGGTATGCTGTAGAGCTACCTGCCACCTATGGTGGCCTGATAAGCTGAGGAGCTGCCGGCCACCTATGGTGGCCTGGTACGCTGCTGAGCTGCCATCCACCTATGGTGGCCGGGTAAGCTGTGGAGCTGCCGGACACCTGTAGCAGCCTGGTAATCTGTAGAGCTGCCATCCACCTATGGTCGCCTGGTATGCTGTAGAGCTGGCGGCCACCTATGTTGGCCTGGTAAGCTGCCAAGCTGCCATCCGACTATGGTGGCCTGGTAAGCTGCCGAGCTGCCGTCCCCCTATGTGTCCTGATAAGCTGCCGAGCTGCCAACCACCTATGGTGGCCTGGTAAGCTGTGGAGCTGCCGGCCACCTATAGCAGCCTGGTAATCTGTAGAGCTGCCGGTCACCTATGGTGGCCTGGTATGCTGTAGAGCTGGCGGCCACCTATGGTGGCCAGGTAAGCTGCCGAGCTGCCATCCACCTATGGTGGCCGGGTAAGCTGTGGAGCTGCCGGCCACCTATAGCAGTCTGGTAATCTGTAGAGCTGCCGGTCACCTATGGTGGCCTGGTATGCTGTAGAGCTGCCATCCACCTATGGTCGCCTGGTATGCTGTAGAGCTGGCGGCCACCTATGTTGGCCTGGTAAGCTGCCGAGCTGCCATCCGACTATGGTGGCCTGGTAAGCTGCCGAGTTGCCATCCACCTATGTTGGCCTGGTAAGCTGCCGAGCTGCCGTCCACCTATGTGTCCTGATAAGCTGCCGAGCTGCCAACCACCTATGGTGGCCTGGTAAGCTGTGGAGCTGCCGGCCACCTATAGCAGCCTGGTAATCTGTAGAGCTGGCGGCCACCTATGTTGGCCTGGTAAGCTGCCGAGCTGCCATCCGACTATGGTGGCCTGGTAAGCTGCCGAGCTGCCATCCACCTATGTTGGCCTGGTAAGCTGCCGAGCTGCCGTCCACCTATGTGTCCTGATAAGCTGCCGAGCTGCCAACCACCTATGGTGGCCTGGTAAGCTGTGGAGCTGCCGGCCACCTATAGCAGCCTGGTAATCTGTAGAGCTACCGGTCACCTATGGTGGCCTGGTATGCTGTAGAGCTGGCGGCCACCTATGTTGGCCTGAAAAGCTGCCGAGCTGCCATCCGACTATGGTGGCCTGGTAAGCTGCCGAGCTGCCATCCACCTATGTTGGCCTGGTAAGCTGCCGAGCTGCCGTCCACCTATGTGTCCTGATAAGCTGCCGAGCAGCCAACCACCTATGGTGGCCTGGTAAGCTGTGGAGCTGCCGGCCACCTATAGCAGCCTGGTAATCTGTAGAGCTGCCGTCCACCTATGGTGGCCTGGTATGCTGTAGAGCTGGCGGCCACCTATGGTGGCCTGGTAAGCTGCCGAGCTGCCATCCACCTGTGGTGGCCGGGTAAGCTGTGGAGCTGCCGGCCACCTATAGCAGCCTGGTAGTCTGTAGAGCTGCCATCCACCTATGGTCGCCTGGTATGCTGTAGAGCTGGCGGCCACCTATGTTGGCCTGGTAAGCTGCCGAGCTGCCATCCGACTATGGTGGCCTGGTAAGCTGCCGAGCTGCCATCCACCTATGGTGGCCTGGTAAGCTGTGGAGCTGCCGGCCACCTATAGAAGCCTGGTAATCTGTAGAGCTGCCGTCCACCTATGGTGGCCTGGTATGCTGTAGAGCTGCCTGCCACCTATGGTGGCCTGATAAGCTGAGGAGCTGGCGGCCACCTATGTTGGCCTGGTAAGCTGCCGAGCTGCCATCCACCTATGATGGCCCGGTAAGCTGCCGAGCTGCCATCCACTTATGTTGGCCTGGTAAGATGCCGAGCTGCCGGCCACCTATGTGTCCTGGTAAGCTGACGAGCTGCCAACCACCTATGGTGGCATGGTAAGCGGTGGAGCTGACGGCCACCTATAGCAGCCTGGTAATCTGTAGAGCTGCCGTCCACCTATGGTGGCCTGGTATGCTGTAGAGCTGGCGGCCACCTATGGTGGCCTAGTAAGCTGCCGAGCTGCCATCCACCTATGGTGGCCTGGTAATCTATAGAGCTGCCGGCCACCTATGTGGCCGGATAAGCTGTAGGGCTGCCTGCCACCTAAGGTGGCCTGGTAAGCTGCCGAGCTGCCATCCACCTATGGTAGCCTGGTAACCAATAGAGCAGCCGGCCACCTATGTGGCCTGATAAGCTGAGGAGCTGCCGGCCACCTATGGTGGCCTGGTACGCTGCTGAGCTGCCATCCACCTATGGTGGCCGGGTAAGCTGTGGAGCTGCCGGCCACCTATAGCAGCCTGGTAATCTGTAGAGCTGCCATCCACCTATGGTCGCCTGGTATACTGTAGAGCTGGCGGCCACCTATGTTGGCCTGATAAGCTGCCGAGCTGCCATCCGACTATGGTGGCCTGGTAAGCTGGCGAGCTGCCATCCACCTATGTTGGCCTGGTAAGCTGCCGAGCTGCCGTCCACCTATGTGTCCTGATAAGCTGCCGAGCTGCCATCCACCTATTGTGCCCTGGTAAGCTTTGTAGCTGCCGGCCACCTATAGCATCCTGGTAATCTGTAGAGCTGCCGGTCACCTATGGTGGCCTGGTAAGCTGTAGAGCTGATGGCCACCCGTATTGGCTTGGTACTCCGTAGAGCCGCCGACCACCCATGGTAGCCTGATAAGCTGTAGAGCTGCCTGCCACCTATGGTGGCCTGGTAAGCTGCTGAGCTGCCATCCACCTATGGTTGCCTGGTAAGCTGCCGAGCTGCCATCCACTTATGTTGGCCTGGTAAGATGCCGAGCTGCCGGCCACCTATGTGTCCTGGTAAGCTGCCGAGCTGCCAACCACCTATGGTGGCCTGGTAAGCGGTGGAGCTGACGGCCACCTATAGCAGCCTGGTAATCTGTAGAGCTGCCGTCCACCTATGGTGGCCTGGTATGCTGTAGAGCTGGCGGCCACCTATGGTGGCCTGGTAAGCTGCCGAGCTGCCATCCACCTATGGTGGCCTGGTAGGCTGTGGAGCTGCCGGCCACCTATAGCAGCCTGGTAATCTGTAGAGCTGCCGGTCACCTATGGTGGCCTGGTATGCTGTAGAGCTGGCGGCCACCTATGGTGGCCTGGTAAGCTGCCGAGCTGCCATCCACCTATGTTGGCCTGGTAAGCTGCCGAGCTGCCGTCCACCTATGTGTCCTGATAAGCTGCCGAGCTGCCAACCACCTATGGTGGCCTGGTAAGCTGTGGAGCTGCCGGCCACCTATAGCAGCCTGGTAATCTGTAGAGCTGCCGTCCACCTATGGTGGCCTGGTATGCTGTAGAGCTGGCGGCCACCTATGGTGGCCTGGTAAGCTGCCGAGCTGCCGGCCACCTATGGTGGCCTGGTACGCTGCTGAGCTGCCATCCACCTATGGTGGCCTGGTAAGCTGCCGAGCTGCCATCCACCTATGGTGGCCTGGTAAGCTGCCGAGCTGCCATCCACCTATGATGGCCCGGTAAGCTGCCGAGCAGCCATCCACCTATGTTGGCCTGGTAAGATGCCGAGCTGCCGGCCACCTATGTGTCCTGGTAAGCTGCCGAGCTGCCAACCACCTATGGTGGCCTGGTAAGCGGTGGAGCTGACGGCCACCTATAGCAGCCTGGTAATCTGTAGAGCTGCCGTCCACCTATGGTGGCCTGGTATGCTGTAGAGCTGGCGGCCACCTATGGTGGCCTGGTAAGCTGCCGAGCTGCCATCCACCTATGGTGGCCTGGTAAGCTGTGGAGCTGCCGGCCACCTATAGCAGCCTGGTAATCTGTAGAGCTGCCGTCCACCTATGGTGGCCTGGTATGCTGTAGAGCTGGCGGCCACCTATAGTGGCCTGGTAAGCTGCCGAGCTGCCATCCACCTGTGGTGGCCGGGTAAGCTGTGGAGCTGCCGGCCACCTATAGCAGCCTGGTAATCTGTAGAGCTGCCGGTCACCTATGGTGGCCGTGTAAGCTGTGGAGCTGCCGGCCACCTATAGCAGCCTGGTAATCTGTAGAGCTGCCATCCACCTATGGTGGCCTGGTATGCTGTAGAGCTGGCGGCCACCTATGTTGGCCTGGTAAGCTGCCGAGCTGCCATCCACCTATGGTGGCCTGGTAAGCTGCCGAGCTGCCATCCACCTATGGTGGCCTGGTAAGCTGTGGAGCTGCCGGCCACCTATAGCAGCCTGGTAATCTGTAGAGCTGCCGGTCACCTATGGTGGCCTGGTATGCTGTAGAGCTGGCGGCCACCTATGGTGGCCTGGTAAGCTGCCGAGCTGCCATCCACCTATGTTGGCCTGGTAAGCTGCCGAGCTGCCGTCCACCTATGTGTCCTGATAAGCTGCCGAGCTGCCAACCACCTATGGTGGCCTGGTAAGCTGTGGAGCTGCCGGCCACCTATAGCAGCCTGGTAATCTGTAGAGCTGGCGGCCACCTATGTTGGCCTGGTAAGCTGCCGAGCTGCCATCCGACTATGGTGGCCTGGTAAGCTGCCGAGCTGCCATCCACCTATGTTGGCCTGGTAAGCTGCGGAGCTGCCGTCCACCTATGTGTCCTGATAAGCTGCCGAGCTGCCAACCACCTATGGTGGCCTGGTAAGCTGTGGAGCTGCCGGCCACCTATAGCAGCCTGGTAATCTGTAGAGCTGCCGTCCACCTATGGTGGCCTGGTATGCTGTAGAGCTACCTGCCACCTATGGTGGCCTGATAAGCTGAGGAGCTGCCGGCCACCTATGGTGGCCTGGTACGCTGCTGAGCTGCCATCCACCTATGATGGCCGGGTAAGCTGTGGAGCTGCCGGACACCTGTAGCAGCCTGGTAATCTGTAGAGCTGCCATCCACCTATGGTCGCCTGGTATGCTGTAGAGCTGGCGGCCACCTATGTTGGCCTGGTAAGCTGCCAAGCTGCCATCCGACTATGGTGGCCTGGTAAGCTGCCGAGCTGCCGTCCACCTATGTGTCCTGATAAGCTGCCGAGCTGCCAACCACCTATGGTGGCCTGGTAAGCTGTGGAGCTGCCGGCCACCTATAGCAGCCTGGTAATCTGTAGAGCTGCCGGTCACCTATGGTGGCCTGGTATGCTGTAGAGCTGGCGGCCACCTATGGTGGCCAGGTAAGCTGCCGAGCTGCCATCCACCTATGGTGGCCGGGTAAGCTGTGGAGCTGCCGGCCACCTATAGCAGTCTGGTAATCTGTAGAGCTGCCGGTCACCTATGGTGGCCTGGTATGCTGTAGAGCTGCCATCCACCTATGGTCGCCTGGTATGCTGTAGAGCTGGCGGCCACCTATGTTGGCCTGGTAAGCTGCCGAGCTGCCATCCGACTATGGTGGCCTGGTAAGCTGCCGAGTTGCCATCCACCTATGTTGGCCTGGTAAGCTGCCGAGCTGCCGTCCACCTATGTGTCCTGATAAGCTGCCGAGCTGCCAACCACCTATGGTGGCCTGGTAAGCTGTGGAGCTGTGGGCCACCTATAGCAGCCTGGTAATCTGTAGAGCTGGCGGCCACCTATGTTGGCCTGGTAAGCTGCCGAGCTGCCATCCGACTATGGTGGCCTGGTAAGCTGCCGAGCTGCCATCCACCTATGTTGGCCTGGTAAGCTGCCGAGCTGCCGTCCACCTATGTGTCCTGATAAGCTGCCGAGCTGCCAACCACCTATGGTGGCCTGGTAAGCTGTGGAGCTGCCGGCCACCTATAGCAGCCTGGTAATCTGTAGAGCTACCGGTCACCTATGGTGGCCTGGTATGCTGTAGAGCTGGCGGCCACCTATGTTGGCCTGAAAAGCTGCCGAGCTGCCATCCGACTATGGTGGCCTGGTAAGCTGCCGAGCTGCCATCCACCTATGTTGGCCTGGTAAGCTGCCGAGCTGCCGTCCACCTATGTGTCCTGATAAGCTGCCGAGCAGCCAACCACCTATGGTGGCCTGGTAAGCTGTGGAGCTGCCGGCCACCTATAGCAGCCTGGTAATCTGTAGAGCTGCCGTCCACCTATGGTGGCCTGGTATGCTGTAGAGCTGGCGGCCACCTATGGTGGCCTGGTAAGCTGCCGAGCTGCCATCCACCTGTGGTGGCCGGGTAAGCTGTGGAGCTGCCGGCCACCTATAGCAGCCTGGTAATCTGTAGAGCTGCCATCCACCTATGGTCGCCTGGTATGCTGTAGAGCTGGCGGCCACCTATGTTGGCCTGGTAAGCTGCCGAGCTGCCATCCGACTATGGTGGCCTGGTAAGCTGCCGAGCTGCCATCCACCTATGGTGGCCTGGTGATCTGTAGAGCTGCCGTCCACCTATGGTGGCCTGGTATGCTGTAAAGCTGCCTGCCACCTATGGTGGCCTGATAAGCTGAGGAGCTGGCGGCCACCTATGTTGGCCTGGTAAGCTGCCGAGCTGCCATCCACCTATGATGGCCCGGTAAGCTGCCGAGCTGCCATCCACTTATGTTGGCCTGGTAAGATGCCGAGCTGCCGGCCACCTATGTGTCCTGGTAAGCTGCCGAGCTGCCAACCACCTATGGTGGCCTGGTAAGCGGTGGAGCTGACGGCCACCTATAGCAGCCTGGTAATCTGTAGAGCTGCCGTCCACCTATGGTGGCCTGGTATGCTGTAGAGCTGGCGGCCACCTATGGTGGCCTAGTAAGCTGCCGAGCTGCCATCCACCTATGGTGGCCTGGTAATCTATAGAGCTGCCGGCCACCTATGTGGCCGGATAAGCTGTAGGGCTGCCTGCCACCTAAGGTGGCCTGGTAAGCTGCCGAGCTGCCATCCACCTATGGTAGCCTGGTAACCAATAGAGCAGCCGGCCACCTATGTGGCCTGATAAGCTGAGGAGCTGCCGGCCACCTATGGTGGCCTGGTACGCTGCTGAGCTGCCATCCACCTATGGTGGCCGGGTAAGCTGTGGAGCTGCCGGCCACCTATAGCAGCCTGGTAATCTGTAGAGCTGCCATCCACCTATGGTCGCCTGGTATACTGTAGAGCTGGCGGCCACCTATGTTGGCCTGGTAAGCTGCCGAGCTGCCATCCGACTATGGTGGCCTGGTAAGCTGCCGAGCTGCCATCCACCTATGTTGGCCTGGTAAGCTTTGTAGCTGCCGGCCACCTATAGCATCCTGGTAATCTGTAGAGCTGCCGGTCACCTATGGTGGCCTGGTAAGCTGTAGAGCTGATGGCCACCCGTATTGGCTTGGTACTCCGTAGAGCCGCCGACCACCCATGGTAGCCTGATAAGCTGTAGAGCTGCCTGCCACCTATGGTGGCCTGGTAAGCTGCCGAGCTGCCATCCACCTATGGTTGCCTGGTAAGCTGCTGAGCTGCCATCCACCTATAGTGGCCTGGTAATCTGTAGAGCTGGCGGCCACCTATGGTGGCCTGGTAAGCTGCCGAGCTGCCATCCACCTATGATGGCCCGGTAAGCTGCCGAGCTGCCATCCACTTATGTTGGCCTGGTAAGATGCCGAGCTGCCGGCCACCTATGTGTCCTGGTAAGCTGCCGAGCTGCCAACCACCTATGGTGGCCTGGTAAGCGGTGGAGCTGACGGCCACCTATAGCAGCCTGGTAATCTGTAGAGCTGCCGTCCACCTATGGTGGCCTGGTATGCTGTAGAGCTGGCGGCCACCTATGGTGGCCTGGTAAGCTGCCGAGCTGCCATCCACCTATGGTGGCCTGGTAGGCTGTGGAGCTGCCGGCCACCTATAGCAGCCTGGTAATCTGTAGAGCTGCCGGTCACCTATGGTGGCCTGGTATGCTGTAGAGCTGGCGGCCACCTATGGTGGCCTGGTAAGCTGCCGAGCTGCCATCCACCTATGTTGGCCTGGTAAGCTGCCGAGCTGCCGTCCACCTATGTGTCCTGATAAGCTGCCGAGCTGCCAACCACCTATGGTGGCCTGGTAAGCTGTGGAGCTGCCGGCCACCTATAGCAGCCTGGTAATCTGTAGAGCTGCCGTCCACCTATGGTGGCCTGGTATGCTGTAGAGCTGGCGGCCACCTATGGTGGCCTGGTAAGCTGCCGAGCTGCCGGCCACCTATGGTGGCCTGGTACGCTGCTGAGCTGCCATCCACCTATGGTGGCCTGGTAAGCTGCCGAGCTGCCATCCACCTATGGTGGCCTGGTGACCTGTAAAGCTTCCTGCCACCTATGGTGGCTTGGAAAACCTGTAGAGCTGCCTGCCACCTATGGCGGCCTGGTAAGCTGCTGAGTTGCCATCCACCTATGGTGGCCTGGTAAGCTGCCGAGCTGCCATCCACCTAAGGTGGCCTGGTGATCTGTAGAGCTGCCGTCCACCTATGGTGGCCTGGTATGCTGTAGAGCTGCCTGCCACCTATGGTGGCCTGATAAGCTGAGGAGCTGCCGGCCACCTATGGTGGCCTGGTACGCTGCTGAGCTGCCATCCACCTATGGTGGGCTGGTAGGCTGCCGAGCTGCCATCTACCTATGGTGGCCCGGTAAGCTGCGGTGCTGCCATCCACCTATGTTGGCCTGGTAAGATGCCGAGCTGCGGGCCACCTATGTGTCCTGGTAAGCTGCCGAGCTGCCAACCACCTATGGTGGCCTGGTAAGCGGTGGAGCTGACGGCCACCTATGGTGGCCTGGTAAGCTGCCGAGCTGCCTTCCACCTATGGTGGCCTGGTAAGCTGCCGAGCTGCCGAGCTGCCGGCCGCCTATGTGGCCTGGTAAGCTGCCGAGCTGCCAACCACCTATGGTGGCCTGGTAAGCTGCCGAACTGCCAACCACCTATGGTGGCCTGTTAACCTGTAGAGCTGCCTGCCACCTATGGTGGCCTGGTAAGCTGTAGAGCTGCCTGTCACCTATGGTGGCCTTGTAATGTGTAGAGCTGCCGGCCACCTATAGCAGCCTGGTAATCAGTAGAGTTGCCGGCCGTCTATGGTGACCTGGTAAGCTGTAGAGCTGGCGGCCACCTATGGTGGCCTGGTAAGCTGCCGAGTTGCTATCCACCTATGGTGGCCTGGTAAGCTGTGGAGCTGCCGGTCCCCTATAGCAGCCTGGTAATCTGTAGAGCTGCCGGTCACCTATGGTGGCCTGGTAAGCTGCCGAGCTGCCATCCACCTATGGTGCCCTGGTAAGCTGTGTAGCTGCCGGCCACCTATAGCATCCTGGTAATCTGTAGAGCTGCCGGTCACCTATGGTGGCCTGGTAAGCAGACGAGCTGCCATCCAATTTTGGTGGCCTGGTAAGCTGTAGAGCTGATGGCCACCCGTATTGGCTTGGTACTCCGTAGAGCCGCCGACCACCCATGGTAGCCTGATAAGCTGTAGAGCTGCCTGCCGTCTATGGTGGCCTGGTAAGCTGCCGAGCTGCCATCCACCTATGATGGCCCGGTAAGCTGCCGAGCTGCCATCCACCTATGTTGGCCTGGTAAGATGCCGACCTGCCGGCCACCTATGTGTCCTGGTAAGCTGCCGAGCTGCCAACCACCTATGGTGGCCTGGTAAGCGGTGGAGCTGACGGCCACCTATAGCAGCCTGGTAATCTGTAGAGCTGCCGTCCACCTATGGTGGCCTGGTATGCTGTAGAGCTGGCGGCCACCTATGGTGGCCTGGTAAGCTGCCGAGCTGCCATCCACCTATGGTGGCCTGGTAAGCTGTGGAGCTGCCGGCCACCTATAGCAGCCTGGTAATCTGTAGAGCTGCCGTCCACCTATGGTGGCCCGGTATGCTGTAGAGCTGGCGACCACCTATGGTGGCCTGGTAAGCTGCCGAGCTGCCATCCACATATGGTGGCCTGGTATGCTGTAGAGCTGCCTGCCACCTATGGTGGCCTGATAAGCTGAGGAGCTGCCGGCCACCTATGGTGGCCTGGTACGCTGCTGAGCTGCCATCCACCTATGGTGGCCTGGTAAGCTGCCGAGCTGCCATCTACCTATGTTGGCCTGGTAAGCTGCCGAGCTGCCGTCCACCTATGTGTCCTGATAAGCTGCCGAGCTGATGGCCACCCGTATTGGCTTGGTACTACGTGGAGCCGCCCACCACCCATGGTAGCCGGATAAGCTGTAGAGCTGCCTGCCACCTATGGTGGCCTGATAAGCTGAGGAGCTTCCGGCCACCTATGGTGGCCTGGTACGCTGCTGAGCTGCCATCCACCTATGATGGCCCGGTAAGCTGCCGAGCTGCCATCCACCTATGTTGGCCTGGTAAGATGCCGAGCTGCGGGCCACCTATGTGTCCTGGTAAGCTGCCGAGCTGCCAACCACCTATGGTGGCCTGGTAAGCGGTGGAGCTGACGGCCACCTATAGCAGCCTGGTAATCTGTAGAGCTGCCGTCCACCTATGGTGGCCTGGTATGCTGTAGAGCTGCCTGCCACCTATGGTGGCCTGGTAAGCTGCCGAGCTGCCATCCACCTATGGTTGCCTGGTAAGTTGCTGAGCTGCCATCCACCTATGGTGGCCTGGTAAGCTGTAGAGCTGGCGGCCACCTATGTTGGCCTGGTAAGCTGCCGAGCTGCCATCCACCTATGATGGCCCGGTAAGCTGCCGAGCTGCCATCCACCTATGTTGGCCTGGTAAGATGCCGAGCTGCGGGCCACCTATGTATGTGTCCTGGTAAGCTGCCGAGCTGCCAACCACCTATGGTGGCCTGGTAAGCGGTGGAGCTGACGGCCACCTATAGCAGCCTGGTAATCTGTAGAGCTGCCGTCCACCTATGGTGGCCTGGTATGCTGTAGAGCTGCCTGCCACCTATGGTGGCCTGATAAGCTGAGGAGCTTCCGGCCACCTATGGTGGCCTGGTACGCTGCTGAGCTGCCATCCACCTATGGTGGCCTGGTAAGCTGCCGAGCTGCCATCCACCTATGGTGGCCTGGTAACCTGTAAGGCTGCCTGCCACCTATTGTGGCCTGGTAACCTGTAGAGCTGCCTGCCACCTATGGCGGCCTGGTAAGCTGCTGAGTTGCCATCCACCTATGGTGGCCTGGTAAGCTGCCGAGCTGCCGGCCACCTATGTGGCCTGATATGCTGTAGAGCTGCCTGCCATGTAAGGTGACCTGGTAAGTTGCCGAGCTGCCAACCACCTATTGTGGCCTGGTAACCTGTAGAGCTGCCTACCACCTATGGCGGCCTGGTAAGCTGCTGAGTTGCCATCCACCTATGGTGGCCTGGTAAGCTGCCGAGCTGACATCCACCTATGGTGGCCTGGTGATCTGTAGAGCTGCCATCCACCTATGGTGGCCTGGTATGCTGTAGAGCTGGCGGCCACCTATGGTGGCCTGGTAAGCTGCCGAGCTGCCACCCACCTATGGTGGCCTGGTAACCTGTGGAGCTGCCATCCACTTATGTTGGCCTGGTAAGCTGCCGAGCTGCCAACCCCTATGGTGGCTTGGTAAGCTGCGGAGCTGCCCGCCACCTATAGCAGCCTGGTAATCTGTAGAGCTGCCGGCCACCCATGGTGGCCTGGTAAGCTGCCGAGCTGACGGCTACCTATGTGGCCTGATATCCTGTAGAGCTGCTTGCCATTTAAAGTGACCTGGTAAGCTGTCAACCACCTATGGTGGCGTGGTAAGCTGCCAAGCTGCCTTCCACCTATGGTGGCCTGGTAAGCTGCCGAGCTGCCAACCACCTATGGGGGCCTAGTAAGCTGTGGAGCTGCCGGCCACCTATAGCAACCTGGTAATCTGTAGACCTGCCATCGACCTATGTTGGCCTGGTAAGCTGCCGAGCTGCCGGCCACCTATGTGGCCTGATATGCTGTAGAGCTGCCTGCCATGTAAGGTGACCTGGTAAGTTGCCGAGCTGCTAACCACCTATGGTGGCCTGGTATGCTGTAGAGCTGCCCGCCACCTATGGTGGCCTTGTAAGCTGCCGAGCTGCTATCCACCCATGTTGGCCTGGTAAGCTGCCGAGCTGCCGGCCACCTATGGGGCCTGGTAAGCTGCCGAGCTGCCAACCACCTATGGTGGCCTGGTAAGCTGTGGAGCTGCCGGCCACCTATAGCAGCCTGGTAATCTGTAGAGCTGCCGTCCACCTATGGTGGCCTGGTATGCTGTAGAGCTGCCCGCCACCTATGGTGGCCTTGTAAGCTGCCGAGCTGCTATCCACCAATGGTGGCCTGGTAACCTGTGGAGCTGCCTGCAACCTATGGTGGCCTGGTAAGCTGCCGAGCTGCCATCCACCTATGGTGGCCTGGTAAGCTGCCGAGCTGCCTTCCACCTATGGTGGCCTGGTAAGCTGCCGAGCTGCCGAGCTGCCGGCCGCCTATGTGGCCTGGTAAGCTGTGGAGCTGCCGGCCACCTATAGCAGCCTGGTAATCTGTAGAGCTGCCGACCACCTATGGTGGCCTGGTATGCTGTAGAGCTGCCCGCCACCTATGGTGGAATTGTAAGCTGCCAAGCTGCTATCCACCTATGGTGGCCTGGTAACCTGTGGAGCTGCCTGCAACCTCTGGTGGCCTGGTAAGCTGCCGAGCTGCCATCCACCTATGATGGCCTGGTAAGCTGCCGAGCTGCCTTCCACCTATGGTGGCCTGGTAAGCTGCCGAGCTGCCGAGCTGCCGGCCGCCTTTGTGGCCTGGTAAGCTGCCGAGCTGCCAACCACCTATGGTGGCCTGGTAAGCTGCCGAACTGCCAACCACCTATGGTGGCCTGTTAACCTGTAGAGCTGTCTGCCACCTATGGTGGCCTGGTAAGCTGTAGAGCTGCCTGTCACCTATGGTGGCCTTGTAATGTGTAGAGCTGCCGGCCACCTATAGCAGCCTGGTAATCAGTAGAGCTGCCGGCCGCCTATGGTGACCTGGTAAGCTGTAGAGCTGGCGGCCACCTATGGTGGCCTGGTAAGCTGCCGAGCTGCCATCCACCTATGGTTACCTGGTAACCTGTGGTGCTCCCTGCCACCTATGGTGGCCTGGTAAGCTGCCGAGCTGCCTTCCACCTATGGTAGCCTGGTAAGCTGCCGAGTTGCTATCCACCTATGGTGGCCTGGTAAGCTGTGGAGCTGCCATCCACCTATGGGTGCCTGGTAAGCTGCTGAGCTGCCATCCACCTATGGTGGCCTGGTAAGCTGCCGAGCTGCCATCCACCTATGGTGGCCTGGAAACCTGTAAAGCTGCCTGCCACCTATGGTGGCCTGGTAACCTGTAGAGCTGCCTGCAACCTATGGCGGCCTGGTAAGCTGCTGAGTTGCCATCCACCTATGGTGGCCTGGTAACCTGTAGAGCTGCCTGACACCTATGTTGGCCTGGTAAGCTGTAGAGCTGACTGTCACCTATGGTGGCCTTGTAATGTGTAGAGCTGCCGGCCACCTATAGCAGCCTGGTAATCTGTAGAGCTGCCATCGACCTATGTTGGCCTGGTAAGCTGCCGAGCTGCCGGCCACCTATGTGGCCTGATATGCTGTAGTGCTGCCTGCCATGTAAGGTGACCTGGTAAGCTGCTGAGATGCCATCCACCTATGGTGGCCTGGTAACCTGTGGAGCTCCCTGCCACCTATGGTGGCCTGGTAAGCTGCCGAGCTGCCTTCCACCTATGGTGGCCTGGTAAGCTGCCGAGTTGGTATCCACCTATGGTGGCCTGGTAAGCTGTGGAGCTGCCGGTCCCCTATAGCAGCCTGGTAATCTGTAGAGCTGCCGGTCACCTTTTTTTTTTTTTTTTTTTTTTTTTAAATATGGGGCTAGTGCTACTCTTAGCAATATGGCACTGCGACCTTTGCAGATCTATTGTGCCTGCTAGCCGATTAGCCGAGTAGCCTCTCAACCTCTATAATGAAGCTGAGAATGCTTCTCGTAGGAGCCAGGGTGATCCCCTCAGGAGTCACAACTTCACTGAGAAGGATGCGCTTCCTAAGATGGCAGAGTGCAGGACACTCACACAGTATGTGTTCTGCCGTCTCATCGTCCTCTAGACAGAGCCGACACTCAGTTTCCGACGAGAGACTAATTTTATTTAGATGATATCTCAGACCGCAGTGTCCCGTTAGGTAGCTGACCAGTCTTCTGATATCCCCTCTATTGAGCTTAAGTATGTCAATAGCGTGTTTGTTCAGGGGTCGTACAAGTCGTTTAGATTGACGAAGTCCCCGAACACTGTTCCAGAAGGACAGGTGTTGCGATTTTTCCCACTTGTCTAGGAGGTGATTTATCTTAGACCTGGGAATGCCGCAGAAAGGTTCCGGACCTATGTATTTGTCGCTGGAACCTTTTCTAGCAAGTTGGTCGGCAATTTCATTGCCCTTAATACCTTTATGTCCTGGCACCCACCAAAGTTTAACATTGTTTCTTTTGGCGAGCTCTTGCAGGGCGTCATGGCATTCCTTGACAGTTTTCGAGTTCGTGCTGTACGAACTCAGTGCTTTAAGCGCTGCTTGGCTATCAGAGAGTATGTTTATAGTTACTCCTCTGATGCCGGTCTCGAGATTTACGTTGACGCATGTTAGGATGGCATGCAATTCAGCTTGGAAGACGCTGGGACTTACTCCCAGGGCCTTCGAGATTTTACGTTTTGGTCCAAAGATGCCGGCGCCAACGCCAGAAGCCATCTTGGAGCCATCCGTGTACCACCTAAGGCCTTTGACATTCAGCAGGGGGTCACTATTTTCCCATGCTGAGCGATTTGGGATCAGTACCTCAAATCTTTTGTCAAAGGTGAAGGTGTGTGGCAATGCGTCCGAGACCGTAGTAATCATATCCAGCTCGGGCAAGTGTTGTAGTATGGACATGTGGCCTGCGGGTCTACATGGCATATTTGTTTCCGAGCAGAGGATTCTGATTGCACTGCGTAATGCCACCTTTTTGATAAAAAGGTGCAGTGGAACGAGTCCAATGAGTGCTTCTTGTGCTGCCGTAGGGCAGGACGGCATGGCGCCTGTGATGCCGAGACACGCTAGTCTCTGAAGGCGTTGAAGCTTAGTAATAGTAGTTTTTTGTTCAACTTTTGTCCACCATACGGTGGACCCGTAGGTAACGATAGGCCTTACTATCGCGGTATATATCCAGTGGACCACCTTAGGTTTGAGCCCCCAGGTTTTACCGTAGGTGCGTCGGCAGGCCCACATGGCCTTAGTCGCTTTCATGAGTTTATTTTTCATGTTGGAGTTCCAGTTGAGTTTGCGGTCTAGGTCAATACCTAGATATTTTACCTCCTCTGAAAATCCTATGTGTGTTCCATTTAGAGAGATTGAGCAGGGTTGTACCTTTCTTCTCTTTGTAAATGGGACTAAGATTGTCTTATTTGGGTTAATAGATAACCCCTCTCTGCCACACCAGTCAGAGATGAATTGGAGCGCAAGTTGCATGCGCTCACAGGCAGTGACCTCGCACTTGCCTGTAACAATGACTACTAGGTCATCAGCATATCCGATGACCTCGTAGCCCCGAGTGGTCAGCTTGCGTAATAGATCGTCGATGACTATCGACCAAAGCAGTGGTGAGAGGACTCCCCCTTGTGGGCATCCTCTGACCGCCGATACTGTCACTGAGACCTCTCCGCATGTGGCCGATATGATACGGCTATTCAGCATCGCCCTAATCCAGTGATTAGTGGGATGGTCCACACCCCTGCAGGATAGTGCAGTGGTGATCGAGTCATAGCCAGTATTATCAAAGGCCCCCTCTATATCGAGGAAGGCGCAGATTGCGATCTCCTTTTGTGTGAAACTATTTTCAATGCATGTCACCAAATGGTGTAGTGCATTTTCGGTAGATCGCTCTTTGCGATATGCATACTGGTTAGAGTGCAGAGGTGCCTGTCTTTCCAGGATACCTCTAATGTGGAGCTCTATCAGTTTCTCCATTGTTTTCAAAAAGAACGAAGTCAAACTGATAGGGCGATAGGATTTAGGTTGCTCGCTTGGTTTCCCAATCTTGGGGATGAAGACAAGATTGACCTCTCTCCAAGTCCGGGGTATGTATCCCAGGTTGAAGCAAGACCTAAATAGAGCTATCAGTGATGGTAGAGTTGTATTCAAGCCTTTCTGTAGGATCGCAGGAAAGACACCATCTTTGCCTGGAGCCTTGTAGGGTTTAAATGAGCTAATTGCCCATCTAACTCTGTCAGGGCTGAATAGTCTTCCAGAGAGGCTATTTGTTCTACTATCGATGATTCCTGTGACGTTAATCTGATCGTCAGAGGACATCGAGTAGGGAGTAGAACCAGGGAAGTGCACCTCGAGCAAGGTCTCCAGGGTTTCCCTGCGGTTGACGGTAAAGGTGCCGTCTGACTTGCGAAGCAGCCCGAGCCCATTTGTGTGCTCTCGAGAGAGTGTTTTCTGGAGTCGGGCTGCAGTTGGAAGCGAGTCTATATTCTCGCAATGCTTCCTCCAAGACGTTCTCTTGGATTTCCTCAGTTCGAGGTTGTACTTAGTTAGAGCAGATCTATACTCAGTCCAACTGTTGTACCGTTTTGCTCTATTGAACAGCGATCTCACCTGCTTCCTTAGGGACTCAAGCTGACTGTTCCACCAGGGCACACAACGTTTTTTTGTAGTTGACCTAGGTGTACAGCTGTCTCTAAAGGATGAGATGAGTGCTGTATTGAGCTGGTAGGCCGCTTCGTCGATATCATCTGTCGATTTAATCGACTTAGGGAGCATGTCCTCTTTAGCGGCGAGTTGAGCTTGGAACCGAGCCCAATTCGTTCGTTTGGGCTGATATCTGGGCTCAACTTCAGTTGCCACACTAGAGATGTTAAATCTGATATGCTGATGATCAGATAGTGAGGCTTCATTGGAGACATGCCAGTCCCCAATCACATTTGAGATAAACTGGCTAGAGATAGTGAGGTCAAGCACCTCTTTTCTAACCGCGTTTATAAATGTGGGTTTGTTGCCTCTATTGGCAACGGTGAGATTATTACTAATAATAAATTCAAAAAGTGACTCACCTCGTTTGTTGGTATTGCTGCTTCCCCATTCCATATGGTGCGCGTTGGCGTCGCATCCAATTACCAGGTGGTGTTTCTTCTGGTTGCAATACCTAACCAGATCCTGGACTTCTGTAGGTGGGATTTGTTGACCGTCTCCAGGAAAGTAAGCGGAGGCGCATACAACCTCCCTTACTCCTCCATCGGTGGGAGCTTCCACAATGACGGCTACCAAGTCCCTTGTGACGAATTCTGGAATGGGGAGAAAATTTAGGTTAGTGCCGATCACACATGCGGCCCTAGGAGAAAAATCTCCTGTGGCGTAAATTAATTTACGCGACCTGTTTTGCAGGCCCATAATCTTACCTTTATGAGCCCATGGTTCTTGGATTAGCCCAATGCTGATCCTGTCGCGGTACAGTCGCAGGCTAAAGGTGTCCGAGGCACCTTTGGCATGGTGCAGGTTGCCCTGCAGCACACGCAGCCCATCCATTACTTGCGACGGTAGGCCGGATCCTTCGTTCGGTAAGGCTTGTTGTTGCCTCGCCTGAAGATTCCGACCCGATGGGAGCGATCCTCTGATCTACTTCCCATCGAAGATTCCCCTTGTTTCGTTGGGGGACGTTTCTTACCCTTGTTTGGGCGACTTTTAGTAGTCGCCGGCTCAGACGTGGCAGCGGGTTTTGGTTCGTCACATCTGGGCGTGTCTACAATAGCAGTAGGTGCAACCACCGTACTGCTAGCTGTAGGTTTTCCTACGGCAGTAGCAGGTGCAACCACCATACTGCTGGTTGTAGGTTTTTCTACTATAACAATAGGTGCAACCACCATATTGCTGGCTGTAGGTTTTCCTACCACAGTAGCAGGTGCAACCACCATACTGCTGGTTGTAGGTTTTCCTATTGCGGCAGCAGGTGCATCCACCATACTGCTGCTTGTAGGTTTTCCTACAGCGATTGGTGCTACATCCAAGGATGTTTTCGCCTGGCTTTTGACAATCATCTTTACGATTTCAAATCTGTAGGCCACTTGGCACTTAAGTTCCATCAGTCGAGCCAAGGATTTGTCACTGACTGCTAGGACTAAGTGCAGGAGGTTTTTCTCCTTATTTGACGTGCTTTGCATGACTCTCCAGTTCTTTGCGTGCAAGTCGTCATTTTGTGAGTCCAGCGTCGCCAACACCTTCGTGATGGGTAGGCCGGCGCTTTGTGGGAAGTAGCCCCGTACGATGTGCGGTTTCGGGAAAGCTTCTTCTTCCACAAGCATAATGTCAAGTCCACTTTTGTCCTTGATGGCCGTAAAATTGGTTTTCATCCAATCGGCCGTATCTGGGTTGTCACACACAAAGTATAACCACCCTGATTTGTAGGTCGATCCCCTAAAGCGAGGTTTGGGTGCTTTACCCGACAGCTCGATGGAGGTGTCGACTATAGCCTCCTGAACGGCTGCCATCTGCGCTGTAGTGAGGGGGTTCGTTCCTAAGTCCTTAGGGATGATGCCGAGTCGTATCCTCCCAGCTACACTACTGTAGCTCTTTTTGTCGACCTGGTGTTTACCGATTTTGCTGCGTTTAGCAGCCTGGTTTGGTGGAGTAGTGTCTGCGGAACGAACACGTTTCAGCTCCGGACCCTTACTCGCAGGGGTTGATTTTGCAAAAACTAGGGCTTCATCTCTAGTTTTGCCCTGCATCATAGAAGCTTTAAATCGTCGCTGCTCCGATGATTTGAGCTTGACGAAGCCACCAGGTGGTACAGGCTTTTCCTCTACGTTCCTGATGGTTTCGTTCCTACTTACACTTGGGAGTTCATCCGAGAGCATACTCACAGAATCTCCGCCAAGTGTGGTGTCAGAATCGGAGAGTGAAGACATATCTTCAGCTTTCCGTTCGGCTGCAATGCCAGCACAAGATGCCGGCATCACTTCCCACTTATTTGCCGCTGAGGACTCACAAGTCCTAGCAGGCGATGACGTTAGAGAGTCATCAGTCTCTTCAAAAGTATTTGTTTTTTCAATTGTTCCCACGAGAACACGGGAAAGAACGGTCACCTGCAGCGGAGCCCGAGACACTGCAGGAAGGCTGTATTGAAATCGGAGGTCGCCCGGTATCCGAAGTTCGCATACTAGTAGCTAAGCACCCTCTTAGCCATGCATCCGTCGGCGTATGCTGTTCCACCTTGGAGTTAGGGGAGTAGGGGAGCGATGGGTACAGAGGAAGGGGAGGGGTAGGTGGGGGGTCCGTAATTGCTTCTTAGCTTCGGGTTCCTCTAGAGATTACTCTCGAGAGTCATTACCTGTACTGAGCCTCCGTACCACGACAAGGTGAGCAATTGTCACGAAGGTGCCGGTCACCTAAGGTGGCCTGGTAAGCTGTAGAGCTGGCGGCCACCTATGGTGACCTGGTAAGCAGACGAGCTGCCATCCAATTTTGGTGGCCTGGTAAGCTGTGGAGCTGCCGGTCCCCTATAGCAGCCTGGTAATCTGTGGAGCTGCCGGTCACCTATGGTGGCCTGGTAAGCTGCCGAGCTGCCATCCACCTATGGTGCCCTGGTAAGCTGTGTAGCTGCCGGCCACCTATAGCATCCTGGTAATCTGTAGAGCTGCCGGTCACCTATGGTGGCCTGGTAAGCTGTAGAGCTGGCGGCCACCTATGGTGGCCTGGTAAGCAGACGAGCTGCCATCCATTTTTGGTGGCCTGGTAAGCTGTAGAGCTGATGGCCACCCGTATTGGCTTGGTACTCCGTAGAGCCGCCGACCACCCATGGTAGCCTGATAAGCTGTAGAGCTGCCTGCCACCTATGGTGGCCTGGTAAGCTGCCGAGCTGCCATCCACCTATGGTTGCCCGGTAAGCTGCTGAGCTGCCATCCACCTATGGTGGCCTGGTAAGCTGTAGAGCTGGCGGCCACCTATGTTAGCCTGGTAAGCTGCCGAGCTGCCATCCACCTATGATGGCCCGGTAAGCTGCCGAGCTGCCATCCACCTACGTTGGCCTGGTAAGATGCCGAGCTGCCGGCCACCTATGTGTCCTGGTAAGCTGCCGAGCTGCCAACCACCTATGGTGGCCTGGTAAGCGGTGGAGCTGACGGCCACCTATAGCAGCCTGGTAATCTGTAGAGCTGCCGTCCACCTATGGTGGCCTGGTATGCTGTAGAGCTGGCGGCCACCTATGGTGGCCTGGTAAGCTGCCGAGCTGCCATCCACTAATGGTGGCCTGGTAAGCTGTGGAGCTGCCGGCCACCTATAGCAGCCTGGTAATCTGTAGAGCTGCCGTCCACCTATGGTGGCCTGGTATGCTGTAGAGCTGGCGGCCACCTATGGTGGCCTGGTAAGCTGCCGAGCTGCCATCCACCTATGGTGGCCTGGTAAGCTGTGGAGCTGCCGGCCACCTATAGCAGCCTGGTAATCTGAAGAGCTGCCGTCCACCTATGGTGGCCTGGTATGCTGTAGAGCTGGCGGCCACCTATGTGTCCTGGTAAGCTGCCGAGCTGCCAACCACCTATGGTGGCCTGGTAAGCGGTGGAGCTGACGGCCACCTATAGCAGCCTGGTAATCAGTAGAGCTGCCGGCCACCTATGTGTCCTGATAAGCTGCCGAGCTGCCAACCACCTATGGTGGCCTGGTAAGCTGTGGAGCTGCCGGCCACCTATAGCAGCCTGGTAATCTGTAGAGATGCCATCCACCTATGGTGGCCTGGTAACCTGTTGAGCTGCCTGTCACCTATGGTGGCCTGGTAACCTGTAGAGCTGCCTGTCACCTATGGTGGCCTTGTAATGTGTAGAGCTGCCGGCCACCTATAGCAGCCTGGTAATCAGTAGAGCTGCCGGCCGCCTATGGTGACCTGTTAAGCTGTAGAGCTGGCGGCCACCTATGGTGGCCTGGTAAGCTGCCGAGCTGCCATCCACCTATGGTGGCCTGGTAACCTGTGGAGCTCCCTGCCACCTATGGTGGCCTGGTAAGCTGCCGAGCTGCCTTCCACCTATGGTGGCCTGGTAAGCTGCCGAGTTGCTATCCACCTATGGTGGCCTGGTAAGCTGTGGAGCTGCCGGTCCCCTATAGCAGCCTGGTAATCTGTATAGCTGCCGGTCACCTATTGTGGCCTGGTAAGCTGCCGAGCTGCCATCCACCTATGGTGCCCTGGTAAGCTGTGTAGCTGCCGGCCACCTATAGCATCCTGGTAATCTGTAGAGCTGCCGGTCACCTATGGTGGCCTGGTAAGCAGACGAGCTGCCATCCAATTTTGGTGGCCTGGTAAGCTGTAGAGCTGATGGCCACCCGTATTGGCTTGGTACTCCGTAGAGCCGCCGACCACCCATGGTAGCCTGATAAGCTGTAGAGCTGCCTGCCGTCTATGGTGGCCTGGTAAGCTGCCGAGCTGCCATCCACCTATGATGGGCCGGTAAGCTGCCGAGCTGCCATCCACCTATGTTGGCCTGGTAAGATGCCGACCTGCCGGCCACCTATGTGTCCTGGTAGGCTGCCGAGCTGCCAACCACCTATGGTGGCCTGGTAAGCGGTGGAGCTGACGGCCACCTATAGCAGCCTGGTAATCTGTAGAGCTGCCGTCCACCTATGGTGGCCTGGTATGCTGTAGAGCTGGCGGCCACCTATGGTGGCCTGGTAAGCTGCCGAGCTGCCATCCACCTATGGTGGCCTGGTAAGCTGTGGAGCTGCCGGCCACCTATAGCAGCCTGGTAATCTGTAGAGCTGCCGTCCACCTATGGTGGCCCGGTATGCTGTAGAGCTGGCGGCCACCTATGGTGGCCTGGTAAGCTGCCGAGCTGCCATCCACCTATAGTGGCCTGGTATGCTATAGAGCTGCCTGCCACCTATGGTGGCCTGATAAGCTGAGGAGCTGCCGGCCACCTATGGTGGCCTGGTACGCTGCTGAGCTGCCATCCACCTATGGTGGCCTGGTAAGCTGCCGAGCTGCCGGCCACCTATAGCAGCCTGGTAATCTGTAGAGCTGCCGTCCACCTATGGTGGCCTGGTATGCTGTAGAGCTGCCTGCCACCTATGGTGGCCTGATAAGCTGAGGAGCTTCCGGCCACCTATGGTGGCCTGGTACGCTGCTGAGCTGCCATCCACCTATGGTGGCCTGGTAAGCTGCCGAGCTGCCATCCACCTATGGTGGCCTGGTAACCTGTAAGGCTGCCTGCCACCTATTGTGGCCTGGTAACCTGTAGAGCTGCCTGCCACCTATGGCGGCCTGGTAAGCTGCTGAGTTGCCATCCACCTATGGTGGCCTGGTAAGCTGCCGAGCTGCCGGCCACCTATGTGGCCTGATATGCTGTAGAGCTGCCTGCCATGTAAGGTGACCTGGTAAGTTGCCGAGCTGCCAACCACCTATTGTGGCCTGGTAACCTGTAGAGCTGCCTGCCACCTATGGCGGCCTGGTAAGCTGCTGAGTTGCCATCCACCTATGGTGGCCTGGTAAGCTGCCGAGCTGACATCCACCTATGGTGGCCTGGTGATCTGTAGAGCTGCCATCCACGTATGGTGGCCTGGTATGCTGTAGAGCTGGCGGCCACCTATGGTGGCCTGGTAAGCTGCCGAGCTGCCACCCACCTATGGTGGCCTGGTAACCTGTGGAGCTGCCATCCACTTATGTTGGCCTGGTAAGCTGCCGAGCTGCCAACCCCTATGGTGGCTTGGTAAGCTGCGGAGCTGCCCGCCACCTATAGCAGCCTGGTAATCTGTAGAGCTGCCGGCCACCTATGGTGGCCTGGTAAGCTGCCGAGCTGACGGCTACCTATGTGGCCTGATATGCTGTAGAGCTGCCTGCCATTTAAAGTGACCTGGTAAGCTGTCAACCACCTATGGTGGCGTGGTAAGCTGCCAAGCTGCCTTCCACCTATGGTGGCCTGGTAAGCTGCCGAGCTGCCAACCACCTATGGGGGCCTAGTAAGCTGTGGAGCTGCCGGCCACCTATAGCAACCTGGTAATCTGTAGACCTGCCATCGACCTATGTTGGCCTGGTAAGCTGCCGAGCTGCCGGCCACCTATGTGGCCTGATATGCTGTAGAGCTGCCTGCCATGTAAGGTGACCTGGTAAGTTGCCGAGCTGCCAACCACCTATGGTGGCCTTGTATGCTGTAGAGCTGCCCGCCACCTATGGTGGCCTTGTAAGCTGCCGAGCTGCTATCCACCCATGTTGGCCTGGTAAGCTGCCGAGCTGCCGGCCACCTATGGGGCCTGGTAAGCTGCCGAGCTGCCAACCACCTATGGTGGCCTGGTAAGCTGTGGAGCTGCCGGCCACCTATAGCAGCCTGGTAATCTGTAGAGCTGCCGTCCACCTATGGTGGCCTGGTATGCTGTAGAGCTGCCCGCCACCTATGGTGGCCTCGTAAGCTGCCGAGCTGCTATCCACCAATGGTGGCCTGGTAACCTGTGGAGCTGCCTGCAACCTATGGTGGCCTGGTAAGCTGCCGAGCTGCCATCCACCTATGGTGGCCTGGTAAGCTGCCGAGCTGCCTTCCACCTATGGTGGCCTGGTAAGCTGCCGAGCTGCCGAGCTGCCGGCCGCCTATGTGGCCTGGTAAGCTGTGGAGCTGCCGGCCACCTATAGCAGCCTGGTAATCTGTAGAGCTGCCGACCACCTATGGTGGCCTGGTATGCTGTAGAGCTGCCCGCCACCTATGGTGGAATTGTAAGCTGCCAAGCTGCTATCCACCTATGGTGGCCTGGTAACCTGTGGAGCTGCCTGCAACCTCTGGTGGCCTGGTAAGCTGCCGAGCTGCCATCCACCTATGATGGCCTGGTAAGCTGCCGAGCTGCCTTCCACCTATGGTGGCCTGGTAAGCTGCCGAGCTGCCGAGCTGCCGGCCGCCTTTGTGGCCTGGTAAGCTGCCGAGCTGCCAACCACCTATGGTGGCCTGGTAAGCTGCCGAACTGCCAACCACCTATGGTGGCCTGTTAACCTGTAGAGCTGTCTGCCACCTATGGTGGCCTGGTAAGCTGTAGAGCTGCCTGTCACCTATGGTGGCCTTGTAATGTGTAGAGCTGCCGGCCACCTATAGCAGCCTGGTAATCAGTAGAGCTGCCGGCCGCCTATGGTGACCTGGTAAGCTGTAGAGCTGGCGGCCACCTATGGTAGCCTGGTAAGCTGCCGAGCTGCCATCCACCTATGGTTACCTGGTAACCTGTGGTGCTCCCTGCCACCTATGGTGGCCTGGTAAGCTGCCGAGCTGCCTTCCACCTATGGTAGCCTGGTAAGCTGCCGAGTTGCTATCCACCTATGGTGGCCTGGTAAGCTGTGGAGCTGCCATCCACCTATGGGTGCCTGGTAAGCTGCTGAGCTGCCATCCACCTATGGTGGCCTGGTAAGCTGCCGAGCTGCCATCCACCTATGGTGGCCTGGAAACCTGTAAAGCTGCCTGCCACCTATGGTGGCCTGGTAACCTGTAGAGCTGCCTGCAACCTATGGCGGCCTGGTAAGCTGCTGAGTTGCCATCCACCTATGGTGGCCTGGTAACCTGTAGAGCTGCCTGACACCTATGTTGGCCTGGTAAGCTGTAGAGCTGACTGTCACCTATGGTGGCCTTGTAATGTGTAGAGCTGCCGGCCACCTATAGCAGCCTGGTAATCTGTAGAGCTGCCATCGACCTATGTTGGCCTGGTAAGCTGCCGAGCTGCCGGCCACCTATGTGGCCTGATATGCTGTAGTGCTGCCTGCCATGTAAGGTGACCTGGTAAGCTGCTGAGATGCCATCCACCTATGGTGGCCTGGTAACCTGTGGAGCTCCCTGCCACCTATGGAGCCTGGTAATCTGCCGAGCTGCCTTCCACCTATGGTGGCCTGGTAAGCTGCCGAGTTGGTATCCACCTATGGTGGCCTGGCAAGCTGTGGAGCTGCCGGTCCCCTATAGCAGCCTGGTAATCTGTAGAGCTGCCGGTCACCTATGGTGGCCTGGTAAGCTGTAGAGCTGGCGGCCACCTATGGTGACCTGGTAAGCAGACGAGCTGCCATCCAATTTTGGTGGCCTGGTAAGCTGTGGAGCTGCCGGTCCCCTATAGCAGCCTGGTAATCTGTGGAGCTGCCGGTCACCTATGGTGGCCTGGTAAGCTGCCGAGCTGCCATCCACCTATGGTGCCCTGGTAAGCTGTGTAGCTGCCGGCCACCTATAGCATCCTGGTAATCTGTAGAGCTGCCGGTCACCTATGGTGGCCTGGTAAGCTGTAGAGCTGGCGGCCACCTATGGTGGCCTGGTAAGCAGACGAGCTGCCATCCATTTTTGGTGGCCTGGTAAGCTGTAGAGCTGATGGCCACCCGTATTGGCTTGGTACTCCGTAGAGCCGCCGACCACCCATGGTAGCCTGATAAGCTGTAGAGCTGCCTGCCACCTATGGTGGCCTGGTAAGCTGCCGAGCTGCCATCCACCTATGGTTGCCCGGTAAGCTGCTGAGCTGCCATCCACCTATGGTGGCCTGGTAAGCTGTAGAGCTGGCGGCCACCTATGTTAGCCTGGTAAGCTGCCGAGCTGCCATCCACCTATGATGGCCCGGTAAGCTGCCGAGCTGCCATCCACCTACGTTGGCCTGGTAAGATGCCGAGCTGCCGGCCACCTATGTGTCCTGGTAAGCTGCCGAGCTGCCAACCACCTATGGTGGCCTGGTAAGCGTTGGAGCTGACGGCCACCTATAGCAGCCTGGTAATCTGTAGAGCTGCCGTCCACCTATGGTGGCCTGCTATGCTGTAGAGCTGGCGGCCACCTATGGTGGCCTGGTAAGCTGCCGAGCTGCCATCCACTAATGGTGGCCTGGTAAGCTGTGGAGCTGCCGGCCACCTATAGCAGCCTGGTAATCTGTAGAGCTGCCGTCCACCTATGGTGGCCTGGTATGCTGTAGAGCTGGCGGCCACCTATGGTGGCCTGGTAAGCTGCCGAGCTGCCATCCACCTATGGTGGCCTGGTAAGCTGTGGAGCTGACGGCCACCTATAGCAGCCTGGTAATCAGTAGAGCTGCCGGCCACCTATGTGTCCTGATAAGCTGCCGAGCTGCCAACCACCTATGGTGGCCTGGTAAGCTGTGGAGCTGCCGGCCACCTATAGCAGCCTGGTAATCTGAAGAGATGCCATCCACCTATGGTGGCCTGGTTACCTGTTGAGCTGCCTGTCACCTATGGTGGCCTGGTAACCTGTAGAGCTGCCTGTCACCTATGGTGGCCTTGTAATGTGTAGAGCTGCCGGCCACCTATAGCAGCCTGGTAATCAGTAGAGCTGCTGGCCGCCTATGGTGACCTGTTAAGCTGTAGAGCTGGCGGCCACCTATGGTGGCCTGGTAAGCTGCCGAGCTGCCATCCACCTATGGTGGCCTGGTAACCTGTGGAGCTCCCTGCCACCTATGGTGGCCTGGTAAGCTGCCGAGCTGCCTTCCACCTATGGTGGCCTGGTAAGCTGCCGAGTTGCTATCCACCTATGGTGGCCTGGTAAGCTGTGGAGCTGCCGGTCCCCTATAGCAGCCTGGTAATCTGTATAGCTGCCGGTCACCTATTGTGGCCTGGTAAGCTGCCGAGCTGCCATCCACCTATGGTGCCCTGGTAAGCTGTGTAGCTGCCGGCCACCTATAGCATCCTGGTAATCTGTATAGCTGCCGGTCACCTATGGTGGCCTGGTAAGCAGACGAGCTGCCATCCAATTTTGGTGGCCTGGTAAGCTGTAGAGCTGATGGCCACCCGTATTGGATTGGTACTCCGTAGAGCCGCCGACCACCCATGGTAGCCTGATAAGCTGTAGAGCTGCCTGCCGTCTATGGTGGCCTGGTAAGCTGCCGAGCTGCCATCCACCTATGATGGCCCGGTAAGCTGCCGAGCTGCCATCCACCTATGTTGGCCTGGTAAGATGCCGACCTGCCGGCCACCTATGTGTCCTGGTAGGCTGCCGAGCTGCCAACCACCTATGGTGGCCTGGTAAGCGGTGGAGCTGACGGCCACCTATAGCAGCCTGGTAATCTGTAGAGCTGCCGTCCACCTATGGTGGCCTGGTATGCTGTAGAGCTGGCGGCCACCTATGGTGGCCTGGTAAGCTGCCGAGCTGCCATCCACCTATGGTGGCCTGGTAAGCTGTGGAGCTGCCGGCCACCTATAGCAGCCTGGTAATCTGTAGAGCTGCCGTCCACCTATGGTGGCCCGGTATGCTGTAGAGCTGGCGGCCACCTATGGTGGCCTGGTAAGCTGCCGAGCTGCCATCCACCTATAGTGGCCTGGTATGCTGTAGAGCTGCCTGCCACCTATGGTGGCCTGATAAGCTGAGGAGCTGCCGGCCACCTATGGTGGCCTGGTACGCTGCTGAGCTGCCATCCACCTATGGTGGCCTGGTAAGCTGCCGAGCTGCCATCTACCTATGGTGGCCTGGTAACCTGTAAAGCTGCCTGCCACCTATGGTGGCCTGGTAACCTGTAGAGCTTCCTGCCACCTATGGCGGCCTGGTAAGCTGCCGAGCTGCCATCCACCTATGGTGGCCTGGTGATCTGTAGAGCTGCCGTCCACCTATTGTGGCCTGGTATGCTGTAGAGCTGGCGGCCACCTATGGTGGCCTGGTAACCTGTAGAGCTGCCTGTCACCTATGGTGGCCTTGTAATGTGTAGAGCTGCCGGCCACCTATAGCAGCCTGGTAATCAGTAGTGCTGCCGGCCGCCTATGGTGACCTGGTAAGCTCTAGAGCTGGCGGCCACCTATGGTGGCCTGGTAAGCTGCCGAGCTGCCATCCACCTATGGTGGCCTGGTAACCTGTCTAGCTCCCTGCCACCTATGGTGGCCTGGTAAGCTGCCGAGCTGCCTTCCACCTATGGTGGCCTGGTAAGCTGCCGAGTTGCTATCCACCTATGGTGGCTTGGTAAGCTGTGGAGCTGCCGGTCCCCTATAGCAGCCTGGTATTCTGTAGAGCTGCCGGTCAGCTATGGTGGTCTGGTAAGCTGCCGAGCTGCCATCCACCTATGGTGCCCTGGTAAGCTGTGTAGCTGCCGGCCACCTATAGCATCCTGGTAATCTGTAGAGCTGCCGGTCACCTATGGTGGCCTGGTAAGCTGTAGAGCTGGCGGCCACCTATGGTGGCCTGGTAAGCAGACGAGCTGCGATCCACCTATGGTGGCCTGGTAAGCTGTAGAGCTGGCGCCCACCTATGTTGGCCTGGTGAGCTGCCGAGCTGCCATCCACCTATGATGGCCCGGTAAGCTGCCGAGCTGCCATCCACCTATGTTGGCCTGGTAAGATGCCGAGCTGCCGGCCACCTATGTGTCCTGGTAAGCTGCCGAGCTGCCAACCACCTATGGTGGCCTGGTAAGCGGTGGAGCTGACGGCCACCTATAGCAGCCTGGTAATCTGTAGAGCTGCCGTCCACCTATGGTGGCCTGGTATGCTGTAGAGCTGGCGGCCACCTATGGTGGCCTGGTAAGCTGCCGAGCTGCCATCCACCTATGGTGGCCTGGTAAGCTGTGGAGCTGCCGACCACCTATAGCAGCCTGGTAATCTGTAGAGCTGCCGTCTACCTATGGTGGCCTGGTATGCTGTAGAGCTGGCGGCCACCTATGGTGGCCTGATAAGCTGCCGGGCTGCCATCCACCTATGGTGGCCTGGTAAGCTGTGGAGCTGCCGGCCACCTATAGCAGCCTGGTAATCTGTAGAGCTGCCGTCCACCTATGGTGGCCTCGTATGCTGTAGAGCTGCCTGCCACCTATGGTAGCCTGATAAGCTGAGGAGCTGCCGGCCACCTATGGTGGCCTGGTACGCTGCTGAGCTGCCATCCACTTATGGTGGCCTGGTAAGCTGCCGAGCTGCCATCCACCTATGGTGGCCTGGTAACCTGTAAAGCTGCCTGCCACCTATGGTGGCCTGGTAACCTGTAGAGCTGCTGCCACCTATGGCGGCCTGGTAAGCTGCTGAGTTGCCATCCACCTATGGTGGCCTGGTAAGCTGCCGAGCTGCCATCCACCTATGGTGGCCTGGTGATCTGTAGAGCTGCCGTCCACCTATGGTGGCCTGGTATGCTGTAGAGCTGGCGGCCACCTATTGTGGCCTGGTAAGCTGCCGAGCTGCCACCCACCTATGGTGGCCTGGTAACCTGTGGAGCTGCCATCCACTTATGTTGGCATGGTAAGCTGCCGAGCTGCCAACCCCTATGGTGGCTTGGTAAGCTGTGGAGCTGCCCGCCACCTATAGCAGCCTGGTCATCTGTAGAGCTGCCAACCACCTATGGTGGCGTGGTAAGCTGCCAAGCTGCCTTCCACCTATGGTGGCCTGGTAAGCTGCCGAGCTGCCAACCACCTATGGTGGCCTGGTAAGCTGTGGAGCTGCCGGCCATCTATAGCAGCCTGGTAATCTGTAGAGCTGCCATCGACCTAAGTTGGCCTGTTAAGCTGCCGAGCTGCCGGCCACCTATGTGGCCTGATATGCTGTAGAGCTGCCTGCCATGTAAGGTGACCTGGTAAGCTGCCGAGCTGCCAACCACCTATGGTGGCCTGGTAAGCTGCCGAGCTGTCAACCACCTATGGTGGCCTGGTAAGCTACCGATCTGCTAACCACCTATGGTGGCCTGGTAACCTGTAGAGCTGCCATCCACCTATGGTAGCCTGGTAAGCTGCGGAGCTGCCGGCCACTTATAGCAGCCTGGTAATCTGTAGAGCTGCCATCCACCTATGTTGGCCTTTTAAGCTGCCGAGCTGCCATCCACCTATGTTGGCCTTGTAAGATGCCGAGCTGCCGGCCACCTATGTGTCCTGGTAAGCTGCCGAGCTGCCAACCACCTATGGTGGCCTGGTAAGCGGTGGAGCTGACGGCCACCTATAGCAGCCTGGTAATCTGTAGAGCTGCCGTCCACCTATGGTGGCCTGGTATGCTGTAGAGCTGGCGGCCACCTATGGTGGCCTGGTAAGCTGCCGATCTGCCATCCACCTATGGTGGCCTGGTAAGCTGTGGAGCTGCCGGCCACCTATAGCAGCCTGGTAATCTGTAGAGCTGCCGTCCACCTATGGTGGCCTGGTATGCTGTAGAGCTGCCGGCCACCTATGGTGGCCTGGTAAGCTGCCGAGCTGCCATCCACCTATGGTGGCCTGGTAAGCTGTGGAGCTGCCGGCCACCTATAGCAGCCTGCTAATCTGTAGAGCTGCCATCCACCTATGGTCGCCTGGTATGCTGTAGAGCTGGCGGCCACCTATGTGTCCTGGTAAGCTGCCCAGCTGCCAACCACCTATGGTGGCCTGGTAAGCGGTGGAGCTGACGGCCACCTATAGCAGCCTGGTAATCAGTAGAGCTGCCGGCCACCTATGTGTCCTGATAAGCTGCCGAGCTGCCAACCACCTATGGTGGCCTGGTAAGCTGTGGAGCTGCCGGCCACCTATAGCAGCCTGGTAATCTGTAGAGATGCCATCCACCTATGGTGGCCTGGTAACCTGTTGAGCTGCCTGTCACCTATGGTGGCCTGGTAACCTGTAGAGCTGCCTGTCACCTATGGTGGCCTTGTAATGTGTAGAGCTGCCGGCCACCTATAGCAGCCTGGTAATCAGTAGAGCTGCCGGCCGCCTATGGTGACCTGTTAAGCTGTAGAGCTGGCGGCCACCTATGGTGGCCTGGTAAGCTGCCGAGCTGCCATCCACCTATGGTGGCCTGGTAACCTGTGGAGCTCCCTGCCACCTATGGTGGCCTGGTAAGCTGCCGAGCTGCCTTCCACCTATGGTGGCCTGGTAAGCTGCCGAGTTGCTATCCACCTATGGTGGCCTGGTAAGCTGTGGAGCTGCCGGTCCCCTATAGCAGCCTGGTAATCTGTAGAGCTGCCGGTCACCTATTGTTGCCTGGTAAGCTGCCGAGCTGCCATCCACCTATGGTGCCCTGGTAAGCTGTGTAGCTGCCGGCCACCTATAGCATCCTGGTAATCTGTAGAGCTGCCGGTCACCTATGGTGGCCTGGTAAGCAGACGAGCTGCCATCCAATTTTGGTGGCCTGGTAAGCTGTAGAGCTGATGGCCACCCGTATTGGCTTGGTACTCCGTAGAGCCGCCGACCACCCATGGTAGCCTGATAAGCTGTAGAGCTGCCTGCCATCTATGGTGGCCTGGTAAGCTGCCGAGCTGCCATCCACCTATGATGGCCCGGTAAGCTGCCGAGCTGCCATCCACCTATGTTGGCCTGGTAAGATGCCGACCTGCCGGCCACCTATGTGTCCTGGTAGGCTGCCGAGCTGCCAACCACCTATGGTGGCCTGGTAAGCGGTGGAGCTGACGGCCACCTATAGCAGCCTGGTAATCTGTAGAGCTGCCGTCCACCTATGGTGGCCTGGTATGCTGTAGAGCTGGCGGCCACCTATGGTGGCCTGGTAAGCTGCCGAGCTGCCATCCACCTATGGTGGCCTGGTAAGCTGTGGAGCTGCCGGCCACCTATAGCAGCCTGGTAATCTGTAGAGCTGCCGTCCACCTATGGTGGCCCGGTATGCTGTAGAGCTGGCGGCCACCTATGGTGGCCTGGTAAGCTGCCGAGCTGCCATCCACCTATAGTGGCCTGGTATGCTGTAGAGCTGCCTGCCACCTATGGTGGCCTGATAAGCTGAGGAGCTGACGGCCACCTATGGTGGCCTGGTACGCTGCTGAGCTGCCATCCACCTATGGTGGCCTGGTAAGCTGCCGAGCTGCCATCTACCTATGGTGGCCTGGTAACCTGTAAAGCTGCCTGCCACCTATGGTGGCCTGGTAACCTGTAGAGCTTCCTGCCACCTATGGCGGCCTGGTAAGCTGCTGAGTTGCCATCCACCTATGGTGGCCTGGTAAGCTGCCGAGCTGCCATCCACCTATGGTGGCCTGGTGATCTGTAGAGCTGCCGTCCACCTATTGTGGCCTGGTATGCTGTAGAGCTGGCGGCCACCTATGGTGGCCTGGTAACCTGTAGAGCTGCCTGTCACCTATGGTGGCCTTGTAATGTGTAGAGCTGCCGGCCACCTATAGCAGCCTGGTAATCAGTAGTGCTGCCGGCCGCCTATGGTGACCTGGTAAGCTCTAGAGCTGGCGGCCACCTATGGTGGCCTGGTAAGCTGCCGAGCTGCCTTCCACCTATGGTGGCCTGGTAAGCTGCCGATTTGATATCCAACTATGGTGGCTTGGTAAGCTGTGGAGCTGCCGGTCCCCTATAGCAGCCTGGTATTCTGTAGAGCTGCCGGTCAGCTATGGTGGTCTGGTAAGCTGCCGAGCTGCCATCCACCTATGGTGCCCTGGTAAGCTGTGTAGCTGCCGGCCACCTATAGCATCCTGGTAATCTGTAGAGCTGCCGGTCACCTATGGTGGCCTGGTAAGCTGTAGAGCTGGCGGCCACCTATGGTGGCCTGGTAAGCAGACGAGCTGCCATCCACCTATGGTGGCCTGGTAAGCTGTAGAGCTGGCGCCCACCTATGTTGACCTGGTGAGCTGCCGAGCTGCCATCCACCTATGATGGCCCGGTAAGCTGCCGAGCTGCCATCTACCTATGTTGGCCTGGTAAGATGCCGAGCTGCCGGCCACCTATGTGTCCTGGTAAGCTGCCGAGCTGCCAACCACTTATGGTGGCCTGGTAAGCGGTGGAGCTGACGGCCACCTATAGCAGCCTGGTAATCTGTAGAGCTGCCGTCCACCTATGGTGGCCTGGTATGCTGTAGAGCTGGCGGCCACCTATGGTGGCCTGGTAAGCTGCCGAGCTGCCATCCACCTATGGTGGCCTGGTAAGCTGTGGAGCTGCCGACCACCTACAGCAGCCTGGTAATCTGTAGAGCTGCTGTCTACCTATGGTGGCCTGGTATGCTGTAGAGCTGGCGGCCATCTATGGTGGCCTGATAAGCTGCCGGGCTGCCATCCACCTATGGTGGCCTGGTAAGCTGTGGAGCTGCCGGCCACCTATAGCAGCCTGGTAATCTGTAGAGCTGCCGTCCACCTATGGTGGCCTCGTATGCTGTAGAGCTGCCTGCCACCTATGGTGGCCTGATAAGCTGAGGAGCTGCCGGCCACCTATGGTGGCCTGGTACGCTGCTGAGCTGCCATCCACCTATGGTGGCCTGGTAAGCTGCCGAGCTGCCATCCACCTATGGTGGCCTGGTAACCTGTAAAGCTGCCTGCCACCTATGGTGGCCTGGTAACCTGTAGAGCTGCTGCCACCTATGGCGGCCTGGTAAGCTGCTGAGTTGCCATCCACCTATGGTGGCCTGGTAAGCTGCCGAGCTGCCATCCGCCTATGGTGGCCTGGTGATCTGTAGAGCTGCCGTCCACCTATGGTGGCCTGGTATGCTGTAGAGCTGGCGGCCACCTATTGTGGCCTGGTAAGCTGCCGAGCTGCCACCCACCTATGGTGGCCTGGTAACCTGTGGAGCTGCCATCCACTTATGTTGGCATGGTAAGCTGCCGAGCTGCCAACCCCTATGGTGGCTTGGTAAGCTGTGGAGCTGCCCGCCACCTATAGCAGCCTGGTCATCTGTAGAGCTGCCAACCACCTATGGTGGCGTGGTAAACTGCCAAGCTGCCTTCCACCTATGGTGGCCTGGTAAGCTGCCGAGCTGCCAACCACCTATGGTGGCCTGGTAAGCTGTGGAGCTGCCGGCCACCTATAGCAGCCTGGTAATCTGTAGAGCTGCCATCGACCTAAGTTGGCCTGTTAAGCTGCCGAGCTGCCGGCCACCTATGTGGCCTGATATGCTGTAGAGATGCCTGCCATGTAAGGTGACCTGGTAAGCTGCCGAGCTGCCAACCACCTATGGTGGCCTGGTAAGCTGCCGAGCTGTCAACCACCTATGGTGGCCTGGTAAGCTACCGATCTGCTAACCACCTATGGTGGCCTGGTAACCTGTAGAGCTGCCATCCACCGATGGTAGCCTGGTAAGCTGTGGAGCTGCCGGCCACTTATAGCAGCCTGGTAATCTGTAGAGCTGCCATCCACCTATGTTGGCCTTTTAAGCTGCCGAGCTGCCGGCCACCTATGTGGCCTGGTAAGCTGCCGAGCTGCCAACCACCTATGGTAGCCTAGTAAGCTGTGGAGCTGCCGGCCACCTATAGCAGCCTGGTAATCTGTAGAGCTGCCATCCACCTATGGTCGCCTGGTATGCTGTAGAGCTGGCGGCCACCTATGTTGGCCTGGTAAGCTGCCGAGCTGCCATCCACCTATGGTGGCCTGGTAAGCTGCCGAGCTGCCAACCACCTATGGTGGCCTGGTAAGCTGCCGAGCTGTCAACCACCTATGGTGGCCTGGTAAGCTACCGATCTGCTAACCACCTATGGTGGCCTGGTAACCTGTAGAGCTGCCATCCACCTATGGTAGCCTGGTAAGCTGTGGAGCTGCCGGCCACTTATAGCAGCCTGGTAATCTGTAGAGCTGCCATCCACCTATGTTGGCCTTTTAAGCTGCCTAGCTGCCGGTCACCTATGTGGCCTGGTAAGCTGCCGAGCTGCCAACCACCTATGGTGGCCTAGTAAGCTGTGGAGCTGCCGGCCACCTATAGCAGCCTGGTAATCTGTAGAGCTGCCATCCACCTATGGTCGCCTGGTATGCTGTAGAGCTGCCATCCACCTATGGTGGCCTGGTAAGCTGCCGAGCTGCCATCCACCTATGTTGGCCTGGTAAGCTGCCGGGCTGCCGGCCACCTATGTGTCCTGGTAAGCTGCCGAGCTGCCAACCACCTATGGTGGCCTGGTAAGCTGTGGAGCTGCCAGCCACCTATAGCAGCCTGGTAATCTGTAGAGATGCCGTCCACCTATAGTGGCCTGGTATGCTGTAGAGCTGGCGGATACCAATGGTGGCCTGGTAAGCTTCCGAGCTGCCATCCACCTATTATGGCCAGGTAAGCTGTGGAGCTGCCGGCCACCTATAGCAGCCTGGTAATCTGTAGAGCTGCCGTCCACCTATGGTGGCCTGGTATGCTGTAGAGCTGCCCGCCATCTATGGTGGCCTGATAAGCTGCCGAGCTGCCATCCACCTATGGTGGCCTGGTGAGCTGTGGAGCTGCCATCCAGCTATGGTGGCCTGGTAAGCTGTGGAGCTGCCATCCACCTATGGTGGCCTGGTAAGCTGCCGAACTGCCATCCACCTATGGTGGCCTGGTAAGATGTGGAGCTGCCGGCCACCTATAGCAGCCTAATAAGCTGTAGAGCTGCCTGCCACCTATGGTGGCCTGGTAAGCTGCCGAGCTGCCATCCACCTATGATTGCCTGGTAAGCTGCTGAGCTGCCATCCACCTATGGGGGCCTGGTAAGCTGTAGAGCTGGCGGCCACCTATGTTGGCCTGGTAAGCTGCCGAGCTGCCATCCACCTATGGTGGCCCGGTAAGCTGCCGAGCTGCCATCCACCTATGTTGGCCTGGCAAGATGCCGAGCTGCCGGCCACCTATGTGTCCTGGTAAGCTGCCGAGCTGCCAACCACCTATGGTGGCCTGGTAAGCGGTGGAGCTGACGGCCACCTATAGCAGCCTGGTAATCTGTAGAGCTGCCGTCCACCTATGGTGGCCTGGTATGCTGTAGAGCTGGCGGCCACCTATGGTGGCCTGGTAAGCTGCCGAGCTGCCATCCACCTATGGTGGCCTGGTAAGCTGTGGAGCTGCCGGCCACCTATAGCAGCCTGGTAATCTGTAGAGCTGCCGTCCACCTATGGTGGCCCGGTATGCTGTAGAGCTGGCGGCCACCTATGGTGGCCTGGTAAGCTGCCGAGCTTCCATCCACCTATGGTGGCCTGGTATGCTGTAGAACTGCCTGCCACCTATGGTGGCCTGATAAGCTGAGGAGCTGCCGGCCACCTATGGTGGCCTGGTACGCTGCTGAGCTGCCATCCACCTATGGTGGCCTGGTAAGCTGCCGAGCTGCCATCTACCTATGGTGGCCTGGTAACCTGTAAAGCTGCCTGCCACCTATGGTGGCCTGGTAACCTGTAGAGCTTCCTGCCACCTATGGCGGCCTGGTAAGCTGCTGAGTTGCCATCCACCTATGTTGGCCTGGTAAGCTGCCGAGCTGCCATCCCCCTATGGTAGCCTGGTGATCTGTAGAGCTGCCGTCCACCTATTGTGGCCTGGTTTGCTTAAGAGCTGGCGGCCACCTATGGTGGCCTGGTAACCTGTAGAGCTGCCTGTCACCTATGGTGGCCCTGTAATGTGTAGAGCTGCCGGCCACCTATAGCAGCCTGGTAATCAGTAGAGCTGCCGGCCGCCTATGGTGACCTGGTAAGCTCTAGAGCTGGCGGCCACCTATGGTGGCCTGGTAAGCTGCCGAGCTGCCATCCACCTATGGTGGCCTGGTAAGCTGTGGAGCTGCCGACCACCTATAGCAGCCTGGTAATCTGTAGAGCTGCCGTCTACCTATGGTGGCCTGGTATGCTGTAGAGCTGGCGGCCACCTATGGTGGCCTGATAAGCTGCCGGGCTGCCATCCACCTATGGTGGTCTGGTAAGCTGTGGAGCTGCCGGCCACCTATAGCAGCCTGGTAATCTGTAGAGCTGCCGTCCACCTATGGTGGCCTCGTATGCTGTAGAGCTGCCTGCCACCTATGGTGGCCTGATAAGCTGAGGAGCTGCCGGCCACCTATGGTGGCCTGGTACGCTGCTGAGCTGCCATCCACCTATGGTGGCCTGGTAAGCTGCCGAGCTGCCATCCACCTATGGTGGCCTGGTAACCTGTAAAGCTGCCTGCCACCTATGGTGGCCTGGTAACCTGTAGAGCTGCTGCCACCTATGGCGGCCTGGTAAGCTGCTGAGTTGCCATCCACCTATGGTGGCCTGGTAAGCTGCCGAGCTGCCATCCACCTATGGTGGCCTGGTGATCTGTAGAGCTGCCGTCCACCTATGGTGGCCTGGTATGCTGTAGAGCTGGCGGCCACCTATTGTGGCCTGGTAAGCTGCCGAGCTGCCACCCACCTATGGTGGCCTGGTAACCTGTGGAGCTGCCATCCACTTATGTTGGCATGGTAAGCTGCCGAGCTGCCAACCCCTATGGTGGCTTGGTAAGCTGTGGAGCTGCCCGCCACCTATAGCAGCCTGGTCATCTGTAGAGCTGCCAACCACCTATGGTGGCGTGGTAAGCTGCCAAGCTGCCTTCCACCTATGGTGGCCTGGTAAGCTGCCGAGCTGCCAACCACCTATGGTGGCCTGGTAAGCTGTGGAGCTGCCGGCCACCTATAGCAGCCTGGTAATCTGTAGAGCTGCCATCGACCTAAGTTGGCCTGGTAAGCTGCCGAGCTGCCGGCCACCTATGTGGCCTGATATGCTGTAGAGCTGCCTGCCATGTAAGGTGACCTGGTAAGCTGCCGAGCTGCCAACCACCTATGGTGGCCTGGTAAGCTGCCGAGCTGTCAACCACCTATGGTGGCCTGGTAAGCTACCGATCTGCTAACCACCTATGGTGGCCTGGTAACCTGTAGAGCTGCCATCCACCTATGGTAGCCTGGTAAGCTGTGGAGCTGCCGGCCACTTATAGCAGCCTGGTAATCTGTAGAGCTGCCATCCACCTATGTTGGCCTTTTAAGCTGCCGAGCTGCCGGCCAACTATGTGGCCTGGTAAGCTGCCGAGCTGCCAACCACCTATGGTAGCCTAGTAAGCTGTGGAGCTGCCGGCCACCTATAGCAGCCTGGTAATCTGTAGAGCTGCCATCCACCTATGGTCGCCTGGTATGCTGTAGAGCTGGCGGCCACCTATGTTGGCCTGGTAAGCTGCCGAGCTGCCATCCACCTATGGTGGCCTGGTAAGCTGCCGAGCTGCCAACCACCTATGGTGGCCTGGTAAGCTGCCGAGCTGTCAACCACCTATGGTGGCCTGGTAAGCTACCGATCTGCTAACCACCTATGGTGGCCTGGTAACCTGTAGAGCTGCCATCCACCTATGGTAGCCTGGGAAACTGTGGAGCAGCCGGCCACTTATAGCAGCCTGGTAATCTGTAGAGCTGCCATCCACCTATGTTGGCCATTTAAGCTGATTAGCTGCCGGTCACCTATGTGGCCTGGTAAGCTGCCGAGCTGCCAACCACCTATGGTGGCCTAGTAAGCTGTGGAGCTGCCGGCCACATATAGCAGCCTGGTAATCTGTACAGCTGCCATCCACCTATGGTCGCCTGGTATGCTGTAGAGCTGCCATCCACCTATGGTGGCCTGGTAAGCTGCCGAGCTGCCATCCACCTATGTTGGCCTGGTAAGCTGCCGAGCTGCCGGCCACCTATGTGTCCTGGTAAGCTGCCGAGCTGCCAACCACCTATGGTGGCCTGGTAAGCTGTGGAGCTGCCAGCCACCTATAGCAGCCTGGTAATCTGTAGAGATGCCGTCCACCTATAGTGGCCTGGTATGCTGTAGAGCTGGCGGATACCAATGGTGGCCTGGTAAGCTTCCGAGCCGCCAACCACCTATGGTGGCCTGGTAAGTTGTGGATTTGCCGGCCACCTATAACAGCCTGGTAATCTGTAGAGCTGCCGTCCACCTATGGTGGCCTGGTATGCTGTAGAGCTGGCGGATACCTATGGTGGCCTGGTAAGCTTCCGAGCTGCCATCCACCTATGGTGGCCTGGTAAGCTGTGGAGCTGCCGGCCACCTAGAGCAGCCTGGTAGTCTGTAGAGCTGCCGTCCACCTATGGTCGCCTGGTATCCTGTAGAGCTGGCGGCCACCTATGTTGGCCTGGTAAGCTGCCGAGCTGCCATCCACCTATGGAGGCCTGGTAAGCTGCCGAGCTGCCATCCACCTATGTTGGCCTGGTAAGCTGCCGAGCTGCCATCCACCTATGGTGGCCTGGTAAGCTGCTGAGCTGCCATCCAGCTATGGCGGCCTGGTAAGCTGTGGAGCTGCCGGCCACTTATAGCAGCCTGGTAATCTGTAGAGCTGCCGGCCACCTATGTGGTCTGATTTGCTGTAGAGCTGAATGCCATTTAAGGTGATCTGGTAAGCTGCCGAGCAGCCAACCACCTGTGGTGGCCTGGTAAGCTGCCGAACTGCCAACTACCTATGGTGGCCTGGTAACCTGTAGAGCTGCCGTCCACCTATGGTGGCCTGGTATGCTGTAGAGCTGCCTGCCACCTATGGTGGCCTGATAAGCTGAGGAGCTGCCGGCCACCTATGGTGGCCTGGTACGCTGCTGAGCTGCCATCCACCTATGGTGGCCTGGTAAGCTGCCGAGCTGCCATCCACCTATGGTGGCCTGGTAACCTGTAAAGCTGCCTGCCACCTATGGTGGCCTGGTAACCTGTAGAGCTGCTGCCACCTATGGCGGCCTGGTAAGCTGCTGAGTTGCCATCCACCTATGGTGGCCTGGTAAGCTGCCGAGCTGCCATCCACCTATGGTGGCCTGGTGATCTGTAGAGCTGCCGTCCACCTATGGTGGCCTGGTATGCTGTAGAGCTGGCGGCCACCTATTGTGGCCTGGTAAGCTGCCGAGCTGCCACCCACCTATGGTGGCCTGGTAACCTGTAGAGCTGCCATCCACTTATGTTGGCATGGTAAGCTGCCGAGCTGCCAACCCCTATGGTGGCTTGGTAAGCTGTGGAGCTGCCCGCCACCTATAGCAGCCTGGTCATCTGTAGAGCTGCCAACCACCTATGGTGGCGTGGTAAGCTGCCAAGCTGCCTTCCACCTATGGTGGCCTGGTAAGCTGCCGAGCTGCCAACCACCTATGGTGGCCTGGTAAGCTGTGGAGCTGCCGGCCACCTATAGCAGCCTGGTAATCTGTAGAGCTGCCATCGACCTAAGTTGGCCTGGTAAGCTGCCGAGCTGCCGGCCACCTATGTGGCCTGATATGCTGTAGAGCTGCCTGCCATGTAAGGTGACCTGGTAAGCTGCCGAGCTGCCAACCACCTATGGTGGCCTGGTAAGCTGCCGAGCTGTCAACCACCTATGGTGGCCTGGTAAGCTTCCGATCTGCTAACCACCTATGGTGGCCTGGTAACCTGTAGAGCTGCCATCCACCTATGGTAGCCTGGTAAGCTGTGGAGCTGCCGGCCACTTATAGCAGCCTGGTAATCTGTAGAGCTGCCATCCACCTATGTTGGCCTTTTAAGCTGCCGAGCTGCCGGCCAACTATGTGGCCTGGTAAGCTGCAGAGCTGCCATCCACCTATGGTCGCCTGGTATGCTGTAGAGCTGGCGGCCACCAATGTTGGCCTGGTAAGCTGCCGAGCTGCCATCCACCTATGGTGGCCTGGTAAGCTGCCGAGCTGCCAACCACCTATGGTGGCCTGGTAAGCTGCCGAGCTGTCAACCACCTATGGTGGCCTGGTAAGCTACCGATCTGTTAACCACCTATGGTGGCCTGGTAACCTGTAGAGCTGCCATCCACCTATGGTAGCCTGGGAAACTGTGGAGCTGCCGGCCACTTATAGCAGCCTGGTAATCTGTAGAGCTGCCATCCACCTATGTTGGCCATTTAAGCTGATTAGCTGCCGGTCACCTATGTGGCCTGGTAAGCTGCCGAGCTGCCAACCACCTATGGTGGCCTAGTAAGCTGTGGAGCTGCCGGCCACATATAGCAGCCTGGTAATCTGTACAGCTGCCATCCACCTATGGTCGCCTGGTATGCTGTAGAGCTGCCATCCACCTATGGTGGCCTGGTAAGCTGCCGAGCTGCCATCCACCTATGTTGGCCTGGTAAGCTGCCGAGCTGCCGGCCACCTATGTGTCCTGGTAAGCTGCCGAGCTGCCAACCACCTATGGTGGCCTGGTAAGCTGTGGAGCTGCCAGCCACCTATAGCAGCCTGGTAATCTGTAGAGATGCCGTCCACCTATAGTGGCCTGGTATGCTGTAGAGCTGGCGGATACCAATGGTGGCCTGGTAAGCTTCCGAGCTGCCATCCACCTATTGTGGCCAGGTAAGCTGTGGAGCTGCCGGCCACCTATAGCAGCCTGGTAATCTGTAGAGCTGCCGTCCACCTATGGTGGCCTGGTATGCTGTAGAGCTGCAGGCCACCTATGGTGGCCTGATAAGCTGCCGAGCTGCCATCCACCTATGGTGGCCTGGTAAGCTGTGGAGCTGCCATCCAGCTATGGTGGCCTGGTAAGCTGTGGAGCTGCCATCCACCTATGGTGGCCTGGTAAGCTGCCGAACTGCCATCCACCTATGGTGGCCTGGTAAGATGTGGAGCTGCCGGCCACCTATAGCAGCCTAATAAGCTGTAGAGCTGCCTGCCACCTATGGTGGCCTGGTAAGCTGCTGAGCTGCCATCCACCTATGGTTGCCTGGTAAACTGCTGAGCTGCCATCCACCTATGGGGGCCTGGTAAGCTGTAGAGCTGGCGGCCACCTATGTTGGCCTGGTAAGCTGCCGAGCTGCCATCCACCTATGGTGGCCCGGTAAGCTGCCGAGCTGCCATCCACCTATGTTGGCCTGGCAAGATGCCGAGCTGCCGGCCACCTATGTGTCCTGGTAAGCTGCCGAGCTGCCAACCACCTATGGTGGCCTGGTAAGCGGTGGAGCTGCCGGCCACCTATAGCAGCCTGGTAATCTGTAGATTACCACCTATACCACCTATAGCCATCCACCTATGGTGGCCTGGTAAGCTGCCGAGCTGCCATCCACCTATGTTGGCCTGGTAAGCTGCCGAGCTGCCGGCCACCTATGTGTCCTGGTAAGCTGCCGAGCTGCCAACCACCTATGGTGGCCTGGTAAGCTGTGGAGCTGCCAGCCACCTATAGCAGCCTGGTAATCTGTAGAGATGCCGTCCACCTATAGTGGCCTGGTATGCTGTAGAGCTGGCGGATACCTATGGTGGCCTGGTAAGCTTCCGAGCTGCCATCCACCTATGGTGGCCTGGTAAGCTGTGGAGCTGCCGGCCACCTATAGCAGCCTGGTAGTCTGTAGAGCTGCCGTCCACCTATGGTGGCCTGGTATGCTGTAGAGCTGCCCGCCACCTATGGTGGCCTTGTAGGCTGCCGAGATGCTATCCACCTATGTTGGCCTGGTAAGCTGCCGAGCTGCCGGCCACCTATGTGGCCTGGTAAGCTGCCGAGCCGCCAACCACCTATGGTGGCCTGGTAAGCTGTGGATTTGCCGGCCACCTATAACAGCCTGGTAATCTGTAGAGCTGCCGTCCACCTATGGTGGCCTGGTATGCTGTAGAGCTGGCGGATACCCATGGTGGCCTGGTAAGCTTCCGAGCTGCCATCCACCTATGGTGGCCTGGTAAGCTGTGGAGCTGCCGGCCACCTATAGCAGCCTGGTAGTCTGTAGAGCTGCCGTCCACCTATGGTCGCCTGGTATGCTGTAGAGCTGGCGGCCACCTATGTTGGCCTGGTAAGCTGCCGAGCTGCCATCCACCTATGGAGGCCTGGTAAGCTGCCGAGCTGCCATCCACCTATGTTGGCCTGGTAAGCTGCCGAGCTGCCATCCACCTATGGTGGCCTGGTAAGCTGCTGAGCTGCCATCCAGCTATGGCGGCCTGGTAAGCTGTGGAGCTGCCGGCCACTTATAGCAGCCTGGTAATCTGTAGAGCTGCCGGCCACCTATGTGGTCTGATTTGCTGTAGAGCTGAATGCCATTTAAGGTGATCTGGTAAGCTGCCGAGCAGCCAACCACCTGTGGTGGCCTGGTAAGCTGCCGAACTGCCAACCACCTATGGTGGCCTGGTAACCTGTAGAGCTGCCGTCCACCTATGGTGGCCTGGTATGCTGTAGAGCTGCCTGCCACCTATGGTGGCCTGATAAGCTGCCGAGCTGCCATCCACCTATGGTGGCCTGGAAAGCTGTGGAGCTGCCGGCCACCTATAGCAGCCTGGTAATCTGGGTTGGCAGCTCGGCAGCTTACCATGCCAACATAAGTGGATGGCAGCTCCACAGGTTACCAGGCCATCTAACCTGTAGAGCTGCCATCCACCTATGGTAGCCTGGGAAACTGTGGAGCTGCCGGCCACTTATAGCAGCCTGGTAATCTGTAGAGCTGCCATCCACCTATGTTGGCCATTTAAGCTGATTAGCTGCCGGTCACCTATGTGGCCTGGTAAGCTGCCGAGCTGCCAACCACCTATGGTGGCCTAGTAAGCTGTGGAGCTGCCGGCCACATATAGCAGCCTGGTAATCTGTACAGCTGCCATCCACCTATGGTCGCCTGGTATGCTGTAGAGCTGCCATCCACCTATGGTGGCCTGGTAAGCTGCCGAGCTGCCATCCACCTATGTTGGCCTGGTAAGCTGCCGAGCTGCCGGCCACCTATGTGTCCTGGTAAGCTGCCGAGCTGCCAACCACCTATGGTGGCCTGGTAAGCTGTGGAGCTGCCAGCCACCTATAGCAGCCTGGTAATCTGTAGAGATGCCGTCCACCTATAGTGGCCTGGTATGCTGTAGAGCTGGCGGATACCAATGGTGGCCTGGTAAGCTTCCGAGCTGCCATCCACCTATTGTGGCCAGGTAAGCTGTGGAGCTGCCGGCCACCTATAGCAGCCTGGTAATCTGTAGAGCTGCCGTCCACCTATGGTGGCCTGGTATGCTGTAGAGCTGCAGGCCACCTATGGTGGCCTGATAAGCTGCCGAGCTGCCATCCACCTATGGTGGCCTGGTAAGCTGTGGAGCTGCCATCCAGCTATGGTGGCCTGGTAAGCTGTGGAGCTGCCATCCACCTATGGTGGCCTGGTAAGCTGCCGAACTGCCATCCACCTATGGTGGCCTGGTAAGATGTGGAGCTGCCGGCCACCTATAGCAGCCTAATAAGCTGTAGAGCTGCCTGCCACCTATGGTGGCCTGGTAAGCTGCTGAGCTGCCATCCACCTATGGTTGCCTGGTAAACTGCTGAGCTGCCATCCACCTATGGGGGCCTGGTAAGCTGTAGAGCTGGCGGCCACCTATGTTGGCCTGGTAAGCTGCCGAGCTGCCATCCACCTATGGTGGCCCGGTAAGCTGCCGAGCTGCCATCCACCTATGTTGGCCTGGCAAGATGCCGAGCTGCCGGCCACCTATGTGTCCTGGTAAGCTGCCGAGCTGCCAACCACCTATGGTGGCCTGGTAAGCGGTGGAGCTGCCGGCCACCTATAGCAGCCTGGTAATCTGTAGATTACCACCTATACCACCTATAGCCATCCACCTATGGTGGCCTGGTAAGCTGCCGAGCTGCCATCCACCTATGTTGGCCTGGTAAGCTGCCGAGCTGCCGGCCACCTATGTGTCCTGGTAAGCTGCCGAGCTGCCAACCACCTATGGTGGCCTGGTAAGCTGTGGAGCTGCCAGCCACCTATAGCAGCCTGGTAATCTGTAGAGATGCCGTCCACCTATAGTGGCCTGGTATGCTGTAGAGCTGGCGGATACCTATGGTGGCCTGGTAAGCTTCCGAGCTGCCATCCACCTATGGTGGCCTGGTAAGCTGTGGAGCTGCCGGCCACCTATAGCAGCCTGGTAGTCTGTAGAGCTGCCGTCCACCTATGGTGGCCTGGTATGCTGTAGAGCTGCCCGCCACCTATGGTGGCCTTGTAGGCTGCCGAGATGCTATCCACCTATGTTGGCCTGGTAAGCTGCCGAGCTGCCGGCCACCTATGTGGCCTGGTAAGCTGCCGAGCCGCCAACCACCTATGGTGGCCTGGTAAGCTGTGGATTTGCCGGCCACCTATAACAGCCTGGTAATCTGTAGAGCTGCCGTCCACCTATGGTGGCCTGGTATGCTGTAGAGCTGGCGGATACCCATGGTGGCCTGGTAAGCTTCCGAGCTGCCATCCACCTATGGTGGCCTGGTAAGCTGTGGAGCTGCCGGCCACCTATAGCAGCCTGGTAGTCTGTAGAGCTGCCGTCCACCTATGGTCGCCTGGTATGCTGTAGAGCTGGCGGCCACCTATGTTGGCCTGGTAAGCTGCCGAGCTGCCATCCACCTATGGAGGCCTGGTAAGCTGCCGAGCTGCCATCCACCTATGTTGGCCTGGTAAGCTGCCGAGCTGCCATCCACCTATGGTGGCCTGGTAAGCTGCTGAGCTGCCATCCAGCTATGGCGGCCTGGTAAGCTGTGGAGCTGCCGGCCACTTATAGCAGCCTGGTAATCTGTAGAGCTGCCGGCCACCTATGTGGTCTGATTTGCTGTAGAGCTGAATGCCATTTAAGGTGATCTGGTAAGCTGCCGAGCAGCCAACCACCTGTGGTGGCCTGGTAAGCTGCCGAACTGCCAACCACCTATGGTGGCCTGGTAACCTGTAGAGCTGCCGTCCACCTATGGTGGCCTGGTATGCTGTAGAGCTGCCTGCCACCTATGGTGGCCTGATAAGCTGCCGAGCTGCCATCCACCTATGGTGGCCTGGAAAGCTGTGGAGCTGCCGGCCACCTATAGCAGCCTGGTAATCTGTAGAGCTGCCGTCCACCTATGGTGGCCTGGTATGCTGTAGAGCTGGCGGCCACCTATGGTGGCCTGGTAAGCTGCCGAGCTGCTAACCACCTATGTTGGCCTGGTAACCTGTAGAGCTGCCATCCACCTATGGTAGCCTGGTAAGCTGTGGAGCTGCCGGCCACCTGTAGCAGCCTTGTAATCTGTAGAGCTGCCGTCCACTTATGGTGGCCTGGTAAGCTGTGGAGCTGCCGGCCACCTATAGCAGCCTGGTAATCTGTAGAGCTGCCGTCCACCTATGGTGGGCTGGTATGCTGTAGAGCTGCCTGCCACCTATGGTGGCCTGGTAAGCTGCCGAGCTGCCATCCACCTATGGTGGCCTGGTAAGCTGGTGAGCTGCTATCCACCTATGTTGGCCTGGTAACCTGTAGAGCTGCCTGCTCCCTATGGTGGCCTGGTAAGCTGCCGAGCTGCCTTCCACCTATGGTGGCCTGGTAAGCTGCCGAGCTGCCATCCAGCTATGGTGGCCTGGTAAGCTGTGGAGCTGCCGGCCACCTATAGCAGCCTGGTGATCTGGAGAGCTGCCGTCCACCTATGATGGCCTGGTATGCTGTAGAGCTGGCGGCCACGTATGGTGGCCTGGTAAGCTGCCGATCTGCCACCCACCTCCCACCTATGGTGGCCTGGTAACCTGTGGAGCTGCCATCCACTTATGTTGGCCTGGTAAGCTGCCGAGCTGCCAACCCCTATGGTGGCTTGGTAAACTGTGGACCTGCCCGCCACCTATAGCAGCCTGGTAATCTGTAGAGCTGCCGGCCACCTATGGTGGCCTGGTAAGCTGCCGAGCTGACGGCCGCCTATGTGGCCTGATATGCTGTAGAGCTGCTTGCCATTTAAAGTGACCTGGTAAGCTGCCGAGCTACCAACCACCTATGGTGGCCTGGTAAGCTGCCAAGCTGCCTTCCACCTATGGTGGCCTGGTAAGCTGCCGAGCTGCCAACCACATATGGTGGCCTAGTAAGCAGTGGAGCTGCCGGCCACCTATAGCAGCCTGGTAATCTGTAGAGCTGCCATCGACCTATGTTGGCCTGGTAAGCTGTAGAGCTGCCATCCACCTATGGTAGCCTGGTAAGCTGTGGAGCTGCCGGCCACTTATAGCAGCCTGGTACTAGTAACAGAAGGGAAGTCTTAGACATAACGCTTATAAATGATAATGGTACTGCGGAGATCTCGAACTGGAGAGTATCTGACAAAGCATCACTTTCTGATCACTGTTGGATCCTCTTCGACTTGAATGTCCGTAAGCCGGATAGGAAAGTGTTTCGGAATCCCCGGAAGGCGAACTGGCAGAGGTTTAACGCGGAGCTGGGTGGGACCCTCAACCGGCTTCCGGATGGGAACCCCGACTCCACGGAAGACATCGATGAGATGGTACTGAACCTTACCAGCAAGCTAAATCGGTCATTTGAGAAGGCATGTCCTACCAGACGACCCAGTAAAAGAAACCACCCACCATGGTGGAATGCTAAAATAGCAGAGCGGCTTCGTATCTCTAGGCTCAGTTGGAACCTGGCAAAGGAGGGGGCCATTGAATGGTCAACCTATAGAGATAATGTTAAGCGACTCAAAAAAGAAATTAGATTCGCCAAGAAGGACTCTTGGAGAAGCTTCTGCGGCTCTATTGAATCATGTACGGGTGCAGCTCGTCTGAGGAAGGTCCTTGCAAAAGCTCCCACACAGATGTCCTCTATAAAGAGATCTGATGGTAGCTGGACAGACTCAAACGAGAGCGTGCTTGATTCACTATTGAAAGGTCATTTCCCTGGCTGCGAGGATGCAGGAATCTTCAATTCAGCGGACACGTTGCCAAGGGAATGTATTGAGCATGAGACAGTCGATAAGATTGTTACGGGGAATAAGATCCTGTGGGCAATCAAATCTTTTGACCCCTACAAGGCACCGGGAATGGATGGGATCTTTCCGATCATGTTGCAGGAGTCATGCGAAGTCATTCTTCCATGGCTGGAGCGCATCTACTCCTGGTGCCTCAGGATGGGATATGTTCCTCAAGCGTGGAGGGAAGTTAGGGTGGTTTTCATACCCAAATCGGGTAAAGTCAGCCACACTACTGCAAAGGACTTCAGGCCTATTAGTCTGTCGTCCTTCCTGATGAAAACGCTGGAGCGAATAATAGATTTGTACGTAAGAGAAGAGATTGGGGACGGTTATCTGTCACAATCACATAATGCGTACATAAGGGGAAAGTCGGTGGATACTGCTCTGCATAGGGTAGTCTCTGCGATAGAAAAATCGCTCAGTATCAAGGAATTCACTCTAGGTGCTTTCCTGGACATTGAGGGTGCCTTTAACAACGTGAGTACCGAGGCAATAGTGTCCAGCCTTCATATGGCCCAAATAAACCCGGGTGTATGCAGGTGGATTGGGCAAATGCTGGGTACTCGTATAGTAAATTCGACGATAGGGGGAGCATGCGGAAGGGTGAGGGTAAATAAAGGCACACCACAAGGTGGCGTTCTGTCACCCCTCCTATGGCTCCTTGTGGTCGACGGAATGGTCAAGATTCTGGAGACGGAGGGTTTTAATGTTACGGCCTACGCCGATGACATTGCCATTTTAGTCTCTGGAAAATTTACGCAGGTCCTCAGCGATAGACTAAGCTATGCACTGATGTTAGTGGATAGCTGGGTCAAGGGGCGAGGCCTGGGAGTAAATCCGGCGAAAACAGAGGTAGTACTCTTTACAAGGAGAAGATCTGTACCAAGATACACCTACCCCCGTATGAATGGTATAGATCTGATCCCTGGACAATCTGCGAAATATCTGGGCACAATCCTGGACTCCAAACTTAGTTGGAGAGAAAATATTGAGGAAAGAATCAAAAAGGCCTATGTGGCACTATATTCGTGCAAGGTAGCCTTTGGAAAGACATGGGGCCTCAAACCGAGGTTAGTACATTGGTTATACACTGCGGTAGTAAGACCTATCCTAGTCTATGGCTCGGTTGTCTGGTGGAAAGCGCTTGAGAAAAAGTGTCATCTTCAGAGTGTGTCAAAGGTTCAAAGGGCGGGCTGTCTGGCGGTGACGGGATCTATGAAGTCCACACCAACGGCGGCCCTTGAAGTCATGCTGAGCCTCCCACCCCTGGACTTGTACTGCGAGAGCGTCGCAACCAGAACTGCGCTAAGATTACAGGAATTAGGTCTCTGGAAAAAGAGTCCTCATGGACATGCATCAGTCTTGGATCGATGGGCCGTCTCGAGATTCAGAACCGTAACGGACTATGTCACCCGACTTCCTTCCTGGGAGAGGAGATTCTCTATTAGAATTCCCTCCAGGGAGGAATGGACCGGTGACATGGTACGCACGGAAAGTGAACTGGCACTCTACACCGACGGATCCAAAATGGATGTTGGCACAGGTGCCGGAGTCTACTTTGAGTCTCGGGATATGCATCGCTCCTACAGGCTAGATGATGGATGCAGTGTCTTCCAAGCTGAGGTCTTCGCTATCAAGCAAGCGGCGGACCTGATCAGCAAAGAGAATATCACAGGAAAAAGGATCAGCATCTATGTTGACAGCCAGGCAGCCATTAAGGCTCTGCAGGCAGCATGGATAAGATCCAAACTCGTCAAAATCTGTAAGGAGAAGTTAGAAGAGATATCCAATGTAAATGAGGTGACCCTTTGCTGGGTACCTGGTCATATGAATATCTCCGGAAACGAGAGGGCGGACGAGTTGGCTAGGGTGGGATCAGGTGCTAATATTGCGCAGATCTCAGCTGATGCCAAAACACCACTCAGTGCGCTCTACAGGGAGATACAGACGGAGCTATTGGCGAAAGCCAATAAGCGATGGTGTCGCTTAGATACATGCGCAACGGCGAAATTGACCTGGCCCGTCTATGATAAGAAAAGAACGGAAAATCTGCTGAAGTTCAATCGTGGGAACATTCGACTGGCAGTCGGTGCCCTCACCGGGCATTGCATGCTATCTTATCATGCAGCTCGACTAGGCCAGCCCTACAATGACTTCTGTAGAAGCTGCAGGGACGAAGAGGAAATTGAGTCCGTTCGTCACCTGCTGTGCGAATGCCCGGCGCTAGCCCAAAAAAGGAATATTTTCCTGGGAAGATACTTCCTTTCGGGACTAGAAGAGGTAGGTAATATCGGGCTGAACAGAATACTAGGATTTTTATCCTCGTCTGGCTGGTTCAGCTCGACAGTAAATGTATAGGTATCAACGGGTTAAACAAAACAGGTGGGCACAATGGACTCAACGTAGTCTACGTGAGCCTTGACTTTACGTCAATAGGGCACCCATATACCTAACCTAACCTATAGCAGCCTGGTAATCTGTAGAGCTGCCATCCACCTATGTTGGCCTTTTAAGCTGCCGGCCACCTATGTGGCCTGGTAAGCTGCCGAGCTGCCAACCACCTATGGTGGCCTAGTAAGCTGTGGAGCTGCCGGCCACCTATAGCAGCCTGGTAATCTGTAGAGCTGCCATCCACCTATGGTCGCCTGGTATGCTGTAGAGCTGGCGGCCACCTATGTTGGCCTGGTAAGCTGCCGAGCTGCCATCCACCTATGGTGGCCTGGTAAGCTGCCGAGCTGCCATCCACCTATGTTGGCCTGGTAAGCTGCCGAGCTGCCGGCCACCTATGTGTCCTGGTAAGCTGCCGAGCTGCCAACCACCTATGGTGGCCTGGTAAGCTGTGGAGCTGCCCGCCACCTAGGGTGGCCTTGTAAGCTGCCGAGCTGCCAACCACCTATGGTGGCCTGGTAAGCTGTGGAGCTGCCGGCCACCTATAGCAGCCTGGTAATCTGTAGAGCTGCCGCACACCTATGGTGGCCTGGTATGCTGTAGAGCTGGCGGCCACCTATGGTGGCCTGGTAAGATGCCGAGCTGACATCCACCTATGGTGGCCTGGTAACCTGTGGAGCTGCCTGCAACCTATGGTGGCCTGGTAAGCTGCCGAGCTGCCATCCACCTATGGTGGCCTGGTAAGCTGCCGAGCTGCCGAGCTTCTGGCCGCCTATGTGGCCTGGTAAGCTGCCGAGCTGCCAACCACCTATGGTGGCCTGGCAAGCTACCGAGCTGCCATCCACCTATGGTGGCCTGGTAAGCTGCTGAGCTGCCATCCAGCTATGGCGGCCTGGTAAGCTGTAGAGCTGCCGGCCACTTATAGCAGCCTGGTAATCTGTAGAGCTGCCGGCCCCTATGTGGCCTGGTAAGCTGCCGAGCTTCCAACCACCTATGGTGGCCTGGTAAGCTGTGGAGCTGCCGGCCACCTGTAGCAGCCTGGTAATCTGTAGAGCTGCCGCACACCTATGGTGGCCTGGTATGCTGTAGAGCTGGCGGCCACCTATGGTGGCCTGGTAAGCTGCCGAGCTGACATCCACCTATGGTGGTCTGGTAACCTGTGGAGCTGCCTGCAACCTATGGTGGCCTGGTAAGCTGCCGAGCTGCCATCCACCTATGGTGGCCTGGTAAGCTGCCGAGCTACCTTCCACCCATGATGGCCTGGTAAGCTGCCGAGCTGCCGAGCTTCCGGCCGCCTATGTGGCCTGGTAAGCTGCCGAGCTGCCAACCACCTATGGTGGCCTGGCAAGCTACCGATCTGCTAACCACCTATGGTGGCCTGGTAACCTGTAGAGCTGCCTGCCACCTATGGTGGCCTGGTAAGCTGCCGAGCTGCCATCCACCTATGGTGGCCTGATAAGCTGAGGAGCTGCCGGCCACCTATGGTGGCCTGGTAAGCTGCCGAGCTGCCATCCACCTATGGTGGCCTGGTAAGCTGCTGAGCTGCCATCCAGCTATGGCGGCCTGGTAAGCTGTAGAGCTGCCGGCCACTTATAGCAGCCTGGTAATCTGTAGAGCTGCCGGCCACCTACGGTGGCCTGGTAAGCTGCCGAGCTGCCATCCACCTATGGTGGCCTGTTAAACTGTGGGGCTGCCGGCCACTTATAGCAGACTGGTAATCTGTAGAGCTGCCGGCCACCTATGTGGTCTGATTTGCTGTAGAGCTGCCTGCCATTTAAGGTGATCTGGTAAGCTGCCGAGAAGCCAACCACTTATGGTGGCCTGGTAAGCTGCCGAACTGCCAACCACCTATGGTGGCCTGGTAACCTGTAGAGCTGCCTGCCACCTATGGTGGCCTGGTAAGCTGCCGAGCTGCCATTCACCTATGGTGGCCTGGTAAGCTGCCGAGCTGCTATCCACCTATGTTGGCCAGTTAAGCTGCCGAGCTGCCATCCACCTATGTTGGCCTGGCAAGATGCCGAGCTGCCGGCCACCTATGTGTCCTGGTAAGCTGCCGAGCTGCCAACCACCTATGGTGGCCTGGTAAGCGGTGGAGCTGCCGGCCACCTATAGCAGCCTGGTAATCTGTAGAGCTGCCGTCCACCTATGGTGGCCTGGTATGCTGTAGAGCTGCCTGCCACCTATGGTGGCCTGGTAAGCTGCCGAGCTGCCATCCACCTATGGTGGCCTGGTAAGCTGTGGAGCTGCCGGCCACCTATAGCAGCCTGGTAATCTGTAGAGCTGCCGTCCACCTATGGTGGCCTGGTAAGCTGCTGAGTTGCCACCCACCTATGGTGGCCTGGTAAGCTGCTGAGCTGCCAACCACCTATGGTGGCCTGGTAACCTGTAGAGCTGCCTGCCACCTCTGGTGGCCTGGTAACCTGTAGAGCTGCCTGCCACCTATGGCGGCCTGGTAAGCTGCTGAGTTGCCATCCACCTATGGTGGCCTGGTAAGCTGCTGAGCTGCCCACCACCTATGGTGGCCTGGTAACCTGTAGAGCTGCCTGCCACCTATGGTGGCCTGGTAACCTGTAGAGCTGCCTGTCACCTATGGTGGCCTTGTAATGTGTAGAGCTGCCGGCCACCTATAGCAGCCTGGTAATCTGTAGAGCTGCCGTCCACCTATGGTGGGCTGGTATGCTGTAGAGCTGCCTGCCACCTATGGTGGCCTGGTAAGCTGCCGAGCTGCTAACCACCTATGGTGGCCTGGTAACCTGTAGAGCTGCCATCCACCTATGGTAGCCTGGTAAGCTGTGGAGCTGCCGGCCACCTATACACCTATAGCAGCCTTGTAATCTGTAGAGCTGCTGTCCACTTATGGTGGCCTGGTATGCTGTAGAGCTGGCGGCCACCTATGGTGGCCTGGTAAGCTGCTGAGCTGCCATCCACCTATGGAGGCCTGGTAAGCTGTGGAGCTGCCGGCCACCTATAGCAGCCTGGTAATCTGTAGAGCTGCCGTCCACCTATGGTGGGCTGGTATGCTGTAGAGCTGCCTGCCACCTATGGTGGCCTGGTAAGCTGCCGAGCTGCCATCCACCTATTGTGGCCTGGTAAGCTGGTGAGCTGCTATCCACCTATGTTGGCCGGTAACCTGTAGAGCTGCCATCCACCTATGGTAGCCTGGTAAGCTGTGGAGCTGCCGGCCACTTATAGCAGCCTGGTAATCTGTAGAGCTGCCATCCACCTATGTTGGTCTTTTAAGCTGCCGAGCTGCCGGCCACCTATGTGGCCTGGTAAGCTGCCGAGCTGCCAACCACCTATGGTGGCCTAGTAAGCTGTGGAGCTGCCGGCCACCAATAGAAGCCTGGTAATCTGTAGAGCTGCCATCCACCTATGGTCGCCTGGTATGCTGTAGAGCTGGCGGCCACCTATGTTGGCCTGGTAAGCTGCCAAGCTGCCATCCCCCTATGGTGGCCTGGTAAGCTGCCGAGCTGCCATCCACCTTTGTTGGCCTGGTAAGCTGCCGAGCTGCCGGCCACCTATGTGTCCTGGTAAGCTGCCGAGCTGCCAACCACCTATGGTGGCCTGGTAAGCTGTGGAGCTGCCAGCTACCTATAGCAGCCTGGTAATCTGTAGAGATGCCGTCCACCTATAGTGGCCTGGTATGCTGTAGAGCTGGCGGATACCTATGAAGGCCTGGTAAGCTTCCGAGCTGCCATCCACCTATGGTGGCATAGTAAGCTGTGGAGCTGCCGGCCACCTATAGCAGCCTGGTAATCTGTAGAGCTGCCATCGACCTATGTTGGCCTGGTAAGCTGCCGAGCTGCCGGCCACCTATGTGGCCTGATATGCTGTAGAGCTGCCTGCCATGTAAGGTGACCTGGTAAGCTGCCGAGCTGCCAACCACCTATGGTGGCCTGGTAAGCTGCCGAGTTGTCAACCACCTATGGTGGCCTGGTAAGCTACCGATCTGCTAACCACCTATGGTGGCCTGGTAACCTGTAGAGCTGCCATCCACCTATGGTAGCCTGGTAAGCTGTGGAGCTGCCGGCCACTTATAGCAGCCTGGTAATCTGTAGAGCTGCCATCCACCTATGTTGGCCTTTTAAGCTGCCGGCCACCTATGTGGCCTGGTAAGCTGCCGAGCTGCCAACCACCTATGGTGGCCTAGTAAGCTGTGGAGCTGCCGGCCACCTATAGCAGCCTGGTAATCTGTAGAGCTGCCATCCACCTATGGTCGCCTGTTATGCTGTAGAGCTGGCGGCCACCTATGTTGGCCTGGTAAGCTGCCGAGCTGCCATCCACCTATGGTGGCCTGGTAAGCTGCCGAGCTGCCATCCACCTATGTTGGCCTGGTAAGCTGCCTAGCTGCCAACCAGCTATGGTGACCTGGTAAGCTGTGGAGCTGCCGGCCACCTATAGCAGCCTGGTAATCTGTAGAGCTGCCATCCACCTATGGTCGCCTGGTATGTTGTAGAGCTGGCGGCCACCTATGTTGGCCTGGTAAGCTGCCGAGCTACCATCCACCTATGGTGGCCTGGTAAGCTGCCGAGCTGCCATCCACCTATGTTGGCCTGGTAAGCTGCCGAGCTGCCGGCCACCTATGTGTCCTGGTAAGCTGCCGAGCTGCCAACCACCTATGGTGGCCTGGTAAGCTGTGGAGCTGCCAGCCACCTATAGCAGCCTGGTAATCTGTAGAGCTGCCATCGACCTATGTTGGCCTGGTAAGCTGCCGAGCTGCCATCCACCTAGGGTGGCCTGGTAAGCTGTGGAGCTGCCGGCCACCTATAGCAGCCTGGTAATCTGTAGAGCTGCCGTCCACCTATGGTGGCCTGGTATGCTGTAGAGCTGCCCGCCACCTATGGTGGCCTTGTAAGCTGCCGAGCTGCTATCCACCTATGTTGGCCTGGTAAGCTGCCGAGCTGCCGGCCACTTATGTGGCCTGGTAAGCTGCCGAGCTGCCAACCACCTATGGTGGCCTGGTAAGCTGTGGAGCTGCCGGCCACCTATAGCAGCCTGGTAATCTGTAGAGCTGCCGCACACCTATGGTGGCCTGGTATGCTGTAGAGCTGGCGGCCACCTATGGTGGCCTGGTAAGCTGCCGAGCAGCCATCCACCTATGGTGGCCTGGTAAGCTGTGGAGCTGCCGGCCACCTATAGCAGCCTGGTAATCTGTAGAGCTGCCGTCCACCTATGGTGGCCTGGTATGCTGTAGAGCTGCCCGCCACCTATAGCAGCCTGGTAATCTGTAGAGCTGCCATCGACCTATGTTGGCCTGGTAAGCTGCCGAGCTGCCATCCACCTAGGGTGGCCTGGTAAGCTGTGGAGCTGCCGGCCACCTATAGCAGCCTGGTAATCTGTAGAGCTGCCGTCCACCTATGGTGGCCTGGTATGCTGTAGAGCTGCCCGCCACCTATGGTGGCCTTGTAAGCTGCCGAGCTGCTATCCACCTATGTTGGCCTGGTAAGCTGCCGAGCTGCCGGCCACTTATGTGGCCTGGTAAGCTGCCGAGCTGCCAACCACCTATGGTGGCCTGGTAAGCTGTGGAGCTGCCGGCCACCTATAGCAGCCTGGTCATCTGTAGAGCTGCCAACCACCTATGGTGGCGTGGTAAACTGCCAAGCTGCCTTCCACCTATGGTGGCCTGGTAAGCTGCCGAGCTGCCAACCACCTATGGTGGCCTGGTAAGCTGTGGAGCTGCCGGCCACCTATAGCAGCCTGGTAATCTGTAGAGCTGCCATCGACCTAAGTTGGCCTGTTAAGCTGCCGAGCTGCCGGCCACCTATGTGGCCTGATATGCTGTAGAGCTGCCTGCCATGTAAGGTGACCTGGTAAGCTGTCGAGCTGCCAACCACCTATGGTGGCCTGGTAAGCTGCCGAGCTGTCAACCACCTATGGTGGCCTGGTAAGCTACCGATCTGCTAACCACCTATGGTGGCCTGGTAACCTGTAGAGCTGCCATCCACCGATGGTAGCCTGGTAAGCTGTGGAGCTGCCGGCCACTTATAGCAGCCTGGTAATCTGTAGAGCTGCCATCCACCTATGTTGGCCTTTTAAGCTGCCGAGCTGCCGGCCACCTATGTGGCCTGGTAAGCTGCCGAGCTGCCAACCACCTATGGTAGCCTAGTAAGCTGTGGAGCTGCCGGCCACCTATAGCAGCCTGGTAATCTGTAGAGCTGCCATCCACCTATGGTCGCCTGGTATGCTGTAGAGCTGGCGGCCACCTATGTTGGCCTGGTAAGCTGCCGAGCTGCCATCCACCTATGGTGGCCTGGTAAGCTGCCGAGCTGCCAACCACCTATGGTGGCCTGGTAAGCTGCCGAGCTGTCAACCACCTATGGTGGCCTGGTAAGCTACCGATCTGCTAACCACCTATGGTGGCCTGGTAACCTGTAGAGCTGCCATCCACCTATGGTAGCCTGGTAAGCTGTGGAGCTGCCGGCCACTTATAGCAGCCTGGTAATCTGTAGAGCTGCCATCCACCTATGTTGGCCTTTTAAGCTGCCTAGCTGCCGGTCACCTATGTGGCCTGGTAAGCTGCCGAGCTGCCAACCACCTATGGTGGCCTAGTAAGCTGTGGAGCTGCCGGCCACCTATAGCAGCCTGGTAATCTGTAGAGCTGCCATCCACCTATGGTCGCCTGGTATGCTGTAGAGCTGCCATCCACCTATGGTGGCCTGGTAAGCTGCCGAGCTGCCATCCACCTATGTTGGCCTGGTAAGCTGCCGGGCTGCCGGCCACCTATGTGTCCTGGTAAGCTGCCGAGCTGCCAACCACCTATGGTGGCCTGGTAAGCTGTGGAGCTGCCAGCCACCTATAGCAGCCTGGTAATCTGTAGAGATGCCGTCCACCTATAGTGGCCTGGTATGCTGTAGAGCTGGCGGATACCAATGGTGGCCTGGTAAGCTTCCGAGCTGCCATCCACCTATTATGGCCAGGTAAGCTGTGGAGCTGCCGGCCACCTATAGCAGCCTGGTAATCTGTAGAGCTGCCGTCCACCTATGGTGGCCTGGTATGCTGTAGAGCTGCCCGCCATCTATGGTGGCCTGATAAGCTGCCGAGCTGCCATCCACCTATGGTGGCCTGGTGAGCTGTGGAGCTGCCATCCAGCTATGGTGGCCTGGTAAGCTGTGGAGCTGCCATCCACCTATGGTGGCCTGGTAAGCTGCCGAACTGCCATCCACCTATGGTGGCCTGGTAAGATGTGGAGCTGCCGGCCACCTATAGCAGCCTAATAAGCTGTAGAGCTGCCTGCCACCTATGGTGGCCTGGTAAGCTGCCGAGCTGCCATCCACCTATGATTGCCTGGTAAGCTGCTGAGCTGCCATCCACCTATGGGGGCCTGGTAAGCTGTAGAGCTGGCGGCCACCTATGTTGGCCTGGTAAGCTGCCGAGCTGCCATCCACCTATGGTGGCCCGGTAAGCTGCCGAGCTGCCATCCACCTATGTTGGCCTGGCAAGATGCCGAGCTGCCGGCCACCTATGTGTCCTGGTAAGCTGCCGAGCTGCCAACCACCTATGGTGGCCTGGTAAGCGGTGGAGCTGACGGCCACCTATAGCAGCCTGGTAATCTGTAGAGCTGCCGTCCACCTATGGTAGCCTGGTAAGCTGTGGAGCTGCCGGCCACCTATAGCAGCCTTGTAATCTGTAGAGCTGCCGTCCACTTATGGTGGCCTGGTAAGCTGTGGAGCTGCCGGCCACCTATAGCAGCCTGGTAATCTGTAGAGCTGCCGTCCACCTATGGTGGGCTGGTATGCTGTAGAGCTGCCTGCCACCTATGGTGGCCTGGTAAGCTGCCGAGCTGCCATCCACCTATGGTGGCCTGGTAAGCTGGTGAGCTGCTATCCACCTATGTTGGCCTGGTAACCTGTAGAGCTGCCTGCTCCCTATGGTGGCCTGGTAAGCTGCCGAGCTGCCTTCCACCTATGGTGGCCTGGTAAGCTGCCGAGCTGCCATCCAGCTATGGTGGCCTGGTAAGCTGTGGAGCTGCCGGCCACCTATAGCAGCCTGGTGATCTGGAGAGCTGCCGTCCACCTATGATGGCCTGGTATGCTGTAGAGCTGGCGGCCACGTATGGTGGCCTGGTAAGCTGCCGATCTGCCACCCACCTCCCAACTATGGTGGCCTGGTAACCTGTGGAGCTGCCATCCACTTATGTTGGCCTGGTAAGCTGCCGAGCTGCCAACCCCTATGGTGGGTTGGTAAACTGTGGACCTGCCCGCCACCTATAGCAGCCTGGTAATCTGTAGAGCTGCCGGCCACCTATGGTGGCCTGGTAAGCTGCCGAGCTGACGGCCGCCTATGTGGCCTGATATGCTGTAGAGCTGCTTGCCATTTAAAGTGACCTGGTAAGCTGCCGAGCTACCAACCACCTATGGTGGCCTGGTAAGCTGCCAAGCTGCCTTCCACCTATGGTGGCCTGGTAAGCTGCCGAGCTGCCAACCACATATGGTGGCCTAGTAAGCAGTGGAGCTGCCGGCCACCTATAGCAGCCTGGTAATCTGTAGAGCTGCCATCGACCTATGTTGGCCTGGTAAGCTGTAGAGCTGCCATCCACCTATGGTAGCCTGGTAAGCTGTGGAGCTGCCGGCCACTTATAGCAGCCTGGTAATCTGTAGAGCTGCCATCCACCTATGTTGGCCTTTTAAGCTGCCGGCCACCTATGTGGCCTGGTAAGCTGCCGAGCTGCCAACCACCTATGGTGGCCTAGTAAGCTGTGGAGCTGCCGGCCACCTATAGCAGCCTGGTAATCTGTAGAGCTGCCATCCACCTATGGTCGCCTGGTATGCTGTAGAGCTGGCGGCCACCTATGTTGGCCTGGTAAGCTGCCGAGCTGCCATCCACCTATGGTGGCCTGGTAAGCTGCCGAGCTGCCATCCACCTATGTTGGCCTGGTAAGCTGCCGAGCTGCCGGCCACCTATGTGTCCTGGTAAGCTGCCGAGCTGCCAACCACCTATGGTGGCCTGGTAAGCTGTGGAGCTGCCAGCCACCTATAGCAGCCTGGTAATCTGTAGAGATGCCGTCCACCTATAGTGGCCTGGTATGCTGTAGAGCTGGCGGATACCTATGGTGGCCTGGTAAGCTTCCGAGCTGCCATCCACCTATGGTGGCCTGGTAAGCTGTGGAGCTGCCGGCCACCTATAGCAGCCTGGTAATCTGGAGAGCTGCCGTCCACCTATGGTGGCCTGGTATGCTGTAGAGCTGCCCGCCACCTAGGGTGGCCTTGTAAGCTGCCGAGCTGCCAACCACCTATGGTGGCCTGGTAAGCCGTGGAGCTGCCGGCCACCTATAGCAGCCTGGTAATCTGTAGAGCTGCCGCACACCTATGGTGGCCTGGTATGCTGTAGAGCTGGCGGCCACCTATGGTGGCCTGGTAAGATGCCGAGCTGACATCCACCTATGGTGGCCTGGTAACCTGTGGAGCTGCCTGCAACCTATGGTGGCCTGGTAAGCTGCCGAGCTGCCATCCACCTATGGTGGCCTGGTAAGCTGCCGAGCTGCCGAGCTTCTGGCCGCCTATGTGGCCTGGTAAGCTGCCGAGCTGCCAACCACCTATGGTGGCCTGGCAAGCTACCGAGCTGCCATCCACCTATGGTGGCCTGGTAAGCTGCTGAGCTGCCATCCAGCTATGGCGGCCTGGTAAGCTGTAGAGCTGCCGGCCACTTATAGCAGCCTGGTAATCTGTAGAGCTGCCGGCCACCTATGTGGCCTGGTAAGCTGCCGAGCTGCCAACCACCTATGGTGGCCTGGTAAGCTGTGGAGCTGCCGGCCACCTGTAGCAGCCTGGTAATCTGTAGAGCTGCCGCACACCTATGGTGGCCTGGTATGCTGTAGAGCTGGCGGCCACCTATGGTGGCCTGGTAAGCTGCCGAGCTGACATCCACCTATGGTGGTCTGGTAACCTGTGGAGCTGCCTGCAACCTATGGTGGCCTGGTAAGCTGCCGAGCTGCCATCCACCTATGGTGGCCTGGTAAGCTGCCGAGCTACCTTCCACCCATGATGGCCTGGTAAGCTGCCGAGCTGCCGAGCTTCCGGCCGCCTATGTGGCCTGGTAAGCTGCCGAGCTGCCAACCACCTATGGTGGCCTGGCAAGCTACCGATCTGCTAACCACCTATGGTGGCCTGGTAACCTGTAGAGCTGCCTGCCACCTATGGTGGCCTGGTAAGCTGCCGAGCTGCCATCCACCTATGGTGGCCTGATAAGCTGAGGAGCTGCCGGCCACCTATGGTGGCCTGGTAAGCTGCCGAGCTGCCATCCACCTATGGTGGCCTGGTAAGCTGCTGAGCTGCCATCCAGCTATGGCGGCCTGGTAAGCTGTAGAGCTGCCGGCCACTTATAGCAGCCTGGTAATCTGTAGAGCTGCCGGCCACCTACGGTGGCCTGGTAAGCTGCCGAGCTGCCATCCACCTATGGTGGCCTGTTAAACTGTGGGGCTGCCGGCCACTTATAGCAGACTGGTAATCTGTAGAGCTGCCGGCCACCTATGTGGTCTGATTTGCTGTAGAGCTGCCTGCCATTTAAGGTGATCTGGTAAGCTGCCGAGAAGCCAACCACTTATGGTGGCCTGGTAAGCTGCCGAACTGCCAACCACCTATGGTGGCCTGGTAACCTGTAGAGCTGCCTGCCACCTATGGTGGCCTGGTAAGCTGCCGAGCTGCCATTCACCTATGGTGGCCTGGTAAGCTGCCGAGCTGCTATCCACCTATGTTGGCCAGTTAAGCTGCCGAGCTGCCATCCACCTATGTTGGCCTGGCAAGATGCCGAGCTGCCGGCCACCTATGTGTCCTGGTAAGCTGCCGAGCTGCCAACCACCTATGGTGGCCTGGTAAGCGGTGGAGCTGCCGGCCACCTATAGCAGCCTGGTAATCTGTAGAGCTGCCGTCCACCTATGGTGGCCTGGTATGCTGTAGAGCTGCCTGCCACTTATGGTGGCCTGGTAAGCTGCCGAGCTGCCATCCACCTATGGTGGCCTGGTAAGCTGTGGAGCTGCCGGCCACCTATAGCAGCCTGGTAATCTGTAGAGCTGCCGTCCACCTATGGTGGCCTGGTAAGCTGCTGAGTTGCCATCCACCTATGGTGGCCTGGTAAGCTGCTGAGCTGCCAACCACCTATGGTGGCCTGGTAACCTGTAGAGCTGCCTGCCACCTCTGGTGGCCTGGTAACCTGTAGAGCTGCCTGCCACCTATGGCGGCCTGGTAAGCTGCTGAGTTGCCATCCACCTATGGTGGCCTGGTAAGCTGCTGAGCTGCCCACCACCTATGGTGGCCTGGTAACCTGTAGAGCTGCCTGCCACCTATGGTGGCCTGGTAACCTGTAGAGCTGCCTGTCACCTATGGTGGCCTTGTAATGTGTAGAGCTGCCGGCCACCTATAGCAGCCTGGTAATCAGTAGAGCTGCCGGCCGCCTATGATGACCTGTTAAGCTGTAGAGCTGGCGGCCACCTATGGTGGCCTGGTAAGCTGCCGAGCTGCTAACCACCTATGGTGGCCTGGTAACCTGTAGAGCTGCCATCCACCTATGGTAGCCTGGTAAGCTGTGGAGCTGCCGGCCACCTATACACCTATAGCAGCCTTGTAATCTGTAGAGCTGCTGTCCACTTATGGTGGCCTGGTATGCTGTAGAGCTGGCGGCCACCTATGGTGGCCTGGTAAGCTGCTGAGCTGCCATCCACCTATGGAGGCCTGGTAAGCTGTGGAGCTGCCGGCCACCTATAGCAGCCTGGTAATCTGTAGAGCTGCCGTCCACCTATGGTGGGCTGGTATGCTGTAGAGCTGCCTGCCACCTATGGTGGCCTGGTAAGCTGCCGAGCTGCCATCCACCTATTGTGGCCTGGTAAGCTGGTGAGCTGCTATCCACCTATGTTGGCCGGTAACCTGTAGAGCTGCCATCCACCTATGGTAGCCTGGTAAGCTGTGGAGCTGCCGGCCACTTATAGCAGCCTGGTAATCTGTAGAGCTGCCATCCACCTATGTTGGTCTTTTAAGCTGCCGAGCTGCCGGCCACCTATGTGGCCTGGTAAGCTGCCGAGCTGCCAACCACCTATGGTGGCCTAGTAAGCTGTGGAGCTGCCGGCCACCAATAGAAGCCTGGTAATCTGTAGAGCTGCCATCCACCTATGGTCGCCTGGTATGCTGTAGAGCTGGCGGCCACCTATGTTGGCCTGGTAAGCTGCCAAGCTGCCATCCCCCTATGGTGGCCTGGTAAGCTGCCGAGCTGCCATCCACCTTTGTTGGCCTGGTAAGCTGCCGAGCTGCCGGCCACCTATGTGTCCTGGTAAGCTGCCGAGCTGCCAACCACCTATGGTGGCCTGGTAAGCTGTGGAGCTGCCAGCTACCTATAGCAGCCTGGTAATCTGTAGAGATGCCGTCCACCTATAGTGGCCTGGTATGCTGTAGAGCTGGCGGATACCTATGAAGGCCTGGCAAGCTTCCGAGCTGCCATCCACCTATGGTGGCATAGTAAGCTGTGGAGCTGCCGGCCACCTATAGCAGCCTGGTAATCTGTAGAGCTGCCATCGACCTATGTTGGCCTGGTAAGCTGCCGAGCTGCCGGCCACCTATGTGGCCTGATATGCTGTAGAGCTGCCTGCCATGTAAGGTGACCTGGTAAGCTGCCGAGCTGCCAACCACCTATGGTGGCCTGGTAAGCTGCCGAGTTGTCAACCACCTATGGTGGCCTGGTAAGCTACCGATCTGCTAACCACCTATGGTGGCCTGGTAACCTGTAGAGCTGCCATCCACCTATGGTAGCCTGGTAAGCTGTGGAGCTGCCGGCCACTTATAGCAGCCTGGTAATCTGTAGAGCTGCCATCCACCTATGGTCGCCTGGTATGCTGTAGAGCTGGCGGCCACCTATGTTGGCCTGGTAAGCTGCCGAGCTGCCATCCACCTATGGTGGCCTGGTAAGCTGCCGAGCTGCCATCCACCTATGTTAGCCTGGTAAGCTGCCTAGCTGCCAACCAGCTATGGTGACCTGGTAAGCTGTGGAGCTGCCGGCCACCTATAGCAGCCTGGTAATCTGTAGAGCTGCCATCCACCTATGTTGGCTTTTTAAGCTGCCGGCCACCTATGTGGCCTGGTAAGCTGCCGAGCTGCCAACCACCTATGGTGGCCTAGTAAGCTGTGGAGCTGCCGGCCACCTATAGCAGCCTGGTAATCTGTAGAGCTGCCATCCACCTATGGTCGCCTGGTATGCTGTAGAGCTGGCGGCCACCTATGTTGGCCTGGTAAGCTGCCGAGCTGCCATCCACCTATGGTGGCCTGGTAAGCTGCCGAGCTGCCATCCACCTATGTTAGCCTGGTAAGCTGCCTAGCTGCCAACCAGCTATGGTGACCTGGTAAGCTGTGGAGCTGCCGGCCACCTATAGCAGCCTGGTAATCTGTAGAGCTGCCATCCACCTATGGTCGCCTGGTATGTTGTAGAGCTGGCGGCCACCTATGTTGGCCTGGTAAGCTGCCGAGCTACCATCCACCTATGGTGGCCTGGTAAGCTGCCGAGCTGCCATCCACCTATGTTGGCCTGGTAAGCTGCCGAGCTGCCGGCCACCTATGTGTCCTGGTAAGCTGCCGAGCTGCCAACCACCTATGGTGGCCTGGTAAGCTGTGGAGCTGCCAGCCACCTATAGCAGCCTGGTAATCTGTAGAGCTGCCATCGACCTATGTTGGCCTGGTAAGCTGCCGAGCTGCCATCCACCTAGGGTGGCCTGGTAAGCTGTGGAGCTGCCGGCCACCTATAGCAGCCTGGTAATCTGTAGAGCTGCCGTCCACCTATGGTGGCCTGGTATGCTGTAGAGCTGCCCGCCACCTATGGTGGCCTTGTAAGCTGCCGAGCTGCTATCCACCTATGTTGGCCTGGTAAGCTGCCGAGCTGCCGGCCACTTATGTGGCCTGGTAAGCTGCCGAGCTGCCAACCACCTATGGTGGCCTGGTAAGCTGTGGAGCTGCCGGCCACCTATAGCAGCCTGGTAATCTGTAGAGCTACCGCACACCTATGGTGGCCTGGTATGCTGTAGAGCTGGCGGCCACCTATGGTGGCCTGGTAAGCTGCCGAGCAGCCATCCACCTATGGTGGCCTGGTAAGCTGTGGAGCTGCCGGCCACCTATAGCAGCCTGGTAATCTGTAGAGCTGCCGTCCACCTATGGTGGCCTGGTATGCTGTAGAGCTGCCCGCCACCTATAGCAGCCTGGTCATCTGTAGAGCTGCCAACCACCTATGGTGGCGTGGTAAACTGCCAAGCTGCCTTCCACCTATGGTGGCCTGGTAAGCTGCCGAGCTGCCAACCACCTATGGTGGCCTGGTAAGCTGTGGAGCTGCCGGCCACCTATAGCAGCCTGGTAATCTGTAGAGCTGCCATCGACCTAAGTTGGCCTGTTAAGCTGCCGAGCTGCCGGCCACCTATGTGGCCTGATATGCTGTAGAGCTGCCTGCCATGTAAGGTGACCTGGTAAGCTGCCGAGCTGCCAACCACCTATGGTGGCCTGGTAAGCTGCCGAGCTGTCAACCACCTATGGTGGCCTGGTAAGCTACCGATCTGCTAACCACCTATGGTGGCGTGGTAACCTGTAGAGCTGCCATCCACCGATGGTAGCCTGGTAAGCTGTGGAGCTGCCGGCCACTTATAGCAGCCTGGTAATCTGTAGAGCTGCCATCCACCTATGTTGGCCTTTTAAGCTGCCGAGCTGCCGGCCACCTATGTGGCCTGGTAAGCTGCCGAGCTGCCAACCACCTATGGTAGCCTAGTAAGCTGTGGAGCTGCCGGCCACCTATAGCAGCCTGGTAATCTGTAGAGCTGCCATCCACCTATGGTCGCCTGGTATGCTGTAGAGCTGGCGGCCACCTATGTTGGCCTGGTAAGCTGCCGAGCTGCCATCCACCTATGGTGGCCTGGTAAGCTGCCGAGCTGCCAACCACCTATGGTGGCCTGGTAAGCTGCCGAGCTGTCAACCACCTATGGTGGCCTGGTAAGCTACCGATCTGCTAACCACCTATGGTGGCCTGGTAACCTGTAGAGCTGCCATCCACCTATGGTAGCCTGGTAAGCTGTGGAGCTGCCGGCCACTTATAGCAGCCTGGTAATCTGTAGAGCTGCCATCCACCTATGTTGGCCTTTTAAGCTGCCTAGCTGCCGGTCACCTATGTGGCCTGGTAAGCTGCCGAGCTGCCAACCACCTATGGTGGCCTAGTAAGCTGTGGAGCTGCCGGCCACCTATAGCAGCCTGGTAATCTGTAGAGCTGCCATCCACCTATGGTCGCCTGGTATGCTGTAGAGCTGCCATCCACCTATGGTGGCCTGGTAAGCTGCCGAGCTGCCATCCACCTATGTTGGCCTGGTAAGCTGCCGGGCTGCCGGCCACCTATGTGTCCTGGTAAGCTGCCGAGCTGCCAACCACCTATGGTGGCCTGGTAAGCTGTGGAGCTGCCAGCCACCTATAGCAGCCTGGTAATCTGTAGAGATGCCGTCCACCTATAGTGGCCTGGTATGCTGTAGAGCTGGCGGATACCAATGGTGGCCTGGTAAGCTTCCGAGCTGCCATCCACCTATTATGGCCAGGTAAGCTGTGGAGCTGCCGGCCACCTATAGCAGCCTGGTAATCTGTAGAGCTGCCGTCCACCTATGGTGGCCTGGTATGCTGTAGAGCTGCCCGCCATCTATGGTGGCCTGATAAGCTGCCGAGCTGCCATCCACCTATGGTGGCCTGGTGAGCTGTGGAGCTGCCATCCAGCTATGGTGGCCTGGTAAGCTGTGGAGCTGCCATCCACCTATGGTGGCCTGGTAAGCTGCCGAACTGCCATCCACCTATGGTGGCCTGGTAAGATGTGGAGCTGCCGGCCACCTATAGCAGCCTAATAAGCTGTAGAGCTGCCTGCCACCTATGGTGGCCTGGTAAGCTGCCGAGCTGCCATCCACCTATGATTGCCTGGTAAGCTGCTGAGCTGCCATCCACCTATGGGGGCCTGGTAAGCTGTAGAGCTGGCGGCCACCTATGTTGGCCTGGTAAGCTGCCGAGCTGCCATCCACCTATGGTGGCCCGGTAAGCTGCCGAGCTGCCATCCACCTATGTTGGCCTGGCAAGATGCCGAGCTGCCGGCCACCTATGTGTCCTGGTAAGCTGCCGAGCTGCCAACCACCTATGGTGGCCTGGTAAGCGGTGGAGCTGACGGCCACCTATAGCAGCCTGGTAATCTGTAGAGCTGCCGTCCACCTATGGTGGCCTGGTATGCTGTAGAGCTGGCGGCCACCTATGGTGGCCTGGTAAGCTGCCGAGCTGCCATCCACCTATGGTGGCCTGGTAAGCTGTGGAGCTGCCGGCCACCTATAGCAGCCTGGTAATCTGTAGAGCTGCCGTCCACCTATGGTGGCCCGGTATGCTGTAGAGCTGGCGGCCACCTATGGTGGCCTGGTAAGCTGCCGAGCTTCCATCCACCTATGGTGGCCTGGTATGCTGTAGAGCTGCCTGCCACCTATGGTGGCCTGATAAGCTGAGGAGCTGCCGGCCACCTATGGTGGCCTGGTACGCTGCTGAGCTGCCATCCACCTATGGTGGCCTGGTAAGCTGCCGAGCTGCCATCTACCTATGGTGGCCTGGTAACCTGTAAAGCTGCCTGCCACCTATGGTGGCCTGGTAACCTGTAGAGCTTCCTGCCACCTATGGCGGCCTGGTAAGCTGCTGAGTTGCCATCCACCTATGTTGGCCTGGTAAGCTGCCGAGCTACCATCCCCCTATGGTGGCCTGGTGATCTGTAGAGCTGCCGTCCACCTATTGTGGCCTGGTTTGCTTAAGAGCTGGCGGCCACCTATGGTGGCCTGGTAACCTGTAGAGCTGCCTGTCACCTATGGTGGCCCTGTAATGTGTAGAGCTGCCGGCCACCTATAGCAGCCTGGTAATCAGTAGAGCTGCCGGCCGCCTATGGTGACCTGGTAAGCTCTAGAGCTGGCGGCCACCTATGGTGGCCTGGTAAGCTGCCGAGCTGCCAACCACCTATGGTGGCCTGGTAAGCTGTGGAGCTGCCGACCACCTATAGCAGCCTGGTAATCTGTAGAGCTGCCGTCTACCTATGGTGGCCTGGTATGCTGTAGAGCTGGCGGCCACCTATGGTGGCCTGATAAGCTGCCGGGCTGCCATCCACCTATGGTGGTCTGGTAAGCTGTGGAGCTGCCGGCCACCTATAGCAGCCTGGTAATCTGTAGAGCTGCCGTCCACCTATGGTGGCCTCGTATGCTGTAGAGCTGCCTGCCACCTATGGTGGCCTGATAAGCTGAGGAGCTGCCGGCCACCTATGGTGGCCTGGTACGCTGCTGAGCTGCCATCCACCTATGGTGGCCTGGTAAGCTGCCGAGCTGCCATCCACCTATGGTGGCCTGGTGATCTGTAGAGCTGCCGTCCACCTATGGTGGCCTGGTATGCTGTAGAGCTGGCGGCCACCTATTGTGGCCTGGTAAGCTGCCGAGCTGCCACCCACCTATGGTGGCCTGGTAACCTGTGGAGCTGCCATCCACTTATGTTGGCATGGTAAGCTGCCGAGCTGCCAACCCCTATGGTGGCTTGGTAAGCTGTGGAGCTGCCCGCCACCTATAGCAGCCTGGTCATCTGTAGAGCTGCCAACCACCTATGGTGGCGTGGTAAGCTGCCAAGCTGCCTTCCACCTATGGTGGCCTGGTATGCTGTAGAGCTGGCGGCCACCTATGGTGGCCTGATAAGCTGCCGGGCTGCCATCCACCTATGGTGGTCTGGTAAGCTGTGGAGCTGCCGGCCACCTATAGCAGCCTGGTAATCTGTAGAGCTGCCGTCCACCTATGGTGGCCTGCTAACCTGTAAAGCCGCCTGCCACCTATGGTGGCCTGGTAACCTGTAGAGCTGCTGCCACCTATGGCGGCCTGGTAAGCTGCTGAGTTGCCATCCACCTATGGTGGCCTGGTAAGCTGCCGAGCTGCCATCCACCTATGGTGGCCTGGTGATCTGTAGAGCTGCCGTCCACCTATGGTGGCCTGGTATGCTGTAGAGCTGGCGGCCACCTATTGTGGCCTGGTAAGCTGCCGAGCTGCCACCCACCTATGGTGGCCTGGTAACCTGTGGAGCTGCCATCCACTTATGTTGGCATGGTAAGCTGCCGAGCTGCCAACCCCTATGGTGGCTTGGTAAGCTGTGGAGCTGCCCGCCACCTATAGCAGCCTGGTCATCTGTAGAGCTGCCAACCACCTATGGTGGCGTGGTAAGCTGCCAAGCTGCCTTCCACCTATGGTGGCCTGGTAAGCTGCCGAGCTGCCAACCACCTATGGTGGCCTGGTAAGCTGTGGAGCTGCCGGCCACCTATAGCAGCCTGGTAATCTGTAGAGCTGCCATCGACCTAAGTTGGCCTGGTAAGCTGCCGAGCTGCCGGCCACCTATGTGGCCTGATATGCTGTAGAGCTGCCTGCCATGTAAGGTGACCTGGTAAGCTGCCGAGCTGCCAACCACCTATGGTGGCCTGGTAAGCTGCCGAGCTGTCAACCACCTATGGTGGCCTGGTAAGCTACCGATCTGCTAACCACCTATGGTGGCCTGGTAACCTGTAGAGCTGCCATCCACCTATGGTAGCCTGGTAAGCTGTGGAGCTGCCGGCCACTTATAGCAGCCTGGTAATCTGTAGAGCTGCCATCCACCTATGTTGGCCTTTTAAGCTGCCGAGCTGCCGGCCAACTATGTGGCCTGGTAAGCTGCCGAGCTGCCAACCACCTATGGTAGCCTAGTAAGCTGTGGAGCTGCCGGCCACCTATAGCAGCCTGGTAATCTGTAGAGCTGCCATCCACCTATGGTCGCCTGGTATGCTGTAGAGCTGGCGGCCACCTATGTTGGCCTGGTAAGCTGCCGAGCTGCCATCCACCTATGGTGGCCTGGTAAGCTGCCGAGCTGCCAACCACCTATGGTGGCCTGGTAAGCTGCCGAGCTGTCAACCACCTATGGTGGCCTGGTAAGCTACCGATCTGCTAACCACCTATGGTGGCCTGGTAACCTGTAGAGCTGCCATCCACCTATGGTAGCCTGGGAAACTGTGGAGCAGCCGGCCACTTATAGCAGCCTGGTAATCTGTAGAGCTGCCATCCACCTATGTTGGCCATTTAAGCTGATTAGCTGCCGGTCACCTATGTGGCCTGGTAAGCTGCCGAGCTGCCAACCACCTATGGTGGCCTAGTAAGCTGTGGAGCTGCCGGCCACATATAGCAGCCTGGTAATCTGTACAGCTGCCATCCACCTATGGTCGCCTGGTATGCTGTAGAGCTGCCATCCACCTATGGTGGCCTGGTAAGCTGCCGAGCTGCCATCCACCTATGTTGGCCTGGTAAGCTGCCGAGCTGCCGGCCACCTATGTGTCCTGGTAAGCTGCCGAGCTGCCAACCACCTATGGTGGCCTGGTAAGCTGTGGAGCTGCCGGCCACCTATAGCAGCCTGGTAATCTGCAGAGCTGCCGTCCACCTATGGTGGCCTGGTATGCTGTAGAGCTGCAGGCCACCTATGGTGGCCTGATAAGCTGCCGAGCTGCCATCCACCTATGGTGGCCTGGTAAGCTGTGGAGCTGCCATCCAGCTATGGTGGCCTGGTAAGCTGTGGAGCTGCCATCCACCTATGGTGGCCTGGTAAGCTGCCGGACTACCATCCACCTATGGTGGCCTGGTAAGATGTGGAGCTGCCGGCCACCTATAGCAGCTGTAGAGCTGCCTGCCACCTATGGTGGCCTGGTAAGCTGCCGAGCTGCCATCCACCTATGGTTGCCTGGTAAGCTGCTGAGCTGCCATCCACCTATGGGGGCCTGGTAAGCTGTAGAGCTGGCGGCCACCTATGTTGGCCTGGTAAGCTGCCGAGCTGCCATCCACCTATGGTGGCCCGGTAAGCTGCCGAGCTGCCATCCACCTATGTTGGCCTGGCAAGATGCCGAGCTGCCGGCCACCTATGTGTCCTGGTAAGCTGCCGAGCTGCCAACCACCTATGGTGGCCTGGTAAGCGGTGGAGCTGCCGGCCACCTATAGCAGCCTGGTAATCTGTAGACTACCACCTATACCACCTATAGCCATCCACCTATGGTGGCCTGGTAAGCTGCCGAGCTGCCATCCACCTATGTTGGCCTGGTAAGCTGCCGAGCTGCCATCCCCCTATGGTGGCCTGGTGATCTGTAGAGCTGCCAACCACCTATGGTGGCCTGGTAAGCTGTGGAGCTGCCAGCCACCTATGGTGGCCTGGTAAGCTGTGGAGCAGCCGGCCACTTATAGCAGCCTGGTAATCTGTAGAGCTGCCATCCACCTATGTTGGCCATTTAAGCTGATTAGCTGCCGGTCACCTATGTGGCCTGGTAAGCTGCCGAGCTGCCAACCACCTATGGTGGCCTAGTAAGCTGTGGAGCTGCCGGCCACATATAGCAGCCTGGTAATCTGTAGAGATGCCGTCCACCTATAGTGGCCTGGTATACTGTAGAGCTGGCGGATACCTATGGTGGCCTGGTAAGCTTCCGAGCTGCCATCCACCTATGGTGGCCTGGTAAGCTGTGGAGCTGCCGGCCACCTATAGCAGCCTGGTAGTCTGTAGAGCTGCCGTCCACCTATGGTGGCCTGGTATGCTGTAGAGCTGCCCGCCACCTATGGTGGCCTTGTAGGCTGCCGAGATGCTATCCACCTATGTTGGCCTGGTAAGCTGCCGAGCTGCCGGCCACCTATGTGGCCTGGTAAGCTGCCGAGCCGCCAACCACCTATGGTGGCCTGGTAAGCTGTGGATTTGCCGGCCACCTATAACAGCCTGGTAATCTGTAGAGCTGCCGTCCACCTATGGTGGCCTGGTATGCTGTAGAGCTGGCGGATACCTATGGTGGCCTGGTAAGCTTCCGAGCTGCCATCCACCTATGGTGGCCTGGTAAGCTGTGGAGCTGCCGGCCACCTATAGCAGCCTGGTAGTCTGTAGAGCTGCCGTCCACCTATGGTCGCCTGGTATCCTGTAGAGCTGGCGGCCACCTATGTTGGCCTGGTAAGCTGCCGAGCTGCCATCCACCTATGGAGGCCTGGTAAGCTGCCGAGCTGCCATCCACCTATGTTGGCCTGGTAAGCTGCCGAGCTGCCATCCACCTATGGTGGCCTGGTAAGCTGCTGAGCTGCCATCCAGCTATGGCGGCCTGGTAAGCTGTGGAGCTGCCGGCCACTTATAGCAGCCTGGTAATCTGTAGAGCTGCCGGCCACCTATGTGGTCTGATTTGCTGTAGAGCTGAATGCCATTTAAGGTGATCTGGTAAGCTGCCGAGCAGCCAACCACCTGTGGTGGCCTGGTAAGCTGCCGAACTGCCAACTACCTATGGTGGCCTGGTAACCTGTAGAGCTGCCGTCCACCTATGGTGGCCTGGTATGCTGTAGAGCTGCCTGCCACCTATGGTGGCCTGATAAGCTGAGGAGCTGCCGGCCACCTATGGTGGCCTGGTACGCTGCTGAGCTGCCATCCACCTATGGTGGCCTGGTAAGCTGCCGAGCTGCCATCCACCTATGGTGGCCTGGTAACCTGTAAAGCTGCCTGCCACCTATGGTGGCCTGGTAACCTGTAGAGCTGCTGCCACCTATGGCGGCCTGGTAAGCTGCTGAGTTGCCTTCCACCTATGGTGGCCTGGTAAGCTGCCGAGCTGCCATCCACCTATGGTGGCCTGGTGATCTGTAGAGCTGCCGTCCACCTATGGTGGCCTGGTATGCTGTAGAGCTGGCGGCCACCTATTGTGGCCTGGTAAGCTGCCGAGCTGCCACCCACCTATGGTGGCCTGGTAACCTGTAGAGCTGCCATCCGCTTATGTTGGCATGGTAAGCTGCCGAGCTGCCAACCCCTATGGTGGCTTGGTAAGCTGTGGAGCTGCCCGCCACCTATAGCAGCCTGGTCATCTGTAGAGCTGCCAACCACCTATGGTGGCGTGGTAAGCTGCCAAGCTGCCTTCCACCTATGGTGGCCTGGTAAGCTGCCGAGCTGCCAACCACCTATGGTGGCCTGGTAAGCTGTGGAGCTGCCGGCCACCTATAGCAGCCTGGTAATCTGTAGAGCTGCCATCGACCTAAGTTGGCCTGGTAAGCTGCCGAGCTGCCGGCCACCTATGTGGCCTGATATGCTGTAGAGCTGCCTGCCATGTAAGGTGACCTGGTAAGCTGCCGAGCTGCCAACCACCTATGGTGGCCTGGTAAGCTGCCGAGCTGTCAACCACCTATGGTGGCCTGGTAAGCTACCGATCTGCTAACCACCTATGGTGGCCTGGTAACCTGTAGAGCTGCCATCCACCTATGGTAGCCTGGTAAGCTGTGGAGCTGCCGGCCACTTATAGCAGCCTGGTAATCTGTAGAGCTGCCATCCACCTATCTTGGCCTTTTAAGCTGCCGAGCTGCCGGCCAACTATGTGGCCTGGTAAGCTGCAGAGCTGCCATCCACCTATGGTCGCCTGGTATGCTGTAGAGCTGGCGGCCACCAATGTTGGCCTGGTAAGCTGCCGAGCTGCCATCCACCTATGGTGGCCTGGTAAGCTGCCGAGCTGCCAACCACCTATGGTGGCCTGGTAAGCTGCCGAGCTGTCAACCACCTATGGTGGCCTGGTAAGCTACCGATCTGTTAACCACCTATGGTGGCCTGGTAACCTGTAGAGCTGCCATCCACCTATGGTAGCCTGGTAACCTGTAGAGATGCCGTCCACCTATAGTGGCCTGGTATGCTGTAGAGCTGGCGGATACCAATGGTGGCCTGGTAAGCTTCCGAGCTGCCATCCACCTATTGTGGCCAGGTAAGCTGTGGAGCTGCCGGCCACCTATAGCAGCCTGGTAATCTGTAGAGCTGCCGTCCACCTATGGTGGCCTGGTATGCTGTAGAGCTGCAGGCCACCTATGGTGGCCTGATAAGCTGCCGAGCTGCCATCCACCTATGGTGGCCTGGTAAGCTGTGGAGCTGCCATCCAGCTATGGTGGCCTGGTAAGCTGTGGAGCTGCCATCCACCTATGGTGGCCTAGTAAGCTGCCGAACTGCCATCCACCTATGGTGGCCTGGTAAGATGTGGAGCTGCCGGCCACCTATAGCAGCCTAATAAGCTGTAGAGCTGCCTGCCACCTATGGTGGCCTGGTAAGCTGCCGAGCTGCCATCCACCTATGGTTGCCTGGTAAACTGCTGAGCTGCCATCCACCTATGGGGGCCTGGTAAGCTGTAGAGCTGGCGGCCACCTATGTTGGCCTGGTAAGCTGCCGAGCTGCCATCCACCTATGGTGGCCCGGTAAGCTGCCGAGCTGCCATCCACCTATGTTGGCCTGGCAAGATGCCGAGCTGCCGGCCACCTATGTGTCCTGGTAAGCTGCCGAGCTGCCAACCACCTATGGTGGCCTGGTAAGCGGTGGAGCTGCCGGCCGCCTATAGCAGCCTGGTAATCTGTAGATTACCACCTATACCACCTATAGCCATCCACCTATGGTGGCCTGGTAAGCTGCCGAGCTGCCATCCACCTATGTTGGCCTGGTAAGCTGCCGAGCTGCCGGCCACCTATGTGTCCTGGTAAGCTGCCGAGCTGCCAACCACCTATGGTGGCCTGGTAAGCTGTGGAGCTGCCAGCCACCTATAGCAGCCTGGTAATCTGTAGAGATGCCGTCCACCTATAGTGGCCTGGTAAGCTTCCGAGCTGCCATCCACCTATGGTGGCCTGGTAAGCTGTGGAGCTGCCGGCCACCTATAGCAGCCTGGTAGTCTGTAGAGCTGCCGTCCACCTATGGTGGCCTGGTATGCTGTAGAGCTGCCCGCCACCTATGGTGGCCTTGTAGGCTGCCGAGATGCTATCCACCTATGTTGGCCTGGTAAGCTGCCGAGCTGCCGGCCACCTATGTGGCCTGGTAAGCTGCCGAGCCGCCAACCACCTATGGTGGCCTGGTAAGCTGTGGATTTGCCGGCCACCTATAACAGCCTGGTAATCTGTAGAGCTGCCGTCCACCTATGGTGGCCTGGTATGCTGTAGAGCTGGCGGATACCCATGGTGGCCTGGTAAGCTTCCGAGCTGCCATCCACCTATGGTGGCCTGGTAAGCTGTGGAGCTGCCGGCCACCTATAGCAGCCTGGTAGTCTGTAGAGCTGCCGTCCACCTATGGTCGCCTGGTATGCTGTAGAGCTGGCGGCCACCTATGTTGGCCTGGTAAGCTGCCGAGCTGCCATCCACCTATGGAGGCCTGGTAAGCTGCCGAGCTGCCATCCACCTATGTTGGCCTGGTAAGCTGCCGAGCTGCCATCCACCTATGGTGGCCTGGTAAGCTGCTGAGCTGCCATCCAGCTATGGCGGCCTGGTAAGCCGTGGAGCTGCCGGCCACTTATAGCAGCCTGGTAATCTGTAGAGCTGCCGGCCACCTATGTGGTCTGATTTGCTGTAGAGCTGAATGCCATTTAAGGTGATCTGGTAAGCTGCCGAGCAGCCAACCACCTGTGGTGGCCTGGTAAGCTGCCGAACTGCCAACCACCTATGGTGGCCTGGTAACCTGTAGAGCTGCCGTCCACCTATGGTGGCCTGGTATGCTGTAGAGCTGCCTGCCACCTATGGTGGCCTGATAAGCTGCCGAGCTGCCATCCACCTATGGTGGCCTGGAAAGCTGTGGAGCTGCCGGCCACCTATAGCAGCCTGGTAATCTGTAGAGCTGCCGTCCACCTATGGTGGCCTGGTATGCTGTAGAGCTGGCGGCCACCTATGGTGGCCTGGTAAGCTGCCGAGCTGCTAACCACCTATGTTGGCCTGGTAACCTGTAGAGCTGCCATCCACCTATGGTAGCCTGGTAAGCTGTGGAGCTGCCGGCCACCTATAGCAGCCTTGTAATCTGTAGAGCTGCCGTCCACTTATGGTGGCCTGGTAAGCTGTGGAGCTGCCGGCCACCTATAGCAGCCTGGTAATCTGTAGAGCTGCCGTCCACCTATGGTGGGCTGGTATGCTGTAGAGCTGCCTGCCACCTATGGTGGCCTGGTAAGCTGCCGAGCTGCCATCCACCTATGGTGGCCTGGTAAGCTGGTGAGCTGCTATCCACCTATGTTGGCCTGGTAACCTGTAGAGCTGCCTGCTCCCTATAGTGGCCTGGTAAGCTGCCGAGCTGCCTTCCACCTATGGTGGCCTGGTAAGCTGCCGAGCTGCCATCCAGCTATGGTGGCCTGGTAAGCTGTGGAGCTGCCGGCCACCTATAGCAGCCTGGTGATCTGGAGAGCTGCCGTCCACCTATGATGGCCTGGTATGCTGTAGAGCTGGCGGCCACGTATGGTGGCCTGGTAAGCTGCCGATCTGCCACCCACCTCCCACCTATGGTGGCCTGGTAACCTGTGGAGCTGCCATCCACTTATGTTGGCCTGGTAAGCTGCCGAGCTGCCAACCCCTATGGTGGCTTGGTAAACTGTGGACCTGCCCGCCACCTATAGCAGCCTGGTAATCTGTAGAGCTGCCGGCCACCTATGGTGGCCTGGTAAGCTGCCGAGCTGACGGCCGCCTATGTGGCCTGATATGCTGTAGAGCTGCTTGCCATTTAAAGTGACCTGGTAAGCTGCCGAGCTACCAACCACCTATGGTGGCCTGGTAAGCTGCCAAGCTGCCTTCCACCTATGGTGGCCTGGTAAGCTGCCGAGCTGCCAACCACATATGGTGGCCTAGTAAGCAGTGGAGCTGCCGGCCACCTATAGCAGCCTGGTAATCTGTAGAGCTGCCATCGACCTATGTTGGCCTGGTAAGCTGTAGAGCTGCCATCCACCTATGGTAGCCTGGTAAGCTGTGGAGCTGCCGGCCACTTATAGCAGCCTGGTAATCTGTAGAGCTGCCATCCACCTATGTTGGCCTTTTAAGCTGCCGGCCACCTATGTGGCCTGGTAAGCTGCCGAGCTGCCAACCACCTATGGTGGCCTAGTAAGCTGTGGAGCTGCCGGCCACCTATAGCAGCCTGGTAATCTGTAGAGCTGCCATCCACCTATGGTCGCCTGGTATGCTGTAGAGCTGGCGGCCACCTATGTTGGCCTGGTAAGCTGCCGAGCTGCCATCCACCTATGGTGGCCTGGTAAGCTGCCGAGCTGCCATCCACCTATGTTGGCCTGGTAAGCTGCCGAGCTGCCGGCCACCTATGTGTCCTGGTAAGCTGCCGAGCTGCCAACCACCTATGGTGGCCTGGTAAGCTGTGGAGCTGCCAGCCACCTATAGCAGCCTGGTAATCTGTAGAGATGCCGTCCACCTATAGTGGCCTGGTATGCTGTAGAGCTGGCGGATACCTATGGTGGCCTGGTAAGCTTCCGAGCTGCCATCCACCTATGGTGGCCTGGTAAGCTGTGGAGCTGCCGGCCACCTATAGCAGCCTGGTAATCTGGAGAGCTGCCGTCCACCTATGGTGGCCTGGTATGCTGTAGAGCTGCCCGCCACCTAGGGTGGCCTTGTAAGCTGCCGAGCTGCCAACCACCTATGGTGGCCTGGTAAGCTGTGGAGCTGCCGGCCACCTATAGCAGCCTGGTAATCTGTAGAGCTGCCGCACACCTATGGTGGCCTGGTATGCTGTAGAGCTGGCGGCCACCTATGGTGGCCTGGTAAGATGCCGAGCTGACATCCACCTATGGTGGCCTGGTAACCTGTGGAGCTGCCTGCAACCTATGGTGGCCTGGTAAGCTGCCGAGCTGCCATCCACCTATGGTGGCCTGGTAAGCTGCCGAGCTGCCGAGCTTCTGGCCGCCTATGTGGCCTGGTAAGCTGCCGAGCTGCCAACCACCTATGGTGGCCTGGCAAGCTACCGAGCTGCCATCCACCTATGGTGGCCTGGTAAGCTGCTGAGCTGCCATCCAGCTATGGCGGCCTGGTAAGCTGTAGAGCTGCCGGCCACTTATAGCAGCCTGGTAATCTGTAGAGCTGCCGGCCACCTACGGTGGCCTGGTAAGCTGCCGAGCTGCCATCCACCTATGGTGGCCTGTTAAACTGTGGGGCTGCCGGCCACTTATAGCAGACTGGTAATCTGTAGAGCTGCCGGCCACCTATGTGGTCTGATTTGCTGTAGAGCTGCCTGCCATTTAAGGTGATCTGGTAAGCTGCCGAGAAGCCAACCACTTATGGTGGCCTGGTAAGCTGCCGAACTGCCAACCACCTATGGTGGCCTGGTAACCTGTAGAGCTGCCTGCCACCTATGGTGGCCTGGTAAGCTGCCGAGCTGCCATTCACCTATGGTGGCCTGGTAAGCTGCCGAGCTGCTATCCACCTATGTTGGCCAGTTAAGCTGCCGAGCTGCCATCCACCTATGTTGGCCTGGCAAGATGCCGAGCTGCCGGCCACCTATGTGTCCTGGTAAGCTGCCGAGCTGCCAACCACCTATGGTGGCCTGGTAAGCGGTGGAGCTGCCGGCCACCTATAGCAGCCTGGTAATCTGTAGAGCTGCCGTCCACCTATGGTGGCCTGGTATGCTGTAGAGCTGCCTGCCACCTATGGTGGCCTGGTAAGCTGCCGAGCTGCCATCCACCTATGGTGGCCTGGTAAGCTGTGGAGCTGCCGGCCACCTATAGCAGCCTGGTAATCTGTAGAGCTGCCGTCCACCTATGGTGGCCTGGTAAGCTGCTGAGTTGCCATCCACCTATGGTGGCCTGGTAAGCTGCTGAGCTGCCAACCACCTATGGTGGCCTGGTAACCTGTAGAGCTGCCTGCCACCTCTGGTGGCCTGGTAACCTGTAGAGCTGCCTGCCACCTATGGCGGCCTGGTAAGCTGCTGAGTTGCCATCCACCTATGGTGGCCTGGTAAGCTGCTGAGCTGCCCACCACCTATGGTGGCCTGGTAACCTGTAGAGCTGCCTGCCACCTATGGTGGCCTGGTAACCTGTAGAGCTGCCTGTCACCTATGGTGGCCTTGTAATGTGTAGAGCTGCCGGCCACCTATAGCAGCCTGGTAATCAGTAGAGCTGCCGGCCGCCTATGATGACCTGTTAAGCTGTAGAGCTGGCGGCCACCTATGGTGTCCTGGTAAGCTGCCGAGCTGCTAACCACCTATGGTGGCCTGGTAACCTGTAGAGCTGCCATCCACCTATGGTAGCCTGGTAAGCTGTGGAGCTGCCGGCCACCTATACACCTATAGCAGCCTTGTAATCTGTAGAGCTGCTGTCCACTTATGGTGGCCTGGTATGCTGTAGAGCTGGCGGCCACCTATGGTGGCCTGGTAAGCTGCTGAGCTGCCATCCACCTATGGAGGCCTGGTAAGCTGTGGAGCTGCCGGCCACCTATAGCAGCCTGGTAATCTGTAGAGCTGCCGTCCACCTATGGTGGGCTGGTATGCTGTAGAGCTGCCTGCCACCTATGGTGGCCTGGTAAGCTGCCGAGCTGCCATCCACCTATTGTGGCCTGGTAAGCTGGTGAGCTGCTATCCGCCTATGTTGGCCGGTAACCTGTAGAGCTGCCATCCACCTATGGTAGCCTGGTAAGCTGTGGAGCTGCCGGCCACTTATAGCAGCCTGGTAATCTGTAGAGCTGCCATCCACCTATGTTGGTCTTTTAAGCTGCCGAGCTGCCGGCCACCTATGTGGCCTGGTAAGCTGCCGAGCTGCCAACCACCTATGGTGGCCTAGTAAGCTGTGGAGCTGCCGGCCACCAATAGAAGCCTGGTAATCTGTAGAGCTGCCATCCACCTATGGTCGCCTGGTATGCTGTAGAGCTGGCGGCCACCTATGTTGGCCTGGTAAGCTGCCAAGCTGCCATCCCCCTATGGTGGCCTGGTAAGCTGCCGAGCTGCCATCCACCTTTGTTGGCCTGGTAAGCTGCCGAGCTGCCGGCCACCTATGTGTCCTGGTAAGCTGCCGAGCTGCCAACCACCTATGGTGGCCTGGTAAGCTGTGGAGCTGCCAGCTACCTATAGCAGCCTGGTAATCTGTAGAGATGCCGTCCACCTATAGTGGCCTGGTATGCTGTAGAGCTGGCGGATACCTATGAAGGCCTGGTAAGCTTCCGAGCTGCCATCCACCTATGGTGGCATAGTAAGCTGTGGAGCTGCCGGCCACCTATAGCAGCCTGGTAATCTGTAGAGCTGCAATCGACCTATGTTGGCCTGGTAAGCTGCCGAGCTGCCGGCCACCTATGTGGCCTGATATGCTGTAGAGCTGCCTGCCATGTAAGGTGACCTGGTAAGCTGCCGAGCTGCCAACCACCTATGGTGGCCTGGTAAGCTGCCGAGTTGTCAACCACCTATGGTGGCCTGGTAAGCTACCGATCTGCTAACCACCTATGGTGGCCTGGTAACCTGTAGAGCTGCCATCCACCTATGGTAGCCTGGTAAGCTGTGGAGCTGCCGGCCACTTATAGCAGCCTGGTAATCTGTAGAGCTGCCATCCACCTATGTTGGCCTTTTAAGCTGCCGGCCACCTATGTGGCCTGGTAAGCTGCCGAGCTGCCAACCACCTATGGTGGCCTAGTAAGCTGTGGAGCTGCCGGCCACCTATAGCAGCCTGGTAATCTGTAGAGCTGCCATCCACCTATGGTCGCCTGGTATGCTGTAGAGCTGGCGGCCACCTATGTTGGCCTGGTAAGCTGCCGAGCTGCCATCCACCTATGGTGGCCTGGTAAGCTGCCGAGCTGCCATCCACCTATGTTGGCCTGGTAAGCTGCCTAGCTGCCAACCAGCTATGGTGACCTGGTAAGCTGTGGAGCTGCCGGCCACCTATAGCAGCCTGGTAATCTGTAGAGCTGCCATCCACCTATGGTCGCCTGGTATGTTGTAGAGCTGGCGGCCACCTATGTTGGCCTGGTAAGCTGCCGAGCTACCATCCACCTATGGTGGCCTGGTAAGCTGCCGAGCTGCCATCCACCTATGTTGGCCTGGTAAGCTGCCGAGCTGCCGGCCACCTATGTGTCCTGGTAAGCTGCCGAGCTGCCAACCACCTATGGTGGCCTGGTAAGCTGTGGAGCTGCCAGCCACCTATAGCAGCCTGGTAATCTGTAGAGCTGCCATCGACCTATGTTGGCCTGGTAAGCTGCCGAGCTGCCATCCACCTATGGTGGCCTGGTAAGCTGTGGAGCTGCCGGCCACCTATAGCAGCCTGGTAATCTGTAGAGCTGCCGTCCACCTATGGTGGCCTGGTATGCTGTAGAGCTGCCCGCCACCTATGGTGGCCTTGTAAGCTGCCGAGCTGCTATCCACCTATGTTGGCCTGGTAAGCTGCCGAGCTGCCGGCCACTTATGTGGCCTGGTAAGCTGCCGAGCTGCCAACCACCTATGGTGGCCTGGTAAGCTGTGGAGCTGCCGGCCACCTATAGCAGCCTGGTAATCTGTAGAGCTGCCGCACACCTATGGTGGCCTGGTATGCTGTAGAGCTGGCGGCCACCTATGGTGGCCTGGTAAGCTGCCGAGCAGCCATCCACCTATGGTGGCCTGGTAAGCTGTGGAGCTGCCGGCCACCTATAGCAGCCTGGTAATCTGTAGAGCTGCCGTCCACCTATGGTGGCCTGGTATGCTGTAGAGCTGCCCGCCACCTATGGTGGCCTTGTAAGCTGCCGAGCTGCTATCCACCTATGTTGGCCTGGTAAGCTGCCGAGCTGCCGGCCACTTATGGTGGCCTGGTAAGCTGCCGAGCTGCCATCCACCTATGGTGGTCTGTTAAACTGTTGGGCTGCCGGCCACTTATAGCAGACTGGTAATCTGTAGAGCTGCCGGCCACCTATGGTGGCCTGGTATGCTGTAGAGCTGGCGGCCACCTATGGTGGCCTGGTAAGCTGCCGAACAGCCATCCACCTATGGTGGCCTGGTAACCTGTGGAGCTGCCTGCAACCTATGGTGGCCTGGTAAGCTGCCGAGCTGCCATCCACCTATGGTGGCCTGGTAAGCTGCCGAGTTGCCAACCACCTATGTTGGCCTGGTAAGCTGCCGAGCTGCCGGCCACCTATGGTGGCCTGGTATGCTGTAGAGCTGCCCGCCACCTATGGTGGCCTTGTAAGCTGCCGAGCTGCTATCCACCTATGTTGGCCTGGTAAGCTGCCGAGCTGCCGGCCACTTATGGTGGCCTGGTAAGCTGCCGAGCTGCCAACCACCTATGGTGGCCTGGTAAGCTGTGGAGCTGCCAGCTACCTATAGCAGCCTGGTAATCTGTAGAGATGCCGTCCACCTATAGTGGCCTGGTATGCTGTAGAGCTGGCGGATACCTATGAAGGCCTGGTAAGCTTCCGAGCTGCCATCCACCTATGGTGGCATAGTAAGCTGTGGAGCTGCCGGCCACCTATAGCAGCCTGGTAATCTGTAGTGCTGCAATCGACCTATGTTGGCCTGGTAAGCTGCCGAGCTGCCGGCCACCTATGTGGCCTGATATGCTGTAGAGCTGCCTGCCATGTAAGGTGACCTGGTAAGCTGCCGAGCTGCCAACCACCTATGGTGGCCTGGTAAGCTGCCGAGTTGTCAACCACCTATGGTGGCCTGGTAAGCTACCGATCTGCTAACCACCTATGGTGGCCTGGTAACCTGTAGAGCTGCCATCCACCTATGGTAGCCTGGTAAGCTGTGGAGCTGCCGGCCACTTATAGCAGCCTGGTAATCTGTAGAGCTGCCGGCCACCTACGGTGGCCTGGTAAGCTGCCGAGCTGCCATCCACCTATGGTGGTCTGTTAAACTGTGGGGCTGCCGGCCACTTATAGCAGACTGGTAATCTGTAGAGCTGCCGGCCACCTATGTGGTCTGATTTGCTGTAGAGCTGCCTGCCATTTAAGGTGATCTGGTAAGCGGCCGAGAAGCCAACCACTTGTGATGGCCTGGTAAGCTGCCGAACTGCCAACCACCTATGGTGGCCTGGTAACCTGTAGAGCTGCCTGCCACCTATGGTGGCCTGGTAAGCTGCCGAGTTGCCATTCACCTATGGTGGCCTGGTAAGCTGCCGAACTGCCATCCACCTATGGTGGCCTGGTAAGCTGCCGAGCTGCCATCCACCTATGTTGGCCTGGTATGCTGTAGAGCTGCCCGCCACCTATGGTGGCCTTGTAAGCTGCCGAGCTGCTATCCACCTATGTTGGCCTGGTAAGCTGCCGAGCTGCCGGCCACTTATGTGGCCTGGTAAGCTGCCGAGCTGCCAACCACCTATGGTGGCCTGGTAAGCTGTGGAGCTGCCGGCCACCTATAGCAGCCTGGTAATCTGTAGTGCTGCAATCGACCTATGTTGGCCTGGTAAGCTGCCGAGCTGCCAACCACCTATGGTGGCCTGGTAACCTGTAGAGCTGCCTGCCACCTATGTTGGCCTTTTAAGCTGCCGGCCACCTATGTGGCCTGGTAAGCTGCCGAGCTGCCAACCACCTATGGTGGCCTAGTAAGCTGTGGAGCTGCCGGCCACCTATAGCAGCCTGGTAATCTGTAGAGCTGCCATCGACCTATGTTGGCCTGGTAAGCTGCCGAGCTGCCATCCACCTATGGTGGCCTGGTAAGCTGTGGAGCTGCCGGCCACCTATAGCAGCCTGGTAATCTGTAGAGCTGCCGTCCACCTATGGTGGCCTGGTATGCTGTAGAGCTGCCCGCCACCTATGGTGGCCTTGTAAGCTGCCGAGCTGCTATCCACCTATGTTGGCCTGGTAAGCTGCCGAGCTGCCGGCCACTTATGTGGCCTGGTAAGCTGCCGAGCTGCCAACCACCTATGGTGGCCTGGTAAGCTGTGGAGCTGCCGGCCACCTATAGCAGCCTGGTAATCTGTAGAGCTGCCGCACACCTATGGTGGCCTGGTATGCTGTAGAGCTGGCGGCCACCTATGGTGGCCTGGTAAGCTGCCGAACAGCCATCCACCTATGGTGGCCTGGTAAGCTGTGGAGCTGCCGGCCACCTATAGCAGCCTGGTAATCTGTAGAGCTGCCGTCCACCTATGGTGGCCTGGTATGCTGTAGAGCTGCCCGCCACCTATGGTGGCCTTGTAAGCTGCCGAGCTATTATCCACCTATGTTGGCCTGGTAAGCTGCCGAGCTGCCGGCCACTTATGGTGGCCTGGTAAGCTGCCGAGCTGCCATCCACCTATGGTGGTCTGTTAAACTGTGGGGCTGCCGGCCACTTATAGCAGACTGGTAATCTGTAGAGCTGCCGGCCACCTATGGTGGCCTGGTATGCTGTAGAGCTGGCGGCCACCTATGGTGGCCTGGTAAGCTGCCGAACAGCCATCCACCTATGGTGGCCTGGTAACCTGTGGAGCTGCCTGCAACCTATGGTGGCCTGGTAAGCTGCCGAGCTGCCATCCACCTATGGTGGCCTGGTAAGCTGCCGAGTTGCCTTCCACCCATGGTGGCCTGGTAAGCTGCCGAGCTGCCGAGCTTCCGGCCGCCTATGTGGCCTGGTAAGCTGCCGAGCTGCCAACCACCTATGGTGGCCTGGTAAGCTACCGATCTGCTAACCACCTATGGTGGCCTGGTAACCTGTAGAACTGCCTGCCACCTATGGTGGCCTGGTAAGCTGCCGAGCTGCCATCCACCTATGGTGGCCTGGTAAGCTGCCGAACTGCCATCCACCTATGGTGGCCTGATAATCTGAGGAGCTGCCGGCCACCTAAGGTGGCCTGGTAAGCTGCCGAGCTGCCATCCACCTATGGTGGCCTGGTAAGCTGCTGAGCTGCCATCCAGCTATGGCGGCCTGGTAAGCTGTAGAGCTGCCGGCCACTTATAGCAGCCTGGTAATCTGTAGAGCTGCCGGCCACCTACGGTGGCCTGGTAAGCTGCCGAGCTGCCATCCACCTATGGTGGTCTGTTAAACTGTGGGGCTGCCGGCCACTTATAGCAGACTGGTAATCTGTAGAGCTGCCGGCCACCTATGTGGTCTGATTTGCTGTAGAGCTGCCTGCCATTTAAGGTGATCTGGTAAGCGGCCGAGAAGCCAACCACTTGTGATGGCCTGGTAAGCTGCCGAACTGCCAACCACCTATGGTGGCCTGGTAACCTGTAGAGCTGCCTGCCACCTATGGTGGCCTGGTAAGCTGCCGAGTTGCCATTCACCTATGGTGGCCTGGTAAGCTGCCGAACTGCCATCCACCAATGGTGGCTTGATAAGCTGCCGAGCTGCCATCCACCTATGTTGGCCTGGTAAGCTGCCGAGCTGCCGGCCACCTATGGTGGCCTGGTAAGCTGCCGAGCTGCCAACCACCTATGGTGGCCTGGTAAGCTACCGATCTGCTAACCACCTATGGTGGCCTGGTAACCTGTAGAGCTGCCTGCCACCTATGGTGGCCTGGTAAGCTGCCGAGCTGCCATCCACCTATGGTGGCCTGGTAAGCTGCCGAGCTGCCAACCACCTATGGTGGCCTGGTAAGCTGCCGAACTGCCATCCACCTATGGTGGCCTGATAAGCTGAGGAGCTGCCGGCCACCTATGGTGGCCTGGTACGCTGCCGAGCTGCCATCCACCTATGGTGGCCTGGTAAGCTGCCGAGCTGCCATCCACCTATGGTGGCCTGGTAACCTGTAAAGCTGCCTGCCACCTCTGGTGGCCTGGTAACCTGTAGAGCTGCCTGCCACCTATGGCGGCCTGGTAAGCTGCTGAGTTGCCATCCACCTATGGTGGCCTGGTAAGCTGCTGAGCTGCCATCCACCTCTGCTGGCCTGGTAACCTGTGGAGCTGCCTGCAACCTATGGTGGCCTGGTAAGCTGCCGAGCTGCCATCCACCTATGGTGGCCTGGTAAGCTGCCGAGTTGCCTTCCACCCATGGTGGCCTGGTAAGATGCCGAGCTGCCGAGCTTCCGGCCGCCTATGTGGCCTGGTACGCTGCCGAGCTGCCATCCACCTATGGTGGCCTGGTAAGCTACCGATCTGCTAACCACCTATGGTGGCCTGGTAACCTGTAGAACTGCCTGCCACCTATGATGGCCTGGTAAGCTGCCGAGCTGCCATCCACCTATGGTGGCCTGGTAAGCTGCCGAACTGCCATCCACCTATGGTGGCCTGATAATCTGAGGAGCTGCCGGCCACCTATGGTGGCCTGGTAAGCTGCCGAGCTGCCATCCACCTATGGTGGCCTGGTAAGCTGCTGAGCTGCCATCCAGCTATGGCGGCCTGGTAAGCTGTAGAGCTGCCGGCCACTTATAGCAGCCTGGTAATCTGTAGAGCTGCCGGCCACTTACGGTGGCCTGGTAAGCTGCCGAGCTGCCATCCACCTATGGTGGTCTGTTAAACTGTGGGGCTGCCGGCCACTTATAGCAGACTGGTAATCTGTAGAGCTGCCGGCCACCTATGTGGTCTGATTTGCTGTAGAGCTGCCTGCCATTTAAGGTGATCTGGTAAGCTGCCGAGAAGCCAACCACTTGTGGTGGCCTGGTAAGCTGCCGAACTGCCAACCACCTATGGTGGCCTGGTAACCTGTAGAGCTGCCTGCCACCTATGGTGGCCTGGTAAGCTGCCGAGCTGCCATTCACCTATGGTGGCCTGGTAAGCTGCCGAACTGCCATCCACCAATGGTGGCTTGATAAGCTGCCGAGCTGCCATCCACCTATGTTGGCCTGGTAAGCTGCCGAGCTGCCGGCCACCTATGGTGGCCTGGTAAGCTGCCGAGCTGCCATCCACCTATGGTGGCCTGGTATGCTCTAGAGCTGGCGGCCACCTATGGTGGCCTGGTAAGCTGCCGAACTACCATCCACCTATGGTGGCCTGATAAGCTGAGGAGCTGCCGGCCACCTATGGTGGCCTGGTAACCTGTAGAGCTGCCTGCCACCTATGGTGGCCTGGTAAGCTGCCGAGCTGCCATCCACCTATGGTGGCCTGGTAAGCTGCCGAGCTGCCAACCACCTATGGTGGCCTGGTAAGCTGCCGAACTACCATCCACCTATGGTGGCCTGATAAGCTGAGGAGCTGCCGGCCACCTATGGTGGCCTGGTACGCTGCCGAGCTGCCATCCACCTATGGTGGCCTGGTAAGCTGCCGAGCTGCCATCCACCTATGGTGGCCTGGTAACCTGTAAAGCTGCCTGCCACCTCTGGTGGCCTGGTAACCTGTAGAGCTGCCTGCCACCTATGGCGGCCTGGTAAGCTGCTGAGTTGCCATCCACCTATGGTGGCCTGGTAAGCTGCTGAGCTGCCATCCACCTATGGTCGCCTGGTAGCCTGTAGAACTGCCGGCCACCTATAGCAGCCTGGTAATCAGTAGAGCTGCCGGCCGCCTATGGTGGCCTGGTAAGCTGCCGAGCTGCCTTCCACCTATGGTAGCCTTATAAGCTGCCGAGTTGCTATCCACCTATGGTGGCCTGGTAAGCTGTGGAGCTGCCGGTCCCCTATAGCAGCCTGGTAATCTGTAGAGCTGCCGGTCACCTATGGTGGCCTGGTAAGCTGCCGAGCTGCCATCCACCTATGGTGCCCTGGTAAGCTGTGTAGCTGCCGGCCACCTATAGCATCCTGGTAATCTGTAGAGCTGGCGGCCACCTATGGTGGCCTGGTAAGCAGACGAGCTGCCATCCAATTTTGGTGGCCTGGTAAGCTGTAGAGCTGATGGCCACCTGTATTGGCTTGGTACTCCGTAGAGCCGCCGACCACCCATGGTAGCCTGATAAGCTGTAGAGCTGCCTGCCACCTATGGTGGCCTGGTAAGCTGCCGAGCTGCCATCCACATATGGTTGCCTGGTAAGCTGCTGAGCTGCCATCCACCTATGGTGGCCTGGTAAGCTGCCGAACTGCCATCCACCTATGGCCTGGTAAGCTGCCGAGCTGCCATTCACCTATGGTGGCCTGGTAAGCTGCCGAACTGCCATCCACCAATGGTGGCTTGATAAGCTGCCGAGCTGCCATCCACCTATGTTGGCCTGGTAAGCTGCCGAGCTGCCGGCCACCTATGGTGGTCTGGTAAGCTGCCGAGCTGCCATCCACCTATGGTGGCCTGGTATGCTCTAGAGCTGGCGGCCACCTATGGTGGCCTGGTAAGCTGCCGAACTACCATCCACCTATGGTGGCCTGATAAGCTGAGGAGCTGCCGGCCACCTATGGTGGCCTGGTAACCTGTAGAGCTGCCTGCCACCTATGGTGGCCTGGTAAGCTGCCGAGCTGCCATCCACCTATGGTGGCCTGGTAAGCTGCCGAGCTGCCAACCACCTATGGTGGCCTGGTAAGCTGCCGAACTACCATCCACCTATGGTGGCCTGATAAGCTGAGGAGCTGCCGGCCACCTATGGTGGCCTGGTACGCTGCCGAGCTGCCATCCACCTATGGTGGCCTGGTAAGCTGCCGAGCTGCCATCCACCTATGGTGGCCTGGTAACCTGTAAAGCTGCCTGCCACCTCTGGTGGCCTGGTAACCTGTAGAGCTGCCTGCCACCTATGGCGGCCTGGTAAGCTGCTGAGTTGCCATCCACCTATGGTGGCCTGGTAAGCTGCTGAGCTGCCATCCACCTATGGTCGCCTGGTAGCCTGTAGAACTGCCGGCCACCTATAGCAGCCTGGTAATCAGTAGAGCTGCCGGCCGCCTATGGTGGCCTGGTAAGCTGCCGAGCTGCCTTCCACCTATGGTAGCCTTATAAGCTGCCGAGTTGCTATCCACCTATGGTGGCCTGGTAAGCTGTGGAGCTGCCGGTCCCCTATAGCAGCCTGGTAATCTGTAGAGCTGCCGGTCACCTATGGTGGCCTGGTAAGCTGCCGAGCTGCCATCCACCTATGGTGCCCTGGTAAGCTGTGTAGCTGCCGGCCACCTATAGCATCCTGGTAATCTGTAGAGCTGGCGGCCACCTATGGTGGCCTGGTAAGCAGACGAGCTGCCATCCAATTTTGGTGGCCTGGTAAGCTGTAGAGCTGATGGCCACCTGTATTGGCTTGGTACTCCGTAGAGCCGCCGACCACCCATGGTAGCCTGATAAGCTGTAGAGCTGCCTGCCACCTATGGTGGCCTGGTAAGCTGCCGAGCTGCCATCCACATATGGTTGCCTGGTAAGCTGCTGAGCTGCCATCCACCTATGGTGGCCTGGTAAGCTGCCGAACTGCCATCCACCTATGGTGTCCTGGTATGCTCTAGAGCTGGCGGCCACCTATAGTGGCCTGGTAAGCAGCCGAGCTGCCATCCACCTATGGTGTCCTGGTATGCTGTAGAGCTGGCGGCCACCTATGTTGGCCTGGTAAGCTGCCGGGCTGCCATCCACCTATGGTGGCCTGGTAAGCTGCCGAGCTGCCAACCACTTATGGTGGCCTGGTAAGCTACCGATCTGCTAACCACCTATGGTGGCCTGGTTACCTGTAGAGCTGCCTGCCAGCTATGGTGGCCTGGTAAGCTGCCGAGCTGCCATCCACCTATGGTGGCCTGGTAAGCTGCCGAACTGCCATCCACCTATGGTGGCCTGATAAGCTGAGGAGCTGCCGGCCACCTATGGTGGCCTGGTAAGCTGCCGAGCTGCCGTCCACCTATGGTGGCCTGGTAAGCTGCTGAGCTGCCATCCAGCAATGGCGGCCTGGTAAGCTGTGGAGCTGCCGGCCACTTATAGCAGCCTGGTAATCTGTAGAGCTGCCGGCCACCTACGGTGGCCTGGTAAGCTGCCGAGCTGCCATCCACCTATGGTGGACTTTTAAACTGTGGGGCTGCCGGCCACTTATAGCAGACTGGTAATCTGTAGAGCTGCCGGCCACCTATGTGGTCTGATTTGCTGTAGAGCTGCCTGCCATTTAAGGTGATCTGGTAAGCTGCCGAGCAGCCAACCACTTGTGGTGGCCTGGTAAGCTGCCGAACTGCCAACCACCTATGGTGGCCTGGTAACCTGTAGAGCTGCCTGCCACCTATGGTGGCCTGGTAAGCTGCCGAGCTGCCATTCACCTATGGTGGCCTGGTAAGCTGCCGAACTGCCATCCACCTATGGTGGCCTGATAAGCTGAGGAGCTGCCGGCCACCTATGGTGGCCTGGTACGCTGCCGAGCTGCCATCCACCTATGGTGGCCTGGTAACCTGTGGAGATGCCTGCCACCTATGGTGGCCTGGTAAGCTGCCGAGCTGCCATCCACCTATGGTGGCCTGGTGAGCTACCGAGCTGCCTTCCACCTATGTTGGCCTGGTAAGCTGCCGAGCTGCCGGCCACCTATGTGGCCTGGTAAGCTGCCGAGCTGCCAACCACCTATGGTGGCCTAGTAAGCTGTGGAGCTGCCGGCCACCTATGGTGGCCTGGTATGCTGTAGAACTGCCTGCCATTTAAGGTGACCTGGTAAGCTGCCGAGCTGCCATCCACCTATGGTGGCCTGGTAACCTGTGGAGCTACCTGCCATCTATGGTGGCCTGGTAAGCTGCCGAGCTGCCATCCACCTATGGTGGCCTGGTAAGCTCCCGAGCTGCCTTCCACCTATGTTGGCCTGGTAAGCTGCCGAGCTGCCGGCCACCTATGTGGCCTGGTAAACTGCCGAGCTGCCAACCACCTATGGTGGCCTGGTAAGCTACCGATCTGCTAACCACCTATGGTGGCCTGGTAACCTGTAGAGCTGCCTGCCACCTATGGTGGCCTGGTAAGCTGTGGGGCTGCCGGCCACCTATGGTGGCCTGGTATGCTGTAGAGCTGGCGGCCACCTATGGTGGCCTGGTAAGCTGCCGAGCTGCAACCCACCTATGGTGGCCTGGTAAGCTGCCGAGCTGCCATCCACCTATGGTGGCCTGGTAAGCTGCCGAACTGCCATCCACCTATGGTGGCCTGATAAGCTGAGGAGCTGCCGGCCACCTATGGTGGCCTGGTAAGCTGCCGAGCTGCCGTCCACCTATGGTGGCCTGGTAAGCTGCTGAGCTGCCATCCAGCAATGGCGGCCTGGTAAGCTGTGGAGCTGCCGGCCACTTATAGCAGCCTGGTAATCTGTAGAGCTGCCGGCCACCTACGGTGGCCTGGTAAGCTGCCGAGCTGCCATCCACCTATGGTGGACTTTTAAACTGTGGGGCTGCCGGCCACTTATAGCAGACTGGTAATCTGTAGAGCTGCCGGCCACCTATGTGGTCTGATTTGCTGTAGAGCTGCCTGCCATTTAAGGTGATCTGGTAAGCTGCCGAGCAGCCAACCACTTGTGGTGGCCTGGTAAGCTGCCGAACTGCCAACCACCTATGGTGGCCTGGTAACCTGTAGAGCTGCCTGCCACCTATGGTGGCCTGGTAAGCTGCCGAGCTGCCATTCACCTATGGTGGCCTGGTAAGCTGCCGAACTGCCATCCACCTATGGTGGCCTGATAAGCTGAGGAGCTGCCGGCCACCTATGGTGGCCTGGTACGCTGCCGAGCTGCCATCCACCTATGGTGGCCTGGTAACCTGTGGAGATGCCTGCCACCTATGGTGGCCTGGTAAGCTGCCGAGCTGCCATCCACCTATGGTGGCCTGGTGAGCTACCGAGCTGCCTTCCACCTATGTTGGCCTGGTAAGCTGCCGAGCTGCCGGCCACCTATGTGGCCTGGTAAGCTGCCGAGCTGCCAACCACCTATGGTGGCCTAGTAAGCTGTGGAGCTGCCGGCCACCTATGGTGGCCTGGTATGCTGTAGAACTGCCTGCCATTTAAGGTGACCTGGTAAGCTGCCGAGCTGCCATCCACCTATGGTGGCCTGGTAACCTGTGGAGCTACCTGCCATCTATGGTGGCCTGGTAAGCTGCCGAGCTGCCATCCACCTATGGTGGCCTGGTAAGCTCCCGAGCTGCCTTCCACCTATGTTGGCCTGGTAAGCTGCCGAGCTGCCGGCCACCTATGTGGCCTGGTAAACTGCCGAGCTGCCAACCACCTATGGTGGCCTGGTAAGCTACCGATCTGCTAACCACCTATGGTGGCCTGGTAACCTGTAGAGCTGCCTGCCACCTATGGTGGCCTGGTAAGCTGTGGGGCTGCCGGCCACCTATGGTGGCCTGGTATGCTGTAGAGCTGGCGGCCACCTATGGTGGCCTGGTAAGCTGCCGAGCTGCAACCCACCTATGGTGGCCTGGTAAGCTGCCGAGCTGCCATCCACCTATGGTGGCCTGGTAAGCTGCCGAACTGCCATCCACCTATGGTGGCCTGATAAGCTGAGGAGCTGCCGGCCACCTATGGTGGCCTGGTAAGCTGCCGAGCTGCCGTCCACCTATGGTGGCCTGGTAAGCTGCTGAGCTGCCATCCAGCAATGGCGGCCTGGTAAGCTGTGGAGCTGCCGGCCACTTATAGCAGCCTGGTAATCTGTAGAGCTGCCGGCCACCTACGGTGGCCTGGTAAGCTGCCGAGCTGCCATCCACCTATGGTGGCCTGTTAAACTGTGGGGCTGCCGGCCACTTATAGCAGACTGGTAATCTGTAGAGCTGCCGGCCACCTATGTGGTCTGATTTGCTGTAGAGCTGCCTGCCATTTAAGGTGATCTGGTAAGCTGCCGAGCAGCCAACCACTTGTGGTGGCCTGGTAAGCTGCCGAACTGCCAACCACCTATGGTGGCCTGGTAACCTGTAGAGCTGCCTGCCACCTATGGTGGCCTGGTAAGCTGCCGAGCTGCCATTCACCTATGGTGGCCTGGTAAGCTGCCGAACTGCCATCCACCTATGGTGGCCTGATAAGCTGAGGAGCTGCCGGCCACCTATGGTGGCCTGGTACGCTGCCGAGCTGCCATCCACCTATGGTGGCCTGGTAAGCTGCCGAGCTGCCTTCCACCTATGGTGGCCTGGTAAGCTGCTGAGCTGCCATCCAGCTATGGCGGCCTGGTAAGCTGTGGAGCTGCCGGCCACTTATAGCAGCCTGGTAATCTGTAGAGCTGCCGGCCACCTATGTGGTCTGATTTGCTGTAGAGCTGCCTGCCATTTAAGGCGATCTGGTAAGCTGCCGAGCAGCCAACCATCTGTGGTGGCCTGGTAAGCTGCCGAACTGCCAACCACCTATGGTGGCCTGGTAACCTGTAGAGCTGTCTGCCACCTATGGTGGCCTGGTAAGCTGCCGAGCTGCCATCCACCTATGGTGGCCTGGTAACCTGTGGAGATGCCTGCCACCTATGGTGGCCTGGTAAGCTGCCGAGCTGCCATCCACCTATGGTGGCCTGGTGAGCTACCGAGCTGCCTTCCACCTATGTTGGCCTGGTAAGCTGCCGAGCTGCCGGCCACCTATGTGGCCTGGTAAGCTGCCGAGCTGCCAACCACCCATGGTGGCCTAGTAAGCTGTGGAGCTGCCGGCCACCTATGGTGGCCTGGTATGCTGTAGAGCTGGCGGCCACCTATGGTGGCCTGGTAAGCTGTGGGGCTGCCGGCCACCTATGGTGGCCTGGTATGCTGTAGAGCTGGCGGCCACCTATGGTGGCCTGGTAAGCTGCCGAGCTGCAACCCACCTATGGTGGCCTGGTAAGCTGCCGAGCTGCCATCCACCTATGGTGGCCTGGTAAGCTGCCGAACTGCCATCCACCTATGGTGGCCTGATAAGCTGAGGAGCTGCCGGCCACCTATGGTGGCCTGGTAAGCTGCCGAGCTGCCGTCCACCTATGGTGGCCTGGTAAGCTGCTGAGCTGCCATCCAGCAATGGCGGCCTGGTAAGCTGTGGAGCTGCCGGCCACTTATAGCAGCCTGGTAATCTGTAGAGCTGCCGGCCACCTACGGTGGCCTGGTAAGCTGCCGAGCTGCCATCCACCTATGGTGGCCTGTTAAACTGTGGGGCTGCCGGCCACTTATAGCAGACTGGTAATCTGTAGAGCTGCCGGCCACCTATGTGGTCTGATTTGCTGTAGAGCTGCCTGCCATTTAAGGTGATCTGGTAAGCTGCCGAGCAGCCAACCACTTGTGGTGGCCTGGTAAGCTGCCGAACTGCCAACCACCTATGGTGGCCTGGTAACCTGTAGAGCTGCCTGCCACCTATGGTGGCCTGGTAAGCTGCCGAGCTGCCATTCACCTATGGTGGCCTGGTAAGCTGCCGAACTGCCATCCACCTATGGTGGCCTGATAAGCTGAGGAGCTGCCGGCCACCTATGGTGGCCTGGTACGCTGCCGAGCTGCCATCCACCTATGGTGGCCTGGTAAGCTGCCGAGCTGCCTTCCACCTATGGTGGCCTGGTAAGCTGCTGAGCTGCCATCCAGCTATGGCGGCCTGGTAAGCTGTGGAGCTGCCGGCCACTTATAGCAGCCTGGTAATCTGTAGAGCTGCCGGCCACCTATGTGGTCTGATTTGCTGTAGAGCTGCCTGCCATTTAAGGCGATCTGGTAAGCTGCCGAGCAGCCAACCATCTGTGGTGGCCTGGTAAGCTGCCGAACTGCCAACCACCTATGGTGGCCTGGTAACCTGTAGAGCTGTCTGCCACCTATGGTGGCCTGGTAAGCTGCCGAGCTGCCATCCACCTATGGTGGCCTGGTAACCTGTGGAGATGCCTGCCACCTATGGTGGCCTGGTAAGCTGCCGAGCTGCCATCCACCTATGGTGGCCTGGTGAGCTACCGAGCTGCCTTCCACCTATGTTGGCCTGGTAAGCTGCCGAGCTGCCGGCCACCTATGTGGCCTGGTAAGCTGCCGAGCTGCCAACCACCTATGGTGGCCTAGTAAGCTGTGGAGCTGCCGGCCACCTATGGTGGCCTGGTATGCTGTAGAGCTGGCGGCCACCTATGGTGGCCTGGTAAGCTGCCGAGCTGCAACCCACCTATGGTGGCCTGGTAACCTGTGGAGGTGCCATCCACCTATGTTGGCCTGGTAAGCTGCCGAGCTGCCGGCCAACTATGTGGCCTGGTAAGCTGCCGAGCTGCCAACCACCTATGGTAGCCTGGTAAGCTGCCGAGCTGCCATCCACCTATGTTGGCCTGGTAAGCTGCCGAGCTGCCGGCCAACTATGTGGCCTGGTAAGCTGCCGAGCTGCCAACCACCTATGGTAGCCTGGTAAGCTGCCGAGCTGCCTTCCACCTATGGTGGCCTGGTAAGATGCCGAGCTGCCATCCACCTATGGTGGCCTGGTAAGCTGTGGAGCTGCCATCCACCTATGGTGGCCTGGTAAGCTGCCGAGCTGCCATCCGCCTATGTTGGCCTGGTAAGCTGCCGAGCTGCCGGCCACCTATGTGGCTTGATATGCTGTAGAGCTGCCTGCCATTTAAGGTGACCTGGTAAGCTGCCGAGCTGCCAACCACCTATGGTTGGCCTGGTAAGCTGCCGAGCTGCCGGCCACCTATGTGGCCTGGTAAGCTGCCGAGCTGCCAACCACCTATGGTGGCCTAGTAAGCTGCCGACCTGCCGGCCACGTATGTGGCCTGATATGCTGTAGAACTGCCTGCCATTTAAGGTGACCTGGTAAGCTGCCGAGCTGCCATCCACCTATGGTGGCCTGGTAACCTGTGGAGCTACCTGCCATCTATGGTGGCCTGGTAAGCTGCCGAGCTGCCATCCACCTATGGTGGCCTGGTAAGCTCCCGAGCTGCCTTCCACCTATGTTGGCCTGGTAAGCTGCCGAGCTGCCGGCCACCTATGTGGCCTGGTAAACTGCCGAGCTGCCAACCACCTATGGTGGCCTGGTAAGCTACCGATCTGCTAACCACCTATGGTGGCCTGGTAACCTGTAGAGCTGCCTGCCACCTATGGTGGCCTGGTAAGCTGTGGGGCTGCCGGCCACCTATGGTGGCCTGGTATGCTGTAGAGCTGGCGGCCACCTATGGTGGCCTGGTAAGCTGCCGAGCTGCAACCCACCTATGGTGGCCTGGTAAGCTGCCGAGCTGCCATCCACCTATGGTGGCCTGGTAAGCTGCCGAACTGCCATCCACCTATGGTGGCCTGATAAGCTGAGGAGCTGCCGGCCACCTATGGTGGCCTGGTAAGCTGCCGAGCTGCCGTCCACCTATGGTGGCCTGGTAAGCTGCTGAGCTGCCATCCAGCAATGGCGGCCTGGTAAGCTGTGGAGCTGCCGGCCACTTATAGCAGCCTGGTAATCTGTAGAGCTGCCGGCCACCTACGGTGGCCTGGTAAGCTGCCGAGCTGCCATCCACCTATGGTGGCCTGTTAAACTGTGGGGCTGCCGGCCACTTATAGCAGACTGGTAATCTGTAGAGCTGCCGGCCACCTATGTGGTCTGATTTGCTGTAGAGCTGCCTGCCATTTAAGGTGATCTGGTAAGCTGCCGAGCAGCCAACCACTTGTGGTGGCCTGGTAAGCTGCCGAACTGCCAACCACCTATGGTGGCCTGGTAACCTGTAGAGCTGCCTGCCACCTATGGTGGCCTGGTAAGCTGCCGAGCTGCCATTCACCTATGGTGGCCTGGTAAGCTGCCGAACTGCCATCCACCTATGGTGGCCTGATAAGCTGAGGAGCTGCCGGCCACCTATGGTGGCCTGGTACGCTGCCGAGCTGCCATCCACCTATGGTGGCCTGGTAAGCTGCCGAGCTGCCTTCCACCTATGGTGGCCTGGTAAGCTGCTGAGCTGCCATCCAGCTATGGCGGCCTGGTAAGCTGTGGAGCTGCCGGCCACTTATAGCAGCCTGGTAATCTGTAGAGCTGCCGGCCACCTATGTGGTCTGATTTGCTGTAGAGCTGCCTGCCATTTAAGGCGATCTGGTAAGCTGCCGAGCAGCCAACCATCTGTGGTGGCCTGGTAAGCTGCCGAACTGCCAACCACCTATGGTGGCCTGGTAACCTGTAGAGCTGTCTGCCACCTATGGTGGCCTGGTAAGCTGCCGAGCTGCCATCCACCTATGGTGGCCTGGTAACCTGTGGAGATGCCTGCCACCTATGGTGGCCTGGTAAGCTGCCGAGCTGCCATCCACCTATGGTGGCCTGGTGAGCTACCGAGCTGCCTTCCATCTATGTTGGCCTGGTAAGCTGCAGAGCTGCCGGCCACCTATGTGGCCTGGTAAGCTGCCGAGCTGCCAACCACCTATGGTGGCCTAGTAAGCTGTGGAGCTGCCGGCCACCTATGGTGGCCTGGTATGCTGTAGAGCTGGCGGCCACCTATGGTGGCCTGGTAAGCAGCCGAGCTGCAACCCACCTATGGTGGCCTGGTAACCTGTGGAGGTGCCATCCACCTATGTTGGCCTGGTAAGCTGCCGAGCTGCCGGCCAACTATGTGGCCTGGTAAGCTGCCGAGCTGCCAACCACCTATGGTAGCCTGGTAAGCTGCCGAGCTGCCTTCCACCTATGGTGGCCTGGTAAGCTGCCGAGCTGCCGGCCACCTATGTGGCCTGATATGCTGTAGAGCTGCCTGCCATTTAAGGTGACCTGGTAAGCTGCCGAGCTGCCAACCACCTATGGTGGCCTGGTAAGCTGCCGGGCTGCCGTCCGCCTATGTTGGCCTGGTAGGCTGCCGAGCTGCCGGCCACCTATGTGGCCTGGTAAGCTGCCGAGCTGCCAACCACCTATGGTGGCCTAGTAAGCTGTGGAGCTGCCGGCCACCTATAGCAGCCTGGTAAACTGTAGAGCTGCCGTCCACCTATGGTGGCCTGGTATGCTGTAGAGCTGGCGGCCACCTATGGTGGCCTGGTAAGCTGCCGAGCTGCCATCCACCTATGGTGGCCTGGTAACCTGTGGAGCTGCCAACCAGCTATGTTGGCCTGGTAAGCTGCCGAGCTGCCGGCCACCTATGTGGCCTGGTAAGCTGCCGAGCTCCCAACCACCTATGGTGGCCTGGTAAGCTGCCGAGCTGCCTTCCACCTATGGTGGCCTGGTAAGATGCCGAGCTGCCATCCACCTATGGTGGCCTGGTAAGCTGTGGAGCTGCCATCCACCTATGGTGGCCTGGTAAGCTGCCGAGCTGCCATCCGCCTATGTTGGCCTGGTAAGCTGCCGAGCTGCCGGCCACCTATGTGGCTTGATATGCTGTAGAGCTGCCTGCCATTTAAGGTGACCTGGTAAGCTGCCGAGCTGCCAACCACCTATGGTTGGCCTGGTAAGCTGCCGAGCTGCCGGCCACCTATGTGGCCTGGTAAGCTGCCGAGCTGCCAACCACCTATGGTGGCCTAGTAAGCTGCCGACCTGCCGGCCACGTATGTGGCCTGATATGCTGTAGAACTGCCTGCCATTTAAGGTGACCTGGTAAGCTGCCGAGCTGCCATCCACCTATGGTGGTCTGTTAAACTGTGGGGCTGCCGGCCACTTATAGCAGACTGGTAATCTGTAGAGCTGCCGGCCACCTATGGTGGCCTGGTATGCTGTAGAGCTGGCGGCCACCTATGGTGGCCTGGTAAGCTGCCGAGCAGCCATCCACCTATGGTGGCCTGGTAACCTGTGGAGCTGCCTGCAACCTATGGTGGCCCGGTAAGCTGCCGAGCTGCCATCCACCTATGGTGGCCTGGTAAGCTGCCGAGTTGCCTTCCACCCATGGTGGCCTGGTAAGCTGCCGAGCTGCCGAGCTTCCGGCCGCCTATGTGGCCTGGTAAGCTGCCGAGCTGCCAACCACCTATGGTGGCCTGGTAAGCTGTGGAGCTGCCGGCCACCTATAGCAGCCTGGTAATCTGTAGAGCTGCCATCGACCTAAGTTGGCCTGTTAAGCTGCCGAGCTGCCGGCCACCTATGTGGCCTGATATGCTGTAGAGCTGCCTGCCATGTAAGGTGACCTGGTAAGCTGTCGAGCTGCCAACCACCTATGGTGGCCTGGTAAGCTGCCGAGCTGTCAACCACCTATGGTGGCCTGGTAAGCTACCGATCTGCTAACCACCTATGGTGGCCTGGTAACCTGTAGAGCTGCCATCCACCGATGGTAGCCTGGTAAGCTGTGGAGCTGCCGGCCACTTATAGCAGCCTGGTAATCTGTAGAGCTGCCATCCACCTATGTTGGCCTTTTAAGCTGCCGAGCTGCCATCCACCTATGGTGGCCTGGTAAGCTGTGGAGCTGCCAGCCACCTATAGCAGCCTGGTAATCTGTAGAGATGCCGTCCACCTATAGTGGCCTGGTATGCTGTAGAGCTGGCGGATACCAATGGTGGCCTGGTAAGCTTCCGAGCTGCCATCCACCTATTATGGCCAGGTAAGCTGTGGAGCTGCCGGCCACCTATAGCAGCCTGGTAATCTGTAGAGCTGCCGTCCACCTATGGTGGCCTGGTATGCTGTAGAGCTGCCCGCCATCTATGGTGGCCTGATAAGCTGCCGAGCTGCCATCCACCTATGGTGGCCTGGTGAGCTGTGGAGCTGCCATCCAGCTATGGTGGCCTGGTAAGCTGTGGAGCTGCCATCCACCTATGGTGGCCTGGTAAGCTGCCGAACTGCCATCCACCTATGGTGGCCTGGTAAGATGTGGAGCTGCCGGCCACCTATAGCAGCCTAATAAGCTGTAGAGCTGCCTGCCACCTATGGTGGCCTGGTAAGCTGCCGAGCTGCCATCCACCTATGATTGCCTGGTAAGCTGCTGAGCTGCCATCCACCTATGGGGGCCTGGTAAGCTGTAGAGCTGGCGGCCACCTATGTTGGCCTGGTAAGCTGCCGAGCTGCCATCCACCTATGGTGGCCCGGTAAGCTGCCGAGCTGCCATCCACCTATGTTGGCCTGGCAAGATGCCGAGCTGCCGGCCACCTATGTGTCCTGGTAAGCTGCCGAGCTGCCAACCACCTATGGTGGCCTGGTAAGCGGTGGAGCTGACGGCCACCTATAGCAGCCTGGTAATCTGTAGAGCTGCCGTCCACCTATGGTGGCCTGGTATGCTGTAGAGCTGGCGGCCACCTATGGTGGCCTGGTAAGCTGCCGAGCTGCCATCCACCTATGGTGGCCTGGTAAGCTGTGGAGCTGCCGGCCACCTATAGCAGCCTGGTAATCTGTAGAGCTGCCGTCCACCTATGGTGGCCCGGTATGCTGTAGAGCTGGCGGCCACCTATGGTGGCCTGGTAAGCTGCCGAGCTTCCATCCACCTATGGTGGCCTGGTATGCTGTAGAACTGCCTGCCACCTATGGTGGCCTGATAAGCTGAGGAGCTGCCGGCCACCTATGGTGGCCTGGTACGCTGCTGAGCTGCCATCCACCTATGGTGGCCTGGTAAGCTGCCGAGCTGCCATCTACCTATGGTGGCCTGGTAACCTGTAAAGCTGCCTGCCACCTATGGTGGCCTGGTAACCTGTAGAGCTTCCTGCCACCTATGGCGGCCTGGTAAGCTGCTGAGTTGCCATCCACCTATGTTGGCCTGGTAAGCTGCCGAGCTGCCATCCCCCTATGGTGGCCTGGTGATCTGTAGAGCTGCCGTCCACCTATTGTGGCCTGGTTTGCTTAAGAGCTGGCGGCCACCTATGGTGGCCTGGTAACCTGTAGAGCTGCCTGTCACCTATGGTGGCCCTGTAATGTGTAGAGCTGCCGGCCACCTATAGCAGCCTGGTAATCAGTAGAGCTGCCGGCCGCCTATGGTGACCTGGTAAGCTCTAGAGCTGGCGGCCACCTATGGTGGCCTGGTAAGCTGCCGAGCTGCCATCCACCTATGGTGGCCTGGTAAGCTGTGGAGCTGCCGACCACCTATAGCAGCCTGGTAATCTGTAGAGCTGCCGTCTACCTATGGTGGCCTGGTATGCTGTAGAGCTGGCGGCCACCTATGGTGGCCTGATAAGCTGCCGGGCTGCCATCCACCTATGGTGGTCTGGTAAGCTGTGGAGCTGCCGGCCACCTATAGCAGCCTGGTAATCTGTAGAGCTGCCGTCCACCTATGGTGGCCTCGTATGCTGTAGAGCTGCCTGCCACCTATGGTGGCCTGATAAGCTGAGGAGCTGCCGGCCACCTATGGTGGCCTGGTACGCTGCTGAGCTGCCATCCACCTATGGTGGCCTGGTAAGCTGCCGAGCTGCCATCCACCTATGGTGGCCTGGTAACCTGTAAAGCTGCCTGCCACCTATGGTGGCCTGGTAACCTGTAGAGCTGCTGCCACCTATGGCGGCCTGGTAAGCTGCTGAGTTGCCATCCACCTATGGTGGCCTGGTAAGCTGCCGAGCTGCCATCCACCTATGGTGGCCTGGTGATCTGTAGAGCTGCCGTCCACCTATGGTGGCCTGGTATGCTGTAGAGCTGGCGGCCACCTATTGTGGCCTGGTAAGCTGCCGAGCTGCCACCCACCTATGGTGGCCTGGTAACCTGTGGAGCTGCCATCCACTTATGTTGGCATGGTAAGCTGCCGAGCTGCCAACCCCTATGGTGGCTTGGTAAGCTGTGGAGCTGCCCGCCACCTATAGCAGCCTGGTCATCTGTAGAGCTGCCAACCACCTATGGTGGCGTGGTAAGCTGCCAAGCTGCCTTCCACCTATGGTGGCCTGGTAAGCTGCCGAGCTGCCAACCACCTATGGTGGCCTGGTAAGCTGTGGAGCTGCCGGCCACCTATAGCAGCCTGGTAATCTGTAGAGCTGCCATCGACCTAAATTGGCCTGGTAAGCTGCCGAGCTGCCGGCCACCTATGTGGCCTGATATGCTGTAGAGCTGCCTGCCATGTAAGGTGACCTGGTAAGCTGCCGAGCTGCCAACCACCTATGGTGGCCTGGTAAGCTGCCGAGCTGTCAACCACCTATGGTGGCCTGGTAAGCTACCGATCTGCTAACCACCTATGGTGGCCTGGTAACCTGTAGAGCTGCCATCCACCTATGGTAGCCTGGTAAGCTGTGGAGCTGCCGGCCACTTATAGCAGCCTGGTAATCTGTAGAGCTGCCATCCACCTATGTTGGCCTTTTAAGCTGCCGAGCTGCCGGCCAACTATGTGGCCTGGTAAGCTGCCGAGCTGCCAACCACCTATGGTAGCCTAGTAAGCTGTGGAGCTGCCGGCCACCTATAGCAGCCTGGTAATCTGTAGAGCTGCCATCCACCTATGGTCGCCTGGTATGCTGTAGAGCTGGCGGCCACCTATGTTGGCCTGGTAAGCTGCCGAGCTGCCATCCACCTATGGTGGCCTGGTAAGCTGCCGAGCTGCCAACCACCTATGGTGGCCTGGTAAGCTGCCGAGCTGTCAACCACCTATGGTGGCCTGGTAAGCTACCGATCTGCTAACCACCTATGGTGGCCTGGTAACCTGTAGAGCTGCCATCCACCTATGGTAGCCTGGGAAACTGTGGAGCAGCCGGCCACTTATAGCAGCCTGGTAATCTGTAGAGCTGCCATCCACCTATGTTGGCCATTTAAGCTGATTAGCTGCCGGTCACCTATGTGGCCTGGTAAGCTGCCGAGCTGCCAACCACCTATGGTGGCCTAGTAAGCTGTGGAGCTGCCGGCCACATATAGCAGCCTGGTAATCTGTACAGCTGCCATCCACCTATGGTCGCCTGGTATGCTGTAGAGCTGCCATCCACCTATGGTGGCCTGGTAAGCTGCCGAGCTGCCATCCACCTATGTTGGCCTGGTAAGCTGCCGAGCTGCCGGCCACCTATGTGTCCTGGTAAGCTGCCGAGCTGCCAACCACCTATGGTGGCCTGGTAAGCTGTGGAGCTGCCAGCCACCTATAGCAGCCTGGTAATCTGTAGAGATGCCGTCCACCTATAGTGGCCTGGTATGCTGTAGAGCTGGCGGATACCAATGGTGGCCTGGTAAGCTTCCGAGCCGCCAACCACCTATGGTGGCCTGGTAAGCTGTGGATTTGCCGGCCACCTATAACAGCCTGGTAATCTGTAGAGCTGCCGTCCACCTATGGTGGCCTGGTATGCTGTAGAGCTGGCGGATACCTATGGTGGCCTGGTAAGCTTCCGAGCTGCCATCCACCTATGGTGGCCTGGTAAGCTGTGGAGCTGCCGGCCACCTAGAGCAGCCTGGTAGTCTGTAGAGCTGCCGTCCACCTATGGTCGCCTGGTATCCTGTAGAGCTGGCGGCCACCTATGTTGGCCTGGTAAGCTGCCGAGCTGCCATCCACCTATGGAGGCCTGGTAAGCTGCCGAGCTGCCATCCACCTATGTTGGCCTGGTAAGCTGCCGAGCTGCCATCCACCTATGGTGGCCTGGTAAGCTGCTGAGCTGCCATCCAGCTATGGCGGCCTGGTAAGCTGTGGAGCTGCCGGCCACTTATAGCAGCCTGGTAATCTGTAGAGCTGCCGGCCACCTATGTGGTCTGATTTGCTGTAGAGCTGAATGCCATTTAAGGTGATCTGGTAAGCTGCCGAGCAGCCAACCACCTGTGGTGGCCTGGTAAGCTGCCGAACTGCCAACTACCTATGGTGGCCTGGTAACCTGTAGAGCTGCCGTCCACCTATGGTGGCCTGGTATGCTGTAGAGCTGCCTGCCACCTATGGTGGCCTGATAAGCTGAGGAGCTGCCGGCCACCTATGGTGGCCTGGTACGCTGCTGAGCTGCCATCCACCTATGGTGGCCTGGTAAGCTGCCGAGCTGCCATCCACCTATGGTGGCCTGGTAACCTGTAAAGCTGCCTGCCACCTATGGTGGCCTGGTAACCTGTAGAGCTGCTGCCACCTATGGCGGCCTGGTAAGCTGCTGAGTTGCCATCCACCTATGGTGGCCTGGTAAGCTGCCGAGCTGCCATCCACCTATGGTGGCCTGGTGATCTGTAGAGCTGCCGTCCACCTATGGTGGCCTGGTATGCTGTAGAGCTGGCGGCCACCTATTGTGGCCTGGTAAGCTGCCGAGCTGCCACCCACCTATGGTGGCCTGGTAACCTGTAGAGCTGCCATCCACTTATGTTGGCATGGTAAGCTGCCGAGCTGCCAACCCCTATGGTGGCTTGGTAAGCTGTGGAGCTGCCCGCCACCTATAGCAGCCTGGTCATCTGTAGAGCTGCCAACCACCTATGGTGGCGTGGTAAGCTGCCAAGCTGCCTTCCACCTATGGTGGCCTGGTAAGCTGCCGAGCTGCCAACCACCTATGGTGGCCTGGTAAGCTGTGGAGCTGCCGGCCACCTATAGCAGCCTGGTAATCTGTAGAGCTGCCATCGACCTAAGTTGGCCTGGTAAGCTGCCGAGCTGCCGGCCACCTATGTGGCCTGATATGCTGTAGAGCTGCCTGCCATGTAAGGTGACCTGGTAAGCTGCCGAGCTGCCAACCACCTATGGTGGCCTGGTAAGCTGCCGAGCTGTCAACCACCTATGGTGGCCTGGTAAGCTACCGATCTGCTAACCACCTATGGTGGCCTGGTAACCTGTAGAGCTGCCATCCACCTATGGTAGCCTGGTAAGCTGTGGAGCTGCCGGCCACTTATAGCAGCCTGGTAATCTGTAGAGCTGCCATCCACCTATGTTGGCCTTTTAAGCTGCCGAGCTGCCGGCCAACTATGTGGCCTGGTAAGCTGCAGAGCTGCCATCCACCTATGGTCGCCTGGTATGCTGTAGAGCTGGCGGCCACCAATGTTGGCCTGGTAAGCTGCCGAGCTGCCATCCACCTATGGTGGCCTGGTAAGCTGCCGAGCTGCCAACCACCTATGGTGGCCTGGTAAGCTGCCGAGCTGTCAACCACCTATGGTGGCCTGGTAAGCTACCGATCTGTTAACCACCTATGGTGGCCTGGTAACCTGTAGAGCTGCCATCCACCTATGGTAGCCTGGGAAACTGTGGAGCTGCCGGCCACTTATAGCAGCCTGGTAATCTGTAGAGCTGCCATCCACCTATGTTGGCCATTTAAGCTGATTAGCTGCCGGTCACCTATGTGGCCTGGTAAGCTGCCGAGCTGCCAACCACCTATGGTGGCCTAGTAAGCTGTGGAGCTGCCGGCCACATATAGCAGCCTGGTAATCTGTACAGCTGCCATCCACCTATGGTCGCCTGGTATGCTGTAGAGCTGCCATCCACCTATGGTGGCCTGGTAAGCTGCCGAGCTGCCATCCACCTATGTTGGCCTGGTAAGCTGCCGAGCTGCCGGCCACCTATGTGTCCTGGTAAGCTGCCGAGCTGCCAACCACCTATGGTGGCCTGGTAAGCTGTGGAGCTGCCAGCCACCTATAGCAGCCTGGTAATCTGTAGAGATGCCGTCCACCTATAGTGGCCTGGTATGCTGTAGAGCTGGCGGATACCAATGGTGGCCTGGTAAGCTTCCGAGCTGCCATCCACCTATTGTGGCCAGGTAAGCTGTGGAGCTGCCGGCCACCTATAGCAGCCTGGTAATCTGTAGAGCTGCCGTCCACCTATGGTGGCCTGGTATGCTGTAGAGCTGCAGGCCACCTATGGTGGCCTGATAAGCTGCCGAGCTGCCATCCACCTATGGTGGCCTGGTAAGCTGTGGAGCTGCCATCCAGCTATGGTGGCCTGGTAAGCTGTGGAGCTGCCATCCACCTATGGTGGCCTGGTAAGCTGCCGAACTGCCATCCACCTATGGTGGCCTGGTAAGATGTGGAGCTGCCGGCCACCTATAGCAGCCTAATAAGCTGTAGAGCTGCCTGCCACCTATGGTGGCCTGGTAAGCTGCTGAGCTGCCATCCACCTATGGTTGCCTGGTAAACTGCTGAGCTGCCATCCACCTATGGGGGCCTGGTAAGCTGTAGAGCTGGCGGCCACCTATGTTGGCCTGGTAAGCTGCCGAGCTGCCATCCACCTATGGTGGCCCGGTAAGCTGCCGAGCTGCCATCCACCTATGTTGGCCTGGCAAGATGCCGAGCTGCCGGCCACCTATGTGTCCTGGTAAGCTGCCGAGCTGCCAACCACCTATGGTGGCCTGGTAAGCGGTGGAGCTGCCGGCCACCTATAGCAGCCTGGTAATCTGTAGATTACCACCTATACCACCTATACCACCTATAGCCATCCACCTATGGTGGCCTGGTAAGCTGCCGAGCTGCCATCCACCTATGTTGGCCTGGTAAGCTGCCGAGCTGCCGGCCACCTATGTGTCCTGGTAAGCTGCCGAGCTGCCAACCACCTATGGTGGCCTGGTAAGCTGTGGAGCTGCCAGCCACCTATAGCAGCCTGGTAATCTGTAGAGATGCCGTCCACCTATAGTGGCCTGGTATGCTGTAGAGCTGGCGGATACCTATGGTGGCCTGGTAAGCTTCCGAGCTGCCATCCACCTATGGTGGCCTGGTAAGCTGTGGAGCTGCCGGCCACCTATAGCAGCCTGGTAGTCTGTAGAGCTGCCGTCCACCTATGGTGGCCTGGTATGCTGTAGAGCTGCCCGCCACCTATGGTGGCCTTGTAGGCTGCCGAGATGCTATCCACCTATGTTGGCCTGGTAAGCTGCCGAGCTGCCGGCCACCTATGTGGCCTGGTAAGCTGCCGAGCCGCCAACCACCTATGGTGGCCTGGTAAGCTGTGGATTTGCCGGCCACCTATAACAGCCTGGTAATCTGTAGAGCTGCCGTCCACCTATGGTGGCCTGGTATGCTGTAGAGCTGGCGGATACCCATGGTGGCCTGGTAAGCTTCCGAGCTGCCATCCACCTATGGTGGCCTGGTAAGCTGTGGAGCTGCCGGCCACCTATAGCAGCCTGGTAGTCTGTCGAGCTGCCGTCCACCTATGGTCGCCTGGTATGCTGTAGAGCTGGCGGCCACCTATGTTGGCCTGGTAAGCTGCCGAGCTGCCATCCACCTATGGAGGCCTGGTAAGCTGCCGAGCTGCCATCCACCTATGTTGGCCTGGTAAGCTGCCGAGCTGCCATCCACCTATGGTGGCCTGGTAAGCTGCTGAGCTGCCATCCAGCTATGGCGGCCTGGTAAGCTGTGGAGCTGCCGGCCACTTATAGCAGCCTGGTAATCTGTAGAGCTGCCGGCCACCTATGTGGTCTGATTTGCTGTAGAGCTGAATGCCATTTAAGGTGATCTGGTAAGCTGCCGAGCAGCCAACCACCTGTGGTGGCCTGGTAAGCTGCCGAACTGCCAACCACCTATGGTGGCCTGGTAACCTGTAGAGCTGCCGTCCACCTATGGTGGCCTGGTATGCTGTAGAGCTGCCTGCCACCTATGGTGGCCTGATAAGCTGCCGAGCTGCCATCCACCTATGGTGGCCTGGAAAGCTGTGGAGCTGCCGGCCACCTATAGCAGCCTGGTAATCTGTAGAGCTGCCGTCCACCTATGGTGGCCTGGTATGCTGTAGAGCTGGCGGCCACCTATGGTGGCCTGGTAAGCTGCCGAGCTGCTAACCACCTATGTTGGCCTGGTAACCTGTAGAGCTGCCATCCACCTATGGTAGCCTGGTAAGCTGTGGAGCTGCCGGCCACCTGTAGCAGCCTTGTAATCTGTAGAGCTGCCGTCCACTTATGGTGGCCTGGTAAGCTGTGGAGCTGCCGGCCACCTATAGCAGCCTGGTAATCTGTAGAGCTGCCGTCCACCTATGGTGGGCTGGTATGCTGTAGAGCTGCCTGCCACCTATGGTGGCCTGGTAAGCTGCCGAGCTGCCATCCACCTATGGTGGCCTGGTAAGCTGGTGAGCTGCTATCCACCTATGTTGGCCTGGTAACCTGTAGAGCTGCCTGCTCCCTATGGTGGCCTGGTAAGCTGCCGAGCTGCCTTCCACCTATGGTGGCCTGGTAAGCTGCCGAGCTGCCATCCAGCTATGGTGGCCTGGTAAGCTGTGGAGCTGCCGGCCACCTATAGCAGCCTGGTGATCTGGAGAGCTGCCGTCCACCTATGATGGCCTGGTATGCTGTAGAGCTGGCGGCCACGTATGGTGGCCTGGTAAGCTGCCGATCTGCCACCCACCTCCCACCTATGGTGGCCTGGTAACCTGTGGAGCTGCCATCCACTTATGTTGGCCTGGTAAGCTGCCGAGCTGCCAACCCCTATGGTGGCTTGGTAAACTGTGGACCTGCCCGCCACCTATAGCAGCCTGGTAATCTGTAGAGCTGCCGGCCACCTATGGTGGCCTGGTAAGCTGCCGAGCTGACGGCCGCCTATGTGGCCTGATATGCTGTAGAGCTGCTTGCCATTTAAAGTGACCTGGTAAGCTGCCGAGCTACCAACCACCTATGGTGGCCTGGTAAGCTGCCAAGCTGCCTTCCACCTATGGTGGCCTGGTAAGCTGCCGAGCTGCCAACCACATATGGTGGCCTAGTAAGCAGTGGAGCTGCCGGCCACCTATAGCAGCCTGGTAATCTGTAGAGCTGCCATCGACCTATGTTGGCCTGGTAAGCTGTAGAGCTGCCATCCACCTATGGTAGCCTGGTAAGCTGTGGAGCTGCCGGCCACTTATAGCAGCCTGGTAATCTGTAGAGCTGCCATCCACCTATGTTGGCCTTTTAAGCTGCCGGCCACCTATGTGGCCTGGTAAGCTGCCGAGCTGCCAACCACCTATGGTGGCCTAGTAAGCTGTGGAGCTGCCGGCCACCTATAGCAGCCTGGTAATCTGTAGAGCTGCCATCCACCTATGGTCGCCTGGTATGCTGTAGAGCTGGCGGCCACCTATGTTGGCCTGGTAAGCTGCCGAGCTGCCATCCACCTATGGTGGCCTGGTAAGCTGCCGAGCTGCCATCCACCTATGTTGGCCTGGTAAGCTGCCGAGCTGCCGGCCACCTATGTGTCCTGGTAAGCTGCCGAGCTGCCAACCACCTATGGTGGCCTGGTAAGCTGTGGAGCTGCCCGCCACCTAGGGTGGCCTTGTAAGCTGCCGAGCTGCCAACCACCTATGGTGGCCTGGTAAGCTGTGGAGCTGCCGGCCACCTATAGCAGCCTGGTAATCTGTAGAGCTGCCGCACACCTATGGTGGCCTGGTATGCTGTAGAGCTGGCGGCCACCTATGGTGGCCTGGTAAGATGCCGAGCTGACATCCACCTATGGTGGCCTGGTAACCTGTGGAGCTGCCTGCAACCTATGGTGGCCTGGTAAGCTGCCGAGCTGCCATCCACCTATGGTGGCCTGGTAAGCTGCCGAGCTGCCGAGCTTCTGGCCGCCTATGTGGCCTGGTAAGCTGCCGAGCTGCCAACCACCTATGGTGGCCTGGCAAGCTACCGAGCTGCCATCCACCTATGGTGGCCTGGTAAGCTGCTGAGCTGCCATCCAGCTATGGCGGCCTGGTAAGCTGTAGAGCTGCCGGCCACTTATAGCAGCCTGGTAATCTGTAGAGCTGCCGGCCACCTATGTGGCCTGGTAAGCTGCCGAGCTTCCAACCACCTATGGTGGCCTGGTAAGCTGTGGAGCTGCCGGCCACCTGTAGCAGCCTGGTAATCTGTAGAGCTGCCGCACACCTATGGTGGCCTGGTATGCTGTAGAGCTGGCGGCCACCTATGGTGGCCTGGTAAGCTGCCGAGCTGACATCCACCTATGGTGGTCTGGTAACCTGTGGAGCTGCCTGCAACCTATGGTGGCCTGGTAAGCTGCCGAGCTGCCATCCACCTATGGTGGCCTGGTAAGCTGCCGAGCTACCTTCCACCCATGATGGCCTGGTAAGCTGCCGAGCTGCCGAGCTTCCGGCCGCCTATGTGGCCTGGTAAGCTGCCGAGCTGCCAACCACCTATGGTGGCCTGGCAAGCTACCGATCTGCTAACCACCTATGGTGGCCTGGTAACCTGTAGAGCTGCCTGCCACCTATGGTGGCCTGGTAAGCTGCCGAGCTGCCATCCACCTATGGTGGCCTGATAAGCTGAGGAGCTGCCGGCCACCTATGGTGGCCTGGTAAGCTGCCGAGCTGCCATCCACCTATGGTGGCCTGGTAAGCTGCTGAGCTGCCATCCAGCTATGGCGGCCTGGTAAGCTGTAGAGCTGCCGGCCACTTATAGCAGCCTGGTAATCTGTAGAGCTGCCGGCCACCTACGGTGGCCTGGTAAGCTGCCGAGCTGCCATCCACCTATGGTGGCCTGTTAAACTGTGGGGCTGCCGGCCACTTATAGCAGACTGGTAATCTGTAGAGCTGCCGGCCACCTATGTGGTCTGATTTGCTGTAGAGCTGCCTGCCATTTAAGGTGATCTGGTAAGCTGCCGAGAAGCCAACCACTTATGGTGGCCTGGTAAGCTGCCGAACTGCCAACCACCTATGGTGGCCTGGTAACCTGTAGAGCTGCCTGCCACCTATGGTGGCCTGGTAAGCTGCCGAGCTGCCATTCACCTATGGTGGCCTGGTAAGCTGCCGAGCTGCTATCCACCTATGTTGGCCAGTTAAGCTGCCGAGCTGCCATCCACCTATGTTGGCCTGGCAAGATGCCGAGCTGCCGGCCACCTATGTGTCCTGGTAAGCTGCCGAGCTGCCAACCACCTATGGTGGCCTGGTAAGCGGTGGAGCTGCCGGCCACCTATAGCAGCCTGGTAATCTGTAGAGCTGCCGTCCACCTATGGTGGCCTGGTATGCTGTAGAGCTGCCTGCCACCTATGGTGGCCTGGTAAGCTGCCGAGCTGCCATCCACCTATGGTGGCCTGGTAAGCTGTGGAGCTGCCGGCCACCTATAGCAGCCTGGTAATCTGTAGAGCTGCCGTCCACCTATGGTGGCCTGGTAAGCTGCTGAGTTGCCACCCACCTATGGTGGCCTGGTAAGCTGCTGAGCTGCCAACCACCTATGGTGGCCTGGTAACCTGTAGAGCTGCCTGCCACCTCTGGTGGCCTGGTAACCTGTAGAGCTGCCTGCCACCTATGGCGGCCTGGTAAGCTGCTGAGTTGCCATCCACCTATGGTGGCCTGGTAAGCTGCTGAGCTGCCCACCACCTATGGTGGCCTGGTAACCTGTAGAGCTGCCTGCCACCTATGGTGGCCTGGTAACCTGTAGAGCTGCCTGTCACCTATGGTGGCCTTGTAATGTGTAGAGCTGCCGGCCACCTATAGCAGCCTGGTAATCTGTAGAGCTGCCGTCCACCTATGGTGGGCTGGTATGCTGTAGAGCTGCCTGCCACCTATGGTGGCCTGGTAAGCTGCCGAGCTGCTAACCACCTATGGTGGCCTGGTAACCTGTAGAGCTGCCATCCACCTATGGTAGCCTGGTAAGCTGTGGAGCTGCCGGCCACCTATACACCTATAGCAGCCTTGTAATCTGTAGAGCTGCTGTCCACTTATGGTGGCCTGGTATGCTGTAGAGCTGGCGGCCACCTATGGTGGCCTGGTAAGCTGCTGAGCTGCCATCCACCTATGGAGGCCTGGTAAGCTGTGGAGCTGCCGGCCACCTATAGCAGCCTGGTAATCTGTAGAGCTGCCGTCCACCTATGGTGGGCTGGTATGCTGTAGAGCTGCCTGCCACCTATGGTGGCCTGGTAAGCTGCCGAGCTGCCATCCACCTATTGTGGCCTGGTAAGCTGGTGAGCTGCTATCCACCTATGTTGGCCGGTAACCTGTAGAGCTGCCATCCACCTATGGTAGCCTGGTAAGCTGTGGAGCTGCCGGCCACTTATAGCAGCCTGGTAATCTGTAGAGCTGCCATCCACCTATGTTGGTCTTTTAAGCTGCCGAGCTGCCGGCCACCTATGTGGCCTGGTAAGCTGCCGAGCTGCCAACCACCTATGGTGGCCTAGTAAGCTGTGGAGCTGCCGGCCACCAATAGAAGCCTGGTAATCTGTAGAGCTGCCATCCACCTATGGTCGCCTGGTATGCTGTAGAGCTGGCGGCCACCTATGTTGGCCTGGTAAGCTGCCAAGCTGCCATCCCCCTATGGTGGCCTGGTAAGCTGCCGAGCTGCCATCCACCTTTGTTGGCCTGGTAAGCTGCCGAGCTGCCGGCCACCTATGTGTCCTGGTAAGCTGCCGAGCTGCCAACCACCTATGGTGGCCTGGTAAGCTGTGGAGCTGCCAGCTACCTATAGCAGCCTGGTAATCTGTAGAGATGCCGTCCACCTATAGTGGCCTGGTATGCTGTAGAGCTGGCGGATACCTATGAAGGCCTGGTAAGCTTCCGAGCTGCCATCCACCTATGGTGGCATAGTAAGCTGTGGAGCTGCCGGCCACCTATAGCAGCCTGGTAATCTGTAGAGCTGCCATCGACCTATGTTGGCCTGGTAAGCTGCCGAGCTGCCGGCCACCTATGTGGCCTGATATGCTGTAGAGCTGCCTGCCATGTAAGGTGACCTGGTAAGCTGCCGAGCTGCCAACCACCTATGGTGGCCTGGTAAGCTGCCGAGTTGTCAACCACCTATGGTGGCCTGGTAAGCTACCGATCTGCTAACCACCTATGGTGGCCTGGTAACCTGTAGAGCTGCCATCCACCTATGGTAGCCTGGTAAGCTGTGGAGCTGCCGGCCACTTATAGCAGCCTGGTAATCTGTAGAGCTGCCATCCACCTATGTTGGCCTTTTAAGCTGCCGGCCACCTATGTGGCCTGGTAAGCTGCCGAGCTGCCAACCACCTATGGTGGCCTAGTAAGCTGTGGAGCTGCCGGCCACCTATAGCAGCCTGGTAATCTGTAGAGCTGCCATCCACCTATGGTCGCCTGTTATGCTGTAGAGCTGGCGGCCACCTATGTTGGCCTGGTAAGCTGCCGAGCTGCCATCCACCTATGGTGGCCTGGTAAGCTGCCGAGCTGCCATCCACCTATGTTGGCCTGGTAAGCTGCCTAGCTGCCAACCAGCTATGGTGACCTGGTAAGCTGTGGAGCTGCCGGCCACCTATAGCAGCCTGGTAATCTGTAGAGCTGCCATCCACCTATGGTCGCCTGGTATGTTGTAGAGCTGGCGGCCACCTATGTTGGCCTGGTAAGCTGCCGAGCTACCATCCACCTATGGTGGCCTGGTAAGCTGCCGAGCTGCCATCCACCTATGTTGGCCTGGTAAGCTGCCGAGCTGCCGGCCACCTATGTGTCCTGGTAAGCTGCCGAGCTGCCAACCACCTATGGTGGCCTGGTAAGCTGTGGAGCTGCCAGCCACCTATAGCAGCCTGGTAATCTGTAGAGCTGCCATCGACCTATGTTGGCCTGGTAAGCTGCCGAGCTGCCATCCACCTAGGGTGGCCTGGTAAGCTGTGGAGCTGCCGGCCACCTATAGCAGCCTGGTAATCTGTAGAGCTGCCGTCCACCTATGGTGGCCTGGTATGCTGTAGAGCTGCCCGCCACCTATGGTGGCCTTGTAAGCTGCCGAGCTGCTATCCACCTATGTTGGCCTGGTAAGCTGCCGAGCTGCCGGCCACTTATGTGGCCTGGTAAGCTGCCGAGCTGCCAACCACCTATGGTGGCCTGGTAAGCTGTGGAGCTGCCGGCCACCTATAGCAGCCTGGTAATCTGTAGAGCTGCCGCACACCTATGGTGGCCTGGTATGCTGTAGAGCTGGCGGCCACCTATGGTGGCCTGGTAAGCTGCCGAGCAGCCATCCACCTATGGTGGCCTGGTAAGCTGTGGAGCTGCCGGCCACCTATAGCAGCCTGGTAATCTGTAGAGCTGCCGTCCACCTATGGTGGCCTGGTATGCTGTAGAGCTGCCCGCCACCTATAGCAGCCTGGTAATCTGTAGAGCTGCCATCGACCTATGTTGGCCTGGTAAGCTGCCGAGCTGCCATCCACCTAGGGTGGCCTGGTAAGCTGTGGAGCTGCCGGCCACCTATAGCAGCCTGGTAATCTGTAGAGCTGCCGTCCACCTATGGTGGCCTGGTATGCTGTAGAGCTGCCCGCCACCTATGGTGGCCTTGTAAGCTGCCGAGCTGCTATCCACCTATGTTGGCCTGGTAAGCTGCCGAGCTGCCGGCCACTTATGTGGCCTGGTAAGCTGCCGAGCTGCCAACCACCTATGGTGGCCTGGTAAGCTGTGGAGCTGCCGGCCACCTATAGCAGCCTGGTCATCTGTAGAGCTGCCAACCACCTATGGTGGCGTGGTAAACTGCCAAGCTGCCTTCCACCTATGGTGGCCTGGTAAGCTGCCGAGCTGCCAACCACCTATGGTGGCCTGGTAAGCTGTGGAGCTGCCGGCCACCTATAGCAGCCTGGTAATCTGTAGAGCTGCCATCGACCTAAGTTGGCCTGTTAAGCTGCCGAGCTGCCGGCCACCTATGTGGCCTGATATGCTGTAGAGCTGCCTGCCATGTAAGGTGACCTGGTAAGCTGTCGAGCTGCCAACCACCTATGGTGGCCTGGTAAGCTGCCGAGCTGTCAACCACCTATGGTGGCCTGGTAAGCTACCGATCTGCTAACCACCTATGGTGGCCTGGTAACCTGTAGAGCTGCCATCCACCGATGGTAGCCTGGTAAGCTGTGGAGCTGCCGGCCACTTATAGCAGCCTGGTAATCTGTAGAGCTGCCATCCACCTATGTTGGCCTTTTAAGCTGCCGAGCTGCCGGCCACCTATGTGGCCTGGTAAGCTGCCGAGCTGCCAACCACCTATGGTAGCCTAGTAAGCTGTGGAGCTGCCGGCCACCTATAGCAGCCTGGTAATCTGTAGAGCTGCCATCCACCTATGGTCGCCTGGTATGCTGTAGAGCTGGCGGCCACCTATGTTGGCCTGGTAAGCTGCCGAGCTGCCATCCACCTATGGTGGCCTGGTAAGCTGCCGAGCTGCCAACCACCTATGGTGGCCTGGTAAGCTGCCGAGCTGTCAACCACCTATGGTGGCCTGGTAAGCTACCGATCTGCTAACCACCTATGGTGGCCTGGTAACCTGTAGAGCTGCCATCCACCTATGGTAGCCTGGTAAGCTGTGGAGCTGCCGGCCACTTATAGCAGCCTGGTAATCTGTAGAGCTGCCATCCACCTATGTTGGCCTTTTAAGCTGCCTAGCTGCCGGTCACCTATGTGGCCTGGTAAGCTGCCGAGCTGCCAACCACCTATGGTGGCCTAGTAAGCTGTGGAGCTGCCGGCCACCTATAGCAGCCTGGTAATCTGTAGAGCTGCCATCCACCTATGGTCGCCTGGTATGCTGTAGAGCTGCCATCCACCTATGGTGGCCTGGTAAGCTGCCGAGCTGCCATCCACCTATGTTGGCCTGGTAAGCTGCCGGGCTGCCGGCCACCTATGTGTCCTGGTAAGCTGCCGAGCTGCCAACCACCTATGGTGGCCTGGTAAGCTGTGGAGCTGCCAGCCACCTATAGCAGCCTGGTAATCTGTAGAGATGCCGTCCACCTATAGTGGCCTGGTATGCTGTAGAGCTGGCGGATACCAATGGTGGCCTGGTAAGCTTCCGAGCTGCCATCCACCTATTATGGCCAGGTAAGCTGTGGAGCTGCCGGCCACCTATAGCAGCCTGGTAATCTGTAGAGCTGCCGTCCACCTATGGTGGCCTGGTATGCTGTAGAGCTGCCCGCCATCTATGGTGGCCTGATAAGCTGCCGAGCTGCCATCCACCTATGGTGGCCTGGTGAGCTGTGGAGCTGCCATCCAGCTATGGTGGCCTGGTAAGCTGTGGAGCTGCCATCCACCTATGGTGGCCTGGTAAGCTGCCGAACTGCCATCCACCTATGGTGGCCTGGTAAGATGTGGAGCTGCCGGCCACCTATAGCAGCCTAATAAGCTGTAGAGCTGCCTGCCACCTATGGTGGCCTGGTAAGCTGCCGAGCTGCCATCCACCTATGATTGCCTGGTAAGCTGCTGAGCTGCCATCCACCTATGGGGGCCTGGTAAGCTGTAGAGCTGGCGGCCACCTATGTTGGCCTGGTAAGCTGCCGAGCTGCCATCCACCTATGGTGGCCCGGTAAGCTGCCGAGCTGCCATCCACCTATGTTGGCCTGGCAAGATGCCGAGCTGCCGGCCACCTATGTGTCCTGGTAAGCTGCCGAGCTGCCAACCACCTATGGTGGCCTGGTAAGCGGTGGAGCTGACGGCCACCTATAGCAGCCTGGTAATCTGTAGAGCTGCCGTCCACCTATGGTAGCCTGGTAAGCTGTGGAGCTGCCGGCCACCTATAGCAGCCTTGTAATCTGTAGAGCTGCCGTCCACTTATGGTGGCCTGGTAAGCTGTGGAGCTGCCGGCCACCTATAGCAGCCTGGTAATCTGTAGAGCTGCCGTCCACCTATGGTGGGCTGGTATGCTGTAGAGCTGCCTGCCACCTATGGTGGCCTGGTAAGCTGCCGAGCTGCCATCCACCTATGGTGGCCTGGTAAGCTGGTGAGCTGCTATCCACCTATGTTGGCCTGGTAACCTGTAGAGCTGCCTGCTCCCTATGGTGGCCTGGTAAGCTGCCGAGCTGCCTTCCACCTATGGTGGCCTGGTAAGCTGCCGAGCTGCCATCCAGCTATGGTGGCCTGGTAAGCTGTGGAGCTGCCGGCCACCTATAGCAGCCTGGTGATCTGGAGAGCTGCCGTCCACCTATGATGGCCTGGTATGCTGTAGAGCTGGCGGCCACGTATGGTGGCCTGGTAAGCTGCCGATCTGCCACCCACCTCCCACCTATGGTGGCCTGGTAACCTGTGGAGCTGCCATCCACTTATGTTGGCCTGGTAAGCTGCCGAGCTGCCAACCCCTATGGTGGGTTGGTAAACTGTGGACCTGCCCGCCACCTATAGCAGCCTGGTAATCTGTAGAGCTGCCGGCCACCTATGGTGGCCTGGTAAGCTGCCGAGCTGACGGCCGCCTATGTGGCCTGATATGCTGTAGAGCTGCTTGCCATTTAAAGTGACCTGGTAAGCTGCCGAGCTACCAACCACCTATGGTGGCCTGGTAAGCTGCCAAGCTGCCTTCCACCTATGGTGGCCTGGTAAGCTGCCGAGCTGCCAACCACATATGGTGGCCTAGTAAGCAGTGGAGCTGCCGGCCACCTATAGCAGCCTGGTAATCTGTAGAGCTGCCATCGACCTATGTTGGCCTGGTAAGCTGTAGAGCTGCCATCCACCTATGGTAGCCTGGTAAGCTGTGGAGCTGCCGGCCACTTATAGCAGCCTGGTAATCTGTAGAGCTGCCATCCACCTATGTTGGCCTTTTAAGCTGCCGGCCACCTATGTGGCCTGGTAAGCTGCCGAGCTGCCAACCACCTATGGTGGCCTAGTAAGCTGTGGAGCTGCCGGCCACCTATAGCAGCCTGGTAATCTGTAGAGCTGCCATCCACCTATGGTCGCCTGGTATGCTGTAGAGCTGGCGGCCACCTATGTTGGCCTGGTAAGCTGCCGAGCTGCCATCCACCTATGGTGGCCTGGTAAGCTGCCGAGCTGCCATCCACCTATGTTGGCCTGGTAAGCTGCCGAGCTGCCGGCCACCTATGTGTCCTGGTAAGCTGCCGAGCTGCCAACCACCTATGGTGGCCTGGTAAGCTGTGGAGCTGCCAGCCACCTATAGCAGCCTGGTAATCTGTAGAGATGCCGTCCACCTATAGTGGCCTGGTATGCTGTAGAGCTGGCGGATACCTATGGTGGCCTGGTAAGCTTCCGAGCTGCCATCCACCTATGGTGGCCTGGTAAGCTGTGGAGCTGCCGGCCACCTATAGCAGCCTGGTAATCTGGAGAGCTGCCGTCCACCTATGGTGGCCTGGTATGCTGTAGAGCTGCCCGCCACCTAGGGTGGCCTTGTAAGCTGCCGAGCTGCCAACCACCTATGGTGGCCTGGTAAGCCGTGGAGCTGCCGGCCACCTATAGCAGCCTGGTAATCTGTAGAGCTGCCGCACACCTATGGTGGCCTGGTATGCTGTAGAGCTGGCGGCCACCTATGGTGGCCTGGTAAGATGCCGAGCTGACATCCACCTATGGTGGCCTGGTAACCTGTGGAGCTGCCTGCAACCTATGGTGGCCTGGTAAGCTGCCGAGCTGCCATCCACCTATGGTGGCCTGGTAAGCTGCCGAGCTGCCGAGCTTCTGGCCGCCTATGTGGCCTGGTAAGCTGCCGAGCTGCCAACCACCTATGGTGGCCTGGCAAGCTACCGAGCTGCCATCCACCTATGGTGGCCTGGTAAGCTGCTGAGCTGCCATCCAGCTATGGCGGCCTGGTAAGCTGTAGAGCTGCCGGCCACTTATAGCAGCCTGGTAATCTGTAGAGCTGCCGGCCACCTATGTGGCCTGGTAAGCTGCCGAGCTGCCAACCACCTATGGTGGCCTGGTAAGCTGTGGAGCTGCCGGCCACCTGTAGCAGCCTGGTAATCTGTAGAGCTGCCGCACACCTATGGTGGCCTGGTATGCTGTAGAGCTGGCGGCCACCTATGGTGGCCTGGTAAGCTGCCGAGCTGACATCCACCTATGGTGGTCTGGTAACCTGTGGAGCTGCCTGCAACCTATGGTGGCCTGGTAAGCTGCCGAGCTGCCATCCACCTATGGTGGCCTGGTAAGCTGCCGAGCTACCTTCCACCCATGATGGCCTGGTAAGCTGCCGAGCTGCCGAGCTTCCGGCCGCCTATGTGGCCTGGTAAGCTGCCGAGCTGCCAACCACCTATGGTGGCCTGGCAAGCTACCGATCTGCTAACCACCTATGGTGGCCTGGTAACCTGTAGAGCTGCCTGCCACCTATGGTGGCCTGGTAAGCTGCCGAGCTGCCATCCACCTATGGTGGCCTGATAAGCTGAGGAGCTGCCGGCCACCTATGGTGGCCTGGTAAGCTGCCGAGCTGCCATCCACCTATGGTGGCCTGGTAAGCTGCTGAGCTGCCATCCAGCTATGGCGGCCTGGTAAGCTGTAGAGCTGCCGGCCACTTATAGCAGCCTGGTAATCTGTAGAGCTGCCGGCCACCTACGGTGGCCTGGTAAGCTGCCGAGCTGCCATCCACCTATGGTGGCCTGTTAAACTGTGGGGCTGCCGGCCACTTATAGCAGACTGGTAATCTGTAGAGCTGCCGGCCACCTATGTGGTCTGATTTGCTGTAGAGCTGCCTGCCATTTAAGGTGATCTGGTAAGCTGCCGAGAAGCCAACCACTTATGGTGGCCTGGTAAGCTGCCGAACTGCCAACCACCTATGGTGGCCTGGTAACCTGTAGAGCTGCCTGCCACCTATGGTGGCCTGGTAAGCTGCCGAGCTGCCATTCACCTATGGTGGCCTGGTAAGCTGCCGAGCTGCTATCCACCTATGTTGGCCAGTTAAGCTGCCGAGCTGCCATCCACCTATGTTGGCCTGGCAAGATGCCGAGCTGCCGGCCACCTATGTGTCCTGGTAAGCTGCCGAGCTGCCAACCACCTATGGTGGCCTGGTAAGCGGTGGAGCTGCCGGCCACCTATAGCAGCCTGGTAATCTGTAGAGCTGCCGTCCACCTATGGTGGCCTGGTATGCTGTAGAGCTGCCTGCCACTTATGGTGGCCTGGTAAGCTGCCGAGCTGCCATCCACCTATGGTGGCCTGGTAAGCTGTGGAGCTGCCGGCCACCTATAGCAGCCTGGTAATCTGTAGAGCTGCCGTCCACCTATGGTGGCCTGGTAAGCTGCTGAGTTGCCATCCACCTATGGTGGCCTGGTAAGCTGCTGAGCTGCCAACCACCTATGGTGGCCTGGTAACCTGTAGAGCTGCCTGCCACCTCTGGTGGCCTGGTAACCTGTAGAGCTGCCTGCCACCTATGGCGGCCTGGTAAGCTGCTGAGTTGCCATCCACCTATGGTGGCCTGGTAAGCTGCTGAGCTGCCCACCACCTATGGTGGCCTGGTAACCTGTAGAGCTGCCTGCCACCTATGGTGGCCTGGTAACCTGTAGAGCTGCCTGTCACCTATGGTGGCCTTGTAATGTGTAGAGCTGCCGGCCACCTATAGCAGCCTGGTAATCAGTAGAGCTGCCGGCCGCCTATGATGACCTGTTAAGCTGTAGAGCTGGCGGCCACCTATGGTGGCCTGGTAAGCTGCCGAGCTGCTAACCACCTATGGTGGCCTGGTAACCTGTAGAGCTGCCATCCACCTATGGTAGCCTGGTAAGCTGTGGAGCTGCCGGCCACCTATACACCTATAGCAGCCTTGTAATCTGTAGAGCTGCTGTCCACTTATGGTGGCCTGGTATGCTGTAGAGCTGGCGGCCACCTATGGTGGCCTGGTAAGCTGCTGAGCTGCCATCCACCTATGGAGGCCTGGTAAGCTGTGGAGCTGCCGGCCACCTATAGCAGCCTGGTAATCTGTAGAGCTGCCGTCCACCTATGGTGGGCTGGTATGCTGTAGAGCTGCCTGCCACCTATGGTGGCCTGGTAAGCTGCCGAGCTGCCATCCACCTATTGTGGCCTGGTAAGCTGGTGAGCTGCTATCCACCTATGTTGGCCGGTAACCTGTAGAGCTGCCATCCACCTATGGTAGCCTGGTAAGCTGTGGAGCTGCCGGCCACTTATAGCAGCCTGGTAATCTGTAGAGCTGCCATCCACCTATGTTGGTCTTTTAAGCTGCCGAGCTGCCGGCCACCTATGTGGCCTGGTAAGCTGCCGAGCTGCCAACCACCTATGGTGGCCTAGTAAGCTGTGGAGCTGCCGGCCACCAATAGAAGCCTGGTAATCTGTAGAGCTGCCATCCACCTATGGTCGCCTGGTATGCTGTAGAGCTGGCGGCCACCTATGTTGGCCTGGTAAGCTGCCAAGCTGCCATCCCCCTATGGTGGCCTGGTAAGCTGCCGAGCTGCCATCCACCTTTGTTGGCCTGGTAAGCTGCCGAGCTGCCGGCCACCTATGTGTCCTGGTAAGCTGCCGAGCTGCCAACCACCTATGGTGGCCTGGTAAGCTGTGGAGCTGCCAGCTACCTATAGCAGCCTGGTAATCTGTAGAGATGCCGTCCACCTATAGTGGCCTGGTATGCTGTAGAGCTGGCGGATACCTATGAAGGCCTGGCAAGCTTCCGAGCTGCCATCCACCTATGGTGGCATAGTAAGCTGTGGAGCTGCCGGCCACCTATAGCAGCCTGGTAATCTGTAGAGCTGCCATCGACCTATGTTGGCCTGGTAAGCTGCCGAGCTGCCGGCCACCTATGTGGCCTGATATGCTGTAGAGCTGCCTGCCATGTAAGGTGACCTGGTAAGCTGCCGAGCTGCCAACCACCTATGGTGGCCTGGTAAGCTGCCTAGTTGTCAACCACCTATGGTGGCCTGGTAAGCTACCGATCTGCTAACCACCTATGGTGGCCTGGTAACCTGTAGAGCTGCCATCCACCTATGGTAGCCTGGTAAGCTGTGGAGCTGCCGGCCACTTATAGCAGCCTGGTAATCTGTAGAGCTGCCATCCACCTATGTTGGCCTTTTAAGCTGCCGGCCACCTATGTGGCCTGGTAAGCTGCCGAGCTGCCAACCACCTATGGTGGCCTAGTAAGCTGTGGAGCTGCCGGCCACCTATAGCAGCCTGGTAATCTGTAGAGCTGCCATCCACCTATGGTCGCCTGGTATGCTGTAGAGCTGGCGGCCACCTATGTTGGCCTGGTAAGCTGCCGAGCTGCCATCCACCTATGGTGGCCTGGTAAGCTGCCGAGCTGCCATCCACCTATGTTAGCCTGGTAAGCTGCCTAGCTGCCAACCAGCTATGGTGACCTGGTAAGCTGTGGAGCTGCCGGCCACCTATAGCAGCCTGGTAATCTGTAGAGCTGCCATCCACCTATGGTCGCCTGGTATGTTGTAGAGCTGGCGGCCACCTATGTTGGCCTGGTAAGCTGCCGAGCTACCATCCACCTATGGTGGCCTGGTAAGCTGCCGAGCTGCCATCCACCTATGTTGGCCTGGTAAGCTGCCGAGCTGCCGGCCACCTATGTGTCCTGGTAAGCTGCCGAGCTGCCAACCACCTATGGTGGCCTGGTAAGCTGTGGAGCTGCCGGCCACCTATAGCAGCCTGGTAATCTGTAGAGCTGCCGTCCACCTATGGTGGCCTGGTAAGCTGCTGAGTTGCCATCCACCTATGGTGGCCTGGTAAGCTGCTGAGCTGCCAACCACCTATGGTGGCCTGGTAACCTGTAGAGCTGCCTGCCACCTCTGGTGGCCTGGTAACCTGTAGAGCTGCCTGCCACCTATGGCGGCCTGGTAAGCTGCTGAGTTGCCATCCACCTATGGTGGCCTGGTAAGCTGCTGAGCTGCCCACCACCTATGGTGGCCTGGTAACCTGTAGAGCTGCCTGCCACCTATGGTGGCCTGGTAACCTGTAGAGCTGCCTGTCACCTATGGTGGCCTTGTAATGTGTAGAGCTGCCGGCCACCTATAGCAGCCTGGTAATCAGTAGAGCTGCCGGCCGCCTATGATGACCTGTTAAGCTGTAGAGCTGGCGGCCACCTATGGTGGCCTGGTAAGCTGCCGAGCTGCTAACCACCTATGGTGGCCTGGTAACCTGTAGAGCTGCCATCCACCTATGGTAGCCTGGTAAGCTGTGGAGCTGCCGGCCACCTATACACCTATAGCAGCCTTGTAATCTGTAGAGCTGCTGTCCACTTATGGTGGCCTGGTATGCTGTAGAGCTGGCGGCCACCTATGGTGGCCTGGTAAGCTGCTGAGCTGCCATCCACCTATGGAGGCCTGGTAAGCTGTGGAGCTGCCGGCCACCTATAGCAGCCTGGTAATCTGTAGAGCTGCCGTCCACCTATGGTGGGCTGGTATGCTGTAGAGCTGCCTGCCACCTATGGTGGCCTGGTAAGCTGCCGAGCTGCCATCCACCTATTGTGGCCTGGTAAGCTGGTGAGCTGCTATCCACCTATGTTGGCCGGTAACCTGTAGAGCTGCCATCCACCTATGGTAGCCTGGTAAGCTGTGGAGCTGCCGGCCACTTATAGCAGCCTGGTAATCTGTAGAGCTGCCATCCACCTATGTTGGTCTTTTAAGCTGCCGAGCTGCCGGCCACCTATGTGGCCTGGTAAGCTGCCGAGCTGCCAACCACCTATGGTGGCCTAGTAAGCTGTGGAGCTGCCGGCCACCAATAGAAGCCTGGTAATCTGTAGAGCTGCCATCCACCTATGGTCGCCTGGTATGCTGTAGAGCTGGCGGCCACCTATGTTGGCCTGGTAAGCTGCCAAGCTGCCATCCCCCTATGGTGGCCTGGTAAGCTGCCGAGCTGCCATCCACCTTTGTTGGCCTGGTAAGCTGCCGAGCTGCCGGCCACCTATGTGTCCTGGTAAGCTGCCGAGCTGCCAACCACCTATGGTGGCCTGGTAAGCTGTGGAGCTGCCAGCTACCTATAGCAGCCTGGTAATCTGTAGAGATGCCGTCCACCTATAGTGGCCTGGTATGCTGTAGAGCTGGCGGATACCTATGAAGGCCTGGCAAGCTTCCGAGCTGCCATCCACCTATGGTGGCATAGTAAGCTGTGGAGCTGCCGGCCACCTATAGCAGCCTGGTAATCTGTAGAGCTGCCATCGACCTATGTTGGCCTGGTAAGCTGCCGAGCTGCCGGCCACCTATGTGGCCTGATATGCTGTAGAGCTGCCTGCCATGTAAGGTGACCTGGTAAGCTGCCGAGCTGCCAACCACCTATGGTGGCCTGGTAAGCTGCCGAGTTGTCAACCACCTATGGTGGCCTGGTAAGCTACCGATCTGCTAACCACCTATGGTGGCCTGGTAACCTGTAGAGCTGCCATCCACCTATGGTAGCCTGGTAAGCTGTGGAGCTGCCGGCCACTTATAGCAGCCTGGTAATCTGTAGAGCTGCCATCCACCTATGTTGGCCTTTTAAGCTGCCGGCCACCTATGTGGCCTGGTAAGCTGCCGAGCTGCCAACCACCTATGGTGGCCTAGTAAGCTGTGGAGCTGCCGGCCACCTATAGCAGCCTGGTAATCTGTAGAGCTGCCATCCACCTATGGTCGCCTGGTATGCTGTAGAGCTGGCGGCCACCTATGTTGGCCTGGTAAGCTGCCGAGCTGCCATCCACCTATGGTGGCCTGGTAAGCTGCCGAGCTGCCATCCACCTATGTTAGCCTGGTAAGCTGCCTAGCTGCCAACCAGCTATGGTGACCTGGTAAGCTGTGGAGCTGCCGGCCACCTATAGCAGCCTGGTAATCTGTAGAGCTGCCATCCACCTATGGTCGCCTGGTATGTTGTAGAGCTGGCGGCCACCTATGTTGGCCTGGTAAGCTGCCGAGCTACCATCCACCTATGGTGGCCTGGTAAGCTGCCGAGCTGCCATCCACCTATGTTGGCCTGGTAAGCTGCCGAGCTGCCGGCCACCTATGTGTCCTGGTAAGCTGCCGAGCTGCCAACCACCTATGGTGGCCTGGTAAGCTGTGGAGCTGCCAGCCACCTATAGCAGCCTGGTAATCTGTAGAGCTGCCATCGACCTATGTTGGCCTGGTAAGCTGCCGAGCTGCCATCCACCTAGGGTGGCCTGGTAAGCTGTGGAGCTGCCGGCCACCTATAGCAGCCTGGTAATCTGTAGAGCTGCCGTCCACCTATGGTGGCCTGGTATGCTGTAGAGCTGCCGGCCACCTATGGTGGCCTTGTAAGCTGCTGAGCTGCTATCCACCTATGTTGGCCTGGTAAGCTGCCGAGCTGCCGGCCACTTATGTGGCCTGGTAAGCTGCCGAGCTGCCAACCACCTATGGTGGCCTGGTAAGCTGTGGAGCTGCCGGCCACCTATAGCAGCCTGGTAATCTGTAGAGCTACCGCACACCTATGGTGGCCTGGTATGCTGTAGAGCTGGCGGCCACCTATGGTGGCCTGGTAAGCTGCCGAGCAGCCATCCACCTATGGTGGCCTGGTAAGCTGTGGAGCTGCCGGCCACCTATAGCAGCCTGGTAATCTGTAGAGCTGCCGTCCACCTATGGTGGCCTGGTATGCTGTAGAGCTGCCCGCCACCTATAGCAGCCTGGTCATCTGTAGAGCTGCCAACCACCTATGGTGGCGTGGTAAACTGCCAAGCTGCCTTCCACCTATGGTGGCCTGGTAAGCTGCCGAGCTGCCAACCACCTATGGTGGCCTGGTAAGCTGTGGAGCTGCCGGCCACCTATAGCAGCCTGGTAATCTGTAGAGCTGCCATCGACCTAAGTTGGCCTGTTAAGCTGCCGAGCTGCCGGCCACCTATGTGGCCTGATATGCTGTAGAGCTGCCTGCCATGTAAGGTGACCTGGTAAGCTGCCGAGCTGCCAACCACCTATGGTGGCCTGGTAAGCTGCCGAGCTGTCAACCACCTATGGTGGCCTGGTAAGCTACCGATCTGCTAACCACCTATGGTGGCCTGGTAACCTGTAGAGCTGCCATCCACCGATGGTAGCCTGGTAAGCTGTGGAGCTGCCGGCCACTTATAGCAGCCTGGTAATCTGTAGAGCTGCCATCCACCTATGTTGGCCTTTTAAGCTGCCGAGCTGCCGGCCACCTATGTGGCCTGGTAAGCTGCCGAGCTGCCAACCACCTATGGTAGCCTAGTAAGCTGTGGAGCTGCCGGCCACCTATAGCAGCCTGGTAATCTGTAGAGCTGCCATCCACCTATGGTCGCCTGGTATGCTGTAGAGCTGGCGGCCACCTATGTTGGCCTGGTAAGCTGCCGAGCTGCCATCCACCTATGGTGGCCTGGTAAGCTGCCGAGCTGCCAACCACCTATGGTGGCCTGGTAAGCTGCCGAGCTGTCAACCACCTATGGTGGCCTGGTAAGCTACCGATCTGCTAACCACCTATGGTGGCCTGGTAACCTGTAGAGCTGCCATCCACCTATGGTAGCCTGGTAAGCTGTGGAGCTGCCGGCCACCTATAGCAGCCTGGTAATCTGTAGAGCTGCCATCCACCTATGGTCGCCTGGTATGCTGTAGAGCTGCCATCCACCTATGGTGGCCTGGTAAGCTGCCGAGCTGCCATCCACCTATGTTGGCCTGGTAAGCTGCCGGGCTGCCGGCCACCTATGTGTCCTGGTAAGCTGCCGAGCTGCCAACCACCTATGGTGGCCTGGTAAGCTGTGGAGCTGCCAGCCACCTATAGCAGCCTGGTAATCTGTAGAGATGCCGTCCACCTATAGTGGCCTGGTATGCTGTAGAGCTGCCATCCACCTATGGTGGCCTGGTAAGCTGCCGAGCTGCCATCCACCTATGTTGGCCTGGTAAGCTGCCGGGCTGCCGGCCACCTATGTGTCCTGGTAAGCTGCCGAGCTGCCAACCACCTATGGTGGCCTGGTAAGCTGTGGAGCTGCCAGCCACCTATAGCAGCCTGGTAATCTGTAGAGATGCCGTCCACCTATAGTGGCCTGGTATGCTGTAGAGCTGGCGGATACCAATGGTGGCCTGGTAAGCTTCCGAGCTGCCATCCACCTATTATGGCCAGGTAAGCTGTGGAGCTGCCGGCCACCTATAGCAGCCTGGTAATCTGTAGAGCTGCCGTCCACCTATGGTGGCCTGGTATGCTGTAGAGCTGCCCGCCATCTATGGTGGCCTGATAAGCTGCCGAGCTGCCATCCACCTATGGTGGCCTGGTGAGCTGTGGAGCTGCCATCCAGCTATGGTGGCCTGGTAAGCTGTGGAGCTGCCATCCACCTATGGTGGCCTGGTAAGCTGCCGAACTGCCATCCACCTATGGTGGCCTGGTAAGATGTGGAGCTGCTGGCCACCTATAGCAGCCTAATAAGCTGTAGAGCTGCCTGCCACCTATGGTGGCCTGGTAAGCTGCCGAGCTGCCATCCACCTATGATTGCCTGGTAAGCTGCTGAGCTGCCATCCACCTATGGGGGCCTGGTAAGCTGTAGAGCTGGCGGCCACCTATGTTGGCCTGGTAAGCTGCCGAGCTGCCATCCACCTATGGTGGCCCGGTAAGCTGCCGAGCTGCCATCCACCTATGTTGGCCTGGCAAGATGCCGAGCTGCCGGCCACCTATGTGTCCTGGTAAGCTGCCGAGCTGCCAACCACCTATGGTGGCCTGGTAAGCGGTGGAGCTGACGGCCACCTATAGCAGCCTGGTAATCTGTAGAGCTGCCGTCCACCTATGGTGGCCTGGTATGCTGTAGAGCTGGCGGCCACCTATGGTGGCCTGGTAAGCTGCCGAGCTGCCATCCACCTATGGTGGCCTGGTAAGCTGTGGAGCTGCCGGCCACCTATAGCAGCCTGGTAATCTGTAGAGCTGCCGTCCACCTATGGTGGCCCGGTATGCTGTAGAGCTGGCGGCCACCTATGGTGGCCTGGTAAGCTGCCGAGCTTCCATCCACCTATGGTGGCCTGGTATGCTGTAGAGCTGCCTGCCACCTATGGTGGCCTGATAAGCTGAGGAGCTGCCGGCCACCTATGGTGGCCTGGTACGCTGCTGAGCTGCCATCCACCTATGGTGGCCTGGTAAGCTGCCGAGCTGCCATCTACCTATGGTGGCCTGGTAACCTGTAAAGCTGCCTGCCACCTATGGTGGCCTGGTAACCTGTAGAGCTTCCTGCCACCTATGGCGGCCTGGTAAGCTGCTGAGTTGCCATCCACCTATGTTGGCCTGGTAAGCTGCCGAGCTACCATCCCCCTATGGTGGCCTGGTGATCTGTAGAGCTGCCGTCCACCTATTGTGGCCTGGTTTGCTTAAGAGCTGGCGGCCACCTATGGTGGCCTGGTAACCTGTAGAGCTGCCTGTCACCTATGGTGGCCCTGTAATGTGTAGAGCTGCCGGCCACCTATAGCAGCCTGGTAATCAGTAGAGCTGCCGGCCGCCTATGGTGACCTGGTAAGCTCTAGAGCTGGCGGCCACCTATGGTGGCCTGGTAAGCTGCCGAGCTGCCAACCACCTATGGTGGCCTGGTAAGCTGTGGAGCTGCCGACCACCTATAGCAGCCTGGTAATCTGTAGAGCTGCCGTCTACCTATGGTGGCCTGGTATGCTGTAGAGCTGGCGGCCACCTATGGTGGCCTGATAAGCTGCCGGGCTGCCATCCACCTATGGTGGTCTGGTAAGCTGTGGAGCTGCCGGCCACCTATAGCAGCCTGGTAATCTGTAGAGCTGCCGTCCACCTATGGTGGCCTCGTATGCTGTAGAGCTGCCTGCCACCTATGGTGGCCTGATAAGCTGAGGAGCTGCCGGCCACCTATGGTGGCCTGGTACGCTGCTGAGCTGCCATCCACCTATGGTGGCCTGGTAAGCTGCCGAGCTGCCATCCACCTATGGTGGCCTGGTGATCTGTAGAGCTGCCGTCCACCTATGGTGGCCTGGTATGCTGTAGATCTGGCGGCCACCTATTGTGGCCTGGTAAGCTGCCGAGCTGCCACCCACCTATGGTGGCCTGGTAACCTGTGGAGCTGCCATCCACTTATGTTGGCATGGTAAGCTGCCGAGCTGCCAACCCCTATGGTGGCTTGGTAAGCTGTGGAGCTGCCCGCCACCTATAGCAGCCTGGTCATCTGTAGAGCTGCCAACCACCTATGGTGGCGTGGTAAGCTGCCAAGCTGCCTTCCACCTATGGTGGCCTGGTATGCTGTAGAGCTGGCGGCCACCTATGGTGGCCTGATAAGCTGCCGGGCTGCCATCCACCTATGGTGGTCTGGTAAGCTGTGGAGCTGCCGGCCACCTATAGCAGCCTGGTAATCTGTAGAGCTGCCGTCCACCTATGGTGGCCTGGTAACCTGTAAAGCCGCCTGCCACCTATGGTGGCCTGGTAACCTGTAGAGCTGCTGCCACCTATGGCGGCCTGGTAAGCTGCTGAGTTGCCATCCACCTATGGTGGCCTGGTAAGCTGCCGAGCTGCCATCCACCTATGGTGGCCTGGTGATCTGTAGAGCTGCCGTCCACCTATGGTGGCCTGGTATGCTGTAGAGCTGGCGGCCACCTATTGTGGCCTGGTAAGCTGCCGAGCTGCCACCCACCTATGGTGGCCTGGTAACCTGTGGAGCTGCCATCCACTTATGTTGGCATGGTAAGCTGCCGAGCTGCCAACCCCTATGGTGGCTTGGTAAGCTGTGGAGCTGCCCGCCACCTATAGCAGCCTGGTCATCTGTAGAGCTGCCAACCACCTATGGTGGCGTGGTAAGCTGCCAAGCTGCCTTCCACCTATGGTGGCCTGGTAAGCTGCCGAGCTGCCAACCACCTATGGTGGCCTGGTAAGCTGTGGAGCTGCCGGCCACCTATAGCAGCCTGGTAATCTGTAGAGCTGCCATCGACCTAAGTTGGCCTGGTAAGCTGCCGAGCTGCCGGCCACCTATGTGGCCTGATATGCTGTAGAGCTGCCTGCCATGTAAGGTGACCTGGTAAGCTGCCGAGCTGCCAACCACCTATGGTGGCCTGGTAAGCTGCCGAGCTGTCAACCACCTATGGTGGCCTGGTAAGCTACCGATCTGCTAACCACCTATGGTGGCCTGGTAACCTGTAGAGCTGCCATCCACCTATGGTAGCCTGGTAAGCTGTGGAGCTGCCGGCCACTTATAGCAGCCTGGTAATCTGTAGAGCTGCCATCCACCTATGTTGGCCTTTTAAGCTGCCGAGCTGCCGGCCAACTATGTGGCCTGGTAAGCTGCCGAGCTGCCAACCACCTATGGTAGCCTAGTAAGCTGTGGAGCTGCCGGCCACCTATGGTCGCCTGGTAAGCTGCCGAGCTGCCAACCACCTATGGTGGCCTGGTAAGCTGCCGAGCTGTCAACCACCTATGGTGGCCTGGTAAGCTACCGATCTGCTAACCACCTATGGTGGCCTGGTAACCTGTAGAGCTGCCATCCACCTATGGTAGCCTGGGAAACTGTGGAGCAGCCGGCCACTTATAGCAGCCTGGTAATCTGTAGAGCTGCCATCCACCTATGTTGGCCATTTAAGCTGATTAGCTGCCGGTCACCTATGTGGCCTGGTAAGCTGCCGAGCTGCCAACCACCTATGGTGGCCTAGTAAGCTGTGGAGCTGCCGGCCACATATAGCAGCCTGGTAATCTGTACAGCTGCCATCCACCTATGGTCGCCTGGTATGCTGTAGAGCTGCCATCCACCTATGGTGGCCTGGTAAGCTGCCGAGCTGCCATCCACCTATGTTGGCCTGGTAAGCTGCCGAGCTGCCGGCCACCTATGTGTCCTGGTAAGCTGCCGAGCTGCCAACCACCTATGGTGGCCTGGTAAGCTGTGGAGCTGCCGGCCACCTATAGCAGCCTGGTAATCTGCAGAGCTGCCGTCCACCTATGGTGGCCTGGTATGCTGTAGAGCTGCAGGCCACCTATGGTGGCCTGATAAGCTGCCGAGCTGCCATCCACCTATGGTGGCCTGGTAAGCTGTGGAGCTGCCATCCAGCTATGGTGGCCTGGTAAGCTGTGGAGCTGCCATCCACCTATGGTGGCCTGGTAAGCTGCCGGACTACCATCCACCTATGGTGGCCTGGTAAGATGTGGAGCTGCCGGCCACCTATAGCAGCTGTAGAGCTGCCTGCCACCTATGGTGGCCTGGTAAGCTGCCGAGCTGCCATCCACCTATGGTTGCCTGGTAAGCTGCTGAGCTGCCATCCACCTATGGGGGCCTGGTAAGCTGTAGAGCTGGCGGCCACCTATGTTGGCCTGGTAAGCTGCCGAGCTGCCATCCACCTATGGTGGCCCGGTAAGCTGCCGAGCTGCCATCCACCTATGTTGGCCTGGCAAGATGCCGAGCTGCCGGCCACCTATGTGTCCTGGTAAGCTGCCGAGCTGCCAACCACCTATGGTGGCCTGGTAAGCGGTGGAGCTGCCGGCCACCTATAGCAGCCTGGTAATCTGTAGACTACCACCTATACCACCTATAGCCATCCACCTATGGTGGCCTGGTAAGCTGCCGAGCTGCCATCCACCTATGTTGGCCTGGTAAGCTGCCGAGCTGCCATCCCCCTATGGTGGCCTGGTGATCTGTAGAGCTGCCAACCACCTATGGTGGCCTGGTAAGCTGTGGAGCTGCCAGCCACCTATGGTGGCCTGGTAAGCTGTGGAGCAGCCGGCCACTTATAGCAGCCTGGTAATCTGTAGAGCTGCCATCCACCTATGTTGGCCATTTAAGCTGATTAGCTGCCGGTCACCTATGTGGCCTGGTAAGCTGCCGAGCTGCCAACCACCTATGGTGGCCTAGTAAGCTGTGGAGCTGCCGGCCACATATAGCAGCCTGGTAATCTGTAGAGATGCCGTCCACCTATAGTGGCCTGGTATGCTGTAGAGCTGGCGGATACCTATGGTGGCCTGGTAAGCTTCCGAGCTGCCATCCACCTATGGTGGCCTGGTAAGCTGTGGAGCTGCCGGCCACCTATAGCAGCCTGGTAGTCTGTAGAGCTGCCGTCCACCTATGGTGGCCTGGTATGCTGTAGAGCTGCCCGCCACCTATGGTGGCCTTGTAGGCTGCCGAGATGCTATCCACCTATGTTGGCCTGGTAAGCTGCCGAGCTGCCGGCCACCTATGTGGCCTGGTAAGCTGCCGAGCCGCCAACCACCTATGGTGGCCTGGTAAGCTGTGGATTTGCCGGCCACCTATAACAGCCTGGTAATCTGTAGAGCTGCCGTCCACCTATGGTGGCCTGGTATGCTGTAGAGCTGGCGGATACCTATGGTGGCCTGGTAAGCTTCCGAGCTGCCATCCACCTATGGTGGCCTGGTAAGCTGTGGAGCTGCCGGCCACCTATAGCAGCCTGGTAGTCTGTAGAGCTGCCGTCCACCTATGGTCGCCTGGTATCCTGTAGAGCTGGCGGCCACCTATGTTGGCCTGGTAAGCTGCCGAGCTGCCATCCACCTATGGAGGCCTGGTAAGCTGCCGAGCTGCCATCCACCTATGTTGGCCTGGTAAGCTGCCGAGCTGCCATCCACCTATGGTGGCCTGGTAAGCTGCTGAGCTGCCATCCAGCTATGGCGGCCTGGTAAGCTGTGGAGCTGCCGGCCACTTATAGCAGCCTGGTAATCTGTAGAGCTGCCGGCCACCTATGTGGTCTGATTTGCTGTAGAGCTGAATGCCATTTAAGGTGATCTGGTAAGCTGCCGAGCAGCCAACCACCTGTGGTGGCCTGGTAAGCTGCCGAACTGCCAACTACCTATGGTGGCCTGGTAACCTGTAGAGCTGCCGTCCACCTATGGTGGCCTGGTATGCTGTAGAGCTGCCTGCCACCTATGGTGGCCTGATAAGCTGAGGAGCTGCCGGCCACCTATGGTGGCCTGGTACGCTGCTGAGCTGCCATCCACCTATGGTGGCCTGGTAAGCTGCCGAGCTGCCATCCACCTATGGTGGCCTGGTAACCTGTAAAGCTGCCTGCCACCTATGGTGGCCTGGTAACCTGTAGAGCTGCTGCCACCTATGGCGGCCTGGTAAGCTGCTGAGTTGCCTTCCACCTATGGTGGCCTGGTAAGCTGCCGAGCTGCCATCCACCTATGGTGGCCTGGTGATCTGTAGAGCTGCCGTCCACCTATGGTGGCCTGGTATGCTGTAGAGCTGGCGGCCACCTATTGTGGCCTGGTAAGCTGCCGAGCTGCCACCCACCTATGGTGGCCTGGTAACCTGTAGAGCTGCCATCCGCTTATGTTGGCATGGTAAGCTGCCGAGCTGCCAACCCCTATGGTGGCTTGGTAAGCTGTGGAGCTGCCCGCCACCTATAGCAGCCTGGTCATCTGTAGAGCTGCCAACCACCTATGGTGGCGTGGTAAGCTGCCAAGCTGCCTTCCACCTATGGTGGCCTGGTAAGCTGCCGAGCTGCCAACCACCTATGGTGGCCTGGTAAGCTGTGGAGCTGCCGGCCACCTATAGCAGCCTGGTAATCTGTAGAGCTGCCATCGACCTAAGTTGGCCTGGTAAGCTGCCGAGCTGCCGGCCACCTATGTGGCCTGATATGCTGTAGAGCTGCCTGCCATGTAAGGTGACCTGGTAAGCTGCCGAGCTGCCAACCACCTATGGTGGCCTGGTAAGCTGCCGAGCTGTCAACCACCTATGGTGGCCTGGTAAGCTACCGATCTGCTAACCACCTATGGTGGCCTGGTAACCTGTAGAGCTGCCATCCACCTATGGTAGCCTGGTAAGCTGTGGAGCTGCCGGCCACTTATAGCAGCCTGGTAATCTGTAGAGCTGCCATCCACCTATCTTGGCCTTTTAAGCTGCCGAGCTGCCGGCCAACTATGTGGCCTGGTAAGCTGCAGAGCTGCCATCCACCTATGGTCGCCTGGTATGCTGTAGAGCTGGCGGCCACCAATGTTGGCCTGGTAAGCTGCCGAGCTGCCATCCACCTATGGTGGCCTGGTAAGCTGCCGAGCTGCCAACCACCTATGGTGGCCTGGTAAGCTGCCGAGCTGTCAACCACCTATGGTGGCCTGGTAAGCTACCGATCTGTTAACCACCTATGGTGGCCTGGTAAACTGTAGAGCTGCCATCCACCTATGGTAGCCTGGTAACCTGTAGAGATGCCGTCCACCTATAGTGGCCTGGTATGCTGTAGAGCTGGCGGATACCAATGGTGGCCTGGTAAGCTTCCGAGCTGCCATCCACCTATTGTGGCCAGGTAAGCTGTGGAGCTGCCGGCCACCTATAGCAGCCTGGTAATCTGTAGAGCTGCCGTCCACCTATGGTGGCCTGGTATGCTGTAGAGCTGCAGGCCACCTATGGTGGCCTGATAAGCTGCCGAGCTGCCATCCACCTATGGTGGCCTGGTAAGCTGTGGAGCTGCCATCCAGCTATGGTGGCCTGGTAAGCTGTGGAGCTGCCATCCACCTATGGTGGCCTGGTAAGCTGCCGAACTGCCATCCACCTATGGTGGCCTGGTAAGATGTGGAGCTGCCGGCCACCTATAGCAGCCTAATAAGCTGTAGAGCTGCCTGCCACCTATGGTGGCCTGGTAAGCTGCCGAGCTGCCATCCACCTATGGTTGCCTGGTAAACTGCTGAGCTGCCATCCACCTATGGGGGCCTGGTAAGCTGTAGAGCTGGCGGCCACCTATGTTGGCCTGGTAAGCTGCCGAGCTGCCATCCACCTATGGTGGCCCGGTAAGCTGCCGAGCTGCCATCCACCTATGTTGGCCTGGCAAGATGCCGAGCTGCCGGCCACCTATGTGTCCTGGTAAGCTGCCGAGCTGCCAACCACCTATGGTGGCCTGGTAAGCGGTGGAGCTGCCGGCCGCCTATAGCAGCCTGGTAATCTGTAGATTACCACCTATACCACCTATAGCCATCCACCTATGGTGGCCTGGTAAGCTGCCGAGCTGCCATCCACCTATGTTGGCCTGGTAAGCTGCCGAGCTGCCGGCCACCTATGTGTCCTGGTAAGCTGCCGAGCTGCCAACCACCTATGGTGGCCTGGTAAGCTGTGGAGCTGCCAGCCACCTATAGCAGCCTGGTAATCTGTAGAGATGCCGTCCACCTATAGTGGCCTGGTAAGCTTCCGAGCTGCCATCCACCTATGGTGGCCTGGTAAGCTGTGGAGCTGCCGGCCACCTATAGCAGCCTGGTAGTCTGTAGAGCTGCCGTCCACCTATGGTGGCCTGGTATGCTGTAGAGCTGCCCGCCACCTATGGTGGCCTTGTAGGCTGCCGAGATGCTATCCACCTATGTTGGCCTGGTAAGCTGCCGAGCTGCCGGCCACCTATGTGGCCTGGTAAGCTGCCGAGCCGCCAACCACCTATGGTGGCCTGGTAAGCTGTGGATTTGCCGGCCACCTATAACAGCCTGGTAATCTGTAGAGCTGCCGTCCACCTATGGTGGCCTGGTATGCTGTAGAGCTGGCGGATACCCATGGTGGCCTGGTAAGCTTCCGAGCTGCCATCCACCTATGGTGGCCTGGTAAGCTGTGGAGCTGCCGGCCACCTATAGCAGCCTGGTAGTCTGTAGAGCTGCCGTCCACCTATGGTCGCCTGGTATGCTGTAGAGCTGGCGGCCACCTATGTTGGCCTGGTAAGCTGCCGAGCTGCCATCCACCTATGGAGGCCTGGTAAGCTGCCGAGCTGCCATCCACCTATGTTGGCCTGGTAAGCTGCCGAGCTGCCATCCACCTATGGTGGCCTGGTAAGCTGCTGAGCTGCCATCCAGCTATGGCGGCCTGGTAAGCCGTGGAGCTGCCGGCCACTTATAGCAGCCTGGTAATCTGTAGAGCTGCCGGCCACCTATGTGGTCTGATTTGCTGTAGAGCTGAATGCCATTTAAGGTGATCTGGTAAGCTGCCGAGCAGCCAACCACCTGTGGTGGCCTGGTAAGCTGCCGAACTGCCAACCACCTATGGTGGCCTGGTAACCTGTAGAGCTGCCGTCCACCTATGGTGGCCTGGTATGCTGTAGAGCTGCCTGCCACCTATGGTGGCCTGATAAGCTGCCGAGCTGCCATCCACCTATGGTGGCCTGGAAAGCTGTGGAGCTGCCGGCCACCTATAGCAGCCTGGTAATCTGTAGAGCTGCCGTCCACCTATGGTGGCCTGGTATGCTGTAGAGCTGGCGGCCACCTATGGTGGCCTGGTAAGCTGCCGAGCTGCTAACCACCTATGTTGGCCTGGTAACCTGTAGAGCTGCCATCCACCTATGGTAGCCTGGTAAGCTGTGGAGCTGCCGGCCACCTATAGCAGCCTTGTAATCTGTAGAGCTGCCGTCCACTTATGGTGGCCTGGTAAGCTGTGGAGCTGCCGGCCACCTATAGCAGCCTGGTAATCTGTAGAGCTGCCGTCCACCTATGGTGGGCTGGTATGCTGTAGAGCTGCCTGCCACCTATGGTGGCCTGGTAAGCTGCCGAGCTGCCATCCACCTATGGTGGCCTGGTAAGCTGGTGAGCTGCTATCCACCTATGTTGGCCTGGTAACCTGTAGAGCTGCCTGCTCCCTATAGTGGCCTGGTAAGCTGCCGAGCTGCCTTCCACCTATGGTGGCCTGGTAAGCTGCCGAGCTGCCATCCAGCTATGGTGGCCTGGTAAGCTGTGGAGCTGCCGGCCACCTATAGCAGCCTGGTGATCTGGAGAGCTGCCGTCCACCTATGATGGCCTGGTATGCTGTAGAGCTGGCGGCCACGTATGGTGGCCTGGTAAGCTGCCGATCTGCCACCCACCTCCCACCTATGGTGGCCTGGTAACCTGTGGAGCTGCCATCCACTTATGTTGGCCTGGTAAGCTGCCGAGCTGCCAACCCCTATGGTGGCTTGGTAAACTGTGGACCTGCCCGCCACCTATAGCAGCCTGGTAATCTGTAGAGCTGCCGGCCACCTATGGTGGCCTGGTAAGCTGCCGAGCTGACGGCCGCCTATGTGGCCTGATATGCTGTAGAGCTGCTTGCCATTTAAAGTGACCTGGTAAGCTGCCGAGCTACCAACCACCTATGGTGGCCTGGTAAGCTGCCAAGCTGCCTTCCACCTATGGTGGCCTGGTAAGCTGCCGAGCTGCCAACCACATATGGTGGCCTAGTAAGCAGTGGAGCTGCCGGCCACCTATAGCAGCCTGGTAATCTGTAGAGCTGCCATCGACCTATGTTGGCCTGGTAAGCTGTAGAGCTGCCATCCACCTATGGTAGCCTGGTAAGCTGTGGAGCTGCCGGCCACTTATAGCAGCCTGGTAATCTGTAGAGCTGCCATCCACCTATGTTGGCCTTTTAAGCTGCCGGCCACCTATGTGGCCTGGTAAGCTGCCGAGCTGCCAACCACCTATGGTGGCCTAGTAAGCTGTGGAGCTGCCGGCCACCTATAGCAGCCTGGTAATCTGTAGAGCTGCCATCCACCTATGGTCGCCTGGTATGCTGTAGAGCTGGCGGCCACCTATGTTGGCCTGGTAAGCTGCCGAGCTGCCATCCACCTATGGTGGCCTGGTAAGCTGCCGAGCTGCCATCCACCTATGTTGGCCTGGTAAGCTGCCGAGCTGCCGGCCACCTATGTGTCCTGGTAAGCTGCCGAGCTGCCAACCACCTATGGTGGCCTGGTAAGCTGTGGAGCTGCCAGCCACCTATAGCAGCCTGGTAATCTGTAGAGATGCCGTCCACCTATAGTGGCCTGGTATGCTGTAGAGCTGGCGGATACCTATGGTGGCCTGGTAAGCTTCCGAGCTGCCATCCACCTATGGTGGCCTGGTAAGCTGTGGAGCTGCCGGCCACCTATAGCAGCCTGGTAATCTGGAGAGCTGCCGTCCACCTATGGTGGCCTGGTATGCTGTAGAGCTGCCCGCCACCTAGGGTGGCCTTGTAAGCTGCCGAGCTGCCAACCACCTATGGTGGCCTGGTAAGCTGTGGAGCTGCCGGCCACCTATAGCAGCCTGGTAATCTGTAGAGCTGCCGCACACCTATGGTGGCCTGGTATGCTGTAGAGCTGGCGGCCACCTATGGTGGCCTGGTAAGATGCCGAGCTGACATCCACCTATGGTGGCCTGGTAACCTGTGGAGCTGCCTGCAACCTATGGTGGCCTGGTAAGCTGCCGAGCTGCCATCCACCTATGGTGGCCTGGTAAGCTGCCGAGCTGCCGAGCTTCTGGCCGCCTATGTGGCCTGGTAAGCTGCCGAGCTGCCAACCACCTATGGTGGCCTGGCAAGCTACCAAGCTGCCATCCACCTATGGTGGCCTGGTAAGCTGCTGAGCTGCCATCCAGCTATGGCGGCCTGGTAAGCTGTAGAGCTGCCGGCCACTTATAGCAGCCTGGTAATCTGTAGAGCTGCCGGCCACCTACGGTGGCCTGGTAAGCTGCCGAGCTGCCATCCACCTATGGTGGCCTGTTAAACTGTGGGGCTGCCGGCCACTTATAGCAGACTGGTAATCTGTAGAGCTGCCGGCCACCTATGTGGTCTGATTTGCTGTAGAGCTGCCTGCCATTTAAGGTGATCTGGTAAGCTGCCGAGAAGCCAACCACTTATGGTGGCCTGGTAAGCTGCCGAACTGCCAACCACCTATGGTGGCCTGGTAACCTGTAGAGCTGCCTGCCACCTATGGTGGCCTGGTAAGCTGCCGAGCTGCCATTCACCTATGGTGGCCTGGTAAGCTGCCGAGCTGCTATCCACCTATGTTGGCCAGTTAAGCTGCCGAGCTGCCATCCACCTATGTTGGCCTGGCAAGATGCCGAGCTGCCGGCCACCTATGTGTCCTGGTAAGCTGCCGAGCTGCCAACCACCTATGGTGGCCTGGTAAGCGGTGGAGCTGCCGGCCACCTATAGCAGCCTGGTAATCTGTAGAGCTGCCGTCCACCTATGGTGGCCTGGTATGCTGTAGAGCTGCCTGCCACCTATGGTGGCCTGGTAAGCTGCCGAGCTGCCATCCACCTATGGTGGCCTGGTAAGCTGTGGAGCTGCCGGCCACCTATAGCAGCCTGGTAATCTGTAGAGCTGCCGTCCACCTATGGTGGCCTGGTAAGCTGCTGAGTTGCCATCCACCTATGGTGGCCTGGTAAGCTGCTGAGCTGCCAACCACCTATGGTGGCCTGGTAACCTGTAGAGCTGCCTGCCACCTCTGGTGGCCTGGTAACCTGTAGAGCTGCCTGCCACCTATGGCGGCCTGGTAAGCTGCTGAGTTGCCATCCACCTATGGTGGCCTGGTAAGCTGCTGAGCTGCCCACCACCTATGGTGGCCTGGTAACCTGTAGAGCTGCCTGCCACCTATGGTGGCCTGGTAACCTGTAGAGCTGCCTGTCACCTATGGTGGCCTTGTAATGTGTAGAGCTGCCGGCCACCTATAGCAGCCTGGTAATCAGTAGAGCTGCCGGCCGCCTATGATGACCTGTTAAGCTGTAGAGCTGGCGGCCACCTATGGTGTCCTGGTAAGCTGCCGAGCTGCTAACCACCTATGGTGGCCTGGTAACCTGTAGAGCTGCCATCCACCTATGGTAGCCTGGTAAGCTGTGGAGCTGCCGGCCACCTATACACCTATAGCAGCCTTGTAATCTGTAGAGCTGCTGTCCACTTATGGTGGCCTGGTATGCTGTAGAGCTGGCGGCCACCTATGGTGGCCTGGTAAGCTGCTGAGCTGCCATCCACCTATGGAGGCCTGGTAAGCTGTGGAGCTGCCGGCCACCTATAGCAGCCTGGTAATTTGTAGAGCTGCCGTCCACCTATGGTGGGCTGGTATGCTGTAGAGCTGCCTGCCACCTATGGTGGCCTGGTAAGCTGCCGAGCTGCCATCCACCTATTGTGGCCTGGTAAGCTGGTGAGCTGCTATCCGCCTATGTTGGCCGGTAACCTGTAGAGCTGCCATCCACCTATGGTAGCCTGGTAAGCTGTGGAGCTGCCGGCCACTTATAGCAGCCTGGTAATCTGTAGAGCTGCCATCCACCTATGTTGGTCTTTTAAGCTGCCGAGCTGCCGGCCACCTATGTGGCCTGGTAAGCTGCCGAGCTGCCAACCACCTATGGTGGCCTAGTAAGCTGTGGAGCTGCCGGCCACCAATAGAAGCCTGGTAATCTGTAGAGCTGCCATCCACCTATGGTCGCCTGGTATGCTGTAGAGCTGGCGGCCACCTATGTTGGCCTGGTAAGCTGCCAAGCTGCCATCCCCCTATGGTGGCCTGGTAAGCTGCCGAGCTGCCATCCACCTTTGTTGGCCTGGTAAGCTGCCGAGCTGCCGGCCACCTATGTGTCCTGGTAAGCTGCCGAGCTGCCAACCACCTATGGTGGCCTGGTAAGCTGTGGAGCTGCCAGCTACCTATAGCAGCCTGGTAATCTGTAGAGATGCCGTCCACCTATAGTGGCCTGGTATGCTGTAGAGCTGGCGGATACCTATGAAGGCCTGGTAAGCTTCCGAGCTGCCATCCACCTATGGTGGCATAGTAAGCTGTGGAGCTGCCGGCCACCTATAGCAGCCTGGTAATCTGTAGAGCTGCAATCGACCTATGTTGGCCTGGTAAGCTGCCGAGCTGCCGGCCACCTATGTGGCCTGATATGCTGTAGAGCTGCCTGCCATGTAAGGTGACCTGGTAAGCTGCCGAGCTGCCAACCACCTATGGTGGCCTGGTAAGCTGCCGAGTTGTCAACCACCTATGGTGGCCTGGTAAGCTACCGATCTGCTAACCACCTATGGTGGCCTGGTAACCTGTAGAGCTGCCATCCACCTATGGTAGCCTGGTAAGCTGTGGAGCTGCCGGCCACTTATAGCAGCCTGGTAATCTGTAGAGCTGCCATCCACCTATGTTGGCCTTTTAAGCTGCCGGCCACCTATGTGGCCTGGTAAGCTGCCGAGCTGCCAACCACCTATGGTGGCCTAGTAAGCTGTGGAGCTGCCGGCCACCTATAGCAGCCTGGTAATCTGTAGAGCTGCCATCCACCTATGGTCGCCTGGTATGCTGTAGAGCTGGCGGCCACCTATGTTGGCCTGGTAAGCTGCCGAGCTGCCATCCACCTATGGTGGCCTGGTAAGCTGCCGAGCTGCCATCCACCTATGTTGGCCTGGTAAGCTGCCTAGCTGCCAACCAGCTATGGTGACCTGGTAAGCTGTGGAGCTGCCGGCCACCTATAGCAGCCTGGTAATCTGTAGAGCTGCCATCCACCTATGGTCGCCTGGTATGTTGTAGAGCTGGCGGCCACCTATGTTGGCCTGGTAAGCTGCCGAGCTACCATCCACCTATGGTGGCCTGGTAAGCTGCCGAGCTGCCATCCACCTATGTTGGCCTGGTAAGCTGCCGAGCTGCCGGCCACCTATGTGTCCTGGTAAGCTGCCGAGCTGCCAACCACCTATGGTGGCCTGGTAAGCTGTGGAGCTGCCAGCCACCTATAGCAGCCTGGTAATCTGTAGAGCTGCCATCGACCTATGTTGGCCTGGTAAGCTGCCGAGCTGCCATCCACCTATGGTGGCCTGGTAAGCTGTGGAGCTGCCGGCCACCTATAGCAGCCTGGTAATCTGTAGAGCTGCCGTCCACCTATGGTGGCCTGGTATGCTGTAGAGCTGCCCGCCACCTATGGTGGCCTTGTAAGCTGCCGAGCTGCTATCCACCTATGTTGGCCTGGTAAGCTGCCGAGCTGCCAACCACCTATGGTGGCCTGGTAAGCTGTGGAGCTGCCGGCCACCTATAGCAGCCTGGTAATCTGTAGAGCTGCCGCACACCTATGGTGGCCTGGTATGCTGTAGAGCTGGCGGCCACCTATGGTGGCCTGGTAAGCTGCCGAGCAGCCATCCACCTATGGTGGCCTGGTAAGCTGTGGAGCTGCCGGCCACCTATAGCAGCCTGGTAATCTGTAGAGCTGCCGTCCACCTATGGTGGCCTGGTATGCTGTAGAGCTGCCCGCCACCTATGGTGGCCTTGTAAGCTGCCGAGCTGCTATCCACCTATGTTGGCCTGGTAAGCTGCCGAGCTGCCGGCCACTTATGGTGGCCTGGTAAGCTGCCGAGCTGCCATCCACCTATGGTGGTCTGTTAAACTGTTGGGCTGCCGGCCACTTATAGCAGACTGGTAATCTGTAGAGCTGCCGGCCACCTATGGTGGCCTGGTATGCTGTAGAGCTGGCGGCCACCTATGGTGGCCTGGTAAGCTGCCGAACAGCCATCCACCTATGGTGGCCTGGTAACCTGTGGAGCTGCCTGCAACCTATGGTGGCCTGGTAAGCTGCCGAGCTGCCATCCACCTATGGTGGCCTGGTAAGCTGCCGAGTTGCCAACCACCTATGTTGGCCTGGTAAGCTGCCGAGCTGCCGGCCACCTATGGTGGCCTGGTATGCTGTAGAGCTGCCCGCCACCTATGGTGGCCTTGTAAGCTGCCGAGCTGCTATCCACCTATGTTGGCCTGGTAAGCTGCCGAGCTGCCGGCCACTTATGGTGGCCTGGTAAGCTGCCGAGCTGCCAACCACCTATGGTGGCCTGGTAAGCTGTGGAGCTGCCAGCTACCTATAGCAGCCTGGTAATCTGTAGAGATGCCGTCCACCTATAGTGGCCTGGTATGCTGTAGAGCTGGCGGATACCTATGAAGGCCTGGTAAGCTTCCGAGCTGCCATCCACCTATGGTGGCATAGTAAGCTGTGGAGCTGCCGGCCACCTATAGCAGCCTGGTAATCTGTAGTGCTGCAATCGACCTATGTTGGCCTGGTAAGCTGCCGAGCTGCCGGCCACCTATGTGGCCTGATATGCTGTAGAGCTGCCTGCCATGTAAGGTGACCTGGTAAGCTGCCGAGCTGCCAACCACCTATGGTGGCCTGGTAAGCTGCCGAGTTGTCAACCACCTATGGTGGCCTGGTAAGCTACCGATCTGCTAACCACCTATGGTGGCCTGGTAACCTGTAGAGCTGCCATCCACCTATGGTAGCCTGGTAAGCTGTGGAGCTGCCGGCCACTTATAGCAGCCTGGTAATCTGTAGAGCTGCCATCCACCTATGTTGGCCTTTTAAGCTGCCGGCCACCTATGTGGCCTGGTAAGCTGCCGAGCTGCCAACCACCTATGGTGGCCTAGTAAGCTGTGGAGCTGCCGGCCACCTATAGCAGCCTGGTAATCTGTAGAGCTGCCATCCACCTATGGTCGCCTGGTATGCTGTAGAGCTGGCGGCCACCTATGTTGGCCTGGTAAGCTGCCGAGCTGCCATCCACCTATGGTGGCCTGGTAAGCTGCCGAGCTGCCATCCACCTATGTTGGCCTGGTAAGCTGCCTAGCTGCCAACCAGCTATGGTGACCTGGTAAGCTGTGGAGCTGCCGGCCACCTATAGCAGCCTGGTAATCTGTAGAGCTGCCATCCACCTATGGTCGCCTGGTATGTTGTAGAGCTGGCGGCCACCTATGTTGGCCTGGTAAGCTGCCGAGCTACCATCCACCTATGGTGGCCTGGTAAGCTGCCGAGCTGCCATCCACCTATGTTGGCCTGGTAAGCTGCCGAGCTGCCGGCCACCTATGTGTCCTGGTAAGCTGCCGAGCTGCCAACCACCTATGGTGGCCTGGTAAGCTGTGGAGCTGCCAGCCACCTATAGCAGCCTGGTAATCTGTAGAGCTGCCATCGACCTATGTTGGCCTGGTAAGCTGCCGAGCTGCCATCCACCTATGGTGGCCTGGTAAGCTGTGGAGCTGCCGGCCACCTATAGCAGCCTGGTAATCTGTAGAGCTGCCGTCCACCTATGGTGGCCTGGTATGCTGTAGAGCTGCCCGCCACCTATGGTGGCCTTGTAAGCTGCCGAGCTGCTATCCACCTATGTTGGCCTGGTAAGCTGCCGAGCTGCCGGCCACTTATGTGGCCTGGTAAGCTGCCGAGCTGCCAACCACCTATGGTGGCCTGGTAAGCTGTGGAGCTGCCGGCCACCTATAGCAGCCTGGTAATCTGTAGAGCTGCCGCACACCTATGGTGGCCTGGTATGCTGTAGAGCTGGCGGCCACCTATGGTGGCCTGGTAAGCTGCCGAACAGCCATCCACCTATGGTGGCCTGGTAAGCTGTGGAGCTGCCGGCCACCTATAGCAGCCTGGTAATCTGTAGAGCTGCCGTCCACCTATGGTGGCCTGGTATGCTGTAGAGCTGCCCGCCACCTATGGTGGCCTTGTAAGCTGCCGAGCTATTATCCACCTATGTTGGCCTGGTAAGCTGCCGAGCTGCCGGCCACTTATGGTGGCCTGGTAAGCTGCCGAGCTGCCATCCACCTATGGTGGTCTGTTAAACTGTGGGGCTGCCGGCCACTTATAGCAGACTGGTAATCTGTAGAGCTGCCGGCCACCTATGGTGGCCTGGTATGCTGTAGAGCTGGCGGCCACCTATGGTGGCCTGGTAAGCTGCCGAACAGCCATCCACCTATGGTGGCCTGGTAACCTGTGGAGCTGCCTGCAACCTATGGTGGCCTGGTAAGCTGCCGAGCTGCCATCCACCTATGGTGGCCTGGTAAGCTGCCGAGTTGCCTTCCACCCATGGTGGCCTGGTAAGCTGCCGAGCTGCCGAGCTTCCGGCCGCCTATGTGGCCTGGTAAGCTGCCGAGCTGCCAACCACCTATGGTGGCCTGGTAAGCTACCGATCTGCTAACCACCTATGGTGGCCTGGTAACCTGTAGAACTGCCTGCCACCTATGGTGGCCTGGTAAGCTGCCGAGCTGCCATCCACCTATGGTGGCCTGGTAAGCTGCCGAACTGCCATCCACCTATGGTGGCCTGATAATCTGAGGAGCTGCCGGCCACCTAAGGTGGCCTGGTAAGCTGCCGAGCTGCCATCCACCTATGGTGGCCTGGTAAGCTGCTGAGCTGCCATCCAGCTATGGCGGCCTGGTAAGCTGTAGAGCTGCCGGCCACTTATAGCAGCCTGGTAATCTGTAGAGCTGCCGGCCACCTACGGTGGCCTGGTAAGCTGCCGAGCTGCCATCCACCTATGGTGGTCTGTTAAACTGTGGGGCTGCCGGCCACTTATAGCAGACTGGTAATCTGTAGAGCTGCCGGCCACCTATGTGGTCTGATTTGCTGTAGAGCTGCCTGCCATTTAAGGTGATCTGGTAAGCGGCCGAGAAGCCAACCACTTGTGATGGCCTGGTAAGCTGCCGAACTGCCAACCACCTATGGTGGCCTGGTAACCTGTAGAGCTGCCTGCCACCTATGGTGGCCTGGTAAGCTGCCGAGTTGCCATTCACCTATGGTGGCCTGGTAAGCTGCCGAACTGCCATCCACCAATGGTGGCTTGATAAGCTGCCGAGCTGCCATCCACCTATGTTGGCCTGGTAAGCTGCCGAGCTGCCGGCCACCTATGGTGGCCTGGTAAGCTGCCGAGCTGCCAACCACCTATGGTGGCCTGGTAAGCTACCGATCTGCTAACCACCTATGGTGGCCTGGTAACCTGTAGAGCTGCCTGCCACCTATGGTGGCCTGGTAAGCTGCCGAGCTGCCATCCACCTATGGTGGCCTGGTAAGCTGCCGAGCTGCCAACCACCTATGGTGGCCTGGTAAGCTGCCGAACTGCCATCCACCTATGGTGGCCTGATAAGCTGAGGAGCTGCCGGCCACCTATGGTGGCCTGGTACGCTGCCGAGCTGCCATCCACCTATGGTGGCCTGGTAAGCTGCCGAGCTGCCATCCACCTATGGTGGCCTGGTAACCTGTAAAGCTGCCTGCCACCTCTGGTGGCCTGGTAACCTGTAGAGCTGCCTGCCACCTATGGCGGCCTGGTAAGCTGCTGAGTTGCCATCCACCTATGGTGGCCTGGTAAGCTGCTGAGCTGCCATCCACCTATGCTGGCCTGGTAACCTGTGGAGCTGCCTGCAACCTATGGTGGCCTGGTAAGCTGCCGAGCTGCCATCCACCTATGGTGGCCTGGTAAGCTGCCGAGTTGCCTTCCACCCATGGTGGCCTGGTAAGATGCCGAGCTGCCGAGCTTCCGGCCGCCTATGTGGCCTGGTAAGCTGCCGAGCTGCCAACCACCTATGGTGGCCTGGTAAGCTACCGATCTGCTAACCACCTATGGTGGCCTGGTAACCTGTAGAACTGCCTGCCACCTATGATGGCCTGGTAAGCTGCCGAGCTGCCATCCACCTATGGTGGCCTGGTAAGCTGCCGAACTGCCATCCACCTATGGTGGCCTGATAATCTGAGGAGCTGCCGGCCACCTATGGTGGCCTGGTAAGCTGCCGAGCTGCCATCCACCTATGGTGGCCTGGTAAGCTGCTGAGCTGCCATCCAGCTATGGCGGCCTGGTAAGCTGTAGAGCTGCCGGCCACTTATAGCAGCCTGGTAATCTGTAGAGCTGCCGGCCACTTACGGTGGCCTGGTAAGCTGCCGAGCTGCCATCCACCTATGGTGGTCTGTTAAACTGTGGGGCTGCCGGCCACTTATAGCAGACTGGTAATCTGTAGAGCTGCCGGCCACCTATGTGGTCTGATTTGCTGTAGAGCTGCCTGCCATTTAAGGTGATCTGGTAAGCTGCCGAGAAGCCAACCACTTGTGGTGGCCTGGTAAGCTGCCGAACTGCCAACCACCTATGGTGGCCTGGTAACCTGTAGAGCTGCCTGCCACCTATGGTGGCCTGGTAAGCTGCCGAGCTGCCATTCACCTATGGTGGCCTGGTAAGCTGCCGAACTGCCATCCACCAATGGTGGCTTGATAAGCTGCCGAGCTGCCATCCACCTATGTTGGCCTGGTAAGCTGCCGAGCTGCCGGCCACCTATGGTGGCCTGGTAAGCTGCCGAGCTGCCATCCACCTATGGTGGCCTGGTATGCTCTAGAGCTGGCGGCCACCTATGGTGGCCTGGTAAGCTGCCGAACTACCATCCACCTATGGTGGCCTGATAAGCTGAGGAGCTGCCGGCCACCTATGGTGGCCTGGTAACCTGTAGAGCTGCCTGCCACCTATGGTGGCCTGGTAAGCTGCCGAGCTGCCATCCACCTATGGTGGCCTGGTAAGCTGCCGAGCTGCCAACCACCTATGGTGGCCTGGTAAGCTGCCGAACTACCATCCACCTATGGTGGCCTGATAAGCTGAGGAGCTGCCGGCCACCTATGGTGGCCTGGTACGCTGCCGAGCTGCCATCCACCTATGGTGGCCTGGTAAGCTGCCGAGCTGCCATCCACCTATGGTGGCCTGGTAACCTGTAAAGCTGCCTGCCACCTCTGGTGGCCTGGTAACCTGTAGAGCTGCCTGCCACCTATGGCGGCCTGGTAAGCTGCTGAGTTGCCATCCACCTATGGTGGCCTGGTAAGCTGCTGAGCTGCCATCCACCTATGGTCGCCTGGTAGCCTGTAGAACTGCCGGCCACCTATAGCAGCCTGGTAATCAGTAGAGCTGCCGGCCGCCTATGGTGGCCTGGTAAGCTGCCGAGCTGCCTTCCACCTATGGTAGCCTTATAAGCTGCCGAGTTGCTATCCACCTATGGTGGCCTGGTAAGCTGTGGAGCTGCCGGTCCCCTATAGCAGCCTGGTAATCTGTAGAGCTGCCGGTCACCTATGGTGGCCTGGTAAGCTGCCGAGCTGCCATCCACCTATGGTGCCCTGGTAAGCTGTGTAGCTGCCGGCCACCTATAGCATCCTGGTAATCTGTAGAGCTGGCGGCCACCTATGGTGGCCTGGTAAGCAGACGAGCTGCCATCCAATTTTGGTGGCCTGGTAAGCTGTAGAGCTGATGGCCACCTGTATTGGCTTGGTACTCCGTAGAGCCGCCGACCACCCATGGTAGCCTGATAAGCTGTAGAGCTGCCTGCCACCTATGGTGGCCTGGTAAGCTGCCGAGCTGCCATCCACATATGGTTGCCTGGTAAGCTGCTGAGCTGCCATCCACCTATGGTGGCCTGGTAAGCTGCCGAACTGCCATCCACCTATGGCCTGGTAAGCTGCCGAGCTGCCATTCACCTATGGTGGCCTGGTAAGCTGCCGAACTGCCATCCACCAATGGTGGCTTGATAAGCTGCCGAGCTGCCATCCACCTATGTTGGCCTGGTAAGCTGCCGAGCTGCCGGCCACCTATGGTGGTCTGGTAAGCTGCCGAGCTGCCATCCACCTATGGTGGCCTGGTATGCTCTAGAGCTGGCGGCCACCTATGGTGGCCTGGTAAGCTGCCGAACTACCATCCACCTATGGTGGCCTGATAAGCTGAGGAGCTGCCGGCCACCTATGGTGGCCTGGTAACCTGTAGAGCTGCCTGCCACCTATGGTGGCCTGGTAAGCTGCCGAGCTGCCATCCACCTATGGTGGCCTGGTAAGCTGCCGAGCTGCCAACCACCTATGGTGGCCTGGTAAGCTGCCGAACTACCATCCACCTATGGTGGCCTGATAAGCTGAGGAGCTGCCGGCCACCTATGGTGGCCTGGTACGCTGCCGAGCTGCCATCCACCTATGGTGGCCTGGTAAGCTGCCGAGCTGCCATCCACCTATGGTGGCCTGGTAACCTGTAAAGCTGCCTGCCACCTCTGGTGGCCTGGTAACCTGTAGAGCTGCCTGCCACCTATGGCGGCCTGGTAAGCTGCTGAGTTGCCATCCACCTATGGTGGCCTGGTAAGCTGCTGAGCTGCCATCCACCTATGGTCGCCTGGTAGCCTGTAGAACTGCCGGCCACCTATAGCAGCCTGGTAATCAGTAGAGCTGCCGGCCGCCTATGGTGGCCTGGTAAGCTGCCGAGCTGCCTTCCACCTATGGTAGCCTTATAAGCTGCCGAGTTGCTATCCACCTATGGTGGCCTGGTAAGCTGTGGAGCTGCCGGTCCCCTATAGCAGCCTGGTAATCTGTAGAGCTGCCGGTCACCTATGGTGGCCTCGTAAGCTGCCGAGCTGCCATCCACCTATGGTGCCCTGGTAAGCTGTGTAGCTGCCGGCCACCTATAGCATCCTGGTAATCTGTAGAGCTGGCGGCCACCTATGGTGGCCTGGTAAGCAGACGAGCTGCCATCCAATTTTGGTGGCCTGGTAAGCTGTAGAGCTGATGGCCACCTGTATTGGCTTGGTACTCCGTAGAGCCGCCGACCACCCATGGTAGCCTGATAAGCTGTAGAGCTGCCTGCCACCTATGGTGGCCTGGTAAGCTGCCGAGCTGCCATCCACATATGGTTGCCTGGTAAGCTGCTGAGCTGCCATCCACCTATGGTGGCCTGGTAAGCTGCCGAACTGCCATCCACCTATGGTGTCCTGGTATGCTCTAGAGCTGGCGGCCACCTATAGTGGCCTGGTAAGCAGCCGAGCTGCCATCCACCTATGGTGTCCTGGTATGCTGTAGAGCTGGCGGCCACCTATGTTGGCCTGGTAAGCTGCCGGGCTGCCATCCACCTATGGTGGCCTGGTAAGCTGCCGAGCTGCCAACCACTTATGGTGGCCTGGTAAGCTACCGATCTGCTAACCACCTATGGTGGCCTGGTTACCTGTAGAGCTGCCTGCCAGCTATGGTGGCCTGGTAAGCTGCCGAGCTGCCATCCACCTATGGTGGCCTGGTAAGCTGCCGAACTGCCATCCACCTATGGTGGCCTGATAAGCTGAGGAGCTGCCGGCCACCTATGGTGGCCTGGTAAGCTGCCGAGCTGCCGTCCACCTATGGTGGCCTGGTAAGCTGCTGAGCTGCCATCCAGCAATGGCGGCCTGGTAAGCTGTGGAGCTGCCGGCCACTTATAGCAGCCTGGTAATCTGTAGAGCTGCCGGCCACCTACGGTGGCCTGGTAAGCAGCCGAGCTGCCATCCACCTATGGTGGACTTTTAAACTGTGGGGCTGCCGGCCACTTATAGCAGACTGGTAATCTGTAGAGCTGCCGGCCACCTATGTGGTCTGATTTGCTGTAGAGCTGCCTGCCATTTAAGGTGATCTGGTAAGCTGCCGAGCAGCCAACCACTTGTGGTGGCCTGGTAAGCTGCCGAACTGCCAACCACCTATGGTGGCCTGGTAACCTGTAGAGCTGCCTGCCACCTATGGTGGCCTGGTAAGCTGCCGAGCTGCCATTCACCTATGGTGGCCTGGTAAGCTGCCGAACTGCCATCCACCTATGGTGGCCTGATAAGCTGAGGAGCTGCCGGCCACCTATGGTGGCCTGGTACGCTGCCGAGCTGCCATCCACCTATGGTGGCCTGGTAACCTGTGGAGATGCCTGCCACCTATGGTGGCCTGGTAAGCTGCCGAGCTGCCATCCACCTATGGTGGCCTGGTGAGCTACCGAGCTGCCTTCCACCTATGTTGGCCTGGTAAGCTGCCGAGCTGCCGGCCACCTATGTGGCCTGGTAAGCTGCCGAGCTGCCAACCACCTATGGTGGCCTAGTAAGCTGTGGAGCTGCCGGCCACCTATGGTGGCCTGGTATGCTGTAGAACTGCCTGCCATTTAAGGTGACCTGGTAAGCTGCCGAGCTGCCATCCACCTATGGTGGCCTGGAAACCTGTGGAGCTACCTGCCATCTATGGTGGCCTGGTAAGCTGCCGAGCTGCCATCCACCTATGGTGGCCTGGTAAGCTCCCGAGCTGCCTTCCACCTATGTTGGCCTGGTAAGCTGCCGAGCTGCCGGCCACCTATGTGGCCTGGTAAACTGCCGAGCTGCCAACCACCTATGGTGGCCTGGTAAGCTACCGATCTGCTAACCACCTATGGTGGCCTGGTAACCTGTAGAGCTGCCTGCCACCTATGGTGGCCTGGTAAGCTGTGGGGCTGCCGGCCACCTATGGTGGCCTGGTATGCTGTAGAGCTGGCGGCCACCTATGGTGGCCTGGTAAGCTGCCGAGCTGCAACCCACCTATGGTGGCCTGGTAAGCTGCCGAGCTGCCATCCACCTATGGTGGCCTGGTAAGCTGCCGAACTGCCATCCACCTATGGTGGCCTGATAAGCTGAGGAGCTGCCGGCCACCTATGGTGGCCTGGTAAGCTGCCGAGCTGCCGTCCACCTATGGTGGCCTGGTAAGCTGCTGAGCTGCCATCCAGCAATGGCGGCCTGGTAAGCTGTGGAGCTGCCGGCCACTTATAGCAGCCTGGTAATCTGTAGAGCTGCCGGCCACCTACGGTGGCCTGGTAAGCTGCCGAGCTGCCATCCACCTATGGTGGCCTGTTAAACTGTGGGGCTGCCGGCCACTTATAGCAGACTGGTAATCTGTAGAGCTGCCGGCCACCTATGTGGTCTGATTTGCTGTAGAGCTGCCTGCCATTTAAGGTGATCTGGTAAGCTGCCGAGCAGCCAACCACTTGTGGTGGCCTGGTAAGCTGCCGAACTGCCAACCACCTATGGTGGCCTGGTAACCTGTAGAGCTGCCTGCCACCTATGGTGGCCTGGTAAGCTGCCGAGCTGCCATTCACCTATGGTGGCCTGGTAAGCTGCCGAACTGCCATCCACCTATGGTGGCCTGATAAGCTGAGGAGCTGCCGGCCACCTATGGTGGCCTGGTACGCTGCCGAGCTGCCATCCACCTATGGTGGCCTGGTAAGCTGCCGAGCTGCCTTCCACCTATGGTGGCCTGGTAAGCTGCTGAGCTGCCATCCAGCTATGGCGGCCTGGTAAGCTGTGGAGCTGCCGGCCACTTATAGCAGCCTGGTAATCTGTAGAGCTGCCGGCCACCTATGTGGTCTGATTTGCTGTAGAGCTGCCTGCCATTTAAGGCGATCTGGTAAGCTGCCGAGCAGCCAACCATCTGTGGTGGCCTGGTAAGCTGCCGAACTGCCAACCACCTATGGTGGCCTGGTAACCTGTAGAGCTGTCTGCCACCTATGGTGGCCTGGTAAGCTGCCGAGCTGCCATCCACCTATGGTGGCCTGGTAACCTGTGGAGATGCCTGCCACCTATGGTGGCCTGGTAAGCTGCCGAGCTGCCATCCACCTATGGTGGCCTGGTGAGCTACCGAGCTGCCTTCAACCTATGTTGGCCTGGTAAGCTGCCGAGCTGCCGGCCACCTATGTGGCCTGGTAAGCTGCCGAGCTGCCAACCACCTATGGTGGCCTAGTAAGCTGTGGAGCTGCCGGCCACCTATGGTGGCCTGGTATGCTGTAGAGCTGGCGGCCACCTATGGTGGCCTGGTAAGCTGTGGGGCTGCCGGCCACCTATGGTGGCCTGGTATGCTGTAGAGCTGGCGGCCACCTATGGTGGCCTGGTAAGCTGCCGAGCTGCAACCCACCTATGGTGGCCTGGTAAGCTGCCGAGCTGCCATCCACCTATGGTGGCCTGGTAAGCTGCCGAACTGCCATCCACCTATGGTGGCCTGATAAGCTGAGGAGCTGCCGGCCACCTATGGTGGCCTGGTAAGCTGCCGAGCTGCCGTCCACCTATGGTGGCCTGGTAAGCTGCTGAGCTGCCATCCAGCAATGGCGGCCTGGTAAGCTGTGGAGCTGCCGGCCACTTATAGCAGCCTGGTAATCTGTAGAGCTGCCGGCCACCTACGGTGGCCTGGTAAGCTGCCGAGCTGCCATCCACCTATGGTGGCCTGTTAAACTGTGGGGCTGCCGGCCACTTATAGCAGACTGGTAATCTGTAGAGCTGCCGGCCACCTATGTGGTCTGATTTGCTGTAGAGCTGCCTGCCATTTAAGGTGATCTGGTAAGCTGCCGAGCAGCCAACCACTTGTGGTGGCCTGGTAAGCTGCCGAACTGCCAACCACCTATGGTGGCCTGGTAACCTGTAGAGCTGCCTGCCACCTATGGTGGCCTGGTAAGCTGCCGAGCTGCCATTCACCTATGGTGGCCTGGTAAGCTGCCGAACTGCCATCCACCTATGGTGGCCTGATAAGCTGAGGAGCTGCCGGCCACCTATGGTGGCCTGGTACGCTGCCGAGCTGCCATCCACCTATGGTGGCCTGGTAAGCTGCCGAGCTGCCTTCCACCTATGGTGGCCTGGTAAGCTGCTGAGCTGCCATCCAGCTATGGCGGCCTGGTAAGCTGTGGAGCTGCCGGCCACTTATAGCAGCCTGGTAATCTGTAGAGCTGCCGGCCACCTATGTGGTCTGATTTGCTGTAGAGCTGCCTGCCATTTAAGGCGATCTGGTAAGCTGCCGAGCAGCCAACCATCTGTGGTGGCCTGGTAAGCTGCCGAACTGCCAACCACCTATGGTGGCCTGGTAACCTGTAGAGCTGTCTGCCACCTATGGTGGCCTGGTAAGCTGCCGAGCTGCCATCCACCTATGGTGGCCTGGTAACCTGTGGAGATGCCTGCCACCTATGGTGGCCTGGTAAGCTGCCGAGCTGCCATCCACCTATGGTGGCCTGGTGAGCTACCGAGCTGCCTTCCACCTATGTTGGCCTGGTAAGCTGCCGAGCTGCCGGCCACCTATGTGGCCTGGTAAGCTGCCGAGCTGCCAACCACCTATGGTGGCCTAGTAAGCTGTGGAGCTGCCGGCCACCTATGGTGGCCTGGTATGCTGTAGAGCTGGCGGCCACCTATGGTGGCCTGGTAAGCTGCCGAGCTGCAACCCACCTATGGTGGCCTGGTAACCTGTGGAGGTGCCATCCACCTATGTTGGCCTGGTAAGCTGCCGAGCTGCCGGCCAACTATGTGGCCTGGTAAGCTGCCGAGCTGCCAACCACCTATGGTAGCCTGGTAAGCTGCCGAGCTGCCATCCACCTATGTTGGCCTGGTAAGCTGCCGAGCTGCCGGCCAACTATGTGGCCTGGTAAGCTGCCGAGCTGCCAACCACCTATGGTAGCCTGGTAAGCTGCCGAGCTGCCTTCCACCTATGGTGGCCTGGTAAGATGCCGAGCTGCCATCCACCTATGGTGGCCTGGTAAGCTGTGGAGCTGCCATCCACCTATGGTGGCCTGGTAAGCTGCCGAGCTGCCATCCGCCTATGTTGGCCTGGTAAGCTGCCGAGCTGCCGGCCACCTATGTGGCTTGATATGCTGTAGAGCTGCCTGCCATTTAAGGTGACCTGGTAAGCTGCCGAGCTGCTAACCACCTATGGTTGGCCTGGTAAGCTGCCGAGCTGCCGGCCACCTATGTGGCCTGGTAAGCTGCCGAGCTGCCAACCACCTATGGTGGCCTAGTAAGCTGCCGACCTGCCGGCCACGTATGTGGCCTGATATGCTGTAGAACTGCCTGCCATTTAAGGTGACCTGGTAAGCTGCCGAGCTGCCATCCACCTATGGTGGCCTGGTAACCTGTGGAGCTACCTGCCATCTATGGTGGCCTGGTAAGCTGCCGAGCTGCCATCCACCTATGGTGGCCTGGTAAGCTCCCGAGCTGCCTTCCACCTATGTTGGCCTGGTAAGCTGCCGAGCTGCCGGCCACCTATGTGGCCTGGTAAACTGCCGAGCTGCCAACCACCTATGGTGGCCTGGTAAGCTACCGATCTGCTAACCACCTATGGTGGCCTGGTAACCTGTAGAGCTGCCTGCCACCTATGGTGGCCTGGTAAGCTGTGGGGCTGCCGGCCACCTATGGTGGCCTGGTATGCTGTAGAGCTGGCGGCCACCTATGGTGGCCTGGTAAGCTGCCGAGCTGCAACCCACCTATGGTGGCCTGGTAAGCTGCCGAGCTGCCATCCACCTATGGTGGCCTGGTAAGCTGCCGAACTGCCATCCACCTATGGTGGCCTGATAAGCTGAGGAGCTGCCGGCCACCTATGGTGGCCTGGTAAGCTGCCGAGCTGCCGTCCACCTATGGTGGCCTGGTAAGCTGCTGAGCTGCCATCCAGCAATGGCGGCCTGGTAAGCTGTGGAGCTGCCGGCCACTTATAGCAGCCTGGTAATCTGTAGAGCTGCCGGCCACCTACGGTGGCCTGGTAAGCTGCCGAGCTGCCATCCACCTATGGTGGCCTGTTAAACTGTGGGGCTGCCGGCCACTTATAGCAGACTGGTAATCTGTAGAGCTGCCGGCCACCTATGTGGTCTGATTTGCTGTAGAGCTGCCTGCCATTTAAGGTGATCTGGTAAGCTGCCGAGCAGCCAACCACTTGTGGTGGCCTGGTAAGCTGCCGAACTGCCAACCACCTATGGTGGCCTGGTAACCTGTAGAGCTGCCTGCCACCTATGGTGGCCTGGTAAGCTGCCGAGCTGCCATTCACCTATGGTGGCCTGGTAAGCTGCCGAACTGCCATCCACCTATGGTGGCCTGATAAGCTGAGGAGCTGCCGGCCACCTATGGTGGCCTGGTACGCTGCCGAGCTGCCATCCACCTATGGTGGCCTGGTAAGCTGCCGAGCTGCCTTCCACCTATGGTGGCCTGGTAAGCTGCTGAGCTGCCATCCAGCTATGGCGGCCTGGTAAGCTGTGGAGCTGCCGGCCACTTATAGCAGCCTGGTAATCTGTAGAGCTGCCGGCCACCTATGTGGTCTGATTTGCTGTAGAGCTGCCTGCCATTTAAGGCGATCTGGTAAGCTGCCGAGCAGCCAACCATCTGTGGTGGCCTGGTAAGCTGCCGAACTGCCAACCACCTATGGTGGCCTGGTAACCTGTAGAGCTGTCTGCCACCTATGGTGGCCTGGTAAGCTGCCGAGCTGCCATCCACCTATGGTGGCCTGGTAACCTGTGGAGATGCCTGCCACCTATGGTGGCCTGGTAAGCTGCCGAGCTGCCATCCACCTATGGTGGCCTGGTGAGCTACCGAGCTGCCTTCCATCTATGTTGGCCTGGTAAGCTGCCGAGCTGCCGGCCACCTATGTGGCCTGGTAAGCTGCCGAGCTGCCAACCACCTATGGTGGCCTAGTAAGCTGTGGAGCTGCCGGCCACCTATGGTGGCCTGGTATGCTGTAGAGCTGGCGGCCACCTATGGTGGCCTGGTAAGCAGCCGAGCTGCAACCCACCTATGGTGGCCTGGTAACCTGTGGAGGTGCCATCCACCTATGTTGGCCTGGTAAGCTGCCGAGCTGCCGGCCAACTATGTGGCCTGGTAAGCTGCCGAGCTGCCAACCACCTATGGTAGCCTGGTAAGCTGCCGAGCTGCCTTCCACCTATGGTGGCCTGGTAAGCTGCCGAGCTGCCGGCCACCTATGTGGCCTGATATGCTGTAGAGCTGCCTGCCATTTAAGGTGACCTGGTAAGCTGCCGAGCTGCCAACCACCTATGGTGGCCTGGTAAGCTGCCGGGCTGCCGTCCGCCTATGTTGGCCTGGTAGGCTGCCGAGCTGCCGGCCACCTATGTGGCCTGGTAAGCTGCCGAGCTGCCAACCACCTATGGTGGCCTAGTAAGCTGTGGAGCTGCCGGCCACCTATAGCAGCCTGGTAAACTGTAGAGCTGCCGTCCACCTATGGTGGCCTGGTATGCTGTAGAGCTGGCGGCCACCTATGGTGGCCTGGTAAGCTGCCGAGCTGCCATCCACCTATGGTGGCCTGGTAACCTGTGGAGCTGCCAACCAGCTATGTTGGCCTGGTAAGCTGCCGAGCTGCCGGCCACCTATGTGGCCTGGTAAGCTGCCGAGCTCCCAACCACCTATGGTGGCCTGGTAAGCTGCCGAGCTGCCTTCCACCTATGGTGGCCTGGTAAGATGCCGAGCTGCCATCCACCTATGGTGGCCTGGTAAGCTGTGGAGCTGCCATCCACCTATGGTGGCCTGGTAAGCTGCCGAGCTGCCATCCGCCTATGTTGGCCTGGTAAGCTGCCGAGCTGCCGGCCACCTATGTGGCTTGATATGCTGTAGAGCTGCCTGCCATTTAAGGTGACCTGGTAAGCTGCCGAGCTGCCAACCACCTATGGTTGGCCTGGTAAGCTGCCGAGCTGCCGGCCACCTATGTGGCCTGGTAAGCTGCCGAGCTGCCAACCACCTATGGTGGCCTAGTAAGCTGCCGACCTGCCGGCCACGTATGTGGCCTGATATGCTGTAGAACTGCCTGCCATTTAAGGTGACCTGGTAAGCTGCCGAGCTGCCATCCACCTATGGTGGTCTGTTAAACTGTGGGGCTGCCGGCCACTTATAGCAGACTGGTAATCTGTAGAGCTGCCGGCCACCTATGGTGGCCTGGTATGCTGTAGAGCTGGCGGCCACCTATGGTGGCCTGGTAAGCTGCCGAGCAGCCATCCACCTATGGTGGCCTGGTAACCTGTGGAGCTGCCTGCAACCTATGGTGGCCCGGTAAGCTGCCGAGCTGCCATCCACCTATGGTGGCCTGGTAAGCTGCCGAGTTGCCTTCCACCCATGGTGGCCTGGTAAGCTGCCGAGCTGCCGAGCTTCCGGCCGCCTATGTGGCCTGGTAAGCTGCCGAGCTGCCAACCACCTATGGTGGCCTGGTAAGCTACCGATCTGCTAACCACCTATGGTGGCCTGGTAACCTGTAGAACTGCCTGCCACCTATGGTGGCCTGGTAAGCTGCCGAGCTGCCATCCACCTATGGTGGCCTGGTAAGCTGCCGAACTGCCATCCACCTATGGTGGCCTGATAATCTGAGGAGCTGCCGGCCACCTATGGTGGCCTGGTAAGCTACCGAGCTGCCATCCACCTATGGTGGCCTGGTAAGCTGCTGAGCTGCCATCCAGCTATGGCGGCCTGGTAAGCTGTAGAGCTGCCGGCCACTTATAGCAGCCTGGTAATCTGTAGAGCTGCCGGCCACCTACGGTGGCCTGGTAAGCTGCCGAGCTGCCATCCACCTATGGTGGTCTGTTAAACTGTGGGGCTGCCGGCCACTTATAGCAGACTGGTAATCTGTAGAGCTACCGGCCACCTATGTGGTCTGATTTGCTGTAGAGCTGCCTGCCATTTAAGGTGATCTGGTAAGCTGCCGAGAAGCCAACCACTTGTGGTGGCCTGGTAAGCTGCCGAACTGCCAACCACCTATGGTGGCCTGGTAACCTGTAGAGCTGCCTGCCACCTATGGTGGCCTGGTAAGCTGCCGAGCTGCCATTCACCTATGGTGGCCTGGTAAGCTGCCGAACTGCCATCCACCAATGGTGGCTTGATAAGCTGCCGAGCTGCCATCCACCTATGTTGGCCTGGTAAGCTGCCGAGCTGCCGGCCACCTATGGTGGCCTGGTAAGCTGCCGAGCTGCCAACCACCTATGGTGGCCTGGTAAGCTACCGATCTGCTAACCACCTATGGTGGCCTGGTAACCTGTAGAGCTGCCGGTCACCTATGGTGGCCTGGTAAGCTGCCGAGCTGCCATCCACCTATGGTGCCCTGGTAAGCTGTGTAGCTGCCGGCCACCTATAGCATCCTGGTAATCTGTAGAGCTGGCGGCCACCTATGGTGGCCTGGTAAGCAGACGAGCTGCCATCCAATTTTGGTGGCCTGGTAAGCTGTAGAGCTGATGGCCACCTGTATTGGCTTGGTACTCCGTAGAGCCGCCGACCACCCATGGTAGCCTGATAAGCTGTAGAGCTGCCTGCCACCTATGGTGGCCTGGTAAGCTGCCGAGCTGCCATCCACATATGGTTGCCTGGTAAGCTGCTGAGCTGCCATCCACCTATGGTGGCCTGGTAAGCTGCCGAACTGCCATCCACCTATGGTGTCCTGGTATGCTCTAGAGCTGGCGGCCACCTATAGTGGCCTGGTAAGCAGCCGAGCTGCCATCCACCTATGGTGTCCTGGTATGCTGTAGAGCTGGCGGCCACCTATGTTGGCCTGGTAAGCTGCCGGGCTGCCATCCACCTATGGTGGCCTGGTAAGCTACCGATCTGCTAACCACCTATGGTGGCCTGGTAACCTGTAGAGCTGCCTGCCACCTATGGTGGCCTGGTAAGCTGCCGAGCTGCCATCCACCTATGGTGGCCTGGTAAGCTGCCGAGCTGCCAACCACCTATGGTGGCCTGGTAAGCTGCCGAACTGCCATCCACCTATGGTGGCCTGATAAGCTGAGGAGCTGCCGGCCACCTATGGTGGCCTGGTACGCTGCCGAGCTGCCATCCACCTATGGTTGCCTGGTAAGCTGCTGACCTGCCATCCACCTATGGTGGCCTGGTAAGCTGCCGAACTGCCATCCAACTATGGTGTCCTGGTATGCTCTAGAGCTGGCGGCCACCTATAGTGGCCTGGTAAGCAGCCGAGCTGCCATCCACCTATGGTGTCCTGGTATGCTGTAGAGCTGGCGGCCACCTATGTTGGCCTGGTAAGCTGCCGGGCTGCCATCCACCTATGGTGGCCTGGTAAGCTGCCGAGCTGCCAACCACCTATGGCGGCCTGGTAAGCTACCGATCTGCTAACCACCTATGGTGGCCTGGTAACCTGTAGAGCTGCCGGTCACCTATGGTGGCCTGGTAAGCTGCCGAGCTGCCATCCACCTATGGTGCCCTGGTAAGCTGTGTAGCTGCCGGCCACCTATAGCATCCTGGTAATCTGTAGAGCTGGCGGCCACCTATGGTGGCCTGGTAAGCTGCCGAGCTGCCATCCACCTATGGTGGCCTGGTAAGCTGCCGAGCTGCCAACCACCTATGGTGGCCTGGTAAGCTGCCGAACTGCCATCCACCTATGGTGGCCTGATAAGCTGAGGAGCTGCCGGCCACCTATGGTGGCCTGGTACGCTGCCGAGCTGCCATCCACCTATGGTGGCCTGGTAAGCTGCCGAGCTGCCATCCACCTATGGTGGCCTGGTAACCTGTAAAGCTGCCTGCCACCTCTGGTGGCCTGGTAACCTGTAGAGCTGCCTGCCACCTATGGCGGCCTGGTAAGCTGCTGAGTTGCCATCCACCTATGGTGGCCTGGTAAGCTGCTGAGCTGCCATCCACCTATGGTCGCCTGGTAGCCTGTAGAGCTGCCGGCCACCTATAGCAGCCTGGTAATCAGTAGAGCTGCCGGCCGCCTATGGTGGCCTGGTAAGCTGCCGAGCTGCCTTCCACCTATGGTAGCCTGGTAAGCTGCCGAGTTGCTATCCACCTATGGTGGCCTGGTAAGCTGTGGAGCTGCCGGTCCCCTATAGCAGCCTGGTAATCTGTAGAGCTGCCGGTCACCTATGGTGGCCTGGTAAGCTGCCGAGCTGCCATCCACCTATGGTGCCCTGGTAAGCTGTGTAGCTGCCGGCCACCTATAGCATCCTGGTAATCTGTAGAGCTGGCGGCCACCTATGGTGGCCTGGTAAGCAGACGAGCTGCCATCCAATTTTGGTGGCCTGGTAAGCTGTAGAGCTGATGGCCACCTGTATTGGCTTGGTACTCCGTAGAGCCGCCGACCACCCATGGTAGCCTGATAAGCTGTAGAGCTGCCTGCCACCTATGGTGGCCTGGTAAGCTGCCGAGCTGCCATCCACATATGGTTGCCTGGTAAGCTGCTGAGCTGCCATCCACCTATGGTGGCCTGGTAAGCTGCCGAGCTGCCATCCACCTATGGTGTCCTGGTATGCTCTAGAGCTGGCGGCCACCTATAGTGGCCTGGTAAGCAGCCGAGCTGCCATCCACCTATGGTGTCCTGGTATGCTGTAGAGCTGGCGGCCACCTATGTTGGCCTGGTAAGCTGCCGGGCTGCCATCCACCTATGGTGGCCTGGTAAGCTGCCGAGCTGCCAACCACTTATGGTGGCCTGGTAAGCTACCGATCTGCTAACCACCTATGGTGGCCTGGTTACCTGTAGAGCTGCCTGCCAGCTATGGTGGCCTGGTAAGCTGCCGAGCTGCCATCCACCTATGGTGGCCTGGTAAGCTGCCGAACTGCCATCCACCTATGGTGGCCTGATAAGCTGAGGAGCTGCCGGCCACCTATGGTGGCCTGGTAAGCTGCCGAGCTGCCGTCCACCTATGGTGGCCTGGTAAGCTGCTGAGCTGCCATCCAGCAATGGCGGCCTGGTAAGCTGTGGAGCTGCCGGCCACTTATAGCAGCCTGGTAATCTGTAGAGCTGCCGGCCACCTACGGTGGCCTGGTAAGCTGCCGAGCTGCCATCCACCTATGGTGGCGTGTTAAACTGTGGGGCTGCCGGCCACTTATAGCAGACTGGTAATCTGTAGAGCTGCCGGCCACCTATGTGGTCTGATTTGCTGTAGAGCTGCCTGCCATTTAAGGTGATCTGGTAAGCTGCCGAGCAGCCAACCACTTGTGGTGGCCTGGTAAGCTGCCGAACTGCCAACCACCTATGGTGGCCTGGTAACCTGTAGAGCTGCCTGCCACCTATGGTGGCCTGGTAAGCTGCCGAGCTGCCATTCACCTATGGTGGCCTGGTAAGCTGCCGAACTGCCATCCACCTATGGTGGCCTGATAAGCTGAGGAGCTGCCGGCCACCTATGGTGGCCTGGTACGCTGCCGAGCTGCCATCCACCTATGGTGGCCTGGTAAGCTGCCGAGCTGCCTTCCACCTATGGTGGCCTGGTAAGCTGCTGAGCTGCCATCCAGCTATGGCGGCCTGGTAAGCTGTGGAGCTGCCGGCCATTTATAGCACTTATAGCTTATAGCTGCCGAGCTGCCATCCACCTATGGTGGCCTGGTGAGCTACCGAGCTGCCTTCCACCTATGTTGGCCTGGTAAGCTGCCGAGCTGCCGGCCACCTATGTGGCCTGGTAAGCTGCCGAGCTGCCAACCACCTATGGTGGCCTAGCAAGCTGTGGAGCTGCCGGCCACCTATGGTGGCCTGGTATGCTGTAGAGCTGGCGGCCACCTATGGTGGCCTGGTAAGCTGCCGAGCTGCAACCCACCTATGGTGGCCTGGTAACCTGTGGAGGTGCCATCCACCTATGTTGGCCTGGTAAGCTGCCGAGCTGCCGGCCAACTATGTGGCCTGGTAAGCTGCCGAGCTGCCAACCACCTATGGTAGCCTGGTAAGCTGCCGAGCTGCCTTCCACCTATGGTGGCCTGGTAAGCTGCCGAGCTGCCGGCCACCTATGTGGCCTGATATGCTGTAGAGCTGCCTGCCATTTAAGGTGACCTGGTAAGCTGCCGAGCTGCCAACCACCTATGGTGGCCTGGTAAGCTGCCGGGCTGCCGTCCGCCTATGTTGGCCTGGTAGGCTGCCGAGCTGCCGGCCACCTATGTGGCCTGGTAAGCTGCCGAGCTGCCAACCACCTATGGTGGCCTAGTAAGCTGTGGAGCTGCCGGCCACCTATAGCAGCCTGGTAAACTGTAGAGCTGCCGTCCACCTATGGTGGCCTGGTATGCTGTAGAGCTGGCGGCCACCTATGGTGGCCTGGTAAGCTGCCGAGCTGCCATCCACCTATGGTGGCCTGGTAACCTGTGGAGCTGCCAACCGGCTATGTTGGCCTGGTAAGCTGCCGAGCTGCCGGCCACCTATGTGGCCTGGTAAGCTGCCGAGCTCCCAACCACCTATGGTGGCCTGGTAAGCTGCCGAGCTGCCTTCCACCTATGGTGGCCTGGTAAGATGCCGAGCTGCCATCCACCTATGGTGGCCTGGTAAGCTGTGGAGCTGCCATCCACCTATGGTGGCCTGGTAAGCTGCCGAGCTGCCATCCGCCTATGTTGGCCTGGTAAGCTGCCGAGCTGCCGGCCACCTATGTGGCTTGATATGCTGTAGAGCTGCCTGCCATTTAAGGTGACCTGGTAAGCTGCCGAGCTGCCAACCACCTATGGTTGGCCTGGTAAGCTGCCGAGCTGCCGGCCACCTATGTGGCCTGGTAAGCTGCCGAGCTGCCAACCACCTATGGTGGCCTAGTAAGCTGCCGACCTGCCGGCCACGTATGTGGCCTGATATGCTGTAGAACTGCCTGCAATTTAAGGTGACCTGGTAAGCTGCCGAGCTGCCATCCACCTATGGTGGCCTGGTAACCTGTGGAGCTACCTGCCATCTATGGTGGCCTGGTAAGCTGCCGAGCTGCCATCCACCTATGGTGGCCTGGTAAGCTCCCGAGCTGCCTTCCACCTATGTTGGCCTGGTAAGCTGCCGAGCTGCCGGCCACCTATGTGGCCTGGTAAACTGCCGAGCTGCCAACCACCTATGGTGGCCTGGTAAGCTACCGATCTGCTAACCACCTATGGTGGCCTGGTAACCTGTAGAGCTGCCTGCCACCTATGGTGGCCTGGTAAGCTGTGGGGCTGCCGGCCACTTATAGCAGCCCGGTATTCTGTAGAGCTGCCGGCCACTTATGGTGGCCTGGTAAGCTGCCGAGCTGCCATCCGCCTATGTTGACCTGGTAAGCTGCCGAGCTGCCGGCCACCTATGTGACCTGGTAAGCTGCCGAGCTGCCATCCACCTATGGTGGCCTGGTAAGCTGCCGAGCTGCCTTCCACCTATGGTGTCCTGGTAAGGTGTGGAGCTACCATCCACCTATAGCAGCCTGGCAATCTGTAGAGCTGCCGTCCACCTATGGTGGTCTGGTATGCTGTAGAGCTGCCATCCACCTATGGTGGCCTGGTAACCTGTAGAGCTGCCGGCCACCCGTATTGGCTTGGTACTCCGTAGAGCCGCCGACCACCTATGGTGGCCTGATAAGCTGGATAGCTGCCTGCCACCTATGGTGGCCTCGTACGCTGCCGAGCTGCAATCCACCTACGGTGGCCTGGAAAGCTGTGAAGCTGCCGGCCACCTATGTGGCCTGGTAAGCTGCCGAACTGCCATCCACCTACGGTGGCCTGATAAGCTGAAGAGCTGCCGGCCACCTATGGTGGCCTGGTACGCTGCGGAGCTGCCATCCACCTATGGTGGCCTGGTAATCTATAGAGCTGCCGGCCACCTATGTGGCCTGATGAGCTGTAGGGCTGCCTGCCACCTAAGGTGGCCTGGTAAGCTGCCGAGCTGCCATCCACCTATGGTGGCCTGGTAAGCTGCCGAGCTGCCGGCCACCTATGTGGCCTGATATGCTTTAGAGCTGCTTGCCATTTAAGGTGTCCTGGTAAGCTGCCGAGCTGCCAACCACCTATGGTGGCCTGGTAAGCTGCCGAGCTGCAATCCACCTATGGTGGCCTGGTAAGCTGTGGAGCTGCCGGCCACTTATAGCAGCCTGGTAATCTGTAGAGCTGTCGGCCATCTATGGTGGCCTGGTAAGCTGCCGAGCTGCCTGCCGTTTAAGTTGGCCTGGTAAGCTGTCGAGCTGCCATCCTTCTATGGTGGCCTGGTAAGCTGCCGAGCTGCCGGCCACCTATAGTAGCCTGGTAATCTATAGAGCTGCCGGCCACTTATGTAGCCTGATAAGCTGTGGAGCTGCAGGACACCTATATCAGAATAGTAATCTGTATAGCTGCCGGCCACATATGGTGGCCTGGTAAGCTGCCGAGCTGCCATCCACCTATGGTGGCCTGGTAAGCTGTGGAGCTGCCGCCCACCTATAGCAGCCTGGTAATCTATAGAGCTGCCGGCCACTTATGTGGCCTGATAAGCTGTGGAGCTGCCGGACACCTATATCAGAATAGTAATCTGTATAGCTGCCGGCCACCTATGGTGGCCTGGTACGCTGCGGAGCTGCCATCCACCTATGGTGGCCTGGTAATCTATAGAGCTGCCGGCCACCTATGTGGCCTGATAAGCTGTAGGGCTGCCTGCCCCCTAAGGTGGCCTGGTAAGCTGCCGAGCTGCCATCCACCTATGGTGGCCTGGTAAGCTGCCGAGCTGCCGGCCACCTATGTGACCTGATATGCTTTAGAGCTGCTTGCCATTTAAGGTGACCTGGTAAGCTGCCGAGCTGCCAACCACCTATGGTGGCCTGGTAAGCTGCCGAGCTGCAATCCACCTATGGTGGCCTGGTAAGCTGTGGAGCTGCCGGCCACTTATAGCAGCATGGTAATCTGTAGAGCTGTCGGCCATCTATGGTGGCCTGGTAAGCTGCCGAGCTGCCTGCCGTTTAAGTTGACCTGGTAAGCTGTCGAGCTGCCATCCTTCTATGGTGGCCTGGTAAGCTGCCGAGCTGCCGGCCACCTATAGTAGCCTGGTAATCTATAGAGCTGCCGGCCACTTATGTAGCCTGATAAGCTGTGGAGCTGCCGGACACCTATATCAGAATAGTAATCTGTATAGCTGCCGGCCACATATGGTGGCCTGGTAAGCTGCCGAGCTGCCATCCACCTATGGTGGCCTGGTAAGCTGTGGAGCTGCCGCCCACCTATAGCAGCCTGGTAATCTATAGAGCTGCCGGCCACTTATGTGGCCTGATAAGCTGTGGAGCTGCCGGACACCTATATCAGAATAGTAATCTGTATAGCTGCCGGCCACATATGGTGGCCTGGTAAGCTGCCGAGCTGCCATGCACCTATGGTGGCCTGGTAAGCTGTGGAGCTGCCGGCCACCTATAGCAGCCTGGTAATCTGTAGAGCTGCCGTCCACCTATGGTGGCCTGGTATGCTGTAGAGCCGGCGGCCACTTATGGTGGCCTGGTAAGCTGCCGAGCTGCCATCCACCTGTGGTGGCCTGGTAACCTGTGGAGCTGCCATCCACCTATAGCAGCTTTGTGATCTGAAGAGCTGCCTGCCACCTATGGTGGCCTGGTAAGCTGTGGAGCTGCCGGCCACTTTTAGCAGCCTGTTAATCTGTAGAGCTGCCGGCCACCTATGGTGACCTGGTAAGCTGCCGAGCTACCGGCCACCTATGTGGCCTGGTATGCTGTAGAGTTGCCTGCCATTTAAGGTGACCTGGTAAGCTGCCGAGCTGCCAACCACCTATGGTGGCCTGGTAAGCTGCCGAGCTGCCATCCACGTATATTGGCCTGGTATGCTGTAGAGCCGGCGGCCACTTATGGTGGCCTGGTAAGCTGCCGAGCTGCCATCCACCTGTGGTGGCCTGGTAACCTGTGGAGCTGCCATCCACCTATAGCAGCTTTGTGATCTGAAGAGCTGCCTGCCACCTATGGTGGCCTGGTAAGCTGTGGAGCTGCCGGCCACTTTTAGCAGCCTGTTAATCTGTAGAGCTGCCGGCCACCTATGGTGACCTGGTAAGCTGCCGAGCTACCGGCCACCTATGTGGCCTGGTATGCTGTAGAGTTGCCTGCCATTTAAGGTGACCTGGTAAGCTGCCGAGCTGCCAACCACCTATGGTGGCCTGGTAAGCTGCCGAGCTGCCATCCACGTATATTGGCCTGGTAAGCTGCCGAGCTGCCGGCCACCTATAGCAGCCTGGTAATCTGTAGAGCTGCCGACCACCTATGGTGGCCTGGTATGCTGCAGAGCTGGCGGCCACCTATGGTGGCCTGGTAAGCTGCCGAGCTGCCATCCACCTATGGTGGCCTGGTAACCTGTGGAGCTGCCATCCACCTATTTTGGCCTGGTAAGCTGCCGAGCTGCCATCCACCAATGTTGGCCTGGTAAGCTGCCGAGCTGCCGGCCACCTATGTGGCCTGGTAAGCTGCCGAACTGCCAACCACCTATGGTGGCCTAGTAAGCTGTAGAGCTGCCGGCCACCTATAGCAGCCTGGTAATCTGTAGAGCTGCCGTCCACCTATGGTGGCCTGGTATGCTGTAGAGCTGGCGGCCACCTACGGTGGCCTGGTAAGCTGCCGATCTGCCATCCACCTATGGAGGCCTGGTAACCTGTAGAGCTGCCTGCCACCTATGTTGGCCTGGTAAGCTGCCGAGCTGCCATCCACCTATGGTGGCCTGGTAAGCTGCCGAGCTGCCTTCCACCTATGGTGTCCTGGTAAGCTGCCGAGCTGCCGGCCACCTATAGCAGCCTGGTAAGCTGTGGAGCTGCCGGCCACCTATAGCAGCCTGGTAATCTGTAGAGCTGCCGTCCACCTATGGTGGCCTGGTATGCTGTAGAGCTGGCGGCCACCTATGGTGGCCTGGGAAGCTGCCGAGCTGCCATCCACATGTGGTGGCCTGGTAACCTGTGGAGCTGCCATCCACCTATACCAGCCTGGTAATCTGTAAAGCTGCCGTCCACCTCTGGTGGTCTGGTATGCTGTAGAGCTGCCTGCCACCTATGGTGGCCTGGTAAGCTGCCGGGCTGCCGGCCACCTATGTGGCTTGGTAAGCTGCCGAGCTGCCATCCACCTATGGTGGCCTGGTAAGCTGTGGAGCTGCCATCCACCTATAGCAGCCTGGTAATCTGTAGAGCTGCCGTCCACCTATGGTGGTCTGGTATGCTGTAAAGCTGCCTGCCACCTATAGTGGCCTGGTAAGCTGCCGAGCTGCCATCCACCTATGGTGGCCTGGTAAGCTGTAGAGCTGCCGGCCACCCGTATTGGCTTGGTACTCCGTAGAGCCGCCGACCACCTATGGTGGCCTGATGAGCTGGATAGCTGCCTGCCACCTATGGTGGCCTGGTACGCTGCCGAGCTGCAATCCACCTACGGTGGCCTGGAAAGCTGTGAAGCTGCCGGCAACCTATGGTGGTCTGGTAATTTGTCGAGCCGCCGACCACCTACGGTGGCCTGATGAGCTGTAGAGCTACCTGCCACCTATGGTGGTCTGGTAGGCTGTGGAGCTGCCGGCCACCTATAGCAGGTTGGTAATCTGTAGAGCTGCCGGTCACCTATGGTGGCCTGGTAAGCTGTGGAGCTGCCGGCCACCTATAGCAGCCTGGCAACCTGTAGAGCTGCCGGTCACCTATGGTGGCCTGGTAACCTGTGGAGCTGCCTGCCACCTATGGTGGCCGGGTAAGCTGCCGAGCTGCCATCCACCTATGGTGGCCTGGTAACCTGTGGAGCTGCCTGCCACCTATGGTGGCCGGGTAAGCTGCCGAGCTGCCATCAACCTATGGTGGCCTGGTAAGGTGCCGAGCTGCCGGCCACCTTTGTGGCCTGATAAGCTGTAGAGCTTCCGACCACCTATGTGGACTGATAAGCTGTAGAGCTGGCTGCCATCTAAGGTGGCCTGGTAAGCTGCCGAGCTGCCATCCACCTATGGTGGCCTGGTAACCTGTGGAGCTGCCTGCCACCTATGGTGGCCTGGTAAGGTGCCGAGCTGCCGGCCACCTATGGTGGCTTGGTAACCTGTGGAGCTGCCTGCCACCTATGGTGGCCTGGTACGCTGCCGAGCTGCAATCCACCTACGGTGGCCTGGAAAGCTGTGAAGCTGCCGGTCACCTATGGTGGCCTGGTAAGCTGCCGAGCTGCCTGCCGTTTAAGTTGACCTGGTAAGCTGTCGAGCTGCCATCCACCTATGGTGGCCTGGTAAGCTGCCGAGCTGCCGGCCACCTATAGCAGCCTGGTAATCTATAGAGCTGCCGGCCACTTATGTAGCCTGATAAGCTGTGGAGCTGCCGGACACCTATATCAGAATAGTAATCTGTATAGCTGCCGGCCACATATGGTGGCCTGGTAAGCTGCCGAGCTGCCATCCACCTATGGTGGCCTGGTAAGCTGTGGAGCTGCCGCCCACCTATAGCAGCCTGGTAATCTATAGAGCTGCCGGCCACTTATGTGGCCTGATAAGCTGTGGAGCTGCCGGACACCTATATCAGAATAGTAATCTGTATAGCTGCCGGCCACATATGGTGGCCTGGTAAGCTGCCGAGCTGCCATCCACCTATGGTGGCCTGGTAAGCTGTGGAGCTGCCGGCCACCTATAGCAGCCTGGTAATCTGTAGAGCTGCCGTCCACCTATGGTGGCCTGGTATGCTGTAGAGCCGGCGGCCACTTATGGTGGCCTGGTAAGCTGCCGAGCTGCCATCCACCTGTGGTGGCCTGGTAACCTGTGGAGCTGCCATCCACCTATAGCAGCTTTGTGATCTGAAGAGCTGCCGTCCACCTATGGTGGCCTGGTATGCTGTAGAGCTGCCATCCACCTATGGTGGCCTGGTAAGCTGTGGAGCTGCCGGCCACTTTTAGCAGCCTGGTAATCTGTAGAGCTGCCGGCCACCTATGGTGACCTGGTAACCTGCCGAGCTGCCGGCCACCTATGTGGCCTGATATGCTGTAGAGTTGCCTGCCATTTAAGGTGACCTGGTAAGCTGCCGAGCTGCCAACCACCTATGGTGGCCTGGTAAGCTGCCGAGCTGCCATCCACGTATATTGGCCTGGTAAGCTGCCGAGCTGCCGGCCACCTATGTGGCCTGGTAAGCTGCCGAGATGCCAACCACCTATGGTGGCCTAGTAAGCTGGGGAGCTGCCTGCCACCTATGGTGGCCTGGTAAGGTGCCGAGCTGCCGGCCACCTATGGTGGCTTGGTAACCTGTGGAGCTGCCTGCCACCTATGGTGGCCTGGTAAGGTGCCGAGCTGCCGGCCACCTTTGTGGCCTGATAAGCTGTAGAGCTGCCGACCACCTATGTGGCCTGATAAGCTGTAGAGCTGCCGGCCACCTATGTTGGCCTGGTAAGCTGCCGAGCTGCCATCCACCTATGGTGGCCTGGTAAGCTGCCGATCTGCCATCCACCTATGGAGGCCTGGTAACCTGTAGAGCTGCCTGCCACCTATGTTGGCCTGGTAAGCTGCCGAGCTGCCATCCACCTATGGTGGCCTGGTAAGCTGCCGAGCTGCCTTCCACCTATGGTGTCCTGGTAAGCTGCTGAGCTGCCATCCACCAATGTTGGCCTGGTAAGCTGCCGAGCAGCCGGCCACCTATGTGGCCTGGTAAGCTGCCGAACTGCCAACCACCTATGGTGGCCTAGTAAGCTGCCGAGCTGCCGGCCACCTATAGCAGCCTGGTAAGCTGTGGAGCTGCCGGCCACCTATAGCAGCCTGGTAACCTGTGGAGCTGCCATCCACCTATGTTGGCCTGGTAAGCTGTCGAGCTGCCATCCACCAATGTTGGCCTGGTAAGCTGCCGAGCTGCCGGCCACCTATGTGGCCTGGTAAGCTGCCGAACTGCCAACCACCTATGGTGGCCTAGTAAGCTGCCGAGCTGCCGGCCACCTATAGCAGCCTGGTAAGCTGTGGAGCTGCCGGCCACCTATAGCAGCCTGGTAATCTGTAGAGCTGCCGTCCACCTATGGTGGCCTGGTATGCTGTAGAGCTGCCGTCCACCTATGGTGGTCTGGTATGCTGTAAAGCTGCCTGCCACCTATAGTGGCCTGGTAAGCTGCCGAGCTGCCATCCACCTATGGTGGCCTGGTAAGCTGTAGAGCTGCCGGCCACCCGTATTGGCTTGGTACTCCGTAGAGCCGCCGACCACCTATGGTGGCCTGATGAGCTGGATAGCTGCCTGCCACCTATGGTGGCCTGGTACGCTGCCGAGCTGCAATCCACCTACGGTGGCCTGGAAAGCTGTGAAGCTGCCGGCAACCTATGGAGGTCTGGTAATTTGTCGAGCCGCCGACCACCTACGGTGGCCTGATGAGCTGTAGAACTACCTGCCACCTATGGCGGTCTGGTAGGCTGTGGAGCTGCCGGCCACCTATAGCAGGTTGGTAATCTGTAGAGCTGCTGGTCACCTATGGTGGCCTGGTAAGCTGTGGAGCTGCCGGCCACCTATAGCAGCCTGGTAATCTGTAGAGCTGCCGGTCACCTATGGTGGCCTGATAACCTGTGGAGCTGCCTGCCACCTATGGTGGCCGGGTAAGCTGCCGAGCTGCCATCCACCTATGGTGGCCTGGTAACCTGTGGAGCTGCCTGCCACCTATGCTGGCCTGGTAACCTGTGGAGCTGCCTGCCACCTATGGTGGCCTGGTAAGGTGCCGAGCTGCCGGCCACCTTTGTGGCCTGATAAGCTGTAGAGCTGCCGACCACCTATGTGGCCTGATAAGCTGTAGAGCTGGCTGCCATCTAAGGTGGCCTGGTAAGCTGCCGAGCTGCCATCGACCTATGGTGGCCTGGTAACCTGTGGAGCTGCCTGCCACCTATGGTGGCCTGGTAAGGTGCCGAGCTGCCGGCCACCTATGGTGGCTTGGTAACCTGTGGAGCTGCCTGCCACCTATGGTGGCCTGGTAAGGTGCCGAGCTGCCGGCCACCTTTGTGGCCTGATAAGCTGTAGAGCTGCCGACCACCTATGTGGCCTGATAAGCTGTAGAGCTGCCGGCCACCTATGTGGCCTGATAGGGTATAGAGCTGCCTGCCATCTAAGGTGGCCTGGTAAACTGCCGAGCTGCCATCCACCAATGGTGGCCTGGTAACCTGTGGAGCTGCCTGCCACCTATGGTGGCCTGGTAAGCTGCCGAGCTGTCATCCACCTATGGTGGCCTGGTAGGCTGCCGAGCTGCCTTCCACCTATGGTGGCCTGGTAAGCTGCCGAGCTGCCATCCACTTATGTGGCCTGGTAAGCTGCCGACCTGCCGGCCACCTATGTGGCCTGATATGCTGTAGGGCTGCCTGCCATTTAAGGTGACCTGGTAAGCTGCCGAGCTGCCAACCACCTATGGTGGCCTGGTAAGCTGCCGAGCTGCCATCCACCTATGGTGGCCTGGTAAGCTGCCGAGCTGCCATCCACCTATGGTGGCCTGGTAAGCTGCCGAGCTGCTATCCACCTATGGTGGCCTGGTAACCTGTGAAGCTGCCTGCCACCTATGGTGGCCTGGTAAGCTGCCGAGCTGTCATCCACCTATGGTGGCCTGGTAAGCTGCCGAGCTGCCTTCCACCTATGGTGGCCTGGTAAGCTGCCGAGCTGCCGGCCACTTATGTGGCCTAGTAAGCTGTGGAGCTGTCGGCCACCTATAGCAGCCTGGTAATCTGTAGAGCTGCCGTCCACCTATGGTGGCCTGGTAAGCTGCCGAGCTGCCGGCCACCTATGTGGCCTGATATGCCTTAGAGCTGCTTGCAATTTAAGGTGACCTGGTAAGCTGCCGAGCTGCCAACCACCTATGGTGGCCTGGTAAGCTGCCGAGCTGCCATCCACCTATGGTGGCCTAGTAAGCTGTTAAGCTGCCGGCCACTTATAGCAGCCTGGCAGTCTGTAGCGCTGCCGGCCACCTATGGTGGCCTGGAAAGCTGCCGAGCTGCCGGCCACCTATGTGGCCTGGTAAGCTGCCGAGCTACCAACCACCTATTGTGGCCTAGTAAGCTGCCGACTTGCCGGCCACCTATGTGGCCTGATATGCTGTAGGGCTGCCTGCCATTTAAGGTGACCTGGTAAGCTGCCGAGCTGCCAACCACCTATGGTGGCCTGGTAAGCTGCCGAGCTGCCACCCACCTATGGTGGCCTGGTAAGCTGCCGAGTTGCCATCCACCTATGGTGGCCTGGTAACCTGTGGAGCTGCCTGCCACCTATGGTGGCCTGGTAAGCTGCCGAGCTGTCATCCACCTATGGTGGCCTGGTAAGCTGCCGAGCTGCCTTCCACCTATGGTGGCCTGGTAAGCTGCCGAGCTGCCAACCACCTATGGTGGCCTGGTAAGCTGCCGAGCTGCCTTCCACCTATGGTGGCCTGGTAAGATGCCGAGCTGCCATCCACCTATGGTGGCCTGGCAAGCTGCCGAGCTGCCTTCCACCCATGGTGGCCTGGTAAGCTGCCGAGCTGCCATCCACCTATGGTGGCCTGGTAAGCTGTGGAGCTGCCAACCACCTATGGTGGCCTGGTAACTTGTAGAGCTGCCTGCCACCTACGGTGGCCTGGTAAGCTGTGGAGCTGCCGGCCACTTATAGCAGCCTGGTAATCTGTAGAGCTGCCGTCCACCTATGGTGGCCTGGTAAGCTGCCGAGCTGCCGGCCACCTATGTGGCCTGATATGCCTTAGAGCTGCTTGCAATTTAAGGTGACCTGGTAAGCTGCCGAGCTGCCAACCACCTATGGTGGCCTGGTAAGCTGCCGAGCTGCCATCCACCTATGGTGGCCTAGTAAGCTGTTAAGCTGCCGGCCACTTATAGCAGCCTGGCAGTCTGTAGCGCTGCCGGCCACCTATGGTGGCCTGGAAAGCTGCCGAGCTGCCGGCCACCTATGTGGGCTGATATGCTTTAGAGCTGCTTCCCATTTAAGGTGACCTGGTAAGCTGCCGAGCTGCCAACCACCTATGGTGGCCTGGTAAGCTGCCGAACTACCATCCACCTATGGTGGCCTGGTAACCCGTAGAGCTGCCTGCCACCTATGGTGGCCTGGTAAGCTGCCGAGCTGCCTTCCACCTATGGTGGCCTGGTAATCTGCCCAGCTGCCTGCTATTTAAGGTGACCTGGTAAGCTGCCGAGCTGCCATCCACCTATGGTCGCCTGGTAAGCTGCCGAGCTGCCATCCACCTATGGTGGCCTGGCAAGCTGCCGAGCTGCCTTCCACCCATGGTGGCCTGGTAAGCTGCCGAGCTGCCATCCACCTATGGTGGCCTGGTAAGATGCCGAGCTGCCATCCACCTATGGTGGCCTGGTAAGCTGTGAAGCTGCCGGCCACTTATAGCAGCCTGGTAATCTGTAGCGCTGCCGGCCACCTATGGTGGCCTGGAAAGCTGCCGAGCTGCCGGCCACCTATGTGGCCTGATATGCTTTAGAGCTGCTTGCCATTTAAGGTGACCTGGTAAGCTGCCGAGCTGCCAACCACCTATGGTGGCCTGGTAAGCTGCCGAGCTACCATCCACCTATGGTGGCCTGGTAAGCTGTGGAGCTGCCGGCCACTTATAGCAGCCTGGTAGTCTGTAGAGCTGCCGGCCACCTATGGTGGCCTGGTAAGCTGCCGAGCTGCCATCCACCTATGGTGGCCTGGTAAGCTGCCGAGCTGCCGGCCACCTATAGCAGCCTGGTAATCTATGGAGCTGCCGGCCACTTATGTGGCCTGATAAGCTGTGGAGCTGCCGGCCACCTATAGCAGCCTGGTAATCTGTACAGCTGCCGGCCACATATGGTGGCCTGGTAAGCTGCCATCCACCTATGGTGGCCTGGTAAGCTGTGGAGCTGCCGGCCACCTATAGCAGCCTGGTAATCTGTAGAGCTGCCGTCCACCTATGCTGGCCTGGTATGCTGTAGAGCAGGCGGCCAGCTATGTGGCCTGATATGCTTTAGAGCTGCTTGCCATTTAAGCTGACCTGGTAAGCTGCCGAGCTGCCAACCACCTATGGTGGCCTGGTGAGCTGCTGAGCTGCAATCCACCTATGGTGGCCTGGTAAGCTGTGGAGCTGCCGGCCACTTATAGCAGCCTGGTAATCTGTAGCGCTGCCGGCCACCTATGGTGGCCTGGAAAGCTGCCGAACTGCCGGCCACCTATGTGGGCTGATATGCTTTAGAGCTGCTTGCCATTTAAGGTGACCTGGTAAGCTGCCGAGCTGCCAACCACCTATGGTGGCCAGGTAAGCTGCCGAACTGCCATCCACCTATGGTGGCCTGGTAACCCGTAGAGCTGCCTGCCACCTATGGTGGCCTGGTAAGCTGCCGAGCTGCCTTCCACCTATGGTGGCCTGGTAAGCTGCCGAGCTGCCGGCCACTTATGTGGCCTGGTAAGCTGCAGAGCTGCCAACCACCTATGGTGGCCTGGTAAGCTGCCGAGCTGCCTTCCACCCATGGTGGCCTAGTAAGCTGCCGAGCTGCCGGCCACCTATGTGGCCTGACATGCCTTAGAGCTGCTTGCAATTTAATGTGACCTGGTAAGCTGCCGAGCTGCCAACCACCTATGGTGGCCTGGCAAGCTGCCGAGCTGCCATCCACCTATGGTGGCCTGGCAAGCTGCCGAGCTGCCATCCACCCATGGTGGCCTGGTAAGCTGCCGAGCTGCCATCCACCTATGGTGGCCTGGTAAGCTGTGGAGCTGCCGGCCACTTATAGCAGCCTGGTAGTCTTTAGAGCTGCCGGCCACCTATGGTGGCCTGGAAAGCTGCCGAGCTGCCGGCCACCTATGTGGGCTGATATGCTTTAGAGCTGCTTGCCATTTAAGGTGACCTGGTAAGCTGCCGAGCTGCCAACCACCTATGGTGGCCTGGTGAGCTGCCGAGCTGCAATCCACCTATGGTGGCCTGGTAAGCTGTGGAGCTGCCGGCCACTTATAGCAGCCTGGTAATCTGTAGCGCTGCCGGCCACCTAGGGTGGCCTGGAAAGCTGCCGAGCTGCCGGCCACCTATGTGGCCTGATATGCTTTAGAGCTGCTTGCCATTTAAGGTGACCTGGTAAGCTGCCGAGCTGCCAACCACATATGGTGGCCTGGTAAGCTGCCGAGCTGCCATCCACCTATGGTGGCCTGGTAAGCTGTGGAGCTGCCGGCTACTTATGGCGGTCTGGTAGTCTGTAGAGCTGCCGGCCACCTATGGTGGCCTGGTAAGCTGCCGAGCTGCCATCCACCTATGGTGGCCTGATAAGCTGTGGAGCTGCCGGCCACCTATAGCAGCCTGGTAATCTGTACAGCTGCCGGCCACATATGGTGGCCTGGTAAGCTGCCGAGCTGCCATCCACCTATGGTGGCCTGGTAAGCTGTGGAGCTGCCGGCTACTTATGGCGGTCTGGTAGTCTGTAGAGCTGCCGGCCACCTATGGTGGCCTGGTAAGCTGCCGAGCTGCCATCCACCTATGGTGGCCTGATAAGCTGTGGAGCTGCCGGCCACTTATAGCAGCCTGGTAATCTGTAGCGCTGCCGGCCACCTAGGGTGGCCTGGAAAGCTGCCGAGCTGCCGGCCACCTATGTGGCCTGATATGCTTTAGAGCTGCTTGCCATTTAAGGTGACCTGGTAAGCTGCCGAGCTGCCAACCACCTATGGTGGCCTGGTAAGCTGCCGAGCTGCCATCCACCTATGGTGGCCTGGTAAGCTGTGGAGCTGCCGGCCACTTATAGCAGCCTGGTAGTCTGTAGAGCTGCCGGCCACCTATGGTGGCCTGGAAAGCTGCCGAGCTGCCGGCCACCTATGTGGGCTGATATGCTTTAGAGCTGCTTGCCATTTAAGGTGACCTGGTAAGCTGCCGAGCTGCCAACCACCTATGGTGGCCTGGTGAGCTGCCGAGCTGCAATCCACCTATGGTGGCCTGGTAAGCTGTGGAGCTGCCGGCCACTTATAGCAGCCTGGTAATCTGTAGCGCTGCCGGCCACCTAGGGTGGCCTGGAAAGCTGCCGAGCTGCCGGCCACCTATGTGGGCTGATATGCTTTAGAGCTGCTTGTCATTTAAGGTGACCTGGTAGGCTGCCGAGCTGCCAACCACCTATGGTGGCCAGGTAAGCTGCCGAACTGCCATCCACCTATGGTGGCCTGGTAACCCGTAGAGCTGCATGCCACCTATGGTGGCCTGGTTAGCTGCCGAGCTGCCATCCACCTGTGGTGGCCTGGTAAACTGTGGGGCTGCCATCCACCTATTGCAGCTTTGTGATCTGTAGAGCTGCCATCCACCTATGGTGGCCTGGTAAGCTGTGGAGCTGCCGGCCACTTATAGCAGCCTGGTAATCTGTAGAGCTGTCGGCCACCTATGGGGGCCTGGTAAGCTGCCGAGCTGCCTGCCATTTAAGGTGACGTGGTAAGCTGCCGAGCTGCCAACCACCTATGGTGGCCTGGTAAGCTGCCGAACTGCCTTCCACCTATGGTGGCCTGGTAAGCTGCCGAGCTGCCGGCCACTTATGTGGCCTGGTAAGCTGCCGAGCTGCCAACCACCTATGGTGGCCTGGTAAGCTGCCGAACTGCCAACCACCTATGGTGGCCTGGTAACCCTTAGAGCTGCCTGCCACCTATGGTGGCCTGGTAAGCTGTGCAGCTGCCGGCCACTTATAGCAGCCTGGTAATCTGTAGAGCTGCCGGCCACCTATTGTGGCCTGGTAAGCTGCCGAGCTGCCGGCCACCTATGTGGCCTGATATGCTTTAGAGCTGCTTGCCATTTAAGGTGACCTGGTAAGCTGCCGAGCTGCCAACCACATATGGTGGCCTGGTAAGCTGCCGAGCTGCCATCCACCTATGGTGGCCTGGTAAGCTGTGGAGCTGCCGGCTACTTATGGCGGTCTGGTAGAGCTGAAGAGCTGCCTGCCACCTAAGGTGGCCTGGAAAGCTGCCGAGCTGCCATCCACCTATGTTGGCCTGGTAAGCTGCCGACCTGCCGGCCACCTATGTGGCCTGGTAAGCTGCCGAACTGCCAACCACCTATGGCGGCCTGGTAAGCTGCCGAGCTGCCATCCACCTATGGTGGCCTGGTAAGCTGTGGAGCTGCCGGCCACTTATAGCAGCCTGGTAGTCTGTAGAGCTGCCGGCCACCTATGGTGGCCTGGTAAGCTGCCGAGCTGCCATCCACCTATGGTAGCCTGGTAAGCTGCCGAGCTGCCGGCCACCTATAGCAGCCTGGTAATCTATGGAGCTGCCGGCCACTTATGTGGCCTGATAAGCTGTGGAGCTGCCGGCCACCTAAAGCAGCCTGGTAATCTGTAAAGCTGCCGGCCACATATGGTGGTCTGGTAAGCTGCCGAGCTGCCATCCACCTATGGTGGCCTGGTAAGCTGTGGAGCTGCCGGCCACCTATAGCAGCCTGGTAATCTGTAGAGCTGCCGGCCACCTATGGTGACCTGGTAAGCTGCCGAGCTGCCGGCCACCTATGTGGCTTGTTAAGCTGCCGAGCTGCCATCCACCTGTGGTGGCCTGGTAACCTATGGAGCTGCCATCCACCTTTAGCAGCTTTGTGATCTGTAGAGCTGCCGTCCACCTATGCTGGCCTGGTATGCTGAAGAGCTGCCTGCCACCAATGGTGGCCTGGTAAGCTGCCGAGCTGCCATCCACCTATGGTGGCCTGGTAAGCTGTGGAGCTGCCGGCTACTTATGGCGGTCTGGTAGTCTGTAGAGCTGCCGGCCACCTATGGTGGCCTGGTAAGCTGCCGAGCTGCCATCCACCTATGGTGGCCTGATAAGCTGTGGAGCTGCCGGCCACCTATAGCAGCCTGGTAATCTGTACAGCTGGCGGCCACATATGGTGGCCTGGTAAGCTGCTGAGCTGCCATCCACCTATGGTGGCCTGGTAAGCTGTGGAGCTGCCGGCCACCTATAGCAGCCTGGTAATCTGTAGAGCTGCCGTCCACCTATGCTGGCCTGGTATGCTGTAGAGCAGGCGGCCACCTATGGTGGCCCGGTTAGCTGCCGAGCTGCCATCCACCTGTGGTGGCCTGGTAACCTATGGAGCTGCCATCCACCTTTAGCAGCTTTGTGATCTGTAGAGCTGCCGTCCACCTATGCTGGCCTGGTATGCTGAAGAGCTGCCTGCCACCAATGGTGGCCTGGTAAGCTGCCGAGTTGCCGGCCACCTATGTGGCCTGGTAAGCTGCCGAGCTGCCATCCACCTATGGTGGCCTGGTAAGCTGTGGAGCTGCCGGCCACTTTTAGCAGCCTGGTAATCTGTAAAGCTGCCGGCTACCTATGGTGACCTTGTAAGCTGCCGAGCTGCCGGCCACCTATGTGGCCTGATGTGCTGTAGAGCTGCCTGCCATTTAAGGTGACCTGGTAGGCTGCCAAGCTGCCAACCACCTATGGTGGCCTGGTAAGCTGCCGAGCTGCCATCCACCTATGTTGGCCTGGTAAGCTGCCGACCTGCCGGCCACCTATGTGGCCTGGTAAGCTGCCGAGCTGCCAACCACCTATGGTGGCCTAGTAAGCTGTTGAGCTGCCGGCCACCTATGGTGGCCTGGTACGCTGCCGAGCTGTCATCCACCTATGGTCGCCTGGTAATCTATAGAGCTGCCGGCCACCTATGTGGCCTGATAAGCTGCCGAGCTGCCATCCACATATGGTGGCCTGGTAACCTGTGGGACTGCCTGCCACCTATGGTGGCCTGGTAAGCTCCCGAGCTGCCATCCACCTATGGTGGCCTGGTAACCTGTGGAGCTGCCTTCCACCTATGGTGGCCTGGTATGCTGCCGAGCTGCCATCCACCTATGGTGGCCTGGTAAGCTGTGGAGCTGCCGGCCACTTATAGCAGCCTGGTAATCTGTATAGCTGCCGACCACCTATGGTGGCCTGGTAAGCTGCCGAGCTGCCGGCCACCTATGTGGCCTGATATGCTTTAGAGCTGCTTGCCATTTAAGGTGACCTGGTAAGCTGCCGAGCTGCCAACCACCTATGGTGGCCTGGTGAGCTGCCGAACTGCAATCCACCTATGATGGCCTGGTAAGCTGTGGAGCTGCCGGCCACTTATAGCAGCCTGGTAATCTGTAGAGCTGTCGGCCACCTATGGGGGCCTGGTAAGCTGCCGAGCTGCCTGCCGTTTAAGGTGACCTGGTAAGCTGTCGAGCTGCCATCCACCTATGGTGGCCTGGTAAGCTGCCGAGCTGCCTTCCACCTATGGTGTCCTGGTAAGCTGCCGAGCTGCCGGCCACCTATAGCAGCCTGGTAATCTATAGAGCTGCCGGCCACCTATGTGGCCTGATAAGCTGCCGAACTGCCATCCACCTACGGTGGCTTGATAAGCTGAAGAGCTGCCGGCCACCTATGGTGGCCTGGTACGCTGCGGAGCTGCCATCCACCTATGGTGGCCTGGTAATCTATAGAGCTGCCGGCCACCTATGTGGCCGGATAAGCTGTAGGGCTGCCTGCCACCTAAGGTGGCCTGGTAAGCTGCCGAGCTGCCATCCACCTATGGTAGCCTGGTAACCAATAGAGCAGCCGGCCACCTATGTGGCCTGATAAGCTGAAGAGCTGCCTGCCACCTAAGGTGGCCTGGAAAGCTGCCGAGCTGCCATCCACCTATGTTGGCCTGGTAAGCTGCCGACCTGCCGGCCACCTATGTGGCCTGGTAAGCTGCCGAACTGCCAACCACCTATGGCGGCCTGGTAAGCTGCCGAGCTGCCATCCACCTATGGTGGCCTGGTAAGCTGTGGAGCTGCCGGCCACTTATAGCAGCCTGGTAGTCTGTAGAGCTGCCGGCCACCTATGGTGGCCTGGTAAGCTGCCGAGCTGCCATCCACCTATGGTAGCCTGGTAAGCTGCCGAGCTGCCGGCCACCTATAGCAGCCTGGTAATCTATGGAGCTGCCGGCCACTTATGTGGCCTGATAAGCTGTGGAGCTGCCGGCCACCTAAAGCAGCCTGGTAATCTGTAAAGCTGCCGGCCACATATGGTGGTCTGGTAAGCTGCCGAGCTGCCATCCACCTATGGTGGCCTGGTAAGCTGTGGAGCTGCCGGCCACCTATAGCAGCCTGGTAATCTGTAGAGCTGCCGGCCACCTATGGTGACCTGGTAAGCTGCCGAGCTGCCGGCCACCTATGTGGCTTGTTAAGCTGCCGAGCTGCCATCCACCTATGGTGGCCTGGTAAGCTGTGGAGCTGCCGGCCACTTTTAGCAGCCTGGTAATCTGTAGAGCTGCCGGCCACCTATGGTGACCTGGTAAGCTGCCGAGCTGCCGGCCACCTATGTGACCTGATATGCTGTAGAGTTGCCTGCCATTTAAGGTGACCTGGTAAGCTGCCGAGCTGCCATCCACCTATGGTGGCCTGGTAAGCTGTGGAGCTGCCGGCCACTTTTAGCAGCCTGGTAATCTGTAGAGCTGCCGGCCACCTATGGTGACCTGGTAAGCTGCCGAGCTGCCGGCCACCTATGTGGCCTGATATGCTGTAGAGTTGCCTGCCATTTAAGGTGACCTGGTAAGCTGCCGAGCTGCCATCCACCTATGGTGGCCTGGTAAGCTGTGGACCTTCCACCCACCTACAGCAGCCTGGTAATCTGTAGAGCTGCCGTCCACCTATGGTGGTCTGGTATGCTGTAAAGCTGCCTGCCACCTATAGTGGCCTGGTAAGCTGCCGAGCTGCCATCCACCTATGGTGGCCTGGTAAGCTGTAGAGCTGCCGGCCACCCGTATTGGCTTGGTACTCCGTAGAGCCGCCGACCACCTATGGTGGCCTGATAAGCTGGATAGCTGCCTGCCACCTATGGTGGCCTGGTACGCTGCCGAGCTGCAATCCACCTACGGTGGCCTGGAAAGCTGTGAAGCTGCCGGCAACCTATGATGGCCTGGTAAGCTGCCGAGCTGCAATCCACCTATGTTGGTCAGGTAATTGGTCGAGCCGCCGACCACCTACGGTGGCCTGATGAGCTGTAGAGCTACCTGCCACTTATGGTGGTCTGGTAGGCTGTGGAGCTGCCGGCCACCTATAGCAGGTTGGTAATCTGTAGAGCTGCCGGTCACCTATGGTGGCCTGGTAAGCTGTGGAGCTGCCGGCCACCTATGTGGCCTGATAAGCTGTAGGGCTGCCTGCCACCTAAGGTGGCCTGGTAAGTGCCGAGCTGCCTTCCACCTATGGTGTCCTGGTAAGCTGCCAAGCTGCCGGCCACCTATAGCAGCCTGGTAATCTATAGAGCTGCCGGCCACCTATGTGGCCTGATAAGCTGCCGAACTGCCATCCACCTACGGTGGCCTGATAAGCTGAAGAGCTGCCGGCCACCTATGGTGGCCTGGTACGTTGCGGAGCTGCCATCCACCTATGGTGGCCTGGTAATCTATAGAGCTGCCGGCCACCTATGTGGCCTGATAAGCTGTAGGGCTGCCTGCCACCTAAGGTGGCCTGGAAAGCTGCCGAGCTGCCATCCACCTATGTTGGCCTGGTAAGCTGCCGACCTGCCGGCCACCTATGTGGCCTGGTAAGCTGCCGAACTGCCAACCACCTATGGTGGCCTGGTAAGCTGCCGAGCTGCCATCCACCTATGGTGGCCTGGTAAGCTGTGGAGCTGCCGGCCACTTATAGCAGCCTGGTAGTCTGTAGAGCTGCCGGCCACCTAAGGTGGCCTGGTAAGCTGCCGAGCTGCCGGCCACCTATAGCAGCCTGGTAATCTATGGAGCTGCCGGCCACTTATGTGGCCTGATAAGCTGTGGAGCTGCCGGCCACCTAAAGCAGCCTGGTAATCTATAGAGCTGCCGGCCACCTATGTGGCCTGATAAGCTGCCGAACTGCCATCCACCTACGGTGGCCTGGTAAGCTGCCGAGCAGCCTGACATTTAAGGTGACCTGGTAAGCTGCCGAGCTGCCATGCACCTATGGTCGCCAGGTAAGCTGCCGAGCTGCCATCCACCTATGTTGTCCTGGTAAGCTGCCGACCTGCCGGCCACCTATGTGGCCTGGTAAGCTGCCGAGCTGCCATCCACCTGTGGTGGCCTGGTAAGCTGCCGAGCTGCCATCCACCTATGGTGGCCTGGTAAGCTGTGGAGCTGCCGGCCACTTATAGCAGCCTGGTAATCTGTAGAGCTGCCGGCCACCTATGGTGACCTGGTAAGCTGCCGAGCAGCCTGCCATTTAAGGTGACCTGGTAAGCTGCCGAGCTGCCATCCACCTATGGTCGCCTGGTAAGCTGCTGAGCTGCCATCCACCTATGGTGGCCTGATAAGCTGAAGAGCTGCCGGCCACCTATGGTGGCCTGGTTCGCTGCCGAGCTGCCATCCACCTATGGTGGCCTGGTAATCTATAGAGCTGCCGGCCACATATGTGGTCTGATAAGCTGCCGAGCTGCCATCCACATATGGTGGCCTGGTAACCTGTGGGACTGGCTGCCACCTATGGTGGCCTGGTAAGCTCCCGAGCTGCCATCCACCTATGGTGGCCTGGTAACCTGTGGAGCTGCCTGCCACCTATGGTGGCCTGGTAAGCTCCCGAGCTGCCATCCACCTATGGTGGCCTGGTAAGGTGTGGAGCTGCCGGCCACCTATAGCAGCCTGGTAATCTGTAGAGCTGCCGGTCACTTATGGTGGCCTGGTAAGCTACCGAGCTGCCTTCCACCTATGGTGGCCTGGTAAGCTGCCGAGCTGCCATCCACCTATGGTGGCCTGGTAAGCTGTGGAGCTGCCGGCCACTTATAGCAGCCTGGTAATCTGTATAGCTGCCGACCACCTATTGTGGCCTGGTAAGCTTCCGAGCTGCCGGCCACCTATGTGGCCTGATGTGCTGTAGAGTTGCCTGCCATTTAAGGTGACCTGGTAGGCTGCCAAGCTGCCAACCACCTATGGTGGCCTGGTAAGCTGCCGAGCTGCCATCCACCTATGTTGGCCTGGTTCGCTGCGGAGCTGCCATCCACCTATGGTGGCCTGGTAATCTATAGAGCTGCCGGCCACCTATGTGGCCTGATAAGCTGTAGGGCTGCCTGCCACCTAAGGTGGCCTGGTAAGCTGCCGAGCTGAAATCCACCTGTGGTGGCCTGGTAACCTGTAGAGCTGCCTGCCACCTCTGGTGACCTGGTAAGCTGCCGAGCTGCCATCCACCTATGGTGGCCTGATAAGCTGTGGAGCTGCCGGCCACCTATAGCAGCCTGGTAATCTGTAGAGCTGCCGTCCACCTATGCTGGCCTGGTATGCTGTAGAGCAGGCGGCCACCTCTGGTGGCCTGGTAAGCTGCCGAGCTGCCATAAACCTATGGTGGCCTGGTAACCTATGTAGCAGCCGGCCACCTATGTGGCCTGATAAGCTGAAGAGCTGCCTGCCACCTAAGGTGGCCTGGAAAGCTGCCGAGCTGCCATCCACCTATGGTGGCCTGCTAACCTGAAAAGCTGCCTGCTACCTATGGTGGTCTGGTAAGATGTGGAGCTGCCAGCCACTCTTAGCAGCCTGGTAATCTGTAGAGCTGCCGGCCACCTATGGTGACCTGGTAAGCTGCCGAGCTGCCGGCCACCTATGTGGCCTGATATGCTGTAGAGTTGCCTGCCATTTAAGGTGACCTTGTAGGCTGCCAAGCTGCCAACCACCTATGGTGGCCTGGTAAGCTGCCGAGCTGCCATCCACCTATGTTGGCCTGGTAAGCTGCCGACCTGCCGTCCACCTATGTGGCCTGGTAAGCTGCCGAGCTGCCAACCACCTATGGTGGCCTAGTAAGCTGTTGAGCTGCCGGCCATCTATGGTGGCCTGGTAAGCTGCCGAGCTGCCATCCACCTATGGTGGCCTGGTAAGCTGTGGAGCTGCCGGCCACTTATAGCAGCCTGGTAGTCTGTAGAGCTGCCGGCCACCTATGGTGGCCTGGTAAGCTGCCGAGCTGCCATCCACCTATGGTGGCCTGGTAAGCTGCCGAGCTGCCATCCACCTATGGTGGCCTGGTAAGCTGTGGAGCTGCCGGCCACTTATAGCAGCCTGGTAATCTGTAGAGCTGCCGGCCACCTATGGTGGCCTGGTAAGCTGCCGAGCTGCCTGCCATTTAAGGTGACCTGGTAAGCTGCCGAGCTGCCATCCACCTATGGTCGCCTAGTAAGCTGCCGAGCTGCCATCCACCTATGGTGGCCTGATAAGCTGAAGAGCTGCCGGCCACCTATGATGGTGGCCTGGAAAGCTGCCGAGCTGCCGGCCACCTATGTGGCCTGATATGCTTTAGAGTTGCTTGCCATTTAAGGTGACCTGGTAAGTTGCCGAGCTGCCAACCACCTATGGTGGCCTGGTAAGCTGCCGAGCTGCCGGCCACCTATGTGGCCTGGTAAGCTGCCGAACTGCCAACCACCTATGGTGGCCTGGTAGGCTGCCGAGCTGCCATCCACCTATGGTGGCCTGGTAAGCTGTGGAGCTGCCGGCCACTTATAGCAGCCTGGTAGTCTGTAGAGCTGCCGGCCACCTAAGGTGGCCTGGTAAGCTGCCGAGCTGCCATCCACCTATGGTAGCCTGGTAATCTATGGAGCTGCCGGCCACCTATGTGGCCTGATAAGCTGTAGGGCTGCCGGCCACCTAAAGCAGCCTGGTAATCTATAGAGCTGCCGGCCACCTATGTGGCCTGATAAGCTGCCGAACTGCCATCCACCTACGGTGGCCTGATAAGCTGAAGAGCTGCCGGCCACCTATGGTGGCCTGGTACGTTGCGGAGCTGCCATCCACCTATGGTGGCCTGGTAATCTATAGAGCTGCCGGCCACCTATGTGGCCTGATAAGCTGTAGGGCTGCCGGCCACCTAAAGCAGCCTGGTAATCTATAGAGCTGCCGGCCACCTATGTGGCCTGATAAGCTGCCGAACTGCCATCCACCTACGGTGGCCTGATAAGCTGAAGAGCTGCCGGCCACCTATGGTGGCCTGGTACGTTGCGGAGCTGCCATCCACCTATGGTGGCCTGGTAATCTATAGAGCTGCCGGCCACCTATGTGGCCTGATAAGCTGTAGGGCTGCCTGCCACCTAAGGTGGCCTGGTAAGTGCCGAGCTGCCTTCAACCTATGGTGTCCTGGTAAGCTGCCGAGCTGCCGGCCACCTATAGCAGCCTGGTAATCTATAGAGCTGCCGGCCACCTATGTGGCCTGATAAGCTGCCGAACTGCCATCCACCTACGGTGGCCTGATAAGCTGAAGAGCTGCCGGCCACCTATGGTGGCCTGGTACGTTGCGGAGCTGCCATCCACCTATGGTGGCCTGGTAATCTATAGAGCTGCCGGCCACCTATGTGGCCTGATAAGCTGTAGGGCTGCCTGCCACCTAAGGTGGCCTGGTAAGTGCCGAGCTGCCATCCACCTATGGTGGCCTGGTAACCTGTAGAGCTGCCTGCCACCTCTGGTGGCCTGGTAAGCTGCCGAGCTGCCATCCACCTATGGTAGCCTGGTAACCAATAGAGCAGCCGGCCACCTATGTGGCCTGATAAGCTGAAGAGCTGCCTGCCACCTAAGGTGGCCTGGTAAGCTGCCGAGCTGCCATCCACCTATGTTGGCCTGGTAAGCTGCCGACCTGCCGGCCACCTATGTGGCCTTATAAGCTGCCGAACTGCCAACCACCTATGGTGGCCTGGTAAGCTGCCGAGCTGCCATCCACCTATGGTGGCCTGGTAAGCTGTGGAGCTGCCGGCCACTTATAGCAGCCTGGTAGTCTGTAGAGCTGCCGGCCACCTAAGGTGGCCTGGTAAGCTGCCGAGCTGCCATCCACCTATGGTAGCCTGGTAAGCTGCCGAGCTGCCGGCCACCTATAGCAGCCTGGTAATCTATGGAGCTGCCGGCCACTTATGTGGCCTGATAAGCTGTGGAGCTGCCGGCCACCTAAAGCAGCCTGGTAATCTGTACAGCTGCCGGCCACATATGGTGGCCTGATAAGCTGCCGAGCTGCCATCCACCTATGGTGGCCTGGTAAGCTGTGGAGCTGCCGGCCACCTATAGCAGCCTGGTAATCTGTAGAGCTGCCGGCCACCTATGGTGACCTGGTAAGCTGCCGAGCTGCCAGCCACCTATGTGGCCTGATATGCTGTAGAGTTGCCTGCCATTTAAGGTGACCTGGTAAGCTGCCGAGCTGCCAACCACCTATGGTGGCCTGGTAAGCTGCCGAGCTGCCATCCACCTATATTGGCCTGGTAAGCTGCCGAGCTGCCGGCCACCTATGTGGCCTGGTAAGCTGCCGAGATGCCAACCACCTATGGTGGTCTAGTAAGCTGTGGAGCTGCCGTCCACCTATGCTGGCCTGGTATGCTGAAGAGCAGGCGGCCACCTATGGTGGCCTGGTTAGCTGCCGAGCTGCCATCCACCTGTGGTGGCCTGGTAACCTGTGGAGCTGCCATCCACCTATAGCAGCTTTGTGATCTGAAGAGCTGCCGTCCACCTATGGTGGCCTGGTATGCTGTAGAGCTGCCTGCCACCTATGGTGGCCTGGTAAGCTGCCGAGCTGCCGGCCACCTATGTGGCTTGGTAAGCTGCCGAGCTGCCATCCACCTATGGTGGCCTGTTAAGCTGTGGAGCTGCCGGCCACTTTTAGCAGCCTGGTAATCTGTAGAGCTGCCGGCCACCTATGGTGACCTGGTAAGCTGCCGAGCTGCCAGCCACCTATGTGGCCTGATATGCTGTAGAGTTGCCTGCCATTTAAGGTGACCTGGTAAGCTGCCGAGCTGCCAACCACCTATGGTGGCCTGGTAACCGTCCGAGCTGCCATCCACCTATATTGGCCTGGTAAGCTGCCGAGCTGCCGGCCACCTATGTGGCCTGGTAAGCTGCCGAGATGCCAACCACCTATGGTGGTCTAGTAAGCTGTGGAGCTGCCGGCCACCTGTAGCAGCCTGGTAATCTGTAGAGCTGCCCACCACCTGTGGTGGCCTGGTATGCTGCAGAGCTGGCGGCCACCTATGGTGGCCTGGTAAGCTGCCGAGCTGCCATCCACCTATGGTGGCCTGGTAACCTGTGGAGCTGCCATCCACCTATGTTGGCCTGGTAAGCTGCCGAGCTGCCATCCACCAATGTTGGCCTGGTAAGCTGCCGAGCTGCCGGCCACCTATGTGGCCTGGTAAGCTGCCGAGCTGCCGGCCACCTATGTGGCCTGGTAAGCTGCCGAGCTGCCGGCCACCTATGTGGCCTGGTAAGCTGCCGAACTGCCAACCACCTATGGTGGCCTAGTAAGCTGTAGAGCTGCCGGCCACCTATAGCAGCCTGGTAATCTGTAGAGCTGCCGTCTACCTATGGTGGCCTGGTAGGCTGTGGAGCTGCTGGCCACTTATAGCAGCCTGGTAATCTGTAGAGCTGCCGGCCACCTATGGTGGCCTGGTAATCTGCCGAGCTGCCTGCCATTTAAGGTGACCTGGTAAGCTGCCGAGCTGCCATCCACCTATGGTCGCCTGGTAAGCTGCCGAGCTGCCATCCGCCTATGGTGGCCTGATAAGCTGAAGAGCTGCCGGCCACCTATGGTAGCCTGGTACGCTGCCGAGCTGCCATCCACCTATGGTGGCCTGGTAGGCTGTGGAGCTGCTGGCCACTTATAGCAGCCTGGTAATCTGTAGAGCTGCCGGCCACCTATGGTGGCCTGGTAAGCTGCCGAGCAGCCTGCCATTTAAGGTGACCTGGTAAGCTGCCGAGCTGCCATCCACCTATGGTCGCCTGGTAAGCTGCTGAGCTGCCATCCACCTATGGTGGCCTGATAAGCTGAAGAGCTGCCGGCCACCTATGGTAGCCTGGTACGCTGCCGAGCTGCCATCCACCTATGGTGGCCTGGTAGGCTGTGGAGCTGCTGGCCACTTATAGCAGCCTGGTAATCTGTAGAGCTGCCGGCCACCTATGGTGGCCTGGTAAGCTGCCGAGCTGCCGGCCACCTATGTGGCCTGGTAAGCTGCCGAACTGCCAACCACCTATGGTGGCCTAGTAAGCTGTAGAGCTGCCGGCCACCTATAGCAGCCTGGTAATCTGTAGAGCTGCCGTCTACCTATGGTGGCCTGGTAGGCTGTGGAGCTGCTGGCCACTTATAGCAGCCTGGTAATCTGTAGAGCTGCCGGCCACCTATGGTGGCCTGGTAAGCTGCCGAGCAGCCTGCCATTTAAGGTGACCTGGTAAGCTGCCGAGCTGCCATCCACCTATGGTCGCCTGGTAAGCTGCTGAGCTGCCATCCACCTATGGTGGCCTGATAAGCTGAAGAGCTGCCGGCCACCTATGGTAGCCTGGTACGCTGCCGAGCTGCCATCCACCTATGGTGGCCTGGTAGGCTGTGGAGCTGCTGGCCACTTATAGCAGCCTGGTAATCTGTAGAGCTGCCGGCCACCTATGGTGGCCTGGTAAGCTGCCGAGCAGCCTAACATTTAAGGTGACCTGGTAAGCTGCCGAGCTGCCATGCACCTATGGTCGCCAGGTAAGCTGCCGAGCTGCCATCCACCTATGTTGTCCTGGTAAGCTGCCGACCTGCCGGCCACCTATGTGGCCTGGTAAGCTGCCGAGCTGCCATCCACCTGTGGTGGCCTGGTAAGCTGCCGAGCTGCCATCCACCTATGGTGGCCTGGTAAGCTGTGGAGCTGCCGGCCACTTATAGCAGCCTGGTAATCTGTAGAGCTGCCGGCCACCTATGGTGACCTGGTAAGCTGCCGAGCAGCCTGCCATTTAAGGTGACCTGGTAAGCTGCCGAGCTGCCATCCACCTATGGTCGCCTGGTAAGCTGCTGAGCTGCCATCCACCTATGGTGGCCTGATAAGCTGAAGAGCTGCCGGCCACCTATGGTGGCCTGGTTCGCTGCCGAGCTGCCATCCACCTATGGTGGCCTGGTAATCTATAGAGCTGCCGGCCACATATGTGGTCTGATAAGCTGCCGAGCTGCCATCCACATATGGTGGCCTGGTAACCTGTGGGACTGGCTGCCACCTATGGTGGCCTGGTAAGCTCCCGAGCTGCCATCCACCTATGGTGGCCTGGTAACCTGTGGAGCTGCCTGCCACCTATGGTGGCCTGGTAAGCTCCCGAGCTGCCATCCACCTATGGTGGCCTGGTAAGGTGTGGAGCTGCCGGCCACCAATAGCAGCCTGGTAATCTGTAGAGCTGCCGGTCACTTATGGTGGCCTGGTAAGCTACCGAGCTGCCTTCCACCTATGGTGGCCTGGTAAGCTGCCGAGCTGCCATCCACCTATGGTGGCCTGGTAAGCTGTGGAGCTGCCGGCCACTTATAGCAGCCTGGTAATCTGTATAGCTGCCGACCACCTATTGTGGCCTGGTAAGCTGCCGAGCTGCCGGCCACCTATGTGGCCTGATGTGCTGTAGAGTTGCCTGCCATTTAAGGTGACCTGGTAGGCTGCCAAGCTGCCAACCACCTATGGTGGCCTGGTAAGCTGCCGAGCTGCCATCCACCTATGTTGGCCTGGTTCGCTGCGGAGCTGCCATCCACCTATGGTGGCCTGGTAATCTATAGAGCTGCCGGCCACCTATGTGGCCTGATAAGCTGTAGGGCTGCCTGCCACCTAAGGTGGCCTGGTAAGCTGCCGAGCTGAAATCCACCTATGGTGGCCTGGTAACCTGTAGAGCTGCCTGCCACCTCTGGTGACCTGGTAAGCTGCCGAGCTGCCATCCACCTATGGTGGCCTGATAAGCTGTGGAGCTGCCGGCCACCTATAGCAGCCTGGTAATCTGTAGAGCTGCCGTCCACCTATGCTGGCCTGGTATGCTGTAGAGCAGGCGGCCACCTCTGGTGGCCTGGTAAGCTGCCGAGCTGCCATAAACCTATGGTGGCCGAGCTGCCGGCCACCTATAGCAGCCTGGTAATCTATGGAGCTGCCGGCCACTTATGTGGCCTGATAAGCTGTGGAGCTGCCGGCCACCTAAAGCAGCCTGGTAATCTGTACAGCTGCCGGCCACATATGGTGGCCTGATAAGCTGCCGAGCTGCCATCCACCTATGGTGGCCTGGTAAGCTGTGGAGCTGCCGGCCACCTATAGCAGCCTGGTAATCTGTAGAGCTGCCGGCCACCTATGGTGACCTGGTAAGCTGCCGAGCTGCCAGCCACCTATGTGGCCTGATATGCTGTAGAGTTGCCTGCCATTTAAGGTGACCTGGTAAGCTGCCGAGCTGCCAACCACCTATGGTGGCCTGGTAAGCTGCCGAGCTGCCATCCACCTATATTGGCCTGGTAAGCTGCCGAGCTGCCGGCCACCTATGTGGCCTGGTAAGCTCCCGAGATGCCAACCACCTATGGTGGTCTAGTAAGCTGTGGAGCTGCCGTCCACCTATGCTGGCCTGGTATGCTGAAGAGCAGGCGGCCACCTATGGTGGCCTGGTTAGCTGCCGAGCTGCCATCCACCTGTGGTGGCCTGGTAACCTGTGGAGCTGCCATCCACCTATAGCAGCTTTGTGATCTGAAGAGCTGCCGTCCACCTATGGTGGCCTGGTATGCTGTAGAGCTGCCTGCCACCTATGGTGGCCTGGTAAGCTGCCGAGCTGCCGGCCACCTATGTGGCTTGGTAAGCTGCCGAGCTGCCATCCACCTATGGTGGCCTGGTAAGCTGTGGAGCTGCCGGCCACTTTTAGCAGCCTGGTAATCTGTAGAGCTGCCGGCCACCTATGGTGACCTGGTAAGCTGCCGAGCTGCCAGCCACCTATGTGGCCTGATATGCTGTAGAGTTGCCTGCCATTTAAGGTGACCTGGTAAGCTGCCGAGCTGCCAACCACCTATGGTGGCCTGGTAACCGTCCGAGCTGCCATCCACCTATATTGGCCTGGTAAGCTGCCGAGCTGCCGGCCACCTATGTGGCCTGGTAAGCTGCCGAGATGCCAACCACCTATGGTGGTCTAGTAAGCTGTGGAGCTGCCGGCCACCTGTAGCAGCCTGGTAATCTGTAGAGCTGCCCACCACCTGTGGTGGCCTGGTATGCTGCAGAGCTGGCGGCCACCTATGGTGGCCTGGTAAGCTGCCGAGCTGCCATCCACCTATGGTGGCCTGGTAACCTGTGGAGCTGCCATCCACCTATGTTGGCCTGGTAAGCTGCGGAGCTGCCATCCACCAATGTTGGCCTGGTAAGCTGCCGAGCTGCCGGCCACCTATGTGGCCTGGTAAGCTGCCGAGCTGCCGGCCACCTATGTGGCCTGGTAAGCTGCCGAGCTGCCGGCCACCTATGTGGCCTGGTAAGCTGCCGAACTGCCAACCACCTATGGTGGCCTAGTAAGCTGTAGAGCTGCCGGCCACCTATAGCAGCCTGGTAATCTGTAGAGCTGCCGTCTACCTATGGTGGCCTGGTAGGCTGTGGAGCTGCTGGCCACTTATAGCAGCCTGGTAATCTGTAGAGCTGCCGGCCACCTATGGTGGCCTGGTAATCTGCCGAGCTGCCTGCCATTTAAGGTGACCTGGTAAGCTGCCGAGCTGCCATCCACCTATGGTCGCCTGGTAAGCTGCCGAGCTGCCATCCGCCTATGGTGGCCTGATAAGCTGAAGAGCTGCCGGCCACCTATGGTAGCCTGGTACGCTGCCGAGCTGCCATCCACCTATGTTGGCCTGGTAGGCTGTGGAGCTGCTGGCCACTTATAGCAGCCTGGTAATCTGTAGAGCTGCCGGCCACCTATGGTGGCCTGGTAAGCTGCCGAGCAGCCTGCCATTTAAGGTGACCTGGTAAGCTGCCGAGCTGCCATCCACCTATGGTCGCCTGGTAAGCTGCTGAGCTGCCATCCACCTATGGTGGCCTGATAAGCTGAAGAACTGCCGGCCACCTATGGTAGCCTGGTACGCTGCCGAGCTGCCATCCACCTATGGTGGCCTGGTAGGCTGTGGAGCTGCTGGCCACTTATAGCAGCCTGGTAATCTGTAGAGCTGCCGGCCACCTATGGTGGCCTGGTAAGCTGCCGAGCAGCCTGACATTTAAGGTGACCTGGTAAGCTGCCGAGCTGCCATGCACCTATGGTCGCCAGGTAAGCTGCCGAGCTGCCATCCACCTATGTTGTCCTGGTAAGCTGCCGACCTGCCGGCCACCTATGTGGCCTGGTAAGCTGCCGAGCTGCCATCCACCTGTGGTGGCCTGGTAAGCTGCCGAGCTGCCATCCACCTATGGTGGCCTGGTAAGCTGTGGAGCTGCCGGCCACTTATAGCAGCCTGGTAATCTGTAGAGCTGCCGGCCACCTATGGTGACCTGGTAAGCTGCCGAGCAGCCTGCCATTTAAGGTGACCTGGTAAGCTGCCGAGCTGCCATCCACCTATGGTCGCCTGGTAAGCTGCTGAGCTGCCATCCACCTATGGTGGCCTGATAAGCTGAAGAGCTGCCGGCCACCTATGGTGGCCTGGTTCGCTGCCGAGCTGCCATCCACCTATGGTGGCCTGGTAATCTATAGAGCTGCCGGCCACATATGTGGTCTGATAAGCTGCCGAGCTGCCATCCACATATGGTGGCCTGGTAACCTGTGGGACTGGCTGCCACCTATGGTGGCCTGGTAAGCTCCCGAGCTGCCATCCACCTATGGTGGCCTGGTAACCTGTGGAGCTGCCTGCCACCTATGGTGGCCTGGTAAGCTCCCGAGCTGCCATCCACCTATGGTGGCCTGGTAAGGTGTGGAGCTGCCGGCCACCTATAGCAGCCTGGTAATCTGTAGAGCTGCCGGTCACTTATGGTGGCCTGGTAAGCTACCGAGCTGCCTTCCACCTATGGTGGCCTGGTAAGCTGCCGAGCTGCCATCCACCTATGGTGGCCTGGTAAGCTGTGGAGCTGCCGGCCACTTATAGCAGCCTGGTAATCTGTATAGCTGCCGACCACCTATTGTGGCCTGGTAAGCTGCCGAGCTGCCGGCCACCTATGTGGCCTGATGTGCTGTAGAGTTGCCTGCCATTTAAGGTGACCTGGTAGGCTGCCAAGCTGCCAACCACCTATGGTGGCCTGGTAAGCTGCCGAGCTGCCATCCACCTATGTTGGCCTGGTTCGCTGCGGAGCTGCCATCCACCTATGGTGGCCTGGTAATCTATAGAGCTGCCGGCCACCTATGTGGCCTGATAAGCTGTAGGGCTGCCTGCCACCTAAGGTGGCCTGGTAAGCTGCCGAGCTGAAATCCACCTATGGTGGCCTGGTAACCTGTAGAGCTGCCTGCCACCTCTGGTGACCTGGTAAGCTGCCGAGCTGCCATCCACCTATGGTGGCCTGATAAGCTGTGGAGCTGCCGGCCACCTATAGCAGCCTGGTAATCTGTAGAGCTGCCGTCCACCTATGCTGGCCTGGTATGCTGTAGAGCAGGCGGCCACCTCTGGTGGCCTGGTAAGCTGCCGAGCTGCCATAAACCTATGGTGGCCTGGTAACCTATGTAGCAGCCGGCCACCTATGTGGCCTGATAAGCTGAAGAGCTGCCTGCCACCTAAGGTGGCCTGGAAAGCTGCCGAGCTGCCATCCACCTATGGTGGCCTGCTAACCTGAAAAGCTGCCTGCTACCTATGGTGGTCTGGTAAGCTGTGGAGCTGCCAGCCACTCTTAGCAGCCTGGTAATCTGTAGAGCTGCCGGCCACCTATGGTGACCTGGTAAGCTGCCGACCTGCCGGCCACCTATGTGGCCTGATATGCTGTAGAGTTGCCTGCCATTTAAGGTGACCTTGTAGGCTGCCAAGCTGCCAACCACCTATGGTGGCCTGGTAAGCTGCCGAGCTGCCATCCACCTATGTTGGCCTGGTAAGCTGCCGACCTGCCGTCCACCTATGTGGCCTGGTAAGCTGCCGAGCTGCCAACCACCTATGGTGGCCTAGTAAGCTGTTGAGCTGCCGGCCATCTATGGTGGCCTGGTAAGCTGCCGAGCTGCCATCCACCTATGGTGGCCTGGTAAGCTGTGGAGCTGCCGGCCACTTATAGCAGCCTGGTAGTCTGTAGAGCTGCCGGCCACCTATGGTGGCCTGGTAAGCTGCCGAGCTGCCATCCACCTATGGTGGCCTGGTAAGCTGCCGAGCTGCCATCCACCTATGGTGGCCTGGTAAGCTGTGGAGCTGCCGGCCACTTATAGCAGCCTGGTAATCTGTAGAGCTGCCGGCCACCTATGGTGGACTGGTAAGCTGCCGAGCTGCCTGCCATTTAAGGTGACCTGGTAAGCTGCCGAGCTGCCATCCACCTATGGTCGCCTAGTAAGCTGCCGAGCTGCCATCCACCTATGGTGGCCTGATAAGCTGAAGAGCTGCCGGCCACCTATGATGGTGGCCTGGAAAGCTGCCGAGCTGCCGGCCACCTATGTGGCCTGATATGCTTTAGAGTTGCTTGCCATTTAAGGTGACCTGGTAAGTTGCCGAGCTGCCAACCACCTATGGTGGCCTGGTAAGCTGCCGAGCTGCCATCCACCTATGGTGGCCTGGTAAGCTGTGGAGCTGCCGGCCACTTATAGCAGCCTGGTAGTCTGTAGAGCTGCCGGCCACCTATGGTGGCCTGGTAAGCTGCCGAGCTGCCATCCACCTATGGTGGCCTGGTAAGCTGTGGAGCTGCCGGCCACCTATAGCAGCCTGGTAATCTGTAGAGCTGCCGTCCACCTATGCTGGCCTGGTATGCTGTAGAGCAGGCGACCACCTATGGTGGCCTGGTTAGCTGCCGAGCTGCCATCCACCTGTGGTGGCCTGGTAACCTGTGGAGCTGCCATCCACCTATAGCAGCTTTGTGATCTGTAGAGCTGCCGTCCACCTATGGTGGCCTGGTATGCTGTAGAGCTGCTTGCCACCTATGGTGGCCTGGTAAGCTGCCGAACTGCCGGCCACCTATGTGGTTTGGTAAGCTGCCGAGCTGCCATTCACCTATGGTGGCCTGGTAAGCTGTGGAGCTGCCGGCCACTTATGTGGCCTGTTAAGCTGCCGAGCTGCCATCCACATGTGGTGGCCTGGTAAGGTGTGGAGCTGCCGGCCACCTATAGCAGCCTGGTAATCTGCAGAGCTGCCGTTCACCTATGTTGGCCTGGTATGCTGAAGTAGAGGCGGCCACCTATGGTGGCCTGGTTAGCTGCCGAGCTGCCATCCACCTATGGTGGCCTGGTAACCTGTGGAGCTGCCTGCCACCTATGGTGGCCTGGTAAGCTCCCGAGCTGCCATCCACCTATGGTGGCCTGGTAAGGTGCGGAGCTGCCCGCCACCTATAGCAGCCTGGTAATCTGTAGAGCTGTCGACCACCTATGGTGGCCTGGTAAGCTGCCGAGCTGCCTGCCGTTTAAGGTGACCTGATAAGCTGTCGAGTTGCCATCCACCTAAGGTGGCCTAGTAAGCTGCCGAACTGCCATCCACCTACGGTGGCCTGATAAGCTGAAGAGCTGCCGGCCACCTATGGTGGCCTGGTAATCTATAGAGCTGCCGGCCACCTACGTGGCCTGATAAGCTGTAGGGCTGCCTGCCACCTAAGGTGGCCTGGTAAGCTGCCGAGCTGCCATCCACCTATGGTAGCCTGGTAACCTATAGAGCAGCCGGCCACCTATGTGGCCTGATAAGCTGAAGAGCTGCCTGCCACCTAAGGTGGCCTGGAAAGCTGCCGAGCTGCCATCCACCTATGTTGGCCTGGTAAGCTGCCGACCTGCCGGCCACCTATGTGGCCTGGTAAGCTGCCGAACTGCCTTCCACCCATGGTGGCCTGGTAAGCTGCCGAGCTGCCATTCACCTATGGTGGCCTGGTAAGCTGTGGAGCTGCCAACCACCTATGGTGGCCTGGTAACCTGTAGAGCTGCCTGCCACCTATGGTGGCCTGGTAAGCTGTGGAGCTGCCGGCCACTTATAGCAGCCTGGTAATCTGTAGAGCTGTCGGCCACCTATGGTGGCCTGGTAAGCCGCCGAGCTGCCGGCCACCTATGTGGCCTGATATGCTTTAGAGCTGCTTGCCATTTAAGGTGACGTGGTAAGCTGCCGAGCTGCCAACCACCTATGGTGGCCTGGTAAGCTGCCGAACTGCCATCCACCTATGGTGGCCTGGTAACCCGTAGAGCTGCCTGCCACCTATGGTGGCCTCGTAAGCTGCCGAGCTGCCTTCCACCTATGGTGGCCTGGTAAGCTGTGGAGCTGCCGGCCACTTATAGCAGCCTGGTAATCTGTAGAGCTGCCAACCACCTATGGTGGCCTGGTAACCTGCAGAGCTGCCTGCCACCTATGGTGGCCTGGTAAGCTGTGGAGCTGCCGGCCACTTATAGCAGCCTGGTAATCTGTAGAGCTGCCGGCCACCTATGGTGGCCTGGTAAGCTGCCGAGCTGCCGGCCACCTATGTGGCCTGATGTGCTGTAGAGTTGCCTGCCATTTAAGGTGACCTGGTAGGCTGCCAAGCTGCCAACCACCTATGTTGGCCTGGTAAGCTGCCGAGCTGCCATCCACCTATGGTGGCCTGGTAAGCTGCCGAGCTGCCGGCCACCTATAGCAGCCTGGTAATCTATGGAGCTGCCGGCCACTTATGTGGCCTGATAAGCTGTGGACCTGCCGGCCACCTATAGCAGCTTGGTAATCTGTACAGCTGCCGGCCACATATGGTGGCCTGGTAAGCTGCCGAGCTGCCACCCACCTATGGTGGCCTGGTAAGCTGTGGAGCTGCCGGCCACTTATAGCAGTCTGGTAGTCTGTAGAGCTGCCGACCACCTATGGTGGCCTGGTAAGCTGCCGAGCTGCCATCCACCTATGGTGGCCTGGTAAGCTGCCGAGCTGCCGGCCACCTATAGCAGCCTGGTAATCTATGGAGCTGCCGTCCACCTATGCTGGCCTGGTATGCTGAAGAGCAGACGGCCACCTATGGTGGCCTGGTTAGCTGCCGAGCTGCCATCCACCTGTGGTGGCCTGGTAAGCTGCCGAGCTGCCATCCACCTATGGTGTCCTGGTAAGCTGTGGAGCTGCCGGCCACTTACAGCAGCCTGGTAATCTGTAGAGCTGCCGGCCACCTATTGTGGCCTGGTAAGGTGTGGAGCTGCCGGCCACCTATAGCAGCCTGGTAATCTGTAGAGCTGCCGTCCACCTATGCTGGCCTGGTATGCTGTAGAGCAGGCGACCACCTATGGTGGCCTGGTTAGCTGCCGAGCTGCCATCCACCTGTGGTGGCCTAGTAGGCTGCCGAGCTGCCATCCACCTATGTTGGCCTGGTAAGCTGCCGACCTGCCGTCCACCTATGTGGCCTGGTAAGCTGCCGAGCTGCCAACCACCTATGGTGGCCTAGTAAGCTGTTGAGCTGCCGGCCATCTATAGCAGCCTGATAATCTGTAGAGCTGCCGTCCACCTATGGTGGCCTGGTATGCTGTAGAGCTGGCGGCCACCTATGGTGGCCTGGTAAGCTGCCGAGCTGCCATCCACCTATGGTGGCCTGGTAAGCTGCCGAGCTGCAATCCACCTATGGTGGCCTGGTAAGCTGTGGAGCTGCCGGCCACTTATAGCAGCCTGGTAATCTGTAGAGCTGCCGGCCACCTATGGTGGCCTGGTAAGCTGCCGAGCTGCCTGCCATTTAAGGTGACCTGGTAAGCTGCCGAGCTGCCATCCACCTATGGTCGCCTAGTAAGCTGCCGAACTGCCATCCACCTACGGTGGCCTGATAAGCTGAAGAGCTGCCGGCCACCTATGGTGGCCTGGTAATCTATAGAGCTGCCGGCCACCTACGTGGCCTGATAAGCTGTAGGGCTGCCTGCCACCTAAGGTGGCCTGGTAAGCTGCCGACCTGCCATCCACCTATGGTAGCCTGGTAACCTATAGAGCAGCCGGCCACCTATGTGGCCTGATAAGCGGAAGAGCTGCCTGCCACCTAAGGTGGCCTGGAAAGCTGCCGAGCTGCCATCCACCTATGTTGGCCTGGTAAGCTGCCGACCTGCCGGCCACCTATGTGGCCTGGTAAGCTGCCGAACTGCCTTCCACCCATGGTGGCCTGGTAAGCTGCCGAGCTGCCATTCACCTATGGTGGCCTGGTAAGCTGTGGAGCTGCCAACCACCTATGGTGGCCTGGTAACCTGTAGAGCTGCCTGCCACCTATGGTGGCCTGGTAAGCTGTGGAGCTGCCGGCCACTTATAGCAGCCTGGTAATCTGTAGAGCTGCCAACCACCTATGGTGGCCTGGTAAGCTGCCGAGCTGCCATCCACCTATGGTGGCCTGGTAAGCTGTGGAGCTGCCGGCCACTTATAGCAGCCTGGTAGTCTGTAGAGCTGCCGGCCACCTATGGTGGCCTGGTAAGCTGCCGAGCTGCCATCCACCTATGGTGGCCTGGTAAGCTGCCGAGCTGCCGGCCACCTATAGCAGCCTGGTAATCTATGGAGCTGCCGGCCACTTATGTGGCCTGATAAGCTGTGGAGCTGCCGGCCACCTATAGCAGCCTGGTAATCTGTACAGCTGCCGGCCACATATGGTGGCCTGGTAAGCTGCCGAGCTGCCATCCACCTATGGTGGCCTGGTAAGCTGTGGAGCTGCCGGCCACCTATAGCAGCCTGGTAATCTGTAGAGCTGCCGTCCACCTATGCTGGCCTGGTATGCTGTAGAGCAGGCGACCACCTATGGTGGCCTGGTTAGCTGCCGAGCTGCCATCCACCTGTGGTGGCCTGGTAACCTGTGGAGCTGCCATCCACCTATAGCAGCTTTGTGATCTGTAGAGCTGCCGTCCACCTATGGTGGCCTGGTATGCTGTAGAGCTGCTTGCCACCTATGGTGGCCTGGTAAGCTGCCGAACTGCCGGCCACCTATGTGGTTTGGTAAGCTGCCGAGCTGCCATTCACCTATGGTGGCCTGGTAAGCTGTGGAGCTGCCGGCCACTTATGTGGCCTGTTAAGCTGCCGAGCTGCCATCCACATGTGGTGGCCTGGTAAGGTGTGGAGTTGCCGGCCACCTATAGCAGCCTGGTAATCTGTAGAGCTGCCGTTCACCTATGTTGGCCTGGTATGCTGAAGTAGAGGCGGCCACCTATGGTGGCCTGGTTAGCTGCCGAGCTGCCATCCACCTATGGTGGCCTGGTAACCTGTGGAGCTGCCTGCCACCTATGGTGGCCTGGTAAGCTCCCGAGCTGCCATCCACCTATGGTGGCCTGCTAAGGTGCGGAGCTGCCCGCCACCTATAGCAGCCTGGTAATCTGTAGAGCTGTCGACCACCTATGGTGGCCTGGTAAGCTGCCGAGCTGCCTGCCGTTTAAGGTGACCTGATAAGCTGTCGAGTTGCCATCCACCTATGGTGGCCTAGTAAGCTGCCGAACTGCCATCCACCTACGGTGGCCTGATAAGCTGAAGAGCTGCCGGCCACCTATGGTGGCCTGGTAATCTATAGAGCTGCCGGCCACCTACGTGGCCTGATAAGCTGTAGGGCTGCCTGCCACCTAAGGTGGCCTGGTAAGCTGCCGAGCTGCCATCCACCATTGGTAGCCTGGTAACCTATAGAGCAGCCGGCCACCTATGTGGCCTGATAAGCTGAAGAGCTGCCTGCCACCTATGGTGGCCTGGAAAGCTGCCGAGCTGCCATCCACCTATGTTGGCCTGGTAAGCTGCCGACCTGCCGGCCACCTATGTGGCCTGGTAAGCTGCCGAACTGCCTTCCACCCATGGTGGCCTGGTAAGCTGCCGAGCTGCCATTCACCTATGGTGGCCTGGTAAGCTGTGGAGCTGCCAACCACCTATGGTGGCCTGGTAACCTGTAGAGCTGCCTGCCACCTATGGTGGCCTGGTAAGCTGTGGAGCTGCCGGCCACTTATAGCAGCCTGGTAATCTGTAGAGCTGTCGGCCACCTATGGTGGCCTGGTCAGCCGCCGAGCTGCCGGCCACCTATGTGGCCTGATATGCTTTAGAGCTGCTTGCCATTTAAGGTGACGTGGTAAGCTGCCGAGCTGCCAACCACCTATGGTGGCCTGGTAAGCTGCCGAACTGCCATCCACCTATGGTGGCCTGGTAACCTATAGAGCAGCCGGCCACCTATGTGGCCTGATAAGCTGAAGAGCTGCCTGCCACCTAAGGTGGCCTGGAAAGCTGCCGAGCTGCCATCCACCTATGTTGGCCTGGTAAGCTGCCGACCTGCCGGCCACCTATGTGGCCTGGTAAGCTGCCGAACTGCCTTCCACCTATGGTGGCCTGGTAAGCTGTGGAGCTGCTGGCCACTTATAGCAGCCTGGTAATCTGTAGAGCTGCCAACCACCTATGGTGGCCTGGTAACCTGCAGAGCTGCCTGCCACCTATGGTGGCCTGGTAAGCTGTGGAGCTGCCGGCCACTTATAGCAGCCTGGTAATCTGTAGAGCTGCCGGTCACCTATGGTGGCCTGGTAAGCTACCGAGCTGCCTTCCACCTATGGTGGCCTGGTAAGCTGTGGAGCTGCCGGCCACCTATGGTGGCCTGGTAAGCTGCCGACCTGCCATCCACCTATGGTAGCCTGGTAACCTATAGAGCAGCCGGCCACCTATGTGGCCTGATAAGCTGAAGAGCTGCCTGCCACCTAAGGTGGCCTGGAAAGCTGCCGAGCTGCAATCCACCTATGTTGGCCTGGTAAGCTGCCGACCTGCCGGCCACCTATGTGGCCTGGTAAGCTGCCGAACTGCCTTCCACCTATGGTGGCCTGGTAAGCTGTGGAGCTGCCGGCCACTTATAGCAGCCTGGTAATCTGTAGAGCTGCCAACCACCTATGGTGGCCTGGTAACCTGCAGAGCTGCCTGCCACCTATGGTGGCCTGGTAAGCTGTGGAGCTGCCGGCCACTTATAGCAGCCTGGTAACCTATAGAGCAGCCGGCCACCTATGTGGCCTGATAAGCTGAAGAGCTGCCTGCCACCTAAGGTGGCCTGGAAAGCTGCCGAGCTGCCATCCACCTATGTTGGCCTGGTAAGCTGCCGACCTGCCGGCCACCTATGTGGCCTGGTAAGCTGCCGAACTGCCTTCCACCCATGGTGGCCTGGTAAGCTGCCGAGCTGCCATTCACCTTTGGTGGCCTGGTAAGCTGTGGAGCTGCCAACCACCTATGGTGGCCTGGTAACCTGTAGAGCTGCCTGCCGCCTATGGTGGCCTGGTAAGCTGTGGAGCTGCCGGCCACTTATAGCAGCCTGGTAATCTGTAGAGCTGCCAACCACCTATGGTGGCCTGGTAAGCTGCCGAGCTGCCATCCACCTATGGTGGCCTGGTAAGCTGTGGAGCTGCCGGCCACTTATAGCAGCCTGGTAGTCTGTAGAGCTGCCGGCCACCTATGGTGGCCTGGTAAGCTGCCGAGCTGCCATCCACCTATGGTGGCCTGGTAAGCTGCCGAGCTGCCGGCCACCTATAGCAGCCTGGTAATCTATGGAGCTGCCGGCCACTTATGTGGCCTGATAAGCTGTGGAGCTGCCGGCCACCTATAGCAGCCTGGTAATCTGTACAGCTGCCGGCCACATATGGTGGCCTGGTAAGCTGCCGAGCTGCCATCCACCTCTGGTGGCCTGGTAAGCTGTGGAGCTGCCGGCCACCTATAGCAGCCTGGTAATCTGTAGAGCTGCCGTCCACCTATGCTGGCCTGGTATGCTGTAGAGCAGGCGACCACCTATGGTGGCCTGGTTAGCTGCCGAGCTGCCATCCACCTGTGGTGGCCTGGTAACCTGTGGAGCTGCCATCCACCTATAGCAGCTTTGTGATCTGTAGAGCTGCCGTCCACCTATGGTGGCCTGGTAAGCTGCCGAGCTGCCGGCCACCTATGTGGCCTGATGTGCTGTAGAGTTGCCTGCCATTTAAGGTGACCTGGTAGGCTGCCAAGCTGCCAACCACCTATGTTGGCCTGGTAAGCTGCCGAGCTGCCATCCACCTATGGTGGCCTGGTAAGCTGCCGAGCTGCCGGCCACCTATAGCAGCCTGGTAATCTATGGAGCTGCCGGCCACTTATGTGGCCTGATAAGCTGTGGACCTGCCGGCCACCTATAGCAGCCTGGTAATCTGTACAGCTGCCGGCCACATATGGTGGCCTGGTAAGCTGCCGAGCTGCCATCCACCTATGGTGGCCTGGTAAGCTGTGGAGCTGCCGGCCACTTATAGCAGTCTGGTAGTCTGTAGAGCTGCCGACCACCTATGATGGCCTGGTAAGCTGCCGAGCTGCCATCCACCTATGGTGGCCTGGTAAGCTGCCGAGCTGTCGGCCACCTATAGCAGCCTGGTAATCTATGGAGCTGCCGTCCACCTATGCTGGCCTGGTATGCTGAAGAGCAGACGGCCACCTATGGTGGCCTGGTTAGCTGCCGAGCTGCCATCCACCTGTGGTGGCCTGGTAAGCTGCCGAGCTGCTATCCACCTATGGTGGCCTGGTAAGCTGTGGAGCTGCCGGCCACTTACAGCAGCCTGGTAATCTGTAGAGCTGCCGGCCACCTATTGTGGCCTGGTAAGGTGCGGAGCTGCCGGCCACCTATAGCAGCCTGGTAATCTGTAAAGCTGCCGGCTACCTATGGTGACCTGGTAAGCTGCCGAGCTGCCGGCCACCTATGGTGGCCTGGTAAGCTGTGGAGCTGCCGGCCACTTACAGCAGCCTGGTAATCTGTAGAGCTGCCGGCCACCTATGGTGGCCTGGAAAGCTGCCGAGCTGCCGGCCACCTATGTGGCCTGATATGCTTTAGAGCTGCTTGCCATTTAAGGTGACCAGGTAAGCTGCCGAGCTGCCAACCACCTATGGTGGCCTGGTAAGCTGCCGAACTGCCAACCACATATGGTGGCCTGGTAACCCGTAGAGCTGCCTGCCACCTATGGTGGCCTGGTAAGCTGTGCAGCTGCCGGCCACTTATAGCAGCCTGGTAATCTGTAGAGCTGCCGGCCACCTATTGTGGCCTGGTAAGCTGCCGAGCTGCCGGCCACCTATGTGGCCTGATATGCTTTAGAGCTGCTTGCCATTTAAGGTGACCTGGTAGGCTGCCGAGCTGCCAACCACATATGGTGGCCTGGTAAGCTGCCGAGCTGCCATCCACCTATGGTGGCCTGGTAAGCTGTGGAGCTGCCGGCCACTTATAGCAGTCTTGTAGTCTGTAGAGCTGCCGACCACCTATGGTGGCCTGGTAAGCTGCCGAGCTGCCATCCACCTATGGTGGCCTGGTAAGCTGCCGAGCTGCCGGCCACCTATAGCAGCCTGGTAATCTATGGAGCTGCCGGCCACTTATGTGGCCTGATAAGCTGTGGACCTGCCGGCCACCTATAGCAGCCTGGTAATCTGAACAGCTGCCGGCCACATATGGTGGCCTGGTAAGCTGCCGAGCTGCCATCCACCTATGGTGGCCTGGTAAGCTGTGGAGCTGCCGGCCACCTATAGCAGCCTGGTAATCTGTAGAGCTGCCGTCCACCTATGCTGGCCTGGTATGCTGTAGAGCTGCCTGCCACCTATGGTGGCCTGGTAAGCTGCCGAGCTGCCGGCCACCTATGTGGCTTGGTAAGCTGCCGAGCTGCCATCCACCTATGGTGGCCTGGTAAGCTGTGGAGCTGCCGCCCACTTTTAGCAGCCTGGTAATCTGTAAAGCTGCCGGCTACCTATGGTGACCTGGTAAGCTGCCGAGCTGCCGGCCACCTATGTGGCCTGATGTGATGTGTATGTGGCCTGGTAAGCTGCCGAGCTGCCAACCACCTATGGTGGCCTAGTAAGCTGTTGAGCTGCCGGCCACCTATAGCAGCCTGATAGTCTGAAGAGCTGCCGTCCACCTATGGTGGCCTGGTATGCTGTAGAGCTGGCGGCCACCTATGGTGGCCTGGTAAGCTGCCGAGCTGCCTTCCACCTATGGTGGCCTGGTAAGCTGCCGAGCTGCCATCCACCTATGTTGGCCTGGTAAGCTGCCGACCTGCCGGCCACCTATGTGGCCTGGTAAGCTGCCGAGCTGCCAACCACCTATGGTGGCCTAGTAAGCTGTTGAGCTGCCGGCCACCTATAGCAGCCTGATAATCTGAAGAGCTGCCGTCCACCTATGGTGGCCTGGTATGCTGTAGAGCTGGCGGCCACCTATGGTGGCCTGGTAAGCTGCCGAGCTGCCATCCACCTATGGTGGCCTGGTAAGCTGCCGAGCTGCCATCCACCTATGGTGGCCTGGTAAGCTGTGGAGCTGCCGGCCACTTATAGCAGCCTGGTAATCTGTAGAGCTGCCGGCCACCTATGGTGGCCTGGTAAGCTGCCGAGCTGCCTGCCATTTAAGGTGACCTGGTAAGCTGCCGAGCTGCCATCCACCTATGGTCGCCTGGTAAGCTGCCGGGCTGCCATCCACCTATGGTGGCCTGATAAGCTGAAGAGCTGCCAGCCACCTATGGTGGCCTGGTACGCTGCCGAGCTGCCATCCACCTATGGTCGCCTGGTAATCTATAGAGCTGCCGGTCACCTATGTGGCCTGATAAGCTGCCGAGCTGCCATCCACATATGGTGGCCTGGTAACCTGCGGAGCTGCCTGCCACCTATGGTGGCCTGGTAAGCTCCCGAGCTGCCATCCACCTATGGTGGCCTGGTAAGGTGTGGAGCTGCCGGCCACCTATAGCAGCCTGGTAATCTGTAAAGCTGCCGGTCACCTATGGTGGCCTGGTAAGCTACCGAGCTGCCTTCCACCTATGGTGGCCTGGTAAGCTGTGGAGCTGCCGGCCACCTATGGTGGCCTGGTAAGCTGCCGAGCTGCCGGCCACCTATGTGGCCTGATATGCTTTAGAGCTGCTTGCCATTTAAGGTGACCTGGTAAGCTGCCGAGCTACCATCCACCTATGGTGGCCTGGTAAGGTGTGGAGCTGCCGGCCACTTATAGCAGCCTGGTAATCTGTAGAGCTGCCGGCCACTTATGGTGGCCAGGTAAGCTGCCGTTCTGCCTGCCATTTAAGGTGACCTGGTAAGCTGCCGAGCTGCCATCCACCTATGGTGGCCTGGTAAGCTACCGAGCTGCCTTCCACCTATGGTGGCCTGGTAAGCTGTGGAGCTGCCGGCCACCTATGGTGGCCTAATAAGCTGCCGAGCTGCCATCCACCTATGGTGGCCTGGTAAGCTGTGGAGCTGCCGACCACTTATAGCAGCCTGGTAATCTGTAGAGCTGCCGGCCACCTATGGTGGCCTGGTAAGCTGCCGAGCTGCCTGCCATTTAAGGTGACCTGGTAAGCTGCCGAGCTGCCATCCACCTATGGTGGCCTGGTAAGGTGTGGAGCTGCCGGCCACCTATAGCAGCCTGGTAATCTGTAAAGCTGCCGGTCACTTATGGTGGCCTGGTAAGCTACCGAGCTGCCATCCACCTATGGTGGCCTGGTAAGCTGTGGAGCTGCCGGCCACCTATAGCAGCCTGGTAAACTGTAGAGCTGCCGTCCACCTATGGTGGCCTGGTAAGTTGCCGAGCTGCCATCCACCTATGGTGGCCTGGTAAGCTGTGGAGCTGCCGGCCACCTATAGCAGCCTGGTAATCTGTAGAGCTGCCGTCCACCTATGCTGGCCTGGTATGCTGAAGAGCAGGCGGCCACCTATGGTGGCCTGGTTAGCTGCCGAGCTGCCATCCACCTGTGGTGGCCTGGTAACCTGTGGAGCTGCCATCCACCTATAGCAGCTTTGTGATCTGTAGAGCTGCCGCCCACCTATGGTGGCCTGGTAGGCTGTAGAGCTGCCTGCCACCTATGGTGGCCTGGTAAGCTGCCGAGCTGCCGGCCACCTATGTGGCTTGGTAAGCTGCCGAGCTGCCATCCACCTATGGTGGCCTGGTAAGCTGTGGAGCTGCCGGCCACTTTTAGCAGCCTGGTAATCTGTAAAGCTGCGGGCTACCTATGATGACCTGGTAAGCTGCCGAGCTGCCGGCCACCTATGTGGCCTGATGTGCTGTAGAGTTGCCTGCCATTTAAGGTGACCTGGTAGGCTGCCGAGCTGCCAACCACCTATGGTGGCCTGGTAAGCTGCCGAGCTGCCATCCACCTATGTTGGCCTGGTAAGCTGCCGACCTGCCGGCCACCTATGTGGCCTGGTAAGCTGCTGAGCTGCCAACCACCTATGGTGGCCTAGTAAGCTGTGGAGCTGCCGGCCACCTAGAGCAGCGTGATAATCTGTAGAGCTGCCGTCCACCTATGGTGGCCTGGTATGCCGTAGAGCTGGCGGCCACCTATGGTGGCCTGGTAAGCTGCCGAGCTGCCATCCACCTATGGTGGCCTGGTAAACTGCCGAGCTGCCATCCACCTATGGTGGCCTGGTAAGCTGTGGGGCTGCCGGCCACTTATAGCAGCCTGGTAATCTGTAGAGCTGCCGGCCACCTATGGTGGCCTGGTAAGCTGCCGAGCTGCCTGCCATTTAAGGTGACCTGGTAAGCTGCCGAGCTCCCATCCACCTATGGTCGCCTGGTAAGCTGCCGAACTGCCATCCACCTATGGTGGCCTGATAAGCTGAAGAGCTGCCGGCCACCTATGCTGGCCTGGTACGCTGCCGAGCTGCCATCCACCTATGGTGGCCTGGTCAACTATAGAGCTGCCGGCCACCTATGTGGCCTGATAAGCTGCCGAGATGCCATCCACATATGGTGGCCCGGTAACCTGTGGAGCTGCCTGCCACCTATGGTGGCCTGGTAAGTTCCCGAGCTGCCATCCACCTATGGTGGCCTGGTAACCTGTGGAGCTGCCTGCCACCTATGGTGGCCTGGTAAGCTCCCGAGCTGCCATCCACCTATGGTGGCCTGGCAAGGTGTGGAGTTGCCGGCCACCTATAGCAGCCTGGTATCTGTAGAGCTGCCGGTCACCTATGGTGGCCTGGTAAGCTATCGAGCTGCCGACCACCTATGGTGGCCTGGTAAGCTGCCGAGCTGTCGGCCACTTATGTGGCATGATATGCTTTAGAGCTGCTTGCCATTTAAGGTGACCTGGTAAGCTGCCGAGCTGCCAACCACCTATGGTGGCCTGGTGAGCTGCCGAGCTGCAATCCACCTATGGTGGCCTGGTAAGCTGTGGAGCTGCCGGCCACTTATAGCAGCCTAGTAATCTGTATAGCTGCCGACCACCTATGGTGCCCTGGTAAGCTGCCGAGCTGCCGGCCACCTATGTGGCCTGATATGCTTTAGAGCTGCTTGCCATTTAAGGTGACCTGGTAAGCTGCCGAGCTGCAAGCCACCTATGGTGGCCTGGTGAGCTGCCGAGCTGCAATCCACCTATGGTGGCCTGGTAAGCTGTAGAGCTGGCGGCCACTTATAGCAGCCTGGTAATCTGTAGAGATATCGGCCACCTTTGGTGGCCTGGTAAGCTGCCGAGCTGCCTGCCGTTTAAGGTGACCTGATAAGCTGTCGAGCTGCCATCCACCTATGGTGGCCTAGTAAGCTGCCGAACTGCCATCCACCTACGGTGGCCTGATAAGCTGAAGAGCTGCCATCCACCTATGGTGGCCTAGTAAGCTGCCGATCTGCCGGCCACTTATGTGGCCTGGTAAGCTGCCGAGCTGCCAACCACCTATGGTGGCCTGGTAAGATGCCGAGCTGCCTTCCACCCATGGTGGCCTGGTAAGCTGCCGAGCTGCCATCCACCTATGGTGGCCTGGTAAGCTGGGGAGCTGCCGGCCACTTATAGCAGCCTGGTAATCTGTAGCGCTGCCGGCCACCTAAGTGGCCTGATATGCCTTAGAGCTGCTTGCAATTTAAGGTGACCTGGTAAGCTGCCGAGCTGCCATCCACCTATGGTGGCCTGGTAAGCTGTGAAGCTGCGGGCCACTTATGGCAGCCTGGTAATCTGTAGCGCTGCCGGCCACCTATGGTGGCCTGGAAAGCTGCCGAGCTGCCGGCCACCTATGTGGCCTGATATGCTTTAGAGCTGCTTGCCATTTAAGGTGACCTGTTAAGCTGCCGAGCTGCCAACCACCTATGGTGGCCTGGTAAGCTGCCGAACTGCCATCCACCTATGGTGGCCTGGTAACCCGTAGAGCTGCCTGCCACCTATGGTGGCCTGGTAAGCTGCCGAGCTGCCTTCCACCTATGGTGGCCTGGTAAGCTGCCGAGCTGCCGGCCACTTATGTGGCCTGGTAAGCTGCCGAGCTGCCAACCACCTATGGTGGCCTGGTAAGCTGCCGAGATGCCTTCCACCCATGGTGGCCTGGTAAGCTGCCGAGCTGCCATCCACCTATGGTGGCCTGGTAAGCTGCCGAGCTGTCATCCACCTGTGGTGGCCTGGTAAGCTGCCGAGCTGACTTCCACCTATGGTGGCCTGGTAAGCTGCCGACCTGCCGGCCACTTATGTGGCCTGGTAAGCTGCCGAGCTGCCAACCACCTATGGTGGCCTGGTAAGATGCCGAGCTGCCTTCCACCCATGGTGGCCTGGTAAGCTGCCGAGCTGCCTGCCACCTATGGTGGCCTGGTAAGCTGTGGAGCTGCCGGCCACTTATAGCAGCCTGGTAATCTGCAGAGCTGCCGGCCACCTATGGTGGCCTGGTAAGCTGTCGAGCTGCCGGCCACCTATGTGGCCTGATATGCTTTAGAGCTGCTTGCCATTTAAGGTGACCTGGTAAGCTGCCGAGCTGCCAACCACCTATGGTGGCCTGGTGAGCTGCCGAGCTGCAATCCACCTATGGTGACCTGGTAAGCTGTGGAGCTGCCGGCCACTTATAGCAGCCTGGTAATCTGTAAAGCTGTCGGCCACCTATGGTGGCCTGGTAAGCTGCTGAGCTGCCGGCCACCTATGTGGCCTGATATGCTTTAGAGCTGCTTGCCATTTAAGGTGACCTGGTAAGCTGCCGAGCTGCCAACCACATATGGTGGCCTTGTAAGCTGCCGAGATGCCATCCACCTATGGTGGCCTGGTAAGCTGTGGAGCTGCCGGCCACTTATAGCAGTCTGGTAGTCTGTAGAGCTGCCGGCCACCTATGGTGGCCTGGTAAGCTGCCGAGCTGCCATCCACCTATGGTATCCTGGTAAGCTGTCGAGCCGCCGGCCACCTATAGCAGCCTGGTAATCTATGGAGCTGCCGGCCACTTATGTGGCCTGATAAGCTGTGGAGCTGCCGGCCACCTAAAGCAGCCTGGTAATCTGTACAGCTGCCGGCCACATATGGTGGCCTGGTAAGCTGCCGAGCTGCCATCCACCTGTGGTGGCCTGGTAACCTGTGGAGCTGCCATCCACCTATAGCAGCTTTGTGATCTGTAGAGCTGCCGTCCACCTATGGTGGCCTGGTAGGCTGTAGAGCTGCCTGCCACCTATGGTGGCCTGGTAAGCTGCCGAGCTGCCGGCCACCTATGTGGCTTGGTAAGCTGCCGAGCTGCCATCCACCTATGGTGGCCTGGTAAGCTGTGGAGCTGCCGGCCACTTTTAGCAGCCTGGTAATCTGTAAGGCTGCCGGCCACCTATGGTGACCTGGTAAGCTGTGGAGCTGCCGGCCACCTATAGCAGCCTTGTAATCGTAGAGCTGCCGTCCACCTATGCTGGCCTGGTATGCTGCCGAGCTGCCGGCCACCTATGTGGCTTGGTAAGCTGCCGAGCTGCCATCCACCTATGGTGGCCTGGTAAGCTGTGGAGCTGCCGGCCACTTTTAGCAGCCTGGTAATCTGTAAGGCTGCCGGCTACCTATGGTGACCTGGTAAGCTGCCGAGCTGCCGGCCACCTATGTGGCCTGATGTGCTGTAGAGTTGCCTGCCATTTAAGGTGACCTGGTAGGCTGCCGAGCTGCCAACCACCTATGGTGGCCTGGTAAGCTGCCGAGCTGCCATCCACCTATGTTGGCCTGGTAAGCTGCCGACCTGCCGGCCACCTATGTGGCCTGGTAAGCTGCCGAGCTGCCAACCACCTTTGGTGGCCTAGTAAGCTGTGGAGCTGCCATCCACCTATGTTGGCCTGGTAAGCTGCCGAGCTGCAAGCCACCTATGGTGGCCTGGTGAGCTGCCGAGCTGCAATCCACCTATGGTGGCCTGGTAAGCTGTAGAGCTGGCGGCCACTTATAGCAGCCTGGTAATCTGTAGAGATATCGGCCACCTTTGGTGGCCTGGTAAGCTGCCGAGCTGCCTGCCGTTTAAGGTGACCTGATAAGCTGTCGAGCTGCCATCCACCTATGGTGGCCTAGTAAGCTGCCGAACTGCCATCCACCTACGGTGGCCTGATAAGCTGAAGAGCTGCCATCCACCTATGGTGGCCTAGTAAGCTGCCGATCTGCCGGCCACTTATGTGGCCTGGTAAGCTGCCGAGCTGCCAACCACCTATGGTGGCCTGGTAAGATGCCGAGCTGCCTTCCACCCATGGTGGCCTGGTAAGCTGCCGAGCTGCCATCCACCTATGGTGGCCTGGTAAGCTGGGGAGCTGCCGGCCACTTATAGCAGCCTGGTAATCTGTAGCGCTGCCGGCCACCTAAGTGGCCTGATATGCCTTAGAGCTGCTTGCAATTTAAGGTGACCTGGTAAGCTGCCGAGCTGCCATCCACCTATGGTGGCCTGGTAAGCTGTGAAGCTGCGGGCCACTTATGGCAGCCTGGTAATCTGTAGCGCTGCCGGCCACCTATGGTGGCCTGGAAAGCTGCCGAGCTGCCGGCCACCTATGTGGCCTGATATGCTTTAGAGCTGCTTGCCATTTAAGGTGACCTGTTAAGCTGCCGAGCTGCCAACCACCTATGGTGGCCTGGTAAGCTGCCGAACTGCCATCCACCTATGGTGGCCTGGTAACCCGTAGAGCTGCCTGCCACCTATGGTGGCCTGGTAAGCTGCCGAGCTGCCTTCCACCTATGGTGGCCTGGTAAGCTGCCGAGCTGCCGGCCACTTATGTGGCCTGGTAAGCTGCCGAGCTGCCAACCACCTATGGTGGCCTGGTAAGCTGCCGAGATGCCTTCCACCCATGGTGGCCTGGTAAGCTGCCGAGCTGCCATCCACCTATGTTGGCCTGGTAAGCTGCCGACCTGCCGGCCACCTATGTGGCCTGGTAAGCTGCTGAGCTGCCAACCACCTATGGTGGCCTAGTAAGCTGTGGAGCTGCCGGCCACCTAGAGCAGCGTGATAATCTGTAGAGCTGCCGTCCACCTATGGTGGCCTGGTATGCCGTAGAGCTGGCGGCCACCTATGGTGGCCTGGTAAGCTGCCGAGCTGCCATCCACCTATGGTGGCCTGGTAAACTGCCGAGCTGCCATCCACCTATGGTGGCCTGGTAAGCTGTGGGGCTGCCGGCCACTTATAGCAGCCTGGTAATCTGTAGAGCTGCCGGCCACCTATGGTGGCCTGGTAAGCTGCCGAGCTGCCTGCCATTTAAGGTGACCTGGTAAGCTGCCGAGCTCCCATCCACCTATGGTCGCCTGGTAAGCTGCCGAACTGCCATCCACCTATGGTGGCCTGATAAGCTGAAGAGCTGCCGGCCACCTATGCTGGCCTGGTACGCTGCCGAGCTGCCATCCACCTATGGTGGCCTGGTCAACTATAGAGCTGCCGGCCACCTATGTGGCCTGATAAGCTGCCGAGATGCCATCCACATATGGTGGCCCGGTAACCTGTGGAGCTGCCTGCCACCTATGGTGGCCTGGTAAGTTCCCGAGCTGCCATCCACCTATGGTGGCCTGGTAACCTGTGGAGCTGCCTGCCACCTATGGTGGCCTGGTAAGCTCCCGAGCTGCCATCCACCTATGGTGGCCTGGCAAGGTGTGGAGTTGCCGGCCACCTATAGCAGCCTGGTATCTGTAGAGCTGCCGGTCACCTATGGTGGCCTGGTAAGCTATCGAGCTGCCGACCACCTATGGTGGCCTGGTAAGCTGCCGAGCTGTCGGCCACTTATGTGGCATGATATGCTTTAGAGCTGCTTGCCATTTAAGGTGACCTGGTAAGCTGCCGAGCTGCCAACCACCTATGGTGGCCTGGTGAGCTGCCGAGCTGCAATCCACCTATGGTGGCCTGGTAAGCTGTGGAGCTGCCGGCCACTTATAGCAGCCTAGTAATCTGTATAGCTGCCGACCACCTATGGTGCCCTGGTAAGCTGCCGAGCTGCCGGCCACCTATGTGGCCTGATATGCTTTAGAGCTGCTTGCCATTTAAGGTGACCTGGTAAGCTGCCGAGCTGCAAGCCACCTATGGTGGCCTGGTGAGCTGCCGAGCTGCAATCCACCTATGGTGGCCTGGTAAGCTGTAGAGCTGGCGGCCACTTATAGCAGCCTGGTAATCTGTAGAGATATCGGCCACCTTTGGTGGCCTGGTAAGCTGCCGAGCTGCCTGCCGTTTAAGGTGACCTGATAAGCTGTCGAGCTGCCATCCACCTATGGTGGCCTAGTAAGCTGCCGAACTGCCATCCACCTACGGTGGCCTGATAAGCTGAAGAGCTGCCATCCACCTATGGTGGCCTAGTAAGCTGCCGATCTGCCGGCCACTTATGTGGCCTGGTAAGCTGCCGAGCTGCCAACCACCTATGGTGGCCTGGTAAGATGCCGAGCTGCCTTCCACCCATGGTGGCCTGGTAAGCTGCCGAGCTGCCATCCACCTATGGTGGCCTGGTAAGCTGGGGAGCTGCCGGCCACTTATAGCAGCCTGGTAATCTGTAGCGCTGCCGGCCACCTAAGTGGCCTGATATGCCTTAGAGCTGCTTGCAATTTAAGGTGACCTGGTAAGCTGCCGAGCTGCCATCCACCTATGGTGGCCTGGTAAGCTGTGAAGCTGCGGGCCACTTATGGCAGCCTGGTAATCTGTAGCGCTGCCGGCCACCTATGGTGGCCTGGAAAGCTGCCGAGCTGCCGGCCACCTATGTGGCCTGATATGCTTTAGAGCTGCTTGCCATTTAAGGTGACCTGTTAAGCTGCCGAGCTGCCAACCACCTATGGTGGCCTGGTAAGCTGCCGAACTGCCATCCACCTATGGTGGCCTGGTAACCCGTAGAGCTGCCTGCCACCTATGGTGGCCTGGTAAGCTGCCGAGCTGCCTTCCACCTATGGTGGCCTGGTAAGCTGCCGAGCTGCCGGCCACTTATGTGGCCTGGTAAGCTGCCGAGCTGCCAACCACCTATGGTGGCCTGGTAAGCTGCCGAGATGCCTTCCACCCATGGTGGCCTGGTAAGCTGCCGAGCTGCCATCCACCTATGGTGGCCTGGTAAGCTGCCGAGCTGTCATCCACCTGTGGTGGCCTGGTAAGCTGCCGAGCTGACTTCCACCTATGGTGGCCTGGTAAGCTGCCGACCTGCCGGCCACTTATGTGGCCTGGTAAGCTGCCGAGCTGCCAACCACCTATGGTGGCCTGGTAAGATGCCGAGCTGCCTTCCACCCATGGTGGCCTGGTAAGCTGCCGAGCTGCCTGCCACCTATGGTGGCCTGGTAAGCTGTGGAGCTGCCGGCCACTTATAGCAGCCTGGTAATCTGCAGAGCTGCCGGCCACCTATGGTGGCCTGGTAAGCTGTCGAGCTGCCGGCCACCTATGTGGCCTGATATGCTTTAGAGCTGCTTGCCATTTAAGGTGACCTGGTAAGCTGCCGAGCTGCCAACCACCTATGGTGGCCTGGTGAGCTGCCGAGCTGCAATCCACCTATGGTGACCTGGTAAGCTGTGGAGCTGCCGGCCACTTATAGCAGCCTGGTAATCTGTAAAGCTGTCGGCCACCTATGGTGGCCTGGTAAGCTGCTGAGCTGCCGGCCACCTATGTGGCCTGATATGCTTTAGAGCTGCTTGCCATTTAAGGTGACCTGGTAAGCTGCCGAGCTGCCAACCACATATGGTGGCCTTGTAAGCTGCCGAGATGCCATCCACCTATGGTGGCCTGGTAAGCTGTGGAGCTGCCGGCCACTTATAGCAGTCTGGTAGTCTGTAGAGCTGCCGGCCACCTATGGTGGCCTGGTAAGCTGCCGAGCTGCCATCCACCTATGGTAGCCTGGTAAGCTGTCGAGCCGCCGGCCACCTATAGCAGCCTGGTAATCTATGGAGCTGCCGGCCACTTATGTGGCCTGATAAGCTGTGGAGCTGCCGGCCACCTAAAGCAGCCTGGTAATCTGTACAGCTGCCGGCCACATATGGTGGCCTGGTAAGCTGCCGAGCTGCCATCCACCTGTGGTGGCCTGGTAACCTGTGGAGCTGCCATCCACCTATAGCAGCTTTGTGATCTGTAGAGCTGCCGTCCACCTATGGTGGCCTGGTAGGCTGTAGAGCTGCCTGCCACCTATGGTGGCCTGGTAAGCTGCCGAGCTGCCGGCCACCTATGTGGCTTGGTAAGCTGCCGAGCTGCCATCCACCTATGGTGGCCTGGTAAGCTGTGGAGCTGCCGGCCACTTTTAGCAGCCTGGTAATCTGTAAGGCTGCCGGCCACCTATGGTGACCTGGTAAGCTGTGGAGCTGCCGGCCACCTATAGCAGCCTTGTAATCGTAGAGCTGCCGTCCACCTATGCTGGCCTGGTATGCTGAAGAGCAGGCGGCCACCTATGGTGGCCTGGTTAGCTGCCGAGCTGCCATCCACCTGTGGTGGCCTGGTAACCTGTGGAGCTGCCATCCACCTATAGCAGCTTTGTGATCTGTAGAGCTGCCGTCCACCTATGGTGGCCTGGTAGGCTGTAGAGCTGCCTGCCACCTATGGTGGCCTGGTAAGCTGCCGAGCTGCCGGCCACCTATGTGGCTTGGTAAGCTGCCGAGCTGCCATCCACCTATGGTGGCCTGGTAAGCTGTGGAGCTGCCGGCCACTTTTAGCAGCCTGGTAATCTGTAAGGCTGCCGGCTACCTATGGTGACCTGGTAAGCTGCCGAGCTGCCGGCCACCTATGTGGCCTGATGTGCTGTAGAGTTGCCTGCCATTTAAGGTGACCTGGTAGGCTGCCGAGCTGCCAACCACCTATGGTGGCCTGGTAAGCTGCCGAGCTGCCATCCACCTATGTTGGCCTGGTAAGCTGCCGACCTGCCGGCCACCTATGTGGCCTGGTAAGCTGCCGAGCTGCCAACCACCTTTGGTGGCCTAGTAAGCTGTGGAGCTGCCGGCCACCTATAGCAGCGTGATAATCTGTAGAGCTGCCGTTCACCTATGGTGGCCTGGTATGCTGTAGAGCTGGCGGCCACCTATGGTGGCCTGGTAAGCTGCCGAGCTGCCATCCACCTATGGTGGCCTGGTAAGCTGCCGAGCTGCCATCCACCTATGGTGGCCTGGTAAGCTGTGGAGCTGCCGGCCACTTATAGCAGCCTGGTAATCTGTAGAGCTGCCGGCCACCTATGGTGGCCTGGTAAGCTGCCGAACTGCCATCCACCTATGGTGGCCTGATAAGCTGAAGAGCTGCCTGCCACCTATGGTGGCCTGGTAAGTTCCCGAGCTGCCATCCACCTATGGTGGCCTGGTAACCTGTGGAGCTGCCTGCCACCTATGGTGGCCTGGTAAGCTCCCGAGCTGCCATCCACCTAAGGTGGCCTGGTAAGGTGTGGAGCTGCCGGCCACCTATAGCAGCCTGGTAATCTGTAGAGCTGCCGGTCACCTATGGTGGCCTGGTAAGCTATCGAGCTGCCTTCCACCTATGGTGGCCTGGTAAGCTGCCGAGCTGCCATCCACCTATGGTGGCCTGGTAAGCTGTGGAGCTGCCGGCCACTTATAGCAGCCTGGTAATCTGTATAGCTGCCGACCACCTATGGTGGCCTGGTAAGTTGCCGAGCTGCCGGCCACCTATGTGGCCTGATATGCTTTAGAGCTGCTTGCCATTTAAGGTGACCTGGTAAGCTGCCGGGCTGCCAACCACCTATGGTGGCCTGGTGAGCTGCCGAGTTGCAATCCACCTATGGTGGCCTGGTAAGCTGTGGAGCTGCCGGCCACTTATAGCAGCCTGGTAATCTGTAGAGCTGTCGGCCACCTATGGTGGCCTGGTAAGCTGCCGAGCTGCCTGCCGTTTAAGGTGACCTGGTAAGCTGTCGAGCTGCCATCCATCTATGGTGGCCTAGTAAGCTGCCGAACTGCCATCCACCTACGGTGGCCTGATAAGCTGAAGAGCTGCCGGCCACCTATGGTGGCCTGGTAAGCTGCCGAGCTGCCGGCCACCTATGTGGCCTGATATGCCTTTGAGCTGCTTGCAATTTAAGGTGACCTGGTAAGCTGCCGAGCTGCCAACCACCTATGGTGGCCTGGTAAGCTGCCGAACTGCCATCCACCTATGGTGGCCTGGTAACCCGTAGAGCTGCCTGCCACCTATGGTGGCCTGGTAAGCTGCCGAGCTGCCTTCCACCTATGGTGGCCTGGTAAGCTGCCGAGCTGCCAACCACCTATGGTGGCCTGGTAAGCTGCCGAGCTGCCTTCCACCCATGGTGGCCTGGTAAGCTGCCGAGCTGCCATCCACCTATGGTGGCCTGGTAAGCTGCCGAGCTGTCATCCACCTATGGTGGCCTGGTAAGCTGCCGAGCTGACTTCCACCTATGGTGGCCTGGTAAGCTGCCGATCTGCCGGCCACTTATGTGGCCTGGTAAGCTGCCGAGTTGCCAACCACCTATGGTGGCCTGGTAAGATGCCGAGCTGCCTTCCACCCATGGTGGCCTGGTAAGCTGCCGAGCTGCCATCCACCTATGGTGGCCTGTTAAGCTGTGGAGCTGCCTTCCACCTATGGTGGCCTGGTAAGATGCCGAGCTGCCATCCACCTATGGTGGCCTGGCAAGCTGCCGTGCTGCCTTCCACCCATGGTGGCCTGGTAAGCTGCCGAGCTGCCATCCACCTTTGGTGGCCTGGTAACCTGTAGAGCTGCCTGCCACCTATGGTGGCCTGGTAAGCTATGGAGCTGCCGGCCACTTATAGCAGCCTGGTAATCTGCAGAGCTGCCGGCCACCTATGGTGGCCTGGTAAGCTGTCGAGCTGCCGGCCACCTATGTGGCCTGATATGCTTTAGAGCTGCTTGCCATTTAAGGTGACCTGGTAAGCTGCCGAGTCGCCAACCACCTATGGTGGCCTGGTGAGCTGCCGAGCTGCAATCCACCTATGGTGACCTGGTAAGCTGTGGAGCTGCCGGCCACTTATAGCAGCCTGGTAATCTGTAAAGCTGTCGGCCACCTATGGTGGCCTGGTAAGCGGCTGAGCTGCCGGCCACCTATGTGGCCTGATATGCTTTAGAGCTGCTTGCCATTTAAGGTGACCTGGTAAGCTGCCGAGCTGCCAACCACATATGGTGGCCAGGTAAGCTGCCGAGCTGCCATCCACCTATGGTGGCCTGGTAAGCTGTGGAGCTGCCGGCCACTTATAGCAGTCTGGTAGTCTGTAGAGCTGCCCTCCACCTATGGTGGCCTGGTAAGCTGCCGAGCTGCCATCCACCTATGGTGGCCTGGTAAGCTGCCGAGCTGCCGGCCACCTATGTGGCTTGGTAAGCTGTGGAGCTGCCGGCCACTTATGTGGCCTGATAAGCTGTGGAGCTGCCGGCCACCTATAGCAGCCTGGTAATCTGTACAGCTGCCGGCCACATATGGTGGCCTGATAAGCTGTGGAGCTGCCGGCCACCTATAGCAGCCTGGTAATCTGTACAGCTGCCGGCCACATATGGTGGCCTGGTAAGCTGCCGAGCTGCCATCCACCTATGGTGGCCTGGTAAGCTGTGGAGCTGCCGGCCACCTATAGCAGCCTGGTAATCTGTAGAGCTGCCGTCCACCTATGCTGGCCTGGTAATCTGTAAAGCTGCCGGCTACCTATGGTGACCTGGTAAGCTGTGGAGCTGCCGGCCACTTATGTGGCCTGATAAGCTGTGGAGCTGCCGGCCACCTATAGCAGCCTGGTAATCTGTACAGCTGCCGGCCACATATGGTGGCCTGGTAAGCTGCCGAGCTGCCATCCACCTATGGTGGCCTGGTAAGCTGTGGAGCTGCCGGCCACCTATAGCAGCCTGGTAATCTGTAGAGCTGCCGTCCACCTATGCTGGCCTGGTAATCTGTAAAGCTGCCGGCTACCTATGGTGACCTGGTAAGCTGCCGAGCTGCCGGCCACCTATGTGGCCTGATGTGCTGTAGAGTTGCATGCCATTTAAGGTGACCTGGTAGGCTGCCAAGCTGCCAACCACCTATGGTGGCCTGGTAAGCTGCCGAGCTGTCATCCACCTGTGGTGGCCTGGTAAGCTGCCAAGCTGACTTCCACCTATGGTGGCCTGGTAAGCTGCCGAGCTGCCATCCACCTATGGTGGCCTGGTAAGCTGTGGAGCTGCCGGCCACTTATGTGGCCTGATAAGCTGTGGAGCTGCCGGCCACCTATAGCAGCCTAGTAATCTGTACAGCTGCCGGCCACATATGGTGGCCTGGTAAGCTGCCGAGCTGCCATCCACCTATGGTGGCCTGGTAAGCTGTGGAGCTGCCGGCCACCTATAGCAGCCTGGTAATCTGTAGAGCTGCCGTCCACCTATGCTGGCCTGGTAATCTGTAAAGCTGCCGGCTACCTATGGTGACCTGGTAAGCTGCCGAGCTGCCGGCCACCTATGTGGCCTGATGTGCTGTAGAGTTGCCTGCCATTTAAGGTGACCTGGTAGGCTGCCAAGCTGCCAACCACCTATGGTGGCCTGGTAAGCTGCCGAGCTGTCATCCACCTGTGGTGGCCTGGTAAGCTGCCGAGCTGACTTCCACCTATGGTGGCCTGGTAAGCTGCCGAGCTGCCATCCACCTATGGTGGCCTGGTAAGCTGTGGAGCTGCCGGCCACTTATAGCAGTCTGGTAGTCTGTAGAGCTGCCCTCCACCTATGGTGGCTTCGTAAGCTGCCGAGCTGCCATCCACCTATGGTGGCCTGGTAAGCTGCCGAGCTGCCGGCCACCTATAGCAGCCTGGTAATCTATGGAGCTGCCGGCCACTTATGTGGCCTGATAAGCTGTGGAGCTGCCGGCCACCTATAGCAGCCTGGTAAACTGTAGAGCTGCCGTACACCTATGGTGGCCTGGTAAGCTGCCGAGCTGCCATCCTCCTATGGTGGCCTGGTAAGCTGTGGAGCTGCCGGCCACCTATAGCAGCCTGGTAATCTGTAGAGCTGCCGTCCACCTATGCTGGCCTGGTATGCTGAAGAGCAGCCGGCCACCTATGGTGGTCTGGTTAGCTGCCGAGCTGCCATCCACCTGTGGTGGCCTGGTAACCTGTGGAGCTGCCATCCACCTATAGCAGCTTTGTGATCTGTAGAGCTGCCGTCCACCTATGGTGGCCTGGTAGGCTGTAGAGCTGCCTGCCACCTATGGTGGCCTGGTAAGCTGCCGAGCTGCCGGCCACCTATGTGGCTTGGTAAGCTGCCGAGCTGCCATCCACCTATGGTGGCCTGGTAAGCTGTGGAGCTGCCGGCCACTTTTAGCAGCCTGGTAATCTGTAAAGCTGCCGGCTACCTATGGTGACCTGGAAAGCTGCCGAGCTGCCGGCCACCTATGTGGCCTGATGTGCTGTAGAGTTGCCTGCCATTTAAGGTGGCCTGGTAGGCTGCCGAGCTGCCAACCACCTATGGTGGCCTGGTAAGCTGCCGAGCTGCCATCCACCTATGTTGGCCTGGTAAGCTGCCGACCTGCCGGCCACCTATGTGGCCTGGTAAGCTGCCGAGCTGCCAACCACCTATGGTGGCCTAGTAAGCTGTGGAGCTGCCGGCCACCTACAGCAGCGTGATAATCTGTAGAGCTGCCGTCCACCTATGGTGGCCTGGTATGCTGTAGAGCTGGCGGCCACCTATGGTGGCCTGGTAAGCTGCCGAGCTGCCATCCACCTATGGTGGCCTGGTAAGCTGCCGAGCTGCCATCCACCTATGGTGGCCTGGTAAGCTGTGGGGCTGCCGGCCACTTATAGCAGCCTGGTAATCTGTAGAGCTGCCGGCCACCTATGGTGGCCTGGTAAGCTGCCGAGCTGCCTGCCATTTAAGGTGACCTGGTAAGCTGCCGAGCTCCCATCCACCTATGGTCGCCTGGTAAGCTGCCGAACTGCCATCCACCTATGGTGGCCTGATAAGCTGAAGAGCTGCCGGCCACCTATGCTGGCCTGGTACTCTGCCGAGCTGCCATCCACCTATGGTGGCCTGGTAATCTATAGAGCTGCCGGCCACTTATGTGGCCTGATAAGCTGCCGAGATGCCATCCACATATGGTGGCCGGTAACCTGTGGAGCTGCCTGCCACCTATGGTGGCCTGGTAAGTTCCCGAGCTGCCATCCACCTATGGTGGCCTGGTAACCTGTGGAGCTGCCTGCCACCTATGGTGGCCTGGTAAGCTCCCGAGCTGCCATCCACCTATGGTGGCCTGGTAAGGTGTGGAGCTGCCGGCCACCTATAGCAGCCTGATATTCTGTAGAGCTATCGGCCACCTATGGTGGCCTGGTAAGCTGCCGAGCTGCCTGCCGTTTAAGGTGACCTGGTAAGCTGTCGAGCTGCCATCCACCTATGGTGGCCTAGTAAGCTGCCGAACTGCCATCCACCTACGGTGGCCTGATAAGCTGAAGAGCTGCCATCCACCTATGGTGGCCTGGTGAGCTGCCGAGCTGCAATCCACCTATGGTGGCCTGGTAAGCTGTGGAGCTGCCGGCCACTTATAGCAGCCTAGTAATCTGTATAGCTGCCGACCACCTATGGTGGCCTGGTAAGCTGCCGAGCTGCCGGCCACCTATGTGGCCTGATATGCTTTAGAGCTGCTTGCCATTTAAGGTGACCTGGTAAGCTGCCGAGCTGCAAACCACCTATGGTGGCCTGGTGAGCTGCCGAGCTGCAATCCACCTATGGTGGCCTGGTAAGCTGTAGAGCTGCCGGCTACTTATAGCAGCCTGGTAATCTGTAGAGCTATCGGCCACCTATGGTGGCCTGGTAAGCTGCCGAGCTGCCTGCCGTTTAAGGTGACCTGGTAAGCTGTCGAGCTGCCATCCACCTATGGTGGCCTAGTAAGCTGCCGAACTGCCATCCACCTACGGTGGCCTGATAAGCTGAAGAGCTGCCATCCACCTATGGTGGCCTAGTAAGCTGCCGATCTGCCGGCCACTTATGTGGCCTGGTAAGCTGCCGAGCTGCCAACCACCTATGGTGGCCTGGTAAGATGCCGAGCTGCCTTCCACCCATGGTGGCCTGGTAAGCTGCCGAGCTGCCATCCACCTATGGTGGCCTGGTAAGCTGCCGAGCTGCCATCCACCTATGGTGGCCTGGTAAGCTGTGGAGCTGCCGGCCACCTATAGCAGCCTGGTAATCTGTAGAGCTGCCGTCCACCTATGCTGGCCTGGTAATCTGTAAAGCTGCCGGCTACCTATGGTGACCTGGTAAGCTGCCGAGCTGCCGGCCACCTATGTGGCCTGATGTGCTGTAGAGTTGCATGCCATTTAAGGTGACCTGGTAGGCTGCCAAGCTGCCAACCACCTATGGTGGCCTGGTAAGCTGCCGAGCTGTCATCCACCTGTGGTGGCCTGGTAAGCTGCCAAGCTGACTTCCACCTATGGTGGCCTGGTAAGCTGCCGAGCTGCCATCCACCTATGGTGGCCTGGTAAGCTGTGGAGCTGCCGGCCACTTATGTGGCCTGATAAGCTGTGGAGCTGCCGGCCACCTATAGCAGCCTAGTAATCTGTACAGCTGCCGGCCACATATGGTGGCCTGGTAAGCTGCCGAGCTGCCATCCACCTATGGTGGCCTGGTAAGCTGTGGAGCTGCCGGCCACCTATAGCAGCCTGGTAATCTGTAGAGCTGCCGTCCACCTATGCTGGCCTGGTAATCTGTAAAGCTGCCGGCTACCTATGGTGACCTGGTAAGCTGCCGAGCTGCCGGCCACCTATGTGGCCTGATGTGCTGTAGAGTTGCCTGCCATTTAAGGTGACCTGGTAGGCTGCCAAGCTGCCAACCACCTATGGTGGCCTGGTAAGCTGCCGAGCTGTCATCCACCTGTGGTGGCCTGGTAAGCTGCCGAGCTGACTTCCACCTATGGTGGCCTGGTAAGCTGCCGAGCTGCCATCCACCTATGGTGGCCTGGTAAGCTGTGGAGCTGCCGGCCACTTATAGCAGTCTGGTAGTCTGTAGAGCTGCCCTCCACCTATGGTGGCTTCGTAAGCTGCCGAGCTGCCATCCACCTATGGTGGCCTGGTAAGCTGCCGAGCTGCCGGCCACCTATAGCAGCCTGGTAATCGATGGAGCTGCCGGCCACTTATGTGGCCTGATAAGCTGTGGAGCTGCCGGCCACCTATAGCAGCCTGGTAAACTGTAGAGCTGCCGTCCACCTATGGTGGCCTGGTAAGCTGCCGAGCTGCCATCCTCCTATGGTGGCCTGGTAAGCTGTGGAGCTGCCGGCCACCTATAGCAGCCTGGTAATCTGTAGAGCTGCCGTCCACCTATGCTGGCCTGGTATGCTGAAGAGCAGCCGGCCACCTATGGTGGTCTGGTTAGCTGCCGAGCTGCCATCCACCTGTGGTGGCCTGGTAACCTGTGGAGCTGCCATCCACCTATAGCAGCTTTGTGATCTGTAGAGCTGCCGTCCACCTATGGTGGCCTGGTAGGCTGTAGAGCTGCCTGCCACCTATGGTGGCCTGGTAAGCTGCCGAGCTGCCGGCCACCTATGTGGCTTGGTAAGCTGCCGAGCTGCCATCCACCTATGGTGGCCTGGTAAGCTGTGGAGCTGCCGGCCACTTTTAGCAGCCTGGTAATCTGTAAAGCTGCCGGCTACCTATGGTGACCTGGAAAGCTGCCGAGCTGCCGGCCACCTATGTGGCCTGATGTGCTGTAGAGTTGCCTGCCATTTAAGGTGACCTGGTAGGCTGCCGAGCTGCCAACCACCTATGGTGGCCTGGTAAGCTGCCGAGCTGCCATCCACCTATGTTGGCCTGGTAAGCTGCCGACCTGCCGGCCACCTATGTGGCCTGGTAAGCTGCCGAGCTGCCAACCACCTATGGTGGCCTAGTAAGCTGTGGAGCTGCCGGCCACCTACAGCAGCGTGATAATCTGTAGAGCTGCCGTCCACCTATGGTGGCCTGGTATGCTGTAGAGCTGGCGGCCACCTATGGTGGCCTGGTAAGCTGCCGAGCTGCCATCCACCTATGGTGGCCTGGTAAGCTGCCGAGCTGCCATCCACCTATGGTGGCCTGGTAAGCTGTGGGGCTGCCGGCCACTTATAGCAGCCTGGTAATCTGTAGAGCTGCCGGCCACCTATGGTGGCCTGGTAAGCTGCCGAGCTGCCTGCCATTTAAGGTGACCTGGTAAGCTGCCGAGCTCCCATCCACCTATGGTCGCCTGGTAAGCTGCCGAACTGCCATCCACCTATGGTGGCCTGATAAGCTGAAGAGCTGCCGGCCACCTATGCTGGCCTGGTACTCTGCCGAGCTGCCATCCACCTATGGTGGCCTGGTAATCTATAGAGCTGCCGGCCACTTATGTGGCCTGATAAGCTGCCGAGATGCCATCCACATATGGTGGCCGGTAACCTGTGGAGCTGCCTGCCACCTATGGTGGCCTGGTAAGTTCCCGAGCTGCCATCCACCTATGGTGGCCTGGTAACCTGTGGAGCTGCCTGCCACCTATGGTGGCCTGGTAAGCTCCCGAGCTGCCATCCACCTATGGTGGCCTGGTAAGGTGTGGAGCTGCCGGCCACCTATAGCAGCCTGGTATTCTGTAGAGCTATCGGCCACCTATGGTGGCCTGGTAAGCTGCCGAGCTGCCTGCCGTTTAAGGTGACCTGGTAAGCTGTCGAGCTGCCATCCACCTATGGTGGCCTAGTAAGCTGCCGAACTGCCATCCACCTACGGTGGCCTGATAAGCTGAAGAGCTGCCATCCACCTATGGTGGCCTGGTGAGCTGCCGAGCTGCAATCCACCTATGGTGGCCTGGTAAGCTGTGGAGCTGCCGGCCACTTATAGCAGCCTAGTAATCTGTATAGCTGCCGACCACCTATGGTGGCCTGGTAAGCTGCCGAGCTGCCGGCCACCTATGTGGCCTGATATGCTTTAGAGCTGCTTGCCATTTAAGGTGACCTGGTAAGCTGCCGAGCTGCAAACCACCTATGGTGGCCTGGTGAGCTGCCGAGCTGCAATCCACCTATGGTGGCCTGGTAAGCTGTAGAGCTGCCGGCTACTTATAGCAGCCTGGTAATCTGTAGAGCTATCGGCCACCTATGGTGGCCTGGTAAGCTGCCGAGCTGCCTGCCGTTTAAGGTGACCTGGTAAGCTGTCGAGCTGCCATCCACCTATGGTGGCCTAGTAAGCTGCCGAACTGCCATCCACCTACGGTGGCATGATAAGCTGAAGAGCTGCCATCCACCTATGGTGGCCTAGTAAGCTGCCGATCTGCCGGCCACTTATGTGGCCTGGTAAGCTGCCGAGCTGCCAACCACCTATGGTGGCCTGGTAAGATGCCGAGCTGCCTTCCACCCATGGTGGCCTGGTAAGCTGCCGAGCTGCCATCCACCTATGGTGGCCTGGTAAGCTGTGGAGCTGCCGGCCACTTATAGCAGCCTGGTAATCTGTAGCGCTGCCGGCCACCTATGTGGCCTGATATGCCTTAGAGCTGCTTGCAATTTAGGGTGACCTGGTAAGCTGCCGAGCTGCCATCCACCTATGGTGGCCTGGTAAGCTGCCGATCTGCCGGCCACTTATGTGGCCTGGTAAGCTGCCGAGCTGCCAACCACCTATGGTGGCCTGGAAAGCTGCCGAGCTGCCGGCCACCTATGTGGCCTGATATGCTTTAGAGCTGCTTGCCATTTAAGGTGACCTGTTAAGCTGCCGAGCTGCCAACCACCTATGGTGGCCTGGTAAGCTGCCGAACTGCCATCCGCCTATGGTGGCCTGGTAACCCGTAGAGCTGCCTGCCACCTATGGTGGCCTGGTAAGCTGCCGAGCTGCCTTCCACCTATGGTGGCCTGGTAAGCTGCCGGCCACTTATGTGGCCTGGTAAGCTGCCGGGCTGCCAACCACCTATGGTGGCCTGGTAAGCTGCCGAGATGCCTTCCACCCATGGTGGCCTGGTAAGCTGCCGAGCTGCCATCCACCTATGGTGGCCTGGTACGCTGCCGAGCTGTCATCCACCTGTGGTGGCCTGGTAAGCTGCCGAGCTGACTTCCACCTATGGTGGCCTGGTAAGCTGCCGATCTGCCGGCCACTTATGTGGCCTGGTAAGCTGCCGAGCTGCCAACCACCTATGGTGGCCTGGTAAGATGCCGAGCTGCCTTCCACCCATGGTGGCCTGGTAAGCTGCCGAGCTGCCATCCACCTATGGTGGCCTGGTAAGCTGTGGAGCTGCCTTCCACCTATGGTGGCCTGGTAAGATGCCGAGCTGCCATCCACCTATGGTGGCCTGGAAAGCTGCCGTGCTGCCTTCCACCCATGGTGGCCTGGTAAGCTGCCGAGCTGCCATCCACCTGTGGTGGCCTGGTAAGCTGTGGAGCTGCCAACCACCTTTGGTGGCCTGGTAACCTGTAGAGCTGCCTGCCACCTATGGTGGCCTGGTAAGCTGTGGAGCTGCCGGCCACCTATAGCAGCGTGATAATCTGTAGAGCTGTCGGCCACCTATGGTGGCCTGGTAAGCTGCCGAGCTGCCTGCCGTTTAAGGTGACCTGGTAAGCTGTCGAGCTGCCATCCATCTATGGTGGCCTAGTAAGCTGCCGAACTGCCATCCACCTACGGTGGCCTGATAAGCTGAAGAGCTGCCGGCCACCTATGGTAGCCTGGTAAGCTGTCGAGCTGCCGGCCACCTATAGCAGCCTGGTAATCTATGGAGCTGCCGGCCACTTATGTGGCCTGATAAGCTGTGGAGCTGCCATCCACCTATGGTCGCCTGGTAAGCTGCCGAACTGCCATCCACCTATGGTGGCCTGATAAGCTGAAGAGCTGCCTGCCACCTATGGTGGCCTGGTAAGTTCCCGAGCTGCCATCCGCCTATGGTGGCCTGGTAAGGTGTGGAGCTGCCGGCCACCTATAGCAGCCTCGTAATCTGTAGAGCTGCCGGTCACCTATGGTGGCCTGGTAAGCTGTCGAGCTGCCGGCCACCTATGGTGGCCTGGTAAGCTGCCGAGCTGCCATCCACCTATGGTGGCCTGGTAAGCTGTGGAGCTGCCGGCCACTTATAGCAGCCTGGTAATCTGTATAGGTGCCGACCACCTATGGTGGCCTGGTAAGCTGCCGAGCTGCCGGCCACCTATGTGGCCTGATATGCTTTAGAGCTGCTTGCCATTTAAGGTGACCTGGTAAGCTGCCGAGCTGCCAAATACCTATGGTGGCCTGGTGAGCTGCCGAGCTGCAATCCACCTATGGTAGCCTGGTAAGCTGCCGAGCTGACTTCCACCTATGGAGGCCTGGTAAGCTGCCGATCTGCCGGCCACTTATGTGGCCTGGTAAGCTGCCGAGCTGCCAACCACCTATGGTGGCCTGGTAAGATGCCGAGCTGCCTTCCACCCATGGTGGCCTGGTAAGCTGCCGAGCTGCCTGCCGTTTAAGGTGACCTGGTAAGCTGTCGAGCTGCCATCCATCTATGGTGGCCTAGTAAGCTGCCGAACTGCCATCCACCTACGGTGGCCTGATAAGCTGAAGAGCTGCCGGCCACCTATGGTGGCCTGGTAAGCTGCCGAGCTGCCGGCCACCTATGTGGCCTGATATGCTTTAAGCTGCTTGCCATTTAAGGTGACCTGGTAAGCTGCCGAGCTGCCAACCACATATGGTGGCCAGGTAAGCTGCCGAGCTGCAATCCACCTATGGTGACCTGGTAAGCTGTGGAGCTGCCGGCCACTTATAGCAGTCTGGTAATCTGCAGAGCTGCCGGCCACCTATGGTGGCCTGGTAAGCTGTCGAACTGCCGGCCACCTATGTGGCCTGATATGCTTAAGAGCTGCTTGCCATTTAAGGTGACCTGGTAAGCTGCCGAGCTGCCAACCACCTATGGTGGCCTGGTGAGCTGCCGAGCTGCAATCCACCTATGGTGACCTGGTAAGCTGTGGAGCTGCCGGCCACTTATAGCAGCCTGGTAATCTGTAAAGCTGTCGGCCACCTATGGTGGCCTGGTAAGCTGCTGAGCTGCCGGCCACCTATGTGGCCTGATATGCTTAAGAGCTGCTTGCCATTTAAGGTGACCTGGTAAGCTGCCGAGCTGCCAACCACATATGGTGGCCTGGTAAGCTGCCGAGATGCCATCCACCTAGGGTGGCCTGGTAAGCTGTGGAGCTGCCGGCCACTTATAGCAGTCTGGTAGTCTGTAGAGCTGCCGGCCACCTATGGTGGCCTGGTAAGCTGCCGAGCTGCCTGCCGTTTAAGGTGACCTGGTAAGCTGTCGAGCTGCCATCCATCTATGGTGGCCTAGTAAGCTGCCGAACTGCCATCCACCTACGGTGGCCTGATAAGCTGAAGAGCTGCCGGCCACCTATGGTGGCCTGGTAAGCTGCCGAGCTGCCGGCCACCTATGTGGCCTGATATGCTTTAGAGCTGCTTGCCATTTAAGGTGACCTGGTAAGCTGCCGAGCTGCCAACCACATATGGTGGCCAGGTAAGCTGCCGAGCTGCAATCCACCTATGGTGACCTGGTAAGCTGTGGAGCTGCCGGCCACTTATAGCAGCCTGGTAATCTGCAGAGCTGCCGGCCACCTATGGTGGCCTGGTAAGCTGTCGAGCTGCCGGCCACCTATGTGGCCTGATATGCTTTAGAGCTGCTTGCCATTTAAGGTGACCTGGTAAGCTGCCGAGCTGCCAACCACCTATGGTGGCCTGGTGAGCTGCCGAGCTGCAATCCACCTATGGTGACCTGGTAAGCTGTGGAGCTGCCGGCCACTTATAGCAGCCTGGTAATCTGTAAAGCTGTCGGCCACCTATGGTGGCCTGGTAAGCTGCTGAGCTGCCGGCCACCTATGGGGCCTGATATGCCTAAGAGCTGCTTGCCATTTAAGGTGACCTGGTAAGCTGCCGAGCTGACAACCACATATGGTGGCCTGGTAAGCTGCCGAGATGCCATCCACCTAGGGTGGCCTGGTAAGCTGTGGGGCTGCCGGCCACTTATAGCAGCCTGGTAATCTGTAGAGCTGCCGGCCACCTATGGTGGCCTGGTAAGCTGCCGAGCTGCCTGCCATTTAAGGTGACCTGGTAAGCTGCCGAGCTCCCATCCACCTATGGTCGCCTGGTAAGCTGCCGAGCTGCCGGCCACCTATGTGGCCTGATATGCCTTTGAGCTGCTTGCAATTTAAGGTGACCTGGTAAGCTGCCGAGCTGCCAACCACCTATGGTGGCCTGGTAAGCTGCCGAACTGCCATCCACCTATGGTGGCCTGGTAACCCGTAGAGCTGCCTGCCACCTATGGTGGCCTGGTAAGCTGCCGAGCTGCCTTCCACCTATGGTGGCCTGGTAAGCTGCCGAGCTGCCGGCCACTTATGTGGCCTGGTAAGCTGCCGAGCTGCCAACCACCTATGGTGGCCTGGTAAGCTGCCGAGCTGCCTTCCACCCATGGTGGCCTGGTAAGCTGCCGAGCTGCCATCCACCTATGGTGGCCTGGTAAGCTGCCGAGCTGTCATCCACCTATGGTGGCCTGGTAAGCTGCCGAGCTGACTTCCACCTATGGTGGCCTGGTAAGCTGCCGATCTGCCGGCCACTTATGTGGCCTGGTAAGCTGCCGAGTTGCCAACCACCTATGGTGGCCTGGTAAGATGCCGAGCTGCCTTCCACCCATGGTGGCCTGGTAAGCTGCCGAGCTGCCTGCCGTTTAAGGTGACCTGGTAAGCTGTCGAGCTGCCATCCACCTATGGTGGCCTAGTAAGCTGCCGAACTGCCATCCACCTACGGTGGCCTGATAAGCTGAAGAGCTGCCATCCACCTATGGTGGCCTGGTGAGCTGCCGAGCTGCAATCCACCTATGGTGGCCTGGTAAGCTGTGGAGCTGCCGGCCACTTATAGCAGCCTAGTAATCTGTATAGCTGCCGACCACCTATGGTGGCCTGGTAAGCTGCCGAGCTGCCGGCCACCTATGTGGCCTGATATGCTTTAGAGCTGCTTGCCATTTAAGGTGACCTGGTAAGCTGCCGAGCTGCAAACCACCTATGGTGGCCTGGTGAGCTGCCGAGCTGCAATCCACCTATGGTGGCCTGGTAAGCTGTAGAGCTGCCGGCTACTTATAGCAGCCTGGTAATCTGTAGAGCTATCGGCCACCTATGGTGGCCTGGTAAGCTGCCGAGCTGCCTGCCGTTTAAGGTGACCTGGTAAGCTGTCGAGCTGCCATCCACCTATGGTGGCCTAGTGAGCTGCCGAACTGCCATCCACCTACGGTGGCCTGATAAGCTGAAGAGCTGCCATCCACCTATGGTGGCCTAGTAAGCTGCCGATCTGCCGGCCACTTATGTGGCCTGGTAAGCTGCCGAGCTGCCAACCACCTATGGTGGCCTGGTAAGATGCCGAGCTGCCTTCCACCCATGGTGGCCTGGTAAGCTGCCGAGCTGCCATCCACCTATGGTGGCCTGGTAAGCTGCCGAGCTGCCATCCACCTATGGTGGCCTGGTAAGCTGTGGAGCTGCCGGCCACCTATAGCAGCCTGGTAATCTGTAGAGCTGCCGTCCACCTATGCTGGCCTGGTAATCTGTAAAGCTGCCGGCTACCTATGGTGACCTGGTAAGCTGCCGAGCTGCCGGCCACCTATGTGGCCTGATGTGCTGTAGAGTTGCATGCCATTTAAGGTGACCTGGTAGGCTGCCAAGCTGCCAACCACCTATGGTGGCCTGGTAAGCTGCCGAGCTGTCATCCACCTGTGGTGGCCTGGTAAGCTGCCAAGCTGACTTCCACCTATGGTGGCCTGGTAAGCTGCCGAGCTGCCATCCACCTATGGTGGCCTGGTAAGCTGTGGAGCTGCCGGCCACTTATGTGGCCTGATAAGCTGTGGAGCTGCCGGCCACCTATAGCAGCCTAGTAATCTGTACAGCTGCCGGCCACATATGGTGGCCTGGTAAGCTGCCGAGCTGCCATCCACCTATGGTGGCCTGGTAAGCTGTGGAGCTGCCGGCCACCTATAGCAGCCTGGTAATCTGTAGAGCTGCCGTCCACCTATGCTGGCCTGGTAATCTGTAAAGCTGCCGGCTACCTATGGTGACCTGGTAAGCTGCCGAGCTGCCGGCCACCTATGTGGCCTGATGTGCTGTAGAGTTGCCTGCCATTTAAGGTGACCTGGTAGGCTGCCAAGCTGCCAACCACCTATGGTGGCCTGGTAAGCTGCCGAGCTGTCATCCACCTGTGGTGGCCTGGTAAGCTGCCGAGCTGACTTCCACCTATGGTGGCCTGGTAAGCTGCCGAGCTGCCATCCACCTATGGTGGCCTGGTAAGCTGTGGAGCTGCCGGCCACTTATAGCAGTCTGGTAGTCTGTAGAGCTGCCCTCCACCTATGGTGGCTTCGTAAGCTGCCGAGCTGCCATCCACCTATGGTGGCCTGGTAAGCTGCCGAGCTGCCGGCCACCTATAGCAGCCTGGTAATCTATGGAGCTGCCGGCCACTTATGTGGCCTGATAAGCTGTGGAGCTGCCGGCCACCTATAGCAGCCTGGTAAACTGTAGAGCTGCCGTCCACCTATGGTGGCCTGGTAAGCTGCCGAGCTGCCATCCTCCTATGGTGGCCTGGTAAGCTGTGGAGCTGCCGGCCACCTATAGCAGCCTGGTAATCTGTAGAGCTGCCGTCCACCTATGCTGGCCTGGTATGCTGAAGAGCAGCCGGCCACCTATGGTGGTCTGGTTAGCTGCCGAGCTGCCATCCACCTGTGGTGGCCTGGTAACCTGTGGAGCTGCCATCCACCTATAGCAGCTTTGTGATCTGTAGAGCTGCCGTCCACCTATGGTGGCCTGGTAGGCTGTAGAGCTGCCTGCCACCTATGGTGGCCTGGTAAGCTGCCGAGCTGCCGGCCACCTATGTGGCTTGGTAAGCTGCCGAGCTGCCATCCACCTATGGTGGCCTGGTAAGCTGTGGAGCTGCCGGCCACTTTTAGCAGCCTGGTAATCTGTAAAGCTGCCGGCTACCTATGGTGACCTGGAAAGCTGCCGAGCTGCCGGCCACCTATGTGGCCTGATGTGCTGTAGAGTTGCCTGCCATTTAAGGTGACCTGGTAGGCTGCCGAGCTGCCAACCACCTATGGTGGCCTGGTAAGCTGCCGAGCCGCCATCCACCTATGGTGGCCTGGTAAGCTGCCGAGCTGCCATCCACCTATGGTGGCCTGGTAAGCTGTGGAGCTGCCGGCCACTTATAGCAGCCTGGTTATCTGTAGAGCTGCCGGCCACCTATGGTGGCCTGGTAAGCTGCCGAACTGCCATCCACCTATGGTGGCCTGATAAGCTGAAGAGCTGCCTGCCACCTATGGTGGCCTGGTAAGTTCCCGAGCTGCCATCCACCTATGGTGGCCTGGTAACCTGTGGAGCTGCCTGCCACCTATGGTGGCCTGGTAAGCTCCCGAGCTGCCATCCACCTAAGGTGGCCTGGTAAGGTGTGGAGCTGCCGGCCACCTATAGCAGCCTGGTAATCTGTAGAGCTGCCGGTCACCTATGGTGGCCTGGTAAGCTATCGAGCTGCCTTCCACCTATGGTGGCCTGGTAAGCTGCCGAGCTGCCATCCACCTATGGTGGCCTGGTAAGCTGTGGAGCTGCCGGCCACTTATAGCAGCCTGGTAATCTGTATAGCTGCCGACCACCTATGGTGGCCTGGTAAGTTGCCGAGCTGCCGGCCACCTATGTGGCCTGATATGCTTTAGAGCTGCTTGCCATTTAAGGTGACCTGGTAAGCTGCCGGGCTGCCAACCACCTATGGTGGCCTGGTGAGCTGCCGAGTTGCAATCCACCTATGGTGGCCTGGTAAGCTGTGGAGCTGCCGGCCACTTATAGCAGCCTGGTAATCTGTAGAGCCTGGTAAGCTGCCGAGCTGCCTGCCGTTTAAGGTGACCTGGTAAGCTGTCGAGCTGCCATCCATCTATGGTGGCCTAGTAAGCTGCCGAACTGCCATCCACCTACGGTGGCCTGATAAGCTGAAGAGCTGCCGGCCACCTATGGTGGCCTGGTAAGCTGCCGAGCTGCCGGCCACCTATGTGGCCTGATATGCCTTTGAGCTGCTTGCAATTTAAGGTGACCTGGTAAGCTGCCGAGCTGCCAACCACCTATGGTGGCCTGGTAAGCTGCCGAACTGCCATCCACCTATGGTGGCCTGGTAACCCGTAGAGCTGCCTGCCACCTATGGTGGCCTGGTAAGCTGCCGAGCTGCCTTCCACCTATGGTGGCCTGGTAAGCTGCCGAGCTGCCGGCCACTTATGTGGCCTGGTAAGCTGCCGAGCTGCCAACCACCTATGGTGGCCTGGTAAGCTGCCGAGCTGCCTTCCACCCATGGTGGCCTGGTAAGCTGCCGAGCTGCCATCCACCTATGGTGGCCTGGTAAGCTGCCGAGCTGTCATCCACCTATGGTGGCCTGGTAAGCTGCCGAGCTGACTTCCACCTATGGTGGCCTGGTAAGCTGCCGATCTGCCGGCCACTTATGTGGCCTGGTAAGCTGCCGAGTTGCCAACCACCTATGGTGGCCTGGTAAGATGCCGAGCTGCCTTCCACCCATGGTGGCCTGGTAAGCTGCCGAGCTGCCATCCACCTATGGTGGCCTGTTAAGCTGTGGAGCTGCCTTCCACCTATGGTGGCCTGGTAAGATGCCGAGCTGCCATCCACCTATGGTGGCCTGGCAAGCTGCCGTGCTGCCTTCCACCCATGGTGGCCTGGTAAGCTGCCGAGCTGCCATCCACCTTTGGTGGCCTGGTAACCTGTAGAGCTGCCTGCCACCTATGGTGGCCTGGTAAGCTATGGAGCTGCCGGCCACTTATAGCAGCCTGGTAATCTGCAGAGCTGCCGGCCACCTATGGTGGCCTGGTAAGCTGTCGAGCTGCCGGCCACCTATGTGGCCTGATATGCTTTAGAGCTGCTTGCCATTTAAGGTGACCTGGTAAGCTGCCGAGTCGCCAACCACCTATGGTGGCCTGGTGAGCTGCCGAGCTGCAATCCACCTATGGTGACCTGGTAAGCTGTGGAGCTGCCGGCCACTTATAGCAGCCTGGTAATCTGTAAAGCTGTCGGCCACCTATGGTGGCCTGGTAAGCGGCTGAGCTGCCGGCCACCTATGTGGCCTGATATGCTTTAGAGCTGCTTGCCATTTAAGGTGACCTGGTAAGCTGCCGAGCTGCCAACCACATATGGTGGCCAGGTAAGCTGCCGAGCTGCCATCCACCTATGGTGGCCTGGTAAGCTGTGGAGCTGCCGGCCACTTATAGCAGTCTGGTAGTCTGTAGAGCTGCCCTCCACCTATGGTGGCCTGGTAAGCTGCCGAGCTGCCATCCACCTATGGTGGCCTGGTAAGCTGCCGAGCTGCCGGCCACCTATGTGGCTTGGTAAGCTGTGGAGCTGCCGGCCACTTATGTGGCCTGATAAGCTGTGGAGCTGCCGGCCACCTATAGCAGCCTGGTAATCTGTACAGCTGCCGGCCACATATGGTGGCCTGATAAGCTGTGGAGCTGCCGGCCACCTATAGCAGCCTGGTAATCTGTACAGCTGCCGGCCACATATGGTGGCCTGGTAAGCTGCCGAGCTGCCATCCACCTATGGTGGCCTGGTAAGCTGTGGAGCTGCCGGCCACCTATAGCAGCCTGGTAATCTGTAGAGCTGCCGTCCACCTATGCTGGCCTGGTAATCTGTAAAGCTGCCGGCTACCTATGGTGACCTGGTAAGCTGTGGAGCTGCCGGCCACTTATGTGGCCTGATAAGCTGTGGAGCTGCCGGCCACCTATAGCAGCCTGGTAATCTGTACAGCTGCCGGCCACATATGGTGGCCTGGTAAGCTGCCGAGCTGCCATCCACCTATGGTGGCCTGGTAAGCTGTGGAGCTGCCGGCCACCTATAGCAGCCTGGTAATCTGTAGAGCTGCCGTCCACCTATGCTGGCCTGGTAATCTGTAAAGCTGCCGGCTACCTATGGTGACATGGTAAGCTGCCGAGCTGCCGGCCACCTATGTGGCCTGATGTGCTGTAGAGTTGCATGCCATTTAAGGTGACCTGGTAGGCTGCCAAGCTGCCAACCACCTATGGTGGCCTGGTAAGCTGCCGAGCTGTCATCCACCTGTGGTGGCCTGGTAAGCTGCCAAGCTGACTTCCACCTATGGTGGCCTGGTAAGCTGCCGAGCTGCCATCCACCTATGGTGGCCTGGTAAGCTGTGGAGCTGCCGGCCACTTATGTGGCCTGATAAGCTGTGGAGCTGCCGGCCACCTATAGCAGCCTAGTAATCTGTACAGCTGCCGGCCACATATGGTGGCCTGGTAAGCTGCCGAGCTGCCATCCACCTATGGTGGCCTGGTAAGCTGTGGAGCTGCCGGCCACCTATAGCAGCCTGGTAATCTGTAGAGCTGCCGTCCACCTATGCTGGCCTGGTAATCTGTAAAGCTGCCGGCTACCTATGGTGACCTGGTAAGCTGCCGAGCTGCCGGCCACCTATGTGGCCTGATGTGCTGTAGAGTTGCCTGCCATTTAAGGTGACCTGGTAGGCTGCCAAGCTGCCAACCACCTATGGTGGCCTGGTAAGCTGCCGAGCTGTCATCCACCTGTGGTGGCCTGGTAAGCTGCCGAGCTGACTTCCACCTATGGTGGCCTGGTAAGCTGCCGAGATGCCATCCACCTATGGTGGCCTGGTAAGCTGTGGAGCTGCCGGCCACTTATAGCAGTCTGGTAGTCTGTAGAGCTGCCCTCCACCTATGGTGGCTTCGTAAGCTGCCGAGCTGCCATCCACCTATGGTGGCCTGGTAAGCTGCCGAGCTGCCGGCCACCTATAGCAGCCTGGTAATCTATGGAGCTGCCGGCCACTTATCTGGCCTGATAAGCTGTGGAGCTGCCGGCCACCTATAGCAGCCTGGTAAACTGTAGAGCTGCCGTCCACCTATGGTGGCCTGGTAAGCTGCCGAGCTGCCATCCTCCTATGGTGGCCTGGTAAGCTGTGGAGCTGCCGGCCACCTATAGCAGCCTGGTAATCTGTAGAGCTGCCGTCCACCTATGCTGGCCTGGTATGCTGAAGAGCAGCCGGCCACCTATGGTGGTCTGGTTAGCTGCCGAGCTGCCATCCACCTGTGGTGGCCTGGTAACCTGTGGAGCTGCCATCCACCTATAGCAGCTTTGTGATCTGTAGAGCTGCCGTCCACCTATGGTGGCCTGGTAGGCTGTAGAGCTGCCTGCCACCTATGGTGGCCTGGTAAGCTGCCGAGCTGCCGGCCACCTATGTGGCTTGGTAAGCTGCCGAGCTGCCATCCACCTATGGTGGCCTGGTAAGCTGTGGAGCTGCCGGCCACTTTTAGCAGCCTGGTAATCTGTAAAGCTGCCGGCTACCTATGGTGACCTGGAAAGCTGCCGAGCTGCCGGCCACCTATGTGGCCTGATGTGCTGTAGAGTTGCCTGCCATTTAAGGTGGCCTGGTAGGCTGCCGAGCTGCCAACCACCTATGGTGGCCTGGTAAGCTGCCGAGCTGCCATCCACCTATGTTGGCCTGGTAAGCTGCCGACCTGCCGGCCACCTATGTGGCCTGGTAAGCTGCCGAGCTGCCAACCACCTATGGTGGCCTAGTAAGCTGTGGAGCTGCCGGCCACCTACAGCAGCGTGATAATCTGTAGAGCTGCCGTCCACCTATGGTGGCCTGGTATGCTGTAGAGCTGGCGGCCACCTATGGTGGCCTGGTAAGCTGCCGAGCTGCCATCCACCTATGGTGGCCTGGTAAGCTGCCGAGCTGCCATCCACCTATGGTGGCCTGGTAAGCTGTGGGGCTGCCGGCCACTTATAGCAGCCTGGTAATCTGTAGAGCTGCCGGCCACCTATGGTGGCCTGGTAAGCTGCCGAGCTGCCTGCCATTTAAGGTGACCTGGTAAGCTGCCGAGCTCCCATCCACCTATGGTCGCCTGGTAAGCTGCCGAACTGCCATCCACCTATGGTGGCCTGATAAGCTGAAGAGCTGCCGGCCACCTATGCTGGCCTGGTACTCTGCCGAGCTGCCATCCACCTATGGTGGCCTGGTAATCTATAGAGCTGCCGGCCACTTATGTGGCCTGATAAGCTGCCGAGATGCCATCCACATATGGTGGCCGGTAACCTGTGGAGCTGCCTGCCACCTATGGTGGCCTGGTAAGTTCCCGAGCTGCCATCCACCTATGGTGGCCTGGTAACCTGTGGAGCTGCCTGCCACCTATGGTGGCCTGGTAAGCTCCCGAGCTGCCATCCACCTATGGTGGCCTGGTAAGGTGTGGAGCTGCCGGCCACCTATAGCAGCCTGGTATTCTGTAGAGCTATCGGCCACCTATGGTGGCCTGGTAAGCTGCCGAGCTGCCTGCCGTTTAAGGTGACCTGGTAAGCTGTCGAGCTGCCATCCACCTATGGTGGCCTAGTAAGCTGCCGAACTGCCATCCACCTACGGTGGCCTGATAAGCTGAAGAGCTGCCATCCACCTATGGTGGCCTGGTGAGCTGCCGAGCTGCAATCCACCTATGGTGGCCTGGTAAGCTGTGGAGCTGCCGGCCACTTATAGCAGCCTAGTAATCTGTATAGCTGCCGACCACCTATGGTGGCCTGGTAAGCTGCCGAGCTGCCGGCCACCTATGTGGCCTGATATGCTTTAGAGCTGCTTGCCATTTAAGGTGACCTGGTAAGCTGCCGAGCTGCAAACCACCTATGGTGGCCTGGTGAGCTGCCGAGCTGCAATCCACCTATGGTGGCCTGGTAAGCTGTAGAGCTGCCGGCTACTTATAGCAGCCTGGTAATCTGTAGAGCTATCGGCCACCTATGGTGGCCTGGTAAGCTGCCGAGCTGCCTGCCGTTTAAGGTGACCTGGTAAGCTGTCGAGCTGCCATCCACCTATGGTGGCCTAGTAAGCTGCCGAACTGCCATCCACCTACGGTGGCCTGATAAGCTGAAGAGCTGCCATCCACCTATGGTGGCCTAGTAAGCTGCCGATCTGCCGGCCACTTATGTGGCCTGGTAAGCTGCCGAGCTGCCAACCACCTATGGTGGCCTGGTAAGATGCCGAGCTGCCTTCCACCCATGGTGGCCTGGTAAGCTGCCGAGCTGCCATCCACCTATGGTGGCCTGGTAAGCTGCCGAGCTGCCATCCACCTATGGTGGCCTGGTAAGCTGTGGAGCTGCCGGCCACCTATAGCAGCCTGGTAATCTGTAGAGCTGCCGTCCACCTATGCTGGCCTGGTAATCTGTAAAGCTGCCGGCTACCTATGGTGACCTGGTAAGCTGCCGAGCTGCCGGCCACCTATGTGGCCTGATGTGCTGTAGAGTTGCATGCCATTTAAGGTGACCTGGTAGGCTGCCAAGCTGCCAACCACCTATGGTGGCCTGGTAAGCTGCCGAGCTGTCATCCACCTGTGGTGGCCTGGTAAGCTGCCAAGCTGACTTCCACCTATGGTGGCCTGGTAAGCTGCCGAGCTGCCATCCACCTATGGTGGCCTGGTAAGCTGTGGAGCTGCCGGCCACTTATGTGGCCTGATAAGCTGTGGAGCTGCCGGCCACCTATAGCAGCCTAGTAATCTGTACAGCTGCCGGCCACATATGGTGGCCTGGTAAGCTGCCGAGCTGCCATCCACCTATGGTGGCCTGGTAAGCTGTGGAGCTGCCGGCCACCTATAGCAGCCTGGTAATCTGTAGAGCTGCCGTCCACCTATGCTGGCCTGGTAATCTGTAAAGCTGCCGGCTACCTATGGTGACCTGGTAAGCTGCCGAGCTGCCGGCCACCTATGTGGCCTGATGTGCTGTAGAGTTGCCTGCCATTTAAGGTGACCTGGTAGGCTGCCAAGCTGCCAACCACCTATGGTGGCCTGGTAAGCTGCCGAGCTGTCATCCACCTGTGGTGGCCTGGTAAGCTGCCGAGCTGACTTCCACCTATGGTGGCCTGGTAAGCTGCCGAGCTGCCATCCACCTATGGTGGCCTGGTAAGCTGTGGAGCTGCCGGCCACTTATAGCAGTCTGGTAGTCTGTAGAGCTGCCCTCCACCTATGGTGGCTTCGTAAGCTGCCGAGCTGCCATCCACCTATGGTGGCCTGGTAAGCTGCCGAGCTGCCGGCCACCTATAGCAGCCTGGTAATCTATGGAGCTGCCGGCCACTTATGTGGCCTGATAAGCTGTGGAGCTGCCGGCCACCTATAGCAGCCTGGTAAACTGTAGAGCTGCCGTCCACCTATGGTGGCCTGGTAAGCTGCCGAGCTGCCATCCTCCTATGGTGGCCTGGTAAGCTGTGGAGCTGCCGGCCACCTATAGCAGCCTGGTAATCTGTAGAGCTGCCGTCCACCTATGCTGGCCTGGTATGCTGAAGAGCAGCCGGCCACCTATGGTGGTCTGGTTAGCTGCCGACCTGCCATCCACCTGTGGTGGCCTGGTAACCTGTGGAGCTGCCATCCACCTATAGCAGCTTTGTGATCTGTAGAGCTGCCGTCCACCTATGGTGGCCTGGTAGGCTGTAGAGCTGCCTGCCACCTATGGTGGCCTGGTAAGCTGCCGAGCTGCCGGCCACCTATGTGGCTTGGTAAGCTGCCGAGCTGCCATCCACCTATGGTGGCCTGGTAAGCTGTGGAGCTGCCGGCCACTTTTAGCAGCCTGGTAATCTGTAAAGCTGCCGGCTACCTATGGTGACCTGGAAAGCTGCCGAGCTGCCGGCCACCTATGTGGCCTGATGTGCTGTAGAGTTGCCTGCCATTTAAGGTGACCTGGTAGGCTGCCGAGCTGCCAACCACCTATGGTGGCCTGGTAAGCTGCCGAGCTGCCATCCACCTATGTTGGCCTGGTAAGCTGCCGACCTGCCGGCCACCTATGTGGCCTGGTAAGCTGCCGAGCTGCCAACCACCTATGGTGGCCTAGTAAGCTGTGGAGCTGCCGGCCACCTACAGCAGCGTGATAATCTGTAGAGCTGCCGTCCACCTATGGTGGCCTGGTATGCTGTAGAGCTGGCGGCCACCTATGGTGGCCTGGTAAGCTGCCGAGCTGCCATCCACCTATGGTGGCCTGGTAAGCTGCCGAGCTGCCATCCACCTATGGTGGCCTGGTAAGCTGTGGGGCTGCCGGCCACTTATAGCAGCCTGGTAATCTGTAGAGCTGCCGGCCACCTATGGTGGCCTGGTAAGCTGCCGAGCTGCCTGCCATTTAAGGTGACCTGGTAAGCTGCCGAGCTCCCATCCACCTATGGTCGCCTGGTAAGCTGCCGAACTGCCATCCACCTATGGTGGCCTGATAAGCTGAAGAGCTGCCGGCCACCTATGCTGGCCTGGTACTCTGCCGAGCTGCCATCCACCTATGGTGGCCTGGTAATCTATAGAGCTGCCGGCCACTTATGTGGCCTGATAAGCTGCCGAGATGCCATCCACATATGGTGGCCGGTAACCTGTGGAGCTGCCTGCCACCTATGGTGGCCTGGTAAGTTCCCGAGCTGCCATCCACCTATGGTGGCCTGGTAACCTGTGGAGCTGCCTGCCACCTATGGTGGCCTGGTAAGCTCCCGAGCTGCCATCCACCTATGGTGGCCTGGTAAGGTGTGGAGCTGCCGGCCACCTATAGCAGCCTGGTAATCTGTAGAGCTATCGGCCACCTATGGTGGCCTGGTAAGCTGCCGAGCTGCCTGCCATTTAAGGTGACCTGGTAAGCTGCCGAGCTCCCATCCACCTATGGTCGCCTAGTAAGCTGCCGAACTGCCATCCACCTACGGTGGCCTGATAAGCTGAAGAGCTGCCATCCACCTATGGTGGCCTAGTAAGCTGCCGATCTGCCGGCCACTTATGTGGCCTGGTAAGCTGCCGAGCTGCAAACCACCTATGGTGGCCTGGTGAGCTGCCGAGCTGCAATCCACCTATGGTGGCCTGGTAAGCTGTAGAGCTGCCGGCTACTTATAGCAGCCTAGTAATCTGTACAGCTGCCGGCCACATATGGTGGCCTGGTAAGCTGCCGAGCTGCCAACCACCTATGGTGGCCTGGAAAGCTGCCGAGCTGCCGGCCACCTATGTGGCCTGATATGCTTTAGAGCTGCTTGCCATTTAAGGTGACCTGTTAAGCTGCCGAGCTGCCAACCACCTATGGTGGCCTGGTAAGCTGCCGAACTGCCATCCGCCTATGGTGGCCTGGTAACCCGTAGAGCTGCCTGCCACCTATGGTGGCCTGGTAAGCTGCCGAGCTGCCTTCCACCTATGGTGGCCTGGTAAGCTGCCGGCCACTTATGTGGCCTGGTAAGCTGCCGAGCTGCCAACCACCTATGGTGGCCTGGTAAGCTGCCGAGATGCCTTCCACCCATGGTGGCCTGGTAAGCTGCCGAGCTGCCATCCACCTATGGTGGCCTGGTAAGCTGCCGAGCTGTCATCCACCTGTGGTGGCCTGGTAAGCTGCCGAGCTCCCATCCACCTATGGTCGCCTAGTAAGCTGCCGAACTGCCATCCACCTACGGTGGCCTGATAAGCTGAAGAGCTGCCATCCACCTATGGTGGCCTAGTAAGCTGCCGATCTGCCGGCCACTTATGTGGCCTGGTAAGCTGCCGAGCTGCAAACCACCTATGGTGGCCTGGTGAGCTGCCGAGCTGCCATCCACCTATGGTGGCCTGGTAAGGTGTGGAGCTGCCGGCCACCTATAGCAGCCTGGTAATCTGTAGAGCTATCGGCCACCTATGGTGGCCTGGTAAGCTGCCGAGCTGCCTGCCATTTAAGGTGACCTGGTAAGCTGCCGAGCTCCCATCCACCTATGGTCGCCTAGTAAGCTGCCGAACTGCCATCCACCTACGGTGGCCTGATAAGCTGAAGAGCTGCCATCCACCTATGGTGGCCTAGTAAGCTGCCGATCTGCCGGCCACTTATGTGGCCTGGTAAGCTGCCGAGCTGCAAACCACCTATGGTGGCCTGGTGAGCTGCCGAGCTGCAATCCACCTATGGTGGCCTGGTAAGCTGCCGAGCTGCAAACCACCTATGGTGGCCTGGTGAGCTGCCGAGCTGCAATCCACCTATGGTGGCCTGGTAATCTGTAGAGCTGCCGTCCACCTATGCTGGCCTGGTAATCTGTAAAGCTGCCGGCTACCTATGGTGACCTGGTAAGCTGCCGAGCTGCCGGCCACTTATGTGGCCTGGTAAGCTGCCGAGCTGCCAACCACCTATGGTGGCCTGGTAAGATGCCGAGCTGCCTTCCACCCATGGTGGCCTGGTAAGCTGCCGAGCTGCCATCCACCTATGGTGGCCTGGTAAGCTGCCGAGCTGCCATCCACCTATGGTGGCCTGGTAAGCTGTGGAGCTGCCGGCCACCTATAGCAGCCTGGTAATCTGTAGAGCTGCCGTCCACCTATGCTGGCCTGGTAATCTGTAAAGCTGCCGGCTACCTATGGTGACCTGGTAAGCTGCCGAGCTGCCGGCCACCTATGTGGCCTGATGTGCTGTAGAGTTGCATGCCATTTAAGGTGACCTGGTAGGCTGCCAAGCTGCCAACCACCTATGGTGGCCTGGTAAGCTGCCGAGCTGTCATCCACCTGTGGTGGCCTGGTAAGCTGCCAAGCTGACTTCCACCTATGGTGGCCTGGTAAGCTGCCGAGCTGCCATCCACCTATGGTGGCCTGGTAAGCTGTGGAGCTGCCGGCCACTTATGTGGCCTGATAAGCTGTGGAGCTGCCGGCCACCTATAGCAGCCTAGTAATCTGTACAGCTGCCGGCCACATATGGTGGCCTGGTAAGCTGCCGAGCTGCCATCCACCTATGGTGGCCTGGTAAGCTGTGGAGCTGCCGGCCACCTATAGCAGCCTGGTAATCTGTAGAGCTGCCGTCCACCTATGCTGGCCTGGTAATCTGTAAAGCTGCCGGCTACCTATGGTGACCTGGTAAGCTGCCGAGCTGCCGGCCACCTATGTGGCCTGATGTGCTGTAGAGTTGCCTGCCATTTAAGGTGACCTGGTAGGCTGCCAAGCTGCCAACCACCTATGGTGGCCTGGTAAGCTGCCGAGCTGTCATCCACCTGTGGTGGCCTGGTAAGCTGCCGAGCTGACTTCCACCTATGGTGGCCTGGTAAGCTGCCGAGCTGCCATCCACCTATGGTGGCCTGGTAAGCTGTGGAGCTGCCGGCCACTTATAGCAGTCTGGTAGTCTGTAGAGCTGCCCTCCACCTATGGTGGCTTCGTAAGCTGCCGAGCTGCCATCCACCTATGGTGGCCTGGTAAGCTGCCGAGCTGCCGGCCACCTATAGCAGCCTGGTAATCTATGGAGCTGCCGGCCACTTATGTGGCCTGATAAGCTGTGGAGCTGCCGGCCACCTATAGCAGCCTGGTAAACTGTAGAGCTGCCGTCCACCTATGGTGGCCTGGTAAGCTGCCGAGCTGCCATCCTCCTATGGTGGCCTGGTAAGCTGTGGAGCTGCCGGCCACCTATAGCAGCCTGGTAATCTGTAGAGCTGCCGTCCACCTATGCTGGCCTGGTATGCTGAAGAGCAGCCGGCCACCTATGGTGGTCTGGTTAGCTGCCGACCTGCCATCCACCTGTGGTGGCCTGGTAACCTGTGGAGCTGCCATCCACCTATAGCAGCTTTGTGATCTGTAGAGCTGCCGTCCACCTATGGTGGCCTGGTAGGCTGTAGAGCTGCCTGCCACCTATGGTGGCCTGGTAAGCTGCCGAGCTGCCGGCCACCTATGTGGCTTGGTAAGCTGCCGAGCTGCCATCCACCTATGGTGGCCTGGTAAGCTGTGGAGCTGCCGGCCACTTTTAGCAGCCTGGTAATCTGTAAAGCTGCCGGCTACCTATGGTGACCTGGAAAGCTGCCGAGCTGCCGGCCACCTATGTGGCCTGATGTGCTGTAGAGTTGCCTGCCATTTAAGGTGACCTGGTAGGCTGCCGAGCTGCCAACCACCTATGGTGGCCTGGTAAGCTGCCGAGCTGCCATCCACCTATGTTGGCCTGGTAAGCTGCCGACCTGCCGGCCACCTATGTGGCCTGGTAAGCTGCCGAGCTGCCAACCACCTATGGTGGCCTAGTAAGCTGTGGAGCTGCCGGCCACCTACAGCAGCGTGATAATCTGTAGAGCTGCCGTCCACCTATGGTGGCCTGGTATGCTGTAGAGCTGGCGGCCACCTATGGTGGCCTGGTAAGCTGCCGAGCTGCCATCCACCTATGGTGGCCTGGTAAGCTGCCGAGCTGCCATCCACCTATGGTGGCCTGGTAAGCTGTGGGGCTGCCGGCCACTTATAGCAGCCTGGTAATCTGTAGAGCTGCCGGCCACCTATGGTGGCCTGGTAAGCTGCCGAGCTGCCTGCCATTTAAGGTGACCTGGTAAGCTGCCGAGCTCCCATCCACCTATGGTCGCCTGGTAAGCTGCCGAACTGCCATCCACCTATGGTGGCCTGATAAGCTGAAGAGCTGCCGGCCACCTATGCTGGCCTGGTACTCTGCCGAGCTGCCATCCACCTATGGTGGCCTGGTAATCTATAGAGCTGCCGGCCACTTATGTGGCCTGATAAGCTGCCGAGATGCCATCCACATATGGTGGCCGGTAACCTGTGGAGCTGCCTGCCACCTATGGTGGCCTGGTAAGTTCCCGAGCTGCCATCCACCTATGGTGGCCTGGTAACCTGTGGAGCTGCCTGCCACCTATGGTGGCCTGGTAAGCTCCCGAGCTGCCATCCACCTATGGTGGCCTGGTAAGGTGTGGAGCTGCCGGCCACCTATAGCAGCCTGGTATTCTGTAGAGCTATCGGCCACCTATGGTGCCCTGGTAAGCTGCCGAGCTGCCTGCCGTTTAAGGTGACCTGGTAAGCTGTCGAGCTGCCATCCACCTATGGTGGCCTAGTAAGCTGCCGAACTGCCATCCACCTACGGTGGCCTGATAAGCTGAAGAGCTGCCATCCACCTATGGTGGCCTGGTGAGCTGCCGAGCTGCAATCCACCTATGGTGGCCTGGTAAGCTGTGGAGCTGCCGGCCACTTATAGCAGCCTAGTAATCTGTATAGCTGCCGACCACCTATGGTGGCCTGGTAAGCTGCCGAGCTGCCGGCCACCTATGTGGCCTGATATGCTTTAGAGCTGCTTGCCATTTAAGGTGACCTGGTAAGCTGCCGAGCTGCAAACCACCTATGGTGGCCTGGTGAGCTGCCGAGCTGCAATCCACCTATGGTGGCCTGGTAAGCTGTAGAGCTGCCGGCTACTTATAGCAGCCTGGTAATCTGTAGAGCTATCGGCCACCTATGGTGGCCTGGTAAGCTGCCGAGCTGCCTGCCGTTTAAGGTGACCTGGTAAGCTGTCGAGCTGCCATCCACCTATGGTGGCCTAGTAAGCTGCCGAACTGCCATCCACCTACGGTGGCCTGATAAGCTGAAGAGCTGCCATCCACCTATGGTGGCCTAGTAAGCTGCCGATCTGCCGGCCACTTATGTGGCCTGGTAAGCTGCCGAGCTGCCAACCACCTATGGTGGCCTGGTAAGATGCCGAGCTGCCTTCCACCCATGGTGGCCTGGTAAGCTGCCGAGCTGCCATCCACCTATGGTGGCCTGGTAAGCTGTGGAGCTGCCGGCCACTTATAGCAGCCTGGTAATCTGTAGCGCTGCCGGCCACCTATGTGGCCTGATATGCCTTAGAGCTGCTTGCAATTTAGGGTGACCTGGTAAGCTGCCGAGCTGCCATCCACCTATGGTGGCCTGGTAAGCTGCCGATCTGCCGGCCACTTATGTGGCCTGGTAAGCTGCCGAGCTGCCAACCACCTATGGTGGCCTGGAAAGCTGCCGAGCTGCCGGCCACCTATGTGGCCTGATATGCTTTAGAGCTGCTTGCCATTTAAGGTGACCTGTTAAGCTGCCGAGCTGCCAACCACCTATGGTGGCCTGGTAAGCTGCCGAACTGCCATCCGCCTATGGTGGCCTGGTAACCCGTAGAGCTGCCTGCCACCTATGGTGGCCTGGTAAGCTGCCGAGCTGCCTTCCACCTATGGTGGCCTGGTAAGCTGCCGGCCACTTATGTGGCCTGGTAAGCTGCCGAGCTGCCAACCACCTATGGTGGCCTGGTAAGCTGCCGAGATGCCTTCCACCCATGGTGGCCTGGTAAGCTGCCGAGCTGCCATCCACCTATGGTGGCCTGGTAAGCTGCCGAGCTGTCATCCACCTGTGGTGGCCTGGTAAGCTGCCGAGCTGACTTCCACCTATGGTGGCCTGGTAAGCTGCCGATCTGCCGGCCACTTATGTGGCCTGGTAAGCTGCCGAGCTGCCAACCACCTATGGTGGCCTGGTAAGATGCCGAGCTGCCTTCCACCCATGGTGGCCTGGTAAGCTGCCGAGCTGCCATCCACCTATGGTGGCTTGGTAAGCTGTGGAGCTGCCTTCCACCTATGGTGGCCTGGTAAGATGCCGAGCTGCCATCCACCTATGGTGGCCTGGAAAGCTGCCGTGCTGCCTTCCACCCATGGTGGCCTGGTAAGCTGCCGAGCTGCCATCCACCTATGGTGGCCTGGTAAGCTGTGGAGCTGCCAACCACCTTTGGTGGCCTGGTAACCTGTAGAGCTGCCTGCCACCTATGGTGGCCTGGTAAGCTGTGGAGCTGCCGGCCACCTATAGCAGCGTGATAATCTGTAGAGCTGTCGGCCACCTATGGTGGCCTGGTAAGCTGCCGAGCTGCCTGCCGTTTAAGGTGACCTGGTAAGCTGTCGAGCTGCCATCCATCTATGGTGGCCTAGTAAGCTGCCGAACTGCCATCCACCTACGGTGGCCTGATAAGCTGAAGAGCTGCCGGCCACCTATGGTAGCCTGGTAAGCTGTCGAGCTGCCGGCCACCTATAGCAGCCTGGTAATCTATGGAGCTGCCGGCCACTTATGTGGCCTGATAAGCTGTGGAGCTGCCATCCACCTATGGTCGCCTGGTAAGCTGCCGAACTGCCATCCACCTATGGTGGCCTGATAAGCTGAAGAGCTGCCTGCCACCTATGGTGGCCTGGTAAGTTCCCGAGCTGCCATCCGCCTATGGTGGCCTGGTAAGGTGTGGAGCTGCCGGCCACCTATAGCAGCCTCGTAATCTGTAGAGCTGCCGGTCACCTATGGTGGCCTGGTAAGCTATCGAGCTGCCTTCCACCTATGGTGGCCTGGTAAGCTGCCGAGCTGCCATCCACCTATGGTGGCCTGGTAAGCTGTGGAGCTGCCGGCCACTTATAGCAGCCTGGTAATCTGTATAGGTGCCGACCACCTATGGTGGCCTGGTAAGCTGCCGAGCTGCCGGCCACCTATGTGGCCTGATATGCTTTAGAGCTGCTTGCCATTTAAGGTGACCTGGTAAGCTGCCGAGCTGCCAAATACCTATGGTGGCCTGGTGAGCTGCCGAGCTGCAATCCACCTATGGTAGCCTGGTAAGCTGCCGAGCTGACTTCCACCTATGGAGGCCTGGTAAGCTGCCGATCTGCCGGCCACTTATGTGGCCTGGTAAGCTGCCGAGCTGCCAACCACCTATGGTGGCCTGGTAAGATGCCGAGCTGCCTTCCACCCATGGTGGCCTGGTAAGCTGCCGAGCTGCCTGCCGTTTAAGGTGACCTGGTAAGCTGTCGAGCTGCCATCCATCTATGGTGGCCTAGTAAGCTGCCGAACTGCCATCCACCTACGGTGGCCTGATAAGCTGAAGAGCTGCCGGCCACCTATGGTGGCCTGGTAAGCTGCCGAGCTGCCGGCCACCTATGTGGCCTGATATGCTTTAAGCTGCTTGCCATTTAAGGTGACCTGGTAAGCTGCCGAGCTGCCAACCACATATGGTGGCCAGGTAAGCTGCCGAGCTGCAATCCACCTATGGTGACCTGGTAAGCTGTGGAGCTGCCGGCCACTTATAGCAGTCTGGTAATCTGCAGAGCTGCCGGCCACCTATGGTGGCCTGGTAAGCTGTCGAGCTGCCGGCCACCTATGTGGCCTGATATGCTTTAGAGCTGCTTGCCATTTAAGGTGACCTGGTAAGCTGCCGAGCTGCCAACCACCTATGGTGGCCTGGTGAGCTGCCGAGCTGCAATCCACCTATGGTGACCTGGTAAGCTGTGGAGCTGCCGGCCACTTATAGCAGCCTGGTAATCTGTAAAGCTGTCGGCCACCTATGGTGGCCTGGTAAGCTGCTGAGCTGCCGGCCACCTATGTGGCCTGATATGCTTAAGAGCTGCTTGCCATTTAAGGTGACCTGGTAAGCTGCCGAGCTGCCAACCACATATGGTGGCCTGGTAAGCTGCCGAGATGCCATCCACCTAGGGTGGCCTGGTAAGCTGTGGAGCTGCCGGCCACTTATAGCAGTCTGGTAGTCTGTAGAGCTGCCGGCCACCTATGGTGGCCTGGTAAGCTGCCGAGCTGCCTGCCGTTTAAGGTGACCTGGTAAGCTGTCGAGCTGCCATCCATCTATGGTGGCCTAGTAAGCTGCCGAACTGCCATCCACCTACGGTGGCCTGATAAGCTGAAGAGCTGCCGGCCACCTATGGTGGCCTGGTAAGCTGCCGAGCTGCCGGCCACCTATGTGGCCTGATATGCTTTAGAGCTGCTTGCCATTTAAGGTGACCTGGTAAGCTGCCGAGCTGCCAACCACATATGGTGGCCAGGTAAGCTGCCGAGCTGCAATCCACCTATGGTGACCTGGTAAGCTGTGGAGCTGCCGGCCACTTATAGCAGCCTGGTAATCTGCAGAGCTGCCGGCCACCTATGGTGGCCTGGTAAGCTGTCGAGCTGCCGGCCACCTATGTGGCCTGATATGCTTTAGAGCTGCTTGCCATTTAAGGTGACCTGGTAAGCTGCCGAGCTGCCAACCACCTATGGTGGCCTGGTGAGCTGCCGAGCTGCAATCCACCTATGGTGACCTGGTAAGCTGTGGAGCTGCCGGCCACTTATAGCAGCCTGGTAATCTGTAAAGCTGTCGGCCACCTATGGTGGCCTGGTAAGCTGCTGAGCTGCCGGCCACCTATGGGGCCTGATATGCCTAAGAGCTGCTTGCCATTTAAGGTGACCTGGTAAGCTGCCGAGCTGACAACCACATATGGTGGCCTGGTAAGCTGCCGAGATGCCATCCACCTAGGGTGGCCTGGTAAGCTGTGGAGCTGCCGGCCACTTATAGCAGTCTGGTAGTCTGTAGAGCTGCCGGCCACCTATGGTGGCCTGGTAAGCTGCCGAGCTGCCATCCACCTATGGTAGCCTGGTAAGCTGTCGAGCTGCCGGCCACCTATAGCAGCCTGGTAATCTATGGAGCTGCCGGCCACTTATGTGGCCTGATAAGCTGTGGAGCTGCCGGCCACCTAAAGCAGCCTGGTAATCTGTACAGCTGCCGGCCACATATGGTGGCCTGGTAAGCTGCCGAGCTGCCATCCACCTATGGTGGCCTGGTAAGCTGTGGAGCTGCCGGCCACCTATAGCAGCCTGGTAATCGTAGAGCTGCCGTCCACCTATGCTGGCCTGGTATGCTGAAGAGCAGGCGGCCACCTATGGTGGCCTGGTTAGCTGCCGAGCTGCCATCCACCTGTGGTGGCCTGGTAACCTGTGGAGCTGCCATCCACCTATAGCAGCTTTGTGATCTGTAGAGCTGCCGTCCACCTATGGTGGCCTGGTAGGCTGTAGAGCTGCCTGCCACCTATGGTGGCCTGGTAAGCTGCCGAGCTGCCGGCGACCTATGTGGCTTGGTAAGCTGCCGAGCTGCCATCCACCTATGGTGGCCTGGTAAGCTGTGGAGCTGCCGGCCACTTCTAGCAGCCTGGTACTCTGTAAGGCTGCCGGCTACCTATGGTGACCTGGTAAGCTGCCGAGCTGCCGGCCACCTATGTGGCCTGATGTGCTGTAGAGTTGCCTGCCATTTAAGATGACCTGGTAGGCTGCCGAGCTGCCAACCACCTATGGTGGCCTGGTAAGCTGCCGAGCTGCCATCCACCTATGTTGGCCTGGTAAGCTGCCGACCTGCCGGCCACCTATGTGGCCTGGTAAGCTGCCGAGCTGCCAACCACCTTTGGTGGCCTAGTAAGCTGTGGAGCTGCCGGCCACCTATAGCAGCGTGATAATCTGTAGAGCTGCCGTTCACCTATGGTGGCCTGGTATGCTGTAGAGCTGGCGGCCACCTATGTTGGCCTGGTAAGCTGCCGAGCTGCCATCCACCTATGGTGGCCTGGTAAGCTGCCGAGCTGCCATCCACCTATGGTGGCCTGGTAAGCTGTGGAGCTGCCGGCCACTTATAGCAGCCTGGTAATCTGTAGAGCTGCCGGCCACCTATGGTGGCCTGGTAAGCTGCCGAGCTGCCTGCCATTTAAAGTGACCTGGTAAGCTGCCGAGCTGCCATCCACCTATGGTCGCCTGGTAAGCTGCCGAACTGCCATCCACCTATGGTGGCCTGATAAGCTGAAGAGCTGCCTGCCACCTATGGTGGCCTGGTAAGTTCCCGAGCTGCCATCCACCTATGGTGGCCTGGTAACCTGTGGAGCTGCCTGCCACCTATGGTGGCCTGGTAAGCTCCCGAGCTGCCATCCGCCTATGGTGGCCTGGTAAGGTGTGGAGCTGCCGGCCACCTATAGCAGCCTGGTAATCTGTAGAGCTGCCGGTCACCTATGGTGGCCTGGTAAGCTATCGAGCTGCCTTCCACCTATGGTGGCCTGGTAAGCTGCCGAGCTGCCATCCACCTATGGTGGCCTGGTAAGCTGTGGAGCTGCCGGCCACTTATAGCAGCCTGGTAATCTGTATAGCTGCCGACCACCTATGGTGGCCTGGTAAGCTGCCGAGCTGCCGGCCACCTATGTGGCCTGATATGCTTTAGAGCTGCTTGCCATTTAAGGTGACCTGGTAAGCTGCCGAGCTGCCATCCACCTATGGTGGCCTGGTAACCCGTAGAGCTGCCTGCCACCTATGGTGGCCTGGTAAGCTGCCGAGCTGCCTTCCACCTATGGTGGCCTGGTAAGCTGCCGAGCTGCCGGCCACTTATGTGGCCTGGTAAGCTGCCGAGCTGCCAACCACCTATGGTGGCCTGGTAAGCTGTGGAGCTGCCGGCCACTTATAGCAGCCTGGTAATCTGTAGAGCTGTCGGCCACCTATGGTGGCCTGGTAAGCTGCCGAGCTGCCTGCCGTTTAAGGTGACCTGGTAAGCTGTCGAGCTGCCATCCATCTATGGTGGCCTAGTAAGCTGCCGAACTGCCATCCACCTACGGTGGCCTGATAAGCTGAAGAGCTGCCGGCCACCTATGGTGGCCTGGTAAGCTGCCGAGCTGCCGGCCACCTATGTGGCCTGATATGCCTTAGAGCTGCTTGCAATTTAAGGTGACCTGGTAAGCTGCCGAGCTGCCATCCACCTATGGTGGCCTGGTAACCCGTAGAGCTGCCTGCCACCTATGGTGGCCTGGTAAGCTGCCGAGCTGCCTTCCACCTATGGTGGCCTGGTAAGCTGCCGAGCTGCCGGCCACTTATGTGGCCTGGTAAGCTGCCGAGCTGCCAACCACCTATGGTGGCCTGGTAAGCTGCCGAGCTGCCTTCCACCCATGGTGGCCTGGTAAGCTGCCGAGCTGCCATCCACCTATGGTGGCCTGGTAAGCTGCCGAGCTGTCATCCACCTATGGTAGCCTGGTAAGCTGCCGAGCTGACTTCCACCTATGGTGGCCTGGTAAGCTGCCGATCTGCCGGCCACTTATGTGGCCTGGTAAGCTGCCGAGCTGCCAACCACCTATGGTGGCCTGGTAAGATGCCGAGCTGCCTTCCACCCATGGTGGCCTGGTAAGCTGCCGAGCTGCCATCCACCTATGGTGGCCTATTAAGCTGTGGAGCTGCCTTCCACCTATGGTGGCCTGGTAAGATGCCGAGCTGCCATCCACCTATGGTGGCCTGGCAAGCTGCCGTGCTGCCTTCCACCCATGGTGGCCTGGTAAGCTGTGGAGCTGCCGGCCACTTATAGCAGCCTGGTAATCTGCAGAGCTGCCGGCCACCTATGGTGGCCTGGTAAGCTGTCGAGCTGCCGGCCACCTATGTGGCCTGATATGCTTTAGAGCTGCTTGCCATTTAAGGTGACCTGGTAAGCTGCCGAGCTGCCAACCACCTATGGTGGCCTGGTGAGCTGCCGAGCTGCAATCCACCTATGGTGACCTGGTAAGCTGTGGAGCTGCCGGCCACTTATAGCAGCCTGGTAATCTGTAAAGCTGTCGGCCACCTATGGTGGCCTGGTAAGCTGCTGAGCTGCCGGCCACCTATGTGGCCTGATATGCTTTAGAGCTGCTTGCCATTTAAGGTGACCTGGTAAGCTGCCGAGCTGCCAACCACATATGGTGGCCAGGTAAGCTGCCGAGCTGCCATCCACCTATGGTGGCCTGGTAAGCTGCCGAGCTGCCGGCCACCTATATCAGCCTGGTAATCTATGGAGCTGCCGGCCACTTATGTGGCCTGATAAGCTGTGGAGCTGCCGGCCACCTATAGCAGCCTGGTAATCTGTACAGCTGCCGGCCACATATGGTGGCCTGGTAAGCTGCCGAGCTGCCATCCACCTATGGTGGCCTGGTAAGCTGTGGAGCTGCCGGCCACCTATAGCAGCCTGGTAATCTGTAGAGCTGCCGTCCACCTATGCTGGCCTGGTAATCTGTAAAGCTGCCGGCTACCTATGGTGACCTGGTAAGCTGCCGAGCTGCCGGCCACCTATGTGGCCTGATGTGCTGTAGAGTTGCCTGCCATTTAAGGTGACCTGGTAGGCTGCCAAGCTGCCAACCACCTATGGTGGTCTGGTAAGCTGCCGAGCTGCCATCCACCTATGTTGGCCTGGTAAGCTGCCGACCTGCCGGCCACCTATGTGGCCTGGTAAGCTGCCGAGCTGCCAACCACCTATGGTGGCCTAGTAAGCTGTTGAGCTGCCGGCCACCTATAGCAGCCTGATAATCTGTAGAGCTGCCGTCCACCTATAGTGGCCTGGTATGCTGTAGAGCTGGCGGCCACCTATGGTGGCCTGGTAAGCTGCCGAGCTGCCATCCACCTATGGTGGCCTGGTAAGCTGCCGAGCTGCCATCCACCTATGGTGGCCTGGTAATCTGTAGAGCTGCCGGCCACCTATGGTGGCCTGGTAAGCTGCCGAGCTGCCTGCCATTTAAGGTGACCTGGTAAGCTGCCGAGCTGCCATCCCCCTATGGTCGCCTGGTAAGCTGCCGAGCTGCCATCCACCTGTGGTGGCCTGATAAGCTGAAGAGCTGCCGGCCACCTATGGTGGTCTGGTACGCTGCCGAGCGGCCATCCACCTATGGTGGCCTGGTAATCTATAGAGCTGCCGGCCACCTATGTGGCCTGATAAGCTGCCGAGCTGCCATCCACATATGGTGGCCTGGTAACCTGTGGGACTGCCTGCCACTTATGGTGGCCTGGTAAGCTCCCGAGCTGCCATCCACCTATGGTGGCCTGGTAACCTGCGGAGCTGCCTGCCACCTATGGTGGCCTGGTAAGCTCCCGAGCTGCCATCCACCTATGGTGGCCTGGTAAGGTGTGGAGCTGCCGGCCACCTATAGCAGCCTGGTAATCTGTAGAGCTGCCGGTCACCTATGGTGGCCTGGTAAGCTACCGAGCTGCCTTCCACCTATGGTGGCCTGGTAAGCTGCCGAGCTGCCATCCACCTATGGTGGCCTGGTAAGCTGTGGAGCTGCCGGCCACTTATAGCAGCCTGGTAATCTGTATAGCTGCCGACCTCCTATGGTGGCCTGGTAAGCTGCCGAGCTGCCGGCCACCTATGTGGCCTGATATGCTTTAGAGCTGCTTGCCATTTAAGGTGACCTGGTAAGCTGCCGAGCTGCCAACCACATATGGTGGCCAGGTGAGCTGCCGAGCTGCCATCCACCTATGGTGGCCTGGTAAGCTGTGGAGCTGCCGGCCACTTATAGCAGTCTGGTAGTCTGTAGAGCTGCCGGCCACCTATGGTGGCCTGGTAAGCTGCCGAGCTTCCATCCACCTATGGTGGCCTGGTAAGCTGCCGAGCTGCCGGCCACCTATAGCAGCCTGGTAATCTATGGAGCTGCCGGCCACTTATGTGGCCTGATACGCTGTGGAGCTGCCGGCCACCTATAGCAGCCTGGTAATCTGTAGAGCTGCCGTCCACCTATGCTGGCCTGGTATGCTGTAGAGCTGCCTGCCACCTATGGTGGCCTGGTAAGCTGCCGAGCTGCCGGCCACTTATGTGGCTTGGTAAGCTGCCGAGCTGCCATCCACCTATGGTGGCCTGGTAAGCTGTGGAGCTGCCGCCCACTTTTAGCAGCCTGGTAATTTGTAAAGCTGCCGGCTACCTATGGTGACCTGGTAAGCTGCCGAGCTGCCGGCTACCTATGGTGACCTGGTAAGCTGCCGAGCTGCCGGCCACCTTTGTGGCCTGATGTGCTGTAGAGTTGCCTGCCATTTAAGGTGACCTGGTAGGCTGCCAAGCTGCCAACCACCTATGGTGGCCTGGTAAGCTGCCGAGCTGCCATCCACCTATGTTGGCCTGGTAAGCTGCCGACCTGCCGGCCACCTATGTGGCCTGGTAAGCTGCCGAGCTGCCAACCACCTATGGTGGCCTAGTAAGCTGTTGAGCTGCCGGCCACCTATAGCAGACTGATAATCTGTAGAGCTGCCGGTCACCTATGGTGGCCTGGTAAGCTACCGAGCTGCCATCCACCTATGTTGGCCTGGTAAGGTGTGGAGCTGCCGGCCACCTATAGCAGCCTGGTAATCTGTAGAGCTGCCGGTCACCTATGGTGGCCTGGTAAGCTACCGAGCTGCCTTCCACCTATGGTGGCCTGGTAAGGTGTGGAGCTGCCGGCCACCTATAGCAGCCTGGTAATCTGTAGAGCTGCCGGTCACCTATGGTGGCCTGGTAAGCTACCGAGCTGCCTTCCACCTATGGTGGCCTGGTAAGCTGTCGAGCTGCCGGCCACCTATGTGGCCTGATATGCTTTAGAGCTGCTTGCCATTTAAGGTGACCTGGTAAGCTGCCGAGCTGCCAACCACCTATGGTGGCCTGGTGAGCTGCCGAGCTGCAATTCACCTATGGTGACCTGGTAAGCTGTGGAGCTGCCGGCCACCTATAGCAGCCTGGTAATCTGTAGAGCTGCCGGCCACCTATGTGGCCTGATATGCTTTAGAGCTGCTTGCCATTTAAGGTGACCTGGTAAGCTGCCGAGCTGCCAACCACCTATGGTGGCCTGGTGAGCTGCCGAGCTGCAATCCACCTATGGTGGCCTGGTAAGCTGTGGAGCTGCCGGCCACCTATAGCAGCCTGGTAATCTGTAGAGCTGCCGGCCACCTATGTGGCCTGGTAAGCTACCGAGCTGCCTTCCACCTATGGTGGCCTGGTAAGGTGTGGAGCTGCCGGCCACCTATAGCAGCCTGGTAATCTGTAGAGCTGCCGGTCACCTATGGTGGCCTGGTAAGCTACCGAGCTGCCTTCCACCTATGGTGGCGTGGTAAGCTACCGAGCTGCCTTCCACCTATGGTGGCCTGGTAAGCTGTGGAGCTGCCGGCCACTTATGTGTCCCGATAAGCTGTGGAGCTGCCGGCCACCTAAAGCAGCCTGGTAATCTGTACAGCTGCCAGCCACAAATGGTGGCCTGGTAAGCTGCCGAGCTGCCGGCCACCTATGTGGCCTGATATGCTTTAGAGCTGCTTGCCATTTAAGGTGACCTGGTAAGCTGCCGAGCTGCCAACCACCTATGGTGGCTTGGTGAGCTGCCGAGCTGCAATCCACCTATGGTGGCCTGGTAAGCTGTGGAGCTGCCGGCCACTTATAGCAGCCTGGTAATCTGTAAAGCTGTCGGCCACCTATGGTGGCCTGGTAAGCGGCTGAGCTGCCGGCCACCTATGTGGCCTGATATGCTTTAGAGCTGCTTGCCATTTAAGGTGACCTGGTTAGCTGTCGAGCTGCCATCCACCTATGGTGGCCTAGTAAGCTGCCGAACTGCCATCCACCTACGGTGGCCTGATAAGCTGAAGAGCTGCCGGCCACCTATGGTGGCCTGGTACGCTGCGGAGCTGCCATCCACCTATGGTGGCCTAGTAAGCTGCCGAACTGCCATCCACCTACGGTGGCCTGATAAGCTGAAGAGCTGCCGGCCACCTATGGTGGCCTGGTACGCTGCGGAGCTGCCATCCACCTATGGTGGCCTGGTAATCTATAGAGCTGCCGGCCACCTATGTGGCCTGATAAGCTGTAGGGCTGCCTGCCACCTAAGGTGGCCTGGTAAGCTGCCGAGCTGCCATCCACCTATGGTGGCCTGGTAACCTCTAGAGCTGCCTGCCACCTCTGGTGGCCTGGTAAGATGCCGAGCTGCCATCCACCTATGGTAGCCTGGTAACCTATAGAGCAGCCGGCCACCTATGTGGCCTGATAAGCTGAAGAGCTGCCTGCCGCCTAAGGTGGCCTGGAAGGCTGCCGAGCTGCCATCCACCTATGTTGGCCTGGTAAGCTGCCGAACTGCCGGCCACCTATGTGGCCTGGTAAGCTGCCGAACTGCCAACCACCTATGGTGGCCTGGTAAGCTGCCGAGCTGCCATCCACCTATGGTGGCCTGGTAAGCTGCCGAGCTGCCATCCACCTATGGTGGCCCGGTAAGCTGTGGAGCTGCCGGCCACTTACAGCAGCCTGGCAATCTGTAGAGCTGCCGGCCACCTATGGTGGCCTGGTAAGCTGCCGAGCTGCCTGCCGTTTAAGGTGACCTGGTAAGCTGTCGAGCTGCCATCCACCTATGGTGGCCTAGTAAGCTGCCGAGCTGCCATCCACCTATAGTGGCCTGGTAAGGTGTGGAGCTGCCGGCCACCTATAGCAGCCTGGTAATCTGTAGAGCTGCCGGTCACCTATGGTGGCCTGGTAAGCTACCGAGCTGCCTTCCACCTATGGTGGCCTGGTAAGCTGCCGAGCTGCCATCCACCTATGGTGGCCTGGTAAGCTGTGGAGCTGCCGGCCACTTATAGCAGCCTGGTAATCTGTATAGCTGCCGACCACCTATGGTGGCCTGGTAAGCTGCCGAGCTGCCGGCCACCTATGTGGCCTGATATGCTTTAGAGCTGCTTGCCACTTAAGGTGACCTGGTAAGCTGCCGAGCTGCCAACCACCTATGGTGGCCTGGTGAGCTGCCGAGCTGCAATCCACCTATGGTGGCCTGGTAAGCTGTGGAGCTGCCGGCCACTTATAGCAGCCTGGTAATCTGTAGAGCTGTCGGCCACCTATGGTGGCCTGGTAAGCTGCCGAGCTGCCTGCCGTTTAAGGTGACCTGGTAAGCTGTCGAGCTGCCATCCACCTATGGTGGCCTAGTAAGCTGCCGAACTGCCATCCACCTACGGTGGCCTGATAAGCTGAAGAGCTGCCGGCCACCTATGGTGGCCTGGTACGCTGCGGAGCTGCCATCCACCTATGGTGGCCTGGTAATCTATAGAGCTGCCAACCACCTATGGTGGCCTAGTAAGCTGTTGAGCTGCCGGCCACCTATAGCAGACTGATAATCTGTAGAGCTGCCGGTCACCTATGGTGGCCTGGTAAGCTACCGAGCTGCCATCCACCTATGTTGGCCTGGTAAGGTGTGGAGCTGCCGGCCACCTATAGCAGCCTGGTAATCTGTAGAGCTGCCGGTCACCTATGGTGGCCTGGTAAGCTACCGAGCTGCCTTCCACCTATGGTGGCCTGGTAAGGTGTGGAGCTGCCGGCCACCTATAGCAGCCTGGTAATCTGTAGAGCTGCCGGTCACCTATGGTGGCCTGGTAAGCTACCGAGCTGCCTTCCACCTATGGTGGCCTGGTAAGCTGTCGAGCTGCCGGCCACCTATGTGGCCTGATATGCTTTAGAGCTGCTTGCCATTTAAGGTGACCTGGTAAGCTGCCGAGCTGCCAACCACCTATGGTGGCCTGGTGAGCTGCCGAGCTGCAATTCACCTATGGTGACCTGGTAAGCTGTGGAGCTGCCGGCCACCTATAGCAGCCTGGTAATCTGTAGAGCTGCCGGCCACCTATGTGGCCTGATATGCTTTAGAGCTGCTTGCCATTTAAGGTGACCTGGTAAGCTGCCGAGCTGCCATCCACCTATGGTGGCCTGGTAATCTATAGAGCTGCCGGTCACCTATGGTGGCCTGGTAAGCTACCGAGCTGCCTTCCACCTATGGTGGCCTAGTAAGCTGCCGACCTGCCGGCCACCTATGTGGCCTGGTAAGCTGCCGAACTGCCAACCACCTATGGTGGCCTGGTAAGCTGCCGAGCTGCCATCCACCTATGGTGGCCTGGTAAGCTGTGGAGCTGCCGGCCACTTATAGCAGCCTGGTAGTCTGTAGAGCTGCCGGCCACCTATGCTGGCCTGGTATGCTGAAGAGCAGGCGGCCACCTATGGTGGCCTGGTAATCTATAGAGCTGCCGGCCACCTATGTGGCCTGATAAGCTGCCGAGCTGCCATCCACATATGGTGGCCTGGTAACCTGTGGGACTGCCTGCCACCTATGGTGGCCTGGTAAGCTGCCGAGCTGCCATCCACCTATGGTAGCCTGGTAAGCTGCCGACCTGCCGGCCACCTATAGCAGCCTGGTAATCTATGGAGCTGCCGGCCACTTATGTGTCCCGATAAGCTGTGGAGCTGCCGGCCACCTAAAGCAGCCTGGTAATCTGTACAGCTGCCGGCCACATATGGTGGCCTGGTAAGCTGCCGAGCTGCCGGCCACCTATGTGGCCTGATATGCTTTAGAGCTGCTTGCCATTTAAGGTGACCTGGTAAGCTGCCGAGCTGCCAACCACCTATGGTGGCCTGGTGAGCTGCCGAGCTGCAATCCACCTATGGTGGCCTGGTAAGCTGTGGAGCTGCCGGCCACTTATAGCAGCCTGGTAATCTGTAGAGCTGTCGGCCACCTATGGTGGCCTGGTAAGCTGCCGAGCTGCCTGCCGTTTAAGGTGACCTGGTAAGCTGTCGAGCTGCCATCCACCTATGGTGGCCTAGTAAGCTGCCGAACTGCCATCCACCTACGGTGGCCTGATAAGCTGAAGAGCTGCCGGCCACCTATGGTGGCCTGGTACGCTGCGGAGCTGCCATCCACCTATGGTGGCCTGGTAATCTATAGAGCTGCCGGCCACCTATGTGGCCTGATAAGCTGTAGGGTTGCCTGCCACCTAAGGTGGCCTGGTAAGCTGCCGAGCTGCCATCCACCTATGGTGGCCTGGTAACCTCTAGAGCTGCCTGCAACCTCTGGTGGCCTGGTAAGATGCCGAGCTGCCATCCACCTATGGTGGCCTGGTAAGCTGCCGAGCTGCCATCCACCTATGGTGGCCTGGTAAGCTGTGGAGCTGCCGGCCACTTATAGCAGCCTGGTAATCTGTATAGCTGCCGACCACCTATGGTGGCCTAGTAAGCTGTTGAGCTGCCGGCCACCTATAGCAGACTGATAATCTGTAGAGCTGCCGGTCACCTATGGTGGCCTGGTAAGCTACCGAGCTGCCATCCACCTATGTTGGCCTGGTAAGGTGTGGAGCTGCCGGCCACCTATAACAGCCTGGTAATCTGTAGAGCTGCCGGTCACCTATGGTGGCCTGGTAAGCTACCGAGCTGCCTTCCACCTATGGTGGCCTGGTAAGGTGTGGAGCTGCCGGCCACCTATAGCAGCCTGGTAATCTGTAGAACTGCCGGTCACCTATGGTGGCCTGGTAAGCTACCGAGCTGCCTTCCACCTATGGTGGCCTGGTAAGCTGTCGAGCTGCCGGCCACCTATGTGGCCTGATATGCTTTAGAGCTGCTTGCCATTTAAGGTGACCTGGTAAGCTGCCGAGCTGCCAACCACCTATGGTGGCCTGGTGAGCTGCCGAGCTGCAATTCACCTATGGTGACCTGGTAAGCTGTGGAGCTGCCGGCCACCTATAGCAGCCTGGTAATCTGTAGAGCTGCCGGCCACCTATGTGGCCTGATATGCTTTAGAGCTGCTTGCCATTTAAGGTGACCTGGTAAGCTGCCGAGCTGCCAACCACCTATGGTGGCCTGGTGAGCTGCCGAGCTGCAATCCACCTATGGTGGCCTGGTAAACTGTGGAGCTGCCGGCCACCTATAGCAGCCTGGTAATCTGTAGAGCTGCCGGCCACCTATGTGGCCTGGTAAGCTACCGAGCTGCCTTCCACCTATGGTGGCCTGGTAAGGTGTGGAGCTGCCGGCCACCTATAGCAGCCTGGTAATCTGTAGAGCTGCCGGTCACCTATGGTGGCCTGGTAAGCTACCGAGCTGCCTTCCACCTATGGTGGCCTGGTAAGCTACCGAGCTGCCTTCCACCTATGGTGGCCTGGTAAGCTGTCGAGCTGCCGGCCACCTATGTGGCCTGATATGCTTTAGAGCTGCTTGCCATTTAAGGTGACCTGGTAAGCTGCCGAGCTGCCAACCACCTATGGTGGCCTGGTGAGCTGCCGAGCTGCAATTCACCTATGGTGGCCTGGTAACCTGTGGGACTGCCTGCCACCTATGGTGGCCTGGTAAGCTGCCGAGCTGCCATCCACCTATGGTAGCCTGGTAAGCTGCCGACCTGCCGGCCACCTATGGTGGCCTGGTAAGCTGTGGAGCTGCCGGCCACTTATGTGTCCCGATAAGCTGTGGAGCTGCCGGCCACCTAAAGCAGCCTGGTAATCTGTACAGCTGCCAGCCACAAATGGTGGCCTGGTAAGCTGCCGAGCTGCCGGCCACCTATGTGGCCTGATATGCTTTAGAGCTGCTTGCCATTTAAGGTGACCTGGTAAGCTGCCGAGCTGCCAACCACCTATGGTGGCCTGGTGAGCTGCCGAGCTGCAATCCACCTATGGTGGCCTGGTAAGCTGTGGAGCTGCCGGCCACTTATAGCAGCCTGGTAATCTGTAGAGCTGTCGGCCACCTATGGTGGCCTGGTAAGCTGCCGAGCTGCCTGCCGTTTAAGGTGACCTGGTTAGCTGTCGAGCTGCCATCCACCTATGGTGGCCTAGTAAGCTGCCGAACTGCCATCCACCTACGGTGGCCTGATAAGCTGAAGAGCTGCCGGCCACCTATGGTGGCCTGGTACGCTGCGGAGCTGCCATCCACCTATGGTGGCCTGGTAATCTATAGAGCTGCCGGCCACCTATGTGGCCTGATAAGCTGTAGGGCTGCCTGCCACCTAAGGTGGCCTGGTAAGCTGCCGAGCTGCCATCCACCTATGGTGGCCTGGTAACCTCTAGAGCTGCCTGCCACCTCTGGTGGCCTGGTAAGATGCCGAGCTGCCATCCACCTATGGTAGCCTGGTAACCTATAGAGCAGCCGGCCACCTATGTGGCCTGATAAGCTGAAGAGCTGCCTGCCGCCTAAGGTGGCCTGGAAAGCTGCCGAGCTGCCATCCACCTATGTTGGCCTGGTAAGCTGCCGACCTGCCGGCCACCTATGTGGCCTGGTAAGCTGCCGAACTGCCAACCACCTATGGTGGCCTGGTAAGCTGCCGAGCTGCCATCCACCTATGGTGGCCTGGTAAGCTGCCGAGCTGCCATCCACCTATGGTGGCCCGGTAAGCTGTGGAGCTGCCGGCCACTTACAGCAGCCTGGCAATCTGTAGAGCTGCCGGCCACCTATGGTGGCCTGGTAAGCTGCCGAGCTGCCTGCCGTTTAAGGTGACCTGGTAAGCTGTCGAGCTGCCATCCACCTATGGTGGCCTAGTAAGCTGCCGAGCTGCCATCCACCTATAGTGGCCTGGTAAGGTGTGGAGCTGCCGGCCACCTATAGCAGCCTGGTAATCTGTAGAGCTGCCGGTCACCTATGGTGGCCTGGTAAGCTACCGAGCTGCCTTCCACCTATGGTGGCCTGGTAAGCTGCCGAGCTGCCATCCACCTATGGTGGCCTGGTAAGCTGTGGAGCTGCCGGCCACTTATAGCAGCCTGGTAATCTGTATAGCTGCCGACCACCTATGGTGGCCTGGTAAGCTGCCGAGCTGCCGGCCACCTATGTGGCCTGATATGCTTTAGAGCTGCTTGCCATTTAAGGTGACCTGGTAAGCTGCCGAGCTGCCAACCACCTATGGTGGCCTGGTGAGCTGCCGAGCTGCAATCCACCTATGGTGGCCTGGTAAGCTGTGGAGCTGCCGGCCACTTATAGCAGCCTGGTAATCTGTAGAGCTGTCGGCCACCTATGGTGGCCTGGTAAGCTGCCGAGCTGCCTGCCGTTTAAGGTGACCTGGTAAGCTGTCGAGCTGCCAACCACCTATGGTGGCCTGGTAAGCTGCCGAGCTGCCATCCACCTATGGTGGCCTGGTAAGCTGTGGAGCTGCCGGCCACTTATAGCAGCCTGGTAGTCTGTAGAGCTGCCGGCCACCTATGCTGGCCTGGTATGCTGAAGAGCAGGCGGCCACCTATGGTGGCCTGGTAATCTATAGAGCTGCCGGCCACCTATGTGGCCTGATAAGCTGCCGAGCTGCCATCCACATATGGTGGCCTGGTAACCTGTGGGACTGCCTGCCACCTATGGTGGCCTGGTAAGCTGCCGAGCTGCCATCCACCTATGGTAGCCTGGTAAGCTGCCGACCTGCCGGCCACCTATAGCAGCCTGGTAATCTATGGAGCTGCCGGCCACTTATGTGTCCCGATAAGCTGTGGAGCTGCCGGCCACCTAAAGCAGCCTGGTAATTTGTACAGCTGCCGGCCACATATGGTGGCCTGGTAAGCTGCCGAGCTGCCGGCCACCTATGTGGCCTGATATGCTTTAGAGCTGCTTGCCATTTAAGGTGACCTGGTAAGCTGCCGAGCTGCCAACCACCTATGGTGGCCTGGTGAGCTGCCGAGCTGCAATCCACCTATGGTGGCCTGGTAAGCTGTGGAGCTGCCGGCCACTTATAGCAGCCTGGTAATCTGTAGAGCTGTCGGCCACCTATGGTGGCCTGGTAAGCTGCCGAGCTGCCTGCCGTTTAAGGTGACCTGGTAAGCTGTCGAGCTGCCATCCACCTATGGTGGCCTAGTAAGCTGCCGAACTGCCATCCACCTACGGTGGCCTGATAAGCTGAAGAGCTGCCGGCCACCTATGGTGGCCTGGTACGCTGCGGAGCTGCCATCCACCTATGGTGGCCTGGTAAGCTGCCGAGCTGCCATCCACCTATGGTGGCCTGGTAACCTCTAGAGCTGCCTGCAACCTCTGGTGGCCTGGTAAGATGCCGAGCTGCCATCCACCTATGGTAGCCTGGTAACCTATAGAGCAGCCGGCCACCTATGTGGCCTGATAAGCTGAAGAGCTGCCTGCCGCCTAAGGTGGCCTGGAAAGCTGCCGAGCTGCCATCCACCTATGGTGGCCTGGTAACCTCTAGAGCTGCCTGCAACCTCTGGTGGCCTGGTAAGATGCCGAGCTGCCATCCACCTATGGTAGCCTGGTAACCTATAGAGCAGCCGGCCACCTATGTGGCCTGATAAGCTGAAGAGCTGCCTGCCGCCTAAGGTGGCCTGGAAAGCTGCCGAGCTGCCATCCACCTATGTTGGCCTGGTAAGCTGCCGACCTGCCGGCCACCTATGTGGCCTGGTAAGCTGCCGAACTGCCAACCACCTATGGTGGCCTGGTAAGCTGCCGAGCTGCCATCCACCTATGGTGGCCTGGTAAGCTGCCGAGCTGCCATCCACCTATGGTGGCCTGGTAAGCTGTGGAGCTGCCGGCCGCTTACAGCAGCCTGGCGATCTGTAGAGCTGCCGGCCACCTATGGTGGCCTGGTAAGCTGCCGAGCTGCCTGCCATTTAAGGTGACCTGGTAAGCTGCCGAGCTGCCATCCACCTATGGTGGCCTGATAAGCTGAAGAGCTGCCGGCCACCTATGGTGGCCTGGTACGCTGCCGAGCTGCCATCCACCTATGGTGGCCTGGTAATCTGTAGAGCTGCCGGTCACCTATGGTGGCCTGGTAAGCTGCCGAGCTGCCATCCACCTATGTTGGCCTGGTAAGGTGTGGAGCTGCCGGCCACCTATAGCAGCCTGGTAATCTGTAGAGCTGCCAGTCACCTATGGTGGCCTGGTAAGCTACCGAGCTGCCTTCCACCTATGGTGGCCTGGTAAGGTGTGGAGCTGCCGGCCACCTATAGCAGCCTGGTAATCTGTAGAGCTGCCGGTCACCTATGGTGGCCTGGTAAGCTACCGAGCTGCCTTCCACATATGGTGGCCTGGTAAGCTGCCGAGCTGCCATCCACCTATGGTGGCCTGGTAAGCTGTGGAGCTGCCGGCCACCTATAGCAGCCTGGTAATCTGTAGAGCTGCCGGTCACCTATGGTGGCCTGGTAAGCTGCCGAGCTGCCTGCCGTTTAAGGTGACCTGGTAAGCTGTCGAGCTGCCATCCACCAATGGTGGCCTAGTAAGCTGCCGAGCTGCCATCCACCTATAGTGGCCTGGTAAGGTGTGGAGCTGCCGGCCACCTATAGCAGCCTGGTAATCTGTAGAGCTGCCGGTCACCTATGGTGGCCTGGTAAGCTACCGAGCTGCCTTCCACCTATGGTGGCCTGGTAAGCTGCCGAGCTGCCATCCACCTATGGTGGCCTGGTAAGCTGTGGAGCTGCCGGCCACTTATAGCAGCCTGGTAATCTGTATAGCTGCCGACCACCTATGGTGGCCTGGTAAGCTGCCGAGCTGCCGGCCACCTATGTGGCCTGATATGCTTTAGAGCTGCTTGCCATTTAAGGTGACCTGGTAAGCTGCCGAGCTGCCAACCACCTATGGTGGCCTGGTGAGCTGCCGAGCTGCAATCCACCTATGGCGGCCTGGTAAGCTGTGGAGCTGCCGGCCACTTATAGCAGCCTGGTAATCTGTAGAGCTGTCGGCCACCTATGGTGGCCTGGTAAGCTGCCGAGCTGCCTGCCGTTTAAGGTGACCTGGTAAGCTGTCGAGCTGCCATCCACCTATATTGGCCTAGTAAGCTGCCGACCTGCCGGCCACCTATGTGGCCTGGTAAGCTGCCGAACTGCCAACCACCTATGGTGGCCTGGTAAGCTGCCGAGCTGCCATCCACCTATGGTGGCCTGGTAAGCTGTGGAGCTGCCGGCCACTTATAGCAGCCTGGTAGTCTGTAGAGCTGCCGGCCACCTATGCTGGCCTGGTATGCTGAAGAGCAGGCGGCCACCTATGGTGGCCTGGTAATCTATAGAGCTGCCGGCCACCTATGTGGCCTGATAAGCTGCCGAGCTGTAATCCACATATGGTGGCCTGGTAACCTGTGGGACTGCCTGCCACCTATGGTGGCCTGGTAAGCTGCCGAGCTGCCATCCACTTATGGTAGCCTGGTAAGCTGCCGAGCTGCCGGCCACCTATAGAAGCCTGGTAATCTGTACAGCTGCCGGCCACATATGGTGGCCTGGTAAGCTGCCGAGCTGCCATCCACCTATGGTGGCCTGGTAAGCTGTGGAGCTGCCGGCCACCTATAGAAGCCTGGTAATCTGTAGAGCTGCCGTCCACCTATGCTGGCCTGGTATGCTGAAGAGCAGGCGGCCACCTATGGTGGCCTGGTTAGCTGCCGAGCTGCCATCCACATGTGGTGGTAAGCCTGGTGGCCTGGTAAGCTGTAGAGCTGCCGGCCACCCGTATTGGCTTGGTACTCCGTAGAGCCGCCGACCACCTATGGTGGCCTGATAAGCTGGATAACTGCCTGCCACCTATGGTGGCCTGGTACACTGCCGAGCTGCAATCCACCTACGGTGGCCTGGAAAGCTGTGAAGCTGCCGGCAACCTATGGGGGCCTGGTAAGCTGCCCAGCTGCCAACCACCTCCGGTGGCCTGGTAACCTGTGGAGCTGCCTGCCACCTATGGTGGCCGGGTAAGCTGCCGATCTGCCATCCACCTATGGTGGCCTGGTAAGGTGCCGAGCTGCCGGCCACCTTTGTGGCCTGATAAGCTGTAGAGCTGCCGACCACCTATGTGGCCTGATAAGCTGTAGAGCTGCCTGCCATCTAAGGTGGCCTGGTAAGCTGCCGAGCTGCCAACCACCTATGGTGGCCTGGTAAGCTGTAGAGCTGCCGGCCACCCGTATTGGCTTGGTACTCCGTAGAGCCGCCGACCACCTATGGTGGCCTGATAAGCTGGATAACTGCCTGCCACCTATGGTGGCCTGGTACACTGCCGAGCTGCAATCCACCTACGGTGGCCTGGAAAGCTGTGAAGCTGCCGGCAACCTATGGGGGCCTGGTAAGCTGCCCAGCTGCCAACCACCTCTGGTGGCCTGGTAACCTGTGGAGCTGCCTGCCACCTATGGTGGCCGGGTAAGCTGCCGATCTGCCATCCACCTATGGTGGCCTGGTAAGGTGCCGAGCTGCCGGCCACCTATGGTGGCCTGGTAACCTGTGGAGATGCCGGCCACCTATGGTGGCCCGGTAAGGTGCCGAGCTGCCGGCCACCTTTGTGGCCTGATAAGCTGTAGAGCTGCCGACCACCTATGTGGCCTGATAAGCTGTAGAGCTGCCGGCAGCCACCTATGGTGGCCTGGTAAGCTGCCGAGCTGCCTTCCACCTATGGTGGCCTGGTAAACTGTCGAGCTGCAATTCACCTATGGTGGCCTGAAAATCTGTAGAGCTGGCGGTCACCTATGGTGGTCTGGTAAGCTGTAGAGCTTACCAGCCACCTATGCTGACTTGTTAAGCTGCCGAGCTGCCATCCACCTATGGTGGCCTGAAAATTTGTAGAGCTGGTGGTCACCTATGGTGGTCTGGTTAGCTGTAGAGCTGGCGGCCACCTATGCTGGCCTGGTAAGCTGCCGGGCTGCCAACCACCTATGGTGGCCTGGTAACCTGTTGAGCTGCCTGCCACCTATGGTGGCCTGGTAAACTGCCGAGCTGCCATTCACCTATGGTGGCCTGAAAATCTGTAGAGCTGGCGGTCACCTATGCAGGTCTGGTAAGCTGTAGAGCTGGCGGCCACCTATGCTGCCCTGGTACGCTGCCGAGCTGCCAACCACCTATGGTGGCCTGGTAACCTGTGGTGCTGCCTGCCACCTATGGTGGCCTGGTAAGCTGCCGAGCTGCCTTCCACCTATGGTGGCCTGGTAACCTGTGGAGTTGCTTGCCACCTATGGTGGCCTGGTAAGCTGCCGAGCTGCCATCCACCTATGGTGGCCTGGTAAAGTGCCGAGCTGCCATCCGCCTATGGTGGCCTGGTAAACTGTAGAGCTGCCTGCCACATTTGGTGGCCTGGTAAGCTGCCGAGCTGCTTTCCACCTATGGTGGCCTGGTAAGCTGCCGAGCTGCCATCCACCTATGGTGGCCTTGCAAGCTGTGGAGCTGCCTGCCACCTATGGTGGCCTGGTAATCTGTAGAGCTGCCGGTCACCCATGGTGGCCTGGTAAGCTGTAGAGCTGGCGGCCACCTATGGTGGCCTGGTAAGCTGCCCAGCTGCCAACCACCTATGGTGGCCTGGTAACCTGTGGAGCTGCCTGCCACCTATGGTGGCCTGGTAAGCTGCCGAGCTGTCATCCACCTATGGTGGCCTGGTAAGATGCCGAGCTGCCGGCCACCTTTGTGGCCTGATAAGCTGTAGAGCTTCCGGCCACCTATGTGTCCTGATAAGCTGTAGAGCTGCCTGCCATCTAAGGTGGCCTGGTAAGCTGCCGAACTGCCATCCACCTATGGTGGCCTGAAAAACTGTAGAGCTGCCGGTCACCTATGGTGGCCTGGTAAGCTGTAGAGCTGGCGGCCACCTATGGTGGCCTGGAAAGGTGCCGAGCTGCCATCCACCTATGGTGGCCTGGTAAGCTGCCGAGCTGCCATCCACCTATGGTGGTCTGGTAAGCTGTGAAGCTGCCGCCCACTTTTAGCAGCCTGGTAATCTGTAAACTTGCCGGCTACCTATGGTGACCTGGTAAGCTGCCGAGCTGCCGGCCACCTATGTGGCCTGATGTGCTGTAGAGCTGGCGGCCACCTATGGTGGCCTGGTAAGCTGCCGAGCTGCCATCCACCTATGGTGGCCTGGTAAGCTGCCGAGCTGCCATCCACCTATGGTGGCCTGGTAGGCTGTGGAGCTGCCGGCCACTTATAGCAGCCTGGTAATCTGTAGAGCTGCCGGCTACCTATGGTGGCCTGGTAAGCTGCCGAGCTGCCTGCCATTTAAGGTGACCTGGTAAGCTGCCGAGCTGCCATCCACCTATGGCCGCCTGGTAACCTGCCGAACTGCCATCCACCTATGGTGGCCTGATAAGCTGAAGAGCTGCCGGCCACCTATGGTGGCCTGGTAAGCTGTGGAGCTGCCGGCCACTTATAGCAGCCTGGTAATCTGTAGAGCTGCCGGCCACCTATGGTGGCCTGGTAAGCTGCCGAGCTGCCTGCCATTTAAGGTGACCTGGTAAGCTGCCGAGCTGCCATCCAGCTATGGTCGCCTGGTCTATAGAGCTGCCGGCCACCTATGGTGGCCTGGTAAGCTGCCGAGCTGCCATCCACCTATGGTGGCCTGGTAAGCTGCCGAGCTGACGGCCACCTATGTGGCCTGATGTGCTGTAGAGTTGCCTGCCATTTAAGGTGACCTGGCAGGCTGCCAAGCTGCCAACCACCTATGGTGGCCTGGTAAGCTGCCGAGCTGCCATCCACCTATGCTGGCCTGGTAAGCTGCCGACCTGCCATCCACCTATGCTGGCCTGGTAAGCTGCCGACCTGCCGGCCACCTATGTGGCCTGGTAAGCTGCCGAGCTTCCAACCACCTATGGTGGCCTAGTAAGCTGTTGAGCTGCCGGCCACCTATAGCCGCCTGATAATCTGTAGAGCTGCCGTCCACCTATGGTGGCCTGGTATGCTGTAGAGCTGGCGGCCACCTATGGTGGCCTGGTAAGCTGCCGAGCTGCCATCCACCTATGGTGGCCTGGTAAGCTGCCGAGCTGCCATCCACCTATGGTGGCCTGGTAAGGTGCCGAGCTGCCGGCCACTTTTGTGGCCTGATAAGCTGTAGAGCTTCCGGCCACCTATGTGTCCTGATAAGCTGTAGAGCTGCCTGCCATCTAAGGTGGCCTGGTAAGCTGCCGAGCTGCCATCCACCTATGGTGGCCTGAAAAACTGTAGAGCTGCCGGTCACCTATGGTGGCCTGGTAAGCTGTAGAGCTGGCGGCCACCTATGGTGGCCTGGTAAGGTGCCGAGCTGCCATCCACCTATGGTGGCCTGGTAAGCTGCCGAGCTGCCATCCACCTATGCTGGCCTGGTAAGCTGCCGACCTGCCGGCCACCTATGTGGCCTGGTAAGCTGCCGAGCTTCCAACCACCTATGGTGGCCTAGTAAGCTGTTGAGCTGCCGGCCACCTATAGCCGCCTGATAATCTGTAGAGCTGCCGTCCACCTATGGTGGCCTGGTATGCTGTAGAGCTGGCGGCCACCTATGGTGGCCTGGTAAGCTGCCGAGCTGCCAGCCACCTATGTGGCCTGATGTGCTGTAGAGTTGCCTGCCATTTAAGGTGACCTGGCAGGCTGCCAAGCTGCCAACCACCTATGGTGGCCTGGTAAGCTGCCGAGCTGCCAGCCACCTATGTGGCCTGATGTGCTGTAGAGTTGCCTGCCATTTAAGGTGACCTGGCAGGCTGCCAAGCTGCCAACCACCTATGGTGGCCTGGTAAGCTGCCGAGCTGCCATCCACCTATGCTGGCCTGGTAAGCTGCCGACCTGCCGGCCACCTATGTGGCCTGGTAAGCTGCCGAGCTTCCAACCACCTATGGTGGCCTAGTAAGCTGTTGAGCTGCCGGCCACCTATAGCCGCCTGATAATCTGTAGAGCTGCCGTCCACCTATGGTGGCCTGGTATGCTGTAGAGCTGGCGGCCACCTATGGTGGCCTGGTAAGCTGCCGAGCTGCCATCCACCTATGGTGGCCTGGTAAGCTGCCGAGCTGCCATCCACCTATGGTGGCCTGGTAAGGTGCCGAGCTGCCGGCCACTTTTGTGGCCTGATAAGCTGTAGAGCTTCCGGCCACCTATGTGTCCTGATAAGCTGTAGAGCTGCCTGCCATCTAAGGTGGCCTGGTAAGCTGCCGAGCTGCCATCCACCTATGGTGGCCTGAAAAACTGTAGAGCTGCCGGTCACCTATGGTGGCCTGGTAAGCTGTAGAGCTGGCGGCCACCTATGGTGGCCTGGTAAGGTGCCGAGCTGCCATCCACCTATGGTGGCCTGGTAAGCTGCCGAGCTGCCATCCACCTATGGTGGTCTGGTAAGCTGTGAAGCTGCCGCCCACTTTTAGCAGCCTGGTAATCTGTAAGCTTGCCGGCTACCTATGGTGACCTGGTAAGCTGCCGAGCTGCCGGCCACCTATGTGGCCTGATGTGCTGTAGAGCTGGCGGCCACCTATGTGGCCTGATGTGCTGTAGAGTTGCCTGCCATTTAAGGTGACCTGGTAGGCTGCCAAGCTGCCAACCACCTAAGGTGACCTGGTAAGCTGCCGAGCTGCCATCCACTTATGGTCGCCTGGTAAGCTGCCGAACTGCCATCCACCTATGGTGGCCTGATAAGCTGAAGAGCTGCCGGCCACCTATGGTGGCCTGGTAAGCTGTGGAGCTGCCGGCCACTTATAGCAGCCTGGTAATCTGTAGAGCTGCCGGCCACCTATGGTGGCCTGGTAAGCTGCCGAGCTGCCTGCCATTTAAGGTGACCTGGTAAGCTGCCGAGCTGCCATCCACCTATGGTCGCCTGGTAAGCTGCCGAACTGCCATCCACCTATGGTGGCCTGATAAGCTGAAGAGCTGCCGGCCACCTATGGTGGCCTGGTACGCTGTAGAGCTGGCGGCCACCTATGGTGGCCTGGTAAGCTGCCGAGCTGCCATCCACCTATGGTGGCCTGGTAAGCTGCCGAGCTGCCATCCACCTATGGTGGCCTGGTAAGCTGTGGAGCTGCCGGCCACTTATAGCAGCCTGGTAATCTGTAGAGCTGCCGGCCACCTATGGTGGCCTGGTAAGCTGCCGAGCTGCCTGCCATTTAAGGTGACCTGGTAAGCTGCCGAGCTGCCATCCACCTATGGTCGCCTGGTAACCTGCCGAACTGCCATCCACCTATGGTGGCCTGATAAGCTGAAGAGCTGCCGGCCACCTATGGTGGCCTGATATGTTTTAGAGCTGCTTGCCATTTAAGGTGACCTGGTAAGCTGCCGAGCTGCCAAACACGTATGGTGGCCTGGTGAGCTGCCGAGCTGCAATCCACCTATGGTGACCTGGTAAGCTGTGGAGCTGCCGGCCACTTATATCAGCCTGGTAATCTGTAAAGCTGTCGGCCACCTATGGTGGCCTGGTAAGCTGCTGAGCTGCCGGCCACCTATGTGGCCTGATATGCTTTAGAGCTGCTTGCCATTTAAGGTGACCTGGTAAGCTGCCGAGCTGCCAACCACCTATGGTGGCCTGGTAAGCTGCCGAGCTGCCATCCACCTATGGTGGCCTGGTAAGCTGTGGAGCTGCCTGCCATTTAAGGTGACCTGGTAAGCTGCCGAGCTGCCATCCACCTATGGTCGCCTGGTAAGCTGCCGAACTGCCATCCACCTATGGTGGCCTGATAAGCTGAAGAGCTGCCGGCCACCTATGGTGGCCTGGTAAGCTGCCGAGCTGCCTGCCATTTAAGGTGACCTGGTAAGCTGCCGAGCTGCCATCCACCTATGGTCGCCTGGTAAGCTGCCGAACTGCCATCCACCTATGGTGGCCTGATAAGCTGAAGAGCTGCCGGCCACCTATGGTGGCCTGGTAAGCTGTGGAGCTGCCGGCCACTTATAGCAGCCTGGTAATCTGTAGAGCTGCCGGCCACCTATGGTGGCCTGGTAAGCTGCCGAGCTGCCTGCCATTTAAGGTGACCTGGTAAGCTGCCGAGCTGCCATCCACCTATGGTCGCCTGGTAAGCTGCCGAACTGCCATCCACCTATGGTGGCCTGATAAGCTGAAGAGCTGCCGGCCACCTATGGTGGCCTGGTAAGCTGTGGAGCTGCCGGCCACTTATAGCAGCCTGGAAATCTGTAGAGCTGCCGGCCACCTATGGTGGCCTGGTAAGCTGCCGAGCTGCCTGCCATTTAAGGTGACCTGGTAAGCTGCCGAGCTGCCATCCAGCTATGGTCGCCTGGTCTATAGAGCTGCGGCCACCTATGGTGGCCTGGTAAGCTGCCGAGCTGCCATCCACCTATGGTGGCCTGGTAAGCTGCCGAGCTGACGGCCACCTATGTGGCCTGATGTGCTGTAGAGTTGCCTGCCATTTAAGGTGACCTGGCAGGCTGCCAAGCTGCCAACCACCTATGGTGGCCTGGTAAGCTGCCGAGCGGCCATCCACCTATGCTGGCCTGGTAAGCTGCCGACCTGCCATCCACCTATGCTGGCCTGGTAAGCTGCCGACCTGCCGGCCACCTATGTGGCCTGGTAAGCTGCCGAGCTTCCAACCACCTATGGTGGCCTAGTAAGCTGTTGAGCTGCCGGCCACCTATAGCCGCCTGATAATCTGTAGAGCTGCCGTCCACCTATGGTGGCCTGGTATGCTGTAGAGCTGGCGGCCACCTATGGTGGCCTGGTAAGCTGCCGAGCTGCCATCCACCTATGGTGGCCTGGTAAGCTGCCGAGCTGCCATCCACCTATGGTGGCCTGGTAAGGTGCCGAGCTGCCGGCCACTTTTGTGGCCTGATAAGCTGTAGAGCTTCCGGCCACCTATGTGTCCTGATAAGCTGTAGAGCTGCCTGCCATCTAAGGTGGCCTGGTAAGCTGCCGAGCTGCTATCCACCTATGGTGGCCTGAAAAACTGTAGAGCTGCCGGTCACCTATGGTGGCCTGGTAAGCTGTAGAGCTGGCGGCCACCTATGGTGGCCTGGTAAGGTGCCGAGCTGCCATCCACCTATGGTGGCCTGGTAAGCTGCCGAGCTGCCATCCACCTATGCTGGCCTGGTAAGCTGCCGACCTGCCGGCCACCTATGTGGCCTGGTAAGCTGCCGAGCTTCCAACCACCTATGGTGGCCTAGTAAGCTGTTGAGCTGCCGGCCACCTATAGCCGCCTGATAATCTGTAGAGCTGCCGTCCACCTATGGTGGCCTGGTATGCTGTAGAGCTGGCGGCCACCTATGGTGGCCTGGTAAGCTGCCGAGCTGCCAGCCACCTATGTGGCCTGATGTGCTGTAGAGTTGCCTGCCATTTAAGGTGACCTGGCAGGCTGCCAAGCTGCCAACCACCTATGGTGGCCTGGTAAGCTGCCGAGCTGCCAGCCACCTATGTGGCCTGATGTGCTGTAGAGTTGCCTGCCATTTAAGGTGACCTGGCAGGCTGCCAAGCTGCCAACCACCTATGGTGGCCTGGTAAGCTGCCGAGCTGCCATCCACCTATGCTGGCCTGGTAAGCTGCCGACCTGCCGGCCACCTATGTGGCCTGGTAAGCTGCCGAGCTTCCAACCACCTATGGTGGCCTAGTAAGCTGTTGAGCTGCCGGCCACCTATAGCCGCCTGATAATCTGTAGAGCTGCCGTCCACCTATGGTGGCCTGGTATGCTGTAGAGCTGGCGGCCACCTATGGTGGCCTGGTAAGCTGCCGAGCTGCCATCCACCTATGGTGGCCTGGTAAGCTGCCGAGCTGCCATCCACCTATGGTGGCCTGGTAAGGTGCCGAGCTGCCGGCCACTTTTGTGGCCTGATAAGCTGTAGAGCTTCCGGCCACCTATGTGTCCTGATAAGCTGTAGAGCTGCCTGCCATCTAAGGTGGCCTGGTAAGCTGCCGAGCTGCCATCCACCTATGGTGGCCTGAAAAACTGTAGAGCTGCCGGTCACCTATGGTGGCCTGGTAAGCTGTAGAGCTGGCGGCCACCTATGGTGGCCTGGTAAGGTGCCGAGCTGCCATCCACCTATGGTGGCCTGGTAAGCTGCCGAGCTGCCATCCACCTATGGTGGTCTGGTAAGCTGTGAAGCTGCCGCCCACTTTTAGCAGCCTGGTAATCTGTAAGCTTGCCGGCTACCTATGGTGACCTGGTAAGCTGCCGAGCTGCCGGCCACCTATGTGGCCTGATGTGCTGTAGAGCTGGCGGCCACCTATGTGGCCTGATGTGCTGTAGAGTTGCCTGCCATTTAAGGTGACCTGGTAGGCTGCCAAGCTGCCAACCACCTAAGGTGACCTGGTAAGCTGCCGAGCTGCCATCCACTTATGGTCGCCTGGTAAGCTGCCGAACTGCCATCCACCTATGGTGGCCTGATAAGCTGAAGAGCTGCCGGCCACCTATGGTGGCCTGGTAAGCTGTGGAGCTGCCGGCCACTTATAGCAGCCTGGTAATCTGTAGAGCTGCCGGCCACCTATGGTGGCCTGGTAAGCTGCCGAGCTGCCTGCCATTTAAGGTGACCTGGTAAGCTGCCGAGCTGCCATCCACCTATGGTCGCCTGGTAAGCTGCCGAACTGCCATCCACCTATGGTGGCCTGATAAGCTGAAGAGCTGCCGGCCACCTATGGTGGCCTGGTACGCTGTAGAGCTGGCGGCCACCTATGGTGGCCTGGTAAGCTGCCGAGCTGCCATCCACCTATGGTGGCCTGGTAAGCTGCCGAGCTGCCATCCACCTATGGTGGCCTGGTAAGCTGTGGAGCTGCCGGCCACTTATAGCAGCCTGGTAATCTGTAGAGCTGCCGGCCACCTATGGTGGCCTGGTAAGCTGCCGAGCTGCCTGCCATTTAAGGTGACCTGGTAAGCTGCCGAGCTGCCATCCACCTATGGTCGCCTGGTAACCTGCCGAACTGCCATCCACCTATGGTGGCCTGATAAGCTGAAGAGCTGCCGGCCACCTATGGTGGCCTGATATGTTTTAGAGCTGCTTGCCATTTAAGGTGACCTGGTAAGCTGCCGAGCTGCCAAACACGTATGGTGGCCTGGTGAGCTGCCGAGCTGCAATCCACCTATGGTGACCTGGTAAGCTGTGGAGCTGCCGGCCACTTATATCAGCCTGGTAATCTGTAAAGCTGTCGGCCACCTATGGTGGCCTGGTAAGCTGCTGAGCTGCCGGCCACCTATGTGGCCTGATATGCTTTAGAGCTGCTTGCCATTTAAGGTGACCTGGTAAGCTGCCGAGCTGCCAACCACCTATGGTGGCCTGGTAAGCTGCCGAGCTGCCATCCACCTATGGTGGCCTGGTAAGCTGTGGAGCTGCCATCCACCTATGGTGGCCTGGTAAGCTGTGGAGCTGCCGGCCACTTATAGCAGCCTGGTAATCTGTATAGCTGCCGACCACCTATGGTGGCCTGGTAAGCTGCCGAGCTGCCATCCACCTATGGTGGCCTGGTAACCTGTGGGACTGCCTGCCACCTATGGTGGCCTGGTAAGCTCCTGAGCTGCCATCCACCTATGGTGGCCTGGTAACCTGCGGAGCTGCCTGCCACCTATGGTGGCCTGGTAATCTCCCGAGCTGCCGGCCACATATGGTGGCCTGGTAAGCTGCCGAGCTGCCATCCACCTATGGTGGCCTGGTAGGCTGCGGAGCTGCCGGCCACCTATAGCAGCCTGGTAATCTGTAGAGCTGCCGTCCACCTATGCTGGCCTGGTATGCTGTAGAGCTGCCTGCCACCTATGGTGGCCTGGTAAGCTGCCGAGCTGCCGGCCACCTATGCTGGCCTGGTATGCTGTAGAGCTGCCTGCCACCTATGGTGGCCTGGTAAGCTGCCGAGCTGCCGGCCACCTATGTGGCTTGGTAAGCTGCCGAGCTGCCATCCACCTATGGTGGCCTGGTAATCTGTAAAGCTGCCGGCTACCTATGGTGACCTGGTAAGCTGCCGAGCTGCCAGCCACCTATGTGGCCTGATGTGCTGTAGAGTTGCCTGCCATTTAAGGTGACCTGGTAGGCTGCCAAGCTGCCAACCACCTATGGTGGCCTGGTAAGCTGCCGAGCTGCCATCCACCTATGTTGGCCTGGTAAGCTGCCGACCTGCCGGCCACCTATGTGGCCTGGTAAGCTGCCGAGCTGCCAACCACCTATGGTGGCCTAGTAAGCTGTTGAGCTGCCGGCCACCTATAGCAGCCTGATAATCTGTAGAGCTGCCGTCCACCTATGGTGGCCTGGTATGCTGTAGAGCTGGCGGCCACCTATGGTGGCCTGGTAAGCTGCCGAGCTGCCATCCACTTATGGTGGCCTGGTAAGCTGCCGAGCTGCCATCCACCTATGGTGGCCTGGTAGGCTGTGGAGCTGCCGGCCACCTATAGCAGCCTGGTAATCTGTAGAGCTGCCGTCCACCTATGCTGGCCTGGTATGCTGTAGAGCTGCCTGCCACCTATGGTGGCCTGGTAAGCTGCCGAGCTGCCGGCCTCCTATGTGGCTTGGTAAGCTGCCGAGCTACCATCCACCTATGATGGCCTGGTAAGCTGTGGAGCTGCCGGCCACTTATAGCAGCCTGGTAATCTGTAGAGCTGCCGGCCACCTATGGTGGCCTGGTAAGCTGCCGAGCTGCCTGCCATTTAAGGTGACCTGGTAAGCTGCCGAGCTGCCATCCACCTATGGTCGCCTGGTAAGCTGCCGAGCTGCCATCCACCTATGGTGGCCTGATAAGCTGAAGAGCTGCCGGCCACCTATGGTGGCCTGGAACGCTGCCGAGCTGCCATCCACCTATGGTGGCCTAGCAATCTATAGAGCTGCCGGCCACCTATGTAGCCTGATGAGCTGCCGAGTGCCATCCACATATGGTGGCCTGGTAACCTGTGGGACTGCCTGCCACCTATGGTGGCCTGGTAAGCTCCCGAGCTGCCATCCACCTATGGTGGCCTGGTAACCTGCGGAGCTGCCTGCCACCTATGGTGGCCTGGTAAGCTCCCGAGCTGCCATCCACCTATGGTGGCCTGGTAAGTTGTGGAGCTGCCGGCCACCTATAGCAGCCTGGTAATCTGTAGAGCTGCCGGTCACCTATGGTGGCCTGGTAAGCTACCGAGCTGCCATCCACCTATGGTGGCCTGGTAAGCTGTGGAGCTGCCGGCCACTTATAGCAGCCTGGTAATCTGTATAGCTGCCGACCACCTATGGTGGCCTGGTAAGCTGCCGAGCTGCCATCCACCTATGGTGGCCTGGTAAGCTGTGGAGCTGCCATCCACCTATGGTGGCCTGGTAAGCTGTGGAGCTGCCGGCCACTTATAGCAGCCTGGTAATCTGTATAGCTGCCGACCACCTATGGTGGCCTGGTAAGCTGCCGAGCTGCCATCCACCTATGGTGGCCTGGTAACCTGTGGGACTGCCTGCCACCTATGGTGGCCTGGTAAGCTCCTGAGCTGCCATCCACCTATGGTGGCCTGGTAACCTGCGGAGCTGCCTGCCACCTATGGTGGCCTGGTAAGCTCCCGAGCTGCCATCCACCAATGGTGGCCTGGTAAGGTGTGGAGCTGCCGGCCACCTATAGCAGCCTGGTATTCTGTAGAGCTGCCGGTCACCTATGGTGGCCTGGTAAGCTACCGAGCTGCCATCCACCTATGGTGGCCTGGTAAGCTGTGGAGCTGCCGGCCACTTATAGCAGCCTGGTAATCTGTATAGCTGCCGACCACCTATGGTGGCCTGGTAAGCTGCCGAGCTGCCATCCACCTATAGCAGCCTGGTAATCTATGGAGCTGCCGGCCACTTATGTGGCCTGATAAGCTGTGGAGCTGCCGGGCACCTATAGCAGCCTGGTAATCTGTACAGCTGCCGGCCACATATGGTGGCCTGGTAAGCTGCCGAGCTGCCATCCACCTATGGTGGCCTGGTAGGCTGTGGAGCTGCCGGCCACTTATAGCAGCCTGGTAATCTGTAGAGCTGCCGGCCACCTATGGTGGCCTGGTAAGCTGCCGAGCTGCCTGCCATTTAAGGTGACCTGGTAAGCTGCCGAGCTGCCATCCACCTATGGTCGCCTGGTAAGCTGCCGAACTGCCATCCACCTATGGTGGCCTGATAAGCTGAAGAGCTGCCGGCCACCTATGGTGGCCTGGTACGCTGTAGAGCTGGCGGCCACCTATGGTGGCCTGGTAAGCTGCCGAGCTGCCATCCACCTATGGTGGCCTGGTAAGCTGCCGAGCTGCCATCCACCTATGGTGGCCTGGTAAGCTGCCGAGCTGCCATCCACCTATGGTGGCCTGGTAAGCTGTGGAGCTGCCGGCCACTTATAGCAGCCTGGTAATCTGTAGAGCTGCCGGCCACCTATGGTGGCCTGGTAAGCTGCCGAGCTGCCTGCCATTTAAGGTGACCTGGTAAGCTGCCGAGCTGCCATCCACCTATGGTCGCCTGGTAACCTGCCGAGCTGCCATCCACCTATGTTGGCCTGGTAAGCTGTCGACCTGCCGGCCACCTATGTGGCCTGGTAAGCTGCCGAGCTGCCATCCACATATGGTGGCCTGGTAACCTGTGGAGCTGCCTGCCACCTACGGTGGCCTGGTAAGTTCCCGAGCTGCCATCCACCTATGGTGGCCTGGTAACCTGTGGAGCTGCCTGCCACCTATGGTGGCCTGGTAAGCTCCCGAGCTGCCATCCACCTATGGTAAGGTGTGGAGCTGCCGGCCACCTTTAGCAGCCTGGTAATCTGTAGAGCTGCCGGTCACCTATGGTGGCCTGGTAAGCTATCGAGCTGCCTTCCACCTATGGTGGCCTGGTAAGCTGCCGAGCTGCCTTCCACCTATGGTGGCCTGGTAAGCTGTGGAGCTGCCTTCCACCTATGGTGGCCTGGTAAGATGCCGAGCTGCCATCCACCTATGGTGGCCTGGCAAGCTGCCGTGCTGCCTTCCACCCATGGTGGCCTGGTATGCTGCCGAGCTGCCATCCACCTATGGTGGCCTGGTAAGCTGTGGAGCTGCCAACCACCTTTGGTGGCCTGGTAACCTGTAGAGCTGCCTGCCACCTATGGTGGCCTGGTAAGCTGTGGAGCTGCCGGCCGCTTATAGCAGCCTGGTAATCTGCAGAGCTGCCGGCCACCTATGGTGGCCTGGTAAGCTGTCGAGCTGCCGGCCACCTATGTGGCCTGATATGTTTTAGAGCTGCTTGCCATTTAAGGTGACCTGGTAAGCTGCCGAGCTGCCAAACACCTATGGTGGCCTGGTGAGCTGCCGAGCTGCAATCCACCTATGGTGACCTGGTAAGCTGTGGAGCTGCCGGCCACTTATAGCAGCCTGGTAATCTGTAAAGCTGTCGGCCACCTATGGTGGCCTGGTAAGCTGCTGAGCTGCCGGCCACCTATGTGGCCTGATATGCTTTAGAGCTGCTTGCCATTTACGGTGACCTGGTAAGCTGCCGAGCTGCCAACCACATATGGTGGCCTGGTAAGCTGCCGAGCTGCCATCCACCTATGGTGGCCTGGTAAGCTGTGGAGCTGCCGGCCACTTATAGCAGTCCGGTAGTCTGTAGAGCTGCCGGCCATCATGGCGGCCTGGTAAGCTGCCGAGCTGCCATCCACCTATGGTGGCCTGGTAAGCTGCCGAGCTGCCGGCCACCTATAGCAGCCTGGTAATCTATGGAGCTGCCGGCCACTTATGTGGCCTGATAAGCTGTGGAGCTGCCGGGCACCTATAGCAGCCTGGTAATCTGTACAGCTGCCGGCCACATATGGTGGCCTGATAAGCTGCCGAGCTGCCATCCACCTATGGTGGCCTGGTAGGCTGTGGAGCTGCCGGCCACCTATAGCAGCCTGGTAATCTGTAGAGCTGCCGTCCACCTATGCTGGCCTGGTATGCTGTAGAGCTGCCTGCCACCTGTGGTGGCCTGGTAAGCTGCCGAGCTGCCGGCCACCTATGTGGCTTGGTAAGCTGCCGAGCTGCCATCCAGCTATGGTGGCCTGGTAAGCTGTGGAGCTGCCGCCCACTTTTAGCAGCCTGGTAATCTGTAAAGCTGCCGGCTACCTATGGTGACCTGGTAAGCTGCCGAGCTGCCAGCCACCTATGTGGCCTGATGTGCTGTAGAGTTGCCTGCCATTTAAGGTGACCTGGTAGGCTGCCAAGCTGCCAACCACCTATGGTGGCCTGGTAAGCTGCCGAGCTGCCATCCACCTATGTTGGCCTGGTAAGCTGTCGACCTGCCGGCCACCTATGTGGCCTGGTAAGCTGCCGAGCTGCCAACCACCTATGGTGGCCTGAAAATCTGTAGAGCTGGCGGTCACCTATGGTGGTCTGGTAAGCTGTAGAGCTGGCGGCCACCTATGCTGCCCTGGTAAGCTGCCGAGCTGCCAACCACCTATGGTGGCCTGGTAACCTGTGGTGCTGCCTGCCACCTATGGTGGCCTGGTAACCTGTGGAGCTGCTTGCCACCTATGGTGGCCTGGTAAGCTGCCGAGCTGCCATCCACCTATGGTGGCCTGGTAAAGTGCCGATCTGCCATCCGCCTATGGTGGCCTGGTAACCTGTAGAGCTGCCTGCCACATTTGGTGGCTTGGTAAGCTGCCGAACTGCCTTCCACCTATGGTAGCCTGGTAAGCTGCCAAGCTGCCTTCCACCTATAGTGGCCTGGTAAGCTGCCGAGCTGCTTTCCACCTATGGTGGCCTGGTAAGCTGCCGAGCTGCCATCCACCTATGGTGGCCTTGCAAGCTGTGGAGCTGCCTGCCACCTATGGTGGCCTGGTAATCTGTAGAGCTGCCGGTCACCCATGGTGGCCTTGTAAGCTGTAGAGCTGGCGGCCACCTATGGTGGCCTGGTAAGCTGCCCAGCTGCCAACCACCTATGGTGGCCTGGTACCCTGTGGAGCTGCCTGCCACCTATGGTGGCCTGGTAAGCTGCCGAGCTGCCATCCACCTATGGTGGCCTGGCAAGGTGCCGAGCTGCCGGCCACCTTTGTGGCCTGATAAGCTGTAGAGCTGCCTGCCATCTAAGGTGGCCTGGTAAGCTGCCGAGCTGCCATCCACCTATGGTGGCCTGAAAATCTGTAGAGCTGCCGGTCACCTATGGTGGGCTGGTAAGCTGTAGAGCTGGCGGCCACCTATGGTGGCCTGGTAAGGTGCCGAGCTGCCGGCCACCTTTGTGTCCTGATAAACTGTAGAGCTGCCGGCCACCTATGTGGCCTGATAAGCTGTAGAGCTGCCTGCCATCTAAAGCGGCCTGGTAATCTGCCGAGCTGCCAGCCACCTATGGTGGCCTGGTAACTTGTAGAGCTGCCTGCCACCTATGGTGGCCTGGTAAGCTGCCGAGCTGCCGGCCACCTATAGCAGCCTGGTAAGCTGTGGAGCTGCCGGCCACCCATAGCAGCCTGGTAATCTGTAGAGCTGCCGGCCACCTATGTGGCCTGATATGCTTTAGAGCTGCTTGCCATTTAGGGTGACCTGGTAAGCTGCCGAGCTGCCAACCACCTATGGTGGCCTGGTAAGCTGCCGAGCTGCCTTCCACCTATGGTGGCCTGATAAGCTGCCGAGTTGCCGGCCACCTATAGCAGCCTGGTAAGCTGTGGAGCTGCCGGCCACCCATAGCAGCCTGGTAATCTGTAGAGCTGCCGGTCACCTATGGTGGCCTGGTAAGCTGCCGAGCTGCCGGCCACCTATGTGGCCTGATATGCTTTAGAGCTGCTTGCCATTTAGGGTGACCTGGTAAGCTGCCGAGTTGCCAACCACCTATGGTGGCCTGGTAAACTGCCGAGCTGCCATCCACCTATGGTGGCCTAGTAAGCTGTGGAGCTGCCGGCCACTTATAGCAGCCTGGTAATCTGTAGAGCTGCCGGCCACCTATGGTGGCCTGGTAAGCTGCCGAGCTGCCTGCCATTTAAGGTGACCTGGTAAGCTGCCGAGCTGCCATCCACCTATGGTCGCCTGGTAAGCTGCCGAACTGCCATCCATCTATGGGGGCCTGATAAGCTGAAGATCTGCCGGCCACCTATGGTGGCCTAGTACGCTGCCGAGCTGCCATCCACCTATGGTGGCCTGGTAATCTATAGAGCTGCCGGCCACCTATGTGGCCCGATAAGCTGCCGAGCTGCCATCCACATATGGTGGCCTGGTAACCTGTGGAGCTGCCTGCCACCTATGGTGGCCTGGTAAGCTCCCGAGCTGCCATCCACCTATGGTGGCCTGGTAACCTGTGGAGCTGCCTGCCACCTATGGTGGCCTGGTAAGCTCCCGAGCTGCCATCCACCTATGGTGGCCTGGTAAGGTGTGGAGCTGCCGGCCACCTATAGCAGCCTGGTAATCTGTAGAGCTGCCGACCACCTATGTTGGCCTGGTAAGCTGCCGAGCTGCCGGCCACCTATGTGGCCTGATATGCTTTAGAGCTGCTTGCCATTTAAGGTGACCTGGTAAGCTACCGAGCTGCCTTCCACCTATGGTGGCCTGGTAAGCTGCCGAGCTGCCATCCACCTATGGTGGCCTGGTAAGCTGTGGAGCTGCCGGCCACTTATGGCAGCCTGGTAATCTGGATAGCTGCCGACCACCTATGTTGGCCTGGTAAGCTGCCGAGCTGCCGGCCACCTATGTGGCCTGATATGCTTTAGAGCTGCTTGCCATTTAAGGTGACCTGGTAAGCTGCCGAGCTGCCAACCACCTATGGTGGCCTGGTAAGCTGCCGAGCTTCAATCCACCTACGGTGGCCTGGTAAGCTGTGGAGCTGCCGGCCACTTATAGCAGCCTGGTAATCTGTAGAGCTGTCGGCCACCTATGGTGGCCTGGTAAGCTGCCGAGCTGCCTGCCGTTTAAGGTGACCTGGTAAGCTGTCGAGCTGCCATCCATCTATGGTGGCCTAGTAAGCTGCCGAACTGCCATCCACCTACGGTGGCCTGATAAGCTGAAGAGCTGCCGGCCACCTATGGTGGCCTGGTACGCTGCGGAGCTGCCATCCACCCATAGTGGCCTGGTAATCTATAGAGCTGCCGGCCACCTATGTGGCCTGATAAGCTGTAGGGCTGCCTGCCACCTAAGGTGGCCTGTAGAGCTCTGTAGAGCTGCCGGTCACCTATGGTGGCCTGGTAAGCTACCGAGCTGCCTTCCACCTATGGTGGCCTGGTAAGCTGCCGAGCTGCCATCCACCTATGGTGGCCTGGTAAGCTGTGGAGCTGCCGGCCACTTATGGCAGCCTGGTAATCTGTATAGCTGCCGACCACCTATGTTGGCCTGGTAAGCTGCCGAGCTGCCGGCCACCTATGTGGCCTGTTATGCTTTAGAGCTGCTTGCCATTCAAGGTGACCTGGTAAGCTGCCGAGCTGCCAACCACGTATGGTGGCCTGGTAAGCTGCCGAGCTGCAATCCACCTATGGTGGCCTGGTAAGCTGTGGAGCTGCCGGCCACTTATAGCAGCCTGATAATCTGTAGAGCTGTCGGCCACCTATGGTGGCATGGTAAGCTGCCGAGCTGCCTGCCGTTTAAGGTGACCTGGTAATCTGTCGAGCTGCCATCCATCTACGGTGGCCTAGTAAGCTGCCGAACTGCCATCCACCTACGGTGGCCTGATAAGCTGAAGAGTTGCCGGCCACCTATGGTGGCCTGGTACGCTGCGGAGCTGCCATCCACCCATGGTGGCCTGGTAATCTATAGAGCTGCCGGCCACCTATGTGGCCTGATAAGCTGTAGGGCTGCCTGCCACCTAAGGTGGCCTGGTAAGCTGCCGAGCTGCCATCCATCTATGGTGGCCTGGTAACCTGTAGAGCTGCCTGCCACCTCTGGTGGCCTGGTAAGCTGCCGAGCTGCCATCCACCTATGGTAGCCTGGTAACCAATAGAGCAGCCGGCCACCTATGTGGCCTGATAAGCTGAAGAGCTGCCTGCCACCTAAGGTGGCCTGGAAAGCTGCCGAGCTGCCATCCACCTATGTTGGCCTGGTAAGCTGCCGACCTGCCGACCACCTATGTGGCCTGGTAAGCTGCCGAACTGCCAACCACCTATGGTGGCCTGGTAAGCTGCCGAGCTGCAATCCACCTATGGTGGCCTGGTGAGCTGTGGAGCTGCCGGCCACTTATAGCAGCCTGGTAATCTGTAGAGCTGTCGGCCACCTATGTGGCCTGGTAAGCTGCCGAGCTGCCGGCCACCTATGTGGCTTGGTAAGCTGCCGAGCTGCCATCCACCTATGGTGGCCTGGTAAGCTGTGGAGCTGCCTGCCACTTTTAGCAGCCTGGTAATCTGTAGAGCTGCAGGCCACCTATGGTGACCTGGTAGGCTGCCGAGCTGCCGGCCACCTATGTGGCCTGGTAAGCTGCCGAGATACCGGCCACCTATGTGGACTGGTAAGCTGTGGAGCCGCCGGCCACTTATGGCAGCCTGGTAATCTGTATAGCTGCCGACCACCTATGTTGGCCTGGTAAGCTGCCGAGCTGCCGGCCACCTATGTGGCCTGATATGCTTTAGAGCTGCTTGCCATTTAAGGTGACCTGGTAAGCTGCCGAGCTGCCAACCACCTATGGTGGCCTGGTAAGCTGCCGAGCTGCAATCCATCTATGGTGGCCTGGTAAGCTGTGGAGCTGCCGGCCACTTTTAGCAGCCCGGTAATCTGTAGAGCTGCCGGCCACCTATGGTGACCTGGTAAGCTGCCGAGCTGCCGGCCACCTATGTGGCCTGGTAAGCTGCCGAGATGCCGGCCACCTATGTGGACTGGTAAGCTGCCGAGATGCCAACCACCTATGGTGGCCTAGTAAGCTGTGGAGCTGCCGGCCACCTATAGCAGCCCGGTAATCTGTAGAGCTGCCGACCCTCTATGATGGCCTGGTATGCTGCAGAGCTGGCGGCCACTTATGGTGGCCTGGTAAGCTGCCGAGCTGCCATCCACCTATGGTGGCCTGGTAACCTGTGGAGCTGCCATCCACCTATGTTGGCCTGGTAAGCTGCCGAGCTGCCATCCACCAATGTTGGCCTGGTAAGCTGCCGAGCTGCCGGCCACCTATGTGGCCTGGTAAGCTGCCGAACTGCCAACCACCTACGGTGGCCTGGAAAGCTGTGAAGCTGCCGGCAACCTATGATGGCCTGGTAAGCTGCCGAGCTGCAATCCACCTATGGTGGTCTGGTAATTTGTCGAGCCGCCGACCACCTACGGTGGCCTGATGAGCTGTAGTGCTACCTGCCACCTATGGTGGTCTGGTAGGCTGTGGAGCTGGCGGCCACCTATGGTGGCCTGGTAAGCTGCCGCGCTGCCATCCACCTATGGTGGCCTGGTAACCTGTGGAGCTGCCATCTACCTATGTTGGCCTGGCAAGCTGCCGAGCTGCCATCCACCTATGTTGGCCTGGTAGGCTGCCGAGCAGCCGGCCACCTATGTGGCCTGGTAAGCTGCTGAGCTGCCAACCACCTATGGTGGCCTAGTAAGCTGTGGAGCTACCGGCCACCTATAGCAGCCTGGTAATCTGTAGAGCTGCCGTCCACCTATGGTAGCCTGGTATGCTGTAGAGCTGGCGGCCACCTATGGTGGCCTGGTAAGCTGCCGATCTGCCATCCACCTATGGTGGCCTGGTTGCCTGTGGAGCTGCCTGCCACCTATGTTGGCCTGGTAAGCTGCCGAGCTGCCATCCACCTATGGTGGCCTGGTAAGCTGTAGAGCTGCCGGCCACCCGTATTGGCTTGGTACTCCGTAGAGCCGCCGACCACCTATGGTGGCCTGATAAGCTGGATAGCTGCCTGCCACCTATGGTGGCCTCGTACGCTGCCGAGCTGCAATCCACCTACGGTGGCCTGGAAAGCTGTGAAGCTGCCGGCCACCTATGTGGCCTGGTAAGCTGCCGAACTGCCATCCACCTACGGTGGCCTGATAAGCTGAAGAGCTGCCGGCCACCTATGGTGGCCTGGTAAGCTGCCGATCTGCCATCCACCTATGGTGGCCTGGTTGCCTGTGGAGCTGCCATCCACCTATGTTGGCCTGGTAAGCTGCCGAGCTGCCATCCACCAATGTTGGCCTGGTAAGCTGCCGAGCTGCCGGCCACCTATGTGGCCTGGTAAGCTGCCGAACTGCCAACCACCTACGGTGGCCTGGAAAGCTGTGAAGCTGCCGGCAACCTATGATGGCCTGGTAAGCTGCCGAGCTGCAATCCACCTATGGTGGTCTGGTAATTTGTCGAGCCGCCGACCACCTACGGTGGCCTGATGAGCTGTAGTGCTACCTGCCACCTATGGTGGTCTGGTAGGCTGTGGAGCTGGCGGCCACCTATGGTGGCCTGGTAAGCTGCCGATCTGCCATCCACCTATGGTGGCCTGGTTGCCTGTGGAGCTGCCTGCCACCTATGTTGGCCTGGCAAGCTGCCGAGCTGCCATCCACCTATGTTGGCCTGGTAAGCTGCCGAGCAGCCGGCCACCTATGTGGCCTGGTAAGCTGCTGAGCTGCCAACCACCTATGGTGGCCTAGTAAGCTGTGGAGCTACCGGCCACCTATAGCAGCCTGGTAATCTGTAGAGCTGCCGTCCACCTATGGTAGCCTGGTATGCTGTAGAGCTGGCGGCCACCTATGGTGGCCTGGTAAGCTGCCGATCTGCCATCCACCTATGGTGGCCTGGTTGCCTGTGGAGCTGCCTGCCACCTATGTTGGCCTGGTAAGCTGCCGAGCTGCCATCCACCTATGGTGGCCTGATAAGCTGGATAGCTGCCTGCCACCTATGGTGGCCTGGTACGCTGCCGAGCTGCAATCCACCTACGGTGGCCTGGAAAGCTGTGAAGCTGCCGGCTACCTATGATGGCCTGGTAAGCTGCCGAGCTGCAGTCCACCTATGGTGGTCTGGTAATTTGTCGAGCCGCCGACCACCTACGGTGGCCTGATGAGCTGTAGTGCTACCTGAAACCTATGGTGGTCTGGTAGGCTGTGGAGCTGGCAGCCACCTATGGTGGCCTGGTAAGCTGCCGAGCTGCCATCCACCTATGGTGGCCTGGTAACCTGTGGAGCTGCCATCCACCTATGTTGGCCTGGTAAGCTGCCGAGCTGCCATCCACCTATGTTGGCCTGGTAAGCTGCCGAGCTGCCGGCCACCTATGTGGCCTGGTAAGCTGCTGAGCTGCAAACCACCTATGGTGGCCTAGTAAGCTGTGGAGCTGCCGGCCACCTATATCAGCCTGGTAATCTGTAGAGCTGCCGTCCACCTAAGGTGGCCTGGTAAGCTGTAGAGCTGCCGGCCACCCGTATTGGCTTGGTACTCCGTAGAGCCGCCGACCACCTATGGTGGCCTGATAAGCTGGATAGCTGCCTGCCACCTATGGTGGCCTGGTACGCTGCCGAGCTGCAATCCACCTACGGTGGCCTGGAAAGCTGTGAAGCTGCCGGCTACCTATGATGGCCTGGTAAGCTGCCGAGCTGCAGTCCACCTATGGTGGTCTGGTAATTTGTCGAGCCGCCGACCACCTACGGTGGCCTGATGAGCTGTAGTGCTACCTGCCACCTATGGTGGTCTGGTAGGCTGTGGAGCTGGCGGCCACCTATGGTGGCCTGGTAAGCTGCTGATCTGCCATCCACATATGGTGGCCTGGTAACCTGTGGAGCTGCCTTCCACCTATGGTGGCCTGGTAAGCTGCCGAGCTGCCGGCCACCTATAGCAGCCTGGTAAGCTGTGGAGCTGCCGGCCACCTATAGCAGCCTGGTAATCTGTAGAGCTGCCGTCCACCTATGGTGGCCTGGTATGCTGTAGAGCTGGCGGCCACCTATGGTGGCCTGAAAAGCTGCCGAGCTGCCGGCCACCTATGTGGCTTGGTAAGCTGCCGAGCTGCCATCCACCTATGGTGGCCTGGTAAGCTGTGGAGCTGCCGGCCACCTATAGCAGCCTGGTAATCTGTAGAGCTGCCGACCACCTATGGTGGCCTGGTATGCTGCAGAGCTGCCGTCCACCTATGGTGGCCTGGTATGATGTAGAGCTGGCGGCCACCTATGGTGGCCTGGTAAGCTGCCGATCTGCCATCCACCTATGGTGGCCTGGTAGCCTATGGAGCTGCCTGCCACCTATGTTGGCCTGGTAAGCTAGATAGCTGCCTGCCACCTATGGTGGCCTGGTACGCTGCCGAGCTGCAATCCACCTACGGTGGCCTGGAAAGCTGTGAAGCTGCCGGCAACCTATGATGGCCTGGTAAGCTGCCGAGCTGCAATCCACCTATGGTGGTCTGGTATTTTGTCGAGCCGCCGACCACCTACGGCGGCCTGATGAGCTGTAGTGCTACCTGCCACCTCTGGTGGTCTGGTAGGCTGTGGAGCTGGCGGCCACCTATGGTGGCCTGGTAAGCTGCCGAGCTGCCATCCACCTATGGTGGCCTGGTAACCTGTGGAGCTGCCATCCACCTATGTTGGCCTTGTAAGCTGCCGAGCTGCCATCCACCTATGTTGGCCTGGTAAGCTGCCGTGCTGCCGGCCACCTCTGTGGCCTGGTAAGCTGCTGAGCTGCCAACCACCTATGGTGGCCTAGTAAGCTGTGGAGCTGCCGGCCACCTATAGCAGCCTGGTAATCTGTAGAGCTGCCGTCCACCTATGGTGGCCTGGTATGCTGTAGAGCAGGCGGCCACCTATGGTGGCCTGGTAAGCTGCCGAGCTGCCATCCGCCTATGGTGGCCTGAAAATCTGTAGAGCTGGCGGTCACCTATGGTGGTCTGGTAAGCTGTAGAGCTGGCGGCCACCTATGCTGACCTGGTAAGCTGCCGAGCTGCCAACCACCTATGGTGGCCTGGTAACCTGTGGTGTGGCTGCCACCTATGGTGGCCTGGTAAGCTGCCGAGCTGCCGGTCACTATGGTGGCCTGGTAAGCTGCCGAGCTGCCATCCACCTATGGTGGCCTTGCAAGCTGTGGAGCTGCCTGCCACCTATGGTGGCCTGGTAATCTGTAGAGCTGCCGGTCACCCATGGTGGCCTTGTAAGCTGTAGAGCTGGCGGCCACCTATGGTGGCCTGGTAAGCTGCCCAGCTGCCAACCACCTATGGTGGCCTGGTACCCTGTGGAGCTGCCTGCCACCTATGGTGGCCTGGTAAGCTGCCGAGCTGCCATCCACCTATGGTGGCCTGGCAAGGTGCCGAGCTGCCGGCCACCTTTGTGGCCTGATAAGCTGTAGAGCTGCCTGCCATCTAAGGTGGCCTGGTAAGGTGCCGAGCTGCCGGCCACCTTTGTGGCCTGATAAACTGTAGAGCTGCCGGCCACCTATGTGGCCTGATAAGCTGTAGAGCTGCCTGCCATCTAAAGCGGCCTGGTAATCTGCCGAGCTGCCAGCCACCTATGGTGGCCTGGTAACTTGTAGAGCTGCCTGCCACCTATGGTGGCCTGGTAAGCTGCCGAGCTGCCGGCCACCTATAGCAGCCTGGTAATCTGTAGAGCTGCCGGTCACCTATGGTGGCCTGGTAAGCTGCCGAGCTGCCGGCCACCTATGTGGCTTGGTAAGTTGCTGAGCTGCCATCCACCTATGGTGGCCTGGTAAGCTGTGGAGCTGCCGGCCACTTATAGCAGCCTGGCAATCTGTATAGCTGCCGACCACCTATGGTGGCCTGGTAAGCTGCCGAGCTGCCTTCCACCTATGGTGGCCTGGTAAGCTGCCGAGCTGCCGGCCACCTATAGCAGCCTGGTAAGCTGTGGAGCTGCCGGCCACCCATAGCAGCCTGGTAATCTGTAGAGCTGCCGGTCACCTATGGTGGCCTGGTAAGCTGCCGAGCTGCCGGCCACCTATGTGGCCTTATATGCTTTAGAGCTGCTTGCCATTTAGGGTGACCTGGTAAGCTGCCGAGCTGCCAACCACCTATGGTGGCCTGGTAAGCTGCCGAGCTGCCTTCCACCTATGGTGGCCTGATAAGCTGCCGAGTTGCCGGCCACCTATAGCAGCCTGGTAATCTGTAGAGCTGCCGGTCACCTATGGTGGCCTGGTAAGCTGCCGAGCTGCCGGCCACCTATGTGGCCTAATATGCTTTAGAGCTGCTTGCCATTTAGGGTGACCTGGTAAGCTGCCGAGTTGCCAACCACCTATGGTGGCCTGGTAAGCTGCCGAGCTGCCATCCACCTATGGTGGCCTAGTAAGCTGTGGAGCTGCCGGCCACTTATAGCAGCCTGGTAATCTGTAGAGAAGCCGGCCACCTATGGTGGCCTGGTAAGCTGCCGAGCTGCCTGCCATTTAAGGTGACCTGGTAAGCTGTCGAGCTGCCATCCACCTATGGTCGCCTGGTAAGCTGCCGAACTGCCATCCATCTATGGTGGCCTGATAAGCTGAAGATCTGCCGGCCACCTATGGTGGCCTGGTACGCTGCCGAGCTGCCATCCACCTATGGTGGCCTGGTAATCTATAGAGCTGCCGGCCACCTATGTGGCCCGATAAGCTGCCGAGCTGCCATCCACATATGGTGGCCTGGTAACCTGTGGAGCTGCCTGCCACCTATGGTGGCCTGGTAAGCTCCCGAGCTGCCATCCACCTATGGTGGCCTGGTAACCTATGGAGCTGCCTGCCACCTATGGTGGCCTGGTAAGCTCCCGAGCTGCCATCCACCTATGGTGGCCTGGTAAGGTGTGGAGCTGCCGGCCACCTATAGCAGCCTGGTAATCTGTAGAGCTGCCGACCACCTATGTTGGCCTGGTAAGCTGCCGAGCTGCCGGCCACCTATGTGGCCTGATATGCTTTAGAGCTGCTTGCCATTTAAGGTGACCTGGTAAGCTACCGAGCTGCCTTCCACCTATGGTGGCCTGGTAAGCTGCCGAGCTGCCATCCACCTATGGTGGCCTGGTAAGCTGTGGAGCTGCCGGCCACTTATGGCAGCCTGGTAATCTGGATAGCTGCCGACCACCTATGTTGGCCTGGTAAGCTGCCGAGCTGCCGGCCACCTATGTGGCCTGATATGCTTTAGAGCTGCTTGCCATTTAAGGTGACCTGGTAAGCTGCCGAGCTGCCAACCACCTATGGTGGCCTGGTAAGCTGCCGAGCTTCAATCCACCTACGGTGGCCTGGTAAGCTGTGGAGCTGCCGGCCACTTATAGCAGCCTGGTAATCTGTAGAGCTGTCGGCCACCTATGGTGGCCTGGTAAGCTGCCGAGCTGCCTGCCGTTTAAGGTGACCTGGTAAGCTGCCGAGCTGCCATCCACCTATGGTCGCCTGGTAAGCTGCCGAACTGCCATCCATCTATGGTGGCCTGATAAGCTGAAGATCTGCCGGCCACCTATGGTGGCCTGGTACGCTGCGGAGCTGCTATCCACCCATAGTGGCCTGGTAATCTATAGAGCTGCCGGCCAGCTATGTGGCCTGATAAGCTGTAGGGCTGCCTGCCACCTAAGGTGGCCTGTAGAGCTCTGTAGAGCTGCCGGTCACCTATGGTGGCCTGGTAAGCTACCGAGCTGCCTTCCACCTATGGTGGCCTGGTAAGCTGCCGAGCTGCCATCCACCTATGGTGGCCTGGTAAGCTGTGGAGCTGCCGGCCACTTATGGCAGCCTGGTAATCTGTATAGCTGCCGACCACCTATGTTGGCCTGGTAAGCTGCCGAGCTGCCGGCCACCTATGTGGCCTGATATGCTTTAGAGCTGCTTGCCATTCAAGGTGACCTGGTAAGCTGCCGAGCTGCCAACCACGTATGGTGGCCTGGTAAGCTGCCGAGCTTCAATCCACCTACGGTGGCCTGGTAAGCTGTGGAGCTGCCGGCCACTTATAGCAGCCTGGTAATCTGTAGAGCTGTCGGCCACCTATGGTGGCCTGGTAAGCTGCCGAGCTGCCTGCCGTTTAAGGTGACCTGGTAAGCTGCCGAGCTGCCATCCACCTATGGTCGCCTGGTAAGCTGCCGAACTGCCATCCATCTATGGTGGCCTGATAAGCTGAAGATCTGCCGGCCACCTATGGTGGCCTGGTACGCTGCGGAGCTGCTATCCACCCATAGTGGCCTGGTAATCTATAGAGCTGCCGGCCACCTATGTGGCCTGATAAGCTGTAGGGCTGCCTGCCACCTAAGGTGGCCTGTAGAGCTCTGTAGAGCTGCCGGTCACCTATGGTGGCCTGGTAAGCTGCCGAGCTGCCAACCACCTATGGTGGCCTGGTAAGCTGCCGAGCTTCAATCCACCTACGGTGGCCTGGTAAGCTGTGGAGCTGCCGGCCACTTATAGCAGCCTGGTAATCTGTAGAGCTGTCGGCCACCTATGGTGGCCTGGTAAGCTGCCGAGCTGCCTGCCGTTTAAGGTGACCTGGTAAGCTGCCGAGCTGCCATCCACCTATGGTCGCCTGGTAAGCTGCCGAACTGCCATCCATCTATGGTAGCCTGATAAGCTGAAGATCTGCCGGCCACCTATGGTGGCCTGGTACGCTGCGGAGCTGCTATCCACCCATAGTGGCCTGGTAATCTATAGAGCTGCCGGCCACCTATGTGGCCTGATAAGCTGTAGGGCTGCCTGCCACCTAAGGTGGCCTGTAGAGCTCTGTAGAGCTGCCGGTCACCTATGGTGGCCTGGTAAGCTACCGAGCTGCCTTCCACCTATGGTGGCCTGGTAAGCTGCCGAGCTGCCATCCACCTATGGTGGCCTGGTAAGCTGTGGAGCTGCCGGCCACTTATGGCAGCCTGGTAATCTGTATAGCTGCCGACCACCTATGTTGGCCTGGTAAGCTGCCGAGCTGCCGGCCACCTATGTGGCCTGATATGCTTTAGAGCTGCTTGCCATTCAAGGTGACCTGGTAAGCTGCCGAGCTGCCAACCACGTATGGTGGCCTGGTAAGCTGCCGAGCTGCAATCCACCTATGGTGGCCTGGTAAGCTGTGGAGCTGCCGGCCACTTATAGCAGCCTGATAATCTATAGAGCTATCGGCCACCTATGGTGGCCTGGTAAGCTGCCGAGCTGCCTGCCGTTTAAGGTGACCTGGTAATCTGTCGAGCTGCCATCCATCTATGGTGGCCTAGTAAGCTGCCGAACTACCATCCACCTACGGTGGCCTGATAAGCTGAAGAGTTGCCGGCCACCTATGGTGGCCTGGTACGCTGCGGTGCTGCCATCCACCCATGGTGGCCTGGTAATCTATAGAGCTGCCGGCCCCCTATGTGGCCTAATAAGCTGTAGGGCTGCCTGCCACCTAAGGTGGCCTGGTAAGCTGCCGAGCTGCCATCCATCTATGGTGGCCTGGTAACCTGTAGAGCTGGCCTGATAAGCTGTAGAGCTTCCGGCCACCTATGTGGCCTGATAAGCGGTAGAGCTGCCTGCCATCTAAGTTGGCCTGGTAAGCTGCCGAGCTGCCATCCACCTATGGTGGCCTGATAATCTGTAGAGCTGCCGGTCACCTATGGTGGCCTGGTAAGCTGTAGAGCTGGCGGCCACCTATGGTGGCCTGGTAAGGTGCCGAGCCGCCATCCACCTATGGTGGCCTATTAAGTTGCCGAGGTGCCTTCCACCTATGGTGGCCTGGTAAGCTGCCGAGCTGCCTTCCACCTATGGTGGCCTGGTAAACTGCCGAGCTGCCATTCAGTAATCTGTAATCTGGTAATCTGTAGAGCTGCCGACACTCTATGATGGCCTGGTATGCTGCAGAGCTGGCGGCCACTTATGGTGGCCTGGTAAGCTGCCAAGCTGCCATCCACCTATGGTGGCCTGGTAACCTGTGGAGCTGCCATCCACCTATGTTGGCCTGGTAAGCTGCCGAGCTGCCATCCACCAATGTTGGCCTGGTAAGCTGCCGAGCTGCCGGCCACCTATGTGGCCTGGTAAGCTGCCGAACTGCCAACCACCTACGGTGGCCTGGAAAGCTGTGAAGCTGCCGGCAACCTATGATGGCCTGGTAAGCTGCCGAGCTGCAATCCGCCTATGGTGGTCTGGTAATTTGTCGAGCCGCCGACCACCTACGGTGGCCTGATGAGCTGTAGTGCTACCTGCCACCTATGGTGGTCTGGTAGGCTGTGGAGCTGGCGGCCACCTATGGTGGCCTGGTAAGCTGCCGCGCTGCCATCCACCTATGGTGGCCTGGTAACCTGTGGAGCTGCCATCTACCTATGTTGGCCTGGCAAGCTGCCGAGCTGCCATCCACCTATATTGGCCTGGTAGCCTGTGGAGCTGCCTGCCACCTATGTTGGCCTGGTAAGCTGCCGAGCAGCCGGCCACCTATGTGGCCTGGTAAGCTGCTGAGCTGCCAACCACCTATGGTGGCCTAGTAAGCTGTGGAGCTACCGGCCACCTATAGCAGCCTGGTAATCTGTAGAGCTGCCGTCCACCTATGGTGGCCTGGTATGCTGTAGAGCTGGCGGCCACCTATGGTGGCCTGGTAAGCTGCCGATCTGCCATCCACCTATATTGGCCTGGTAGCCTGTGGAGCTGCCTGCCACCTATGTTGGCCTGGTAAGCTGCCGAGCTGCCATCCACCTATGGTGGCCTGGTAAGCTGTAGAGCTGCCGGCCACCCGTATTGGCTTGGTACTCCGTAGAGCCGCCGACCACCTATGGTGGCCTGATAAGCTGGATAGCTGCCTGCCACCTATGGTGGCCTGGTACGCTGCCGAGCTGCAATCCACCTACGGTGGCCTGGAAAGCTGTGAAGCTGCCGGCTACCTATGATGGCCTGGTAAGCTGCCGAGCTGCAGTCCACCTATGGTGGTCTGGTAATTTGTCGAGCCGCCGACCACCTACGGTGGCCTGATGAGCTGTAGTGCTACCTGCCACCTATGGTGGTCTGGTAGGCTGTGGAGCTGGCGGCCACCTATGGTGGCCTGGTAAGCTGCCGAGCTGCCATCCACCTATGGTGGCCTGGTAACCTGTGGAGCTGCCATCCACCTATGTTGGCCTGGTAAGCTGCCGAGCTGCCATCCACCTATGTTGGCCTGGTAAGCTGCCGAGCTGCCGGCCACCTATGTGGCCTGGTAAGCTGCTGAGCTGCAAACCACCTATGGTGGCCTAGTAAGCTGTGGAGCTGCCGGCCACCTATATCAGCCTGGTAATCTGTAGAGCTGCCGTCCACCTAAGGTGGCCTGGTGTGCTGTAGAGCTGGCGGCCACCTATGGTGGCCTGGTAAGCTGCTGATCTGCCATCCACATATGGTGGCCTGGTAGCCTGTGGAGCTGCCTTCCACCTATGGTGGCCTGGTAAGCTGCCGAGCTGCCGGCCACCTATAGCAGCCTGGTAAGCTGTGGAGCTGCCGGCCACCTATAGCAGCCTGGTAATCTGTAGAGCTGCCGTCCACCTATGGTGGCCTGGTATGCTGTAGAGCTGGCGGCCACCTATGGTGGCCTGAGAAGCTGCCGAGCTGCCGGCCACCTATGTGGCTTGGTAAGATGCCGAGCTGCCATCCACCTATGGTGGCCTGGTAAGCTGTGGAGCTGCCGGCCACCTATAGCAGCCTGGTAATCTGTAGAGCTGCCGACCACCTATGGTGGCCTGGTATGCTGCAGAGCTGCCGTCCACCTATGGTGGCCTGGTATGATGTAGAGCTGGCGGCCACCTATGGTGGCCTGGTAAGCTGCCGATCTGCCATCCACCTATGGTGGCCTAGTAGCCTGTGGAGCTGCCTGCCACCTATGTTGGCCTGGTAAGCTGGATAGCTGCCTGCCACCTATGGTGGCCTGGTAAGCTCCCGAGCTGCCATCCACCTATGGTGGCCTGGTAAGGTGTGGAGCTGCCGGCCACCTATAGCAGCCTGGTAATCTGTAGAGCTGCCGACCACCTATGTTGGCCTGGTAAGCTGCCGAGCTGCCGGCCACCTATGTGGCCTGATATGCTTAAGAGCTGCTTGCCATTTAAGGTGACCTGGTAAGCTACCGAGCTGCCTTCCACCTATGGTGGCCTGGTAAGCTGCCGAGCTGCCATCCACCTATGGTGGCCTGGTAAGCTGTGGAGCTGCCGGCCACTTATGGCAGCCTGGTAATCTGGATAGCTGCCGACCACCTATGTTGGCCTGGTAAGCTGCCGAGCTGCCGGCCACCTATGTGGCCTGATATGCTTTAGAGCTGCTTGCCATTTAAGGTGACCTGGTAAGCTGCCGAGCTGCCAACCACCTATGGTGGCCTGGTAAGCTGCCGAGCTTCAATCCACCTACGGTGGCCTGGTAAGCTGTGGAGCTGCCGGCCACTTATAGCAGCCTGGTAATCTGTAGAGCTGTCGGCCACCTATGGTGGCCTGGTAAGCTGCCGAGCTGCCTGCCGTTTAAGGTGACCTGGTAAGCTGCCGAGCTGCCATCCACCTATGGTCGCCTGGTAAGCTGCCGAACTGCCATCCATCTATGGTGGCCTGATAAGCTGAAGATCTGCCGGCCACCTATGGTGGCCTGGTACGCTGCGGAGCTGCTATCCACCCATAGTGGCCTGGTAATCTATAGAGCTGCCGGCCAGCTATGTGGCCTGATAAGCTGTAGGGCTGCCTGCCACCTAAGGTGGCCTGTAGAGCTCTGTAGAGCTGCCGGTCACCTATGGTGGCCTGGTAAGCTACCGAGCTGCCTTCCACCTATGGTGGCCTGGTAAGCTGCCGAGCTGCCATCCACCTATGGTGGCCTGGTAAGCTGTGGAGCTGCCGGCCACTTATGGCAGCCTGGTAATCTGTATAGCTGCCGACCACCTATGTTGGCCTGGTAAGCTGCCGAGCTGCCGGCCACCTATGTGGCCTGATATGCTTTAGAGCTGCTTGCCATTCAAGGTGACCTGGTAAGCTGCCGAGCTGCCAACCACGTATGGTGGCCTGGTAAGCTGCCGAGCTTCAATCCACCTACGGTGGCCTGGTAAGCTGTGGAGCTGCCGGCCACTTATAGCAGCCTGGTAATCTGTAGAGCTGTCGGCCACCTATGGTGGCCTGGTAAGCTGCCGAGCTGCCTGCCGTTTAAGGTGACCTGGTAAGCTGCCGAGCTGCCATCCACCTATGGTCGCCTGGTAAGCTGCCGAACTGCCATCCATCTATGGTGGCCTGATAAGCTGAAGATCTGCCGGCCACCTATGGTGGCCTGGTACGCTGCGGAGCTGCTATCCACCCATAGTGGCCTGGTAATCTATAGAGCTGCCGGCCACCTATGTGGCCTGATAAGCTGTAGGGCTGCCTGCCACCTAAGGTGGCCTGTAGAGCTCTGTAGAGCTGCCGGTCACCTATGGTGGCCTGGTAAGCTGCCGAGCTGCCAACCACCTATGGTGGCCTGGTAAGCTGCCGAGCTTCAATCCACCTACGGTGGCCTGGTAAGCTGTGGAGCTGCCGGCCACTTATAGCAGCCTGGTAATCTGTAGAGCTGTCGGCCACCTATGGTGGCCTGGTAAGCTGCCGAGCTGCCTGCCGTTTAAGGTGACCTGGTAAGCTGCCGAGCTGCCATCCACCTATGGTCGCCTGGTAAGCTGCCGAACTGCCATCCATCTATGGTAGCCTGATAAGCTGAAGATCTGCCGGCCACCTATGGTGGCCTGGTACGCTGCGGAGCTGCTATCCACCCATAGTGGCCTGGTAATCTATAGAGCTGCCGGCCACCTATGTGGCCTGATAAGCTGTAGGGCTGCCTGCCACCTAAGGTGGCCTGTAGAGCTCTGTAGAGCTGCCGGTCACCTATGGTGGCCTGGTAAGCTACCGAGCTGCCTTCCACCTATGGTGGCCTGGTAAGCTGCCGAGCTGCCATCCACCTATGGTGGCCTGGTAAGCTGTGGAGCTGCCGGCCACTTATGGCAGCCTGGTAATCTGTATAGCTGCCGACCACCTATGTTGGCCTGGTAAGCTGCCGAGCTGCCGGCCACCTATGTGGCCTGATATGCTTTAGAGCTGCTTGCCATTCAAGGTGACCTGGTAAGCTGCCGAGCTGCCAACCACGTATGGTGGCCTGGTAAGCTGCCGAGCTGCAATCCACCTATGGTGGCCTGGTAAGCTGTGGAGCTGCCGGCCACTTATAGCAGCCTGATAATCTATAGAGCTATCGGCCACCTATGGTGGCCTGGTAAGCTGCCGAGCTGCCTGCCGTTTAAGGTGACCTGGTAATCTGTCGAGCTGCCATCCATCTATGGTGGCCTAGTAAGCTGCCGAACTACCATCCACCTACGGTGGCCTGATAAGCTGAAGAGTTGCCGGCCACCTATGGTGGCCTGGTACGCTGCGGAGCTGCCATCCACCCATGGTGGCCTGGTAATCTATAGAGCTGCCGGCCCCCTATGTGGCCTAATAAGCTGTAGGGCTGCCTGCCACCTAAGGTGGCCTGGTAAGCTGCCGAGCTGCCATCCATCTATGGTGGCCTGGTAACCTGTAGAGCTGGCCTGATAAGCTGTAGAGCTTCCGGCCACCTATGTGGCCTGATAAGCGGTAGAGCTGCCTGCCATCTAAGTTGGCCTGGTAAGCTGCCGAGCTGCCATCCACCTATGGTGGCCTGATAATCTGTAGAGCTGCCGGTCACCTATGGTGGCCTGGTAAGCTGTAGAGCTGGCGGCCACCTATGGTGGCCTGGTAAGGTGCCGAGCCGCCATCCACCTATGGTGGCCTATTAAGTTGCCGAGGTGCCTTCCACCTATGGTGGCCTGGTAAGCTGCCGAGCTGCCTTCCACCTATGGTGGCCTGGTAAACTGCCGAGCTGCCATTCAGTAATCTGTAATCTGGTAATCTGTAGAGCTGCCGACACTCTATGATGGCCTGGTATGCTGCAGAGCTGGCGGCCACTTATGGTGGCCTGGTAAGCTGCCAAGCTGCCATCCACCTATGGTGGCCTGGTAACCTGTGGAGCTGCCATCCACCTATGTTGGCCTGGTAAGCTGCCGAGCTGCCATCCACCAATGTTGGCCTGGTAAGCTGCCGAGCTGCCGGCCACCTATGTGGCCTGGTAAGCTGCCGAACTGCCAACCACCTACGGTGGCCTGGAAAGCTGTGAAGCTGCCGGCAACCTATGATGGCCTGGTAAGCTGCCGAGCTGCAATCCGCCTATGGTGGTCTGGTAATTTGTCGAGCCGCCGACCACCTACGGTGGCCTGATGAGCTGTAGTGCTACCTGCCACCTATGGTGGTCTGGTAGGCTGTGGAGCTGGCGGCCACCTATGGTGGCCTGGTAAGCTGCCGCGCTGCCATCCACCTATGGTGGCCTGGTAACCTGTGGAGCTGCCATCTACCTATGTTGGCCTGGCAAGCTGCCGAGCTGCCATCCACCTATATTGGCCTGGTAGCCTGTGGAGCTGCCTGCCACCTATGTTGGCCTGGTAAGCTGCCGAGCAGCCGGCCACCTATGTGGCCTGGTAAGCTGCTGAGCTGCCAACCACCTATGGTGGCCTAGTAAGCTGTGGAGCTACCGGCCACCTATAGCAGCCTGGTAATCTGTAGAGCTGCCGTCCACCTATGGTGGCCTGGTATGCTGTAGAGCTGGCGGCCACCTATGGTGGCCTGGTAAGCTGCCGATCTGCCATCCACCTATATTGGCCTGGTAGCCTGTGGAGCTGCCTGCCACCTATGTTGGCCTGGTAAGCTGCCGAGCTGCCATCCACCTATGGTGGCCTGGTAAGCTGTAGAGCTGCCGGCCACCCGTATTGGCTTGGTACTCCGTAGAGCCGCCGACCACCTATGGTGGCCTGATAAGCTGGATAGCTGCCTGCCACCTATGGTGGCCTGGTACGCTGCCGAGCTGCAATCCATCTACGGTGGCCTGGAAAGCTGTGAAGCTGCCGGCTACCTATGATGGCCTGGTAAGCTGCCGAGCTGCAGTCCACCTATGGTGGTCTGGTAATTTGTCGAGCCGCCGACCACCTACGGTGGCCTGATGAGCTGTAGTGCTACCTGCCACCTATGGTGGTCTGGTAGGCTGTGGAGCTGGCGGCCACCTATGGTGGCCTGGTAAGCTGCCGAGCTGCCATCCACCTATGGTGGCCTGGTAACCTGTGGAGCTGCCATCCACCTATGTTGGCCTGGTAAGCTGCCGAGCTGCCATCCACCTATGTTGGCCTGGTAAGCTGCCGAGCTGCCGGCCACCTATGTGGCCTGGTAAGCTGCTGAGCTGCAAACCACCTATGGTGGCCTAGTAAGCTGTGGAGCTGCCGGCCACCTATATCAGCCTGGTAATCTGTAGAGCTGCCGTCCACCTAAGGTGGCCTGGTGTGCTGTAGAGCTGGCGGCCACCTATGGTGGCCTGGTAAGCTGCTGATCTGCCATCCACATATGGTGGCCTGGTAGCCTGTGGAGCTGCCTTCCACCTATGGTGGCCTGGTAAGCTGCCGAGCTGCCGGCCACCTATAGCAGCCTGGTAAGCTGTGGAGCTGCCGGCCACCTATAGCAGCCTGGTAATCTGTAGAGCTGCCGTCCACCTATGGTGGCCTGGTATGCTGTAGAGCTGGCGGCCACCTATGGTGGCCTGAGAAGCTGCCGAGCTGCCGGCCACCTATGTGGCTTGGTAAGATGCCGAGCTGCCATCCACCTATGGTGGCCTGGTAAGCTGTGGAGCTGCCGGCCACCTATAGCAGCCTGGTAATCTGTAGAGCTGCCGACCACCTATGGTGGCCTGGTATGCTGCAGAGCTGCCGTCCACCTATGGTGGCCTGGTATGATGTAGAGCTGGCGGCCACCTATGGTGGCCTGGTAAGCTGCCGATCTGCCATCCACCTATGGTGGCCTAGTAGCCTGTGGAGCTGCCTGCCACCTATGTTGGCCTGGTAAGCTGGATAGCTGCCTGCCACCTATGGTGGCCTGGTACGCTGCCGAGCTGCAATCCACCTACGGTGGCCTGGAAAGCTGGGAAGCTGCCGGCAACCTATGATGGCCTGGTAAGCTGCCGAGCTGCAATCCACCTATGATGGTCTGGTAATTTGTCGAGCCGCCGACCACCTACGGCGGCCTGATGAGCTGTAGTGCTACCTGCCACCTCTGGTGGTCTGGTAGGCTGTGGAGCTGGCGGCCACCTATGGTGGCCTGGTAAGCTGCCGAGCTGCCATCCACCTATGGTGGCCTGGTAACCTGTGGAGCTGCCATCCACCTATGTTGGCCTGGTAAGCTGCCGAGCTGCCATCCACCTATGTTGGCCTGGTAAGCTGCCGAGCTGCCGGTCACTATGGTGGCCTGGTAAGCTGCCGAGCTGCCATCCACCTACGGTGGCCTGGTAACCTGTGGAACTGCTTGCCACCTATGGTGGCCTGGTAAGCTGCCGAGCTGCCATCCAGCTAAGGTGGCCTGGTAAATTGCCGAGCTGCCATCCGCCTATGGTGGCCTGGTAACTTGTAGAGCTGCCTGCCACATTTGGTGGCCTGGTAAGCTGCCGAACTGCCTTCCACCTATGGTAGCCTGGTAAGATGCCGAGCTGCCTTCCACCTATGGTGGCCTGTTAAGCTGCCGAGCTGCTTTCCACCTATGGTGGCCTGGTAAGCTACCGAGCTGCCATCCACCTATGGTGGCCTTTCAAGCTGTGGAGCTGCCTGCCACCTGTAGTGGCCTGGTAATCTGTAGAGCTGCCGGTCACCCATGGTGGCCTGGTAAGCTGTAGAGCTGGCGGCCACCTATGGTGGCCTGGTAAGCTGCCCAGCTGCCAACCACCTATGGTGGCCTGGTAACCTGTGGAGCTGCCTGCCACCTATGGTGGCCTGGTAAGCTGCCGAACTGCTATCCACCTATGGTAGCCTGGTAAGGTGCCGAGCTGCTGGCCACCTTTGTGGCCTGATAAGCTGTAGAGCTTCCGGCCACCTATGTGGCCTGATAAGCGGTAGAGCTGCCTGCCATCTAAGTTGGCCTGGTAAGCTGCCGAGCTGCCATCCACCTATGGTGGCCTGAAAATCTGTAGAGCTGCCGGTCACCTATGGTGGCCTGGTAAGCTGTAGAGCTGGCGGCCACCTATGGTGGCCTGGTAAGGTGCCGAGCTGCCGGCCACCTTTGTGGCCTGATAAACTGTAGAGCTGCCGGCCACCTATGTGGCCTGATACGCTGTAGAGCTGCCTGCCATCTAAGGCGGCCTGGTAATCTGCCGAGCTGCCAGCCACCTATGGTGGCCTGGTAACTTGTAGAGCTGCCTGCCACCTATGGTGGCCTGGTAAGCTGCCGAGCTGCCCTCCACCTATGGTGGCCTGGTAAGCTGCCGAGCTGCCGGCCACCTACGTGGCCTGATAAGCTGTATAGCTGCCTGCCATCTAAGGAGGCCTGGTAAGCTACCGAGCTGCCAGCTACCTATGGTGGCCTGGTAACTTGTAGAGCTGCCTGCCACCTATGGTGGCCTATTAAGTTGCCGAGATGCCTTCCACCTATGGTGGCCTGGTAAGCTGCCGAGCTGCCATCCACCTATGGTGGCCTGGTAACCTGTGGAGCTGCCTGCCACCTATGGTGGCCTGGTAAGCTGCCGAACTGCCGGCCACCTTTGCGGCCTGATAAGCTGTGGAACTGCCGGCCTCCTATGTGGCCTGATAAGCTGTAGACCTGCCTGCCATCTAAGGTGGCCTGGTAAGTTGCCGAGCTGCCTGCCACCTATGGTGGCCTATTAAGTTGCCGAGATGCCTTCCACCTATGGTGGCCTGGTAAGCTGCCGAGCTGCCATCCACCTATGGTGGCCTGGTAACCTGTGGAGCTGCCTGCCACCTATGGTGGCCTGGTAAGTTGCCGAGCCTATGATCGCCTGGTAACCCGTAGAGCTGCCTGCCACCTTTGGTGGCCTGGTTAGCTGCCGTGATGCCATCCACCTATGGTGGCCTGGCAAGCTGCCGAGATACCATCCACCTATGGTGGCCTGGTAAGGTGCCGAGCTGCCGGCCACCTTTGTGGCCTGATAAGCTGTAGAGCTTCCGGCCTCCTATGTGGCCTGATAAGCTGTAGAGCTGCCTGCCATCTAAGGTGGTCTGGTAAGCTGCCGAGTCGCCATCCACCTATGGTGGCCTATTAAGTTGCCGAGATGCCATCCACCTATGGTGGCCTGGTAAGGTGCCGAGCTGCCGGCCACCTTTGTGGCCTGATAAGCTGTAGAGCTTCCGGCCACCTATGTGGCCTGATAAGCGGTAGAGCTGCCTGCCATCTAAGTTGGCCTGGTAAGCTGCCGAGCTGCCATCCACCTATGGTGGCCTGATAATCTGTAGAGCTGCCGGTCACCTATGGTGGCCTGGTAAGCTGTAGAGCTGGCGGCCACCTATGGTGGCCTGGTAAGGTGCCGAGCCGCCATCCACCTATGGTGGCCTATTAAGTTGCCGAGGTGCCTTCCACCTATGGTGGCCTGGTAAGCTGCCGAGCTGCCTTCCACCTATGGTGGCCTGGTAAACTGCCGAGCTGCCATTCACCTATGGTGGCCTGAAAATCTGTAGAGCTGGCGGTCACCTATGGTGGTCTCTTAAGCTGTAGAGCTGGCGGCCTCCTATGTGGCCTGATAAGCTGTAGACCTGCCTGCCATCTAAGGTGGCCTGGTAAGCTGCCGAGCCGCCATCCACCTATGGTGGCCTGAAAATCTGTAGAGCTGGCGGTCACCTATGGTGGTCTCTTAAGCTGTAGAGCTGGCGGCCTCCTATGTGGCCTGATAAGCTGTAGACCTGCCTGCCATCTAAGGTGGCCTGGTAAGCTGCCGAGCCGCCATCCACCTATGGTGGCCTGAAAATCTGTAGAGCTGGCGGTCACCTATGGTGGTCTCTTAAGCTGTAGAGCTTCCGGCCACCTATGTGGCCTGATAAGCTGTAGAGCTGCCTGCCACCTATGGTGGCCTGGTAAACTGCCGAGCTGCCATTCACCTATGGTGGCCTGAAAATCTGTAGAGCTGGCGGTCACCTATGTTGGTCTGGTAAGCTGTAGAGCTAGCGGCCACCTATTCTGACCTGGTAATCTGCAGAGCTGCCATCCGCCTATGGTGGCCTGAAAATCTGTAGAGCTGGCGGTCACCTATGGTGGTCTGGTAAGCTGTAGAGCTAGCGGCCACCTATTCGAACCTGGTAAGCTGCCGAGCTGCCATCCGCCTATGGTGGCCTGAAAATCTGTAGAGCTGGTGGTCACCTATGGTGGTCTCTTAAGCTGTAGAGCTGGCTCTCCTACGTGGCCTGATAAGCTGTAGACCTGCCTGCCATCTAAGGTGGCCTGGTAAGCTGCCGAGCCGCCATCCACCTATGGTGGCCTATTAAGTTGCCGAGATGCCTGCCACCTATGGTGGCCTGGTAAGCTGTGGAGCTGCCTGCCACCTATGGTGGCCTGGTAATCTGTAGAGCTGCCGGTCACCTAAGGTGGCGTGGTAAGCTGTAGAGCTGCCTGCCACATTTGGTGGCCTGGTAAGCTGCCGAACTGCCTTCCACCTATGGTAGCCTGGTAAGCTGCCGAGCTGCCTTCCACCTATGGTGGCCTGGTAAGCTGCCGAGCTGCTTTCCACCTATGGTGGCCTGGTAAGCTGCCGAGCTGCCATCCACCTATGGTGGCCTTTCAAGCTGTGGAGCTGCCTGCCACCTGTAGTGGCCTGGTAATCTGTAGAGCTGCCGGTCACCCATGGTGGCCTGGTAAGCTGTAGAGCTGGCGGCCACTTATGGTGGCCTGGTAAGCTGCCCAGCTGCCAACCACCTATGGTGGCCTGGTAACCTGTGGAGCTGCCTGCCACCTATGGTGGCCTGGTAAGCTGCCGAACTGCTATCCACCTATGGTAGCCTGGTAAGGTGCCGAGCTGCTGGCCACCTTTGTGGCCTGATAAGCTGTAGAGCTTCCGGCCACCTATGTGGCCTGATAAGCGGTAGAGCTGCCTGCCATCTAAGTTGGCCTGGTAAGCTGCCGAGCTGCCATCCACCTATGGTGGCCTGAAAATCTGTAGAGCTGCCGGTCACCTATGGTGGCCTGGTAAGCTGTAGAGCTGGCGGCCACCTATGGTGGCCTGGTAAGGTGCCGAGCTGCCGGCCACCTTTGTGGCCTGATAAACTGTAGAGCTGCCGGCCACCTATGTGGCCTGATACGCTGTAGAGCTGCCTGCCATCTAAGGCGGCCTGGTAATCTGCCGAGCTGCCAGCCACCTATGGTGGCCTGGTAACTTGTAGAGCTGCCTGCCACCTATGGTGGCCTGGTAAGCTGCCGAGCTGCCCTCCACCTATGGTGGCCTGGTAAGCTGCCGAGCTGCCGGCCACCTACGTGGCCTGATAAGCTGTATAGCTGCCTGCCATCTAAGGAGGCCTGGTAAGCTACCGAGCTGCCAGCTACCTATGGTGGCCTGGTAACTTGTAGAGCTGCCTGCCACCTATGGTGGCCTATTAAGTTGCCGAGATGCCTTCCACCTATGGTGGCCTGGTAAGCTGCCGAGCTGCCATCCACCTATGGTGGCCTGGTAACCTGTGGAGCTGCCTGCCACCTATGGTGGCCTGGTAAGCTGCCGAACTGCCGGCCACCTTTGCGGCCTGATAAGCTGTGGAACTGCCAGCCTCCTATGTGGCCTGATAAGCTGTAGACCTGCCTGCCATCTAAGGTGGCCTGGTAAGCTGCCGAGCCGCCATCCACCTATGGTGGCCTATTAAGTTGCCGAGATGCCTTCCACCTATGGTGGCCGGGTAAGCTGCCGAGCTGCCGGCCACCTATGGTGGCCTGGTAAGCTGCCGAGCTGCCATCCACCTATGGTGGCCTGGTAACTTGTGGAGCTGCCTGCCACCTATGGTGGCCTGGTAAGCTGCCGAGCTGCCAGCCACCTATGGTGGCCTGGTAAGTTGCCGAGCTGCCATCCGCCTATGATCGCCTGGTAACCCGTAGAGCTGCCTGCCACCTTTGGTGGCCTGGTTAGCTGCCGAGATGCCATCCACCTATGGTGGCCTGGCAAGCTGCCGAGATACCATCCACCTATGGTGGCCTGGTAAGGTGCCGAGCTGCCGGCCACCTTTGTGGCCTGATAAGCTGTAGAGCTTTCGGCCTCCTATGTGGCCTGATAAGCTGTAGAGCTGCCTGCCATCTAAGGTGGTCTGGTAAGCTGCCGAGTCGCCATCCACCTATGGTGGCCTATTAAGTTGCCGAGATGCCATCCACCTATGGTGGCCTGGTAAGGTGCCGAGCTGCCGGCCACCTTTGTGGCCTGATAAGCTGTAGAGCTTCCGGCCACCTATGTGGCCTGATAAGCGGTAGAGCTGCCTGCCATCTAAGTTGGCCTGGTAAGCTGCCGAGCTGCCATCCACCTATGGTGGCCTGATAATCTGTAGAGCTGCCGGTCACCTATGGTGGCCTGGTAAGCTGTAGAGCTGGCGGCCACCTATGGTGGCCTGGTAAGGTGCCGAGCCGCCATCCACCTATGGTGGCCTATTAAGTTGCCGAGGTGCCTTCCACCTATGGTGGCCTGGTAAGCTGCCGAGCTGCCTTCCACCTATGGTGGCCTGGTAAACTGCCGAGCTGCCATTCACCTATGGTGGCCTGAAAATCTGTAGAGCTGGCGGTCACCTATGGTGGTCTCTTAAGCTGTAGAGCTGGCGGCCTCCTATGTGGCCTGATAAGCTGTAGACCTGCCTGCCATCTAAGGTGGCCTGGTAAGCTGCCGAGCCGCCATCCACCTATGGTGGCCTGAAAATCTGTAGAGCTGGCGGTCACCTATGGTGGTCTCTTAAGCTGTAGAGCTGGCGGCCTCCTATGTGGCCTGATAAGCTGTAGACCTGCCTGCCATCTAAGGTGGCATGGTAAGCTGCCGAGCCGCCATCCACCTATGGTGGCCTGAAAATCTGTAGAGCTGGCGGTCACCTATGGTGGTCTCTTAAGCTGTAGAGCTTCCGGCCACCTATGTGGCCTGATAAGCTGTAGAGCTGCCTGCCACCTATGGTGGCCTGGTAAACTGCCGAGCTGCCATTCACCTATGGTGGCCTGAAAATCTGTAGAGCTGGCGGTCACCTATGGTGGTCTGGTAAGCTGTAGAGCTAGCGGCCACCTATTCTGACCTGGTAAGCTGCCGAGCTGCCATCCGCCTATGGTGGCCTGAAAATCTGTAGAGCTGGCGGTCACCTATGGTGGTCTGGTGAGCTGTAGAGCTAGCGGCCACCTATTCTGACCTGGTAAGCTGCCGAGCTGCCATCCGCCTATGGTGGCCTGAAAATCTGTAGAGCTGGCGGTCACCTATGGTGGTCTCTTAAGCTGTAGAGCTGGCGGCCTCCTATGTGGCCTGATAAGCTGTAGACCTGCCTGCCATCTAAGGTGGCCTGGTAAGCTGCCGAGCCGCCATCCACCTATGGTGGCCTATTAAGTTGCCGAGATGCCTTCCACCTATGGTGGCCTGGTAAGCTGTGGAACTGCCTGCCACCTATGGTGGCCTGGTAATCAGTAGAGCTGCCGGTCATCTATGGTGGCCTGGTAAGCTGCCGAGCTGCCTTCCACCTATGGTGGCCTGGTAATCTGTGGAGCTGCCGGTCACCCATGGTGGCCTGGTGAGCTGTAGAGCTGGCGGCCACCTATGGTGGCCTGGTAAGCTGCCCAGCTGCCAACCACCTATGCTGGCCTGGTAAGCTACCTATGCTGGCCTGGTAAGCTACCGAGCTGCGAGCCACCTATGGTGGCCTGGTAACTTGTAGAGTTGCCTGCCACCTATGGTGGCCTGGTAAGCTCCCGAGCTGCCGGCCACCTTTGCGGCCTGATAAACTGTAGAGCTGCCGGCCATCTATGTGGTCTGATAAGCTGTAGAGCTGCCTGCCATCTAAGGTGGCCTGGTAAGCTGCCGAGCTGCCTGGTAACTTGTAGAGCTGCCTGCCACCTATGGTGGCCTGGTAAGCTGTGGAGCTGCCTGCCACCTATGGTGGCCTGGTAATCTGTAGAGCTGCCGGTAACCTAAGGTGGCGTGGTAAGCTGTAGAGCTGGCGGCCACTTATGGTGGCCTGGTAAGCTGCCCAGCTGCCAACCACCTATGGTGGCCTGGTAACCTGTGGAGCTACCTGCCCCCTATGGTGGCCTGGCAAGCTGCCGAGATGCCATCCACCTATGGTGGCCTGGCAAGCTGCCGAGATACCATCCACCTATGGTGGCCTGGTAAGGTGCCGAGCTGCCGGCCACCTTTGTGGCCTGATAAGCTGTAGAGCTGCCTGCTATCTAAGGTGGCCTGGTAAGCTGCCGAGCTGCCATCCACCTCTGGTGGCCTGGTAACTTGTGGAGCTGCCTGCCACCTATGGTGGCCTGGTAAGGTGCCGAGCTGCCGGCAACCTTTGTGGCCTGTTAAGCTGTAGAGCTGCCGGCCACCTATGTGGCCTTATAAGCTGTAGAGCTGCCTGCCATCTAAGGTGGCCTGGTAAGCTGCCGAGCTGCCATCCACCTATGGTGGCCTGGTATCCTGTAGAGCTGCCAGCCACCTATGTGGCCTGATAAGCTGTAGGGCTGCCTGCCATCTAAGGCGGCCTGGTAACCTGCCGAGCTGCCAGCCACCTATGGTTGCCTGGTAACTTGTAGAGCTGCCTGCCACCTATGGTGGCCTGGTAAGCTGCCGAGCTGACTTCCACCTATGGTGGCCTGGTAAGCTGCCGAGCTGCCGGCCACCTTTGTGGCCTGATAAGCTGTAGAGCTGCCGGCCACTTATGTGGCCTGATAAGCTGTAGAGCTGCCTGCCATCTAAGGTGGCCTGGTAAGCTGCCGAGCTGCCATCCACCTATGGTGGCCTGGTAACCTGTAGAGCTGCCTGCCACCTATGGTGGCCTGGTAAGCTGCCGAGCTGCCTGCCACCTATGGTGGCCTGGTAAGCTCCCGAGCTGCCGGCCACCTATGTGGCCTGACAAGCTGTATAGCTGCCTGCCATCTAAGGTGGCCTGGTAAGCTACCGAGCTGCCAGCCACCTATGGCGGCCTGGTAACTTGTAGAGCTGCCTGCCACCTATGGTGGCCTATTAAGTTGCCGAGATGACTTCCACTTATGGTGGCGGGGTAAGCTGCCGAACTGCCGGCCACCTTTGCGGCCTGATAAGCTGTGGAACTGCCGGCCACCTATGTGGCCTGATAAGCTGTAGAGCTGCCTGCCATCTAAGGTGGCCTGGTAAGCTGCCGAGCTGCCATCCACCTATGGTGGCCTGGTATCCTGTAGAGCTGCCGGCCACCTATGTGGCCTGATAAGCTGTAGGGCTGCCTGCCATCTAAGGCGGCCTGGTAACCTGCCGAGCTGCCAGCCACCTATGGTTGCCTGGTAACTTGTAGAGCTGCCTGCCACCTATGGTGGCCTGGTAAGCTGCCGAGCTGACTTCCACCTATGGTGGCCTGGTAAGCTGCCGAGCTGCCGGCCACCTTTGTGGCCTGATAAGCTGTAGAGCTGCCGGCCACTTATGTGGCCTGATAAGCTGTAGAGCTGCCTGCCATCTAAGGTGGCCTGGTATGCTGCCGAGCTGCCATCCACCTATGGTGGCCTGAAAATCTGTAGAGCTGCCGGTCAACTATGGTGGTCTGGTAAGCTCTAGAGCTGGCGGACACCTATGGTGGCCTTGTAAGCTGCCGAGCTGCCAACCACCTATGGTGGCCTGGAAACCTCTGGAGCTGCCTGCCACCTATGGTGGCCTGGTAAGCTGCCTAGCTGCCATCCACCTATGGTGGCCTGGTAGGCTGCCGAGCTGCCATCCACCTATGGTGGCCTGGTAACCTGTGGAGCTGCCTGCCACCTATGGTGGCCTGGTAAGCTGCCGAGCTGCCAGCCACCTATGGTGGCATGGTAAGTTGCCGAGCTGCCATCCGCCTATGATCGCCTGGTAACCCGAAGAGCTGCCTGCCACCTTTGGTGGCCTGGTAAGCTGCCGAGCTGCCTTCCTCTTATGGTGGCCTGGTAAGCTGCCGAGCTGCCTGCCACCTATGGTGGCCTGGTAAGCTGTGGAGCTGCCTGCCACCTATGGTGGCCTGGTAATCTGTAGAGCTGCCGGTCACCCATGGTGGCCTGGTAAGCTGTGGAGCTGCCTGCCACCTATGGTGGCCTGGTAAGCTGCCGAGCTGAAATCCACCTATGGTGGCCTGGTATCCTGTAGAGCTGCCGGCCACCTATGTAACTTGTAGAGCTGCCTGCCACCTATGGTGGCCTGGTAAGCTGCAGAGCTGCTTTCCACCTATGGTGGCCTGGTAAGCTGCCGAGCTGCCGGCCACCTATGTGGCCTGATAAGCTGTAGAGCTGCTTGCCATCTAAGGTGGCCTGGTAAGCTGCCGAGCTGCCACCCACCTATGGTGGCCTTTTAGTCTGTCGATCCGCCGACCATCTTTTACTCTGCAGAGCCGCCGACCACCTATGGTGGCCTGGTAAGCTGGAGAGCTGCCTGCCACCTATGGTGGCCTGATAAGCTGTAGAGCTGCCTTCCTCCTATGGTGGCCTGGTAAGCTGCCGAGCTGCCTTCCACCTATGGTGGCCTGGTAAGCTGCCGAGCTGCCATCCACCTATGGTGGCCTGGTAGCTTGTAGAGCTGCCTGCCAATTATGGTGGCCTGGTAAGCTGCCGAGCTGCCATCCACCTGTGGTGGCCTGGTAGCTTGTAGAGCTGCCTGCCACCTATGGTGGCCTGGTAAGCTGCAGAGCTGCTTTCCACCTATGGTGGCCTGGTAAGCTGCCGAGCTGCCGGCCACCTTTGTGGCCTGATAAGCTGTAGAGCTGCTTGCCATCTAAGGTGTCCTGGTAAGCTGCCGAGCTGCCGGCCACCTTTGCGGCCACCTATGTGGCCTGATGAGCTGTAGAGCTGCCTGCCATCTAAGGTGGCCTGGTATGCTGCCGAGCTGCCATCCACCTATGGTGGCCTGAAAATCTGTAGAGCTGCCGGTCAACTATGGTGGTCTGGTAAGCTCTAGAGCTGGCGGACACCTATGGTGGCCTTGTAAGCTGCCGAGCTGCCAACCACCTATGGTGGCCTGGAAACCTCTGGAGCTGCCTGCCACCTATGGTGGCCTGGTAAGCTGCCTAGCTGCCATCCACCTATGGTGGCCTGGTAGGCTGCCGAGCTGCCATCCACCTATGGTGGCCTGGTAACCTGTGGAGCTGCCTGCCACCTATGGTGGCCTGGTAAGCTGCCGAGCTGCCAGCCACCTATGGTGGCATGGTAAGTTGCCGAGCTGCCATCCGCCTATGATCGCCTGGTAACCCGAAGAGCTGCCTGCCACCTTTGGTGGCCTGGTAAGCTGCCGAGCTGCCTTCCTCTTATGGTGGCCTGGTAAGCTGCCGAGCTGCCGGCCACCTATGTGGCCTGATAAGCTGTAGAGCTGCTTGCCATCTAAGGTGGCCTGGTAAGCTGCCGAGCTGCCACCCACCTATGGTGGCCTTTTAGTCTGTCGATCCGCCGACCATCTTTTACTCTGCAGAGCCGCCGACCACCTATGGTGGCCTGGTAAGCTGGAGAGCTGCCTGCCACCTATGGTGGCCTGATAAGCTGTAGAGCTGCCTTCCTCCTATGGTGGCCTGGTAAGCTGCCGAGCTGCCTTCCACCTATGGTGGCCTGGTAAGCTGCCGAGCTGCCATCCACCTATGGTGGCCTGGTAGCTTGTAGAGCTGCCTGCCAATTATGGTGGCCTGGTAAGCTGCCGAGCTGCCATCCACCTGTGGTGGCCTGGTAGCTTGTAGAGCTGCCTGCCACCTATGGTGGCCTGGTAAGCTGCAGAGCTGCTTTCCACCTATGGTGGCCTGGTAAGCTGCCGAGCTGCCGGCCACCTTTGTGGCCTGATAAGCTGTAGAGCTGCTTGCCATCTAAGGTGTCCTGGTAAGCTGCCGAGCTGCCACCCACCTATGGTGGCCTTTTAGTCTGTCGATCCGCCGACCATCTTTTACTTTGCAGAGCCGCCGACCACCTATGGTGGCCTGGTAAGCTGTGGAGCTGCCTGCCACCTATGGTGGCCTGGTAATCTGTAGTGCTGCCGGTCACCTATGGTGGCCTGGTAAGCTGCCGAGCTGCCATCCACCAATGGTGGCCTGGTAAGCTGTGGAGCTGCCTTTTACCTATGGTGGCCTGGTAGGCTGCCGAACTGCCTTCCACCTATGGTGGCCTGGTAAGCTGCCGAGCTGCCTTTTTTCATGATGGCCTGGTAAGCCGCCGAGCTACCTTCCACCTATAGTGGCCTGGGAAGCTGCCGAGCTGCCTTCCACCTATGGTGGCCTGGTAAGCTGCCGAGCTGCCATCCACCTATGGTGGCCTGGTAAGCTGTGGAGCTGCCGGCCACCTACAGCAGGCTGGTAATCCGTAGAGCTGCCGGTCACCTATGGTGGCCTGGTAAGCTGTAGAGCCGCCGATCACGTATGGTGGCCTGATAACCTGTAGAGCTGCCTGCCACCTATGGTGGCCTGGTAAGCTGCCGAGCTGCCACCCACCTATGGTGGCCTGGTACTCTGCAGAGCCGCCGACCAATTTTGGTGGCCTGGTAAGCTGCCGAGCTGCCATCCACCTACGGTGGTCTGATAAGCTGTCGAGCTGCCATCCACCTATGGTGGCCTGGTAAGGTGCCGAGCTGCCATCGACCTATGGTGGCCTGGTAACCTGTAGAGCTGCCTGCCACCTTTGGTGGCCTGGTAAGCTGCCGAGCTGCTTTCACCAATGGTGGCCTGGTAAGCTGCCGAGCTGCCTTCTACCTATGGTGGCATGGTAAGCTGCCGAGCTGCCTTCCACCTATGGTGGCCTGGTAAGCTGTAGTGCCGCCGATCACGTATGGTGGTCTGATAACCTGTAGAGCTGCCTGCCACCTATGGTGGCCTGGTAAGCTGCCGAGCTGCCACCCACCTATGGTGGCCTTTTAGTCTGTCGATCCGCTGACCATCTTTTACTTTGCAGAGCCGCCGACCACCTATGGTGGCCTGGTAAGCTGGAGAGCTGCCTGCCACCTATGGTGGCCTGATAAGCTACAGAGCTGCCTGCCACCTATGGTGGTCTGATAAGCTGTAGAGCTGCCTGCCACCTATGGTGGCCTGGTGAGGTGCCGAGCTGCCATCCACCTATGGTGGCTTGGTAAGCTGTGGACTTGCTTGCCACCTATGGTGGCCTGGTACGCTGGCGAGCTGCCATCCACCTATGGTGGCCTGGTAAGCTGTGGAGCTGCCGGCCACCTATGGTGGCCTGGTAACCTGTAGAGCGGCCTGCCACCTATGTTGGCCTGGTAAGCTGCCGAGCTGCAATCCACCTATGGTGGCCTGGTAGTCTGTCGAGCCGCCGATCACCTGGTACTCTGCAGAGCCGCCGACCAATTTTGTTGGCCTGGTAAGCTGCCGAGCTGCCGTCCACCTATGGTGGTCTGATAAGCTGACAAGCTGCCATCCATATATGATGGCCTGGTAAGCTGTAGAGCTGACGGCCACCCGTAGTGGCTTGGTACTCTGCAGAGCCGCCGACCAATTTTGGTGGCCTGGTAAGCTGCCGAGCTGCCATCCACCTATGCCATCCACCTATGCTGGCCTGGTAAGCTGCCGAACCGCCTTTTACCTATGGTGGCCTGGTAAGCTGCCGAGCTGCCTTCCACCTATGGTGGCCTGGTAAGCTGCCGAGCTGCCTTCCACCTATGGTGGCCTGGTAAGCTGCCTAGTTGCCATCCACCCATGGTGGCCTGTTAAGCTGTGGAGCTGCCGGCCACCTATAGCAGGCTGGTAATCTGTGGAGCTGCCGGTCACCTATGGTGGCCTGGTAAGCTGTAGAGCCGCCGATTACGTATGGTGGCCTGATAACCTGTAGAGTTGCCTGCCACATAGGGTGGCCTGGTAAGCTGCCGAGCAGCCACCCACCTATGGTGGCCTGGTAGTCTGTCGAGCCGCCGACCACCTGGTACTCTGCAGAGCCGCCGACCAATTTTGTTGGCCTGGTAAGCTGCCGAGCTGCCGTCCACCTATGGTGGTCTGATAAGCTGACGAATCGCCATCCACCTATGGTGGCCTGTTAAGCTGTAGAGCTGCCGGCCACCTATGGTAACCTGGTAAGCTGCCGAATTGCCATCCATATATGGTGGCCTGGTAAGCTGTAGAGCTGACGGCCGCCTATGGGGGCCTGGTAAACATCCGAGCTTCCATCCTCCTATGGTGACCTGGTAATCTGTCGAGCCGCCGACCACCTGGTACTCAGCAGAGCCGCCGACCACCTATGGTGGCCTGGTAAGCTGTAGAGCGGCCTGCCACCTATGGTGGCCTGATAAGCTCTAGAGCTGCCTGCCACCAATGGTGGCCTGGTAAGGTACCGAGCTGCCATCCACCTATGGTGGCATGGTAAGCTGTGGAGTTGCTTGCAACCTATGGTTGCCTGGTACGCTGGCGAGCTTCCCTCCAACTATGGTGGCCTGGTAAGCTGCCGAGCTGCCATCCAGCTATGGGGGCCTGGTAAGCTGCGGAGCTGCCATCCACCTATAGTGGCCTGGTAACCTGTAGAGCTGCCTGCCACCTATGGTGGCCTGGTAAGCTGCCGAATCGCCATCCACCTATGGTGGCCTGTTAAGCTGTAGAGCTGCCGGCCACCTATGGTAACCTGGTAAGCTGCCGAATTGCCATCCACCTATGGTGGCCTCTTAAGCTGTAGAGCTGCCGGCCACCCGTAGTGGCTTGGTACTCTGCAGAGCCGCCGACCACCTAAAGTGGCCTGATAAGCTGTAGAGCTGCCTGCCACCTTTGGTGGTCTGGTAAGCTGACGAGCTGCCATCCACCTATGGTGGCCTGGTAAGCTGTAGAGCTTCCGGCCAACTATTGTGGCGTGGTAAGCTGTAAAGCTGCCGGCCAACCATGGTGGCCTGGTAATCTGTCGAACCGCCGACGACCTATGGTGGCCTGATAAGCTGTAGAGCTGCCGGCCACCCATGGTGGCCTGGTAAGCTGTAGAGCTGCCTGCCACCTATGGTGGTCTGGTAAGCTGACGAGCTGCCATCCACCTATGGTGGCCTGGTAAGCTGTAGAGCTTTCGGCCACCTATGGTGGCCTGGTAAGTTGCCGAGCTGCCATCCTCCTATGGTGGCCTGCTAATCTGTCGAGCTGCCGTCCCCCTATGGCAGCCTGGTACTCTATAGAGCTGCCGGCCACCTTTTGTGGCCTGGTAAGCTGTAAAGCTTCCGGCCACCTATGGTGGCCTGGTAAGTTGCCGAGCTGCCATCCTCCTATGGTGGCCTGCTAATCTGTCGAGCTGCCGTCCCCCTATGGCAGCCTGGTACTCTATAGAGCTGCCGGCCACCTTTTGTGGCCTGGTTAGCTGTAGAGCGGCCTGCCACCTATGGTGGCCTGGTAAGCTGCCGAGCTGCCTTCCACCTATGGTGGCCTGGTAAGCTGCCGAGCTGCCATCCACCTATGGTGGCCTGTTAAGCTGTGGAGCTGCCGGCCACCTATAGCAGGCTGGTAATCTGTAGAGCTGCCGGTCACCTATGGTGGCCTGGTAAGCTGTAGAGCCGCCGATCACGTATGGTGGCCTGATAACCTGTAGAGTTGCCTGCCACATATAGTGGCCTGGTAAGTTGCCGAGCTGCCTTCCACCGAGCCGAGCTGCCATAGGAGGATGGTGGCCTGGTAAGCTGTGGAGCTGCCGGCCACTTATAGCAGCCTGGTACTCTATAGAGCTGCCGGTCACCTTTTGTGGCCTGGTACGCTGTAGAGCTGCCATCCACCTATTTTGATCCATGGTTATAAGTTTTTTTAAATTAAATATGTTTTAATACTGCTGTTGAAATTTCCTTCCCGCTGACTCTACTGTATGAATACATCATCTTAACTGATTTGCTCAACCAGGCTAATCTCGGTTAATTGTTCTAGAGATGCACCTAAACGGGTTTTCGCTTTATTGAACAGATGAGTCAATTAAGCGGGATTTCGTTAAATGAACCGAAAAATCTGACAAAGTGGCGGGTTGAATTTTGCGGGGAACGCGTCAACTGGAATAAAATACTTACTTAGATGGCGCTACAGTTCGGGGTGAACAAGGGCCTCAACCAACAAGCCTCCCCAGCCGGAACGATCTTTGGCCAACCTCTTCCAGTGGCGCACGCCCAGTTGGTTGAGGTCCCTTTCCCCCTGTGCGCGCCACCTTAGTTGCTGTCGTCCTCTGCTGCGTCGTCCTTCGCGGTTGGTGTCGATGACTTATCGGGCCCGAGCGGTGGTGTCCACTTCACTCTACATGGCCTAGCCATCTTAGGCGTTGGTTCCGAAGACGTCTAACTAGGCCGGTGTCGCTGTACAGCCCGTACAGTTCTCGGGTAAATCTCCTCCTCCACTCTCCCTTTACACAAACAGGACCATAGACTGAAGGCAGAAATTTCCCCTCGAAACGCCCAAGTGCCTCTTCGTCAGCTTTTGATAACGTCTAAGCCTCAGCGCCGTAGAGTAGGACCGGGTCGATTAAGGCTTTGTAGAGGGATACCCTAGTTTTTCGGGGGAGGGCTCTACTACTCAGTTGCCTCTTGAGCCCAAAGAAGCAGCGGTTTGCAAGGGTTGTTCTGCGTTTTATCCCAGCGCTGGTGTCATTGCTGCTTGTCACTATCGAGCCAAGGTAGACGAAGTTCTTGACTACTTCAAAAATATAGCTGCCGAAGGTGACGTTCTGCCCAAGACGTCGGTGTTGCGCGTTTTTCGTTGATGACAACATATATTTGGTCTTGTCCCCATTTACCCTTAGACCCACTTTCGCCGCTTCTGCTTCAATGTTTGTGAACGCCTCATTGACGTCTCGCTTTGTTCGTCCAATAACGTCAATGTCATCTGCGTCGGTAAGCAATTGTGTAGACTTGAAGTAGATCGCACCTCTTCTATTGGCCGCAGAGTCCCGCACGATCTTTTCAAGAATAATGTTAAAGAAATCACATGACAGTGCGTCACCCTGTCTAAAACCTTTTTTAACATCGAAGGTCTCGGTTAGTTCACCTCCCCCCTTAAACAAGATATGTTGTTAAAACAAGATATGGCTCTGTCTAGCTCGTCTCTATAAACGCTGTAATACGAGGCTTTAAAGTCGACAAAAGGATGTGCGTGTCGACCTGGAATTCATGGGTCTTCTCCAAGATCTGCCGTAGTGTAAATATTTGGTCTATCGTGGATTTTCCTGGCCTGAAACCACACTGGTAGGAATCTATCAGGTTGTCCACGAACGGTTTCAGGCGCTTACACAGTACGGCAGAGAGGATCTTTTACGCGATGTTCAGGAGGCTTATCCCTCTGTAATTGGCGCAGTCATATGGGTCTCCTTTCTTATGGACCGGGCAAACGACACTGAGATTCCATTCATCGGGCATGCGTTTTTTCGACCATATCTTGCAGATGAGTTGGTGCATGTTCCTAACCAGCTCATCGCCAGCTGCTTTAAGCAGCTCCGCGGGGAGTCCGTCTGCTCCAGCAGCTTTATAAGACTTAAGTTTCGATATCGCTATCTTAACATCGTCTAGGTCGGGTGGACGGGATTCTCCTTCGTCTTCGTCCATAGTGAATGGTTCGCTCTGCCTGACGGCGGCATTTTGACTATCATCGCCGTTATACAGTCTGCAGAAGTGGTCCTTCCACAATCTCAGCATCGACTGTGACTCCACTACTAGTTGTCCATGCTCATCTCTGCAGGCTTCTGCTCTGGCTTTATAGCCTTGGCATGTTCGTTTTACTTTTTGGTAAAATTTTCGAACGTCGTTCCTGCAGTAACATCTCTCCATCTCCTCGATCCCGCACTTCTCGTGCTCCTTCTTTTTCCTTCTGAGAAGAGCATGCTCCTCCCTCCTTTTCTGTTCATAGAGCTCGCGGGCAGCTCTCGTCCGTCGATGCAATGTGGCCATGTATGCATTCTGTTTCTCTACATGGGCCTGTCTGCACTCATCAACAAACCAGGGGTTTCTCGACGGTGGTGGCTCGAAACCGAGTATATCTGAGGCGGCCTCTCTAATGGCTTTCTGACTACGACTCCATTGCTGTTCTATGGTTTCTGTAGATTGCATCGGGACCTGAGAGAGCTTGAGGGAGACTTGATCGGCGAAGGTCCTGGCGGTCTCCTGCGATTGCAACTTTCCAACGTTAAACGTTGCCGTTCTTTCTCGACTCCGTTGATTCCGAGAAATTCGCATCCGTACCTTGGCGGCAACAAGGTAATGATCCGAGTCGATATTGGCTCCTCGAAAAGTTCGGACATCTAGGATGCTGGAAGTGTGTCTGCCGTCAATAGCAATGTGATCAATTTGATTGATTGTCGATTGATCGAAAGACCGCCAGGTCCCCTTATGGATGTTGAGGTGTGGGAATCGTGTACTTGCTACTACCAGGTTATGTCCCGCCATAGAGTCCACTAGCCTTAGTCCGTTTTCTGACGTGGTGTTGTGTAGGCTATGCTTTCCTATGACTCGTTCAAGGATTGCTTCCTTACCCAGCTTCGCATTGAAATCTCCTAGAACGATTTTGATATCATAACTGGGACATTGGGCATATGTTCTATCTAGGAGATCATAGAATTCGTGTTTATGTCGGTCGTCCTTCTCCTCTGTGGGGGCGTGGACACATACATATTATACTTATATTGCCGAGATTGGCCTTTATGCGGATAGCTATGAGACGTCCGCTTACATGCTGGAAGTTTAAGACGTTTTTCCTAAGTCTGCCTCGAAAAACAAATCCGCATCCTAATGAGCTTTGTTCATTTCCTCTGTAGCAGTTTCCGTAGTATATATCACAGTTTTTCATCCGCTTTTTGCCTGGCCCATCCCATCGCACTTCTTGGAGCGCGGTAATGTCTGCCTTATAGCAGTTCAAAGAGTTGACCAGTTGTCCGGCTGCGCCTGGTCCCCACGTTCCAGGTGCAGAGCCTTTTGTAAATAAGCTGATAGGTCCTTATCAGTGCGGATTCAGGCCAAGGAAGTCCACCATCGACCAAATCTTCACACTACGGCAGATCCTGGAGTAAACCAAAGAATTTCAAGTCGACACTCACCACCTATTTGTCGACTTCAAAGCCGCAAACGACAGCACAATTAGAGACGAGCTATACAACACTATGTCTACCTTTGACATACCTGCTAAACTCGTCAGACTATGCAGGATGACTTTGGAGAACGCTCGCTGCTCCATCCGAATCAGTGAACACCTTACCGATAGTTTTGATGTCAAAAAAGGATTTAGGCAGGGCGATGCGCTGTCGTGTCAGAGTCTACAGGGAGCAGCTGAGCGAAAGACTCTACGGTATGCCTACGTCGAACACAAATGCCAATAATATGTGGCTGCATTGCCGCTCAGCCATTCAGGAAGTAGCCGAAACCACCTTAGGATACCTACCACCCCCGACAAGAAACCCGTGGTATGATGGCGAGTGTGAGCAGAAAAAGGCAGCAACCGACGAGGCGTACCAAAAGGCGCTGCAGAGGAAAACCAGGGCAGCGCAAGAAGAGTACCGAGCCAGAAGAAGGGAGGAGAAGAAACTACTGCGACAAAAGAAAAGAATCTTCGCAGCCTCCCAGCTCAAGGATATCGAGGAGTCTAGGGATAGACATAAAATACGAGCCTTTTACAAGAAAGCCAAAGGCCTTGCAGGAGGCTTCAAAAAGGGCACCCTGGCTCTTCGAAACTGCGAGGGTAATCTTGTCACCGACCCGCAGGGAATAGTGGATGTATTTAAGCAGCACTTCCAGCAGCTGCTTAACGAGCATGACCAAGAGAGAGTGGTAAGGACCGAGGAAATCCCAACTCCAGCCGCTGAAGTAGTCCTCCCACCCAGCATAGAAGAAGTCGGCACAGCTATTCAGAAGCTGAAGAACAACAAGGCCGCAGGCTCAGATGGCTTGCCATCAGAGCTCTTCAAGGCTGGCGGCGATGTTCTGGTAGGGAGCATGCACCAGATCATCTGCAGAATTTGGGAAGATGAGAGCATGCCCGACGACTGGAATACCAGCTCTATATGCCCCATCCACAAAAAAGGCGATCCTACCTCTCGCAAGAACTATAGAGGTATATCCCTGCTCAATGTCGCATACAAGATCCTGTCCAGCGTATTGTGTGAACGTCTAAAACCATTTTGCACCGCACTAATCGGCAGCTACCAGTGCGGCTTCCGGCCCGGCAAATCAACTATAGACCACATATTCACACTACGACAAATCCTGGAAAAGACCAACGAGTTTCGAATCGATACACACCATCTTTTCATCGATTTCAAAGCCGCATACGACAGCATTCATCGTGAAGAACTGTTTGGGGCGATGGCCGAATTCGGGATCCCGGTAAAACTGATCCAGTTGTGTCGCGCCACGCTTAAAAACACGCGATGCACAGTGCAACTCGGTTCTAGGACCTCGGAACCATTCGAAACATGCACCGGATTTCGGCAAGGAGATGCGCTGTCATGTGACTTCTTCAACCTGGTGCTGGAGCAGATAGTGCGACGGGCAGGCGTCAACAGGGAAGGCACTATCTTTTACAAATTCGTCCAGTTGCTAGGATACGCGGATGATATCGACATCATCGCGTGTTCTCGCCGTGGCATTGTGGAAGCATTCACGGCGATTGAAGAACAGGCGAAACGAATTGGTCTTAAGATCAATGAGGACAAAACGAAATACATGCTGTCAAGCAAAAACCAATCCGTCGCTCACCACCTGGGACAAAGTATAACAATTGACAGCTACAATTTCGAGGTAGTTAAGGAGTTTGTCTACCTCGGGGCAAACGTAAATTCCACAAATGTCACCACAGTGGAGATCCGGCGTAGAATCGCCCTTGGCAACCGCTGCTACTTCGGCTTGTCCAAACAACCGGGGTCAAAACTCCTCACTCGAAAGACCAAAGTCATGCTTTACAAAACGCTCATTCTGCCAGTCTTGCTGTACGGAGCCGAAAGCTGGACGATAAGCAGGACAGCGGAGCTGATTTTGGGTTCTTTCGAAAGAAAAATTCTGCGCCGGATATTTGGTCCTGTCTGTGAGGAAGGTGAATGGAGAAGAAGACACAATCGCGAACTCTACGAGCTGTACCAAGATGTGGATGTAGTCCGGAAAGCAAGGACCCGTCGACTACACTGGCTCGGCCACATCGAGCGCATGGACATCAACGCTCCAGCTAAGAGGGTCTTCGACTCCGAGCCTCCTGGTTCGAGAAGAAGAGGAAGACCGAACCTCCGGTATAAAGACCAAGTAATCGCGGATGTAAGACATCTTGGTCTTGACAACTGGAAGCAGCGTGCCCGGGACCGTCAAGGATGGAAGGCAGCTATAGCTCAGGCTCAGATCCTCCATGGATCGCAGGCCTGATAAGTAAGTAAGTAAGTAAGATGCGCTGTCGTGTGATTTCCTCAACATCATATTGGAAATGATTGTGCAGAAATCACTGGCCAACACAAGAGGCACAATCTACTTCCACTACTCCTTGCATACGCCGACGACATTGACATAATAGGTAGATCACAGCGAGATGTCAATGAGGCGATTGCGAGTATAGAGATGGAAGCGGCGAAAGTTGGTCTGGCGGTAAACGAGGGCAAAACTAAATATATGTTGTCATCAAAAAGGGACGCTTACCACCGACGTCTTGGCCAGAACGTTTGTATTGGCAGACATAAGTTCGAGGTAGTTAAGGACTTCGTCTACCTGGGCTCCGCAATCACCTGGAACAACGACATCAGTTCCGAAATCAAACGCAGAGTCACTCTTGCCAATCGCTGTTTCTTTGGGCTCAGGAGGCAATTGAGTAATAAAGCCCTCTTCCGAACGACAAAGTTGACTCTATGTAAGATCCTTATCATCCCGGTCCTGTTGTCCGGCGCAGAAGCATGGACACTATCAAAAGCGGATGAGGAGGCCCTTGGTCGGTTCGAGAGAAAGATTTTGAGCGTGATTTTTGGGCCTATAAACGCAGACCACGAACCTTTCGGGCTGTTGAGCGACATGAGTCTAATCAGGCGTCTACGGATTCAACACCTAAGATGGCTGGGCCATGTAGAGTGAATGGAAACAACAGCTCCAGCCCGGAGAGTCTTTGAATCCAACCCCGAGGGACGAAGAAGCAGGGGACGGCCGCACTTAAGATGGCGCACACAGGTGGAAGGGGACCTCAGCCAACTGGGTGTGCGGCAATGGAGACGGCTAGCAATAGATCGTGCTAGTTGGAGGGACATGTTGGTTGAGGCCCAGGTTCACCCCGAACTGTAGCGCCCATTAAGAAGAAGGTTGCGAGGATTCGAACACATTGTCATTGCCGCGATAAGAAGAAAATAAGGTTTTAAATAGCACAGAAGAATGTACCAGGATCGCAAGCCAATTTTATAATCCACAGAGCTAATCATCAACCAAGTTTGATGTAAAACTAACTTTTTGTATCTATGGTGATGTACAGGAATGAGTTATGGTCATTAAGTCTGTCGCCCTCCAGAGAGATTCTACCCATATCCATCCAAAGGAGTAATTTACTAATATGATAGCAATGAAAGGAAACTGACCCACACAGCTAGTTGAATAATTTCCGTGCAATAAGTGACAGTTCCTCTACACTCCATCCTTTGCAAACCTTCTCCAGTCACGTGCTGTCAATTAATTAAGGACATACAGCAAAAAAATCGCCCTAATGCATGGTATCCTTACAACCACATGTTGACTAAGGGCACTATAATCAAGTTACGACCTACTGCGCCTGTCATACCAAACCCCGGCAAGTTCTCATTGCCTTGATCGCCTTGTCTCCACGTAGAAGAGCACTAGCATTATGTCCGTCGAGCAGTTAGCAAAGTGCAAGCGTTCCATGGAACGTTTCCTCGGTCGGTTTCCAGAGAACAATATTTGGTTTGTCGCGTATCCGTTTTTCAAAATATTCAAACTCAGTGGTTTCTGCCCCGTAAAACTGTCCCTAGAGAAAGTTCCCGAAGTGCTATTTTATCGTGATCCAGGAGCATGCTGCCTCACAGTTCTGTTTGTAATTGGCATCACAAGTGCGTTCGTATCTTACACATATGGTAATCGGATGTTGGGAATGATACGATTGTGTTTTTCCAGTTGGATTCGGATGTGGCGTTCATGATCTAAGTCATCGTATTGGCCAGGAATACAGCGAAATGTCGACAGTAATCCCCTACATTACTAACTGGGCACAGATATACTCGTTTTTTGTGATGGGATGCATTGCTGTAATAAGCTCCTGGACTAAGTTAATCAATATGAAAATCGTTATCGAGAAGATACGCCAAATTGATGTCGCCCTTGAGGAAACTGGGGCCGAAATCTCGTACGGGGCCATGCGAAAGAAGCTCTTCATTCAGACCGGACTGTCATTCATGATTCCAACTGTTCTATCCATGGTCAATTGTATGATGATCAAATCGTCCATCAATGCTACATCAGCCTGTTACTGGTTCGTCTGTTTCGCCCCAATGCTTTTGCTCACCTTCAAGGAGCTTAAGTTTTATAACCTGATGTTCTTGCTTAAGGGAAAGTTCGAATTAGTCAATCAGCAAATAGCCAAGGTGTGCGAAAGTAGATTTTCTCGAGATACATCGATTGAGGTTATTTCAAAGAGCTCCTCGGCAGAAGACGGCCTTCCACTGGTCCGAAACGATAGTAAATTGATTGAGCATATGCGAGCGCTTAGCGATATCTATTCCGAGGTCGCAGATTGTGTCGATTCGGTACTGAACATATTCGCCATCCATCTGTTAGCGACGACTTGTACATCGTTTGCAGTAATCACAGTCCAAAGTTACAATTTGTTTGCATTAGTGATGCACTCCTTGGCCATGCAGATCTATGAAATTGTGTTCACTGTGGCTTGGATAATAGTTCAGATAATGGTGATTGGTGTAAACGTTATGGCCTGTAGCCAGACATCGAACGCGGTAAGTGGAATTAGGTATTAGATACTATACACGGACTGTACGTAGTCCATTCAATTGTTTACTTACAACACAAACATACCTTTGTCCCTCAGAAGCTTGTTTATCGAATGGAGTATTGAAAGCGCTATATCCTTCAGTGGTCACGACAAGTTTATTTATTTTGGTATGTCAGGAAGGAAGAAGGCTCGAGAGGAAGGTAAAAGTCACGTTTGAACTCAACCTTTTAACAGATGGGTGCACGGTTATGTCGGGGAAGCATATTTTCACTTCCGCTTGGGAGCATCGAATTTCAATTGGACAATTAGTCTAATTACAAGCTGGGTCAGGAAATTGGTGGTTGGGGAAACTAGATTGCTAATTGGTGTATACCCATTTCTCCCTCTCCACGAACCGGCTGTCTTGGCACTTTTTTTATTTTTTTTTTATTTTTTACATATGGGGCTAGTGCTACCATTAGCAATACGGCACTGCGACCTTTGTGCCTGCTAGCCGATTAGCCGAGTAGCCTCTCCACCTCTATAATGAAGTTGAGAACGCTTCTCGTAGGAGCCAGGGTGATCCCTTCAGGAGTCATAACTTCACTGAGAAGGATGCGCTTCCTAAGATGGCAGAGAGCAGCACACTCACATAGTATGTGTTCTGCCGTCTCATCGTCCTCTAGACAGAGCCGACACTCAGTTTCAGACGAGAGGCTAATTTTGCTTAGATGATATCTCAGACCGCAGTGTCCCGGTAGATAGCTGACTAGTCTTCTGATATCCATCCTATTGAGTTTGAGTATGTCTCTAGAGTGCTTGTTCAGGGGTCGTATAAGTCGTTTAGATTGACGGAGTCCCCAAACACTGTTCCAGAAGGACAGGTGTTGCAATTTATCTTAGACCCGGAAATGCCGCAGAATGGTTCCGGACCTATGTATTTGTCGCTGGAACCTTTTCCGGCAAGTTGGTCGGCAATTTCATTGCCCTTGATACCTTTATGTCCTGGCACCCACCAAAGTTTAAAATTACTTGTTTTGGCGAGGTCTTGTAGGGCGTCATGGCATTCCTTGGCGGTTTTTGAGTTCGTGCTGTACGAACCCAGCGCTTTAAGCGCTGCTTGGCTATCAGAGAGTATGTTGATGGTTACTCCTCTGATGCCAGTCTCGAGATTTAGATTGACACATGTTAGGATGGCATGCAGCTCTGCTTGAAAGATGCTGGGACTCATTCCCAGGGCCTTCGAGATCTTGCGATTTGGTCCAAAGATGCCGGCCCCAACGCCAGAAGCCATCTTGGAGCCATCCGTGTACCACCTGAGGCCTTTGACATTTAGCAGGGGATCACTGTTTTCCCATGCTGAGCGGTTTGGGATCAGTATCTCAAATCTCTTGTCAAAGGTGAAGGTGTGTGGCAATGCGTCCGAGACTGTAGTAATCATATCCAGCTCGGGAAAGTGTTGTAATATAGACATGTGGCCTGCAGGTCTACATGGCATATTTGTTCCCGAGCAGAGGATTTTGATTGCACTTCGTAATGCCACCTTTTCGATAAAAAGGTGCAGTGGAGCGAGTCCAATGAGTGCTTCTTGTGCTGCCGTAGGGCAGGACGGCATAGCGCCTGTGATGCCGAGACACGCTAGTCTCTGAAGGCGTTGAAGCTTAACAATTGTAGTTTTTTGTTCAACTTTTGTCCACCATACGGTGGACCCGTAGGCGACGATAGGGCTTACTATCGCGGTATATAACCAGTGGACTACCTTAGGTTTAAGCCCCCAGGTTTGACCGTAGGTGCGTCGGCAGGCCCACATGGCCTTAGTCGCTTTCATGAGTTTATTTTTCATGTTGGAGTTCCAGTTGAGTCTGCGGTCTAGATCAATACCTAGATACTTTACTTCCTCTGAAAATCCTATGCGTGTGCCATTTAGTAAGTAAATGGGACTAAGATTGTCTTATTTGGGTTAATAGATAAACCCTCTCTGTCACACCGGTCAGAGATAAGTTGGAGCGCAAGCTGCATGCGCTCACAGACAGTGATCTCGCACTTGCCCGTAACAATGACTTCTAGGTCATCAGCATATCCGATGACCTCGTAGCCCCGAGTGGTTAGCTTGCGTAGTAGATCGTCGATGACTATCGACCAAAGCAGTGGTGAGAGGACTCCCCCTTGTGGGCATTCTCTAACCGCCGATACTGTCACTGAGACCTCTCCGCATGTGGCTGATATGATACGGCTATTTAGCATCGCCCTAATCCAGTGATTAGTGGGATGGTCCACACCCCTGCAGGATAGTGCAGTGTCGAATCATAGCCAGTATTATCAAAGGCTCCCCCTATATCGAGGGAGGCACAGATAGCGATCTCCTCTTGTGTGAAACTCTTTTCAGTGCACGTCACCAAGTGGTGTAGTGCATTTTCGGTAGATCGCTCTTTGCGATATGCATACTGGTTGGGATGCAGAGGTGTCTGATTGTCCAGGATACCTCTAATATGGAGCTCTATCAGTTTCTCCATTGTTTTTAGAAAGAACGAAGTCAAACTGATAGGGCGATAGGATTTAGGTTGCTCGCTTGGTTTCCCAATCTTGGGGATGAAGACAAGATTGACCTCTCTCCAAGTTTTGGGTATGTATCCCAGGTTGAAGCAAGACCTAAAAAGAACTATCAGTGATGGTAGAATTGTATTCAAGCCTTTCTATAAGATCGCAGGAAAGACACCGTCTTTACCTGGAGCCTTGTAGGGTTTGAATGAACCAATTGCCCATTTGACCCTGTCAGGGCTGAAGAGTCTACCAGAAAGGCTATTTGTTCTACTGTCGATGTTTTCTATGACGTTAATCTAATCGTCAGAGGACATCGAATAGGGAGTAGAACCAGGGAAGTGCACCTCGAGCAAAGTCTCCAGGGTTTCCCTGCGGTTGACGGTAAAAGTGCCGTCTGATTTGCGAAGCAGCCCGAGCCCATTTGTGTGCTCTCGAGAAAGTGCTTTGTGGAGTCGGGCCGCAGTTGGAAGCGAGTCTATGTTCTCGTGTCTTGGCTCTTTGTGAAACACTGGTCGATGAAAAGTCTGATCCTTCGGATTTTAGTCTTCCTGGATATACATTTACCTGACTCAGTGCCATTATTCGTTTCTCACCGCAGTATAGCCATCTATGTCCGTAGTGACATTGCTTACCAGCTTACACTCCGTTCATTACTCCTTTCTTTAGAGGAGCCCCAATATAGACGGGAATGCAACATTTAATACATTCGCCGCACTGTCTGATTCCATCCAAAGAATTGTTTCCCCGTTACCTACCACTGAAATCGTTTTACGGGGCGATTTCTTACTTATATACTTATCAGGCCAGCGATCCATGGAGGATCTGAGCCTGAGCTATAGCTGCCTTCCATCCTTAACGGTCTAAGATGTCTTACATCCGCGATTACTTGGTCTTTATACCGGAGGTTCGGTCGTCCTCTTCTTCTCGAACCAGGAGGCTCGGAGTCGAAGATCCTCTTAGCTGGAGCGTTGATATCCATGCGCTCGATGTGGCCGAGCCAGTGTAGTCGACGGATCCTTGCCTTCCGGACTACATCCACATCTTGGTACAGCTCGTAGAGTTCGCGGTTATGTCTTCTTCTCCATTCACCTTCCTCAGGACCAAATATCCGGCGCAGAATTTTTCTTTCGAAAGAACCCAAAATCAGCTCCGATGTCCTGCTGTCCAGCTTTCGGCTCCGTACAGCAAGACTGGCAGAATGAGCGTTTTGTAAATCATGACTTTGGTCTTTCGGGTGAGGAGTTTTGACCCCAGTTGTTTGGACAAGCCGAAGTAGCAGCGGTTGCCAAGGGCGATTCTATGCCGGATCTCCACTGTGGTGTCATTTGTGGAATTTACATTTGCCCCAAGGTAGACAAACTCCTTTACCACCTCGAAACTATAGCTGTCAACCTTTATATTTTGTCCCAGGTGGTGAGCGACGGATTGGTTTTTGCTTGATAGCATGTACTTGTACATGTACACAGCAGTCATAAGGCCTATCCTCCTGTATGGCGTCGTAGTCTGGTGGACTGCTCTGGAAAAAGCAGTTAATCGAAACCTTCTGGGGAAGGTACAAAGATCAGCCAACTTATATATAAGCGGAGCGATCAGATCAACCCCCACGGAGGCCTTAAATGTTCTACTACATCTTCCACCATTAAACCTTTTCAGCAAGCAAGTTGCTGCATGCGCGGCCCTAAGGATGAGGAGCATAAGAAAATGGCCCACATCTCAAAAAGGCCACACCTCTATTCTAAAACACTTCAAAGTACCCATGGACACTGACTACATCAACCCGCAGAATGTGTTCACCAGGAACTTCGAAGTTGTCTTTCCATCCAGGGAGGAATGGGCTGAAGGGAAAGTCATATCAAAGGACTCGATCTCCCTCTATACCGATGGCTCTAAGATGGAGTCGGGTGTAGGCAGTGGGGTCTTCTCCAAGGAACTTAACCTCAACCTATCATTTAGACTCCCAAATTACTGTAGTGTGTTTCAGGCAGAAATAACTGCGATAACGGAGGCCCTGGCATGGCTCAGGATCAATGTAATATCCACAAAGGATATTATCATTTGCACGGATAGCCAATCTGCGATAAAATCCCTGGCAGCGGTAACCCACAAATCAAAAACATCCATTAACTGTCGCCTATCTCTAGATGAGATGGCTGAACAGTTCAACATTAAAATACTGTGGGTTCCCGGGCATAGGGATATTCCAGGAAACTGCGCGGCCGACGAACTCGCAAGGTTAGGGTCAAGCACACTCAGCCTACCTACCCTCGGGTACCTAGAAACACCAATAAGTACGGTAAAGCACATGATAAAGCTTCAAACCATAGAGGAGACCAATCTCCAATGGAATGAGAGCAATATCGGCTTTATCACCAAACAATTGTGGCCTAAGTTAAACTTAGGACGAACCATCCGAGGCATCTTGCTCATTCATAACTTTTATGTTTTTTACGTGGGCGGATTGTTAGCCCGCCGCACAACCGCCATTCTGGTCGGGGTTTTGTCGCTGTATACGTTTGTTCACCTCCCGACGGTTGTTGAAGAGGCTATCCAGAGGGCGCCACGTGGAGGCCGTAAGTCAACTTGACCCGGGCATTTGAACAGGGATCGTTGCTGCGATCTATAACTTTACCCTGTATGTCCGAGTCCATACCCTCTACCGGACGATTTCAATGTACACAATTCTCAGTGGCTTGAACCTTCTGGACAGACAACACCCGAAGGAAGGTATGTTGACATTTTTTTGCTGAGTTAAATCGATTAACTCAACTTGTGAATGAGCCAACGTGTATCCCCGATGTTGCTGGTCATGCCGCCAACACCCTGGATTTGTTTCTCACCTCTCAGCCTAATAAATACACGACCGAGGTATTGTCGGCCCTAGACGAGCTCGTCTAGGCTCGTCAGCAAAATTCTCGAACTCCCACCATCCAGTTAAGGAAAAAGCTCCTAAGAGAACACTATGGCTATACGAGAAAGCCAACTGGTGCGGCATTAACAACTTCTTTCTGATCTTTAACTGGTCGTTGTGCTTCCTCGAAAACGACGTGGACGCCGCAACTGATATTATGGCAAATATTATCCGAATCGGCATGGTAAATTGTATTCCTAGCAATACCTGGTTCGACTTGAGCTGCAAAGAGGGTATTAGGGATCTAGGCTCTCGGGCCTATAAGGCAAACAGCTCTGAGGAAAACCGAAAAAAGGACATCTTCTTCTTCTTCTTCTCCTGGCGCTACAGTACATGGCGAACCAGGGCCTCCATTAAAAAACCTCTCCAACTGGGACGGTCTTTCGCCAGCAGTCCCCAATGCCGCATGCCTAGTTGGTTAAGGTCCCTTTCCACTTGGTTGCGCCACCTTAAATTTGGCCGTCCTCGACCGCGTCGCCCCTCGCGGTTGGATTCAAAGACCTTCCGGGCCGGAGCTGTGTTTTCCATGCGCTCAACATGACCTAGCCATCTTAGGCGTTGGATCCGAAGACGCCGTGCTATGTTCATGTGGCTGTACAGCCCGTACAGTTCATTATTAAGTCTTCCCCTCCACTCCCCATTTATGCAGGTCGGGCCGAAAATCGTACGCAGAATTTTTATCTCAAAACGACCAAGAGCCTCCTCATTCGCTTTCGATAAGGTCCATGCCTCTGCGCCATAAAGCAGGACCGGGATGATAATGGTCTTGTATATGGTCACCTTGGTTTTTCGAGGGAGGGCTTTGCTTCTCAATTGCCTCGCGAGGCCCAAAGAAACAGCGGTCGGCAAGAGTTATTCCGCGTTTGATTTCGGCACTGATGTCATTTCTGCATCAGTGCCGAAATAACTGTCCTTGACTACCTCGAAATTATACCTGCCAGTATGTGCGTCCTGGCCAAGACGCCGGTGGCTCGTGTCCTTTTCGTTTTTTTTTTTTTTTTTGTAGAGACTCGCGCAGCTTCAAGAGTTTTTTATATTCTCTTATGATGTGTTGACACACCGATCGTCGTTGATGTTCGTTCACTACTCTCAGGGGTGGTTGTCCTAGACCTATGTAGATAGGACGAGAGCCGACCAAATTCCGCTTTGGTTATAGTTCGTAGTAATTCGTTCGAGCACTTTAGTATTGCATACGCAGAGGATGAATTTCAGTTGACCATATACTGTGAGTGTTATGCCTGCAGCAGTACGTCTGGTCATTTTCCATTCACAACTGCGTTGCATACTTTTTGTCCGTATAGGAATTACTTTTTCTTGGCTACGAATTTGAACTATAGACCTTCCGCTCGGCGGTCGATGATGTTAACCACTGCACCACAGCCACCCCTGTATAAGAGATCGTAGAACTCATCTTTAGCGGAGTCATCCCTGTCTTCCGTGGAAGCGTGGACGCAGATCAGGCTGACGTTAAAAAATTTAGCCTTGATACGGATTGTTATGAGGCGTTCGCTTACATGCCGAAAGCTTAGGACTTTTTGCCTTATTCCACCTCGAACAACAAATCCGCATCCAAACAATCGTTGCCCTCTCTCCCTATGGCAGTCGCCGTAGTAAATATCGCAGTTTTTCATCCGCTTTATACCCGGTCCATTCCATCGCATTTCCTGGATGGCGGTGATGTCCGCTTTATAGCGGTCTAAGGCGTCCGCAAGTTGCACGGCTGCACGTGGCCTGTTTAGGGACCTAACATTCCACGTACAAGGCCGAAGATCGTTGTCCTTTTCTCGTTTTTTGCAAGGGTCGTCAACATTGATCTGGTCCGTTATATCCGAGGCTTGTGGTTGTTTCGGAGTTTGTGTTTCATTTTACGGTTGCGGCTTACTAGGCCGTAGCCCAACCGACTAATCCTGTTTTTTGGCGCAGGAGGCTCGCCATTCGCCCATCCCCGTCTGCAATTTCCATAGGAAATCTCCAGATGGCACCACAAGGAGGTAGGGACAGGACTTACTAACAGTGCCGCAAGATGTTCGACTGCGGAGGCTCTTCTCGCTCACCTAACCTACAACGTAAATATATTAACGTTTATTACTCTCATTTTCAGATGGCCAAAACCGGGACATATTTGCATAGGATACGCCCGAAGGAAGACTACGGGCTATTTTTGCAAGTTGTAAGTATCGGAAAAGGTGAACTTCTTAAGCTTTGAATAGGTAAGAAGCTTAATAATGAAATAGCGACAATCGACACAATTGCTCACCAGATATCAAGCGGTTGACAGCTTATTATGAAAAAGGCAAGTTGAACTATTGGCTTTCGTTCCAGATCCATTTATGTTTATTAATATCTTCCATTAGAAGCAATATTGTTTGTTCTTAGCAATCAACCCATTCGGTAAGTTGCTGTGCGTAGCTTATTAGCTTTCTGCCATTATCCTGCCTGTGCGATATCAATTTAATTAAATGTCCTTTAGATAAAAATGCCATTTGATCGATAGCACCTTCTGCCTTATTTTACCTTTGTTTTCGTTTATTTGTTTTTTTTTTGTGTGTGTTTACTTACTTACTTACTTATCAGGCCGGCGATCCATGGAGGATCTGAGCCTGAGCTATAGCTGCCTTCCATCCTTGACGGTCCCGGGCACGCTGCTTCCAGTTGTCAAGACCAAGATGTCTTACATCCGCGATTACTTGGTCTTTATACTGGAGGTTCGGTCTTCCTTTTCTTCTCGAACCAGGAGGCTCGGAGTCGAAGACCCTCTTAGCTGGAGCGTTGATATCCATGCGCTCGATGTGGCCGAGCCAGTGTAGTCGACGGACCCTTGCCTTCCGGACTACATCCACGTCTTGGTACAGCTCGTAGAGTTCGCGATTGTGTATTCTTCTCCATTCACCTTCCTCACAGACAGGACCAAATATCCGGAGCAGAATTTTTCTCTCAAAAGAACCCAAAATCAGCTCCGTTGTCCTGCTTATCGTCCAGCTTTCGGCTCCGTACAGCAACACGTTTCGCCTGTTCTTCAATCGCCGTGAATGCTTCCACAGTGCCACGGCAAGGACACGCGATGATGTCGATATCATCCGCGTATCCTAGCAGCTAGACGGACTTGTAGAAGATAGCGTCTTCCCTGTTGACGCCTTCCCGTCGCACTATCTGCTCCGCATGTTTCAAACGGTTCCGAAGTCCTAGAACCTAGTTGCACAACGCATCGCGTATTTAATAGCGTGGCGCGACACAACTGGATCAGTTTTCCCGGGATCCCGAATTCGACCATCGCTCCAAACAGTTCTTCACGATGAATGCTGTCGGATGCGGCTTTGAAATCTATGAAAATCGATGAAATCTTTTCCAGGATTTGTCGAACAGTGAAAATGTGGTCTATAGTCGATTTGCCGGGCTGGAAGCCGCAGTGGTGCAAAATGGTTTTAGACGTTCACACAATACGCCATACAGGATCTTGTATGCGACATTGAGCAGGGATATACCTCTATAGTTCTTGCAAGAGGTAGGATCGCCTTTTTTGTGGATGGGGCAAATAGAGCTGGTATTCCAGTCATCGGGCATGCTCCCTACCAGAACATCGCCGCCAGCCTTGAGGAGCTCTGATGGCAAGCCATCTGAGCCTGCGGCCTTGTTGTTCTTCAGCTTCTGAATAGCTGTGCTGACTTCTTTGACACTGGGTGGGAGGACTACTTCAGCGGCTGGAGTTGGTATTTCCGCGGTCCCTACCACTCTCTCCTGATCATGCTCGTTAAGCAGCTGCTGGAAATGCTGCTTAAATACATCCACTATTCCCAACGGGTCGGTGACAAGATCACGCTCGCAGTTTCGAAGAGCCTGGGTGCCCTTTTTGAAGCCTCCTGCAAGGCCTTTGGTTTTCTTGTCACCAAACGAGTTCGTCACTCTATTTTCTGGGCATGGCGTATTTAATTTGGGCATCGCACTTCGGATGGGCTTGTGTCCTGTCCTTGATTATGGTGCCCACAATTGCATTTGCTTGCCTAGGAATTCCCTTGATCCTGATTAGGATATGGGGGAAGTTGAGGAATCGTTTGTACCTATGCTTTACGATGACGTAAATGTAACTTGGTCCCCACCGTTTTTTGGAGCGAACATTAACATTTTGCTTCATGATTCGCGTAAGGAAGGTGTCCTTGGTCAGGTCGTCGGCTTCAGGAACGAATGTTACGCAGGTCTATAGCTTGGGAATATCGTTGCCCTGAGTTGCACGTAGGTCTGCATTCTTCCATGGCTCATTTTTCCCTATCGACGACATGAGACAATTTTTGGTTTCTGTGTCGTGACATGTGACCTCGAATCTGATGTCTGCTTTGTCCATTTCCTTTAGTAGGCTTTTCCTCACTAGTTTTATTTCTTGCTCGATGAGGGTGTGCTGGGGGTGCTGAGAGTGCATAATTGCGACTTTGCATAGAGCAATGATGTCCCGGGATGATGGACACAACATCCACTATCACTCTACTACTAGTTGCCCGTGCTTGGCCTTCTTTGCTTTTTTGCTCTTTTGTAAATGTTTTTATGAGAAAATCATGTTCCTTCCTTTCTTCTCAAAAACCTCACGTCCTTTTCTGCAGTTTACGATTGTAGGTGTCTTGTACCGCTCTACGTGAACTTGACTGATGTTAGAGATGGTATTTCTGACGGCACCCTGACTTTGTTTCCATTGTGGTTCGATGGATAATGTAGGCTGAATACGACTTTGAGGAAGTGAACCTGTCCGAAAAACAGGCACGTAATGCCGGCTGGAAGGGTTTAAAGTTAGAAGCACATGGTATTCCTGATATATAGCACAGCACAATGTTCCCCAAGCCGATTCAGAAAGATTGGTCTCATCTTGCGTTGCAATGCTAACGCGCAAGACACTGCTTGGGGCAGCAGTAAACGTAATACAAGAGGGGACGGTCTTTTAGACTTCACTCTTTCGTCTGACCTTACCATCAACAATGTTGGCTTTCAACCAACGTTTGTTAGTTTGTTACGGCAGGACGACAGGAGGTGACTGACCTGCCCCTATCCATTAGATATGTGAAGGACATCACTAACTGGAGAGTCTTGCCTGATGCTACGCTGTCGGACCATAGATGTATCGAATTCCGATTAAGTTGTAGAATTTCTTTCCTGCAACCCGGATGAAATCCGAGAAAGACGGACCGGGTGCAGCTTAGAGGGGAGGTTGAGAAATGCACTCAGTCCCTACTTGAACTTAGAACGGAACAATTGGTAGAGAACGCCGCTCATAACCTGAATAGCGTCATCACCAATTGTTTCGAGCTGGCATGTCCTATCAGCAAACCTCCCTGCAGGAAATTGGTTTCCTAGTGGAATGCCGACCTCCAAAGTCTTCGCAGTGAAGCCAGAAGTCTTCTGAATAGATCGCCCAGATCGAATTCGGAAGATGACTGGAACAAGTATCGCTCGAAGCAGAAAGAATATAAGAAACTTATCCGGAATTCGAAGGACGATTCTTATAGGACCTTCTGCGAAGAAATCAAGTCCCTGAGTGCGACTAGTAAGTTGGTTAAAGTCCTCAAACGGGGAAAACCGACAAAGCTGGATATACTCAGGAAACCGGCAATCAGATCGCCATCGGTTGCACACTCCTTCAAGGGAAACTGTAACTGAAACGATCAAAACAACTTGGCATGGCTGGTACTATATTGCATCGCGCGTCGTTACGACCGAAGCCATTGAATTTGCTGTGGCATCCTTCGATGCTGCAAAAAGGTATAAGTCAATCCTCTTAAGACCGATGCCGTTCTCTTTACAAGAAGGAGGAAAAATACGGGCATGACTCAGCTGGTACTAAAAGGCACTTCCATCCCGATATCCAAGGAGGCCAAGTATCTAGGAGTCATCTTAGATAGTAAGCTTCTCTGGTCAGAGCATGTTGAGTCAAAAACCACCAAAGCGCTGTCAGCTTTCTGGCAATGCCAAGGAGCTTTTGGCAAAACATGGGGTTTATCGCCGGCAAAGGTCCTTTGGATCTACACGGCAATGATAAGAACTATAATCTCATATGCATCGGTGGTCTGGTGGAACAGACTAAAACGCAAACACGTCGTAGCCCCTTTCACCAACCTTCAAAGAACGGTTTGTCTCAACTGCACGGGGGCCTTCCCCAGCACGCCGGACGCTGCTCTATATGCTATGATGAACCTTCCACCTCTTGACATATTTATCAGAGGGTGTGATCTGAAAGCAATTTCTCGTCTGAAGAGAAATGGCTTTTGGTATACCTCGCATAGGAATAATGGCGTGCTTGCACAAGAATTGGCCTGCGACCCCTGTCTCATGGACATGCCTTCTGACGCACTGACAACGGGCGTCCTACTGCGCCGTAATTTCACAGTCGAGTTTCGATGGCGTCAGGATTGCCTATGGCCTGATACTGAGCCTGGAAAGGAGAGTCTTCGCATTTTCACGGATCGCTCCAGGTGTGTAACCCCTTAACTAGCTCCAAATTAGTGCTTGAACTCAAGTCCTTCTTGAACAAAGTCGGCAGACTATATTCATTAAGGCTTGTATGGGTTCCAGGTCATTCTGGAATTCAAGGAAATGTGATCTCTGATCAACTTGCCAGAATGGGTTCAGAGGAGAGCTTCTCAGGACCTAAACCCGCTCTAGGTCAACCTGCATCCACGGTAAATTCCTACATGAACGATTGTTCGTTTAACATACACAACCGTAGATGGAGGGATTGTCCAAGTTGCAGGATGACTAAGCGCGTATGCCCTAATGTCTGCAATAGGTTAGGTCAGGTTAGGTATATTAGTGCCCTATTGACGGAATGTCACGGCTCACGTAGACTACGTTGAGTCCATTGTGCCCACTTGTTTGGTTTAACCCGTTGATACCTATACATTTACCAGCCAGACGAGGATAAGAATTCCAGTATTCTGTTCAGCCCAATATTACCTACCTCTTCTTGTCCCGAAAGGAAGTATCTTCCCAGGAATATATTCCTTTTTTGGGCTAGCGCCGGACATTCGCACAGCAGGTGACGAACGGACTCAATTTCCTCTGCGTCCCTGCAGCTTCTGCAGAAGTCATTGTAGGTCTGGCCTAGTCGAGCTGCATGGTAGGATAGAATGCAGTGCCCGGTGAGGGCACCGACTACCAGTCGAAAAATCCCACGATTGAACTTCAGCAGATTTTCCGTTATTTTCTAATCATAGACGAGCCAAGTCGATCTCGTCGTTGCGCATGTATCTAAGCGACACCATCGCTTATTGGCTTTCGCTAATAGCTCCGTCTGTATCTCCCTGTAGAGCCCACTGAGTGGTGCTTTGGCCTCAGCTGAGATCTGCGAAATGTTACCACTTGATCCCACCCTAGCCAGCTCGTCCGCCCTCTCGTTTCCGGAGATATTCATATGACCAGGTACCCAGCAAAGGGTCACCTCATTTACATTGTATATCTCTTCTAACTTCTCCTTGCAGAGTTTGACGAGTTTGGATCTTATCCATGCTGCCTGCAGAGCCTTACTGGCTGCCTGGCTGTCAACATAGATGCTGATCCTTTTTCCTGTGATATTCTCTTCGTTGATCAGGTCCGCCGCCTGCTTGATAGCCAAGACCTCAGCTTGGAAGACACTGCATCCATCATCGGGCCTGTAGGAGCGATGCATATCCCGAGACTCAAAGTAGACTCCGACACCTGTGCCAACATCCATTTTGTATCCGACGGTGTAGAATGCCAGTCCACTTTCCGTGCGTACCAAATCACCGGTCCATTCCTCCCTGGAGGAAATTCTAATAGAGAATCTCCTCTCCCAGGAAGGAAGTCGGGTGACATAGTCCGTTACGGTTCTAATTCTCGAGACGGCCCATCGATCCAAGACTGATGCATGTCCGTGAGAACTCCTTTTCCAGAGACCTGATTCCTGTAGTCTCAGCGCAGTTCTGATTGCAATAAATCCGCAGCATTCCTCCTGTCCTTAAGGAGAATCGACTGCAGAAGGCTAACGGAAGTCATCACGGGCCATTACACTTTTGCTGAGCATTTCTGCATGCTGGGCATCAGTGTGACGCCTACTTGTGCTGCATGTGCGGGGAGGATGACACGGCAGAGCATTCTCTCTGTGACTGTAACTTTTGATCCTTGACCTCCGTTTTCTGAACTGGATTTGGTATCGGTTTTCGCCCTTTTATTCAAAACACTTACGGATTCATTGTCTTGTCGGTATACTTCTAGGTGCAGCTGTTTTCGTTGGAAATTCTCCACAGAAGAAAGCCACTCACAGCCGCTGGATTTTTCGAAATGAACTTCAAGCTTTTCACATCCGTTAGTAAACAATACGAACATGCCTTGTTCCTCCACAAGTTCATAACTTGTATTCCAGATAGTAGCAGCCGTGACGACGTACTTAATCATTATCATACAATTCCATTTGGCCAACGTGAAGGAAGAGCCGATAAGCAACACAATCCGCCCATAGACACCATGTGACGCATCATACTGGAAGTCAATTTGCACCTGAGACCTCAACCAAAAGCTGTTGTAGAGATTCGCTAGAAGCTGCTGTATAAAGCTTTTGGGGGGAAAGTATTCAAACTGGACAGACAATTGTTATGACCAGTTGTTGGGTATTTTTGGAAATGTTGCGAAATAAACATTAACTTCAACTAAACCACTTTTGTCAGCTATTGTTGTTATTATTTAACATTCTTTATTGGTTACTATATTATTCCAATATCGGGGAGGGAGCGAGCAAACAGAGCAAAAGGGTTGGTCGCGTACTCTGTCGCTGCGCAAACCAAGTTGACACACAGCCTTCGCGTGGTCCCCCTGGATAGCTATACTGGCACCCGCCAGGTAGCGAACCAGTGTGTGCAGCGACCCGATCCCTTGTTCCTGGGGGAAGAGGATCCTGGCCCTCCAGGTTGGGGGTTGCGCTTAGGGCTAACATCCCTATCGCTTAAATCAAATATTTTGTCCAGAGACAACCAACAGCCTCGGAAACGGACGGATTACATGTTGACGACCCCCGCAAACGTCAAAAAGGAAACGAATTTCTGTTCTGCACCCGTAACGTTTGGTCTCTCAACACACCAGGCGCAGCCGGGCAACTGGTCAGCTCTCTGGACTGCTATAAGGCAGACATTACCGCGCTCCAAGAAGTTCGATGGGACGGGCCAGGCAAAAAGCGGATGAAAAACTGTGATATCTACTACGGAAACTGCTACAGAGAAATTCTTCTTCTTCTTAGTGGGCGCTACAGTTCGGGGTGAACCTGGGCCTCAACCAACATGCTCCACCATCTAACACGATCTTTTGCTAGCCTTTCCCATTGCCGCACACCCAGTTAGCTGAGGTCCCCTTCCACCTGTGTGCGCTATCTTAAGTGCGGCCGTCCTCTGCTTCTTCGTCCCTCGGGGTTGGATTCAAAGACTCTCCGGGCTGGAGCTGTGGTGTCCATTCGCTCTACATGGTCCAGCCATCTTAGGCGTTGAATCCGTAGACGCCTGACTAGGCTCATGTCGCTGTATAGCCCGTAAACTTCGTGGTTGAATCTTCTCCTCCATCCCCCGTCTGCGTTTATAGGCCCAAAAATCACGCGCAAAATCTTTCTCTCGAACCGACCAAGGGCCTCCTGATCCGCTTTTGATAGTGTTCATGCTTCTGCGCCGTACAACAGGACCGGGATGATAAGGGTCTTATATAGAGTCAACTTTGTCGTTCGGGAGAGGGCTCTATTACTCAATTGCCTCCTGAGCCCAAAGAAACAGCGATTGGCAAAAGTGATTCTGCGTTTGATTTCGGAACTGATGTCGTTGTTCCAGGTCACTGCGGAGCCAAGGTAGACGAGATTCCTTAACTACCTCGAACTTATACCTGCCAATACAAACGTTCTGGCCAAGACGTCAATGGTGAGTGTCCTTTTTTGATGACATCATATATTATATGCTGAGAGCATATGAGAGTACCGTGGCGCAGTGGGTAGTGTGTTGGCCTCTGACGCGGATGACACGGGATCGAATCCCGACACAGCCATGTCATCGAACGTGTTTTTCACGGTGTTTCTCCTCAGCGGAAATTCAGCTTCTCGAAATTCACCGTTCGGAACCGGCAATAAAACTGTAGGTCCCTTTCACCTATGGGAAAATGAAATCACACACAACATGGGTGATTGAGAGAAGCTCGGCTCAGGTCCTTCATGGACTGTAACGCCAACATACATACATACATATATTTAGTTTTGCCCTCGTTTACCGCCAGACCAACTTTCGCCGCTTCCATCTCTATACTCGCAATCGCCTCATTGACATCTCGCTGTGATCTACCTATTATGTCAATGTCGTCGGCGTATGCAAGGAGTAGTGGAAGTAGATTGTGCCTCTTGTGTTGGCCAGTGATTTCTGCACAATCATTTCCAATATGATGTTGAGGAAATCACACGACAGCGCATCGCCCTGCCTAAATCCTTTTTTGACATCAAGTCTATCTTCATCCACAAAATAAACCCCCTTTAACAATAAATGACATCGAAAATACGACTTCTTCAGCAAAAACAATACAAAACCCTTTACAAACAGTAAACAAACTAAACCAAGGCAATCCTAGCACTGACGACATGCTTGAGCTTGAGATAACCGAAGAGATAACCGAAATTGAACACTGTATTAAAAAAAGACTAGACCACAAAAAGCTCCAGGTTATGACTCTATAACTGCAAAAATACTAACTGAACTACCCAGACAAGCCTTAGAGTACCTTAGAAACATTTTCAATGCACTAATTCGACTAAAATACTATCCCAAGACTTGGAAGGTTGCTCAAATCATTACAGTATTAAAACCTGGTAAGGATGCAATATACACATCATCCTATAGACCAATAAGCCTGCTTTCAATACTAGGATAAGTTTTTGAGAAACTCCTATATGTTCGGCTGACTCCAATATTGACTAACAACAACTTAATACCTGACCACCAATTTGGTTTTCGCAGTCAGCACTCAACTATCCAGCAAGTCCACAGGGTAGTAAATAAAATCACAACTGACCTTGAGGAAAAGAGATACTGCATTGGAGTATTTCTGGACGTGGCAAAGGCTTTCGACATGGTTTGGCATAAGGGACTCTTACACAAACTTCAGACCCTACTCCCACCAGACTATTACCTTTTAATGAAAAGCTACTTATCAGACCGCCATTTCTATGTTAAGTTTAAGGACGAAACCTCAAATATACACCGATCGAGAGCAGGAATACCACAAGGATCTGTTCTGGGACCATTGTTATATACTCTCTATACTGCTGATATTCCCTCCCCAAGGGGCTGTACATCGATAATTGCTACTTTTGCTGATGACACTATCCTGATGACCTCGAACATGAACCTAGAAGTAGCAACTGCTCAAGCACAACAGATCTTGGATAACACAATAAAATGGTTTGACAAATGGAGTATTAAAATCAACGAGGACAAAACCCAACAAGTGATATTCACAACAAAACTGAACTACACTCCAATACCTCTCAAGATAAAGGACCAAACTATACCAATTGATAAATCAGCTAAATACTTGGGTATACACTTGGACAACAAGCTTACCTGGAAACACCACATACAAAAGAAGAGGGACCAAATAAAAGAAAAATGTAGACAACTTTCATGGCTCCTTAACAGGAGCTCTAAACTATCTACAAATAACAAACTGTTGCTATATAAGGCCATCATAAAACCAATCTGGACGTATGGAATCCAACTCTGGGCGACGTCGAAGAAAACAAACACCGCAATCATTCAAAGGCAGCAGTCTAAAATCCTACGATGTATTACCAATGCCGACTGGTATATTTCGAACTACGACATCCATCGAGATCTTCAAATGCGAACAATAGAGGAAGAAGCAATAAACACAGGCAGAAGACATCACATCAAACTGTTAGTGCATCCAAATGACGAGGTTAGCTCACTACCGCTGAAAGAGATACTCGGAAGAAGAAGACTGAAAAGAACCAGACCAAGTGACATGATAAGAGGGAACTCATAATAACTACTACACATACATTTACGTACATATACCACCAAATTGCCCCAAAATGTGATTTTAATTTATCTGCTGTAAAATGGATATATTGCGAAGAAGAAAAATGTATTATGCCTATTAATGTAATACGAAGCTTTGAATGTGAACTTATTGATAGTTTGCTGGCTATGAATTTATGCCAACGTAATTTAATTTATAATTCTATTGGAAAAATTTTAGATTTAGTTTTCATTGAAAGTGAGCTTGAAGCTTTGGTTAGTGAAGCTACTTTTTTACTTGACAATAATAGCGTTCATCATAAAGCTTTAGAAATCTCTTTTGATCTCTCGGTTCTTACTCCGTCTAATTTGAGTCGTAATATGGACAGTTTTAAATTAGACTTTCGTAATGCTAATTATATTCAGATAAATAATTATTTGTCCGTGGTAAATTGGGATTTAATGAATGATTTGACTTTAGTTAATGCGTATGATTTCTTCAGAAATACAATCGAATCGGTCATTTCCAAATTCGTTCCATTCAAAAAATTAAAATATTCCAATAAGCCAATCTGGTTCAACAGAAGCTTATTGAGGTTAAGAAATGCTATGCTAAAAACTCTTAAGAAGAGCAAATCTAATATATCTCTCAAAAACAGGTTTCTTCAATTGCGAAACGAGTATCAAGTTTTAAAAAAATTTGTCTATAAGCAATATATTTGGTCTACTGAATCTAACCTTAAGCATGATTCACGGAAATTTTGGTCTTTTATCAATAATAAAAGAAAATCTCTTGGTTTCCCATCTCGTATGAACTATGACGGTGTATCCAGTAATAATTTGCAGGAAGTTTGTGACATGTTCGCTGCTTTTTCCAAGCAAATTTCGTTCAGGAACAACTGAACTGCCGATTTACTGCTCCGACAAATCCAGTCACGGATTTAGGTTCTCTGACTATAACGGAGAATGAAGTTCTTGCAGAGCTTTCTTCTCTATGTTCAAGTGAAAGCATTCCACCGGACAACTTTCCTTCTATATTCTTTAAATCATGCCGGATATCCATAGTCATACCCCTATGCCATTTATTCAATCTTTCTCTACATCGGGGTGAATTTCTAGATTGCTGGAAGAGTTCTTACATCACTCCTATTTTTAAATCTGGTTCAAAAGCAGCCATAGAAAACTACAGGCCTATCGCTATGCTACAGGTAATTCCCAAAATCTTTGAGGCTATTGTAAAAAACAAACTTTATTTTACCGTCCAGAATCATATTTCTGAATTCCAACATGGATTTGTCCGTGGCAGATCCACTGCTACCAACCTAGCTATTTTCACTAATTATTGTTTATGCAACTTAGAAAAGCGGATTCAAGTAGATTCGATTTACACCGATTTCGCCAAGGCGTTCGACAGTGTGCAGCATAATGTTCTTGTAAGCAAGCTAGAGCAAATCGGTTTTCATTCTGCTATTCTAAACTGGATTCGGAACTATCTAACTAATCGCAAACAGTACGTCAAAATTGGAACGTTGCATTCTAAAGTTATTTTCAATTACTCTGGTGTACCACAAGGTAGCCACTTAGGCCCATTACTATTTCTTCTTTTTATCAATGACTTACCTTCATGCGTTTCCAATTCAAAATGTTTATTATTTGCAGACGACTTGAAATTATACAAGTCAGTAGCAACTGTATCCGATGCATTATGCTTGCAAGAAGATCTGAATAATGTTGTTAAGTGGTCTTCTGCAAATGGTCTTAACTTCAATGTAAAAAAGTGTTCCACAGTAACTTTTTCAAGAATAGTGAATCCAATCCAGTTCAGATACCGGATCCTAGATGACGATCTAGAAAAAGTCACTAGACAGAAAGATTTAGGAGTGATTTTTGATTCTCAAATTAATTTCTCCTTGCATATCGATTATATTATATCGAAGGCCAACGCCATGTTAGGCTTTGTTCTCCGAAACTCCTTAGAGTTTCGTGACCCATACACTCTCAAATCGTTGTATGTATCTCTAGTTCGCCCCACTCTTGAATATTGTTGTGTAGTTTGGAATCCTTACTACAACAATAGTTCTAATCGTATTGAGAGGATCCAAAGTCGTTTTACTAGATTCGCTTTAAGAAGGTTACGATGGGATGTCAATAATTACCCTAATTATAATGCTAGATGTGCTTTAATTAATCTTAAGGCCCTCTTTAAAAGAAGAATTTTTTATTCGACCATCTTTGCTTATGACATTATTACAGGGCACATTGATTGCCCTTATCTACTGTCCTTGTTAAATATTTATGCTCCCGCTCGCAGTTTAAGACCTAGAGATCACGACTTCTTTTGTGTTTCAAGGCATGTTACAAATTATGGTCAAAATGACCCTATAACCTCAGCTTGTGCTCATTTCAATGATTATGAACTATTGATTGATTTTAATGATAATAGAATAACCTGTAAGAATATTATTATGAACTCTTTATAATTTTTATTTATGAATTTTCCGTAGTCTAGAAGAAATTGTATTTTGGTAGACGAATAAATAAATAAATAAATAAAAAAAAAAAAATAGAGACTGAAGGACATTGGTCACTTAGCCTAGAATGAGTCCCATAATTTCACTGTAAAAATATGTACGAAATGTCCATCTGGACAGATGTATAAAATAAATTGGGAGTAATAAAAAAAATAAAAATCTATCGGTAATCTGTTCACCGATTCGGATGAAGTAGCGAGCATTCTCCAAAGTCATCCTGCATAGTCTGATGAGTTTAGCAGGTATGACAAAGGTAGACATAGCGTTGTATAGCTCGTCTCTAATTACGCTGTCATATGCGGCTTTGAAGTCGATAAATAGGTGGTGAGTGTCGACTTGAAATTCATTGGTTTTTCCAGAATCTGCCGTAGTGTGAAGATTTGGTCGGTGGTGGACTTCCCTGGCCTGAATCCGCACTGATAAGGACCTATCAGCTTATTTACAAAAGGCTTGAGGCGTTCACACAAAACGGCAGAGAAGATCTTGTAGGCAATGTTAAGGAGACTTATTCCTCTATAGTTGGCGCAATCAGAGGGGTCTCCTTTCTTGTGGATCAGGCATACGATGCTGAGACTCCATTCATCGGGCATGCTTTCCTCTAACCATATCTTACGGATGAGCTGTGACTCTTGCTTCATTTAAAAACGATCGAAGTTTCAAAACCGAAACAACAAAACAGAAAAGTAAAATTGGAAAAGCCACCGTTTTCCTTTCCATGTATTTATTAACAAATAAAATTACACATTACACTAAATTCGTTATTTACAAAAATTAATTTAAAATATCATTTGCTAACGCCTAGATTTACATGATCCTTCCAATGGTGCTGTTGGAATGACAAATTAAACTTTGTGACAAGTAATACCATTCGAGTCAGTAACAATTGACATTCACCCGAAACGTTTCATGGGTATTCGGTTTTCTGTGATTTAGAAAATAAAAATTAAAAAACGAAACAAGACGGAGAAGTTTAGATAAAGGTGTAAAAAGGAAGCTTGAAACGTTGCTCAGCTAAAACGATAGTTTATTATGGTACATTGCATGGCGATGATCTTTCAATGAACAGGTCAGCTTAGTCATACGGATTTTTTGCTCTCCATCATGGTTTCTAAGATGCTAGGATCTAGGGTAGAGGCATGGTCGAGGTTTTCGGCGCTGGCGTTTTCTTCGGCTACGCTGACAAAGGCACTGGAAAGTTCTCCGTTTAGCTTGTTAACTGCACCAGTTGCGATGTCGTACATGAAGATTTCCTGCTCCTCCTCGGGTGACCTATTTAACATACAAAAAACGAAACCGCTAAGTGATTTGTTATTCTATTTTACTTAAGTATAGCTACATTATGGGGACCTGCAGTATCTAAGCTGGCCGAAAGGAGAAAATACAAAAGTCGTACAAAAGGCATGAAGAAAAAACGGAAGAAAGACTTTAGGGTTAAGATAGTGAGAGATGATGGGCAAGCACTGCACCGTCACTAGTTTTGCCAAGGAATCTCCTCGGCACCTCGTTACATTGATCCTTACAGCTCAATTCGGTTCTCTTATTTAGGGTTTTTGTCAAGACCTTCCAAGCCTCATAAATTGTCTAGATCGTAACCTATCGGTCTGACATCCTTCCTTTTGAAGTCGATGAAAAAACTAATCAAACAGCAAGGTCATTACCCAGTTCGTCTACAGCAATAAACTACTTACTACCTTCAGAAAGAGAAAGAAGGCCTGGACGTTATTGCCTACGCTGATGACGTTGCCATTTCAATCTCAGGTAAATACCTATCCGCTTCCACCAAGCTTCATAGAAGAAAGAAGAAAGAGCACGAGAAGCCCGCGATTGAGGATTTGGAGGGGTGTTACTGCAGGCGTGACGTCCGAAAGTTTTATAAACAGATAAAACGAACCAGCCAAGGTTATAAAGCCAGAACGGAAGCCTGCAGAGATGAGAACGGACACCTAGTAGTAGAATCGCAGTCGATGATGAGAATATGGAAAAAACACTTCTGCAGACTGTTTGACGGCGATGTTAGTCAATATACCGCTGTCAGGCAGAATGATCCATTTCTAATCAAAGGAGGCCGCAGAGAATTCTATCCCCCTGACCTCGACGAAGTGAAGATTGCCATATCGAAGCTCAAGTCGAATAAAGCTGCTGGCGCAGACGGACTGTCTGCTGAGCTCCTCACGGCAGCTGGGGATGACCTGGTTGGGAGCATGCACCAGCTCATCCGTAAGATAAGGTTAGAGGAAAGCATGCCCGAGAAATGGAGTCTCAGCATCGTATGCCCGATCCACAAGAAAGGAGACCCCTCTGATTGCGCCAACTATAGAGGAATAAGTCTCCTTAACATTGCCTACAAGATCTTCTCTGCCGTTTTGTGTGAACGCCTGAAGCCTTTTGTTGGTCTGGCGGTAAACGAGGGCAAAACTAAATATATGCTGTCATCCAAAAAGGACGCTCACCACCGACGTCTTGGCCAGAACGTTTGTATTGGCAGGTATAAGTTCGAGGTAGTTAAGGACTTCGTCTACCTTGGCTCCGCAATGACCTGGAACAACGACATCAGTTCCGAAATCAAACGCAGAGTCACTCTTGCCAACCGCTGTTTCTTTGGGCTCAGGAGGCAATTGCAATGTAATAGAGCCCTCTCCCGAACGACAAAGTTGACTCTATATAAGACCCTTATCATCCCGGTCCTGTTGTACGGCGCAGAAGCATGGACACTATTAAAAGCTGATGAGGAGGCCCTTGGTCGGTTCGAGAGAAAGATTTTTTTGGGCCTATAAGCCCAGACGGGGGATGGAGGAAAGGATTCAAATACGAACTTTACGGGCTGTGCAGCGACATGAGCCTAGTCAGGTGTCTACGGATTCAACGCCTAAGATGGCTGGGCCATGTAGAGCGAATGGACACCACGGCTCCAGACCGGAGAGTCTTTGAATCCAACCCCAAGGGACGAAGAAGCAGGGGACCTGAGCCAACTGGGTGTGCGGCAATGGAAAAGGCTAGTGAAAGATCGTGCTAGATGGAGGGGCATGTTGGTTGAGGCCCAGGTTCACCCCGAACTGTAGCGCCCACTAAGAAGAAGAAATACCTATCCACACTGAATGACCGTATACAAACGGCATTCTTAATTCTTTGCAAGTGGGCGCATAGCAACGGGCTCAGGGTAAATCCCCAGAAAACGGAGCTCGTGCTATTCACCAAAAAGCACAAAATCCCGGAACACTGCCCTATTACTTTGCTTGGTACCAGATTAAACTATTCCTCCAATGCCAAATACCTTGGCATTAGACTGGATAGGAAATTAACCTGGAAGAGCTAAAAAGGCAACTATAGCTCTCTACACATGTAAGAAAGCCATAGGGAAAAAATGGGGATTCAACCCCAAGATCACCCTATGGCTCTGCATCACGGTCGTCAGACCCATACTAATGTATGGAGTAACAGTCTGGTGGACAACACTGGACAAGCAAACATACCTCAAGCAATTCGAGAAGGTACAAAGGTTGGCGTGTATGTGCATTACCGGGGCCCTCAGGTCCACCCCAACTCGATATTTTCGGCAAGAAAATGCGCTGTCATGTGACTTCTTCAACCTGGTGCTGGAGCAGATAGTGCGACGGGCAGGCGTCAACAGGGAAGGCGCTATCTTTTACAAGTCCATCCAGCTGCTAGGATACGCGGATGATATCGACATCATCGCGTGCCCTTGCCGTGGCATTTTGGAAGCATTCACGGCGATTGCAGAGCAGGCGAAACGAGTTGTTCTTAAGATCAATGACGACAAATCGAAGTACGTGCTGTCAAGCAAAAACCAATCCGTCGCTCACCACCTGGGACAAAATATACCAATCGACAGCTACAATTTCGAGGTAGTTAAGGAGCTTGTCTACCTCGGGGCAAACGTAAATTCCACAAATGACACCACAGTGGAGATCCGGCATAGAATCGCCCTTGGCAACCGCTGCTACTTCAGCTTGTCGAAACAACTGGGGTCAAAACTCCTCACTCGAAAGACCAAAGTCATGCTTTACAAAATGCTCATTCTGCCAGTCTTGCTGTACGGAGCCGAAAGCTGGACGTTAAGCAGGACAGCGGAGCTGATTTTGGGTTCTTTCGAAAGAAAAATTCTGCGCCGGATATTTGGTCCTGTCTGTGAGGAAGGTGAATGGAGAAGAAGACACAATCGCGAACTCTACGAGCTGTACCAAGATGTGGATGTAGTCCGGAAAGCAAGGACCCGTCGACTACACTGGCTCGGCCACATCGAGCGCATGGACATCAACGCTCCAGCTAAGAGGGTCTTCGACTCCGAGCCTCCTGGTTCGAGAAGAAGAGGAAGACCGAACCTCCGGTATAAAGACCAAGTAATCGCGGATGTAAGACATCTTGGTCTTGACAACTGGTAGCAGCGTGCCCGGGACCGTCAAGGATGGAAGGCAGCTATAGCTCAGGCTCAGATCCTCCATGGATCGCTGGCCTGATAAGTAAGTAAGTAAGTAAGTAAGCTCAGTCAGTTGTATTAACTTTGCCAGTCGATTGCATAAGGGTGTTCTGCGCCTTTCGACCGGCCTTAAAGAACGTCATATGTATTATGTTATTGGATATTGTCTGTACGAAAGACTTATGAAAGCTTTAAGTCGACTAGGCATCAGGGGAATTCTAGGTAACTAGTTGAAAGACTACCTTAATAAAAAATGTTTGAGGTTGAAGGCGGGTGACAGAGCAGCGATACACGCATACGTTTTAAAGTACCACAGGGATACAAACTATGACCAGTACTGTTCATCCATTTCACAAACGAGCTGCTTCGTGCCTGAATCTTTCTTTGGTGGCGTTACAGCCCATGAAGGACCAGAGCCAAGCTTCTCTCAATCACCCATGTTGTGTGTGATTTATTTTTCACACAGGTGAAAGATGCCGATTCCGAACGGCGTGAGTCGAGAAGCTTTTTCATGGCAAGTTTACTACGGGGGGTTTGCCAGTACCCCGCCGAGAAGGAACGTCGCGAAATAAACATTCGATGGCGTTGGTGTTATCGGGATCCGAACTCGCTCATCCACTGCGCCCTCTGCTTAATACTGACTACTGCTACGAAGATATGATGAGATCAGTTTGATAAAGCTGTTGAATGGTGTCACCACAGTGGTAATGAAGCATATTAGCGAACCACACTACAAGGTATCTCAACAAAATTTACACTTTTGAAACAGACCATAGACTTAGACAAAAGCTACAAGCACCTCGGAGACGCCTTCAACAGACATTTTACACATTGACAAGCTTCTCCTGGCTTCAAAATGGCGCTAACCCCTATGGGTCACCTGAAAAGCGACTCCGCTTCGCAGACATGGATACATCTGAGGTGAGTATTGAGAAGAGCTGTCAAGATATAATATCTAAAGGGACTGACTTTTACAGATAACAAGTCCCGGCATATATGGGTGTCAAATCACTTACTTTGCCACCAGTAATACCACCGACTGACTGTCGACATCCGTTCGGGATTCCTTTTCCAGCCACTTTTTGAAATTGTCCTTCGTTGGCTTTTTGATGAGCTGCTTGATGATGTCACCGATCGCAAACTTCACGTCCTTAGAGTCAGATGTCTCCCTTTCACTGCGTCCCTCATTCAGAGCGGTGGCGTCAAGTTGCTGTAGACTATCAACTGGTGCCAGCACCACTACACTAACCACTTTTTTTCCCCGCAATTCCTCCACTTCCGGGATGGGGAATTGAGCGCCGTTGATCTTAAGCGGTAAGTATCTACTGTATTGTCGGTCGGTCAAATCGATCGGCGGCACCACGGTAGAATCCGACTTTATGAACTTGTCCGATACCTGTTTCTCGTTGTTAGCATTAAACCGAACAACTTTGAGATCAAGCGATTGCTTTTGAGGCAAACTGTTGGATTGCTTGACTTTGTCTATGGACTTTTCTGAGAAGTCAATAGTGTCTCCGTTGGGCTTGACCACAGTCAACACTTTATTCGATTCCGAGATCTGAGCTCCACCACCGGCACCGTAGAAATGCTGTAGGTGTTCGGCCGGAAGGTTTTCAAGAGCAACATCACCAACTTTATCGTAATCCAACACGCTAATATCCGCGTTGTCTAAAATGCCGGATGTGAGAAGCTGTTGCCTAAGTTCGTCGGGCACCTCGTCAGGCAGTTGGAGTGAGGCTTTCGCAGCGTTCTTACTTGTAGTCGATGGTGCGACTGAAGTTGTTGGTAATGTCGTGCTTCGTACTTGCGATTCCACTTGGTAGTTTTTAAAATTGTTTCGATGTTGGATGTCGAAGTTCTGTTTTCCTTCCTTAGTCTTTAGGCTTTCGAGCTCCCTGAAGACGTCGGAATGGTAGGTGGACACGCTGAATTGGGACTGATCCGATTGACGAGGTTGTTGACTGAAGAGTGCTTGCTGTCTGGGCTGTGAATTTGGAATTATTTGCGGTTGTGCTCCGTTTAGATACTGGGACTGCGGCTGCAGATTGTGATTGTAGAAATTGGAAGGTGGCATTGGAGTAACAATCTGAACTTGTTGACCATCACTTGTTTTCACAAATTGTGGGGCTGCTGTGGAAGATGGATATTGAACTGGATGAGGGGATGAAATGTAACTGTTGAACTGGCTATTGGTTTGTTGACTCGGATTGGGTGTTGTTGGACCCAAATTTGGAGCAGGAATATCGTGGATGGCTTGATTACTTCCCGAAAATGGTGAGTAGTTGTTGTAACGAATTCCAGGGACTGTTTCAGTAATGTGTTGCTCATATCGAGGGATAGCTTTCAAAAGTTCCGTTTGCTTTGAAGGTCTGATATCGAGGACTTTCTGGAGTTGGCTTAAACCAGGTGGCGCATTCGCGCTAAATGAATTTACCAAATGAGATTTGTGGTTGTAGGGCAGTTGTTGTGAGCTGTATGGTGGCTCCGGTCTGGGACTTGGTGGTGATTTTTGAATTTGCGTTTTTGTCGGATGATTTACAGATTGAAAGACTTGAGACCCTTGAACTGGTGAGGAGGTGGCGAAAGTTTGTTTGAATGATGGAGGACGATTGTAGGATTGAATTTGCGCCAAAGGAGGGAAGCTGAAAGCCTCTTGGTTTGGAACGGGTGTGGGTCGGAATTTAACAGGTTGGTAAGCGCCAGAGCTTTGCCTTTGGGGATGTTCCGGAACTTTAGGTGCCGGCGTTGGTAGGAAGTGGTTTTGCTTTTGGGGTAGAGCTACCGGTCTTTTATATTGCTGCGGTTGTTGCTGTTGTTGTTGATACTGCTGTGAAGAATGCTGCTGTTGTTGCGGTTGAAAGCGGTGAAAAGGTTGCTGGTGTTGTGGTTGATGTTGTTGTTGATGTTTCTGTTGATGTTGTTGTTGATGTTGTTGATGTTGTTGTTGTTGATGTTGTTGTTGCTGTTGCAGTTGTTGTTGGTGTGGCTGTTGATGTTGCTGTTGATGTTGTTGATGTTGCTGTTGGTGTTGTTGTTGTTGTTGGTTTTGTTGTTGATGTTGGTGTTGCTGTTGATGTTGTTGTTGGTGTTGCTGTTGATGTTGTTGTTGATATATATTTTGCTGTTGAAAATGTTGATATTGAGGCGATGGTGAAGGTACTGAGACACTTGGACGCTGATATTGTTTTGGAGCTGGGCTTTGTGGCGGTTGACTGAAAAATGGTCTTTGCTGTTGTTGCGTTAGCTGAAAGTTTTGATAGTGCTGTTGTTCAGATTGAGCCTGCTGTACTTGAGCTGGTGGTTGTTGTGTGTGTTGAGATTGTAGCGGTAACTGAGGCCTAAAGGCGGTCAAAGCTTGTGGAACTGGGAGCTGTTGGTGTTGAATTGATGGTTTATATTCCCTTTGAACGTTTTGGTTCTGATTCTGATAGAAATTATTCTGTTGATCCTGATATCTGTTGCTTAATTGAGAAGGGGAATCTACAAAATCAGCTCGTACGTTTGCAGTTGGCGATGGTTTTAATGGGAAATCATTTCCCTGGGGCAATGCAACAATTGATCTCTGAACACTCTCAGCATCGTCCTCCTGGAGCTCGTGACCTCGCTGAGACTTATCCTCTGAACCGAATGTCACATGAATTCCACTATTACTATGGAACTTCTCCGAATCCGGATGGATTATAGTACGAAGAGTAGTTGTCTTTAGCGGCGGAATAGGAGTAACAATAGAAGGGTAGTGGATAATTTCCTCATCTTCTTCTTCAGTGGCATCGTTGTTGTTAAGGGATGCAATAGGTTCTTCTAAATGAAGTTTATTGTTTTCATCTTTTTTGTATTTAACATAGTAGACGTGGACTTTCTCCTTCTTTTTCTTCTGCACTATTGGTTGGGGCGGTTGCGTTGGATGTGTTTCATTACTGTCCTTAATGATGATTTCGATTATTGGTTCAGGTGCTTCTAGATATTGTGGGTATTGTGGATATTGGCTATAATCTTGTAGATTGTTGGAGGCGTCCGAAAATGGATATTGGCCTGTAATGAAAGTGGTTTAAGATAAATCGATAATGTGAACTATTATTACTGACCCACGGCGTTATGTCCATTATATAATCCATCTTGCGAGAAAAACGACCTTTGGTCTGCATAGTCCTCCCTTCTGTCTGCGGAGTTCACGTTGTAAGAGAATCCTGGATATCCAAAATTGCCGAGGGTTCGTTTCTCTCGGTCTTCACCCAATTTTTTCGCAGATTTTGAACTTTTCGCGGTTGTGGTTGAATTGGTGGTGGCCTTAGGCGGGTCCTTCGCAGCTTCTTTAGCCGTTGCAAAGGACATTAGAATCCCGACGATCTAGTTTGTGGAAAAGAGATGATCGGTAAAGCAAACTCGTAGCACAAATAATTCTTTTAAGCTCGTTGCATCACTGAAACTATGTCTTGGGTTGTTACAAAATCATTTGAATAAACGTTAAAGTTTTAACAAAAATGGTTGGAAATTTAAATGAAACTAGCTTGCAATGTTTTATTCATTTTCCACTGCCTATACTTTCCCCAACAGCCAGTCTTGTGAAGCTGAAGTGGGGGCCGCTCTTATACGCAATTGCATATTTATGAAATATGCTTTGCTTGTTACAACACAAGTGTTTTCGGTATTTGCTCTAATCACCAATTTTGATTTCTTTGATCAGCTTTTGGCTGAAATGCTTAGATGATACTTAGGAGTACTTCTGTCAACAAATAAGTTGTACACGGCCGATGGGTCTTCTCTCATTTCTAAACTACTAGGATGGTATCAGAATACTTTTTACGAAGAGACACAATTGGAAGCAATTTCGTAATGGTTGGAGATCTACATTTGGAACAGAGTATTGAGTAAACTGTGCAAGTAGTCCTGGTCTCCCAAATCGGACCGACAATTGACTCACCCAGTGGGACTGCCTTTTTGAAACCACACGTAGGTAGAGAAGTTGAAGTGTTTCGTAGCGACAACCAGATCGTTCAGTTCAAGAGCCACAATGCCTCCTAATAATTCGAAGCACATTTCGGGAATATGTAAGTATACTTACTTACTTAGGTGGCGCTACAGTCCGGTGTGAGCCTGGGCCTCAACCAACAAACTTCTTCAGCTGGCACGGTTTTTTGCCAGCTGTTTCCGGCGACGCACTCCCAGTTGGTTAAGGTCCCCTCCCACCTGTGTGCGTCACCTTAATTCGGTCGTCCTCTGCTGCGTCGTCTCTCGGGGTCGGACTCGAAGACTCTTCGGGCCGGACCTGTGTTTTCCATTCGCTCTACATGGCCTAGTCATCTTAGACGTTGGAGACGTGTCGTACCAGGCCCATGTCGCTGTACAGCCCGTATAGTTCGTCGTTGTATCTTCTCCTCCACTCCCCGTTTATACAAACGGGATCATAGACTGAACGCAAAATTTTCCTCTCGAAACGACCAAGGGCCTCCTCATCCGCTTTCGTTCAAGTCCAGGCCTCTGCGCCATAGAGGAGGTTTTGTACAGCGCAACTTTGGTCATTCGAGAGAGGACTCTCCTTCTCAATTGCCTTTTGAGCGCAAAGAAGCAACGGTTGGCAAGAGTAATTCTGCGTTTGATCTCAGCGCTGGTGTTATTGTCGCTGGTCACTAGAAGATCAAGGTAGACGAAGTTCTTGACTACTTCGAATCTGTAGCTGCCAATCGTGACATTCTGGCCGAGATGTCGGTGTTGCGCGTCTTTTTTAGTTGACAGCATATATTTCGTTTTACCCTCGTTAACCGAAAGACCCATTTAGGCCACCTCTGTTCCAATGCTTTGAACGCATCACTGACGTCGGGCTGTCCAATTACGTCAACATCATCCGCGTACGCAAGCAGTTGTACAAACTTGAAATAGATCCTACCTCTTGTTTTGGCCAGTGAGTCTCGTATGATCTTTTCAACCACGATGTTGAAGAAATTACATGACAGTGCGTCACCTTGTCTAAGTCCCTTTTTAACATCAAAGGTCTCGGCTCTTCATTGTCATTCTGCACAATCTGACGACTTTGGTAGGGATGTCAAAACTAGACATGGCGCTGTATAGATCATCTCTATACACACTGCTATACGCGGCCTTGAAATCGATGAAAAGGTGGTGGGTGTCGATTTGGTATTCTGGGGTCTTCTCCAAGATCTACCGCAGTGTGAATATCTGGTCTATTGTGGACTTACCTGGCATGAAACCACACTGATAAGAGCCGATCAGATTGTCCACAAAGGGTGTCAGGCGTTTACACAGTACGGCAGAGAAGATCTTGTATGCGATGTTAGGGGGACTCCTTTCTTGTGGACTGGGTAAACGATGCTGAGATTCCATTCATCGGGCATGCTTTCCTCCGACCAGATTTTACAGAAAAACTAGTGCATGCGCCCTACGTGATCATCTCCAGCCGCCTTAAGTAGCTCGCCAGATAGCCCGTCTGCGCCCGAGGCTTTATTGTTCTTGAGCTTTGAAGTTACTAGCTTAATTTCATCTAGGTCGGGTGGACAAAATTCTCTTACATCTTCGTCCGTTCTGAATGGATCATTCTACCTGGCAGCGGTATTGAATCTTTCATCGACGTTAAACAGTCTACAGAAGTGTTCTTTCCATATTCTCAGCATAGACTGTGACTCTACTACTAGCTGTCCGTCTTCATCCCTACAAGCTTCTGCACTGGCTTTATAGCTCTGGCATGTTCGTTTTACTTATTCGTAAAATTTGCGAGCATTATTCCTGTGATAGCATCGCTCTATCTTCTCGATCTCACGCCTTTCGTGATCGCATTTAACATGGCAAACGCCAGCTTCTTTCTCGGTCCCTGCTCAATCCAAGTTGAAACACAACCTCCGCGTTGCCTCCCCTGGATAGCTGACCTGGCACCCGCCAGGTAGTGAACCAATGTGTGCAGCGATCCAACTCCTTGTTCCTGGGAAAAACGGAACCTGGCCCTCCAGGTTGAGGGTTATGCTTAGGGGTAACATTCCTATCACGGGAAAGACCACTTGTTCCGAAACAACCCCAGGGTCTGCCAAGCAGTCGCCTGCCTGATGGTATTGCGTTCAAGACACGCTTCGGACATCGTGATGATGGCGACATTCGTCTCACGTGCCAAACCATCGAAGCATAGCCCTTTCCGTTCGCAGAAGCAGCTGCTCAACATTGAGCTCCCCGCGCACTGCCGTGTTTCTCTTAAGGTCTTACGGACCGAGCAAACGATGCTGAGGTTCCATTCGTCGGGCATACTTTCCTCCGACCATACCTTGCAAATGAGATGGTGCATGCACCTTACCAGCTCATCTCCGGCCACCTTAAAAAGCTCAGCAGACCGGCTGTCTGCGCCCGCGGCTTTAATAGCCTTAAGTCTTGATATCGCTATTTTGACTTCGTCTAAGTCGGGTGGACTGAATTCTGTTTCAATGTCGTCCATTACGAATGGCTCGTTCTGCCTGACCGCGGTATCTTGTCTATCATCGCCGTTATACAGTCTGCAGAAGTGGTCTTTCCAAATCCTCAGCATCGGCTGCGACTCTACTACCAGTTCTCCATTTTCATCCCTGCAGGTCGCCGCTCTGGCTTTGTAGTTGGAACAAATACTTAGTTAGAAACCGCTAACTTGGCTTTCATAGCAAGCCCGGTCTTCCTGATTACAGATTTTCCAAGCTGTTTAAAAATGTACCCAGCTTGGCCAATCCTGCAGGAAAGCTCAGTATTACTCCTCCCATCACTCGTGAAGAAGACCCCGAGATACTTAAACCTCTCCACCTGCTTCAATTGGACTCCACTAACATATAGAGTGTATTGAACAGGTGTTCTGGAAATAACCATAACCTCGGATCTGTTCACGTTAACCCTCATTCCAGCATCAGCACATACGACCACAAACCTATCTAGCGCACGCTGTAGTTCCATCTGGGAGGTGTGTTGTACGCATTGGGCATTTTCATCGACATTGAGGGAGCTCTTGATAACGCAACTTGCGACAGCATGTGTAACGCTGCCAGACAGCATGGCTTAGATGAAGCACTGGTCTTGTGAATCAAAGCAATGCTTGTGCATAGCACATTGACCGATGATGCAGGTCTCGAGCAATGCGTCTAATCCGGCATGAACGGGACTGGCCGCAAGGCGGTGTCCTGTCTCCGCTGTCATGGTGCATGCTGATCGACTCTCTGCTTGATGCTCTCATTGCCTTTGGAATATATGCCCAGGCCAATGCAGATGATGTCGCCGTTATTTCTGTCGGCTCATGCTTAGCGACCGTCCGCCTCAAAGCACATACGGCGCTAAATGTGATCGATAATTGGTATACAAAAAACGGGCTGTCGGTTAATCCTCTTAAGATCGATGTCGTTCATTTTACGAGAAGGAGGAAAAGTATTGACATGACTCAGCTGGTGTTAAAAGACACTCCCATCCTGGTGTCCCAGGAAGCTAAGTACCTGGGAGTAATCTCAGATAGCAAGCTTCTTTGGGTCAAAGCATTTTGAGTCAAAAACCACCAAAGCGCTGTCAGCTTTTTTGGCATTACAAGCGAGCTTTTGGCATAACATGGGCTTATCGCCCGCAAATGTCCTCTGGAACTACTATAGTCCCATATGCACCGGCTGTCTGGCGGAACAGACTAGCATGCAAGCACGTCGTAGCCACTTTCGCCAAACTCCAAAAATGGTTTGTCTCAGCTGTACAGGGGCTTTCCCCAGCACGCTGCTCTAGATGCTATAACAAGATTTGCACCACTTGATATATTTATCAGAGGGTGTGCTCTGAAAGCCATGTCTTGTCTCAGGAGAAATCGCTTTTGATACAACTCCCACAGGAATAACAGTGTGCTTGCGGACGAAATGTCCTGCGACCCCTGTCTCATGGACATGCCTTCTGACGCGTTGACGCCAGTTACCTTACTGCGCTGTCATTTCACAATCGAGTTTCCACGGCGTCAGGATTGGCTCTAGCTGGGAACTGAACCTGGTGGCTTCTCCGGTGAGCTCTAGGTCTGGGCGAGGGTCCGGTGCTGGGGCCGTCTTTGAGCGTGAAAACATCCGACTGCACTTCTCGTTAGGAACATATGTGTATGTCTTCCAATCAGAGATGTACGCAATCCGAATGGCCATGCACTTGCCATGTTGTTAGGCACTGGGGGGGCATATGCGTCTGCAGTGACAGCTAAGCTGCACTCAAAGTTGTATCCAACCCTTCAACTAGCCCCAAATTAGTGCATGAACTCAAGACCTTCTTGAACGGAGTCGGCAGACTAGATTCACTATGGCTTGTATGGGCTCTAGGTCTACCTGCGTCCACGGTAAATTCCTATATTAACGATTGGGTGTTTAATACACACAACCGTAGATGGAGGTGGACAAAACGCGTATGCCCCGATATCTGCAAGAAATTCGCAGCATTCCTCCTGTCCTTAAGGAGAATTGAGTACAGAAGACTTGTGGGAATTATTACGACATTACACTTTTACTAAACGTTTTTGTCTGCTTGGCATCAGTGAGACGTACGTCTACTTGTGCTGCATGTTGGGAGGAGGATGATACGGCAGAGCCTTTGCTCGGTCACGGAGGTGCATCCTTGGGGCCGACGGGGTGTGTGCCGAATCTTTAAGCTCTACATCACTACAGCTCCTTCTCATTTACTTCAGAAAACGGGGAAAATGCATGAATGTAAGGTGTCACAGGAAGGTGCCGTCACAGGAAAATTTCCCAGCACTCTATGCGACCTTATGCAGAGTGCACTACATACAGTAGAAACCTGGACTCGGTACTGTGGACTTGGGGTGAACCCAAAGAAGACCGATCTAGTACTGTTCACTAACAAATATAAAATTCCGCCCCTCAACCCACCGAGGCTGGGTGGAACTCAACTAACAATCAAAAAACAGGCTAGATATCTAGGCCTAGTCCTTGACAGGAGGCTGAATTGGAAACCCAACATCCTTGATCGGGTCAAGAAAGCAACTGTTGCCCTCTACAGCTGCAAGAAAGTAGTGGGCAGGAGGTGGGGTCTTCAACCAAGCATTATGTACTGGCTTTACACAGCAGTCATAAGGCCTATCCTCCTGTATGGCGTCGTAGTCTGGTGGACTGCTCTGGACAAAGCAGTCAATCGAAACCTCCTGGGGAAGGTACAAAGATCGGCCAGCTTATATATAAGCGGAGCGATCAGATCAACCCCCACGGAGGCCTTAAATGTTCTACTACATCTTCCACCAATAAACCTTTTCAGCAAGCAAGTTGCTGCATGCGCGGCCCTAAGGATGAGGAGCATAAGAAAATGGCCCACATCTCAAAAAGCCACACCTCTATTCTAAAACACTTGAAAGTACCCATGGACACTGACTACATCAACCCGCAGAATGTGTTCACCAGGAACTTCGAAGTTGTCTTTCCATCCAGGGAGGAATGGGCTGAAGGGAAAGTCATACCAAAGGACTCGATCTCCCTCTATACAGATGGCTCTAAGATGGAGTCGGGTGTAGGTAGTGGGGTCTACTCCAAGGAACTTAACCTCAACCTATCATTTAGACTCCCAAATTACTGTAGTGTGTTTCAGGCAGAAATAACTGCGATAACGGAGGCCCTGGCATGGCTCAGGATCAATGTAATATCCACAAAGGATATTATCATTTGCACGGATAGCCAATCTGCGATAAAATCCCTGGCAGCGATAAACCACAAATCAAAAACATCCATTAACTGTCGCCTATCTCTAGATGAGATGGCTGAACAGTTCAATATTAAAATACTGTGGGTTCCCGGGCATAGGGATATTCCAGGAAACTGCGCGGCCGACGAACTCGCAAGGTTGGGGTCAAGCACACTCAGCCTACCTACCCTCGGGTACCTAAAAACACCAATAAGTACGGTAAAGCACATGATAAAGCTTCAAACCATAGAGAGGACCAATCTCCAATGGAATGAGAGCAATATCGGCTTTATCACCAAACAATTGTGGCCTAAGTTAAACTTAGGACGAACCAGGGACCTGGTGGCAACCAAAAGGGCAACCTTAAGCACCCTAGTGGGGGTCATTACAGGTCACTGCACCATTGGAAAACACGCCGCCAGACTGGGGCTACCCTACAATGACTTCTGTCGCGGCTGCATGGACGAGGAGGAGGAGGAATCAATACACCATCTCCTCTGCTCATGTCCCTCTTTTGCGAATCGCAGGAGGATTTACCTCGGCGCGCCATTCTTCGACAATCTGAGTGAGCTAGCAAACCAAAAAATAGCTCAACTCCACCGCTTTATTAGAAGCACCGGTTGGTTCCCGGGTAGCGGATCAGGGTAACCTGATCCAGGTGGTATCACAATGGGCCGGTTTCGGCCTAAGTGTGGCTTACGCCTACCACGTCAACCTAACCTAACCTAAGTTGTAAGGTGTCCAACAGATATCAGAAGCCTCCGACAAAGCAAAAAAAAATACGAAACGAGAAAAGGTTGCCGGGTACCTACAGGGTTTTTGCCGGTATGGTTTTAGGCCAGGTTCCAAGTTCAAGTTTGACATTTCTGCCTTATTCGTTAGGTTGAACAAAGGTCGAGATCGAATTAATCTGAACTTTCGATCCCAAAAAGGGATTGACGCATAAGGCACTACTTATGTTAAGTCTGCTTAAGGCTTGAAGTCTATCAAAAGCTCTTCAGAGGATTCAATAAAGAATTTTATGATTGTACAGCGATATCGGCGTCATTAGATATCAACGATTCCAACATTTTAGATGGCTGGGCATGTAACTTACTTACTTATCAGGCCAGCGATCCATGGAGGATCTGAGCCTGAGCTATAGCTGCCTTCCATTCTTGACGGTCCCGGGCACGCTGCTTCCAGTTGTCAAGACCAAGATGTCTTACATCCGCGATTACTTGGTCTTTATACCGGAGGTTCGGTCTTCCTCTTCTTCTCGAACCAGGAGGCTCGGAGTCGAAGACCCTCTTAGCTGGAGCGTTGTTGTCCATGCGCTCGATGTGGCCGAGCCAGTGTAGTCGACGGATCCTTGCCTTCCGGACTACATCCACATCTTTGTACAGCTCGTAGAGTTCGCGGTTGTGTCTTCTTCTCCATTCACCTTCCTCACAGACAGGACCAAATATCCGGCGCAGAATTTTTCTTTCGAAAGAACCCAAAATCAGCTCCGCTGTCCTGCTTATATCGCTTTCGGCTCCGTACAGCAAGACTGGCAGAATGAGCGTTTTGTAAAGCATGACTTTGGTCTTTCGAGTCAGGAGTTTTGACCCCAGTTGTTTGGAAAAGCCGGTGTAGCAGCGAATGTCGCTGCTGCCGATGTAGCAGTAATGGAATGGGCGAACGATGCTGAGATTCCATTCATCGGACATGCTTTCTTCCGACCATATATTACACATGGTGCATGTTCCCAACCAACTTATCTCCAGGCGCTTTAAATAGCTCAAGAGGCAGGCCTTCTGCGCCAGGAGCGTTACTATACTTCAGTTTTGATATCGCTAAGTCGGGTGGACGGAATTCTCTTTCATCTTCGTCCAGTGTGAATGGTGTGTTGTGCGTAACAGCGGCATATTGACCATCGCCATCGTTATACAGTCCGCAGAAATAGTCTTTCCACATTCTCAGCATCGACTGTGATCCAACTATGAGATGTCCTGGAAAACTCTCACTGCTCCACCAGGTTCGGAAGCGACCTATCGGTTAGGTCATACCTTTTTATGTCAGAAAAGGTTTTAGACAGGGCGACACGCTATCGTGTGACTTTTTCAACATCGGCCTTTGAAAGGATCGTGCAAAACTCACTGGTCAATACTGGTCAATACGAGGTCAAAGCGAATGAGGAGGACCTTGGTAGTTTTGAGAGAAAAATTCTGCGTACGATTTTCGGCCCGACCTGCATAAATGGGGAGTGGAGGGGTAGACTTAATAGTGAACTGTATGGAGTGTACAGCGACATGAACATAGCACGGCGTGTTCGGATCCAACGCCTAAGATGGCTAGGTCATGTTGAGCGCATGGAATACACAGCTCCAGTCCGGAAGGTATTTGAAACCAACCCCGAGGGGCGACGCGGTCGAAGACGGCCAAATTAAGGTGGCGCAACCCAATAGAAGAGGACCTTAACCAACGAGGCGTGCGGCACTGGGGACTGCTGGCGAAAGACCGTCCCAGTTGGAGAGGTTTTTTAAAGGAGGCCCAGGTTCGCCATAACTGTAGCGCCAAAAGAAGAAGAAGAACGGTGTGTATTACAAAAGCAACAACCAACTCCGCGGGGATCAACGGTACTGGCTTTTTGTTAAGATTTCGAGCGGGAAACAGCTGTCAGTGTCAGAATAACCTATATGTAGCCTATACTTAAGCCATCCCTCAATCTTTGTGGAAGTATTGCGACATGCCATAGTGAGTACCATAGAATGCCGTACTTTTGCTTTAACATGGTGGACGAAAGTTCTAATCTACGACTTGTATGTACTGTTTACCGCCTACCTTGAACGTCACAGCTGTCTGCCGGAAATTCCATTGGATAACGAGTCGTCGACAGCAGCCCAGCAAGTTCCTGGGATAACTCTACAAGAGATCCTTGAGGCATGTAAAAGGTTCGGAAACAAAAAAGCCCCTGGACCAGATGGGATCCCCAATGTCGCCCTGAAAGCGGCGATTAAAACATCTACAACGCCTGCCTGAGTGAGCGAGTTTTTCCTGAACAGTGGAAGAAACAGAGGCTCGTGCTGCTATCCAAGGGGGGTATACCCGGGGGCGATCCGTCAGCTTACCGCCCGCTTTGTATGTTGGACACGGCCGGAAAAATTCTGGAGCGCATCATCAACAACAGATTGGAAGCTGCGATTGAAGAAGCAGGCAGACTATCAGCACGCCAGTAATGCTTCCGGAAAGCACGCTCGACGGTGGATGCCATTAGGGAAGTAGTCGACACTGCGAAAAGGGCCATAGAAGGAAGACGATGGAGGAGAGGCGCAGAGCAGTACTGTTGCGTCATAACACTGGACGTTAAAAACGCGTTCACCACGGCGAGTTGGAAGCATATACTTGAAGCACTCCGAAATATGAGGGTACCAACTTACATCAGTGGAATTTTAAGAAACTACTTCCGGTATAGGGTGTTGCTTTATGAAGCAGACGATGGTGTGAAGGAATATGCAGTAACTGGAGGAGTCCCCCAGGGCTCAGTTCTGGGTCCGATACTGTGGAACCTGATGTACGATGGCGTACTCCGACTTGAAACACCAGCTGAAGCTAAAATTGTCGGATTTGCGGACGACATCGCAATAGTGGTCACTGCAAAATTACTGGAAGAAGTTGTTCAATTTAGCAACGAAGCCATTTGGACTGTTCGACAGTGGCTAACGTCAGTCGGCCTTGCGCTAGCTGAACAAAAAACCGAAGTGGTCCTCGTCACCAGCAGAAAGAAACGAGAGACGGTCACGCTTACAGTGGGTGGGCATGAAATAACATCTAAGCCAGCTATCAAATATCGTGGCGTTATGATAGACTCAAGGCTCACATTTAAAGAACACCTGGAGTATGTAAGCAACAAATCCCCTCGTGTGAGTAGCTCCATTGCGCGGATCATGCCGAATTTAGGGGGACCAAGATACAGCCGTGGATGGCAAAGAACTAACAAAGGCCTCGTAGGGGTAGCATCTATCCGACGGATGCTGGCCTGCTAAAAAGCGAGAAGAGCCACCGCAGTCGAACGTCTTCCGGCACTGTTAGTAAGTCCTATTCCCACCTCCTCGTGGTGCCATCTGGAGATTTCCAATGGAAATTGCAGACGGGGAAGGGCGAATGGCGAGTCCCCTGCGCCAAAAAACAGGATTAGTCGGTTGGGCTACGGCCTAGTAAGCCGTAACCGTGAAAAAAAACACAAACTCCGAAACAACCACAAGCCTCGGATATAACGGACCGGATTTATGTTGACGACCCTTGCAAAAAACGAAAAAAAGGACAATGATCTTCGGCTTTGTACGTGGAATGTTAGGTCCCTAAACAGGCCACGCGCAGCCGAACAACTTGCGGACGCCCTAGACCGCTATAAAGCGGACATCACCGCCATCCAGGAAATGCGATGGAATGGACCGGGCATAAAGCGGATGAAAAACTGCGATATTTACTACGGCGATTGCTATAGGGAGAGAGGGCAACGATTGTTTGGATGCGGATTTGTTGTTCGAGGTGGACTAAGGCAAAAAGTCCTAAGCTTTCGGCATGTGAGCGAACGCCTCATAGCAATCCGTATCAAGGCAAGGATGACTCAGCCAAAGATGAGTTCTACGATCTCCTAGACAGAACGTATGCCCAATATCCCAGCTATGACATCAAAATTGTACTAGGAGACTTCAATGCTAAGCTGGGTAAGGAAAGCATATTTGAACGAGTCATCGGCAAACATAGCCTACACGACACCACCTCCGATAACGGACACAGGCTGATTGATCTTGCTACGGGGCGAAATCTCCTTCTAGCCAGTACGCGCTTCCCGCACCTCGACATACACAAAGGCACCTGGCGGACTTTTGATCAATCGACTACCAACCAGATTGACCACATCGCTATCGACGTCAGACACTCCTCCACTATTCTTGATATTCGAAATTTCCGAGGGGCTAACATCGACTCGGACCACTATCTTGTAGTAGCCAAGATGCGCTTACGGATATCACGAACGCAACGGAGTAGAGTAAGACTACAAACTTATGACGTCGGAAAGCTACTATCGCCAGAAACCGCTCGTGCTTTTACCGATCGCGTCTCCCTTAAGCTCTCCAATACACCTCAATCCTCCACGCTATCAATAGAACAGCAGTGGAGCCTTTGCAAACAAGCCCTGAAAAGCTCTGCATCCGAAGTTTTGGGTTTCAAGGCTCCACCACGAAGGAACACCTGGTTCGATGACGAGTGCAGGAGGATTCATACAGGGAAGCAGGATGCATATAAGGCCTCGCTGCATAAAAGAACAAGAGCAGCTCGTGAGCTCTACGAGTTAAAAAGAAGGGAGGAGCATAAGCTTCTCAGAAGAAAGAAGAAAGAGCACGAGAAGCGCGCGATTGAGGATTTGGAGAGGTGTTACTGCAGGCGTGACGTTCGAAAGTTTTATCAACAGATAAAGCGAACATGCCAAGGGTCTAAGTCCAGAACGGAAGCCTGCAGAGATGAGAACGGACACCTAGTAGTAGAATCGCAGTCGATGCTGAGAATATGGAAAAACCACTTCTGCAGACTGTATAACGGCGATGTTAGTCAATATACCGCTGTCAGGCAGAATGATCCATTTCTAATCGACGGAGACCGCAGAGAATTCTGTCCCCCTGACCTCGACGAAGTTAAGATTGCCATATCGAAGCTCAAGTCGAATAAAGCTGCTGGCGCAGACGGACTGTCTGCTGAGCTCTTCAAGTCAGCTGGGGATGACCTGGTTGGGAGCATGCACCAGCAATCCGTAAGATATGGTTAGAGGAGAGCATGCCCGAGGAATGGAGTCTCAGCATCGTATGCCCGATGCACAAGAAAGGAGACCCCTCTGATTGCGCCAACTATATAGGAATAAGTCTCCTTAACATCGCCTACAAAATCTACTCTGCCGTTTTGTGTGAACGCCTGAAGCCTTTTGTAAATAAGCTGATAGGTCCTTATCAGTGCGGATTCAGGCCAGGGAAGTCCACCATCGACCAAATCTTCACACTACGGCAGATACTGGAGAAAACCAATGAATTTCAAGTCGACACTCACCACCTATTTCTCGACTTCAAAGCCGCATATGACAGCGTAATTACAGACGAGCTATACAACGCTATGTCTACCTTTGCCATACCTGCTAAACCCATCAGACTATGCAAGATGACTTTGGAGAATGCTCGCTGCTCCATCCGAATCGGTGAACACCTTACCGATAGTTTTGATGTCAAAAAAGGATTTAGGCAGGGCGATGCGCTGTCGTGTGATTTCGTCAACATCATATTGGAAATGATTGTGCAGAAATCACTGGCCAACACAAGAGGCACAATCTATTTCAAATCCTCGCAACTCCTTGCATACGCCGACGATACTGATATAGTAGGTAGACCACAGCGAGATGTCAATGAGGCGATTGCGAGTATAGAGATGGAGGCGGCGAAAGTTGGTCTGGCGGTAAACGAGGGCAAAACTGAATATATGCTGTCATCAAAAAAGGACGCTCACCACCGACGTCTTGGCCAGAACGTTTGTTTTGGCAGACATTAGTTCGAGGTAGTTAAGGACTTCGTCTACCTTGGCTCCGCAGTGACCTGGAACAACGACATCAGTTCCGAAATCACACGCAGAATCACTTTTGCCAATCGCTGTTTCTTTGGGCTCAGGAGGCAACTGAGTAATAGAGCCCTCTCCCGAACGACAAAGTTGACTCTATATAAGACCCTTATCATCCCGGTCCTGTTGTATGGAGCAGAAGCATGGACGCGGATGAGGAGGCCCTTGCTCGGTTCGAGAGAAAGATTTTGCGCGTGATTTTTGGGCCTATAAACGCAGACGGGGGATGGAGGAGAAGATTCAACCACGAACTTTACGGGCTATACAGCGACATGAGCCTAGTCAGGCGTCTACGGATTCAACGCCTAAGATGGCTGGGCCATGTAGAGCGAATGGACACCACAGCTCCAGCCCGGAGAGTCCTTGAATCCAACCCCCAGGGACGAAGAAGCAGAGGACGGCCGCCCTTAAGATGGCGCACACAGGTGGAAGGGGACCTCAGCCAACTGGGTGTGCGGCAATGGAAAAGGCTAGCGAAAGATCGTGCTAGATGGAGGGGCATGTTGGTTGAGGCCCAGGTTCACCCCGAACTGTAGCGCCCACTAAGAAGAAGAAGAAGATACAGCCGTGGACTACTCTTAGCCAATGTAGTCACATCTGCAGTGCTTTATGCATCGCCAGTTTGGGCCGGAGCTATGAAGGTGACTTCATACAAAAGAAGGATTTCAGCAGTAAACCGACTATGTGCGCTAAGAGTAAGCAGCGCTTATCGCACAACCTCGGAACACGCGGCCTGCGTCATAGCAGGTATGTTAGCTATTGATATACTCGCGAAAGAATTGCAGGAAAAGTTTGTAGCGAATAGACAGGAGGAACGGCTAACCCATATAGAAGCAAACACAAGGGGAAGAAGTAGAAGCCTAGCTGAGTGACAACAACGCTGGAACCTCTCAACTAAGGGCCGTTGGACTTATCGCCTTATCCCGAGCATAGAGGCTTGGATGAACCGTAGACATGGTGAAGTAAATTCTACCTCACCCAACTGCTTACGGGACATGGTTGCTTCAAGTCATACGTGTACAAGTGCAGGAAGGTCGACTCCCCCACGTGCCCAACGTGGAGAAATATCCCTGAAGACTCGGAGCACGTACACTTCCACTTTACAATTACAAAAAGGAGCATTACAAGGAGTACTGGTTGGTTTAGCACCTACCCAAAACGACTACGTGTACAGAACAAACAGTGATTTGCTCTACGAGTACTCTACGATCGAATCGAATGAGCTGCAGCACCTTCGCTTTCGTTGCTTTTTTCTAGCTTCCGATTTCCTTTTCAATGGATCAACTTTCTCAAGATCCGAGGCCTCCGAAACACAAGGTTCGTACGCATTCCAACTTCGTTTGCTGGCCTCACCGTCGACTTTCTTTTATGGATGTCGGTTCGGCCCCCTAATTAATATGTAAAGTATGTGCTTTACATGCTGCCCCGACCACAGTGTCACTTGTCGCTATCAATCTTGTCTGCGTTTGGGCTGTTGCTATATCCAATATAACCGTTAATTTGAAAGTGGTGCTGTGCGATCATAATTCGCTCCATCAATCGGAATCGAAAAAGAGTTTCACTATTCCGTCATTACGCGATTGTTCGTTGGGAAAGAAATAATAATTTTGAATCGAGTGTTGGGATTGAGTATCAGAATGACATAATTACGGCGATGTTAAATGCCGATGTGATTGACCGAGATGTGTGCCAATAGACGTTCCAAATGAATCCAATAAAGCAGCAAAAAAACATAATTGAGTCGGAGTGTAAGGTGCCAAATGAGGCCGATTCGTCTAAGACTATAGAGTGTTGATTAATCTAATTAAAAAGATTGTTCCTATGACTCAACGTGATATGTGTATGGAACAGGGCCATGAAGTGATGCGATCTTCTTTGTTTCAATGGAAAATGAGTGGCGAAAGATGCTTTGATACCTTGACGAACTGGTTGGTTTATTTAGGAGCATTTAAGCGGGGTGAGGTAACCTTGTATTCAATTGGTTTGGCATTGATGTTGATTAACTATGAGTCGATCATGCTTATTTTAAGATTGGAATAGATCCTGATCCTGATCTGAGCCTGAGCTATAGCTGCCTTCCATGCTTGACGGTCCGGGGCACGCTGCTTCCAGTTGTCAAGACCAAGATGTCTTACATCCGCGATTACTTGGTCTTTATACCGGTGGTTCGGTCTTCCTCTTCTTCTCGAACCAGGAGGCTCGGAGTCGAAGAACCTCTTAGCTGGAGCGTTGATGTCCATGCGCTCGATGTGGCCGAGCCAGTGTAGTCGACGGATACTTGCCTTCCGGACTACATCTACATCTTGGTACAGCTCGTAGAGTTCGCGATTGTGTCTTCTTCTCCATTCACCTTCCTCACAGACAGGACCAAATATCCGGCGCCGAATTTTTCTTTCGAAAGAACCCAAAATCAGCTCCGCTGTCCTGCTTATCGTCCAGCTTTCGGCTCAGTACAGCAAGACTGGCAGAATGAGCGTTTTGTAAAGCATGACTTTGGTCTTTCGAGTGAGGAGTTTTGACCCCAGTTATTTGGACAAGCCGAAGTAGCAGCGGTTGCCAAGGGCGATTCTATGCCGGATCTCCACTGTGGTGTCACTTGTAGAATTTACGTTTGCCGCCCCGAGGTAGACAAACTCCTTAACTACGTCGAAATTGTAGCTGTCGATTGTAACATTTTGTCCCAGGTGGTGAGCAACGGATTGGTTTTTGCATGACAGCATGTATTTCGTTTTATCCTCATTGATCATAAGGCCAATTCGTTTCGCCTGTTCTTCAATCGCCGTGAATGCTTCCACAATGCCACGGCGAGAACACGCGATGATGTCGATATCATCCGCGCATCCTAGCAGCTGGATGGACTTGTAAAAGATAGTGCCTTCCTTGTTGACGCCTGCCCGTCGCACTATCTGCTCCAGCACCAGGTTGAAGAAGTCACATGACAGCGCATCTCCTTGCCGAAATTCGGTGCATGTTTCGAATGGTTCCGAGGTCCTAGAACCGAGTTGCACGATGCATCGCGTGTTTTTAAGCGTGGCGCGACACAACTGGATCAGTTTTACCGGGATCCCGAATTCGGCCATCGCCCCAAACAGTTCTTCACGATGAATGCTGTCGTATGCGGCTTTGAAATCGATGAAAAGATGGTGTGTATCGATTCGAAACTCGTTGGTCTTTTCCAGGATTTGTCGAAGTGTGAAAATGTGGTCTATAGTCGATTTGCCGGGCCGGAAGCCGCACTGGTAGCTGCCGATTACTGCGGTGCAAAATGGCTTTAGACGTTCACACAATACGCTGGACAGGATCTTGTATGCGACATTGAGCAGGGATATACCCCTATAGTTCTTGCAAGATTTAGGATCGCCTTTTTTGTGGATGGGGCATATAGAGCTGATATTCCAGTCGTCGGGCATGCTCTCATCTTCCCAAATTCTGCAGATGATCTGATGCATGCTCCCTACCAGAGCATCGCCGCCAGCCTTGAAGAGCTCTGATGGCAAGCCATCTGAACCTGCGGCCTTGTTGTTCTTCAGCTTCTGAATTGCTGTGCAGACTTCTTCGATGCTGGGTGGGAGGACTACTTCAGCGGCTGGAGTTGGGATTTCCTCGGTCCCTATCACTCTCTCTTGGTCATGCTCGTTAAGCAGCTGCTAGAAGTGCTGCTTAAATACATCCACTATTCCCTGCGGCTCGGTGACAAGATTACCCTCGCAGTTTCGAAGAGCCTGGGCGACCTTTTTGAAGCCTCCTGCAAGGCCTTTGGCTTTCTTGTAAAAGGCTCGAGTTTTATGTTTATCCCTAGACTCCTCGATATCCTTGAGCTGGGAGGCTGCGAAGATTCTTTTCTTTTGTCGCAGTAGTTTCTTCTCCTCCCTTCTTCTGGCTCGGTACTCTTCTCGCGCTGCCCTGGTTTTCCTCTGCAGCGCCTTTTGGTACGCCTCGTCGGTTGCTGCCTTTTTCTGCTTACACTCGCCATCATACCACAGGTTTCTTGTCGGGGGTGATAGGTATCCTAAGGTGGTTTCGGCTACTTCCTGAATGGCTGAGCGGCAATGCAGCTACATATTATTGGCATTTGTGTTCGACGTAGGCATACCGTAGAGTCCTTCGCTCAGCTGCTCCCTATAGACTCTGGTAACCTCCGGAGTGCTCAGGCGCCCAGTGTCCAGCCTCCTCCTGATGGGCTGGTGCAGCTTTCTGACATTGGACAGTCGAGCTCTGAATCTTGCTGCTACGAGGAAGTGGTCAGAGTCGACATTTGCCCCTCTGAATGTTCGCACATCCAGGATGTTTGACGCGTGCCTTGCGTCAATGAGCACATGGTCGATTTGGTTGGCGGTTCGACCGTCCGGAGATCGCCAGGTTGCTGTGTGGATTCGCTAGCGAGGGAAACTTGTGCTACTTATCACCGCATTACGAGCTGTCGCAAAGTCCGTAAGTCGGAAGCTGTTATTTGTTGTTGTATCGTGGAGGCTGTGCTTTCCGATTACTCCGCCAAGGGTGTTCTCCTTACCGATTTCGTCGTTGAAGTCCTCGAGCATGATTTTTACATCGTACTCCGGACAAGCTCCGTAGGCCTTGTCCAGGAGGTCATAGAAGTCCTCCTTGATAGGATATTCAGCCTCGTCGGTAGGGGCGTGTGCACATATAGGGCTGATGTTATAAAATCTCCCTTTGATGCGGATCACAGCCAGGCGATCACTTATAGGTTTAAAGTCGATGACCTTCGACCTTAACCGCCCTCCCACGACAAATCCGCATCCCAGTAAGTGCAACCTTTTGTGACAGCTGTAATAAATGTCGCAATTTTTCTTCCTAATCATACCGCTTCGTATGCAGCGTATTTCCTGGACCGCAGTAATATCCGCCTTGTACTGCGTGAGGATTCCTTCTAGTTTATGAGCAGCTCCGGGAGTGTACAGGGTTCTGACATTCCAGGAGCATACTCGCAAATCACGTTCCTTTTTCGTGCGTTGTCGTCGTCGAGTACCCGTCCGTGTATCCGAGGCATCTTGCTCATTCATAACTTTGGGTTTTTTTTACGTGGGCGGATTGTTAGCCCGCCGCACAACCGCCATTCTGGTCGGGTCTTCGGGTCTCAGTCTTCGATGACGAGACTGAGTAAGTCTTGTAATAAAATTGTTCGTATTTTTCGTACGATTTCAGGGAACACCTTAGGCAATATTGATGTCTCCAAATTGTCTCCAATAGAGTAAAATGAAAGAAAAATGAAAGTCATCACAATGCTTTGTATCCCACTACATAGGCTGTAACATGTGTTTAGACGAACTGACAAAAAAAACGAAAAGACGTTTTCGAAAGGCGCGAAATTCGCATACATTCACCTAAGGTTACAAAACGCTATTACCAAGCAATTAGCATACCGAAAAAGTAGCGATAAAATATTGAATTTCAAGCCCAACACCGCAAATAAACACACAATATGCGAGGAAAACATATGACAGTCAAGTCGCTACGCCTCATTGGTTTGTAACGCCTCCAATCTACACTTCTGACGCAACAGCTCCGCTCCACGTACAATCTAGCCGCGCATTTCCTGTTTAAAAACAACCACCTTTCCATTGCATAAGCCTACATTTCTGTTAATAAATACCGCTAGTGAACGGCAGGCTGCTCTAGGCATATACGGAAAGGACAAGCTCATAGAGTTTCTGTGTTGCACGGCACGACCCACAAGTTTAACCACTGCTTGCACCCCGTAAACTGCTCGTCATCATAGACAGATTCAATCTTCCACACAGAAAATGAAAACCAGTTACCTCTTCCTCAGCATCTTTGAACTGGTGCCATGGCGCGTAGCTTTCAGTTTATTAGCATTCATTTGACTCTTCACCGCCCCCGGGTTGCATAAGACCTACTCGACTCAAATGCAAGAAATCAAGTAAAGCAAGACAAAATGAAAATAAAAATCTTTGAGCGAAAGGAAAAGTTGGGAACTGCCTGTCTACTGCATCTAGAGAGCAAAGCAGAGAGCTGCAATCAACGGCCTCAAGCGAAGACCGCTCCGACATGATAGATGGCCACAAAAGAGATCAGCAAATGGGAAGTGATCTGGTAACAGGTACAATTACTTGAATCAAGTGTAGCAGAATCCAGGAGCCGAGGGTGTAGGTCGAAACCATGTTAACAATTGGCATACGGAGTAGATAGCAGATACACGTATGTTAGATATTCCCATATACAGTACGTGGCAGTCTAATCTCGACGCATGTCTAATAGAGTTGACATGATATGATCATCTCGAATTCCAGCTTAATATTCTGAACAATGGGTTACATGAGACTTTATTTAACAGAGAGCGAGTTGCTATGTACGGGTAGGTACTATTCAGAGCAGAACAGATTTCATGCGTAGTGGCACTGATTTCGCGATTTTTAATTCAGGCAGACTACCCACGTCGCAGATAAAGTTCGTGAGAGGAGCATCTGCGTGCATTGTTAAGTCTTGGCGAAGATTTTTCGCAGCATGCTTTCAGACACTCCTCCACTATTCTTGATGATCGAACTTTCCAAAGAGCTAACATCGACTCGGACCACTACCTTCTAATAGCCAAAATGCGGACATCACGAAAGCAGCGGAATATAGTAAGAATACAAAGTCAGAAAGTTACTATCACCAGAAACCGCTCGTGCTTTTACCGATCGCGTCTCCCTTAAGCTCTCCAATCCACCTCAGTAGCAGGAGGATTCACACAGCGAAGCAGGATGCATATAAATCCTCGCAGCATAGAAGAACAAGAGCAGCTCGTGAGCTCTACGAGTTAAAAAGAAGGGAGGGCATAAGCCTGTTACTGCAAGCGCGACGTTCGAAAGTTTTATCAACAGATAAAGTGAACATCCCGAGGCTATAAAGGAGAACGGACACCTAGTAGTAGAATCGCAGTCGATGCTGAGAATATGGAAAAGCCACTTCTCCAGAATGTTTATCGGCGATGTTGGTCAATATGACACTGTCAGGCAGAATGATCCATTTCTTACCGACAAAGATTGCAGAGAATTCGGTCCCCCTGACCTCGACGAAGTTAACACCGCCATATCGAAACTCAAGCCGAATAAAGCTGCTGGGGCAGACGGACGGTCTGCCTCTTCAAGGCGGCTGGGGATGACCTGGTTAGGGCCATGCACCAGCTCATCTGTGAGATATGATCAGAGAAAAGCATGCCTGGGGAATGGAGCATCGTATGCCTGATCCACAAGAAAGGATACTCCTCTGACTGCGCCAACTACAGAGGAATAATTCTCCTTAACATCGCCTACAAAATCTTCTCTGCCATTTTGTGTGAACGCCTCAAGCCTTTTGTAAATAAGCTGATAGGTCCTTATCAGTGCGAATTCAGGCCAGGGAAGTCCACCATCGACCAAATCTTCACACTACGGCAGATCCTGGAAAAAAACCAATGAATTACAAATCGACACTCACCACCTATCTGTCGACTTCAAAGTATCATTCGACAACGTATGCTATACAACGACGAGCTATACAACGCTATATCTACCTTTGACATCCCTGCTAAAATCGTCAGACTATAGCAGGATGACTTCGGACAATGCTCGCTGCTCCATCCGAATCGGTGAACACCTGACCGATAGTTTTGATGTCAAAAAAGGATTTTGGCAGGGCGATGCCCTGTCGTGTGATTTCTTCACCATCGTATTAGAAATGATTGTGCAAAAATCACTGGCCAACACAAGAGCCACAATTTATTTCAAGTCCTCGCGACTCCTCGCATACGCCGACGATACTGATATAGTAGGTAGATCACAGCGAGATGTCAATGAGGCGTTTGCGAGTATTGGGATGGAGGCGGCGAAAATTGGTTTGGCAGTAAACGAGGGCAAAACTGAATATATGCTGTCATCAAAAAAGGACGCTCACCACCGACGTCTCGGCCAGACCGTTTGTATTGGCAGACATAAGTTCGAGGTAGTTAAGGACTTTATCTACCTTGGCTCCGCAGTACTGGAACAACGACATCAGTTGTCGAAAAAGTTGACTCTATATAAGACCCTATATAAGACCCTTGTCATTTGCTTGGTACCAGCTTAAACTACTCCTCCAGTGCCAAATTCCTTGGCATCATACTTGACAGGAAATTAACCTGGAAAAGCAACACAATCGAAAGAGCTAAAAAAGCAACAACAGCTCTCTATACATGCAAGAAAGCCATAGGGAAAAAATGGGGGTTCAATCCCAAGATTACCCTATGGCTCTACATCACGGTCGTTAGACCCATATTAATGTATGGAGCGACTGTCTGGTGGACAGCACTGGACAAGACAACATACCTCAAACAATTCGAGAAGGTACAAAGGCTGGCGTGTTTATGCATTACCGGGGCCCTCAGGTCCACCCCAACGGCTGCACTTAACATTATACTCGACCTTACACCACTCGATATTTTCGGCAAGCAAATTGCCACACAAACGGCAATTAGACTTAAAGCCAACTCGAACTGGAAGAGCTACGTCATTGGCCACTCCTCGATCCTGATTAACAGGTCAACCATTGCAGAAAACCTAGACCTCACAGAACCCAGCACAGTCTTGGAAAAAAAACTTTACAACGTTCTACCCGGACAGACAAAACTGGACTCGCCAGACTCAACCTCGCAAAAACTGCGTAGACTTTTATACTGACGGGTCTAAAACCAAAGACGGGGTGGGTTGTGGAGTATTCTGCAAATAACTTAAGCTAAACAAAGCTCTTAAACTATCTAATCACTGCAGCGTTTTCCAGGCGGAACTGTTGGCATAAAAGAGGCTCTGTCCTGGCTGAAGTGGAACGTGATATCCACCACGGATATCCGCATTCTCACGGATAACCAAGCAGCCTTAAAGTCGCTGGAGTCCTATGTGTACACATCAAAAACTAGCCTCGACTGTCGCCTATCTCTTAATGAGATGGCTGAACAGTTCAACATACAACTTATATGGGTACCGGGACACAGCGACATCACTGCAAATGAAAGAGCCGACACACTCGCCAAAAAAGGAACGACGCTACAATCAACTGTGGTTTGTGAGGGTATACCCTCCGCAACCATTAAACACAATCTCACTACCCTCGCCAGGGCCGAGATGAACCGGAGATGGACTCAGGGACACACCTGCCTCATCACCAGGCAAATCTGGCCCCGGCTCGATAGTCAACGGACTAGGACTAGGACACTGCCTTATTGGCAGTCACGCGCAAAAACTAGGTATCACTCAGAATGATTTTTGTAGGAGCTGTCTAGACGAGGAAGAGGTCGAATCCATCCATCACCTCCTCTGCGCCTGCCCGGCATTCTGCATAATCAGGAAACGATACCTAGGATCATACCTCCTTAACGATCTGACCGAAGTTCAGCAAGTAGGGATATCTGATCTTCTTAATTTCTTAAGAAGCACAAAGTGGTTCCACGAATAGGGGGCTAAACCCCCTCGTAGCTACACAACGGGCCTCCCTGGCCTATGTGTGTTCTTCCCATCTCTGGGAAGGCTACGGTCTTACCTACCTACCTAAGACCCTTGTCATCCCGGTCCTGCTGTATGGCGGAGAAGCATGGACACTATCAAAAGCGGATAAGAAGGCCCTTGGTCGGTTCGAGAGACGAGACAGGGGATGGAGGAAAAGATTCAACCACGAACTTTACAGGCTGTACAGCGACATGAGTCTAGTCAGGCGTCTACGGATCCAACGCCTAAGATGGCTAGGCCATGTAGAGCGAATGGACACCACAGCTCCAGGCCGGCAATATGGCAATTAACAATATAATGGAATACAGCTCGCGCCAAAGAGGTTTGAAGTCAACACACGTCCCCTGAGGCGAGCATGGGCAAGTCAGTCGAAAACGAAATGTTCCGACTGACTGATAAGAAAAAGTAAAGGTTCGACTGAGGCCTTACGGGCCTGTGGACGTACTTACGATAAAACCTGGGTATCGATACCTAAGGTAATCCACTGGCTATATACCTCGTTAGTAAGACCTATCATCACCTATGCGTCCGTGATATGATGGACAAAAGTTGAACAAAGAACGATAATTGTTAAGCTTCAACGCTTCCAGATACTAGCGTGCCTCGTCACTACAGGCGTTATGCCAACCTGCCCCACGGCAGCCTAAGAACACTGATTGGACGTACTACACTGCACCTTTTTATTAAAAAGGTTGCACCACGTAGGTTTTGTAGAGGATAACCTTAGTTTTTCGAGAGAGAGAGAGAGCTCTCTCATATGTTTGGTTTTTCCCTCGTTTACTTTCAGACCCACTTTTGTCGCTTCTGCTTCAATGCTTACAAAAGCTTCAATAACGTCTCCCTGCATTCTGCCAATTACATCAATGTCATCAGCGTATGCGGGCAGTTGTGCAGACTTAAAATAGATCGTGCCTCTTGTATTAGCCAATGATTCCCGCACGATCTTTTCAAGAATGACGTTAAAGGAATCACATGACAGAGCGTCACCCTGTCTGAATCCTTTTTTGTCATCGAAGGTTTGGCTTGGCAGGGATTTCAAAACATAACATGGCTAACTATAGCTCGTCGCTACAGACACTCTCATATACTTACTTACTTCCTTACTTAGGTGGCGCTACAGTCCGTGGTGAACCTGGGCCTCAACCAACAAGTGTCTCCAGCCGGCACGGTCTTTGGCCAGCTGTTTCCAGTGCCGCACGCCCAGTTGGTTGAGGTCCCTTTCCACCTGCGTGCGCCACCGCTGAGGCGGCCGTCCTCTGCCGCGCCTTCCTTCCGGAGTGGATTCGAAGACTTTTCGGGTCGGAGCTGTATCTTCCATGCACTCTACATGGCCTAGCCACCTCAGACGCTGTATCCGTAGACGTCGTACCAGGCCGATGTCGCTGTACAACCCGTACAGTTCTTCGTTATATCTTCTCCTCCATACGACGTTTGAACAAACGGGACCGTAGATAGTACGCAGAAACTTCCTCTCGAAACGACCAAGGGCATCTTCATCCGCTTTTGTTAAGGTCCAAGCCTCTGCGCCGTAAAGGAGGACTGGGATGAATAAGGTCTTACATAGTGTCACCTTGGTTTTCCGAGAGAGGGCTCTACTTCTCAATTGCCCCTTGAGCCCAAAGAAACAGCGGTTGGCGAGAGTGATTCTGCGTTTGATCTCAGCGCTGGTGTTGTTGTCGATGGTCATCAGTGAGCCAAGGTAGACGAATTCCTTGACCACTTCAAAGTTATATCCGCCCATGGTGACGGTCTGGCCAATACGTCGCTGTTGTCTGTCTCTTTTAGATGAAAGCAGATATTTGGTTTTACCCTCATTAACCTTGAGACCCATCTTAGCCGCTTCTACCTCAATGCTTACAATGGTCTTATTGACGTCTCGCTGTATCCGTCCAATCACGTCGGCGTACGCAAGCAATTGCGTAGACTTGAAATAAATCGTACCTCTTGTGTTGGCCAGTGACTCTTGCACGATCTTTTCAAGCACGATGTTGAAAAAGTTGCATGACAGCGCATCACCTTGCCTAAATCCTTTTTTATTATCAAAGGTCTCGGTGTGCTCATTACCGACCTTAATGGAGCAGCGAGAATTCTCCATTGTCATCCTGCACAGTCGGACGAGTTTGACAGGGATGTTAAAACTAGACATGGCTTTGTATAGCTCATCCCATACACGCTGTCATATGTAGCCTTGAAATCGACGAAGAGGTGGTGAGTGTCGATTTGGTATTCCTGGTCTTCTCCAAGATCTGCCGTACCGTAAATATTTGGTCTATTGTGGATTTACCTGGCCTGAAACCACACTGATAAGAGCCGATCAGGTTATCCACAAACGGTTTCAGGAGTTCACACAATACGGCAGAGAAGATCTTATATGCGATGTTAAGGAGACTTATTCCCCTATAGTTGGCGCAGTTATAGGGGTCTCCTTACTTATGGACCGGGTAAACGATGCTGAGATTCCATTCGTCGGGCATGCTTTCCTCCGACCATACCTTGCAGATGAGATGGTGCATGCACCTTACCAGCTCATCTCCAGCCGCCTTAAAAAGCTCAGCAGACAGGCCGTCTGCGCCAGCGGCTTTATTAGACTTAAGTCTTGATATCGCTATTTTGACTTCGTCTAGGTCGGGTGGACTGAATTCTGTTACTTCGTGGTCCATTGCGAATGGCTCGTTCTGCCTGACAGCGGTATCTTGTCTATCATCGCCGTTATACAGTCTGCAGAAGTGGTCTTTCCAAATCCTCAGCATCGACTGCGACTCTACTACCAGTTCTCCATTTTCATCCCTGCAGGCCGCCACTCTGGCTTTGTAGCATGTTCGCTTTACCTTGTTGTAAAACTTACGGGCGTCATTCCTGCGGAAGCATCTCTCCATCACCTCGATCTCACGCTTTCCGTGCTCTCTCTTCTTTCTTCTGAAAAGCGTGTGTTCCTCTCTTCTCTTCTGCTCATAGATTTCGCGAGCAGCTCTCGTCCGTCGTTGCAGCATGGCCTTATATGCCTCTTGTTTTGCTGCATGGGCTTGTTCGCATTGTTCATCGAACCAGGGGTTTCTAGGTGGTGGCTGTTTGAAACCCAGCACCTCTGAGGCAGCGTCTCTGACGGCGCTCTGGCAATGAACCCATTCCTGCTCTATTGTTTGTGCTGCTCTGGGCGGATTTTGAGAGAGCTTTGAGGAGACACGATCGGCAAAGATTCTGGCAGTCTCTTGCGATTGTAGCTTTCCAACGTCAAGCTTACGTTGTCCTACTCGACTCCTAAGCATTCTTGATATCCTCATTCGTACCTTGGCTACAACAAGGTAGTGGTCCGAGTCGATGTTGGCCCCTCGGAAGGTTCGTACGTCGAGAATACAGGAGGAGTGTCTGGCGTCGATCGCAATATGATCAATCTGGTTGGTGGTCGATTGATCACAAGACCGCCAGGTTCCCTTATGGATATTGAGATGTGGGAATCGTGTGCTAGCTACTAGACGATCACGCCCTGTCAGAAAGTCTATTAGCCCGGATCCGTTTCCAAACGTGTTGTCGTGTATTCTTTGCTTTCCTACTACTCGTTCAAAGATATCCTCCTTACCTTGCCTCGCGTTGAAATCTCTTAGAACAATATTGGTGTCGTAGCTGGGACATTGAGCGTATAGAACATATGAGGTCACAGAAGTCATCTTAGACTCTGTCGTCTTTTTCTTCTAGAGGGGCGTGGACGCATATCAAGCTGATGTTCCCGCATATACATAGCTTCGATGTTTTGCCTAAGTTCACCTCGAGCAACAAATCCGCATCCAAATAGGCGTTATGTGTTATCCTTTTAGCAGTTTCCGTGGTAAATGTCACAGTCTTGCATCCCGGTCTATCCCATCTACCCGGTCCACCCCATCGCACTTCTTGGGGTGCTTGTCTTCATACACTACCTTCAGTTTTCGGAGGATTTCCGAAGATTTTTCAACAGGTTTCACCAAAAATTGAATCCACAGTAAAGCGAGTAAAGCGGGCCACAGACACGCTACCGATCGTAAATTATTAGAATAACATCGTCAATCGCGCCACACATGCACTACACTACCGATTGCAAGAAAATCAAACATATTTGATAACTTGCTACCTGACTCAGGGACATACCTGCCTCATAACCAGGCAAATCTGGCCCTGGCTCAACAGTCAACGGACTAACAGTATTATCTCCCTAAAAAGAACTGACATCCATAAAGTCATCGGTGTCATCACTGGACACTGCCTTATTGGCAGTCACGCGCAAAAACCAGGTATAACTCCGAATGATTTTTGCAGGAGCTGTCTAGAGGAGGAGGAGGTCGAATGCATTCATCACCTTCTCTGCGCCTGCCCGGCATTCTGCACAATCAGGAAGCAATACCTAGGATCTTGACATTGCTATTGCCTTCACAGGAAAATTTCCCAGCACTCTATGCGACCTTATGCAGAGTGCACTACATACAGTAGAAACCTGGACACGGTACTGTGGACTTGGGGTGAACCCAAAGAAGACCGATCTAGTACTGTTCACTAACAAATATAAAATTCCGTCCCTCAACCCACCGAGGCTGGGTGGAACTCAACTAACAATCAAAGGACAGGCTAAATATCTAGGCCTAGTCCTTGATAGGAGGCTGAATTGGAAACCCAACATTCTTGATCGGGTCAAGAAAGCAACTGTTGCCCTCTACAGCTGTAAGAAAGTAGTGGGCAGGAGGTGGGGTCTCCAACCAAGCATTATGTACTGGCTTTACGCAGCAGTCATAAGGCCTATCCTCCTGTATGGCGTCGTAGTCTGGTGGACAGCTCTGGACAAAGCAGTCAATAGAAACCTTCTGGGGAAGGTACAAAGATCAGCCAGCTTATATATAAGCGGAGCGATCAGATCAACCCCCACGGAGGCCTTAAATGTTCTACTACATCTTCCACCATTAAACCTTTTCAGCAAGCAAGTTGCTGCATGCGCGGCCCTAAAGATGAGGAGCATAAGAAAATGGCCCACATCTCAAAAAGGCCACACTTCTATTCTAAAACACTTCAAAGTACCCATGGACACTGACTACATCAACCCGCAGAATGTGTTCACCAGGAACTTCGAAGTTGTCTTTCCATCCAGGGAGGAATGGGCTGAAGGGAAAGTCATACCAAAGGACTCGATCTCCCTCTATACCGATGGCTCTAAGACGGAGTCGGGTGTAGGCAGTGGGGTCTACTCCAAGGAACTTAACCTCAACCTATCATTTAGACTCCCAAATTACTGTAGTGTGTTTCAGGCAGAAATAACTGTGATAACGGAGGCCCTGGCATGGCACAGGATCAATGTAATATCCACAAAGGATATTATCATTTGCACGGATAGCCAATCTGCGATAAAATCCCTGGCAGCGGTAACCCACAAATCAAAAACATCCATTAACTGCCGCATATCTCTAGATGAGATGGCTGAACAGTTCAACATTAAAATACTGTGGGTTCCCGGGCATAGGGATATTCCAGGAAACTGCGCGGCCGACGAGATCGCAAGGCTAGGGTCAAGCACACTCAGCCTACCTACCCTCGGGTACCTAGAAACACCAATAAGTACGGTAAAGCATATGATAAAGCTTCAAACCATAGAGGAGACCAATCTCCAATGGAATGAGAGCAATATCGGCTTTATCACCAAACAATTGTGGCCTAAGTTAAACTTAGGACGAACCAGGGACCTGGTGGCAACCAAAAGGGCAACCTTAAGCACCCTAGTAGGGGTCATTACAGGTCACTGCACCATTGGAAAACCCGCCGCCAGACTGGGGCTACCCTACAATGGCTTCTGTCGCGGCTGCATGGACGAGGAGGAGGAGGAATCAATACACCATCTCCTCTGCTCATGTCTCTCTTTTGCGAATCGCAAGAGGATTTCCCTCGTCGCGCCCTTCTTCGACAATCTGAGTGAGCTAGCAAACCAAAAAATAGCTCAACTCCACCGCTTTATTAGAAGCACCGGTTGGTTCACGGGTAGCGGATTAGGGCAACCTGATCCAGGTGGTATCACAATGGGCCGGTTTCGGCCTAAGTGTGGCTTACGCCTACCACGTCAACCTAACCTAACCTACCTAGGATCTTACTTCCTTAACGATCTGACCGAAGTTCAGCAAGTAGGGATATCTGCCTCACACACACGACGATCTGTTTGAATCGCAACCGATCCATTCAATCCGTAGCCTGTCTGTGGGCCACTTTATGAAACATATCAACTTGGACGTATTTGTCATTACAAATACCTGTAAAGCGTCACTAGATGAGGACAGTGGCGTCCAGCCAAATAGGCTAAACCAACAATTGTTGCAGGAAATCCCTACTTCTCCGATTAAAGTGAAAATTATTTGGAAATGCTTTACAAAACGACGGACAGGTACTACACGTGAATCATGAGCGTAATGCATAAATCTAAGCCCTTAAGCTCTACGCGCACGATGAGCACCGAGAATTGACAATAATTGGAAAGTGTAACATAACACGCTTGCACTCGTATTCATGGGAAGTATGGACAGTCTTTCCCTCCGAAGATCGATCGTTTCGAAGCTCGTAAACATCAATCGCATAGCTATGAATCAGTAAACACAAGCACTCCCGGAACCGTGGTATGTAGGTAAGATACATTGTTATGTAAATTGGCGTGGCACTCTCTACGATTTTGCTTTCATTCAGCCTTGATTTTCGATCACCATGACCAGGTCCCTAGCTTTCCATTTCGACGTCATTCGTTCGTATGATAGAACAGACTTGATTGGATTAGTAGTGGTGCTTAGGTTGATGTGCCCCCTGAGTGAATGACAGAAACAGCTTGTACGACCTTTGTGGCCTTTTGGAGATTCACCTTTCAAACAAGATCAGTTTATCGGTTTACGAATAAAATGTTAAATGTGCAATACTAAGGCATTAAGCGACTCGACGTCGACCAGAAGACATGCCACGCAGTTAGCCGCAACGCGTTTGAGGTTCCCTTTCAAACTAGACACAGTCCATCCGGCCATCGTTCTATAAAATCTACGTTTAGGGCGTAGAAAATCTACTTATTACTCGACAAGAGCCATTACATCCACTCAGGCATTGGACACAATGGTCACTTACGCCGGAGGTGTCAACGGGATCATTTTTCTGAGGACGGACTCCACACGGTAACACGGTTACTGTAACTGCTGAGCAATACAGAACCCTGATCAACCAGTTTTTATTACCACAAATTGATGAACTAATACAGTAAGGGCACAGCTGGGTAAGGTAGGTAGGTAGGTAGGTAGGGTCGTAGCCTTCCCAGAATTGAGAAGAACGCACTTAGGCCAAGGAGGCCCGTTGTGCAGCTACGAGGGGGTTTTATCCCCCTATTCGTGGAACCATCTAGTGCTTCTTAAGAAGTTAAGAAGATCAAGTATCCCTACTTTCTGAACATCTGTCAGATCGTTAAGGAAGTAAGAGTCTAGGTAACGCTTCCTTATATTGCAAAAAGCTGGACAGGCGCATAGAAGGTGGTGAATGGATTCGACCTCCTCCTCGTCCTGACAGCTTCTGCAGAAGTCATTTGGAACTATACCTAGTCCTTGTGCGTGACTGCCAATGAGGCAGTGACCTGTGATGACACCGATGACTTTGTAGATGTCAGTTCTTTTTAGGGAGATTATACTCCTTGTGCGCTGACTGTCAAGCCGAGGCCAGATTTGCCTGGTGATGACGCATGTATGTCCCTGGGTCCATCTCAGGTTCGTCTCGGCCCTAGCGAGATTGGTCAGATTATATTTAATGGTTGTAAGGGGTACTCCCTCACAAGCCACGATTGATTGTAGCGTCGTTCCTTGTTTGGCGAGTGTGTCGGCTCTTTCATTTCCAGTGATGTCGCTGTGTCCCGGTACCCATATAAGTTGTATGTTGAACTGTTCAGCCATCTCATTAAGAGATAGGCGACAGTCGAGGCTAGTTTTCGATGTGTACACATAGGACTCCAGCGACTTTAAGGCTGCTTGGCTATCCGTGAGAATGCGGATATCCGTGGTGGATATCACGTTCCACTTCAGCCAGGACAGAGCCTCTTTTATTGCCAACAGTTCCGCCTGGAAAACGCTGCAGTGATTAGATAGTTTAAGAGCTTTGTTTAGCTTAAGTTATTTGCAGAATACTCCACAACCCACCCCGTCTTTGGTTTTAGACCCGTCAGTATAAGAGTCTACGCAATTTCCGCGAGGTTGAGTCTGGCGAGTCCAGTTTTGTCTGTCCGGGTATAACGTTGTGAAGTTTTTTTCCAAGACTGTAGTGGGTTCAGTGAGGTCTAGGTTTTCTGCCATGGTTGACCTGTTAATCAGGATCGAGGAGTGGCCAATGACATAGCTCTTCCAGTTTGAGTTGGCTTTAAGTCTAATGGCCGTTTGTGTGGCAATTTGTTTGCCGAAAATATCGAGTGGTGTTAGGTCGAGTATCATGTTCAGTGCTGCCGCTGGGGTGGACCTGAGGGCCCCGGTAATGCATTAACACGCCAGCCTTTGTACCTTCTCGAATTGTTTTAGGTATGTTGTCTTGTCCCGTGCTGTCCACCAGACAGTCGCTCCATACATTAATATGGGTCTATCGACCGTGGTGTAGAGCCATAGGGTAATCTTGGGATTGAACCCCCATTTTTTCCCTATGGCTTTCTTGCAGGTATAGAGAGCCATTGTTGCTTTTTTAGCTCTTTCGATTGTGTTGCTTTTCCAGGTTAATTTTCTGTCCAGTATGATGCCAAGGAATTTGGCACTGGAGGAGTAGTTTAAGCTGGTACCAAGCAAAGTGATAGGGCAGTAATCCGGTAATTTATGCTTTTTGGTGAATAGCACGAGGTCAGTTTTCTGGGGATTAACCCTGAGCCCTTTGCTATGCGCCCAGTTGCAAAGAATTGAGAATGCCGTTTGCATACGGTCATTCAGTGTCGATAGGTATTTACCTGAAATTGGAATGGCAACATCATCAGCGTAGGCAATAGCGTCTAGGCCTTCTTCCTCCAGTTTGATTAGTAGTTCATTTATAACTACATTCCAGAGAAGAGGTGAGAGAACCCCTCCTTGCGGGGTTCCCCGGGTAACCACTCTGGTGATTGCCTGGCTTCCAAACCGAGTGAATCTTGCGTGTTGATAGTAGCTCGCTGATCCACTCTATGAGAGTCTTCTCCACCTTTAGCTTTTCTAACCCTTCTGTTATTGCTTTCGGAGTGACGTTGTTAAAGGCGCCCTCTATGTCTAGGAAGGCTGTTATAGTGTATTCTTTAGGATGGATTGATCTTTCGATTTTCCTCACCAGGGTGTGCAAGGCTGTTTCGATAGATCTACCCTTAACGTAGGCATGCTGTGCCTTAGAAATTAGGAGCGGATCCAAGTTATGGCGTATATGTAGGTCTACCATCCTTTCCAAGGTTTTTAGTGCAAAGGATGATAGACATATAGGCCTTAGGTCCTTGGGGGAGGTGTGAGAGTTTCTGCCGGCCTTGGGAATGAAAAGCACCCTTGCGCACTTCCACTTGTCTGGAATGTGAATCCAAGCTAGGCATCCTTTGAAGATTATCTCTAGCCATGGTATAGTCCATTCCATGGTTTGTGTAAGTTCGACAGGGTAAATTCCATCCGGACCTGGCGATTTATAGGGCTTGAAACTTTTTGGAGCCCATATTATTTTCTCTCTGGAGATGACGTGTTCGAAATTTCCCATTATTGCGGATGAAGAGCAGGTTCTTCGCGGTTGCGATGAGTCCTGCGATTCATGGCATCCTGGGAAGTGCGTATTAAGAAGAAGGTTTAAAGTTTCTTCTTCAGATGTTGTCCAGACTCCGTTTGCTGTAAGGTAGCTTGGGAATTGTGGATCTTTCGAGAGTATTTTCCTCAATCTGTAGGCGTCTGAAATTTTTTCCATATTGTTACAGAAAAGCTTCCAGGATAGCCTTTGTTCTTTCCTCAGAATTTGTTTGTAAGTTCTGAGTGAAGCTTTATATAGGCTCCAGTCACTATCGTTTCTAGTACTCTTTGCTTTGTTAAAGAGTTTCCGACAGTTTTTACGGAGCTTGCTTAGGTTTGCGTTCCACCACGAGGGATAAGAGTTTTTCCTCGATTTGTGGCTTACGCAGCTATTGACCCGTGCGTTGCCCAAGGTAGTTGTTAAAATATCAACCATATTATCTATTTCTACCGTGGACCACGGGTGATCAGGGGTCCTGCTTACTACAGAGCTGCCAACAAGGGTTCTATAGCGCTCCCAATCAATTCTTCTTGGATTACATGATGAGTCGATTGGGGTTGGGACCGTGAAGGCTAAGTTGAAAACCAAGTAGCGGTGGTCTGAGAAGGAGTGCTCCTCAGAAACCTTCCATTCACTTATTTTGTCGATGAGGGAGGGAGATGCTAGAGTTGGGTAAGGTGCTCCAACCTCACTTTAAGGGATCGACATACAAGTCACGTTGGCTCTACTTCACGCCACTACAGCCGATTGGATGAGGACCAATTTCACGGCCATAAAAGAAAAGAATGGACTTGATGTCATATTGGTGGAAGAAGACGCATTCCCGAAGCCTCAAATCGTTCGGGGCTACTTCCCACAGGGCGGAACTATTGGCAATAAATAAATAAAGAAATAAATATTCGATGGCCTTGGTGTTATCGGGTTCCGAACTCGCTCATCGTGCGCCAGAGTCCAACACACTAACCACTGCGCCACGGCGCCTTTCTGTATAATAGAGCAAAAATCTAGACGGGCGTCTTCAGTAGATCGTCCAGCTCTAAATTCAAATTACAATGAACTGCAGAGCTGAATTCATCCACTTTCCTATAACAGTCTCCAGTCAGCTTTCAAGAAAGCCATTAGAGGTGCCGCCTCAGATATACTCGGTTTCGAGCCACCACCGTCGAGAAACCCCTGGGTTGATGATGAGTGCAGACAGACCCATGTAGAGAAACAGAATGCATACATGGCCACATTGCATCGACGGACGAGAGCTGCCCGCGAGCCCTATGAACAGAAAAGGAGGGAGGAGCATGCGCTTCTGAGAAGGAAAAAGAAGGAGCACGAGAAGCGCGAGATCGAGGAGATGCAGGGATGTTACTCCAGGAACGACGTTCGAAAATTTTACCAGAAAGTAAAACGAGCATGCCAAGGCTATAAAGCCAGAGCAGAAGCCTGCAGGGATGAGCACGGACAACTAGCAGTGGAGTCACAGTCGATGCTGAGATTGTGGAAGGACCACTTCTGCAGATTGTATAACGGCGATGATAGTCAAAATGCCGCTGTCAGGCAGAACAAACCATTCACAACGGACGAAGACGAAGAGAATCCCGTCCACTTGACCTAGACGATGTTAAGGGAGCGATATCGAAACTTAGGTCTTATAAAGCTGCTGGAGCAGACGGACTTCCCGCTGAACTATCTAAAGCAGCTCGCGATGAGCTGATCAGGAACATGCACCAGCTTATCTGCAAGATATTGTCGGATGAATGCATGCCCGACTGACTGCGCTAATTAAAAGCGATAAGTCTCCTGAACATTGCGTACAAGATCCTCTCTGTGTAAGCGCCTGAAACCGTTCATGGACAATCTTGTAGGTTCCTACTATTGTGGTTTCAGACCAGGATAATCCACGCTAGACCAAATATTTATACTACGGCAGATCTTGGAGAAGACCCATGAATTCCAGGTCGACACGCACCATCTTTTTGCCGACTTTAAGGCCGCATATGACAGTGTTTATAGAGACGAGCTATACAGAGCCATGTCATGTTTTAACATTCCTGCCAACTCGTCAAACTGTGCAGGATGACTATGGAGAATTCTCGCTGCTCCATCAAGGTCGGAGGTGAACTTACCGAGCCCTTCGATGTTTAAAAAATGTTTTAGACAGGGTGACGCACTGTCATGTGATTTCTTCAACATTATTCTTGAAAAGATCGTGCGGGACTCTGCGGCCAATACAAGAGGTACGATCTACTTCAAGTCCACACAATTGGTTGCTCACGCAGATGACATTGACGTTATTGGACCAACAAAGCGAGACGTCAATGAGGCGTTCACAAGCATTGAAGCAGAAGCGGCGAAAGTGGGTCTAAGGGTAAATCGGGACAAGACCAAAGACGCGCAAAACCGACGTCTTGGTCAGAACGTCACCTTCGGCAGCTATATTTTTGTATTAGTCAAAGACTTCCTCTACCTTGGCTTGATAGTGGCAAGCAACAACGACACCAGCGCTGAAATAAAACGCAGAAAAACTTTTGCAAACCGCTGCTTCTGTTTGCTTAAGAGCCCTCTCTCGATAAACCAAGGTTTCCCTATGCAAAACCTTAATCTTCCCGGTCCTCCTCTATGGCGCTGAGGCCTTGGGCGTTGTCAGAACCGGATGAAGAGGCTCTTGGACGTTTCGAGACGAAAATTCTGCGTCAAATCTTTGGTCCTGTTTGTGTAAACAGAGAGTGGAGGAGAAGATTCAACCAAGAACTGTACGGGCTGTACAGCGACATCGGCCTAATTAGACGTCTTCGGATCCAACATCTAAGATAACTGAGCCATGAAGAGCGAATGGACATCACCGCTTCGGCCCGAAGAGTCTTTGACTCCAACCGAGGTAGATCCTTCTGCGATTCACAAAAGAAGGGCATGAGCAGAGGAGGTGGTGTATGGATTCCTCTTCCTTCTCATCCATGCAGCCGCGGCAGAAGTCATTGCAGGGTAGCCCTAGCCTGACGGCGTGTTTTCCAATGATGCAGTGGCCTGTGATGACACCCAGTAAAGAGTAAAGGGAAAAGTAAAGTAAAGAGCCTTCGACACCAACCCCAAGGGACGACGCAGCAGAGGACGACCGCATCTAAGGTAGTGCGCACAGGTGTAAAGGGACCTCAACCAACTGGGCGTGCGGCACTGGAAGCGGCGGGCCAAAGATCGTGTTAGCTGGATAGGCGTGTTGGTTGAGGCCCTGGTCCACCCCAACTGTAGCACCATCTAAGTAAGTAAGTATTATTTAAGAACCACCCAACCAACCATTAAACTGCAAGTTGGTTAGAGTCCTCAAACGGGGAAAACCGACAAAGCTCAGAGAACCTGATGGTACCTTTACTGAGTCTAAAGGGGAAACTCTTAGTTAACTGCTTGAAAAAGAACTCGACGTAGCTGGTGTATTGCGTCGCGCGTGGTTACGACTGAAGCCATTGAATTTGCTGTGGCATCATTCGATTGCTTTAAATCGCCGGGCACCGACGGGATATTTCCTGTCATGCTGCAAAAAGGTATAAGGCAGCTGCTTCCTACTTTAAAAAGAATTTTCACTGCTAGTCTAGCACTAGCTCACATACCCATTCCTTGGCGCACAGTGAAAGTGGTCTTCATTCCCAAAATAGGAGAAGAGGTCTACTCACTTACCAAGAGCTTCAGACCAATTAGTCTAATATCCTTCCTGCTGAAAAGCATGGAGAGACTGGTAGAGTTGCACGTGCGCAAAGTTGCCCTTCGAATGCACCCTCTTTCGGAGATGCAACATGCTTACCAGCGCGGAAAAATCCTGCGAGACTGCGCTTCAGAACCTAGTTGGGGGAATTGAATGCGCCCTCGAAAGGAAGGAGTACGCGCTGGGCATTTTCGTCGACTTTGAGGGAGCTTTTGATAACGCAACTTTTGACAGCATGTGCAACGCTGCCAGACTACACGGCGTAGATGAAGCAATGTTCCTATGAATCAAAGCAATGCTCATGCACAGGACATTGACTGCTGATGCAGGCCTCGACCGGTGTGTCAAATCTGGCGTAAACAGGGGCTGCCCTCAAGGTGGCGTCCTGTCTCCGCTGTTATGGTGCATGGTGGTCGATTCCCTGCTTCATGCTCTCAATGCCTCTGGAATCTATGCCCAGGCCTATGCGGATGATGTCGCCATTCTTTCTGTCGGCTCATGTTTAGCGACTGTCTGTCTCAAAGCACATGCGGCGCTAAATGTGAAAGATGATTGGTGTACCAGAAATGGGCTGTCGGTTAATCCTCTTAAAACCGATGTCGTTCTCTTCACGAGAAGGAGGAAAAATACTGACATGACTCAGCTGGTACTAAAAGGCACTCCCATCCTGGTGTCCAAGGAGGCTAAGTATCTAAGAGTCATCTTAGATAGCAAGCTTCTCTGGTCAAAACATGTTGAGTTAAAAACCACCAAAGCGCTGTCAGCTTTCTGGCAATGCAAAGGAGCTTTTGGCAAAACATGGGGTTTATCGCCGGCAAAGGTCCTCTTGATCTACACGGCAATGATAAGACCTATAATCTCATATGCATCGGTTGTCTGGTGGAACAGACTAAAACGCAAGCACGTCGTAGCCTCTTTCACCAAACTCCAAAGAACGGTTTGTCTCAGCTGCACGGGGGATTTTCCCAGCACGCCGGGCGCTGCTCTAGATGCTATGATGAACCTTCCACCTCTTGACATATTTATCAGAGGGTGCGTTATGAAAGCCATGGAATAGAAGTGTGCTTGCGCAATAATTGTCCTGCGACCCCTGTCTCATGGACATGCCTTCTGACGCCCGCTATCCTACTGCGCTGGAATTTCCCAGTCGAGTTTCCATGGCATCAGGATTGGCTCTGGCTGAATACTGAACCTGGAAAGGATAGTCTTCTCATTTTCACAGATGGCTCCAGGTCTAGTCGGGGTTCCGGTGCTACCGCTTTCTTTGAGCGCGAAAACATCCGACTGCACTTCTCGTTTGGAAAATATGCGTCTGTCTTCCATATACGCATATACGCGATCCTATTGGCCTAATGTGAAGCACAGGTGGAGGGGGAAAACCATATTCGTATGCAGTGACAGCCAAGCTGTTCGCAACCCCCTAACTAGTTCCAAATTAGTGCATGAACTCAAGCCCTTTTTGAACAGAGTTGTATGTATGTTGAAGGACCTTAGCCGAGCTTCTCTCAATCACCCATGTTGTGTGTGATTTCATTTTCCCATAGGTGAAAGGGACCTACAGTTTATTGCCGGTTCCGAACGGCGAATTTCGAGAAGCTTTTCATGACAATTTTACTACAGGGGGATTTGTCAGAGCCCCGCTGAGGAGAAACACCGTGAAAAACACGTTCGATGACATGGCTGTGTCAGGATTCGATCCCGTGTCATCTGTGTCAGAGGCCAACACACTACCCACTGCGCCACGGTGCTTTGAACAGATTTGGTAGACTGAAATTACACAGGCTTGTTTAGGTTCCAGGTTACTCTGGGATCCCAGAAAATGAGATTTCTGATCCACTCGCCAGAATGGGTTCAGAGGAGAGCTTCTCAGGACCTGAACCCGCTCTAGGTCTACCTGCGTCCACAGTAAATTCCTACATTAACGATTGGATATTTAATACACATAACCGTAGATGGAGGGATTGTCCAGGTGGCAGGATGACTAAGCGCGTAAGACCTGATATCTGCAAGGAATCCACAGAATCGACTACAGAAGGCTTGTGGGAGTCATCATGGGGCATTAGACTTTTGCTGAGCATCTCTGTGTGCTTGGCATAAGTTTCTGATTCTTCTCAGTGCAATGGGGAGAGAGTTCCAAAGGCGTGTGGAATGAACAAAAAATTGTCTTTCAGATGTTAAGCACATGTATCTAGGTTGAATAAGTGTGTTCGTTCGTTCAGATAATGGGGAAACTCAACTTATTATAGAGGTAATTAGGCTGTCGTGTATGCTGGATCTTATGAAGGCAAGTCAGGGTGTAGTAGATGAGGATGTTGTCAAATGTGCAGCCAAAAATGGTCTTTGAGTAGCTGGAGATATGCTCGTGCCTACGGATGTTAAAAATGAAGCGGGCAATGCTGTTAAAAGCCACATTAAGTTTTCGCTTAGATCTGAAATCTAAATTGCAAAAAATTTCGCAACCATATGTAAGACTTGGAAGCAGCAAAGTCTTGGCGATGATAATTTTTGTTTTTACAGGGATGTAGTGCTGTGATGGCCAGAGAGTTCGCAGCATGCCGTATACCTTTCCGATGCTGGCATTGACGTGATCGTCCCATGTAAGAGTGCGGTTAAAGGTTAGTCCTAGATTCCTCGCGCTCTCAACAAAATCGATATTATATTGACCTAGTTTGATAACCGGGAGGGTAGAGGTGTCCACCAGATTTCGGTATATAACCAGTGACCTCGTGCCAGCAACGATCCCTGTTTAAGTGCCCGGGTCAAGTTGACATACGGCCTCCTCGCGGCGCCCTCTGGATAGCCTCGTCGACAACCGTTGGGAGGTGAACAAACGTATGCAGCGAAAAAAACCCCGACCAGAATGGCGGTTGTGCGGCGGGCTAACAATCCGCCCACGTAAAAAAACATAAAGTTATGAATGAGCAAGATGCCTCGGATACACGGACGGATACTCGACGACGACAACGCACGAAAAAGGAACACGATTTGCGAGTATGCTCCTGGAATGTCAGAACCCTGTACACTCCCGGAGCTGCTCATAAACTAGAAGGAATCCTCACGCAGTACAAGGCGGATATTACTGCGGTCCAGGAAATACGCTGGATAGGAAACGGTATGATTAGGAAGAAAAATTGCGACATTTATTACAGCTGTCACAAAAGGTTGCACTTACTGGGATGCGGATTTGTCGTGGGAAAGCGGTTAAGGTCGAAGGTCATCGACTTTAAACCTATAAGTGATCGCCTGGCTGTGATCCGCATCAGAGGCAGATTTTATAACATCAGCCTAATATGTGCACACGCCCCTACCGACGAGGCTGAAGACCCTATCAAGGAGGACTTCTATGACCTCCTGGACAACGCCTACGGAGCTTGTCCGGAGTACGATGTAAAAATCGTGCTCGGGGACTTCAACGCCAAAATCGGAAAGGAAAACACCCTTGGCGGGGTGATCGGAAAGCACAGCCTCCACGATACAACAACAGATAACGGCTTCCGACTCGCTGACTTTGCGACAGCTCGTAATGCGGTGATAAGTAGCACAAGATTCCCTCGCAAGCGAATCCACACAGCAACCTGGCGATCTCCGGACGGTCGAACCGCCAACCAAATCGACCATGTGCTCATTGACGCAAGGCACGCGTCAAACATCCTGGATGTGCGAACATTCAGAGGGGCAAATGTCGACTCTGACCACTTCCTCGTAGCAGCAAGATTCAGAGCTCGACTGTCCAATGTCAGAAAGCTGCACCAGCCCATCAGGAGGAGGTTCGACATTGGGCGCCTGAGCACACCGGAGGTTGCCAGAGTCTACAGGGAGCAGCTGAGCGAAAGACTCTACGGTATGCCTACGTCGAACACAAATGCTAATAATATGTGGCTGCATTGCCGCTCAGCCATTCAGGAAGTAGCCGAAACCACCTTAGGATACCTACCACCCCCGACAAGAAACCTGTGGTATGATGGCGAGTGTAAGCAGAAAAAGGCAGCAACCGACGAGGCGTACCAAAAGGCGCTGCAGAGGAAAACCAGGGCAGCGCGAGAAGAGTACCGAGCCAGAAGAAGGGAGGAGAAGAAACTACTGCGACAAAAGAAAAGAATCTTCGCAGCCTCCCAGCTCAAGGATATCGAGGAGTCTAGGGATAAACATAAAATACGAGCCTTTTACAAGAAAGCCAAAGGCCTTGCAGGAGGCTTCAAAAAGGGCACCCTGGCTCTTCGAAACTGCGAGGGTAATCTTGTCACCGACCCGCAGGGAATAGTGGATGTATTTAAGCAGCACTTCCAGCAGCTGCTTAACGAGCATGACCAAGAGAGAGTGGTAGGGACCGAGGAAATCCCAACTCCAGCCGCTGGAGTAGTCCTCCCACCCAGCATAGAAGAAGTCGGCACAGCTATTCAGAAGCTGAAGAACAACAAGGCCGCAGGCTCAGATGGCTTGCCATCAGAGCTCTTCAAGGCTGGCGGCGATGTTCTGGTAGGGAGCAAGCACCAGATCATCTGCAGAATTTGGGAAGATGAGAGCATGCCCGACGACTGGAATACCAGCTCTATATGCCCCATCCACAAAAAAGGCGATCCTACCTCTTGCAAGAACTATAGAGGTATATCCCTGCTCAATGTCGCATACAAGATCCTGTCCAGCGTATTGTGTGAACATCTAAAACCATTTTGCACCGCACTAATCGGCAGCTACCAGTGCGGCTTCCGGCCCGGCAAATCAACTATCGACCAAATTTTCACACTTCGACAAATCCAGGAAAGACCAACGAGTTTCGAACGCGCTACACAACATCTTTTCGTCGATTTCAAAGCCGCATACGACAGCATTCATCGTGAAGCACTGTTTGGGGCGATGGCCGAATTCGGGATCCCAGGAAAACTGCTCCAGTCGTGTCGCGCCACGCTTAAAAACACGCGATGCACCGTGCAACTCGGTTCTAGGACCTCGGAACCATTCGAAACATGCACCGGATTTTGGCAAGGAGATGCGCTGTCATGTGACTTCTTCAACCTGGTGCTGGAGCAGATAGTGCGACGGGCAGGCGTCAACAGGGAAGGCACTATCTTTTACAAGTCCATCCAGCTGCTTGGATGCGCGGATGATATCGACATCATCGCGTGTTCTCGCCGTGGCCTTGTGGAAGCATTCACGGCGATCGAAGAATAGGCGAAACGAGTTGGTCTTAAGGTCAATGACGACAAATCGAAGTACGTGCTGTCAAGCAAAAACCAATCCGTCGCTCACCACCTGGGACAAAATATAACGATTGACAGCTACAATTTCGAGGTTGTTAAGGAGTTTGTCTACCTCGGGGCAAACGTAAGTTCCACAAATGACACCACAGTGGAGATCCGGCATAGAATCGCCCTTGGCAACCGTTGCTACTTCGGCTTGTCCAAACAACTGGGGTCAAAACTCCTCACTCGAAAGACCAAAGACATGCTTTACAAAACGCTTATACTGCCAGTCTTGCTGTACGGAGCCGAAGCTGGACGATAAGCAGGACGGCGGAGATGATTTTGGGTTCTTTCGAAGGAAAAATTCTGCGCCGGATATTTGGTCCTGTCTGTGAGGAAGGTGAATGGAGAAGAAGACACAACCGCGAACTCTACGAGCTGTACCAAGACGTGGATGTAGTCCGGAAGGCAAGGGTCCGTCGACTACACTGGCTCGGCCACATCGAGCGCATGGACATCAACGCTCCAGCTAAGGGGGTCTTCGACTCCGAGCCTCCTGGTTCGAGAAGAAGAGGAAGACCGAACCTCCGGTATAAAGACCAAGTAATCGCGGATGTAAGACATCTTGGTCTTGACAACTGGAAGCAGCGTGCCCGGGACCGTCAAGGATGGAAGGCAGCTATAGCTAAGGCTCAGATCCTCCATGGATCGCAGGCCTGATAAGTAAGTAAGAAAGAATATTGATGAATACATACTCCATCGGGGATCCTTCTTGAGATCTATAAATTATTTATAAATAAATTTAAATTTATAAATTCCACGGCAACACTTCTTACGCAGGAACAGTCCCTTCACGAGCATCTGCATTCGTTGCGGCAGCGGCAACATTTGGAAGCGAGAGGTTATCGGGTCGTTCGACCTGAAGCTCCTTCAAATTTTCTCCGAAAAACGGTGCGTCCGAGTGCTCCAACAGATAGCAGAAGCCTTCAACCAAAAAATAGCTTTCACCACAGAAAGATCTCTTTACAAACTAAGTACAGTCCAATTCAGCAACCTAAATGTACCTGGAGGCAAGCTATTAAGCCAAGTCCATTCACAATCGCTCGCGAAGAAGACGGGAAACAGACCTCGATAGTCTACAATTTAGTCACAATTAGTTGAGGATAATGTGTTTACCTTAATTGCGGATGAAGATCCATCAACTAGCAAGTGAATGAAGACCCACTAAATACCTAATTTGCAATAAAGTGAAAAATCACTTGGACTTTTAGTTGCACTATTAAAGACCTTTCGTGTCAGGTTGTTTTAGTCATCACCGATTTGATGGATTATTTAAACTCAATCAGTGATAGCCTGATAGCATACCGTACGTGCTAAGAAGCCCCGGACACCTCTCAAGCTTGATCCGATCAAAATGTGATTTCACCTCGATCTTACTTTCTACATTTTTTTTTTTTTTTTCTCTCGTCTTATTTAAATTACACGAAAACCGCGGCCTGCAAACACAGTATCTCACTCCAGGCTTTGTCTACTGGTCGGTATAATTGCCTTATGCCGCAGGTAGTTGTGGTTGAAAAATGGGACTGCAATCAGCAGATAGTGCGCGTATGATGTTTATGTCACTAAATGATATGCTAAAGATGCACGTTGCCTTACGTCATCATCGTTCTCAACTTTCACTAGTCACCGGTCTTACGAAACCTGTCCCGAAGGACTTTGTCGTCCACACTTAATTCGACCATCATTCACTAATGTTGACACAGATGAACGTGTATCCATTCATATGGATGAATAATGCCGAATGCATTGCTCAATTTACTTATTTCCAGCTTTTGCCAATTAAGTCACTCGGCTATTGGCAGACGCTCCATCATGAGCCAGCAATTGAAACCACCGAATAGATGTTCACATCGATCGAAGGTAAAGCGTCGGATACAAAGAGCGCAGAGCGGTGCATCTTCTGTCGAATCCCGCGAACGACAGATGCTCAAAAAGTGAAAGGGGTTTTCATCACATTCAATGAGTAGATGTGATGTTAGATAGATTGTTTGTTTAGTCGAACCACGTGAGGCGAACGATGGTACGTATTTCGGTTTAGCAAACGAAACGAGCTTATTTGGACAACACGATGAACTTAGCGTCATTACTTACTTACTTATCAGGTCAGCGATCCATGGAGGATCTGAGCCTGAGCTATAGCTCAGCCTTCCATCCTTGACGGTCCCGGGCACGCTGCTTCCAGTTGTCAAGACCAAGATATCTTACATCCGCAATTACTTGGTCTTTATACAGGAGGTTCGGTCTTCCTCTCCTTCTCGAACCAGGAGGCTCGGAGTCGAAGACCCTCTAAGCTGGAGCGTTGATGTCCATGCGCTCGTTGTGGCCGAGCCAGTGTAGTCGACGGATCCTTGCCTTCCGAACTACATCCACATCTTTGTACAGCTCTTTCACCTTCCTCACAGACAGGACCAAATATCCGGCGCAGAATTTTTCTTTCGAAAGAACCCAAAATCAGTTCCGCTGTCCTGCTTATCGTCCAGCTTTCGGCTCCGTTCAGCAAGACTAGCAGTATGAGCGTTTTGTAAATCATGACTTTGGTCTTTCGAGTGAGTAGTTTTGACCCCAGTTGTTTGGACTAGCCGAAATAGCAGCGGTTGCCAAGGGCGAGTCTATGCCGGATTTCCACTGTGGTGTCATTTGTGGAATTTACGTTTGCCCCGAGGTAGACAAACTCCTTAACTACCTACTTAGCATCATTAGTCTTCTTCTAATATGTATATTTCAGTTTCGCAAATCGACCTTGATGTGACATAGGCTGATGAATAATTAGATATGTTTGAATACTGGGCTCGGACATACAGGGTAAGGTTGTTGATCGCTCTCAACCTGGCGAGATGCCAGCAACAATCCCTGTTTAAATGTCCGGGACAAGTTGACATACGGCCTCCTCGTGGCGCCTTCTTCAAAGCCTCTTCAACAACCGTTTGGAGGTGAACAAACGTATGCAGCGACAAAACCCCGACCAGAATGGCGGTTGTGCGGTGGGCTAACAATCCGCCCACGTAAAAAAAACACAAAGTTATGAATGAGCAAGATGCCTCGGATACACGGACGGATACTCGACGACGACAACGCACGAAAAAGGAACGCGATTTGCGAGTATGCTCCTGGAATGTCAGAACTCTATACACTCCCGGAGCTGTTCATAAACTAGAAAGAGTCCTCACGCGGTACAAGGCGGATATTACTGCGGTCCAGGAAATACGCTGGATAAGAAACGGTATGATTAGGAAGAAAAATTGCGACATTTATTACAGCTGTCACAAAAGGTTGCACTTACTGGGATGCGGATTTGTCGTGGGAAAGCGGTTAAGGTCGAAGGTCATCGACTTTAAACCTATAAGTGATCGCCTGGCTGTGATCCGCATCAAAGGCAGATTTTATAACATCAGCCCTATATGTGCACACGCCCCTACCGACGAGGCTGAAGACCCTATCAAGGAGGACTTCTATGACCTCCTGGACAACGCCTACGGAGCTTGTCCGGAGTACGATGTAAAAATCGTGGTCGGGGACTTCAACGCCAAAATCGGAAAGGAAAACACCCTTGGCGGGGTGATCGGAAAGCACAGCCTCCACGATACAACAACAGATAACGGCTTCCGACTCGCTGACTTTGCGACAGCTCGTAATGCGGTGATAAGTAGCACAAGATTCCCTCGCAAGCGAATCCACACAGCAACCTGGCGATCTCCGGACGGTCGAACCGCCAACCAAATCGACCATGTGCTCATTGACGCAAGGCACGCGTCAAACATCCTGGATGTGCGAACATTCAGAGGGGCAAATGTCGACTCTGACCACTTCCTCGTAGCAGCAAGATTCAGAGCTCGCCTGTCCAATGTCAGAAAGCTGCACCAGCCCATCAGGAGGAGGTTCGACATTGGGCGCCTGTGCCCATCGGAGGTTGTCAGAGTCTTCAGGGAGCAGCTGAGCGAAAGACTCTACGGTATGCCTACGTCGAACACAAATGCCAATAATATGTGGCCGCATTGCCGCTCAGCCATTCAGGAAGTAGCCGAAACCACCTTAGGATACCTACCACCCCCGACAAGAAACCCGTGGTATGATGGCGAGTGTGAGCAGAAAAATGCAGCAACCGACGAGGCGTACCAGAAGGCGCTGCAGAGGAAAACCAGGGCAGCGCAAAAAGAGTACCGAGCCAGAAGAAGGGAGGAGAAAAGAACGACTGCGACAAATGCTGCGACTATCAACATCTTCGCAGCCTCCCAGCTCAAGGATATCGAGGAGTCGCCTTTTACAAGAAAGACAAAGGCATTGCAGGAGGCTTCAAAAAGGGCACTCAGGCTCTTCGAAACTGCGAGGGTAATCTTGTCACCGACCCGCAGGGAATATTGGATGTATTTAAGCAGCACTTCCAGCAGCTGCTTAACGAGCATAACCAAGAGAGAGTGGTAGGGACCGAGGAAATCCCAACTCCAGCCGCTGAAGTAGTCCTCCCACCTGGCATCGAAGAAGTCGGCACAGCTATTCAGAAGCTGAAGAACAACAAGGCCGCAGGCTCAGATGGCTTGCCATCAGAGCTCTTCAAGGCTGACGGCGATGTTCTGGTAGGGAGCATGCACCAGATCAGCTGCAGAATTTGGGAAGATGAGAGCATGCCCGACGACTGGAATACCAGCTCTATATGCCCCATCCACAAAAAAGGCGATCCTACCTCTTGCAAGAACTATAGAGGTATATCCCTGCTCAAAGTCGCATACAAGATCCTGTTCAGCGTACCGTGTGAACGTCTAAAGCCATTTTGCACCGCAGTAATCGGCAGCTACCAGTGCGGCTTCCGGCCCGGCAAATCGACTATAGACCACATTTTCACACTTCGACAAATCCTGGAAAAGACCAACGAGTTTCGAATCGATACAGACCATCTTTTCATCGATTTCAAAGCCGCATACGACAGCATTCATCGTGAAGAACTGCTGGGGGCGATGGCCGAATTCGGGATCCCGGTAAAACTGATCCAGTTGTGTCGCGCCACGCTTAAAAACACGCGATGTACCGTGCAACTCGGTTCTAGGACCTCGGAACCATTCGAAACATGCACCGAATTTCGGCAAGGAGATGCGCTGTCATGTGACTTCTTCAGCCTGGTGCTGGAGCAGATAGTGCGACGGGCAGGCGTCAACAGGGAAGGCACTATCTTTTACAAGTCCATCCAGCTGCTAGGATGCGCGGATGATATCGACATCATCGCGTGTTCTCGCCGTGGCATTGTGGAAGCATTCACGGCGATTGAAGAACAGGCGAAACGAGTTGGTCTTAAGATCAATGAGGACAAAACGAAATACATGCTGTCAAGCAAAAACCAATCCGTCGCTCACCACCTGGGACAAAACATAACAATCGACAGCTACAATTTCGAGGTAGTTAAGGAGTTTGTCTACCTCGGGGCAAACGTAAATTCCACAAATGACACCACAGTGGAGATCCTTGTGACCAGTCAACTCGACGTGCGGCAATGGAGACTGCTGGCGAAATACCCTGCCAGTTGGAGAGTTTTTTTTTTTAAAGTAGGCCCAGGTTCGCCATGAACTGAAGCGCCGAAGAAGGAAGGAAGGATTTATTCGAGCTAAGGAACTACTACTTTGCTATGAGGGCGCCGTGGCGCAGGGGTTAGTGTGTTGGACTCTGGCGCACGATAAGCAATTTCGGATCCCGATAGCACCAACGCCATCGAATGCTTATTTCGCGACGTTCCTCCTCGGTGGGGTACTGGCAAAACCCCCCGTAGTAAACTTGCCATGAAAAAGCTTCTCGACTCACGCCGTTCGGCATTAAACTGTAAGTCCCTTTCACCCGTGTGAAAAATAAATCACACACAACATGGGTGATTGAGAGAAGCTTGGCTCTGGTCCTTCATGGGCTGTAACGCCACCAAAGAAGAAGAAGGTACTACTACTCAACCCTTGTTCCTTAGTATACGGCTCAGTCGCTCATCCGAAATATGTGTTTCTACAGTTTTTCGGCAAGGTCAGTTCCGTCCCAAAAATGTCGATGCCAAAGATGTACTACACTGTGGAAGGCCAATTGTCGATTAAATCATAGAAATCGTTGAGTCTAACCGTCATGTAAGGACTGCTTCGATTGCTCAGGGAAGAAAAAAAAACTTTTGGAACCATTTGAATAAGGTCAGATACGAAAAGAGCCTCAATTCAAGGGAACCAGACGAGTAAACGTAAAAATAAACCTCAAAAACTTAGTTTCTAACTGGGAATCGCTGCTGAATCCTATAACAATATCCACCCATTTCTGAAGCAGGTGATGACAGATGATGTAAAGTAGATCATTTACGAAAACCTGCATTGTTGTTGCATTTTTAAGCTTCCGTGCTTCTAACAAATAAGGAAATACAATACACGTTCATCACTTTATAGAAATAAATCCATATGATGATCCACCGTTCTCTAATGACTTGACCAAAGCAAACCACGTCAATGCATGCCCTTCAAAACTTACCAGTACAATGAAAATTCTCATCTTGCACTTTAATCCAAAAAACACTGATTACTGATTACTGATTACTGACCAAAATCTATGATTTTTTTTTTCCTTTACAGAAAATACCACAAAACAGATTTTCTTTCAATCAATATTGCTCAACATGTAAATACTATTTATCCATTAATAATTGATGTCACCGAAAACGTACACCATTCTCACAATCACTATTTAGTCGATAAGATGTCCTGGTTTGAGACGTTTTAAGCACACCGTCGCAAAACAACCCGACCGGCCAACACTACCGCTCGTGATATACTGAATTATCGAATTCAAAATTCTACCAACAGCTAAAATTGATAGTATGCAACGGTAAAGACAGCGACGGCAACCGACCTAGACAACACTGCGATGGAGAAGAAGATACTGCTCTACGATCCGAAAAAAGACTGGCTTAGACGGCTTCAGCGTACACCGCATCGCAGTCGACTTCACACACATACCTTAGAGTGAACAAAAGTAAAAAAAAAAAAAAAGAAAAGTTAACAAGCCCAGTGAGGTTTCAAGGCGCAGAGGGGGTGCCAACCAGCTGGTTGAGCATCGTATCGGAAGCTTTGCGCCAGTTGCCCATATTAGCCAACAACAACATGCAGCGCATTACCTTGCCTCAACTCTCGTCGCCATCGATCGCGGATGATTTTACTTTCTTTCCACGAAGCGTGAGCTCTTAACATTCCATGGTCGTCTCAACGACCAAAGTGGGACTTGCAACCTCAGCGATACCCAACACACAGGTAAACGAAATGAGAGGGGAAAAAACGCGTCATCGTTGACGGAGAAAGGTACAAAAAGCGATCGCGAAAATCAAACTTGCTTCAGTACATACATATGTACCTCATCCGTATCTTTTTCTTCCCTTTTCTTTTCCTTTCCTTTCCTTTCTCTTCCGTACCCCGCCATAGTGGCTTACAAAATTTTAAACAATTTACAGGTAACTATCTGTACTCGTGCTCTGAACGTACGAGTATCCACAAATTATATCTTTCATTGTATCTTTTACCAAAAGGTACTGCATCGGAGTAAGCGCCTTAATCGTGAATTCATTTCGGAGTTCAAGTCGTCCGATTAGCAATTCAAATAGATAGACAGACACACCAGTTGGATGTTAATGCACTTTCTGAAGAACCGAGAAATGGTAAGACTACATTTCGTGTAGTAGCTTTCGCCAGTCTTGCATGGCGATCCAATTTTTTTTTTTTTTTTTTTTTTTCACGACATATTCGGAAGTGTTCAAGATTCCGATGCACACAGTCTACGATCGGACCGATGATGGTCAAGTACAGTGAAACGTAATCGATAGTCCCGACAGTACTGCGGCAGTGAAAATTACCTCGAACGGTCTGGGCCAAACTATGGCATGCCTTTTATGCGAAATATACTGTTGAACTAACTACCGTATATCTGAAGTGATTTTCCATAATTATGAAAATAGTGGGCTCCATCCATGCCACTGGTACGCCAAGTTTCGCTACAGCTCCTTATCGGGTAGGTGGAGAGACAAATGTATGCATATCACGGTTTTCGGTGTATTTTTCTTGCATTCAAACCTCAACCTCAGCTGTACCCGCCTCACGAATATAGACTATTGTCAAGTTAGCTTTTTAGCGGAATTTCTCTTATTTATAGCAGAATAGAGTAATACTCTACTCCCGCGATCAGGCAGAATGATCCATTTCTAATCGACGAAGACCGCAGAGAATTCCGTCCCCCTGACCTCGACGAAGTTAAGATTGCCATATCGAAACTCAAGTCGAATAAAGCTGCAGACGCAGATGGACTGTCTGCTGAGCTCTTCAAGGCAGCTGGAGATGACCTGGTTAGGAGTATGTACCAGCTCATCTGTACGATATGGTCAGAGGAAAGCATGCCCGAGGAATGGAGTCTCAGCATGGTACGCCCGGTCCACAAGAAAGGAGAACCCTCTGATTGCGCCAACTACAGAGGAATAAGCCTCCTTAACATCGGAGAAAAAACTACTGCGACAAAAGAAAAGAATCTTCGCAGCCTCCCAGCTCAAGGATATCGAGGAGTCTAGAGATAAGCATTAAGCACGAGCCTTTTACAAGAAAGCCAAAGGCCTTGCAGGAGGCTTCAAAAAGGGCACCCAGGCTCTGCGAAACTACGAGGGTAATCTTGTCACCGACCCGCAGGGAATAGTGGATGTTTTTTAAGCAGCATTTCCAGCAGCTGCTTAACGAGCATGACCAAGAGAGAGTGGTAGGGACCGAGGAAATCCCAACTCCAGCCGCTGAAGAAGTGCTCCCACCCAGCATCGAAGAAGTCGGCACAGCAATTCAGAAGCTGAAGAACAACAAGGCCACAGGCTCAGATGGCTTGCCATTAGAGCTCTTCAAGACTGGCGGCGATGTTCTGGTAGGGAGCATGCACCACATCATCTGCAGAATTTGGGAAGATGAAAGCATTCCCGACGACTGGAATACCAGCTCTATATGCCCCATCCACAAAAAAGGCGATCCTACCTCTTGCAAAAACTATAGAGGTATATCCCTGCTCAATGTCGCATACAAGATCCTGTCCAGCGTATTGTGTGAACGTCTAAAGCCATTTTGCACCGCACTAATCGGCAGCGATGGCCGAATTCGGGATCCCGGTAAAACTGATCCAGTTGTTTCGCGCTACGCTAAAAAACACGCTATGCACCGTGCAATTCGGTTCTAGGACCTCGGAACCATTTGAAACATGCACCGGATTTTGGCAAGGAGATGCGCTGTCATGTGACTTCTTCAACCTGGTGCTGATGCAGATAGTGCGACGGGCAGGCGTCAACAGGGAAGGCACTATCTTTTACAAGTCCATCCAGCTGCTAGGATGCGCGGATGATATCGACATCATCGCGTGTTCTCGCCGCGGCATTGTGGAAGCATTCACGGCGATTGAAGAACAGGCGAAACGAGTTGGTCTTAAGATCAATGAGGACAAAACGAAATACATGCTGTCAAGCAAAAACCAATCCGTCGCTCACCACCTGGGACAAAACATAACAATTGCCAGCTACAATTTCGAGGTAGTTAAGGAGTTTGTCTACCTCGGGGCAAACGTAAATTCCACAAATGACACCACAGTGGAGATCCGGCGTAGAATCGCCCTTGGCAACCGCTGCTACTTCGGTTTGTCCAAACAACTTTGATTAAGACTCCTCACTCGAAGAACCAAAGTCATGCATTATAAAACGCTTATACTGCCAGTCTGCTGTACGGAGCCGAAAGCTGGACGATAAGTATAACGCCAGAGCTGGTTTTAGGTTCTTTCGAAAGAAATATTCTGCGCCGGATATTTGGTCCTGTCTGTGAGGAAGGTGAATGGAGGAGAAGACATAACCACGAACTCTACGAACTGTACAAAGATGTGGATATAGTCTGGAAGGCAAAGGTCCGTCAACGGCATGGGTTCACAGCCATATCAACCGCATGAACACCGACGCTCCAGCTAAGGAGGTCTTCGACTCCGAGCCTCCTGGTTCGAGAAGAAGAGGAAGACCGAACCTCGAACCTCTTATATAAAGACCAAGTAATCGCGGATGTAAGACAACTTGGGCTTGATAACTGGAAGCAGGGTGCCCAGGACCGTCTGTTGAATTGTTCAGCCATCTCATCTAGAGACGGGCGGCAGTTAAGGGGTGGTTCTGATTTGTGGAATACCGTGGCCAGGGATTTTAGCGCAGATTGGCTGTCCATGGAAATCATAATATCCTTAGCGGATATTACATTGACCCTGAGCCTTGCAAGGGCCTCCGTTATCCTTTTAGCAGGCCAGAATCCGTCGGATAGACGCTACTCCTACGAGGCATTTGTTAGTCCTTTGCCATCTATCTCAGATCAATTATCTGTGCGCTTCACCCTTATTGCAACCTTTGTCTCTACATCTGATAGATAAGCACGTCTTACGCGAATGCGTGCCTATGAAATGTGGTAACATGCCATTGAATAAAGCCTGCACACAATAGTGCTCGACATTTTCTTGGAAAAGTCTAATTTGATGATCACACCTTGGATATGGCAGACTTTTCAAGACACCAGTTTTGGCTTTTGTATCTAAATCAGCGCATTATTAAAATGTCATCACAAGTTCGGACTGCGTCCAAACTAGGTTTTATTAGATGAAGTGAGTGTTTCGTCAACGCCTTGAGTACATACATTTGCCCTATTTCAATGACATTGCTTCAAAAAGGTTTCTTCAATCCATTTGTCTGATGATTGATGGCGCCAATAGCATTACCATACGTATGGCATCTTTATGTGTGGAATAATCAATGCAATGACCTCAGGCCCTATCAGACGTTCACTTTTTGAGTGCGACGGACAAGACCAGTAGCTCGACTAAAGCATTCAGTATGAATACTCGATTGTACGTTGCTGCCGGCTCTGAGCCGTATGGGCCGTTTCTCCTTAACGATGCAACGATACGTTAAGATAAATGATCCGTTGTGTGTTAACGAGTTATAAGAGGTATTAGGCAAAACTTCCTGAAATATTATCTTCCTTGGGGCTTGTAGCAGAGCCGTGATCTTGGTATTTGACGCTCAATGCAAAGGCATGCTGAAAAAGCTTGACCAAAATGAATTGTGGTATTCTCTCACCTACTCCATGGATGCTAATCAATGAGACGCCCTCATTTGTCATAGTACGTTATTAGAATTCCCTAAGTAACCATCAATAAACCTTAGATGCAAGCTCTTCAAATACCGGATGAGACTCGTAGGTATTTCCGCAATTCCGACTTCTTTCCTACTCGGAGTGTTCACTCTTTAACATCCATAATCAGCAAAGGCATAAAGGTGTACATAGCAGTGCAACATCGTTACAAGCGAGTAACCAACAATCAATTAGTACGTGCTGCTGTCAATGTCAAGACGTTAGTGTAACAGGAATGCCTTGGATTATAATTGTGCTGTACTTACGTATAGATGGCGTGTATTACGTTGCACTTGTTACTCGTGTTTCCTTCCTCCATCTAATGATTTCCTTATGCTCGGGCATATATTGCACGAGCTGTCGCCCAATGGATCGGCACAGGTCTGGCATGCCACGCAAATTAATTGTCTTGGTTCATAAAGCGAAACCAGATCACTAAGTGGTCTTACTCATTTGTCACTTGGAATGAATGCTTGGAACGAGCAAATAGAGGGATCAGCGCAATGTGTGCACAAGAACCATTAGTGCCGTAAACAATGTTTGTCATCTTTGCTCATATTGTGTTGACTTATGCCCGTCCTATACCTCCATTAGTCATGACCATATAAAATAGAAAGTAATTCTACCGTGATGCTTCCCGGCGAATGCAGTTGTATGGCTAGGTCGTTGTTTTTGAAAGGAACAGGAAAGAAAATGTTTACACACTAGCAGAATGTTAAGGATTCACTTACCGCTTACTTAGGTGGCGCTACAGTCCGCGGTGAACCTGGGCCTCAACCAACAAGCGTTTCCAGCTGGCACGGTCTTTGGCCAGCTGTTTACAGCGTCGCACACCCAGTTGATTAAGGTCCCTTCCATCTGTGTGCGCCACCGCGTTCTTGAAGACTCTTCGGGTCGGAGCTGTATTTCCCATGCGCTCTACATGGCCTAGCCACCTTAGACGCTGTATCCGTAGACGTCGTATCAGGCCGATGTCGCTGTACACTCCGTACAGTTTTTCGGTAAGTCTTCTACCCCATACACCGTAGATAGTGCGCAGAATTTTCCTCTCGAAACGACCAAGGGCATCTTCATCCGCTTTTGTTAAGGTCCAAGCCTCTGCGCCGTAAAGGAGGACTGAGACGATCAGGGTCCCTTGGGTATAGTGTCACGTTGATTTTCCGAGAGAGGGCTCTACTTCTTAATTGCCTCTTGAGCCCAAACAGCGGTTGGCAAAATTTATCTCAGCGCTGGTGTTGTTGTCGCCGGTCATCAGTGACCCATCTTAGCCGCTTCTACCTCAATGCTTACAATGGTCTTATTGACGTCTCGCTGTATCCGTCCAATCACGTCGGCGTACGCAAGCAATTGCGTAGACTTGAAATAAATCGTACCTCTTGTGTTGGCCAGTGACTCTTGCACGATCTTTTCAAGCACGATGTTGAAAAAGTTGCATGACAGCGCATCACCTTGCCTAAATCCTTTTTTATTATCAAAGGTCTCGGTGTGCTCATTACCGACCTTAATGGAGCAGCGAGAATTCTCCATTGTCATCCTGCACAGTCGGACGAGTTTGGCAGGGATGTCAAAACCAGACATGGCTTTGTATAGCTCATCCCATACACGCTGTCATATGAAGCCTTGAAATCGACTAAGAGGTGGTGAGGGTCGATAAGGTATTCTCCAAGATCTGCCGTAGCGTACATATTTGGTCTATTGTGGATTTTCCTGGCCTGAAACCACAGGGGTCTCCTTTCTTATGGACCGGGCAAACGATGCTGAGATTCCATTCGTCGGGCATGCTTTCCTCCGACCATACCTTGCAGATGAGATGGTGCATGCACCTTACCAGCTCATCTCCAGCCGCCTTAAAAAGCTCAGCAGACAGGCCGTCTGCGCCAGCGGCTTTATTAGACTTAAGTCTTGATATCGCTATTTTGACTTCGTCTAGGTCGGGTGGACCGAATTCTGTTACTTCGTGGTCCATTGCGAATGGCTCGTTCTGCCTGACAGCGGTATCTTCTCTATCATCGCCGTTATACAGTCTGCAGAAGTGGTCTTTCCAAATCCTCAGCATCGACTGCGACTCTACTACCAGTTCTTCATTTTCATCCCTGCAGGCCGCCACTCTGGCTTTGCAGCCATGACATGTTCGTTTTACCTTGTTGTAAAATTTACGGGCGTCATTCCTGCGGAAGCATCTCTCCATCTCCTCGATCTCACGCTTTCCGTGCTCTCTCTTCTTTCTTCTGAAAAGCGTGTGTTCCTCTCTTCTCTCCTGCTCATAGATTTCGCGAGCAGCTCTCGTCCGTCGTTGCAGCACGGCCTTATATGCCTCTTGTTTTGCTGCATGGGCTTGTTCGCATTGTTCATCGAACCAGGGGTTTCTAGGTGGTGGCTGTTTGAAACCCAGCACCTCTGAGGCAGCGTCTCTGACGGCGCTCTGGCAATGAGCCCATTCCTGCTCTATTGTTTGTGCTGCTCTGGGCGGATTTTGAGAGAGCTTTGAGGAGACACGATCGGCAAAGATTCTGGCAGTCTCTTGCGATTGTAGCTTTCCAACGTCAAACTTACGTTGTCCTACTCGACTCCTAAGCATTCTTGATATCTTCATTCGTACCTTGGCTACAACAAGGTAGTGGTCCGAGTCGATGTTGGCCCCTCGGAAGGTTCGTACGTCGAGAATACAGGAGGAGTGTCTGGCGTCGATCGCAATATGATCAATCTGGTTGGTGGTCGATTGATCACAAGACCGCCAGGTACCCTTGTGAATGTTGAGATGGGGGAATCGCGTGCTTGCTACAAGGAGGTTACGCCCCGCTAGGAAATCGATTAGCCTTAATCCGTTGTCGGATGTGGTGTTATGGAGGCTATGCTTTCCTATGATCGATTCAAATATGTCCTCCTTGCCCAGTTTTGCATTCAAATCTCCTGGGACTATTTTTGTGTCGTAGCTGGGACATTGGGCATATGTTCCGTCTAGGAGATCGTAGAATTCTTCTTTGAGTCGATCGTTCTTTTCTTCCGTTGGGGCGTGAGCGCATATTAAGCTAATGTTTCCAAATTTAGCTTTGATGCGGATTGTTATGAGGCGTTCGCTTACATCTCGGAAGCTTAAGACTTTTTGTCGGAGTCTTCCTCTAATAACGAATCCGCACCCGAATAGGCGCTGTTTGTTCTCCTTGTAGCAGTTCCCGTAGTAGATGTCGCAGTTTTTCATACGTCTGGTCCATCCCATCGCACTTCTTGGGGTGCGGTTATATCTGCTTTATAGCAGTTGAGGGTTTGCTCCAATTGATCGCCTGCACCCGGTCTGTTAAGGGACCTCACAATCCAGGTGCAGACTCTCAAGTCCGTTAGTCGTTTGCAGGGGTCGTCAGCTTTGTATCCGTCCGTATCCGAGGCTTGTTGTCGTTTCGGAACAAGTAGGTTTTTACGTGATAGGGATGTTACCCCTAAGCACAACCCCCAACCTGGAGGGCCAGGTTCCTCTTTCCCCAGGAACAAGGGTTGGGTCGCTGCACACATTGGTTCACTACCTGGCGGGTGCCAGAGTAGCTATCCAGGGGGGCCACGCGGAGGCTGTGTGTCAACTTGGATTGAACAGGGACAGAGATCGAAGCTGGCGTTTGCCATGTTAAACGCGATCAACTTCTTTGCACTATTTGCTCGCTCCCTCCCTCCCCACAGAGGACTTTTACCGGCGATAAATCCCATGTTTTGCCGAAAGCTCATTTGCATTGGCAGAAAGCTGATAGCGCTTTGCCGGTTTTTGGCTCAACATGTTTTGACCAGAGAAGCTTGCTATCTAAGATGACTCCTAGATAGTTAGCCTCCCTGGATATCGGGATGGAAGTGTCTTTTAGTACCAGCTGAGTCTTATCAGTATTTTTCCTCCTTCTCGCGAAGAGAACGACATCGGTCTTAAGAGGATTCTGCTACACCAATCATCGATCACATTTATCGCCGCCTGTGCTTTGAAACGGATAGTCGCTGACTATGAGCCGACAGAAAGAACGGCGACATCATTCGCATAGGCCTGAGCATAGATTCCGGAGGTATTCAGAGCATCAAAGCAGGGAGTCGATCACCATGCACCATAACAGCGGAGACAGGACGCCACCTTGCGGGCGACCCCTGTTTACGCCGGATTTAACACATTGGCTGAGATCTGCATCAGCGCTCAATGTCCTGTGCACAAGCATTGCTTTGATCCAAAAGACCAGTGCTTCATCTACACCATGATGTCTGGCAGCGTTGCACATGCTGTCGAATGTTGCGTTATCAAAAGCTACCTCAATGTCGATGAAGATGTCCATGGGTACTTCGAAGTGATTAAGAATGCTAGTATGACCTTTATGTGATGTGGGCCATTTTCCTATGCCCCTCACCGGTAGGACCGCGCAGGCAGCAACTTGCTTGCTGAGGAGGTCCACAACCTCAAAAAACTCGAACTACTGCTTAAGTTAGTTATCTGCTATTAGGAAACATGTATTATGCCTTTAGTATCACATATTCGAAGATGTGCACGGTTTTGTAACTATTTTGCTTTTAGATAACCTCATTCGTGAGCGGTGAGCGCACGCAAAGTTTTTTGGGATCACTTTCCTATCAATTAGAAAGGAAAGGTAACCAAACCGTATTGTATAAGGGCGATTGGTATATCCATCGTAGGGAAATTGCTTTCGAACGTAAATTGCCAGTAATCAAATAGCACTTTTCTGTATCGCCAAGATAACCTCAAATCTATTGCTACACAGTTTCGACCAGAACCCTCAAACAGGAACACAAGCTCTCATCACTACAATGTTGCATCTTGTTTAACACGCTATTCAATGTGCCTGCAAGCTGTGAAAGAAACAATTACTCCTAGACTACACCATAGCACGTAACAGATTATAATGACCCCAGAAAACTCAGTGTTAAATCATCAAATATGCTCACTGCCCTAATTGACGTCTTCGCTAAAATGAAACCCAAAAAGAGCCTCGTAAGTAGACGAACTCATTTATAATCTCGTCGAGGCAATTTGAAAAGCGAAAGTAAGACAAATTTCGCGATTGTCTGCCTGTTTATTGTTCCAAATACTAGAGGCTTGATAGAGTGGTCTCAAGCTGTCGGTAAATACGGGCACATTTAAGAGCATCATGGGGCAGTAAAACGAAAAACACGAAGACGAAACGAAAATAAATAAAAGAGGCTTGTCGTTAAGCTTCAAGACGGATGAGACGAGCGATGATACAACAGTATGTAAGCGATGGGAAAGATTCACATCTGGTTGAAGACTTGTTGCAATATTTTATGAATAACCGTGAGGTGTTTAACGAGCATCTTCAGATTTGTCGATTAAGTAATAGAATTGATAGCCTTTCGACAAGGTTTATTGACACCGCTCAAGATGCCTGAGTAGTTGGTAAAGCATGTCGGTTTAATGAAGTGCTGTTTATGTGCATAACTTTAGGATCACTATCCTTCCATTAAGGATGTGGGGCGCTTAACGATGTCTTAAATTCTTCCTGTTGCCGAACTGTCTAACACCCTTGAAAGCGTCGCCACTATCTTTTACGCTGAACGTCAACGAGTTATCTGTCGTACATAGGTTTTTTTCCAATTGTGGACCATAACAACGTGTGGGTTTATTATATCGCCCCTGAACACGCAAACTCAATATCTAGACTTTCACACGCCGCTTCGAATTATTACAGGATTAGTCTCGGTTGGGCTATGGGCTACCATAACCCTAAAACCACTGATTGCTCAGAAGCAAAAAACAGCCTCGGATAGAAAACGGAACGAACCTATGTTGACGACCCTATAATAAAACCAAAAAACAAACAAGGACCTTCGGTTCTGTACGTGGAATGTTAGGTCCCTAAACATACCACGTACGGCGGAACAACTACCATTAGCAATACGGCACTGCGACCTTTGCAGATCTATTGTGCCTGCTAGCCGATTAGCCGAGTAGCCTCTCCACCTCTATAATGAAGTTGAGAATGCTTCTCGTAGGAGCCAGGGTGATCCCCTCAGGAGTCATAACTTCACTGAGAAGGATGCGCTTCCTAAGATGGCAGAGAGCAGCACACTCACATAGTATGTGTTCTGCCGTCTCATCGTCCTCTAGACAGAGCCGACACTCAGTTTCAGACGAGAGACTAATTTTGTTTAGATGATATCTCAGACCGCAGTGTCCCGTTAGATAGCTGACTAGTCCTCTGATATCCCCTCTATTGAGTTTGAGTATGTCAATAGGGTGTTTGTTCAAGGGTCGTATAAGTCGTTTAGATTGACGGAGTCCCCGAACTTTGTTCCAGAAGGACAGGTGTTGCGACTTTTCCCACTTGTCTAAGAGGTGATTTATCTTAGACCCGGGAATGCCGCAGAAAGGTTCCGGACCTATGTATTTGTCGCTGGAACCTTTTCTGGCAAGTTGGTCGGCAATTTCATTGCCCTTAATTCCTTTATGTCCTGGCACCCACCAAAGTTTAACAATGTTTCTTTTGGCGAGCTCTTGCAGGGCGTCATGGCATTCCTTGACGGTTTTCGAGTTCGTGCTGTACGAACCCAGTGCTTTAAGCGCTGCTTGGCTATCAGAGAGTATGTTGATAGTTACTCCTCTGATGCCGGTCTCGAGATTTAGGTTGACGCATGTTAGGATGGCGTGCAGTTCAGCTTGGAAGACGCTGGGGCTTACTCCCAGGGCCTTCGAGATCTTACGTTTTGGTCCAAAGATGCCGGCGCCAACGCCAGAAGCCATCTTGGAGCCATCCGTGGACCACCTAAGGCCTTTGACATTCAGCAGGGGATCACTGTTTTCCCATGCTGAGCGATTTGGGATCAGTATCTCAAATCTCTTGTCAAAGGTGAAGGTGTGTGGCAATGCGTCCGAGACTGTAGTAATCATATCCAGTTCGGGAAAGTGTTGTAATATGGACATGTGGCCTGCAGGTCTCCATGGCATATTTGTTCCCGAGCAGAGGATTTTGATTGCACTTCGTAATGCCACCTTTTTGATAAAAAGGTGCAGTGGAACGAATCCAATGAGTGCTTCTTGGGCTGCCGTAGGGCAGGACGGCATAGCGCCTGTGATGCCGAGACACGCTAGTCTCTGAAGGCGTTGAAGCTTAACAATTGTAGTTTTTTGCTCAACTTTTGTCCACCATACGGTGGACCCGCAGGTAACGATAGGCCTTACTATCGCGGTATATAACCAGTGGACCACCTTAGGTTTAAGCCCCCAGGTTTTACCGTAGGTGCGTCGGTAGGCCCACATGGCCTTAGTCGCTTTCATGAGTCTATTTTTCATGTTGGAGTTCCAGTTGAGTCCGCGGTCTAGGTCAATACCTAGATACTTTACTTCCTCTGAAAATCCTATGTGTGTTCCATTTAGAAAGATTGAGCAGGGTTGTATCTTTCTCCTCTTTGTAAATGGGACCAAGATTGTCTTATTTGGGTTAATAGATAACCCCTCTCTGCCACACCAGTCAGAGATAAATTGGAGCGCAAGCTGCATGCGCTCACAGGCAGTGACCTCGCACTTTCCCGTAACAATGACTACTAGGTCATCAGCATATCCAATGACCTCGTAGCCCCGAGTGGTCAGCTTGCGTAGTAAGTCGTCGATGACTATCGACCAAAGCAGTGGCGAGAGGACTCCCCCTTGTGGGCATCCTCTGACCGCCGATACTGTCACTGAGACCTCTCCGCATGTGGCTGATATGATACGGCTATCCAGCATCGCCCTAATCCAGTGATTAGTGGGATGGTCCACACCCCTGCAGGATAGTGCAGTGTTGATCGAATCATAGCCAGTATTATCAAAGGCTCCCCCTATATCGAGGAAGGCACAGATTGCGATCTCCTTTTGTGTGAAACTATTTTCAATGCACGTCACCAAGTGGTGTAGTGCATTTTCGGTAGATCGCTTCTTGCGATATGCATACTGACTGGGATGCAGAGGTGTCTGATTTTCCAGGATACCTCTAATGTGCTCTATCAGTTTCTCCATTGTTTTTAGAAAGAACGAAGTCAAACTGATAGGGCGATAGGATTTAGGTGTGTATTCCAATGATCTTCAACTCTGTACGTGGGATGTTAGGTCCTTGAAGAGACCACGTGCAGCCGAACAACTTGCAGACGTCCTAGACCGCTATAAGGCGGACATAACCGCCAAGACCATGCAGGAGTCTTCAAAAAGGGCACCCAGGCTCTTCAAAATTGCGAGGGTAATCTTGTCACCCACCCGCAGGGAATAGTGGATGTATTTAAGCAACATGGCTTGCCATCAGAACCCTTCAAGGCTGGCGGCGATTTTCTTGTAGGGAGCATGCACCAGATCATCTGCAGAATTGGGGAAGATGAAAGAATGCCCGACAACTGGAATATCAGCTCTATTTGCCCCATCCTCGAAAAAGACGATCCTATGTCTTGCAAGAACTATAGAGGTGGCCGGCAAATCGACTAAAGACCAAATGTTCACACTTCGACAAATCCTGGAATAGATTTTAAAGTCGCCTACGACAGCATTTGTCGTGAAGAACTGTTTGGTGCTATGGCCGAATTCGGGATCCCGCGAAAACTGATCCAGTTGTATCGCCCCACGCTAAAAAATACGCGATGCACCATGCAACTCGGTTCTAGAATCTCGGAACCGTTCGGCAAGGAGATGCGCTGTCATGTGACTTCTTCAATCTGGTGCTGGCGCAGATAGTGCGATGGGCAGTCGTCAACAGGGAAGGCACTATCTTCTATAAGCCTGGATATCTGCTATGATACGCGGATGATACTGACATCATCGCGCGGTCTCGGCGTGACGTTGTAGAAGCTTTCATGGCTATTGAAGAACAGGCGAAACGAGTTGGTCTTAAAGTCAACGAGTAGAAGACAAAGTACATGCTGTCAAGCTAAAACCTATCCGTCGCTCACTACCTTGGACAAAATATGATAGCTATAACTGCGAGGTTGTTAAGGTGCTTATCTACCTCGGGGCAAACGTAAACTCCACAAACGATACCGCAGTGGGAATCCGGCATAGAATCGCCCTCGGCAACCTCTTCTACTTCGGTATGTCCAAACAACTTGGGTGAAAACTCCTCATTCGAAGAACCAAAGTCATGCTTTACAAAACGCTTATACTACTTGTCTGAGAGCGCTGTGGTGCAGTAGGTAGTGTGTTGGCTACTGACGCCGATGACACGGGGTCGAATCCCAACGCAGCCATGTCATCGAACGTGTTTTCACCGTGTTTTTCCTCAGTGGGGTTCTGACAAACCCCCCTGTATTGTCATGAAAAGCTTCTCGAAATTCGCCGTTCGGAACCGGCAATAAACTGTAGGTAAAGTCTCACACAACATGGGCGATTGAGAGAAGCTCGGCTTTGGTCCTTCATGGACTGTATCGCCAACATACATGTAGTATTTAAAGAAGCACACACGGTTTTTGGTTTCAAATACACTTTATTCGCTTGTATTGTCTCCTATTCTACGTAGGCACGTCCGCACTCGCTGCTGGTCTGACGGAGAATGTCTCTTCCTTGTTTGTCATTGTCCGTCGTTCTGCTCGTTCTTTGTCCATCTCGTTCCTCTGTTAGATGTTTAGTACATCGTGTGATCTGTCGTCCGTTTGGCGGCGTCCCGTTGCTTCGTAACAATGTCTATGTCTGTGTTGTATGTTCTGTGGCGTCTTCTTTGTCTTTCTATGTGGCTCGTTGTTCGTCTCCGTTCGATCGTATGTCTGTAAGTGTTATGTAATTCCATGTGTCTCGTCCGTTTGTAAGGCTCAATCCCACATTCGGCTATCCTGACGGATCATTCGGCCCGAATGAAGGATTCCATTTTTTCATGTTCTCCACCACAGTGCTTGTCCTCGCCGGTCCTTCTTGACTACCGACTTTCTGGACCTCATATCTTCCGTGACTCAACCTCTTAACGACCTTATAGGGTCCTAAGAACTTGGGACGCAGCCTCATCCCTGTCCCGAACTGAGTGCGCTTGATGGCGACCAACTCGTTCACATCGTAGATTTGCTCCGTTCTACGAATTTTGTCGAAGCCCCTTTTGTTCTCTTGCTGAATTTCAGCAATATTCTCTCGAGCTAGTTCTTTTACCGTTTGTCGCTCGCTGAATGGTATGCGTCTAGGTCGATGAACTACCGGTATGTCGTCTGACAAAATCAACTTCATTTCGATGGGCGATTGTTTCGTCTTAATGGGCGTGTAATCGCTTATCATGGTCTGGACCATCCTCTGAGTTCCATAATCTAGGTGACTTAAGTCGACGTCCACCTCTGTTTGGAATACCCCGTCCTGTGCGGCTAAGCTAATTGGTTTTAGTTCGTCCGTGACATTCTCTATCTCTTCACTCTCTTGCGCCCCGCTTACACCGGTACCCCGGCCGCTTACACTTTCTTCTCGACTGGCACTTATGCCCACGCTTTCGACCCTCTGGTCTAATTTTCCAATGCTCCGATTCACTTTTGACCTAGGAGATTCTTCTCTATCCCCTTCTGCCTTGCCACCGAGCCTTTCAGCACTTTTGCCGACTCCTATGGTTTGGTCCACTCTCATTCCACTCTTCGAACCAGGAGATTCGTCTCTATCCCCTTCTGCCTTACCATCGAGCCTTTCAGCACTTTTGCCGACTCCCACGGTTTGGTCCACTCTCATCTCACTCTTCGAACCAGGAGATTCGTCTCTATCCCCTTCTGCCTTACCACCGAGCCTTTCAGCACTTTTGCCGACTCCCACGGTTTGGTCCACTCTCATCTCACTCTTCGAACCAGGAGATTCGTCTCTATCCCCTTCTGCCTTACCACCGAGCCTTTCAGCACTTTTGCCGACTCCCACGGTTTGGTCCACTCTCATCTCACTCTTCGAACCAGGAGATTCGTCTCTATCCCCTTCTGGCTTACCACCGAGCCTTTCAGCACTTTTGCCGACTCCCATGGTTTGGTCTACTCTCTTATCACTCTTCGAACCAGGAGACCCATATCTACTCCCTTTTGGCTTAAACTCTGCCCCTTCCGTGGTTAGTGTCAAATCAGCATTGTCCAATACGTCGTTGCCCAAAATCGCTGCATAGGGCATATCGGACTCACGTACGACGTGGAATCTAAGTTTGGTGACCATTCCATCTACTATTACGTCGTCCCAAAAACTACCTAGCGTAATTAATCCGCCACTACCTATGCCAAACACCCGCCTCTTGGTTGAGTCAAGGTCAACGTACTTCATTCTCGACAGGCTATCGTACCTTATCAGGTTCAAATCGCTCCCCGTGTCTATTAGAGCCGATAAATTAGTACCTCGCACCGAAATATCTTTAAAGATGCGATTAGTTCCGGTTGCTAAAGAGACCCTCGCTTCCGGCCAAGATTCGCTTCCGTTGCCTGATGATGCAGGTCGAACGTTGCTTCCCTCAGCCCTTAATCGCGAACTCGTCGTTGGTTCATTTCGGCAATTCACCGCACGGTGTCCTGGTCGTCCGCACCTGAAGCATTTAAGTGCCTTGGATGTGCATTCCCTAGCGAGATGGGACGTCTCTCCACACCTATAGCATTTGCGTTGTGTTGTTTCCACTTTCACTTCTCTTCCTGTAGGCTTCCACGTAGAGCATGGTGTTCTGTGATACCTTCTCAAGCTTGGTTGCTGTGAGTTGGGACCCCGTACCTTTTCGTAAATGCGCAACTGTGTCTTTAACTCTTGTATGCTTCTAGCCTGGTACAGCACAGCCTTGTTCGCTCTACTATCAGGGACACCCTCGACAAAATACTCTACGACACTTTCCTCTTCCAGACTAATAGGTTTTGCCATCTCCATAAGCGCGTACAGGTATTCTATTAGCGATTCACCTGGTTGGTTTTTCCTCTCGGCTAGCGCCCGATGAATTTCGGCTGCCGACGCCCTGCCGCCAAACTCGCTTTGAAGAGCGATCTTTAATGTGGCCCAATCTTTGATGCCTGATTGACTGCGTACAAACGACTTCGCAGCTCCCTGCAGTAATTGTTTCGCGTAAATAAACTTCTGGATGCCGTTCCAATTGACTGCTACTGCGTTATCCTCGAACTCCTGAATCCATGAATCAATGCTCGGTCGACCGCTACCATCGAATGCTGTCAAGGAGTCCTGGATGTCACGAAGTGTAAAATGCGACCTCGTCTCAAGCCCTGACTCACTGCCTACCCTTTCTTCTTCCGCCGAATTAGATCCGTCATCGCCTTCTCTGGACAAACCGTAGTGTTCCATCAGCCTGTTTTGTAGTGACGTCTTAAGTCCCTGCGTCGACAAGTTTAGTTGCGTCAGTCGTTCCCTGAGTCCATCTACCGTCAAGCTCAGAATAGTTTCGACGTCCATTATACTTTAACAATATTTTTTATACGTATTTTAATAATTATAAGCTACGGGTAAAAAAAAAGGTATTTAGTTTTATACAGTATTAATAATAAAGTATTTATAAACTGCGCAGTGGCCACACCAAAATTCGCACACTGTATAATCCGAAACAATCTCACTCTGATATTCTCGCCGTCTTGCTCTTGACACCGCTACCGCCGCTTTCGTCTTCCTATGCACTGGACACGTGCAGGTGTTTCCTCAGCAATGGGTATGATGACGCCGCCGTCGCCCTGCACACACAAACTGTTCTGACCCTTTCCCAGTTTTTTTTTTTTTCTTTTCTTCCTTTATTCTGTGCTCTGTCGCGGATTTGCTGATGCCGCCACAGACACCACTACGTGCACACCACTTTGCGGTACTTCTCTTAGTTTTTTAGTTTTATTTTTTTAGTTTTAGTTTTTTGTTTTTTTTTTTTCCCGTGTGCTACTCACACACTCATATACACGCACGTTGGAGCACACAACCACGGCTCGACTTTTCACACTTTTTGTTTCGTTTCTTTTTTTTTCGTTTACACTTATTTGCGCACTTGGTGTGTCGACCGCTTTGGGTTGATGCCCTTTATTCGACTTTCACTTTTCACACTATCAAATCCCATCAGTTCACAATTTTTACTTTTTTTTTTTTTTTTGTTTTTTGGTCAACGGGCATGGCGCTAATTTGACGATTGAACAACCATCCCGGACGAGTCCCCAAAATTGTAGTATTTAAAGAAGCACACACGGTTTTTGGTTTCAAATACACTTTATTCGCTTGTATTGTCTCCTATTCTACGTAGGCACGTCCGCACTCGCTGCTGGTCTGACGGAGAATGTCTCTTCCTTGTTTGTCATTGTCCGTCGTTCTGCTCGTTCTTTGTCCATCTCGTTCCTCTGTTAGATGTTTAGTACATCGTGTGATCTGTCGTCCGTTTGGCGGCGTCCCGTTGCTTCGTAACAATGTCTATGTCTGTGTTGTATGTTCTGTGGCGTCTTCTTTGTCTTTCTATGTGGCTCGTTGTTCGTCTCCGTTCGATCGTATGTCTGTAAGTGTTATGTAATTCCATGTGTCTCGTCCGTTTGTAAGGCTCAATCCCACATACATACATATGTCGAATGCGACTACTGGTTGTCTAGCTTGACCGTCCTGGCATTTCCATTTGAGCACTTTTGCATTTGCTCGGTTGCGTACTTTTTGCGAACTTTCTCTTCCTTTGCACAAGCTTGTCTGCATTCGTCCGCAAACTGGGGATCCCGTAGCTTGGATGAGAAAGACATGGTGTCACGTAGACTATTCATAGACGTTTTCCTTACCTAGCTTTGATTAAAGGTTTCCTAAAACACTTTATATGCCATAGGCAGGATATTGTAAACAGCTTCTGTCTAAAAGTTCGTATAATTCGTCCTTTAAGCTGTCATCTTTGCCCGTTGTAGAGGCATGGCCCTAACCTTGATGAAAATGGTTATGAGGTGCTCACTTACACGACGAAAGCTTTTGACCGGGTTATTCCATCATGCGTATTGAAGTGGGCTGACATCTGTAGCAGCTTGTTTTTGTCCGAATGCTCGTGGTCTATCATTGTCTATTTGTAAGGGTCACCATCATTAGATTTGTCTTCATACAGATTTGCGCTTGACTTTGAACTGCGTTTTTGTGGTTGTCCCTATGCACAACCACAAAGATGCTGGCTCCCAGGTATTTATTGCGTAACGGCTTAAATGAAGGTAAAAGCTCGATAGAGGAGGCTAAATGCCAACGCAAATTTTATCAACATCATGCTGCACATCTCCCATTTCAGATGACCCACATTGCGAGACTTTGGATCATAAAAAGGAGGTAAAGCAACATTAACATTTCCAGCTTAAGGCGATTGGCCAACATTCAATTAGCAAAGGAGAACGGTTCACGGCGTTATAATGATGATGCCTGTGCGGCTTCCTTAATTAAGCCAGTAACCGCTACTGGCATTAGACTTCCTTTTCTTGCCACATAATGTTTCTTCAAACACTTTTGCTTTCAATGTTTTTATATTAACACATCTCTTTCCCCTTGTTCCTGGGGAAAGAGGAACCTGGCCCTCCAGGTTGGGGTTGTGCTTAGGGGTAACATCCCTATCACGTAAAAAACCTATTTGTTCCGAAACAACAACAAGCCTCGGATACGGACGGATACAAAGCTGATGACCCCTGCAAACGACTAACGGACTTGAGAGTCTGCACCTAAAATGTTAGGAGAATTTTCGCTGCTCCATTAAGGTCGGTAATGAGCAAACCGAGACCTTTGATGCTAAAAAAGGATTTAGGCAAGGTGACGCGCTGTCATGCAACTTTTTCAACATCGTGCTTGAAAAGATCGTGCAAGAGTCACTGGCCAACACAAGAGGTACGACTTATCTCAAGTCTACGCAATTGCTTGCGTACGCCGACGACATTGACATGATTGGACGGACACAGCGAGACGTTAATGAGGCCTTTGTAAGCATGAGGTAGAAGCGGCTTAGATGGGTCTCAGGGTAATAGGATAAAACCAAATATCTGCTTTCATCTAAAAGAGACGGACAACACCGACGTATTGGCCAGAACGTCACCATGGGCGGATATAACTTTGAAGTGGTCAAGGAATTTGCCTACCTTGGCTCACTGATGACCAGCGACAACAGCACCAGCGCTGAGATAAAACGCAGAATCACTCTTGCCAACCGCTGTTTCTTTGGGCTCAAGAGGCAATTGAGAAGTAGAGCCCTCTCTCGGAAAACCAAGGTGACACTATATAAGACCTTAATCATCCCAGTCCTCCTTTACGGCGCAGAGGCTTAGGTAGGTAGGTAGGTAGGGTTGCAGCCTTCCCAGAGTTGAGAAGAATGCACATAGGCCAGGGAGGCCCGTTGTGCAGCTGCGAGGGGGTCTTACCCCCCTATTCGTAGAACCATTTTGTGCTTCTTAAGAAGTTAAGAAGATCAAGTATCCCTACTTTCTGAACATCTGTCAGACCGTTAAGGAAGTAAGAGCCTAGGTAACGTTTCCTGATATTGCAAAGAGCTGGTCAGGCACAGAGAAGGTGGTGAATGGATTCGACCTCCATTTTTGTGTTTTTGTGAGTGACTGCCAATGAGGCAGTGTCCGGTGATGACACCGATAACTTTGTAGATGTCAGTTCTTTTTAGGGAGATTATACTCCTTGTGCGTTGACTGTCAAGCCGAGGCCAGATTTGCCCGGTGATGACGCAGGTATGTCCCTGTGTCCATCTCAGGTTCGTCTCGGCCCTGACGAGATTGGTCAGATTATGTTTAATGGTTGTAAGGGGTACTCCCTCACAAGCCACGATTGATTGTAGCGTCGTTCCTAGTTTGGCGAGTGTGTCGGCTTTTTCGTTACCTGTAATGTCACTGTGTCCCGGTACCCAGATAAGCTGTATGTTGAACTGTTCTGCCATCTCGTTAAGAGATCTGCGACAGTCGTGACTAGGTTTTGATGTGTACACATAGGACTCCAGCGACTTTGAGGCTGCTTGACTGGTGGGTATTACGTTCCACTTCAGCCAAGACAAAGCCTCTTTTATTGCCAACAGTTCCGCCTGGAAAACGCTGCAGTGATCTGGTAATTTTAGAGCTTTATATAGCTTGAGTTGTTTGCAGAAAACTCCACTGCCCACCCCGTCTTTGGTTTTAGACCCGTCAGTGTAGAAATCCACGCAATTTCTGCGCGGTTGAGTTTGGCGGGTCCAGCTCTTCCTGTCCGGATAGATCATCGTATAGTTTTTGTCCAAGACTATGGTGGGTTCTGTGTGGTCTAGGTTTTCTGTCATAGTTATCCTGTTTTGCAGGATGGAGGAGTGGCCAGTGACATAGCTCGCCCATTTCGAGTTGGCTTTTAGTCTTATGGCTGTGTGTGTGGCAATTTGCTTACCGAAAATATCGAGTGGTGTAAGGTCTAGTATCATGCTAACCGCAGCCGTTGGTGTGGACCTGAGGGCTCCGGTAATGCACATACATGCCATCCTTTGTACCTTCTCGAGTTGTTTGTGGTATGTTGTCTTGTCTAGTGCAGTCCACCAGACTATCACTCCATACATTAGTATGCGTCTAACGACCGTGATGTAGAGCCATAGGGTAATCTTGGGGTTGAATTCCCATTTTTTTCCTAGGGCGCAGAGGCTTGGACCTTAACAAAAGCGGATGAAGATGCGCTTGGTCGTTTCGAAAGGAAAATTCTGCGTACTATCTACGGTCCCGATTGTTCAAACGGTGTATGAAGGAGAAGATATAACGAAGAACTGTACGGGTTGTACAGCGACATCGGCCTGGTACGAATTCTACGGATACAGCGTCTAAGGTGGCTAGGCCATGTAGAGCGCATGGAAAATACAGCTCCGACCCGAAGAGTCTTCGAATCCACTCCGGAAGGAAGGCGCAGCAGAGGACGGCCGCATCATCGGTGGCGCACGCAGGTGGAAAGGGACCTTGACTAACTGGGCGTGTGGCGCTGGAAACAACTGGCCAAAGACCGTGCCAGCTGGAGACGCTTGTTGGTTGAGGCCCAGGTTCACCACGGACTGTAGCGCCACCAAAGTAAGTAAATGTTGTGAATGAGAAGTTATCAAACATCCTGATAAAGGCATAACACTAACAGTACTCTGTATGTGCAATTCTAATATGACACCATAAGTACATGGAAAAAGTTGCTGAGAACTACAACCAACGTGAAAATTCGTTCGGTTCCTCTCCTCCTATTAAGGACAACCACCCCAGGAGGGTAGTGAACGAACATCTACGATAAAAAGCCACTGCACTCCCTACAGGTTGTGTGATAAAAGGTATAAACGTATAAAACTCCTGAACCTGCGCGGACGTTAAAAAATAGCAGAACCATTCAAGCTCTTATGTGCTTATCTCCTTGTACACGAAGGCACCATAAAACAGTGTACAGCTTGCATAACAATAACTAATAACACCAACCGAGACTGCAGACGTTTCACTCTGCATAAGCTTCGCAGAAGAAAGAAGAAAGAGCACAAGTAGCGCGCGATTGAGGATTTGGAGAGGTATTACTGCAGGCGTGACGTTCGAAAGTTTTATCCACAGATAAAGCGAACATGCCAAGGTTATAAAACGCGAACGGAAGCCTGCAGGGATGAGAGCGGACACCTAGTAGTAGAACCGCAGTTGATGCTGAGAATATGGAAAAATCACTTCTGCAGACTGTATAACGGCGATGTTAGTCAATATACCGCTGTCAGGCAGAATGATCCATTTCTAATCGACGGAGACCGCAGAGAATTATGTCCCCCTGACCTCGACGAAGTTAAGATTGCCATATCGAAGGTTAAGTCGAATAAAGCTGCTGGCGCAGACGGACTGTCTGCTGAGCTCATCAAGGTAGCTAGGGATGTCCTGGTTGGGAGCATGCACCGGCTCATCTGTAAGATATGGTCAGAGGAAAGCATGCCCGAGGAATGGAGTCTCAGCATCGTATGCCCGATCCACAAGAAAGGAGAACCCTCTGATTGCGCCAATTACAGAGGAATAAGTCTCCTTAACATCGCCTCCAACATCTTCTCTGCCGTTTTGTGTGAACGCCTGAAGCCTTTTGTAAATAAGCTGATAGGTCCTTATCAGTGTGGCTTCAGGCCAAGGAAGTCCACCATCGACCAAATCTTCACACTACGGCAGATCCTGGAAAAAACCAATGAATTTCAAGTCGACACTTACCACCTATTTGTCGACTTCAAAGCCGCATACGACAGCGTAATTAGAGACGAGCTATACAACGCTATGTCTACCTTTGCCATACCTGCTAAACTCATCAGACTATGCAAGATGACTTTGGAGAATGCTCGCTGCTCCATCCGAATCGGTGAACACCTCACCGATAGATTTGATGTCAAAAAAGAATTTAGGCAGGGCAATGCGCTGTCGTGTGATTTCTTCAACATCATATGAATCACTGGCCAATACAAGAGGCACAATTTATTTCAAGTCCTCGCAACTCCTCGCATACGCGGATGACATTGACATAATAGGTAGACCACAGCGAGATGTCAATGAATCGTTTGCGAGTATTGGGATGGAGGCGGCGAAAATTGGTTTGGCAGTAAACGAGGGCAAAACTAAATATATGCTGTCATCCAAAAAGGACGCTCACCACCGACGTCTCGGCCAGAACGTTTTTATAGGCAGATATAAGTTCGAGGTAGTTAAGGACTTCGTCTACCTTGGCTCCGCATTGACCTGGAACAACGACATCAGTTCCGAAGTCAAACGCAGAATCACTCTTGCCAATCGCTGTGTCTTTGGGCTCAGGAGGCAATTGAGTAATAAAGCCCTCTCCCGAACGACAAAGTTGACTCTATATAAGACCCTTACCATCCCGGTCCTGTTGTACGGCGCAGAAGCATGGACACTATCAAAAGCGGATGAGGAGGCCCTTGGTCGGTTCGAAAGAAAGATTTTGCGCGTGATTTTCGGGCCTATAAACGCAGACGGGGTATGGAGGAAAAGATTCAGCCACGAACTTTACGGGCTGTACAGCGACATGAGCCTAGTCAGGCGTCTACGGATTCAACGCCTAAGATGGCTGGACCATGTAGAGCGAATGGACACCACAGCTCCAGCCCGGAGAGTCTTTGAATCCAGCCCCGAGGGACGAAGAAGCAGAGGACGGCTGCTCTTAAGATGGCGCACACAAGTGGAAGGGGACCTCAGCCAACTAGGTGTGCGGCAATGGAAAAGGCTAGCAAAAGATCGTGCTAGTTGGAGGGGCATGTTGGTTGAGGCCCAGGTTCACCCCGAACTGTAGCGCCCGTTAAGAAGAAGAAGAAGACGTTTCACTGTTTACAAGTACGAAGTAAAACTGATTGTAAACCAGATCATTTCCATTTAGAATATTGAAACAGATGGCTTGAAAATGTATGACGTGATAGCTGATCCCTCGTCAATCTCAACTTGGAACACTCCAGTGCCACAATACTGTCAATCAAATGAAATCTAAATTCGAAAAATGGATTTTGTTTGAACTATCCATTTTCCCAGAGGTGTGAGATGGCACTTTGTCGATCGTGAAACCATTCATCTTATCGAAGAAAAAGATTGGAACAAAAAGTTTGCCATTAAATCATGCCAAGGTTGACCTTCCGACTCCGACTTAAGCTCTTCCATCTAATTAAACTTGGAAAATCTAAAATTCCGTATCACTGATCATTATCGAATCGTCCCTCGGAGTGGTTATTCACTGACTCATTCGTGTTTATAATCTATCCAACTGACTTCCCTTAGTCAAGAAATGCTTCACTTGATGGAACCCATAATCAAAGCGCTACTCTCTAGGTAGCAGAACGATTACTTGGGTTTAATGTGTTCAGATGTTTGGTTATTGGAAAGGCCATCGACACGTGGATAGCAAACATATTGTTTAAATAAAGCAACCAACAGCCATCATGGAGTACAGCACTAGATTGTTTGCGATTGTTCACGAAATCATATTGACCAAGAGGAACCATATGTGGATGTCGTAGGCGTGCCCGCAACTACGTCTTAAGTAATTGAAATTACAAAAGCAAACACAAGCCCTAAAATGCCACTTAAGGCTACAACCAGACTATATAAGCCTGATGCCACATATCAAATATTTATTCTGCTTATCTATATCCGGCACGAATATGCAGTACGAATTGCAACTGCACACAGTAGCTGATATCCAGCTGCTTGTGTTGTTGTCAGTCTTTGAAATACACTACCAATGACAGGTCTTCTGCAACAAATTAGCTAACAAAGGCCTCGTAGGCCGGATGCTGGCCTGCTAAAAAGCGAGAAGAGCCCTTGCAGTCGAACATCTTGCGGCACTGTTAGTAAGTCCCATCCCCACCTCCTCGTGGTGCCATCTGGAGATTTCCTATGAAAATTGCAGACGGGGAAAGGCGAATGGCGAGCCTCCTGCGCCAAAAAAACAGGATTAGTCAGTTGGGCTACGGCCTAGCAAGCCTTTAAAAAACCACAAACTCCGATTGACTTTTGATCAATCGACTACAAACCAGGTTGATCACATCGCGATCGACGTCAGACACTCCTCCACTATTCTTGATATTCGAACTTTCCGAGGGGCTATCATCGACTCGGACCACTTTCTTGTAGTAGCCAAGATGCGCTTACGGATATGACGAACGCAACGGAGTAGAGTAAGAATACAAAGTTATGACGTCGGAAAGCTACTATCGCCAGAAACCGCTCGTGCTTTTACCGATCGCGTCTCCCTTAAACTCTCCAATACACCTCAATCCTCCACGCTATCAATAGAACAGCAGTGGAGCCTTTGCAAACATGCCCTGAAAAGCTCTGCATCCGAAGTTTTGGGTTTCAAGGCTCCACCACGAAGAAACATCTGGTTCGATGACGAGTGCAGGAGGATTCATACAACGAAGCAGGCTGCATATAAGGCCTCGCTGCATAAAAGAACAAGAGTAGCTCGTGAGCTCTACGAGTTAGCACGAGAAGAGCACGAGAAGCGGATGATTGAGGATTTGGAGAGGTGTTACTGCAGGCGGGGCGTTCGAAAATTTTATCAACAGATAAAGCAAACATGCCAAGGTTATAAAGCCAGAACGGAAGCCTGCAGGGATGAGAAGGGACAGCTAGTAGTAGAACCGCAGTCGATGCTGAGAATATGGAAAAACCACTTCGGCAGACTGTTTAACGGCGATGTTAGTCAATATACTGCTGTCAGGCAGAATGATCCATTTCTAATCGAGAGAACTCCGTTCTCCTGACCTCGACGAAGTTAAGATTGCCATATCGAAGCTCAAGTCGAATAAAGCTGCTGGCGCAGACGGACTATCTGCTGAGCTCTTCAAGGCAGCTGGGGATGACCTGGTTGGGAGCATGCACCAGCTCATCCATAAGATATGGTTAGAGGAAAGCATGCCCGAGGAATGGAGTCTCAGCATCGTATGCCCGATCCACAAGAAAGGAGACCCCTCTGATTGCGCCAACTATAGAGGAATAAGTCTCCTTAACATCGCCTACAAAATCTTGTCTGCCTTTTTGTGTGAACACCTGAAGCCTTTTGTAAATAAGCTGATAGGTCCTTATCAGTGCGGATTCAGGCCAAGGAAGTCCACCATCGACAAAATCTTCACACTACGGCAGATCCTGGAAAAAACCAATGAATTCCAAATCGACACTCACCACCTATCTGTCGACTTCAAAGTATCATTCGACAACGTATGCTATACAACGACGGGCTATACAACGCTATATCTACCTTTGACATCCCTGCTAAAATCGTCAGACTATAGCAGGATGACTTCGGAGAATGCTCGCTGCTCCATCCGAATCGGTGAACACCTTACCGATAGTTTTGATGTCAAAAAGGATTTAGGCAGGGCAATGCGCCGTCGTGTGATTTCTTCAACATCATATGAATCACTGGCCAATACAAGAGGCACAATCTATTTCAAATCCTCGCAACTCCTTGCATACGCCGAGGACATTGACATAATAGGTAGATCGCAGCGAGATGTCAATGAGGCGTTTGCGAGTGTTGAGTTCGAGGCGGTGAAAGTTGGACTGTCGGTCTGCGTATGCAATACTAAAGTGCTTGAACGAATTACTACGGACTATAACCAACGCGGAATTTGGTCGGCTCTCGTCCTATCTAGGTCTAGGACAACCACCCGTAAGAGTAGTGAACGAACATCAACGACCCCAACCACTGCACTGCGTTCAGGTTGTGTGTGTCAACACATCATAAGAAAATATAAAAAGAGAAAAAGGACGCCCACCACCGACGTCTTGGCCAGAACGTTCGTATTGGCAGTTATAAGTTCGAGGTAGTTAATGACTTCGTCTACCTTGGCTCGGCAGTGACCTGGAACAACGACATCAGTTCCGAAATCAAACGCAGAATCACTCTTGCCCATCGCTGTTTCTTTGGGCTCAGGAGGCAATTGAGTAATAGAGCCCTTTCCCGAGCGAAAAAGTCGACTCTATATAAGACCCTTATCATCCCGGTCCTGTTGTACGGCGCAGAAGCATGGACACTATCAAAAGCGGATGAGGAGGCCCTTGGTCGACTCGAGAGAAAGATTTTGCGCGTGATTTTCGGGCCTATAAATGCAGACGGGCGGTGGAGGAAAAGATTCATCCACGAACTTTACGGGCTGTACACCGACATGAGCCTAGTCAGGCGTCTACGGCTAGGCCATGTAGAGCGAATGGACACCACAGCTCCAGCCCGGAGAGTCCTTGAACCCAACCCCGAGGGACGAAGAAGCAGAGGACGGCCGCACTTAAGATGGCGCACACAGGTGGAATGGGACTTCAGCCAACAGGGCGTGCGGTACGGGAAGCGGCTGGAGAGGCTTGTTGGTTAAGGCCCACTGTAGCGCCATCTAGAGTTAGAGTTAGAGAGGGTAGGGGGGTGGGACAAAGTCGCCTGATCACTGCGGCCACGAGTGGGCCTATTGTGATGTCCCCCACTTACAGTTCACTCAAAAATCCTTAGTTCGTGATAAAACTTAGTGAGCTAGTGCTTTTGAGTGAGCTCGCAGCGATTTCTCCTGCTTCCAGATAATACTTGCCTAAGTGACGATGACGTGTACTGACAAGGCAGTTACAGTGGCACAGTATGTGCTCTGCTGTTTCTTCGTCTTCATTACACATACAGCAAGTGTCATCTTGTATGATGCCCATCGTTTTGAGGTGTTTGTTGACTGGGCAGTGTCCAGTAAGGAAACCTGTGATTAAGCGAATCTGACTCCTCGAAAGCATGAGGAGTTGTTTCGTTCTACTGAGAGATGTAGTTGGGAGGAACAACTTGGCTTGTCTGCTACCTTTCGTTTGTAACCAGTAGTGATCCGTCGTGTTCCTTAACCATTTGTTTATGCAGCAGTTGGTGGTGCTGATGGGTATGCCGCAGGAATGCTGTGGCATCATAAATAGTGATGCAGAGCCTTTCCTTGCTAGTAGGTCCGCCTTTTCGTTGCCTGTATGGCCGCTGTGTCCAGGTATCCAAATGAGATGAACTCTGTTTGTACTGGCCAGCTGGTGAAGTAGCTACAGGCAGTCCCATACCAGTTTGGAAGTGATCTCATAGCTCTTTTTGTTAAGTATGCTTCTGTTTATATTTTCTCTGAGGCAGAGTTCTATAACAAATATCTCTGCTTGAAAAACGGAGTTGTATCTGTCCATGCTGACGTAGATGCATGTGCCTGTATTTGCTCCGTATACTCCAGCCCCAACGCCTTCGTTCGTTTTGGAGCCATCTGTGTACCACACGTAGGATCCACGATTGAAGGAAGGTCTGTCCTGTTCCCAGTTTTGTCGGTGGGGGAATGTGACCTTGTAGTTTTGGCTGAAGTTGTATCTGGGTAGACAGTTATCTGTAAGAAATATCTTTAGGATTTCATGCCTGTTTATTTCGGTAAGGATATCAAGGTGAAAGAGCCTACGGTTAGAGTCATCCTCCACGATCGGTCTATGGGCGAAGACCATTGCTTCTTTCTTCAGTTGGAGATGAAGAGGTGGCAGGTCTGTGATGACTTCTAGTGCTCCTATGAGGGTTGTTTTCATGGCCCCGGTGATACAGATGCAAGCTAGTCCTTGCAGTTTGTTGAGCTTGGCTTGCACTGATACTGAGAATTGGTCTGGTGATTGCTGTATATAGCCAGCGGGACATTTTGGGGCTTGTGACCCAATTTTCGCCAGTGGGACCTTTGCTGGTCCATAATGAGATCCTGGCTTTCTCTATGGTCTTTGTAATATGAGAATTCCAAGTGAGCTTTTCGTCTAGAGTTATCCCTAGATGTTTGACTTCTTTTGAGAACTCTATCGGTTCACCAAAGAGGGTAGGTTTGGTAAGTTTGTGCCTATTCCTCCTTTTGGTGAAGGCGACTATAGTGCTTTTGCCAGGGTTGACCTTTAGTGCAACCTTTGCGCACCAGTTTGCAACAAGGTTTAGTGCCCGTTGGAGGAGTTCCAAGACTATGTTTTCGAATTTGCCTCTAACCAGGATCACTATGTCGTCAGCATAGCCTTGGACATAGAAACCATTGCTGCTGAGTATGTTAATCAGTTCATTTACCACGATGGACCACAGGAGAGGTGAGAGAACCCCCCCTTGAGGGCATCCTTTCGCGGCATTTACGCTGATTTTATCATTGCCTACTGAGGTGTTTATTTTCCTGTTGCTAAGCATGTGTTGGATCCAATTGCATGTGGTATTGTCCACCCCTGTGCTGAGGATGCAACGTTTTATTTGGGTGTAGTCGGTGTTGTCGAAAGCACCCTCAATATCGAGAAAGCAACCTATCGCAATTTCTTCGTCGCTCAGGGAATTGTTGATCCGAGCTGTTAGCTCCTGAAGAGCATGCTTGGTCGATTTCCCAGGCTGGTAGGCATATTGGTTTTTGTGAAGTGGTTATCATTTCAGGGCACCGTCCCTGATATGCATATGCAGAATTTTCTCCATTGTTTTTAGGAAGAAAGAGGCAAGGCTTATCGGTCTGTAGGACTTAGGCAGGTCTGTAGGTCTACTGCCTACTTTGGGAATGAATTTTACCTTTACCTCTGTCCAGCTCGTTGGTATGTATCCCCATGCATAGCTGGTTCTAGAGATGTCGATAAGCATGGGGCTAATTTGCGCACTTCCTTTCTGAAGGAGGGCTGGGAAGATGCCATCCTCCCCCGGGGATTTGTACGGGTCAAAAGAATTAATGACCCATTTTATGCTTCCCTCGTGGAAAATTGTTCGTGCTCTCTTCCAGACCTCCCTGTTGGGTCTAGTTGCCCTGATCTGCGGAGGTATGTTAGAGAGATTAGAAGGAATGATGTTAGGTTAGGTTGACGTGGTAGGCGTAAGCCATACTTAGGCCGAAACCGGCCCATTGTGATACCACCTGGATCAGGTTACCCTGATCCGCTACCCGGGAACCAACTGGTGCTTCTAATAAAGCGTCGGAGTTGAGCTATTTTTTGGTTTGCTAGCTCACTCAGATTGTCGAAGAAGGGCGCGCCGAGGTAAATCCTCCTGCGATTCGCAAAAGAGGGACATGAGCAGAGGAGATGGTGTCCATGCAGCCGCGACAGAAGTCATTGTAGGGTAGCCCCAGTCTGGCGGCGTGTTTTCCAATGGTGCAGTGACCTGTAATGACCCCTACTAGGGTGCTTAAGGTTGCCCTTTTGGTTGCCACCAGGTCCCTGGTTCGTCCTAAGTTTAACTTAGGCCACAATTGTTTGGTGATAACGCCGATATTGCTCTCATTCCATTGGAGATTGGTCTCCTCTATGGTTTGAAGCTTTATCATGTGCTTTACCGTACTTATTGGTGTTTTTAGGTACCCGAGGGTAGGTAGGCTGAGTGTGCTTGACCCTAACCTTGCGAGTTCGTCGGCCGCGCAGTTTTCTGGAATATCCCTATGCCCGAGAACCCACAGTATTTTAATGTTGAACTGTTCAGCCATCTCATCTAGAGATAGGCGACAGTTAATGGATTTTTTTGATTTGTGGGTTACCGCTGCCAGGGATTTTATCGCAGATTGGCTATCCGTGCAAATGATAATATCCTTTGTGGATATTACATTGATCCTGAGCCATGCCAGGGCCTCCGTTATCGCAGTTATTTCTGCCTGAAACACACTACAGTAATTTGGGAGTCTAAATGATAGGTTGAGGTTAAGTTCCTTGGAGTAGACCCCACTGCCTACACCCGACACCATCTTAGAGCCATCGGTATAGAGGGAGATCGAGTCCCTTGGTATGACTTTCCCTTCAGCCCATTCCTCTCTGGATGGAAAGACAACTTCGAAGTTCCTGGTGAACACATTCTGCGGGTTGATGTAGTCAGTGTCCATGGGTACTTTGAAGTGTTTTAGAATAGAGGTGTGGCCTTTTTGAGATGTGGGCCATTTTCTTATGCTCCTCATCCTTAGGGCCGCGCATGCAGCAACCTGCTTGCTGAAAAGGTTTAATGGTGGAAGATGTAGTAAAACATTTAAGGCCTCCGTGGGGGTTGATCTAATCGCTCCGCTTATATATAAGCTGGCTGATCTTTGTACCTTCCCCAGAAGGTTTCGATTGACTGCTTTGTCCAGAGCAGTCCACCAGACTACGACGCCATACAGGAGGATCGGCCTTATGACTGCTGTGTAAAGCCAGTACATAATGCTTGGTTGGAGACCCCACCTCCTGCCCACTACTTTCTTACAGCTGTAGAGGGCAACAGTTGCTTTCTTGACCCGATCAAGAATGTTGGGTTTCCAATTCAGCCTCCTGTCAAGGACTAGGCCTAGATATTTAGCCTGTTCTTTGATTTTTAGTTGAGTTCCACCCAGCCTCGGTGGGTTGAGGGGCGGAATTTTATATTTGTTAGTAAACAGTATGAGATCGGTCTTCTTAGGGTTCACCCCAAGTCCACAGTACTGCGTCCAGGTTTCTACTGTATGTAGTGCACTCTGCATAAAGTCGCATAGATAGGTAGGTAGGTAGGTAAGACCGTAGCCTTCCCAGAGATGGGAAGAACACACATAGGCCAAGGAGGCCCGTTGTGCAGCTACGAGGGGGTTTAGCCCCCTATTCGTGGAACCATTTTGTGCTTCTTAAGAATTTAAGAAGATCAGATATCCCCACTTGCTGAACTTCGGTCAGATCGTTGAGGAGGTATGATCCTAGGTATCGTTTCCTGACTGTGCAGAATGCTGGGCAGGCGCAGAGAAGGTGATGAATGCATTCGACCTCCTCCTCGTCTAAACAGCTCCTACAAAAATCATTCGGAGTGATACCTAGTTTTTGCGCGTGACTGCCAATAAGGCAGTGTCCTGTGATGACACCTATGACTTTATAGATGTCAGTTCTATTTAGGGAGATAATACTCCTAGTCCGTTGACTATCGAGCCGGGGCCAGATTTGCCTGGTGATGAGGCAGGTGTGTCCCTGAGTCCATCTCCGGTTCGTCTCGGCCCTGGCGAGTGTAGTGAGATTGTATTTGATGGTTGCGAAGGGTATACCCTCGCAGACCACAGTTGTTTGTAGCGTCGTTCCTTTTTTTGGCGAGTCTGTCGGCTCTTTCATTTCCGGTGATGTCGCTGTGTCCCGGTACCCATATAAGTTGTATGTTGAACTGTTCAGCCATCTCATTAAGAGATAGGCGACAGTCGAGGCTAGTTTTTGATGTGTACACATAGGACTCCAGCGACTTTAAGGCTGCTTGGCTATCCGTGAGAATGCGGATATCCGTGGTGGATATCACGTTCCACTTCAGCCAGGACAGAGCCTCTTTTATTGCCAACAGTTCCGCCTGGAAAACGCTGCAGTGATTAGGTAGTTTTAGCGCTTTGTTTAGCTTAAGTTGTTTGCAGAATACCCCACTGCCCACCCCGTCTTTGGTTTTAGACCCGTCAGTATAGAAATCTATGCAGCCTTTGCGAGGTTGAGTCTGACGAGTCCAGTTCTGTCTGTCCGGGTATAACGTTATGAAGTTTTTATCCAAGACTGTGGTGGGCTTTGTGAGGTCTAGGTTCTCTGCGATGGTTGACCTGTTCATCAGGATCGAGGAGTGGCCAAAGACGTAGCTCTTCCAGTTCGAGTTGGCTTTAAGTCTAATGGCCGTTTGTGTGGCAATTTGCTTGCCGAAAATATCGAGTGGTGTAAGGTCGAGTATCATGTTAAGTGCAGCCGTTGGGGTGGACCTGAGGGCCCCGGTAATGCATAAACACGCCAGCCTTTGTACCTTCTCGAATTGTTTGAGGTATGTTGTCTCGTCCAGTGCTGTCCACCAGACAGTCGCTCCATACATTAATGTGGGTCTAACGACCGTGGTATAGAGCCATAGAGTAATCTTGGGATTGAACCCCCATTTTTTCCCTATGGCTTTCTTGCATGAATAGAGAGCTATTGTTGCTTTTTTGGCTCTTTCGATTGTGTTGATTTTCCAGGTTAATTTCCTGTCCAGTATGATGCCAAGGAATTTGGCACTGGAGGAGTAGTTTAATCTGGTATCAAGCAAAGTGATAGGGCAGTGTTCCGGGATTTTATGCTTTTTGGTGAATAGCACGAGGTCGCATAGAGTGCTGGGAAATTTTCCTGTGACGGCAATAGCAATGTCATCCGCATAGGCGATCACAGCGTACCCTTCCTGCTCCAGCAACAGCAGTAGTTCGTTGACCACCACGTTCCAGAGGAGAGGGGAGAGTACTCCACCCTGTGGTGTACTTTTGCTGACCATTCTGGTTGAGACGGCACCAGCGAAGTTGGCTTTGACAATGATGTTGGAGTCTGGGAAGTGCGTACTGGTAAAAATGTTTAGTACTTCTGTACCATTCTCCGCGTAAGTGCCATCTGCTCTCCACAACAGTCCAATTTGGTTGGTGTGCTCTTTGGCAAGGACTCTGTGGATGCGAGCGCTGCTCTGTATGTCTGATAGACTACTGCAGAACTTTTTCCATGAGTCATCTAGCGCCATCTAAGTCAGTAAGTAAGTGGTTTCATGAATATGGGGGTAAGCCCATGAACCTATGTACCTTCCTACCTACCTACCTTCGTTGACACTGTTACTTTTGAATGTTTTCAAGTAAATTACTCCCACGCCGTAGTTGATTACACTATTTCCCATTGATATCAATGTACAGATACATCCAACTCACGTTCATTTTCATCCTCAAATTATGAATGGACAAGTTGCGGAATAAGATTGCTTTTTATCAAGAAAAGAAAATAATAATTAGCGGCTGATTGGCAACCGTATCACTCAAACACAAACCTAAAGATTATGACGAATTAAGGAATTGGACACAGCTCAGAAGATTGAGTATTTCATGGCTCATTGCCGCATTGGTGTTACATCAATATTATCTTTGAATGCAATGAGAGGATCATCGAACGATAAAATCTTTTACTCTGGCAGCAATCGACCTTGACTGTCGCTCCTAACCTCAATAAATGATGTCGCTTTTGCATTTTAATTACATTCTGAAGGTTCCGGTATTGTTTACTCAAGGCTTCGAATCAAATTACACTTCGACCCCAAACAAAAGAATTGGAAATCAAGCGGAACATCTCGTTTTAAGAATGAGCGTATCTTTTTCTCACATTGAAAGATGCATCCGAACGCAGATCGCACTATTTGATCTCCTCATTAGTTTAGACTCCAACTTGCGATTGTGCACTGGACAGGTAGAGGCACTCGTTCGTACACCACAGACGGCCATCGCCGGTTCATTTGCTTCATGTTGCACAGCAGATTAGTGATGCGCTCCATCCATATGGAGTGGTGATTGTCTATACGGATTGTAGCTCCACAAGGTTATACAGAGGCGGATTTAGAAATTTGGCGCTCTACGCTCGCCATGGCTGGCTGTGATCTCCAAAAACTATTTAATATAAAAGCAATATACAAACCAAAAACCGCTGCCAAGGTTTTGACAAATTACTTCCTCAAAAGACTGTATTAAATCCAAGAGGAGAAAGACGACCGACATAAAGACGACTTCTACGATCTTCTAGACAGAACATATGCCCAATGTCCCAGTTATGAGACCAAAATGCGATTTCAATGCGAAGCTAGTTAAGGAAGCTAGCTTCGAACGAGTCATAGGAAAGCACAGCCTACACAACACCACGTCAGAAAACGGACTAAGGCTAGTGGACTTTATGGCGGGACATAACCTGGTAGTAGCAAGTACACGATTCCCACACCTTAACATCCATAAGGGGACCTGGCGGTCTTTCGATCAATCGACAATCAATCAAATTGATCACATTGCGATCGACGGCAGACACTCCTTCAGCATCCTAGATGTCCGAACCTTTCGAGGAGCCAACATCGACACGGATCATTGCCTTGTTGCAGCCAAGGTACGGATACGAATTTCTCGGAATCAACAGAGTCGAGTAAGAACAAGAACAACAAAAATTAACGTTGGAAAGCTGCAATCGTAGGAGACCACCAGAACCTTAGCCGATCAAGTCTCCCTCAAGTTCTCTCAAGTCCCGATGCAATCCTCACAAACCATAGAACAGCAATGGAGTCGTTGTCAGAACGCCATCAGAGAGGTCGCCTCAGATGTACTTGGTTTCAAGCTACCACCGTCGAGAAACGCCTCGTACGACGACGAATGTAGACAGGCCCATGTAGAGAAACAGAATGCATACATGGCTACACTGCATCGACGGACGAGAGCTGCCCGCGATCTCTGTGAACAGTAAAGGAGGGAGGAGCATGCGCTTCTGATAAGAAATAAGAAGGAGCACGAGAAGCGCGAGATCGAGGGGACGGAGAGATGTTATTGCAAGAACGACGTTCGAAAGTTTTACCGAAAAGTAAAACGAACATGCCAAGGCTATAAAGCCATAGCAGAAGCCTGCAGGGATAAGCATGGACAACTATTAGTGGTGCCACAGTCGATGCTGAGATTGTGGAAGGACCAATTCTGCAGACTGTATACCGGCGATGATAGTCAAAATGCCGCCGTCAGGCAGAACGAACCACTTACAATGGGCGAAGATGAAAAAAAGAAATCCCGTCAACCCGACCTAGACGAAGTTAAAATAGCGAAATCGAAACTTAAGTCTTATAAAGCTGATGGACTAGACGAATTTCCCGCTGAACTATTTAAAGCAGCTGGCGATGAGCTGGTCAGGAACATGCACCAACTCATCTGCAAGATGAAATGAAATCTCAGTATCGTTTGCCCGTTCCATAAGAAAGGAGACCCCTATGACTGCGCCAATTACAAAGGGATAAGCCTCCTGAACATCGCGTACAAGATCCTCTCTGCTGTACTGTGTAAGCGCCTGAGACCGTTCGTGGACAATCTGATAGGTTCCTTCCAGTGTGGCTTCAGGCCGGGAAAATCCACGATAAACCAAATATTTACACTACGGCTGATCTTGGAGAAGACCCATGAATTCCAGGTCGACACGCACAATCTTTTTGTCGACTTTAAAGCCGCATATGACAGTGTTTATAGAGACGAGCTATACAGAGCCATGTCATGTTTTAGCATTCCTGCCAAACTCGTCAGATTGTGCAGGATGACTATGGAAAACTCTCGCTGCTCCATTAACCGACCCCTTTGATGTTAAAAAAGGTTTTAGACAGGGTGACGCACTGTAATGTGATTTCTTCAACATTGTTCTTGAAAAGATCGTGTGGGACTCTGCGGCCAATACAAGAGGTACGATCTACTTCAAGTCCACACAATTGCTTGCCTATGCAGATGACATTGACGTTATTGGACGGACAAAGCGAGACGTCAATCAGGCGTTCGCAAGCATTTAAGCAGAAACAGCTAAAGTGGGTCTAAGGGTAAATGGGGACAAGACCAAATATATGCTGTCATCAAAGAAAGACGCGCAACACCGACGTCTTGGTCAGAACGTCACCTTCGGCAGCTATATTTTTGAAGTAGTCAAGGACTTCGTCTACCTTGGCTCGATTGTGACAAGCAGCAACGACACCAGCGCTGAGATAAAACGCAGAATAACTCTTGCCAATCGCTGCTTCTTCGGGCTCAAGAGGCAATTAGGTAGTAGAGCCCTCTCTCGAAAAACTAAGGTTTCCCTCTACAAAACCTTAATCATCCCGGTCCTCGTCCATGGCGGTGAGGCTTGGAGGCTTGTTGGTTGAGGCCTTGGTTCACCCCGAGCTGTAGCGCCATCTAAGTAAGTATTATACTTATTTGAAAAATTGTAATTTTAAATTGTCTTCCAACATTTTTGTGCAATTCGCGTGGCGCCTTACGCCATGGCGTACTTGGCGTACCGTAAATCCGCCTCTGAAGCTATATCGACTGCAATAAGTTCACATCGTTATTTCGAAATACTCGAAGACATACTATCACCAACGGTGCCATCTGACTCCGACTAGATTGGAAAGGCTTAAACTCGATTTAAAAAAAAAAGTCAGAGACGCAAACAGTGACCATAACAGTGACGGTTCACTTAAAGTCATCAGTAGAAATGAGCATGTCGAGTAGCATATTGCGTACAACTGACTGGACAGATCCAGCGGCAGATCAGAGAGTAAATTACATGCTAAATTTTACCTCATAACATTGCACAACCAGCGGCACGAGACGATGTAGTAATTAGGATCAACTTCTTATTCCAATACTCCAGGCAGTGAATAGAAAACTAATTTGTCTGCTACTTAAGAACACTTGTACCCGTTCATAGTTACACTATTCAAGAAAAGGAAAGTAGCATCAGACCGGGCGCAGGCTATCAATTGGAGCAAACCCTTAACTGCTATAAAGCAGATATAACCGCGCTTCAAGAAGTGCGATGGACGGATGAAAAACTGCGACATCCACTACGGGAATTGCTACAAGGAGAACAAACAGCGCCTATTCGGGTGCGGATTCTTAATTCGAGGAAGACTTGAGCTTCCGAGACATAAGCGAACGCCTCATAACAATCCACATTAAAGCTAAATTTGGAAACATTAGCTTAATATGCGATCACGCCCCAACGGAAGAAAAGGACGATCGACTCAAAGAAGAATTTTACGATCTCCTAGACAGAACATAGCCCAATGCCCCAGCTACGACACAAAAGTAGTCCCAGGAGATTTGAATGCAAAACTGGGCAAAGAGGACAAATTGGAGTCGACATCCGACAACGGACTAAGGCTAATGCCCGTCTCAACATCCACAAGGATACCTGGCGGTCTTTTGATTGATCAACCACCAACCAGATTGATTACATTGCGATCGACGCCAGACACTCCTCCTGTATTCTCGACGTACGAACCTTCCGATGGGCCAACATTCACTCGGACCACTACCTTGTTGTAGCCAAGGTACGAATGAGAATATAAGAATGCTTAGGAGTCGAGTCGGAGTACGTAGGTTTGACGTCGGAAAGCCACAATCGCAAGAGACTGCCAGAATCTTTGCGATCGTGTCTCCTCCAAGCTCTCTCAAAATCCGTCCACAGCAGCACTAACAATAGAGTAGGAATGGGCGCATTACCAGAGCGCCGTCAGAGACGCTGCCTCAAAGGTGCTGGGTTTCAAACCGCCACCACCTAAAAACCCATGGTTCGATGAACAACGCGAACAAGCCCATGCAGCAACACAAGAGGCATATAAAGCCACGCTGCAACGACGGACGAGAGCTGCTCCCGAAATCTATGAGCAGAAGAAAAGAGAGGAACACACGCTTCTCAGAAGAAAGAAGAGAGAGCACGGAAAGCGTGAGATCGAGGAGATGGAGAGATTTTTCCCCAGGAATGACGCCCGGAAGTTTTACAATAAGATAAAACGAACATGCCATGGCTACAAAGCCAGAGCGGCGGCCGGCAGGGATGAAAATGGAGATCTGGTAGTAGAGTCGCAGTCGATGCTGAGGATTTGGACAGACCACTTCTGCAGACTCTATAACGGCCATGACAGACAAGATACCGCTGTCAGGCCGAACGATCCGTTCGTAATGGATGACGATGTAGGAGAATTCCGTCCACCCGACCTAGACGAATTCAAAATAGCGATATCAAGACTTAAGTCTAATAAAGACACGGGCGCAGACGGCCTGTCTGCTGAACTTCTTAAGGCGACTGGAGATGAGCTGGTGAGGTGTATGCACCATCTCATTTGCAAGGTATGGTCGGAGGAAAGCAGGCCCGACGAATGGAATCTCAGCATCGTTTGCCCGGTCAGAGAAATAAAACTCTTTAACATCGCAAACAAGATTTTCTCTGTTGTATTGTGTGAACGCCTTAAACCGTTTGTGGATAACCTGATCGGCTCTTATCAGTGTGGTTTCAGGCCAGGTAAGTCCACAATAGACCAAATATTTACGCTACGGTAGATCTTGGAGAAGACCCAGGGATACCAAATCGACACTCACCACCTCTTCGTCGATTTCAAGGCTGCATATGACAGCGTGTATGGGATGAGCTATACAAAGCCATGTCTGACTTTGACATCCCTGCCAAACTCGTCCGATTACACCGAGACCTTTGATATTAAAAAAGGATTTAGACAAGGTGACGCGCTGTCATGCAACTTTTTCAACATCGTGCTTGAAAAGATCGTGCAAGAGTCACTGGCCAACACAAGAGGTACGATCTATTTCAAGTCTACGCAATTGCTTGCGTACGCCGATGACATTGACGTGATTGGACGGACACAGCGAGACGTCCATGAGGCCTTTGTAAGCATTGAGGTAGAAGCGGCTAAGATGGATCTCAGGGTAATAGGATAAAACCAAATATCTGCTTTCATCTAAAGGAGACGGACAACACCGACGTATTGGCCAGAACGTCACCATGGGTGGATATAACTTTGAAGTCGTCAAGGAATTCGTCTACCTTGGCTCACTGAACACCAGCGCTGAGATAAAACGCAAAATCACTCTGGCCAACCGCTGTTTCTTTGGGCTCAAGAGGCAATTGAGAAGAAGAGGCCTCTCTCGGAAAACCAAGGGGACACTATATAAGACCGGAATCATCCCAGTCCTCCTTTACGGCGCAGAGGCTTGGACCTTAACAAAAGCGGATGAAGATGCCCTTGGCCGTTTCGAGAGGAAAATTCTGCGCACTGTCTACGGTCTCGTTTGTTCAAACGGTGTATGGAGGAGAAGATTTAACGAAGAACTGTACGAGTTGTACAGCGACATCGGCCTGGTACGACGTCTACAGCGTCTAAGGTGGCTAGGCCATGTAGAGTGCTTGGAAAATACAGCTCCGACCCGAAGAGTCTTCGAATCCACTCCGGAAGGAAGGCGCCGCAGAGGACGGCCGCATCATCGGTGGCGCACGCAGGTGGAAGGGGACCTTAACCAGCTGGGCGTGCGGCGCTGGAAACAGCTGGCCAAAGACCGTGCCAGCTGGAGACGCTTGTTGGTTGAGGCCCAGGTTCACCATGGACTGCAGCGCCACCTAAGTAAGTAAGTTAGTAATCTATAATTGGGGATGTGCAGGTTTAAGTGGCTTTGAAGACCCTTTCAGGGCAGATGTAATCTGACACACAATCGAACATTGTTGCTTTGAATTCCATAACGCTGTTTGTAGCGAGCTGAGTTTTAGCTGCCAGCTTTGGTTATTTAAAAGGAAATACCAGGCCAACGCTTTTTCGAAGGTTTCTTCCCTGACATGGCCACGTAGAAGTCAAGAGCAAATTAGCCAAATTGTATATTTATGAAAGATGCTAAAAACCGCCGACTACTTTTCGACACCCATATGCTAATGGGAATCATTTACATATCACGGATGTATCTGCATTTTTTCGTTATTCGCTTTCTTTTTCATTGGGATTCCAGGTATGATTCTAAGCGAAACTCGTCTTGGATTGCTACTAAAACCAGATCACCGTCCGTGGGAATAGCTATTTTGGTAACCTGGCACAACAATTGGAATCAATTGTGGAACATTGCTCTTCTTCTCACTATAAATCAACCTTTTTGTAAAGTCTTGGAGTTATCGTCTTGGTTGCTTATTATGTAGTTAATCCGTAAATATTTGGGAGCCGTTAATTGTGGCCATCCATAAGCAAAGACGTTCCCCTCAATTGTCTTCGAACATAGTATTTAGGAAAAAAGCTGCAATAGTCGCACTGAAGCGAGTTGTGTAAGTTTATAGAATGAAGACGGGAGAGAGTCGGCTGATCGAAGACCGGTTAACAGATATTAATAAACCCGTTGATGAAGAGGTTCATTGCGTAAGTGTAAGCTGAAAATTGGGTCCGAGAGAGCATCATTAGGGCCCGTGTTTTTCGACCGATGGTACAGTGCGAGTTTAGTCACTTCCTTGGAATGCTTCGAGAGGAATGCTGTGAATGCTTTTACTTTCACTATGATCAGAAGATTAGTGTCTTCTTTTCGGAAGCGAGCAGGTAGGACGGATGTTATAACTTGTCGTGGATTGGAGATTTGTTTTTGGTTAACTAATTGGGAGAAGTACCTACCACTTCTGAGAAGAGATTGAAATCTTGTATTAATGAGCGTTAAAGTCACCATTTTGGGAAAAAGGCTAAATAAACGCGTTTGGGCTCTGGGCGTATTCATAGTATTTTTGATTTTTTTTTTTTTTTTTAATAATTTGCGCGCACTCAAGGTCTAATAACCTTATTATGTCGGCGACACAGTGCGGGCAGAAGGTAGAGAGGAAGAGGAATAGAGGAGATGCCGATGGACATTGATCTTAAATGCTTGCATGTTGCATTGAGGGGGGAAAACCGAATCCGGCAGAGAGTTCCAGATTCGTGTGGCTCGGTTAATGAAAGATTCTCTATATTTGACAGTACGTCCGAAGGCGGGCTTCAGAGTATATTGGTGAGCATTCCTAGAGAGACGTGTATTGCGGGAGAAATGTTGAAGGGGCGGAATGCAACTGGCTATCTCATCGGAGCATTTTTGGTAGTAGTAACGATAAAACAGGGAGAGGCAGGTAACATTCCTGCGGTGTTCCAGCGAGTCTAATGTTTTGGTAATGCTGGAGTCACCTATCAGTTTTATGGCTCGTTTTTGTATTCTGTCTAGTAGGTGCAGTGAGGTCTTGGAAGCACCGGACCAGACATGAGCGTTAAACTCTAATTTGGGGCGAATGAACGCCTTATAGATTGTAGCCAGGTCTAAGGGTGAGAAATATTTCTTGCATCTGTATAAGAAGCCTAGACATTTCGCAGCATTCTTGGCGACACTGAATATGTGGTCGCACCAATTAAGATTGTGAGCAACACTCATATCCAGGATGGAAGGCTTTTCAGTTTCTGAGATGCAAGTACCATTCATGGATAATGGCTGCGGGTTATTTAAACGCTTTAACGACAAGAGACAAAAAAGGAGATCCCTTTGACTGCGCCAACTATAGAGGAATAAGTCTCCTTAATGTCGCATACAAGATTTTCGCTGCCGTTTTGTGTGAACGTCTGAAGCCATTCGTAAACAAGCTGATAGGTCGTTACCAGTGTGGCTTCAGGCCAGGGAAGTCCACCATCGACCAGATCTTCACACTACGGCAGTTCCTGGAGAAAACCAATGAATTTCAAGTCGATACGCACCATCTATTCGCCGACTTCAAAGCCGCATACGACAACGTAATTAGAGACGAGTTATATAACGCTATGTCTACCTTTGACATACCTGTTAAGCTCGTCAGACTATGCAGGATGACTCTGGAAAACGTTCGTTGCTCCATCCGAATCGGTGCAGAACTGACCGATAGCATCGATGTGTGATTTCTTCAACATCATATTAGAGATGATGATCAAATCCTCGCAACTCCTTGCATACGCCGACGACATTGACATAATAGGTAGATCGCAGCGAGATGTCAATGAGGCGTTTGCGAGTATTGAGATGGAGGCGGCAAAAATTGGTTTGGCAGTTAATGAAGACTAAATATCTGCTGTAATCGAAAAAGGACATTTACCACCGACGTCTTGGACAGAACGTGCATATTGGCAGATATAAGTTCGAGGTAGTTAAGGACTTCATATACCTCGGCTCCGCGGTGACTTGGAACAACGACACCAGTTTCGAAATCAAGCGCAGAATTACTCTTACCAACCGCTGCTCCTTTGGGCTCAAGAGGCAACTGAGAAGTAGAGCCCTCTCTCGTACGACCAAGTTGACCTTATATAAGACCTTAATTATCCCGGTCCTGTTATACGGCGCAGAAACATGGACTTTATCTAAAGCGGATGAGGAAATCCTTGGTCGTTTCGAGAGAAGGATTCTGCGTTCGATTTTCGGTCCCATAAACACAGAGGAGGGTTGGAGGAGAAGATTCAATCACGAACTGTACGGGTTGTACAGCGACATGAGTCTGGTCAGGCGTCTACGGATCCAACGCCTAAGATGGCTAGGCCATGTAGAGCGAATGGACACCACAGCTCCAGCCCGTAGAGTCTTTGAATCCAACCCCGAGGGACGAAGAAATAGAGGACGGCCGCACCTAAAGTGGCGCGCACAGGTGGAAGGGGACCTCAACCAACTGGGCGTGCGGCATTGGAAAAGACTAGCGAAAGATCGTGCTAGGTGGAGAGGCATGTTGGTTGAGGCCCAGGTTCACCCCGAACTGTAGCGCCCGTTAAGTAAGTAAGTAACGACAAGAGACAGCATTGTGTTTTGGATGCATTAAACTCCACTCTATTGTTTTTACCCCATTGGATGATGCTGTCGATATCGGAATTTAATGAGCTTAACATACGCTGCCGCTCATTATCTACAACCGAAGTGCAGGGTCGTAAGCTGGTGAACGAATATGAGCAGTCGGCAAAGGAGTGAATCGGATTAGAAGTAACAGACAAGAGATCATTTATAAAAATAAGAAAGAGTGTCGGAGACAAAACGGAGCCCTGGGGAACACCGGCATTTACAAAGTGAGTATCAGACTTGAATCCGTCCAAAACAACTTGAATTGAACGATTCGAAAGGTAGCTTCTAATCCATTGAAAAAGAGACTCACCGATCCCAAAAGCACGCATTTTCGACAAAAGGGCTTCATGCCAAACCCTGTCAAATGCTTTCGAAATATCCAGTGCAACAATTTTGCTTTCACCTGCTTGGTGAAGGGAGTGATTCCACTTTTCAGCGAGAAACCGTATTGGCGGTCATTGAGGAGTTTCCGTGATTCAAGATATTTCATAAGCTGACGGTTAATCAGCGTTTCCATGACCTTGGAAAGAAGGGACGTTAGTGCAATGGGTCGGTAGTTGGAGGGAGAAGATGATTCGCCTTTTTTGGGTATAGGCTGGACAAATGCTGTCTTCCACCTACTCGGAAAGAGCCCAGAGGTGTAGGAAAGGTGAAAAAGCTTACGCAGTGGTTTTGCCAGCGTAGAAGAACACCTCTTCAGAACTATTGAGGCAATACCATCTGGACCAGCGGATTTGTGTATGTCGAGGTCTTTAAGAACCCTTGCGACTGTACGAGTGCGGAAGTGGATTAGCCCCATGGTGGAATTGACGCACTCTAGTACAGGCGGAGACAAAGTACAGCTGGCAGCTGAGAACTGGTTGCGAAATGGGCAGCAAGTAGGTTAGCTTTGTCTAAGGGGGTGAGAGCTGGGATGTCATTGTGGATGAGCGTCGGTATAGACGACTTAGTTGAGTTTTTTACGTTTTTTACAAACGACCAGAGACTTTTGCTACCTTTGGGACATTGAAGGATTTTACGCCTTAATTTTTGGTCGGATTGGAATTTAATCCGTCGAATGTGGGAGTTGCAGTCATTTCTGGCTCGTATGTACTTTTTTCGGTTTTCCTCAGAACTGTTTGCCTTGTAGGCCCGAAAACTTAGCTCCCTGAGCCTAATAGCCTCTTTGCAGCTCGAGTCGAACCACGGCCTGGTGCTTTTAATCTTGCTGGGAATAAAATTTGCCATGCCGATTCGGATAATGTTCACGATAATATCAGTTGCGGCGTCCACGTCGTTGTCGAGGAAGCACAACGACCAGTTAAAGATCCGAAAGAAGTTGTTAAGGCCGCACCAGTTGGCTTTCTCGTATAGCCATAGTGTTCTCTTAGGAGCTTTTTCTTTAACTGGATGGTGGGAGTTCGAGAATTTCGCTGATATCATGCAGTGGTCAGACAAGCCTAGGGGTTCCAATACATCGATTGTGTATTTGTCAGGCTGAGAGGTAAGAAACAAGTCCAGTGTGTTGGCGGTATGACCAGCAACATCGGGGATACGTGATGGCTCATTCACAAGTTGAGTTAAGTGTAGGTAGATACATATATAATCAAGTTCATGGCGAACCTGGGCCTCCTTTAAAAAACCTCTCCAACTGGCGCGGTCTTTCGCCAGCGGTCTCCAGTGCCGCACGCCTAGTTGCTAAAGGTCCTCTTCCACTTGGTTGCGCCACCTTGAATTTGACCGCATCGCCCCTTGCGATTGGATTCAAAGACCTTCCGGGCCGGAGCTGTGTTTTCTATGCGCAACATGACCTAGCCATCTTAGGCGCTGTATCCGAAGACGCCATGCTACGTTCATGTCGCTGTACAGCCCGTACAGTTCACTGTTAAGTCTTCTCCTCCACTCCCCATTTATGCAGGTCGGGCCAAAAATCGTATGCGGAATTTTTCTCCCAAAACGACCAAGGGCCTCCTCATCCGCTTTCGATAAGGTCCATGTCTCTGCACCATAAAGCAGGTCCGGGATGATAAGTGTCTTGCATATGGTCACCTTGGTTTTTCGAGAGAGGACTCTGCTTCTCAGTTGCCTGCCGAACCCAAAGAAACAGCGGTTGGCAAGAGTTATTCTGCGTTTGAGATCGGTAATAATGTCATTGCTGCATGTCTCTGCGGAGCCTAGGTAGATGAAGTTCTTGACTACCTCGAAATCATACCTCCCAATATGTGCGCCCTGGCCCAGCATATATTTCGTTTTGTCCTCATTTACCGCCAGTCCCATTTTAGCCGCTTCCGTCTCAATGCTCGTAAAGGCCTCAATGACATCTCGCTGAGAGCAGTTGAAAAGATGGTGCCCCTCGTATTGACCAGTGAGTTTTGCACGATTCTTTCAAGGACGATGTTGGAAAAGTCACACGACAGCGTGTCGACCTGTCTAAAACCTTTTTTGACATGAAAGGTCGCTCCCGACCCTGATGGAGCAGCAGTTCGTCTCTATTTAAACTATCGTATGCAGCTTTAAGGTCGACAAACAGGTGGTGGGTGTCGATCTGGAATTCGTTTGTTTTCTCCAGGATCTGCCGCAGTATGAATAATTGATTTATAGTGGACTTCCCTGGCCTGAAACCACACTGATATGGACCAATCAATTTATTAACGAACGGTTTCAGGCATTCACACAGTACAGCAGAGATTTATAAGCGATGTTCGGAAGACTTATACCTCTGTAGTGGGGTATCCTTTCCTGTGGATCGGGCAAATGATTCTAGGATTCCATTCATCGGGCATGCATTCCTCTGAGTTTATCTTACAGATGAGCTGGTGCATACCCCCAACCAGCTCATCTCTAGCTGCTTTAAAGAGCTCGGCAGGTAGTCCGTCTACTCCAGCAGCTTTGTTGAACTTAGCTTAGGATAAGCAATCCTAACTTCGTCTAGGTCTGTTGGACGGAATTCTCTGCTATCATCGTCCGCTGTGAAAGGGTCATTCTGCCTGACAGCGGGATCTGTTTCGTCATCGCCGTTATAAAGTCTGCAGAAGTAATCTTTCCAGATTCTTAGTACCGACTGTGAATTCACTACTAGGCTTCCATTTTCGTCCCTGCAGGCTTCCGTTCTGGCCTTATAAAACCTCCGAAAGTCATTCCTGCGATAGCATCTCTCCATATTTCCGATCAAGAGCTTCTCATGCTTCCTTCCTCCACTTCTGCTCATAATGCTCACGAGGAGCTCTCGTCCTTCTATGCAGCGCCTCTTGATAGGTTTGCTGCTTGGCTGCGTGTGCCCTCCTAAACTCGTCGTTAAACCATGGGTTTCTTGTTGGGGGCGATTTGAAACCCAGTACCTCAGAAGCAGCACTCTCTGAGGCTTGTTGACAACGGGTCCATTGGTGTTGTTGGTCTGAGCTGGTGTTGGAGGGTTATCCGTGAGCTTGAGGGAATCGCGATTGGCATAGGCTCTGGCGGCCTCTTGCGATTAAAGCATTGCAACCCATTTTTCTGGGCCAGGCATATTCGCAATCGCAACCTGGCTGCCACAAGATAGTGGTCCGAGTCGATGTTGGCTCCTCTAAAAGTTCGTACATGCAGAATGTCGAATGCGTTCCTGCCATCAATCGCAATGTGATCCATCTGGTTGACGGTTGGTTGATTCGAAGATCGCCGAGTCCCTTTGTGGATGTTGAGATGTGGGAAATGCGTCCTAACAACTAGAAGATTTCGCCCCGTTGCGAAGTCTCTCAGCCTAAATCCATTTCCATTGGTCGTTTCGAGAGGAAAATTCTGCGTACAATCTTCGGTCCCGTTTGTGTTGACGGAGAGTGGAGGAGAAGATTCATCCAAGGACTGCACGGGCTGTACAGCGACATCGGCCTAGTACTACGTCTACGGATCGTCTTAAATGGCTAGGCCATGTATAGTGAATGCGCAGCACAGCTTCGGTCCGAAGAGTCTTTAACTCCAACCCGGAAGGACGACGTTGCTGAGGACGGTCGCATCTAAGGTGGCGCACTCAGGTGGAAGGGGACCTCAGCCAACTGGGTGTGCGGCAGTGGAAAAGGCTAGCGAAAGATCGTGCTAGATGGAGGGGCATGTTGGTTGAGGCCCAGGTCCACCCCGAACTGTAGCGCCCGTTAAGAAGAAGAAGAAGAAGAAGTGAATACTGTGCACGTTATTCCTCTAACAATCTCCGCGATTAAAGCACTACTACTACTTCCTTGGCATTATGTTCCCATGCTCTTATTAGATGGACAAGAGCAGGGCATATCACCTAAATTAGTTTTGTAATAAAAGAAGAGTTATCTTTGGATTCTTTTTTCGAAAATAAAAGACAACCAAATGATTTCCGGACTTTTCCTAGAGTATCTCGCAACTCCGAGTATCTCTTGACTTCGTCACTTTATTATTTTTTCTTTTAACGCAAAAAAAAATATATATATATGTATATAAAAAAAACAGGGCCGAGGGACCAACAAAATTGTTCACCTCGTCCACTGAACACCCTAACACAGTCAAAATTGAAATCGGTACGAGATGGCTCCAAACAAACGCTGTATGCTCACTCATATGACTTCATTCAACAGACTGCGAATTCGTCCAACTCACATCGCCCTTTTATACCCGAATTGTAACGGTTAAAACATTTTTTCCCTTATTCTTTATTTTCCTGCATTCGTTTTCCGAGTATTTTGAACGACGGTGTGAGAGGACGGACTCAGGGTGGGTGTAGCACATATAAGCAGTTAAGGAGTGTGTGTGAGGCACATACAAATAAATAATATATAATGAATTGTATAATGAATTGTATTATACGAAAATAGAGGATGGCCGCTACAGTTTTTTGCGTGTAGACTGCACATGAGACTGGAGCAAGTGAATATGACACGATAGTTAAGCTGCTGTTGTATGAAATGCATCCCATGCATTCTGGTTCGAATGTTGGTCCATAAGAGTAACTAAAGACGCGTATGCTCCTTGTTCCATAGTAATTGGTTGACTAGCAATTTAAGACCCACAAAATGGTCATAATGATACCTTCGCTCATAAAGTGATGACAACTCTCTTAGGTGTCTATAAAGCCGTACCTATGATATCCAAATTAGCCATCCATAAAGTGTTTAACTGTTTCCCCATCTAAGCAGCCGAAATACCAATCACAACGTTAAGTAAAGAGTTCTGCCAAACAATCCAACAAGTCAAGCCATCGCAATCTAACACTTACCACTTTCTGTCAGTTGAAGACATCATTACAGCCGACCTTAACATTAGGTGCAAGCTAAAAAGGAAACCAGACAAATGGACGCTCTCTCACTTACTACCAACTTTGTTAGATATCGATACCAACTACTGTACGGGTTCAGTACCATTAAGATTCCATGTGGCTAAGTGTATGCTGTATTCCGCATCCATTTTCGCCATGGGTTTGTGGGGTTACGTGAGTCGAAAGAAATAATTACTTACGTGCGCAGTGGCTTATGAGTTTTGACCTGAATCTCGCTGTAACTTCACACTAAGTAACTTGGTGATTGGGAAATGCCTGGAACTGTTGGCTTTTGGCATTTACGTTTATCTTCTCTTCAGTTTTGCAAGATAATCCTTTCCCCTATCGCGGGTTGAGTTTAGGATGATCCTCTAGTTATTGATGATCGTGAAATGTGATTAAGCACTTTGTTAGATTGACAACAACTTTTACTTTTCGCTCACTGCTCCTCTCCACTTGATGACCATTGGACGGGGCGGCATATATCCATCATATATTCGTTAGGTTAGACTCTAACCCACAAGCTATCTGGGGAGGTACTTGATTATAAAATCTCAGATCATTGCATGACGAACATAAACATAGAAACGTTTCAAAACTATTCAGATAGATATACTTACTTACTTAGGTGGCGCTATAGTCCGTGGTGAACCTGGGCCTCAACCAACAAGCGCCTCCAGCTTGCACGGTCTTTGGCCAGCTGTTTCCAGCGCCGCACGCCCAGTTGGTTAAGGTCCCCTTCCACCTGCCTGCGCCACCGATGATGCGGCCGTCCTCTGCCGTGCCTTCCTTCCGGAGTGGATTCGAAGACTCTTCGGGTCGGAGCTGTATTTTCCAAGCACTCTACATGGCATAGCCACCGTAGACGCTGTATCCGTAGACGTCGTACCAGGCCGATGTCGCTGTACAACCCGTACAGTTCTTCGTTATATCTTCTCCTCCATACACCGTTTGAACAAACGGGACCGTAGATAGTGTGCAGAATTTTCCTCTCGAAACGACCAAGGGCATCTTCATCCGCTTTTGTTAAGGTCCAAGCCTCTGCGCCGTAAAGGAGGACTGGGGTGACAAGGTCTTATATAGTGTCACCTTGGTTTTCCGAGAGAGGGCTCTACTTCTTAATTGCCTCTTGAGCCCAAAGAAACAGCGGTTGGCAAGAGTGATTCTGCGTTTTATCTCAGCGCTGGTGTTCAGTGAGCCAAGGTAGACGAATTCCTTGACCACTTCAAAGTTATATCCGCCCATGGTGACGTTCTGGCCAATACGTCGGTGTTGCACGTCTCTTTTAGATGAAAGCTGATATTTGGTTTTACCCTCATTAACCTTGAGACCCATCTTAGCCGCTTCAACCTCAATGCTTACAAAGGCCTCACGGACGTCTCGCTATGTCCGTCCAATCACGTCAATGTCGTCGGCGTACGCAAGCAATTGGGTAGACTTGAAATAAATTGTACCTCTTGTGTCGGCCAGAGACTCTTGCACGATCTTTTCAAGCACGATGTTGAAAAAGTTGCATGACAGCGCGTCACCTTGTCTAAATCCTTTTTTAATATCAAAGGTCTCGGTGTAATCGGACGAGTTTGGCAGGGATGTCAAAACCAGACATGGCTTTGTATAGCTCATCCCATACACGCTGTCATATGCAGCCTTGAAATCGACGAAGAGGTGGTGAGTGTCGATTTGGTATTCCTGGTCTTCTCCAAGATCTGCCGTACCGTAAATATTTGGTCTATTGTGGATTTACTTGGCCTGAAACCACACTGATAAGAGCCGATCAGGTTATCCACAAACGATTTCAGGCGTTCACGCAATACGGCAGAGAAGATCTTATATGCGAGGTTAAGGAGACGCAGTTATATGGGTCTCCTTTCTTATGGACCGGGCAAACGATGCTGAGATTCCATTCGTCGGGCATGCTTTCCTCTGACCATACCTTGCAAATGAGATGGTGCATACACCTCACCAGCTCATCTCCAGTCGCCTTAAGAAGTTCAGCAGACAGGCCGTCTGCGCCCGTGTCTTTATTAGACTTAAGTCTTGATATCGCTATTTTGAATTCGTCTAGATCGGGTGGACGGAATTCTCTTACATCGTCATCCATTAGGAACGGATCGTTCTGCCTGACAGCGGTATCTTGTCTGTCATGGCCGTTATAGAGTCTGCAGAAGTGGTCTGTCCAAATCCTCAGCATCGACTGCGACTCTACTACCAGATCTCCATTTTCCTTCCTGCCGGCCGCCGCTCTGGCTTTGTAGCCATGGCATGTTCGTTTTATCTTATTGTAAAACTTACGGGCGTCATTCCTGCGGAAGCATCTCTCCATCTCCTCGATCTCACGCTTTCCGTGCTCTCTCTTCTTTCTTCTGAGAAGCGTGTGTTCCTCTCTTTTCTTCTGCTCATAGATTTCGGGAGCAGCTCTCGTCCGTCGTTGCAGCGTGGCTTTATATGCCTCTTGTGTTGCTGCATGGGCTTGTTCGCATTGTTCATCGAACCAGGGGTTTTTAGGTGGTGGCGGTTTGAAACCCAGCACCTTTGAGGCAGCGTCTCTGACGGCGCTCTGGTAATGCGCCCGTTCCTACTCTATTGTTTGTGCTGCTGTGAACGGATTTTGAGAGAGCTTGGAGGAGACACGATCGGCAAAGATTCTGGCAGTCTCTTGCGATTGTAGCTTTCCGACGTCAAACGTACGTACTCCGACTCGACTCCTAAGCATTCTTGATATTCTCATTCGTACCTTGGCTACAACAAGGTAGTGGTCCGAGTCGATGTTGGCCCCTCGGAAGGTTCGGACATCTAGGATGCTGGAGGAGTGTCTGCCGTCGATCGCAATGTGATCAATCTGGTTGGTGGTCGATTGATCACAAGACCGCTAGGTACCCTTGTGGATGTTGAGATGGGGGAATCGCGTGCTTGCTACAAGGAGGTTACGCCCCGCTAGGAAATCAATTAGCCTTAGTCCGTTGTCGGATGTGGTGTTATGGAGGCTATGCTTTCCTATGATCGACTCAAATATGTCCTCCTTGCCCAGTTTTGTATTAAAATCTCCTAGGACTATTTTTGTGTCGTAGCTGGGGCATTGGGCATATGTTCTGCCTAGGAGATCGTAGAATTCTTCTTTGAGTCGATCGTCCTTTTCTTCCGTTGGGGCGTGAGCGCATATTAAGCTAATGTTTCCAAATTTAGCTTTGATGCGGATTGTTATGAGGCGTTCGCTTATGTCTCGGAAGCTTAAGTCTTCCTCGAATAACGAATCCGTACCCGAATAGGCGCTGTTTGTTCTCCTTGTAGCAATTCCCCAAGTGGATGTCATAGTTTTTCATCCGTCCATCGCACTTCTTGGAGTGCGGTTATATCTGCTTTATAGCAGTTGAGGGTTTGCTCCAATTGATCGCCTGCACCCGGTCTGTTAAGGGACCTAACATTCCAGGTGCAGACTCTCAAGTCCGTTAGCCGCTTGCAGGGGTCGTCAGCATTGTATCCGTCCGTATCCGAGGCTTGTTGTTTCGAAACAAGTAGGTTTTTACGTGATAGGAATGTTTCCCTAAGCCCAACCCCCAACCTGGAAGGCCAGGTTACTCTTTCCCCAGGAACAATGGGTTGAGTCGCTGCACACATTGGTTCACTACCTGGCGGGTGCCAGGGTAGCTATCCAGGTTAATTATAGGTTAGGCTAGGTAAATGGGTGACCTATTGACGAGGGGTCAAGGCTCACTTAGACTACGAGGAGTCCATTGTACTAAGTTAACGGGTAACCGGTAGAAACCCAAAAGTTACCCGTTGAGCTGGCTGAACCAGTAGTCCGTTCAGCCCCATGTTACTTACCTCTTTTAGTTTCGAAAGGAAGGGACTTCCAAGGAATATGTCCCTCCATTGGGCTAGTGCAGGGCATTCGCACAGAAGGTGACTGATGGATTCAATTTCCTCTTCGTCCCTGCAGCTTCTGCAGAACTCATTATGAGGCTGGCCTAGCCTTGCTGCATGGTAGGATATCATATAGTGTCCAGTGGCAACGACTTCTTCTTCGTCTTAACGGGCGCTACAGTTCGGGGTGAACCTGGGCCTCAACCAAAATGCTCCTCCAACTAGCACGTTCTTTTGCTAGCCTTGTCCATTGACACACACCCAGTTTGCTGAGGTCCCCTTCCACCTGTGTGCGCCATCTTAAGTGCGGCCGTCCTCTGTACCTTCGTCCCTCGGGGTTGGATTCAAAGACTCTCCGGGCTGGAGCTGTGGTGTCCATTCCCTCCACATGGCCTAGCCGTAGACGCCTGACTAGGCTCATGTCGGTGGACAGCCCGTAAAGTTCGTGGTTGAATCTTTTCCTAAGCCGCCCGTCTGCGTTTATAGGCCCGAAAATCACGCGCAAAATTTTTGTCTTGAACCGACCAAGGGCCTCCTCATCCGCTTTTAATAATGTCCATGCTTCTGCGCCGTACAGCAGGGCCGGGATGATAAGGATCTTATATAGAGTCAACTTTGTCGTTCGGGAGAGGGCTTTATTACTCAATTGCCTCCTGAGCCCAAAGACCCAGCGATTGGCAAGAGTGATTCTGCGTTTGATTCCGGAACTGATGTCGTTGTTCCAGGTCACTGCGGAGCCAAGGTAGACGAAGTCATTAACTACCTCGAACTTATAACTGCCAATACGAACGTTCTGGCCAAGACGTCGGTGGTGGGCGTCCTTTTTCTCTTTTTATATTTTCTTATGATGTGCTTACACACACAACCTGAACGCAGTGCAGTGGTTGGAGTCGTTGATGTTCGTTCACTACTCTTAGGGGTGGTTGTCCTAGACCTAGATAGGACGAGAGCCGACCAAATTCCGCGTTGGTTATAGTCCGTAGTAATTCGTTCAAGCACTTTAGTATTGCATACGCAGACCGACAGTCCAACTTTCACCGCCTCGAACTCAATACTCGCAAACGCCTCATTGACCTCTCGCTGTGATCTACCTATTATGTCAATGTCCTCGGCGTATGCAAGGAGTTGCGAGGATTTGAAATAGATTGTGCCTCTTGTATTGGCCAGTGATTCATACGATGTTGAAGAAATCACACGACAGCGCATTGCCCTGCCTAAATCCTTTTTTGACATCAAAACTATCGGTAAGGTGTTCACCGATTCGGATGGAGCAGCGAGCATTCTCCGAAGTCATCCTGCTATAGTCTGACGATTTTAGCAGGGATGTCAAAGGTAGAAATAGCGTTGTATAGCTCGTCGTTGTATAGCATACGTTGTCGAATGATACTTTGAAGTCGACAGATAGGTGGTGAGTGTCGATTTGGAATTCATTGGTTTTTTCCAGGATCTGCCGTAGTGTGAAGATTTTGTCGATGGTGGACTTCCCTGGCCTGAATCCGCACTGATAAGGACCTTTCAGCTTATTTACAAAAGGCTTCAGGCTGTGTTATGAAGACTTATTCGTCTGTAGTTGACGCAGTCAGAGTGGTCTCCTTTCTTTTGGATCGGGCATACGATGCTGAGACTCCATTCCTCGGGCATGCTTTCTTCTAACCATATCTTACGGATGAGCTGGTGCATGCTCCCAGCCAGGTCATCCCCAGCTGCCTTGAAGGGCTCAGGAGAGAGTCCGTCTGCGCCAGCAGCTTTTTTCGACTTGAGCTTCGATGGGGCAACTTCGTCGAGGTCAGGGGGACAGAATTCTCTGCGGTCTCCGTCGATTAGAAATGGATCATTCTACCTGACAGCGGTATATTGATTAACATCGCCGTTATACAGTCTGCAGAAGTGGTTTTTCCATATTCTCAGCTTCGACTGCGGTTCTACTACTAGCTGTCCCTTCTCATCCCTGCAGGCTTCCGTTCTGGCTTTATAACCTTGGCATGTTCGCTTTATCTGTTGATAAAACTTTCGAACGTCCCGCCTGCAGTAACACCTCTCCAAATCCTCAATCGTCCGCTTCTCGTGCTCTTCCCTTTTTTTTTAACTCGTAGAGCTCACGAGCTACTCTTGTTCTTTTATGCAGCGAGGCCTTATATGCAGCCTGCTTCGGTGTATGAATCCTCCTGCACTCGTCATCGAATCAGGTGTTTCTTCGTGGTGGAGCCTTGAAACCCAAAACTTCGGATGCAGAGCTTTTCAGGACTTGTTTGCAAAGGCTCCACTGCTGTTCTATTGATAGCCTGGATGATTGAGGTATATTGGAGAGAGTAAGGGAGACGCGATCGGTAAAAGCACGAGCGGTTTCTGGCGATAGTAGCTTTCCGACGTCATAAGTTTGTATTCTTACTCTACTCCGTTGCGTTCGTCATATCCGTAAGCGCATCTTGGCTACTACAAGAAAGTGGTCCGAGTCGATGTTAGCCCCTCGGAAAGTTCGAATATCAAGAATAGTGGAGGAGTGTCTGACTTCGATAGCGATGTGATCAATCTGGTTGGTAGTCGATTGATCGAAAGACCGCCAGGTACCTTTGTGTATATCGTGGTGCGGGAAGCGCGTACTGGCTGGAAGGAGATTTCGCCCCGTAGCAAGATCAATCAGCCTGTGTCCGTTATCGGAGGTGGTGTCGTGTAGGCTATGTTTGCCGATGACTCGTTCAAATATGCTTTCCTTACCCAGCTTAGCATTGAAGTCTCCTAGTACAATTTTGATGTCATAGCTGGGACACTGGGCATACATTCTGTCTAGGAGATCGTAGAACTCATCTTTAGCGGAGTCATCCTTGTCTTCCGTGGGGGCGTGGACGCAGATCAGGCTGATGTTAAACAATTTAGCCTTGATACGGATTGTTCTGAGGCGTTCGCTCACATGCCGAAAGCTTAGGACTTCTTGCCTTAGTCCACCTCGAACAACAAATCCGCATCTAAATAGTCTCTGTCCTCTCTCCCTATAGCAGTCGCCGTAGTAAATATCGCAGTTTTTCATCCGCTTTATACCCGGTCCATTCCATCACATTTCCTGGATCGCGGTTATGTCCGCTTTATAGCGGTCTAGAGCGTCCGCGAGTTGTTCGGCTGCACGTGGCCTGTTTAGGGACCTAACAATCCACGTACAGAGCCGAAGATCTTTGTCCTTTTTTCGTTTTTTGCAAGGGTCGTCAAGGGTTGTTTCGGAGTTTGTGGTTTTTTTACTGTTACGGCTTACTAGGCCGTAGCCCAACCGACTAATCCTGTTTTTTGGCACAGGAAGCTCGCCATATGCCCTTCCCGTCTGCAGTTTCCATACCAAATCACCAGATGGCACCACGAGGAGTTGGGGATGAGACTTACTAACAATGCCGCATAATGTTCTTCTCGCTTTTTAGCAGGCCAGCATCCGGCGGATAGATGCTACCCCTACGAGGCCTTTGTTATTCCTCTGCCATGCGGTCGCACCTAGACAACGGTTTTACTTAATTAAATTTATCATAAAGTCGACCTTCAAATTAATAGGAATATGTTTAAAGGAATTGTACTGAATATACAACAGCAATAGTCAGCGGATTGTATATCCATTGATGAATAATAAATAAATAAATAGAAAACGCACATTTCGATTATTCGAACTAGTTTCGGTCGCAATTAGTTCGGATAATCGAGGCTCTACTGTAGTGTTGCTATGAAACAGTTGATCAAACATTCTCGACAACACATTTTACCCAAATAGCATAGAGGAAGCAACTCGCAAAATAAGATCACCTGCACATGCATCTCCACCCTAAACACTCTCTCTCGTGTATGGCAATACCGTCCACATAACCCCAACACAACTACCATCATTGACAAGTCGAATCATCCATAGAATCGACAAAGCGACCATTAGGTTGGTACTTCTGCACAGTCTTCGATTGACTCAGCTAAGTGTGGTTCTACAAAGTTATTGCGGGGCATAACGTTAACACTTGCGAAAATCATTTAATTCAGTGATTGTTGAACTTTTTTTCATCTACAAACTATTCCGTAACGATGGCCGATTCGAAAAAGTAAGTAAAAATCAATATTACCACACCCGAAACGTGGTACGTTCAGTGAAAATGCACCTTGCAACAAAGCCGACACACAAAACCACCTTCAAATTTGCTTGTCATCTTGTGAGGCAACCAACTTGTACAAAGGGAAACGTACATATGTGGCCGACGATGGCTATATGTAATGTGGAAATTTAATTAATTCGACGATATGCATCGTTATAAATCCGCCACTATGCCACATCAATTAAAAACATTTTTCGTTATCGACTGGCTAGAGGGAAGGGAGCATTCAGAAATTCTGTTCTAATCTTTGAACGACACGAACAGTCCGGTTGTTTCATGTTCTTTGTTTCGTGAAAATTTGATTTGATTTGATGCCGACGACGTGTTTGAACGAACAAAAAACAGAAAAAAAAGAAAAATCAACTGTGCGCGTAGCATCAGTTGTTTTCCTATCAAAAATCAAAGTGCGCTTTGGAAACATTTTTGTGAATTAAAAATTTCTTTCGTTGTGATTGGATTTTTTGCCGCTGTGCCCTTGCTTTGCTTTGCATACAACGACGATTACACGAATTAAAATGGCGTTCAAAGAGAAGGAATTACATCAAGCAAATAGGTGGTGGTGCGTTTCGGCTTTGATATTGAGGCTGAATTGTGGAATGGCGATGGTTTTCTCTATGAAATTGAAACTTTTCTCCACGATTCATTGACAATATATACTTTCTTCTTCGTATCGTTCTAGTTCCGATGATTTGGCAACTGCAATCCTCAAGAGGAAGGATCGTCCGAACCGTTTGATTGTCGAGGAAGCTATCAATGATGACAATTCGGTGGTCTCTTTGTCACAGGTAAATTGGAAAACAATCGCAATTGATTAATGTGTTTTTTTCAAAATTACTCATGGTTATTGGCGGATGGATGGGGGGACACGACACGCACATCCATTGTACGTTTAAGTGTGTGCCTGCTGTGGAGTAAATCGCGCTGTCATCAGAAGCGTGTATTTGCCGACTGAATTTAGGTCATGGACCTTGCAGGGGTTTACTTTGGACAGTTTATCTGTCTATGGCTTGGGTTACTGGTTTAAAGCAATTGTTTGTTTGTTTGCTTAGAACTTTCTGGGCTCCACGATATACTTATGCTAGCGAATATGCTTATCACCCTGCTAAGCTAAACATCGTGGGAAACTCTGCGTACAAGTTTCATTGTAAATCATATTTTTAAGTACCAGCTTCTATCGACCCCCAGAGACACAATTCGCTTTGTTTGAAAACATTTAAACTCGTTAAGGCCGGTCCAGACGTTACGTTTCGCACAACCTGTTGTTTACGCAGTCTTAAGACCTGAATGAAAACGGTGCAATTTTCGGAGCGTCTACATACTTCTTACTTAGGTGGCGCTACAGTCCGTGGTGAACCTGGGCCTCAACCAACAAGCGTCTCCAGCCGGCACGGTCTTTGGCCAGCTGTTTCCAGTGCCGCACGCCCAGTTGGCTGAGGTCCCTTTCCACCTGCGTGCACCACCGCTGAGGCGGCCGTCCTCTGCCGCGCCTTCCTTCCGGAGTGGATTCGAAGACTTTCCGGGTCGGAGCTGTATCTTCCATACGCTCTACATGGCCTAGCCACCTTAGACGCTGTATCCGTAGACGTCGTACCAGGCCCATGTCGCTGTACAGCCCGTACAGTTCTTCGTTATATCTTCTCCTCCATACACCGTTTGAACAAACGGGACCGTAGATAGTACGCAGAATTTTCCCCTCCAAACGAGCAAGGGCATCTTCATCCGCTTTTGTTAAGGTCCAAGCCTCTGCGCCGTAAAGGAGGACTGGGATGATTAAGGTCTTATATAGCGTCACCTTGGTTTTCCGAGAGAGGGCTCTACTTCTCAATTGCCTCTTGAGCCCAAAGAAACAGCGGTTGGCAAGAGTGATTCTGCGTTTTATCTCAGCGCTGGTGTTGTTGTCGCTGGTAATCAGTGAGCCAAGGTAGACGAATTCCTTGACCACTTCAAAGTTATATCCGCCCATGGTGACGTTCTGGCCAATACGTCGGTGTTGTCCGTCTCTTTTAGATGAGAGCAGATATTTGGTTTTACCCTCATTAACCTTGAGACCCATCTTAGCCGCTTCTACCTCAATGTTTACAAAGGCCTCATTGACGTCTCACTGTGTCCATCCAATCACGTCAATGTCTTCGGCGTACGCAAGCAATTGCGTAGACTTGAAATAGATCGTACCTCTTGTGTTGGCCAGTGACTCTTGCACGATCTTTTCAAGCACGATGTTGAAAAAGTTCCACGACAGCGCGTCGCCCTGACTAAATCCTTTTTTAACATCAAAGGTCTCGGTATGCTTATTACCGACCTTAATGGAGCAACGAGAATTCTCCATTGTCATCCTGCACAGTCGGACGAGTTTGACAGGGATGTTAAAACTAGACATGGCTTTGTACAGCTCGTCTCTATATACGCTGTCATACGCGGCCTTGAAATCGACGAAGAGGTGGTGAGTGTCGATTTGGTATTCCTAAGTCTTCTCCAAGATCTGCATGGTGCAGAGATATCTGCAATTACTGAAATCGTCATAAGAAACGCGCCGAAGGTCAGCCATTGTCGCTCAAATTAACAAAACTCACAAAGAAAGTGAAGAACAACATGAATCAGAAAACGTCTACATACATGTGCCGGCTAGCCTGCACAGTTTCTATGCTCTCTAGCTCAGTTATCGCTGCAACTGTACCGTCTTCGCGCCGGCTTCAAAACTGCGGATTTTTCCTGTCTACACGCAACGTAGGTCCCTTTCACCTATGCATGTATGGGGAAATAAAATCTCACTCGGCCTTGGTCCTTCATGGACTGTAACGCCAACTACATATGTACATATCATATATACACGCGACGTGTTGAACTGTACCGACAAAACGTAGCGTCTAGACCGGCCTTTAAGTGCCTTCAGAAATCTACTTACTTAACCGGCGCTACAGTTTAGGGTGAACCTGGGCCTCGACAAACACGCCTCTCCACCTAGCACGATCTTTCGCTAGTCTTTTCCAATGCCGCACGCCCAGTTGGTTGAGGTCCCTTTCCACCTGTGCGCGCCACCTTAGGTGCGGCCGTCCCCTATTTCTTCGTCCCTCGGGGCTGGATTCAAAGACTCTATGGGTTGGAGCTGTGGTGTCCATTCGCTCTACATGGCCTAGCCGTAGACGCCTGACTAGGCTCATGTCGGTGTACAGCCTGTAAAGTTCGTGGTTGAATCTTTTCCTCCATCCCCCGTCTGTGTTTATAGGCCCGAAAATCACGCGCAAAATCTTTCTCTCGAACCGACCAAGGGCCTCCTCATCCGCTTTTCATAGTGTCCATGCTTCTGCGCCGTACAACAGGACCGGGATGATAAGGGTCTTATATAGAGTCAACTTTGTCGTTCGGGAAAGGGCTCTATTACTCAGTTGCCTTCTGAGCCCAAAGACACAGCGATTGGCAAGAGTGATTCTGCGTTTGATTTCGGAACTGATGTCGTTGTTCCAGGTCACTGCGGATCCAAGGTAGACGAAGTCATTAACTACCTCGAACTTAAAACTGCCAATACGAACGTTCTGGCCAAGACGTCGGTAGTGAGCGTCCTTTTTTGATGACAGCATATATTAAGTTTTGCCCTCGTTTACCGCCAGACCAACTTTCGCCGCCTCGAACTCAATACTCGCAAACGCCTCATTGACATCTCGCTGCGATCTACCTATTATGTGAATGTCGTCCGCGTATGCAAGGAGTTGCGAGGACTTGATCATCATCTCTAATATGATGTTGAAGAAATCACACATCGAAGCTATCGGTCAGTTCTGCACCGATTCGGATGGAGCAGCGAGCGTTTTTCAGCGTCATCCTGCATAGTCTGACGAGCTTAACAGGTATGTCAAAGGTAGACATAGCGTTATATAACTCGTCTCTAATTACGTTGTCGTATGCGGCCTTGAAGTCGGCGAATAGATGGTACGTATCGACTTGAAATTCATTGGTTTTCTCCATGAACTGCCGTAGTGTGAAGATCTGGTCGATGGTGGACTTCCCTGGCCTGAAGCCACACTGATAAGGACCTATCAGCTTATTTACGAATGGCTTCAGGCGTTTACACAAAACGGCTGCGAAGATCTTGTATGCGACATTAAGGAGACTTATTCCTCTATAGCTGGCACAGTCCAAGGGGTCTCCTTTTTTGTAGATCGAACAAACAATGCTGAGACTCCATTCCTCGGGCATGCTTTCCTCTGACCATACTCTGCAGATGAGCCGTAGAGCTCACGAGACGCTCTTATTTTTTTGTGTAGTGAGGCTTTGTATGCCTCCTGCTTTTCTGCAAGAATCCTTCGTGGTGGAGCTTTAAGACCCAGCACTTCCGTTGCTGTGCTCTTCAGGGCTTGTTCGCACTGGCTCCATTGTTGCTCTACTGACTGAGTGGAGGATTGAGGTGTATCGGAGAGCTTGAGGGAGACGCGGTTGGCAAAGGCCCAGCTCGGTGTTCTAACTCTACTCCGCGGTGTTCGTGTTATGCGTTGACGTATCTTGGCTACTACAAGATAGTGGTCTGAGTCGATGGTTGCTCCTAGGAAAGCACGAACATCAAGAATAGTGGAGGGGTGTCTGACGTCAATCGCGATGTGATCAATCTGGTTGGTGACTGATTGATCAGGCGACCGCCAAGAGGTGCCTTTGTGTATATCGAGGTGGAGAAATTGTGTGCTGGCTAAACGAAGATTTCGCCTCGTGGCTAGGGCGATCAGCGTGTGTCCGTTATCGGATGTGGTGTCTACAGGCTGTGTTTGCCGATGCCATAGCTGGGGCATTTGGCATATGTATGTTCTGTCTAGGAGATCGAAGAAACCATCTTTGATGGAGTCATCCTTGTCTTCCGTGGGGGAATGGACGCATATGAGGCTGATGTTACAGAAATTTGCCTTGATGCGGATCGTTACGAGGCGTTCACTCACATACTGGAAACTTAGGACTTTATGTCTTAGTCCACCTCTAACAACAAATCCGCATCGAAATAGTCTCTGTCCTCTCTCCCTATAGCAGTCACCGTAGTAAATGTCGCAGATGGCGGTTATGTCCGCTTTATAGCGGTCTAGGGCGTCCGCAAGTTGTTCGGCCGCACGTGGTCTGTTTAGGGACCGAACATTCCACGTACAGAACCGAAGGTCCTTGTTTGTTTTTTTGTTTTCTTAAAGGGTCGTCAACATAGATCCGTTCCGTTTGATTGTCCGATTCTGTTTTTTGTTTCTGAGCAATCAGTGGTTTTGGTTATGGTTTGCTAGACCATAGCCCAACCGACACTAATACTGTTTGGTGGCGCAGGATACTTGCCATTCGGCCTCTTCCGACTAGCAGAGCTCTGCAAGATGTTCGGCTGCAGAGGCTCTTACTCGCTTTTTGTCGGGCCAGCATCCGTCAGCAGATGCTACCCCTGCGGGGCCTTTGCTAGCCTTCAGAAATCTGCATTTTATTAATCACCCTTATGCAGTACATACATATTTACCAAAGTTAGGTTAGGTAAGTGGGTACCTAGACATTTACCGTTGAGCTGAGCCATCCAGACGAGGATAAGAATCCTAGTATTCTGTTCAGCCCAATGTTACCACTTCTAATCCCGAATGGAAGTATCTTCATAGGAATACATTCCTTTTTTGGGCACCGACTGCCTGTCGAGTATTCCCATGATTGAACTTTAGCAGATTTTCTGTTCTTTTCTTATAGACCAAGTCGATCTCGCCGTTGCGCATGTATCTAAGTGACACCGTCGCTTATTGGCTTTCAATAATAGCTCCGTCCCTATTTCCCTGTAGAGCGCACTGAGTGGCGTTTTGGCCTCGATTGAGATCTGCGCGAAATTTTCACTTGATCCCAGCCTAGCCAGCTCGTCCGCCCTCTCGTTTCCAGAAATTTTCACATGACCAGATACCCCGTAGGTGGGCGGCACCTCGATTGCTTACCAGACCACAATAGGTGGCCGGCAACTCGACAGCTTACCAGGCTTACGTAAGTGGCCGACAGCTCGACAGATTATCAGACCACCATAGATGGTCGGCAGCTCCACAGCTTACCAGGTTACCAGGCCAACATAGGTGGTCGGCAGCTCCACAGCTTGACCGGCCACCTTAGGTTGCCGGCAGCTCGACAGGTTACCAGACCACAATAGGTGGCCGGCAGTTCAAAACTTACAAGATCGCCATATGTGACCGGCAGCTTGACACAACTTACCAGATTACCAAATGTGTCCGGCAGCTCGACAGCTCACCAGGCCACCTTAGGTGGCCGGCAGTTTTCACAGCTTATCGGCCCAATATACGCGATCGGCAACTCGGCAGCTTACCTGGCCAGCATAGGTGGCCGGCAGCTCGAGAGCTTACCGGGCCACAATAGGTGGCCGGCAGTTCAAAACGTACAAGTTTGCCATATGTGGCCGGCAGCTCGACAGATTATTACACCACAATAGGTGGCCGGCAGTTGCTCACCTTACCAGGCCGCCACATGTGGCAGTTCGACAGCATACCTGGCCACCGTAGGTGGGCGGCAGCTCGACAGTTTTCCAGACCGCCATAAGTGGCCGACAGCTCGACAGATTATCAGGCCACCATAGATGGTCAACAGCTTCACAGCTTACCAGGCCGACATAGGTGGTCGGCAGCTTGACCGGCCACCTTAGATTGCCGGCAGCTCGACAGATTACCAGGCAACCATTAGTGGCCGACAGATCGATAGCTTACCAGGCCACAATTGGTGGCCGGCAGTTCAAAACTTACAAGATTGCCATATGTGACCGGCAGCTCGACAGCTTACCAGGCCGCCATAAGTGGCCGTCAGCTCGACAGATTACCACACCACAATAGGTGGCCGGCAGTTGCTCACCTTACCTGGCCGCCACATGTGACAGTTCGACAGCATACCTGGCCACCGTAGGTGGGCGGCAGTTCGACAGTTTCCAGACCGCCATAAGTGGCCGGCAGCTCCACAGATTGCCAGGCGACCATACATGGCCGGCAGCTCGACAGTTTACCAAGCCACCGTAGGTGGCCGACCGTTCGACAGCTTACCAGACAACCATATTTGGCCGGCAGCTCGACCAGGCCACATAGGTGGTCGGCAGCTCCACAGCTTGATCGGCCACCTAAGGTTGCCGGCAGCTCGACAGATTTCCAGGCCACCATTAGTGACCGACAGATCGACAGGTTACCAGGTCACCATATGTGACCGGCAGCTTGACACAACTTACCAGATTACCAAATGTGTCCGGTAGCTCGACAGCTCACCAGGCCGCCTTAGGTGGCCGGCAGTTTTCACAGCTTATCGGCCCAATATACGCGGTCGGCAACTCGACAGTTTTCCAGACCGCCATAAGTGGCCGGCAGCTCCACAGATTGCCAGGCGACCATACATGGCCGGCAGCTCGACAGTTTACCAGGCCACCGTAGGTGGCCGACCGTTCGACAGCTTACCAGACCACGCCACATAGGTGGTCGGCAGCTCCACAGCTTGATCGGCCACCTTAGGTTGCCGGCAGCTCGACAGATTTCCAGGCCACCATTAGTGACCGACAGATCGACAGGTTACCAGGCCACAATAGGTGGCCGGCAGTTCAAAACTTACAAGATCGCCATATGTGACCGGCAGCTTGACACAACTTACCAGATTACCAAATGTGTCCGGCAGCTCGACAGCTCACCAGGCCACCTTAGGTGGCCGGCAGTTTTCACAGCTTATCGGCCCAATATACGCGATCGGCAACTCGGCAGCTTACCTGGCCAGCATAGGTGGGCAGCGGCTCGACAGATTACCAGCCCCCCATACGTGGCCGGCAGCTCAACAACTTACCAGATTACCATGAGTTTCCGGCAGGTCTACAGCTTACCAGGGCGCAGTGGTTAGTGTGTTGGACTCTGGCGCACGATGAGCCATTCCTCCTTGGGGGGGAATTCTAATAGAGAATCTCCTCTTACAGGAAGGAAGTCGGGTGACATAGTCCGTTTCGGTTCTGAATCTCGAGATGGCCCATCGATCCAAGACTGATGCGTGGCCGTAAAGACTTCTTGTCCAGAAACCGGGTTCTTGTAGTCTTAGCGCAGTTCTAGCTGCCATGCTCTCGCAGTATATGTCCAAGGGTGGGAGGTTCAGCATAGTTCCAGAGCCGCCGTTGGTGTGGACTTCATAGATCCCGTCACCGCCAGACAGCCTGCCCTTTGAACCTTTGACACACTTTGAAGATGGCATTTCTTCTCAAGTGCCTTCCACCTTTGAGGCAGTTAGTCGCTTAACGTAGACTGGCAAATTACCTCCATAAACCCATCAGCCGTATTTGGATCGAGGAGCAGAGAATCGACTACCATGCACCATACCCACAATCTGAGCAGTCAACCAGCATTGATTGCATCCATAATACTAGTGTTTCATGCTGTCAAACATTTACTAAGCTATACCCTTACTTGTTGAGCATGCCATCAATTTTCCCATAAAGCCTTTGAAGCGTAGTCTGGCAGAGAGACGGTGTCTTCGTAGGGTCACACGCACAATTCTTTAAGTTAGAAAGGATGCGGTTGGATCTAAAGCTCTTGGCTGGCAAGCTTTGAAGATTAAATATTGTATATCCAAATAGTTCGACTTTACCTTACCTTCGTTTGTTGTTTCCAGGCAAAGATGGATGAGTTGCAGCTTTTCCGTGGTGACACCGTTCTTTTGAAGGGCAAGCGTCGCAAGGAAACCGTTTGCATCGTCTTGTCGGACGATACGTGTCCAAATGAGAAGATTCGCATGAATCGTGTTGTTAGAAACAATTTGTGTGTTCATCTATCAGATGTTGTATCTATTCAGTCATGTCCTGATGTCAAGTATGGCAAGCGTGTTCGAATCTTACCGTTTGACGATACAACCGAAGGCATTACTGGGTAAGTAACACTAACCAAACCATCTCTGAATAACCCTATGTCTAATTGTTGTTTATTTCAAGAAACTTGTTTGAAATCTACTTGAAGCCTTATTTCTTGGAAGCCTATCGACCCATACACATGGGCGATAACTTCATTGTGCGTACTGCTATGCGTCCAATCGAATTTAAAGTAGTTTTGACCGATCCCGAACCTTATTGCATCGTAGCCCCGGAGACTGTGATCTTCTCCGATGGTGATCCGGTCAAGCGAGAGGTAAAGCATTACACCCTTTCTGGTAGAAAGAATTTTGGTTTTTTTATAATAAGCTTCTTCTAGGAGGAAGAGGAGTCGCTTAATGCTGTCGGATATGACGACATCGGTGGATGTCGTAAACAACTGGCGCAAATTAAGGAGATGGTGGAGTTGCCACTTCGTCATCCATCGCTATTCAAAGCGATCGGTGTAAAGCCACCTCGTGGTATTCTTATGTACGGCCCACCAGGTACCGGTAAAACGCTCATAGCACGTGCGGTGGCCAACGAGACGGGAGCGTTCTTCTTCTTAATCAATGGTCCGGAGATCATGTCGAAATTGGCCGGCGAATCGGAATCAAATCTGCGTAAAGCATTCGAAGAAGCTGAGAAGAACTCACCGGCTATTATCTTCATTGACGAAATTGATGCTATTGCTCCAAAGCGTGACAAGACCCACGGAGAAGTCGAGCGTCGTATTGTTTCGCAACTGTTGACTCTGATGGACGGTATGAAAAAGAGTTCGCATTTGATTGTCATGGCCGCTACCAATAGACCGAATTCCATTGACCCTGCTTTGCGCCGTTTTGGACGTTTTGATCGCGAAATCGACATTGGCATTCCCGATGCGACCGGTCGCCTTGAAGTGTTGCGCATTCATACCAAAAACATGCGTTTGGCCGATGATGTCGATCTGGAACAAATCGCAGCCGAAACACACGGTCACGTGGGTGCTGATTTAGCTTCGTTGTGCTCGGAAGCAGCTCTGCAACAGATCCGAGAAAAGATGGATTTAATTGATTTGGAAGATGATAAGATCGATGCCGAAGTGCTGGCCTCTTTGGCAGTCACAATGGACAATTTCCGTTATGCTATGACTAAATCAAGTCCATCGGCCCTCAGGGAAACCGTTGTCGAAGTTCCAAACACAACCTGGACCGATATCGGCGGACTGGAGAATGTCAAGAAGGAACTGCAAGAACTTGTTCAATATCCGGTCGAACATCCAGACAAGTTTCTCAAGTTTGGCATGCAGCCCAGCCGTGGGGTATTGTTCTATGGTCCACCCGGTTGTGGTAAAACTTTGCTGGCCAAAGCTATTGCGAATGAGTGTCAAGCCAACTTTATCTCGGTTAAAGGTCCCGAATTACTCACCATGTGGTTTGGTGAGTCCGAGGCAAATGTACGCGACATTTTCGATAAGGCACGTTCCGCCGCTCCTTGTGTGTTGTTCTTCGATGAATTGGATTCGATTGCAAAGGCTCGTGGCGGAAATGTGGGCGATGCCGGTGGTGCTGCTGATCGTGTTATTAATCAAATTCTAACCGAAATGGATGGTATGGGTGCTAAGAAGAATGTATTCATTATTGGTGCAACCAACAGACCCGATATCATCGATCCGGCTATCTTACGTCCCGGTCGTTTAGATCAATTGATCTATATTCCATTGCCGGACGATAAATCGCGTGAGGCCATCCTCAAGGCAAATCTACGAAAATCACCACTCGCTAAAGAGGTTGATCTCGGTTATATTGCTAAGGTTACACAGGGTTTCTCAGGCGCTGATCTAACTGAAATCTGTCAACGAGCGTGCAAACTGGCTATTCGACAGGCCATTGAAGCTGAAATCCGACGGGAGAAGGACAGAGCTGAGAACCAAAGCTCAGCTATGGATGTAAGTTACACATTTCATTTAACTTCATTTGTTCATTTGTTTTATACTTTGATTAGATGGATGAGGACGACCCGGTTCCAGAGATTACTCGTGCTCACTTTGAGGAGGCAATGAAATTCGCACGCCGATCCGTTTCCGACAACGACATCAGAAAATATGAAATGTTTGCCCAGACCCTTCAGCAATCTCGCGGTTTTGGATCAAACTTTAGGTAAGGCTCCTCCTCCTCCTCCTCCTCAATAGTCAATATCTAAATTCATTCTATTGACCGCGATTGTATTGTTTTTTTTTTTAAGATTCCCAACAAGCTCAGGACCATCGTCTCAAGGTAGCGGCCCCAATGCACCAGTGAATCCGCCAGGCGACAACGGCGATGATGACCTCTACAGTTAGATACTTTTCATAGTTTATATATTTTTTAATGAACAACCACAAGTAAAAGAAAGTAATCCCAAATGAACAATAACTTTGTATGCGATAAGGCAGGCGGCGCTCACACTAAGAGAACAACATTTGTTTTAAGGAAAGATCGGATCAAACTAACTTCAAACACCATAGCGACAAGAAAGAGAACATTTTTACTTAAAGCATCTTCATCCAAGCTGAATCAACATTCAATTGCCTCCTGTATGCAAGTGAAACAATTATTTAAAAAAATATAAATATAATACGAGAAACAACATTTGGTAAAATAAATTATTTCATTTCGAACAAAGGCATTGGATGCACTGTGGGATGTGGTTCACGGTACGAGTAGTCGATGTTTTTATTTAAAGTGAGCAGTGAGCCTAAAGCTCGGGGTCCTCACATTCTGTTTTCGGTACCAGTCATTTTCAAGTGATGGAATTTCAATCAGCAGAGGGGGGTTCTTTTGTATCATTTTCAAATTCGGTTTCGGAAATGAATTCCGATCGGAAAGTTGATTCGTATTGTTACGAAATATTCAATCCCCACACCAAATAGGGTTCGCACCACTGGATTGTCCACTATAGTTGTCCTTTTTATCCGAATTAAAACACGCACAAGGGGAGAAGGGAGCGAACAAACAGAGCAAAGAAGTTGATCGCGTTTGACTTGGCAAACGCCAGCTTCGATCTCTGTCCCTGTTCAATCCAGGGCACCCGCCAGTTAGTGAACCAATGTGTGCAGCGACCCGACCCCTTGTTCCTGGGGAAAGAGGAACCTGGACCTCCAGGTTGGGGGTTGGGCTTAGGGCTAACATCCCTATCGCTTAAAACAAAAATTTTGTTCAGAGACAACCAATAGCCTCGGATACGGACGGATTACATGTTGACGACCCCCGCAAACGTCAAAAAGGAAACGAATTTCGGTTCTGCACCCGTAACGTTTGGTCCCTCAACAGACCAGGTGCAGCCGAACAACTGGTCAACTCTTTGGACTGCTATAAGGCAGACATTACCGCGCTCCAAGAAGTGCGATGGGATGGGCCAGGCAAAAAGCGGATGAAAAATTGTGATATATACTACGGAAACTGCTACAGAGAATATAAACAACGCTTATTCGGATGCGGATTTGTTGTTCGAGGCAAACTCAGGAAAAAAGTCTTAAGCTTCCAGTATGTAAGCGAACGCCTCATTACTATCCGCATCAAGGCCAATCTCGGCAATATAAGCTTACTATGTGTCCACGCCCCCATAGAGGAGAAAGATGACCGACATAAAGATGACTTCTATGATCTCCTAGGCAGAACGTATGCGCAATGTCCCAGCTATGACACCAAAATCGTTTTAGGAGATTTCAGTGCGAAGCTGGGTAAGGAAGCTATCTTTGAACGGGTCATTGGAAAACACAGCCTACACAACACTACGTCAGAAAACGGACTAAGGCTAGTGGACTTTATGGCGGGACATAACCTGGTAGTAGCAAGTACACGATTCCCACACCTCAACATCAATAAGGGAACCTGGCGGTCTTTCGATCTATCGACAACCAACCAAATTGATCGTATTGCGATCGACGGCAGACACTCCTCCAGCATCCTAGATGTCCGAACCTTTCGAGGAGCCAACATCGACTCGGATCATTACCTTGTTGCAGCCAAGGTACGGATACGAATTTCTCGGAATCAACAGAGTTGAGTAAGAACACCAAAATTTAACGTCGGAAAGCTGCAATCGCAGGAGACAGCTAGGACCTTCGCCGATCAAGTCTCCCTCAAGCTCTCTCAGGTCCCGATGCAATCTGATGCAGAAACCATAGAACAGCAATGGATTCGTTGTCAGAAAGCCATTAGAGAGGCTGCCTCAGATAGTCTCGGTTTCGAGCCACCACCGTCGAGAAACCCCTGATTTGATGATGAGTGCAGACAGGCCCATGTAGAGAAACAGAATGCATACATGGCCACATTGCATCGACGGACGAGAGCTGCCCGCGAGCTATATGAACAGAAAAGGAGGGAGGAGCATGTGCTTCTGAGAAGGAAAAAGAAGGAGCACGAGAAGCGCGAGATCGAGGAGATGGAGAGATGTTACGGCAGGAACGACGTTCGAAAATTTTACCAGAAAGTAAAACGAACATGCCAAGGCTATAAAGCCAGAGCAGAAGCCTGCAGGGATGAGAACGGACAACTAGTAGTGGAGTCACAGTCGATGCTGAGATTGTGGAAGGACCACTTCTGCAGACTGTATAACGCCGATGAAAGTCAAAATGCCGCCGTCAGGCAGAGCGAACCATTCAGAATGGACGAAGACGAAGGAGAATCCCGTCCACCCGACTTAGACGATGTTAAGATAGCGATATCGAAACTTAAGTCTTATAAAGCTGCTGGAGCAGACGGACTCCCCGCGGAGGTGTTTAAAGCAGCTGGCGATGAGCTGGTTAGGTACATGCATCAACTCATCTGCAAGATATGGTCGGAAGAACGCATACCCGATGAATGGAATCACAGTATCGTTTGCCCGGTCCATAAGAAAGGAGACCCCTATGACTGCGCCAATTACAGAGGGATAAGCCTCCTGAACATCGCGTACAAGATCCTCTCTGCCGTACTGTGTAAGTACCTGAAACCGTTCGTGGACAATCTGATAGGTTCCTACCAGTGTGGTTTCAGGCCAGGAAAATCCACCCATGAATTCCAGGTCGACACGCACCATCTTTTCGTCGACTTTAAAGCCGCGTATGACAGTGTTTATAGAGACGAGCTATACGGAGCCATGTCATGTTTTAACATTCCTGCCAAACTCGTCAAACTATGCAGGGTGACTATGGAGAACTCTCGCTGCTCCATTAAGGTCGTAGGTGAACTAACCGAACCCTTTGATGTTAAAAAAGGTTTTAGACAGGGTGACGCACTGTCATGTGATTTCTTTAACATTATTCTTGAAAATATCGTGCGGGACTCTGCGGCCAATACAAGAGGTACGATCTACTTCAAGTCCACACAATTGCTTGCCTACGCAGATGACATTGACGTTATTGGACGAACAAAGCGAGACGTCAATGAGGCGTTCGCAAGCATTCAAGCAGAAGCGGTGAAAGTGGGTCTAAGGGTAAAAGGGGGACAAGACCAAATATATCCTTTCATCATGACGTCTTGGTCAGAACGTCACCTTCGGCAGCTATATTTTTGAAGTAGTCAAGGACTTCGTCTACCTTGGCTCGGTAGTGACAAGCAGCAACGACACCAGCGCTGAGATAAAACGCAGAATAACTCTTGCCAATCGCTGCTTCTTCGGGCTCAAGAGGCAATTGAGTAGTAGAGCCCTCTCTCGAAAAACTAAGGTTTCCCTCTACAAAACCTTAATCATCCCGGTCCTCCTCTACGGCGCTGAGGCTTGGACGTTGTCAAAAGCGGATGAAGAGGCTCTTGGACGTTTCGTGAGGAAAATTCTGCGTGCAATCTTTGGTCCCATTTGTGTAAACGGAGAGTGAATGAGGAGATTCAACCAAGAACTGTACGGGCTGTACAGCGACATCGGCCTGGTTAGACCTCGAACGTCTAAGATGGCTAGGCCATGTAGAGCGAATAGACATCAACGCTCCGGCCCGAAGAGTCTTCAACTCCAACCTCGAGGGACGACGCAGCAGAGGACGACCGCATTTAAGGTGGCGCGCACAGGTGGAAGGGGACCTCAACCAACTGGGCGTGCGACACTGGCAGCGGCTGGCCGAAGATCGGGCGGCTGGAGAGGCTTGTTGGTTGAGGCCCTGGTTCTCCCCGAACTGTAGCACGACTTGTCACACGTTGTTCAATACCACAAACTGAATAAATGTCGAGGGCGAGTGTTCGCGCTTATATAGCTCTCGGTCCACCTTCTCGAACGTTCGCCTGTGCCTGTGCACAAGCATTGCTTTGATCCGAAAGAGCAGTGCTTCATCTACGCCGTGCCGTCTGACATGCTGGTTTGCAAGGAAGAGATCCCACAACTTAACCGGAATTCAATAGATTTATGGTCCGATAGCGTAGCATCTGGCAAGACTCTCCAGTTAGTGATGTCCTTCACATATCCGTTGGATGGGGTCAGCTCAATAACCTTCTATCGTCTTGTCGTAACAAACGTTGTTTGAGAGCCAACATTGTTGATGGTAAGGTCAGACGAGAGAGCGAAGTTTAAAAGACGGTCCCCTCTGAATGAGTTCGATATGATGATCGGATAAAAGGCACATGCTGGTGTAATGTAGACTTAGGTAGGACCTAGGTGGGATAACTTGAAAGATGATGCCCTTCTGAGGTCTTCCTGAGAATTAAATGACGGCCAAATACGAGTATGGTGCAATACTAGGCGAGTAAACACATATATTCATATTAGTACCTCATTCCATTTGTCGGAGCACTATCTCAAGCCATTTAGGAATACAGTAATTTTATTAAATCCATTTAAAGAATTTCGCCATTAACTCTAGAAACTGTTCAGGTCTCGATTTAGCCGCCTTGCGAGCCTCAAAGTAGTTCCACTTGAAAGATCGCACATAGTTCGTTGCCATCTTGAGGAAATCAGATGGAATGTTGACATCAGATATAATTGACGCTATCCAGAAGATAACTACAACCATCACCACGTACACAGTTAATATCTGCAGTCGCTCTTCAAAAACAAATATTGATTAGGTGGTCACGCCTTATGATAGCCCACTATAAGTACCTGATAGTAGTGCCTTTCTAAGGTTCAGAACACTCGTAGTTGTCAGACTCTTTTCCGATTGTCGAGGCACACTTATTCCGAAGCATTCCGCGCTGGGTTTACCCGGATCCCCGACACATTCTTGCAGTCGACTCGGACCGGCTATGGATGGATCCGTTTGCACTGAGGCACACTTGTGCATTGTCTGGGTTTTCGTATGTCCACTGCTTCTTTGTGTCGAGGATATGTGGCCCATACGTCGTCGGTCCTTTTCATGAAACTTACGTCGCTTTTGTATATGATAACGTGTTTTCTTTAAATTTAACTTTGGAATATGCTCCTCCGACGAAGATTCTAGACCTTTCGATTGCTTACTTTCAACAGCAAAGGGATTACTGTTGCTTGTGGTTTGTGCCACTCTAAACGCTTCTGCCGGATACAATGTTCGTTCGCCGGTAACAGAGACAGATATGGCCACTGGTGTACTGTGAAGCTGACTATCATGTGATGCTGTAAGTAGTCCTCTCCGATTTCCTTGTGCTATCACCTGTGGATTGTTTTTCGGCATTTGCTTTTGTTATCTTAAATTTGACTTGATGAAAATTTTGCGCTGTCGAAATAGATTACTTTGGATTGTTTACCCTGAGCTTGCTTGAATGGGCCTTTGCGATAGTTTTCATTTCCTGGTTTACAGTGTTTTGTGGAATATTTTTAGAAGGCAGTGTCTGCGAACGTTGTCAGCATCGTTTGCCCGGTCCATAAGAAGGGAGACCCCTATAACTGAGCCAACTATAGGGGAATAAGTCTCCTTAACCACTTCTCTGCCGTATTGTGTGAGCGCCTGAAACCGTTTGTGGATAACCTGATCGGCCCTTATCGGTGTGATTTCAGGCCAGGTAAATCCCCAATAGACCAAATATTTACGCTACGACAGATCTTGGAGAAGACCCAGGAATACCAAATCGACACTCACCACCTCTTCGTCGATTTCAAGGCTGCATATGACAGCGTGTATAGAGATGAGCTATACAACGCCATGTCTAGTTTTAACTTGCCTGCCAAACTCGTCCGACTGTGCAGGATGACATTGGAGGAGTCTCGCTGCTCCATTAAGGTCGGTAATAAGCAAACCGTGTGCCCCATCCACAAAAAAGGCGATCCTACCTCTTGCAAGAACTATAGAGGTATATCCCTGCTCAATGTCGCATACAAGATCCTGTCCAGCGTAGTGTGTGAACGTCTAAGGCCATTTTGCACCGCACTAATCGGCAGCTACCAGTGCGGCTTCCGGCCCGCCAAATCGACTATAGACCACATTTTCACACTTCGACAAATCCTGGAAAAGACCAACGAGTTTCGAATCGATCCACACCATCTTTTCATCAGTTTCAAAGCCGCATACGACAGCATTCATCGTGAAGAACTGTTAGGGGCGATGGCCGAATTCGGGATCCCGGTAAAACTGATCCAGTTGTGTCGCGCCACGCTTAAAAACACGCGATGCACCGTGCAACTCGGTTCAAGGACTTCGGAACCATTCGAAACATGCACCTGATTTCGGCAAGGAGATGCGCTGCCATGTGACTTCTTCAACCTGGTGCTGGAACAGACAGTGGGACGGGCAGGCGTCAACAGGTGCTAGGATACGCGGATGATATCGAGAGCATCGCGTGTTCTCGCCGTGGCATTGTGGAAGCATTCACGGCGATTGAAGAACATGCGAAACGAGTTGGTCTTAAGATCAATGAGGACAAAACGAAATACATGCTGTCAAGCAAAAACCAATCCGTCGCTCACCACCTGGGACAAAACATAACAATTGACAGCTACAATTTCGAGGTAGTTAAGGAGTTTGTCTACCACGGGGCAAACGTAAATTCCACAAATGACACCACAGTGGAGACCCGGCATAGAATCGCCCTTGGCAACCGCTGCTACTTCGGCTTGTCCAAACAACTGGGGTCAAAACTCCTCACTCGAAAGACCAAAGTCATGCGTTACAAAACGCTCATTCTGCCAGTCTTGCTGTACGGAGCCGAAAGCTGGACAATAGGTAGGACGGCGGAGCTGATTTTGGGTTCTTTCGAAAGAAAAATTCTGCGCCGGATATTTGGTCCTGTCTGTGAGGAAGGTGAATGGAGAAGAAGACACAACCGCAAACTCTACGAACTGTACAAAGATGTGGATGTATTACGGAAGGTAAAGATCCATCGACTACACTGGCTCGGCCACATCGAGCGCATGGATATCAACGCTCCAGCTAAGAGGGTCTTCGACTCCGAGCCTCCTGGTTCGAGAAGAAGAGGAAGACCGAACCTGCGGTATAAAAACCAAGTAATCGCGGATGTAAGACATCTTGGTCTTGACCGTCAAGGATGGAAGGCAGCTATAGCTCAGGCTCAGATCCTCCAGGGATCGCTGGCCTGATAAGTAAGTAAGTATGAGCAAACCGAGACCTTTGATGTTCAAAAAGGATTTAGGCAAGGTGACGCGCTGTCATGCAACTTTTCAACATCGTGCTTGAAAAGATCGTGCAAGGGTCACTGGCCAACACAAGAGGTACGATTTATTTCAAGTCTTCGCAATTGCTTGCGTACGCCGACGACATTGACGTGATTGGACGGGCACAGCGAGACGATTGAGGTAGAAGCGGCTAAGGTGGGTCTCAAGGTTAACGAGGGTAAAACTAAATATCTGCTTTCATCTAAAAGAGACGGACAACACCAACGTATTGGCCAGAATGTCACCATGGGCGGATATAACTTTGAAGTGGTCAAGGAATTCGTCTACCTTGGCTCACTGAACACCAGCGCTGAGATAAAACGCAGAATCACTCTTGCCAACCGCTGTTTCTTTGGGCTCAAGAGGCAATTGAGAAGTAGAGGCCTCTCTCGGAAAACCAAGGTGACACTATATAAGACCCTAATCATCCCAGTCCTCCTTTACGGCGCAGAGGCTTGGACCTTAAAAAAAGCGGATGAAGATACCCTTGCTCGTTTCGAGGGGAAAATTCTGCGTACTATCTACGGTCCCGTTTGTTCAAACGGTGTATGGAGGAGAAGATATAACGAAGAACTGTACGGGTTGTACAGCGACATCGGCCTGGTACGACGTCAACGGATACAGTGTCTAAGGTGGCTAGGCCATGTGGAGTGCATGAAAAATACAGCTCCGTCCCGAAGAGTCTTCGAATCCACTCCGGAAGGAAGGCACGGCAGAGGACGGCCGCATCATCGGTGGCGCACGCAGGTGGAAGGGCACCTTAACCAACTGGGCGTGCGGCGCTGGAAACAGCTGGCCAAAGACCGTGCCAGCTGGAGACGCTTGTTGGTTGAGGCCCAGGTTCACCACGGACTGTAGCGCCACCTAAGTAAGTAAGTAAGTGTCTGCGAACTTGAAGATAAATACGTCATGCTACGAATGAATGGAAATGTCCATAGAATTCAATACTCCAATTCGTATCTGCGAAGGCAAAGATTTGGGGGATCCTGTACCTTTCGAAGCCTGTCCTCTACCGAAAGAGGTGGTGGTTTAACCAAGTGAACATTGCTTGTGCGGAGAGCAATATATATGTAAAGCACACCTGGAAGGAAAGTGTGGTTTGGGTTTGCACCAACGGCCAAGCTGCACTCAAATTTGTGTTTATTCCTTTACCGCTCCAAAAAAGGATGACAGCACAATTGAATTCAATTAGGTTTGTCTGGATCTCCGATGAGGTCACGAAATGGCCGCTTTTTACTTTAACACGAGCTTTCAAACGGTGTGGCTTTTGGGCTATAGCGGCAGGTACAGTTTCCATGGGGATCGTGGACGCTGCTATGGTCAATGCTGTTCTAAGGCTTTCCAAATTTCTGTGAAGGGTCTTGCAAGCCATGTTCTCCAATTCTGGCCACAAACCATAATCCAGATGATTCTGATCTGGACTCTCCGACGGCCAATCGTGTCTGCTGCTATAAAGCCAGGAATATTGACTCTGAGCCACTCTGGTGTGGTTTTGAGTTTGTGCGTGGGAACAGAGTCCTGTTGGAAGATCCACCTGTGTCCATTGAAAGGGGTATTGGTCAGATCCTTCACAGCACCCTCTAGCACATCTTCTTGGTAAACCTTTGCTTCAGTTTTTACGACCTTTTCCCAGAAATAAAGGGATGTGACACCATGGTGATGCATTGGACGCACTGTCTGATTCCATCCAAAGAATTGTTTCCCTGTTCCCTCGCACTGAAATCGTTTTAGCGGGCGATTTCAATGTACACAATTCTTAGTGGCTTCGACATTCTGGACAAACAACGCCCGAAGGAAGGTATGTTGAAATTCTCACCGAGTTAAATCAATTAACTCAACTTGGGAATGATCTGTCGCGTATCCCGGATGTTACTGGTCATACCGCCAACACGCTGGACTTGTTTCTTACCTCCCAGCCGAACAAATACACGATCGATGTATTGGCGCCTCTAAGGGTGATATCAGTTAAAGAAAAAGCCACCTGGCTATACGAGAAAGCCAACCGGTGCGGCCTTAACAACTTCTTTCGGATGTTTAACTGGTCGTTGCGCTTCCTCGAAATCGACGTGGACGTCGCAACTGATATTATCGCAAATATTAACCGAATTGGCATGGCAGTTCTTAGCAAGATTAAAAGCACCAGGACGAAAGATAATACGTGGTTCGACTTGAGCTGCAAAGAGGCGCTCAGGGAGCTAGGCTTTCGGGCCTATAAGACAAACAATTCTGAGGAAAGCCGAAAAAAGTACATACGAGCCAGAAATTACTGCAACACCCACATTCGACGGGCTAAATTCCAATTCGACCAAAAATTAAGGCGTACAACCCTTCAGTGTCCCAAAGGTAGCAAAAACTGCTGGTCGTTTGTAAAAAAACTCAACTACGTCCCTTATACCGACGCTCATCCATAAAAGCTAATCTACTTGCTGCCCACTTCGCAGCCAGTTCTCAGCTCCCAGCTTGTACTTTGTCTCCGCCTGTACTAGAGTGCGTCAATTCCACCAATGGACTAATCCACTTCCGTACTCGTACACAAGTACGCTGGTCCATAGTTCTGAAGAGGTATTCTTCTACGCTGGCAAAACCACTGCGTAAGCTTTTTCGCCTCTCCTACTCCTCTGGGCTTTTTTCGAGTAGGTGGAAAACAGCATTTGTCCAGCAAATACCCAAAGGCGAATAATCTTCTTCCTCCAACTACTGACCCATTGCACTAACGTCCCTTCTTTCCAAGGTCATAGAAACGCTGATTAACCGTCAGCTTATGAAATATCTTGAATCACGGAAACTCCTCAATGACCGTCAATACGGTTTTCGCAGCAACAGATCCACTGGTGATATGATGGCATATCTCGCCGAAAAGTGGAATCACTCGCTTCACCAAGCAGGTGAAAGCAAAATTGTTGCACTGGATATTTCGAAAGCATTTGACAGGGTTTGGCATGAAGCCCTTTTGTCGAAAATGCGTGCTTTCGGGATCGATGAGTTTCTTCTGCAATGGATTAGAAGCTACCTTTCGAGCCGTTCAATTCAATTCATTTTCTTAAATGCTGGTGTTCCTCAGGGCTCCGTCTTGTCCCCAACACTCTTTCTCATTTTTTATAAATAATCTCTTCTCAGCTACTTCTAATCCAATTCACTCGTTCGCTGACGACAGTATCCTTAGCCTCCCATATTCGTTTACTACTTTACGACCTTGCACTTATGCACTGTAAATAGTGAGCGGCAGAGCATAACCTCATTCAATTCCGATATCGACAGCATCATCCGATGGGGGAAACAGGAGTGGAATTGGACACAATACCGTCTAATGTCATTAAAGCCAATGCCCAATGCCATTATCCATGAATGGCACTTGTATCTCTGAGACCTGAAAGTTTTCTATCCTGGGTAAGTGCACCCGTGACAACCTTTGTTGGAACGATCACATGTTTAGTGTCGCTAAGAACGCCGCGATATGACTAGGTTTCCTGTACAAATGCAAGAAATTCTTCACACCAAACCGATCTGCCTACAGTTTATAAGGCGTTCATTCGTCCTTAGGAGTTCAACGCTCATGTCTGGTGTGGCGCACCTAAGACATCACTGCACTTACAGGACAGAATACAAAATCGCGCGATAAAACTCATAGGAAGTTCCAGCATCACAAACTCATTACACTTACTTGGTCATCGTAGGAATGTCTCCTGCCTTTCATCGTTTTATCGTTACTTTCATCATAAATGCTCTCATGAAATAGCCAGTTGCATTCCGCCTCTTCAAAACCTCTCCTGTGATACCCAACTCTCTCGGAATGCTCACGATGTTACTTTGAAGCCCCTTTTCGGTCGTACTGTCAAATAAGGAAATTCGTTCTTCAACCGAACCACGCGAATGTGGAACGTGCTACCTCGTTCGGTCTTCCCCCTCAATACAATATGCTCTCTCCCTGTTACCTTCTGCTCGCACAATATCTGACGTTATAAGGCTTTAGCCTCGTGGGTGCGTGTGACTACAAAAAAAAAAAAAAAAAAAAAGTGGTCTACGTGCGACCCACAAGGCCCACACGACTAACAGTGGGGAAAATTAAAACACCCATTTAACTCCATATTTTTTTATTTTTAGCCCCCGACGCAAAAAGAGGGGTGTTATAAGTTTAAGGTGTCTGTGTGTCTGTCTGTGGCATCGTAGCTCCTAAACGAATGGCCCGATTATGGTGTTTTTTTTTTTTTCATGATCGAAATGGTTTATAGCTACAATTTGTGAAGATCTGTTAAGGTGTTTCATGGTCATGACCTTTTTTTGTTAACAGCGGTAGGATTCTTAGACGGATAATCCGTAATGAATAGGTTCTCATCCGATCACCGCAATCAACCATCATCGGGCGGGGTCAGTACTTACATAGATGAGGAACCGCTTGAGAAAACCACGTGTTGTTGGCATCAAGCCGCCTTTTTGCTTTCGCACCATGTAACCCAGGGTAAGGAAACTCATACGCACATACGTACATACACACATGCATACATCTCTATAAAAACCTTAGATTTGGATTTTGGTGACCCTGAAACGTGGGGATATGTCAAAATTTGGAATTCGCAAAATCGGCCCCATTACAATAACTTCCCACTGGGGAGTTAAGAAAAAATTTCTTGGGCGTGGACAGACTTTTAACTACAGACCTTCCGCTCGACAGTCGGTAATGTTTACCATTGCACCACGACCACCCTCAGTGCCGATGGTTTGGGCTATAGATGTTCGTTTACTACTATCCAGGGGTGGTTGTCTTAGATAGGATTCGAAAGGAACTCGACTGAATTTTCATGTTGGTCGTAGTTCCCAGCAAATGTTCCATGCCATTATGGTGTTATATTAGAACTGCATACACAGAGTATGAATTTGAAGTGGCCATATACTGTGAGGGGAGGAGGGAGCGAGCAAACAGAGCAAAGAAGTTGATCATGGCAAACGCCAGCTTCGATCTCTGTCCTTGCTCAATCCAAGTTGACACACAGCCACCGCGTGGCTTCCTCTGGATAGCTATCCTGACACCCGCCAGGTAGTGAACCAATGTGTGCAGCGTCCCGAACCCTTGTTCCCGGGGAAAGAGGAACCTGGCCCTTCAGGTTGGAGTTTGTGCTTAGGGGTAACATCCCTATCCCATAAAACAAAAATTTGTTCAGAAACAAGCAATAGCTCGGATACGGGCGGATTACATGTTGATGACCCCCGCAAACGCCAAAAAGGAAACGAATTCCGTATTTGCAACTGCAACGTTAGGTCCCTCAACAGACCAGGGACGGACTAAGGCGAGTGGAATTTATGACGGGACATATCTCGTAGTAGCAAGTACACGATTCCCACACCCCAACATCCATAAGGGGACCTGGCGCTTTTTCGATCAATCGACAATCAATCAAATTGATCACTCTGCGATCGACGGCAGACACTCCTCCCGCATCCTACATGTTCGAACCTTTCGAGGAGCCAACATCGACTTGGATCATTACCTTGTTGCTGCCAAGGTACGGATGCGAATTTCTCGGAATCAACGGAGTCGAGTGTGAACACCAAAATTTAACGTCGGAAAGCTGCAACCGAAAGAGACCCCCAGGACCTTCGCCGATCAGGTCTCACTCAAGCTCTTTCAAGTTCCGTTGCAATCTGCACAAACCATAGAACAGCAATGGAGACGCTGTCAGAACGCCATCAGAGAGGCCGCCTCAGATGTACTCGGTTTCAAGCCACCACCTGCAAGTGCAGACAGGTAAATGCAGAAAAACAGAATGCATACACGGCCACGTTGCATCGACGAACGAGAGCTGCTCGGGAGCTCTATGAGCGAAATAGAAGAGGAACACGGGCTTTTCAGAAGGACAAAGGAGAATTAGAAGCGCGCGTTCGAGGAGATTGAGAGATGTTAGCGCAGGAATGACATCCGAAAGTTTTACCAAAGAGTAAAACGAACATGTATGTATGTATGTTGGCGTTACAGTCCAAGGGGGACCAAAGCCGAGCTTCTCCCAATCACCCATGTTGTGTGAGATTTTATTTTGCCCATATATAAAAGGGACCTCCAGTTTATTGCCGGCTTCGAACGGCAAGATTCGAAAAGCTTTTATTGACAATTATACCACAGGAGGTTTTGTCAGTACCCCGCTGAGGAGAAGCACCGTGAAAAACACGTTCGATGACATGGATGTTGTGGGATTTGATCCCGTGTCATTGGTATCAGAGGCCAACACACTACCTACTGCGCCACGGCGCTCTCGAACATGCCATGGTAATAAGGCCAGAGCGGAAGCCTGCTGGGATGTAAACACGTTCCATGCTGAGAATGTGGAACACTATTTTTGCGGACTCTATAACGGCGAAGATGGTCAAGGTCAGGCAGATCGTACCATTCATACTGGACGAAGATGAGAGAGAATTTCGTCAGCCCGACATAGCGATGTTAAGATAGCGATATCGAAACTTAAGTCTTATAAAGCTGCTGGAGCAGACGGACTCCCGCGGAACTGTTTAAATCAACTGACTATGAGCTGGTCAGGAACGTGCACCAACTCATCTGCAAGATATGGTCGGAAGAACGCATGCCCGACAAATGGAATCTCAGCATCGTTTGCCCGGTCCATAAGAAAGGAGACCTCTAGAAACCATTCGTGGACAATCTGTTAGTTTCCTACCAGTGCGATTTCAGGCCAGGAAAATCGACGATAGACCAAATACTTACACTACGGCAGACCTTGGAGAAGACCCATGAATTCCAGGTCGACACGCATCATCTTTTTGTCGACTCTAAAGCCGCATATGATAGTGTTTATAGAGACGAGCTATACAGAGCCATGTCATGTTTTAACTTTCCCGCCAAACTCGTCAGACTCGCTGCTCCATTAAGGCCGGAGGTGGACTAACCGAGACCTTCGTTGTTAAAAAAGGTTTTAGGCAGGGTGACGCACTGTCAGGTGATTTCTTTAACATCATACTTGAAAATATCCTGCGGGACTCAAGTCTACACAATTACTTGCCTACGCAGATGACATTGACGTTATTCGACGGACAAAGCGAGACGTCAATGTGGCGTTTGCAAGCATTGAAGCAGAAGAAAGCTTCAAAGAAAGAGGCGCGTCTTAGTCAGTGCGTCACCTGCAGCAGCTATATTTTTGAAGTAGTCAAGGACTTCGTCTACCTTGTCTCGATAGTGACAAGCAGCAACAACACCAGCGCTGAGATAAAACACATAATAATTATTTTCTTTGTAGTACTCTCAGGGGTGGTTGTCCTAGATAGGACGAGAGCCGATCAAATTCCGCGTTGGTTATAGTCCGTAGTAATTCGTTCGAGCACTTTAGTAATGCATACGCAGAGGATGAATTTTCAGTTGACCATGTACTATGAGTGTTATGGAATTCCTTTTTCTTGGCTAAGAAACGATTTGAACTATAGACCTTCCGCTCGGCGGTCGATGATGTTACCCACTGCACCACGGCCACCCCAACTCTTGCCAACCGCTGCTTCTTTGTGCTCAGGGGGCAACTTAAAAACTAAGGTATCCCTCTACAGAACCTTAATCATCCCAGTCCTTCTCTATGGCGCTGAGGCATGGACGTTATCAAAAGCAGATGAAGAGGCTCTTGGGCGTTTCGAGAGGAAAATTCGGCGTGCAATCCAAACAAAATCCTGTTTGTGTAAACGGAGAGTGGAGGAGGAGATTCAACTAAGAACTGTACAGGCTGTACAGCGACATTGGCCTAGTTAGACGTCTACGGACCCAACGTCTAAGACGGCTGGAGCATGTTGAGCAAATGGATATGCCGATGAAGGCATAATACTCACAATATATTACTTACTTACTTAGAAGGCGCTACAGATCTGGGTGAACCAGGGCCTCAACCAACATGCCCCTCCATCTAGCACGATCTTTCGCTAGCCTTTTCCATTGCCGCACACCCAGTTGGCTGAGGTCCCCTTCCACCTGTGTGCGCCATCTTAAGTGCGGCCGTCCTCTGCTTCTTCGTCCCTCGGGGTTGGATTCAGAGACTCTCCGGGCTGGAGGTGTGGTGTCCATTCGCTCTACATGGCCCAGCCATCTTAGGCGTTGAATCCGTAGACGCCTGACTAGGCTCATGTCGCTGTACAGCCCGTAAAAATCGTGGTTGAATCTTCTCCTCCATCCCCCGTCTGCGTTTATAGGCCAAAAATCACGCGCAAAATCTTTCTCTCGAACCGACCAAGGGTCACCTCATCCGCTTTTGATAGCGTCCATGCTTCTGCGCCGTACAACAGGACCGGGATGATAAGGGTCTTATATAGAGTCAACTTTGTCGTTCGGGAGAGGGCTCTATTACTCAGTTGCCTCCTGAGCCCAAAGAAACAGCGATTGGCAAGAGTGATTCTGCGTTTGATTTCGGAACTGATGTCGTTGTTCCAGGTCACTGCGGAGCCAAGGTGGACGAAGTCCTTAACTACCTCGAACTTATATCTGCCAATACAAACGTTCTGGCCGAGACGTCGGTGGTGAGCGTCCTTTTTGGATGTATGCTGTCATCCAAAAAGGACGCTTAGTTTTGCCCTCGTTTACCGCCAAACCAATTTTCGCCGCCTCCATCTCAATACTCGCAAACGCCTTATTGACATCTCGCTGTGATCTACCTATTATGTCCATGTCGTCAACGTACGCAAAGAGTTGCGAAGATTTGAAATAGATTTTGTGCCTCTTGTGTTGACCAGTGATTTCTGCACAATCATTTCCAATATGATGTTGAAGAAATCACACGACAGCGCATCGCCCGGCCTAAATCCTTTTTTGACATCAAAACTATCGGTAAGGTGTTCACCGATTCGGATGGAGCAGCGAGCGTTTTCCAGAGTCATCCTGCATAGTCTGACGAGTTTAGCAGGTATGTCAAAGGTAGACATAGCGTTGTATAGTTCGTCTCTAATTACGCTATCGTTTGCGGCTTTGAAGTCGACAAATAGGTGGTGAGTGTCGACTTGAAATTCATTGTTTTTTTCCAGGATCTGCCGAAGTGTGAAGATCTGGTCGATGGTGGACTTCCCTGGCTTGAATCCGCACTGATAAGGACCTATCAGCTTAGTTACAAAAGGCTTCAGGCGTTCACACAAAACGGCAGAGAAGATTTTGTAGGCGATGTTAAGGAGACTTATTCCTCTATAGTTGGCGCAATCAGAGGGGTCGCGTTTCTTGTGGATCGGGCATACGATGCTGAGACTCCATTCCTCGGGCATGCTTTCCTCTAACCATATCTTACGGATGAGCTGGTGCATGCTCCCAACCAGGTCATCCCCAGCTGCCTTGAAGAGCTCAGCAGACAGTCCGTCTGCGCCGGCAGCTTTATTCGACTTGAGCTTCGATATGGCAATCTTAACTTCGTCGAGGTCAGGGGGACATAATTCTCTGCGGTCTCCGTCGATTAGAAATGGATCATTCTGCCTGACAGCGGTATATTGACTAACATCGCCGTTATGCAGTCTGCAGAAGTGGTTTTTCCATATTCTCAGCTTCGACTGCGGTTCTACTACTAGGTGTCCGTTCTCATCCCTGCAGGCTTCCGTTCTGGCTTTATAACCTTGGCATGTTCGCTTTATCTGTTGATAAAACTTTCGAACGTCACGCCTGTAGTAACACCTCTCCAAATCCTCAATCGCGCGCTTCTCGTGCTCTTTCTTCTTTCTTCTGAGAAGCTTATGCTCCTCCCTTCTTTTTAACTCGTAGAGCTCACGAGCTGCTCTTGTTCTTTTATGCAGCGAGGCCTTATATGCATCCTGCTTCGCTGTATGAATCCTCCTGCACTCGTCATCGAACCAGGTATTTCTTCGTGGTGGAGCCTTGAAACCCAAAACTTCGGATGCAGAGCTTTTCAGGGCTTGTTTGCAACGCTCCACTGCTGTTCTATTGATAGCGTGTATAGTATACTTACCTGAAAAAACCTTCTCGACTAACGCCTTTCGGAATGGGCATTAAGCGGTAGGTGCCTTTCGCCTGTGTAAAAAATAAATCCCACAACATGGGTGATTGAGCGAAACTTAGCTCTGGCCCTTCATCGGCCGTAACGTAACCAAAGCAAAGAGAGAAAGGCAATTTCGTCTACCGCTTACCTGACTGCAACTTTGAAATGAAATGAAAGCTTCCATCAAACATGCCGCTACATACAGTTTGTCAAGGAAATGGTTGCAAAACGTAGAAATGAAAAGCAAATAATGTTAAAAGCATATATTTACTAAGGAAAATAAGACTTTTTTTTAAAACCTTCTTCATAATTCCATTTTCGTATTAACTGGTTACCGTAATATACAAAAAGAAAAAACACTATCAACCAAACACTTGAGAAATTCAACAAAAATTGATCAATATCAGTTTATTTACTGTCAAACAATTCTTTGCAAAATGCTGTTTGCCGACCAAATTAATTAAAATTACAAGCAAAAGAACCAATTTTCTTATTTTTAATACTTGGCATGACCACCATTAGCTTTAATGACAGCCCGTAATCTAACCTGCATTGATTGAATGAGCTTCTGAAGGTCATATTCATCGGGATTCTTAAGCCATTCTTCGTTGATAAGCTTAATTAAATCATTTTTCGATTTCGGACTTCTTTTTGCCACCTTCTTTTTTAAATGGGCCCACAAATTCTCAATAGGGTTCAGATCGGGGCTTTGCGCCGGGGTGTCAATTGCTTTTTGGCAATTATAAAGCAACCACTCCCTGCACAAATATGATTTATGCTTTGGATCGTCGTCCTGGTACAATTTAAAAAGTAATTTGTTTTCGTTTTCTGGCTCCACAATGCCGAATTTCTGAACACTTCTTTTCAAATTTTGTCTTAAAATATCCAAATAAACTTCCTTTGTCATTATATCATCAATCATTTTTAGCTCACCAACACCTTTGCTTGAGAAGCAGCCCCATATCATCACTGACAATTTCCCGAATTTTACTGTTGGAATGATATTCTTTTTATCGAGGACTGTAATCGGTTTTCGCCATACTCTCGGCGGTCCTGCATTGTAGTACAGCTTTATACTAGACTCGTCACAAAACACAATATCGTTCCAATACTCTACCGGAAGACAAATGTGCTTTGTTGCAAAATTGACGCTTCTGCAAATATTCAACGGTGAGAGTAAAAGTAGAAACACAATGTGGCGTGCGCGCGCGCGTGCTTTTGATCGGCTTTGTACCGATTTACGGGATAATGTGTCAGACGCACGCAACCACAATTCGCAACATACAATCTGGCTTCAAGTCAGCTGCGCGTAGAGAGCTTAGGAATATGACGATACTATGTTCTGTTTCCTCAAAATGTACACATATGAATTTAGTGCAGAAAGAAGAGTAGATTTGTGTTCTGTTCTATTTATATGATTTAATTGAAACATAAATATAAGAAAATTTCAGCTCAAATAAAGGTATATGTTTATAAAAAATATGCATTTAGTTCTGTAACACCCATCATGATTAGTTTGCATCCAAAAAATCTAATAATAAGCTACGAAAATGTATGCATGTTGAAAGCGAACAACTCGGAACACTACATGACAGAACACGTTACACTATTCTGCTACAATCGAACAACACAATGAAATACATCTGTCAAACGCACGCCTTGAGTAGAGAGTAGCTCTACTCCGGCGCTTTGCTCGACTTTACGATTTTTACGATATGAGATCGAGCAAAAGTTGAGGTAACATTATGTGTTGCTTCATAAGATATCGTTGTTCCTACTCATGCTGTCAAAAGCACGCGCGCGCGCACGCCACATTGTGTTTCTACTTTAATGTTTTTTTTCTAGCAACTCTTGATGTGTACTTGTGCTTGAGTATAGTTTTTCATATCAGATTTGAGCGATCATCGAAGTAGGTTAAGTTTTTTGTGACGAACAAAAAATAAAAAAATAAAAAAAATTATTTTTATCTCCAAGAAAAAAAAAAAAAAAAAAACAATCTGAATAAAAAAGCAAAACCAACCAGAAAACATCAAATACAACACCTGCAGCCCGCACTCCGCATTATGGAAGTGTCGGGCTACGATTCCGAAAGTGCGTCAATAAGCGCACCAAGCAAAACCCCACCATCAACCAGAAGGGGGCTAAAGCCGACACCAAACCTCCTCAAGCGACCGTCCCATAACACCCCGACGGCGGAGACAACAGAGGAAACTCCAACAACATCAGCATTGGCAGCAGCAAAACGCCAATGCAATGACCACCCTACGCAAGACCAGGCCCCATACGTGTCGGAAAAAAACTCCTTCGGCGTTCTGGCGAGCTCTGAATCGGACGACGAGGACGAAGACGTGCAAGTCCTAAATAGACGCATTCGTCTCATCGAGGAGAAGGTGCGTGCTATTAGGGAGAAACAAAGGGCAAGAAGGCAAAGGGAACAAGAAGCTACTATCCAACATAACATAAGGAAGAAGCTACAGCAACAACAACAGCCAAAACAAGAACAATGCCAACTACAGCAAAAACAACACCAGCAACAACAACAACAGCAGCAGCAACAACATCAGCAGCAACAACAACAACAGCAACAACAACAGCAGCAGCAAAAACAGAAAACGCAACACCAACCAAACAAAAAAACAGAAAAGAAGCAGCATGTTTCACAGCCAGGTCAGAAACAAAAACATCCGCAGAATCAACAACAGCCAGACAAAAGGCAACAGCAACAATCAAAAGAAAAGGTGCCACCAATCAACACCTATAAACTGGACCTGGATGACACCGTTATAATGTGTGAGTCAGCAATTGGCCTTAATTTTAATATTACTAGGTTAAGTGACGATAGGCATGCTATCTACTGCAACACAGTAGATCAGCACAAAAAAATTAAGGAATTGCTAAAGGGTTCCGAGACGGAGTACTTTTCATACACGCCAAAATCCGAAAGACTCCAAACCATGCTCTTAAAGGGCATGGATCCCCATACAGACCCAGAGCGGCTCCTGCAGTGCCTTAAGAGGTTCGATTGCGAGAGCTTCTCGTTCGTCAAAGTTAGGCACTTTGCCACGACTAGGTCCAGATGGCAGAAGCGATTATTGCCATTTTTCCTGGTCCAATTGACTCCCGAAAGCAGGGTGGAAAGCCTAAAGACGATCAAAGTCGTAGGCTGCCAGACCGTGCGTTGGGAGAGAGTAAGAAGGGACGGTAACATTTTGCAATGTAACCGATGCCAGAGGTTTGGGCACGTCGCGTCGAACTGCGAGATGCAGTATCGATGCGTAAGGTGCGCAAAAGACCATAAGCCCGGTGAGTGTGAACTGGGTCCGGATAAAGTTGAAAAGATGGAGTTGCTTGAGTGTGCGCTCTGCAACAATAAGGGTCACCCCGCAAGTTATCGGGGTTGCCCTAGATATCACCAGTTTAAGCAAAATAGGCTGGCCCGGCAGAGGGGAGTCGATGAGAGGCGCCCTCCAATTCACTGGCAAACACCAGCTGTTACACCCCAAATGACCTACGCCCAAATGGCGTCAGGTTGGGGAAAGACAGCACAGCAACCGAAAACTGCTTCCAAAGCTCCAGTTGTTGTCCCTAAAGCACCAGAAGCAGAGTTGGACTTGCGTTCGATATTGTCCTCTATTCAGAGGCAAATCGGCCAACTTCAACAGCAGCTACAGGAACAGGCGACCCGGGTAGACCGACTCTACTCGCTTCTGCCGGGCCCAGCCCATTTCCAATCGTAATGGGCACGTTAAACGAGAGGCCTCTTAAGATCCTGGCAGTGAACGTCAACTCACTAATTAGGATCGAACGAAGAGCCGCGCTCTTCAACTTGATGAAGGACGAAAGCCCTGATGTGCTTCTGGCTAGCGAAACTAAGCTAAACCAGAGGCACAAAATTCGACACAAGTCCTACAACATAATAAGAAGAGATCGACCCAACGCCACTCAAGGTGGAGGAGTTGCGATCTTTATTAAAAAAGATATTCATCATAAGGTCATTTATAGCCGTGAAGTGCGGAGGTTCCAGGTGCTAGAGGCTTGTATTGTGTGTATTCCCTTTCGAAATGGAAAGAGGATATACATAGTATCGGCCTATGCACCTGAAACCCCTCAACCCACAGTCTTTATCGCAGAGCTCGAATCGCTTTTTCGTTCTCTACGCTTAAGCTCGGATGAGAACTTTTATCTTTTAACAGGAGATTTAAATGCCAAACACGCCGACTGGGGTAACACATCATCCAACACTAAAGGCAACCTCTTAAGTCATTGGTGCAACCAACACAGTATTGAGTATAAGCTCAAACTACTGGCAACAGAAAGTCCGTCATTCCCAAGGAGTGGCTCCTATCTGGATCTCATGCTGCTCGACTCACGTCTGAGCCTGACAGATACAAACGAACGGTCTACTAACTGTCTACGGACCTTGGCATACGACAGTGACCATTGCGGCTTTGGAGCCGTAATCAAAATACCAGACGAATTCACGGAATTGGGGGAGTATGCGCAAACGCATCTTTACGATTATAGTAGAGTGCGTTGGCCACGCTTCACCAGATCCCTGACAAGCGCACTCACTTCGAGTGCCTCCCTTCCACCATTCAACAGAAACCTATCAAATCATGAAATTGATGGGTATCTTGACAATATGGACGTGACAATCAAACAAACGATGGACAGAACGATACCACGCCAACGGCATTACGATACCACGGACGTGTACCGAAACGCGACCATAGACGCACTTCACAGACAAAAAAGTAGACTCCTGTCAAGACTCAAACTCTTGTACAGACGGTTTACTGATAGACATGATCCAGAGATCAAGACACTGAAATCTTTGATTAAAAACCTCCAGCAATTGATTACAGAGAATTACAGAATTTCTGTAAGTTCGTACTGGAACAACAAAATTCGGGATGTGAAGTCCAACAACCCGAATATGTTCCCGCAAATAAATCAAATTTTTCGGAGAAATAATCAAAACGACTTACAAAATTTGAAGCTTCTGAGGACGCCAGACAATGAACGAATTTTACGAACCGTGAACATAGATCCAGAAGATGCTGTTCTGGATGACGACTTCTTTGTGATCGAAGATCCACAGGAGAAAGTGGCAACAGTGGGGGCTGTCTTTCAGGAAGTGTATAAGGTGAATGAGAACATTCGCCCGAACCATGACCTGGAGAACAGGGCTCTGCTCCACCACTTCGATCTCCGAAATGACATCGAACATTGGCGAGCCGAGAACAATGGTTTCACCAGGTTCAGGGACGATTTCACGGCAAACAATGTCGTCGCCAACGATGGGTTTAACCCCCCTTTTGTATCGACGGTAGAGCTTCAAACGATCTTCGAATCTCTGAGAAAGAAGAAATCCGCAGGCATCGACGGAATCTCTAATACTGTACTTAGACACCTTCCACCGATGGCTATAGAGGCATACACTATCCTGTTTAACAATGCGCTCAATAATGCATATTATCCGGTGCGTTGGAAAACAGCGGTGGTGCAGCCCATCCCCAAGAAAGGAAAAGATTCGTCCAACCCGGCAAATCTCCGTTCGATAAGTCTCTTTCCGAGCATCAGCAAGGTATTCGAGAAGATGATTCACAGAGCCCTTTCAAAATGGGTTGAGGACAAAGACATCATTCCGGATAACCAATTCGGTTTCAGGGCGGGGCATGGTACTATTCATGCAGCGTCGAAACTCGTGTCGGATATCCAATGGAACAGATGCAAGAACCAATGCACAGGTGCCTGCCTGGTTGACTTGGAAAAAGCCTTCGACACCGTATGGTTAGAGGGACTTTACTACAGGCTTAACCAGCTAGGCATAAGTAAACCACTGCTGTATATGATCTATGATATGTTAATGGGAAGAAAGTTCGTTGTAAAAATTGCCAACGTGACTTCTTCTCAAACATTTGATATCAAAAATGGTCTACAACAAGGCACGGTAAACTCGCCGATCCTTTTCAACATTTACGTCAGTGGTCTGATAGCTTCGCTTCGTCACTCGATAGCATACGCAGACGACCTTGTCGCGTATAGAACAGGTCCAACGATTGACGTCATAGTTACTCTCTTGCAACGTGACTTCGAAAAAATTCAAACGTTTTGTAATGACTGGAAACTGAAAATCAACTTCCAAAAATCGGAAACTATTTTGTTTAGAACGCCATTGTCTGGGGCCTCTAGGGATACCAGGAAAAACTGGCGAAAATTCTCCATAACTGGTCCGGATGGGCGTCCACTGGCGAACCAAAATGTAGTCAGATACCTCGGTATCTGGTTGGATCAATATCTGTATTTTAATAAACATATAGATGTTGCTTTGGCCAGGGCTCGGGGAGCTTTCACTCTGTTAAGATGGCTGTTTCATAGCAGCCAACTTGATAAGAAAGTCAAAATAATCTGTTACATGGCTTTAATCAGGCCCATGATCGCCTATGGATGTCCCGTTTGGTTCAATGTGAGTGCAAGCCTGATGGAAAGGATTCGAGTGTTTGAGAGACAATGTCTAAGGACCTGTCTCTCATTGCACAGAACACCAGAATCCGAGTACATAAAATACTATCCCAACGAGGTCCTATACAATAGAGCCAAAATTATTAGGATTGACAACTTTTTGATCAAATTGATTCGAAGTCACGTTGCAAGGGCGATGACTTCGACCAATAACTTGATATCTGGGGCTTATTACCCAAATGAGTTATATCACGAGAGAGCTCGTCTTAGCGGCTTTGTTCCCCCAGAAGCGTTCTTACATTACGACAACCGCGAACTGATACAGGACAAATCGGCGATTCCGTTAATCTTCCACGTGGCCCGAAGGTCTGTGGAAAAGAGCTTATCTTACGAACGGGATGTAGCACTCCGTGAGCCGGGGCGACTCCGTTTCAGTATGGCAATGTCAGATCGGGATCGAGCAGACGTTGCTCGACAAACGCAACGTTTCTGGTGGCTTGTACAGTCTCCGTCGCTGAATCCTTTGGGCCTAGCGTCATAAAAGAACATTATATAAAAGGCCAATTGCTGAATATAGGTTAGGTAGTAGTAAGTTAATTAGGTTAGCTGTAAGTTATGTATATATGTGTATGTATATATATATATTTATATATACATGTCTATGCATGTACATATATATATATATGTATATACATACAGATAAAATAGGATAGGCTAGATTAGGATTACTAGTTTTAGTTAGTTTTAAGGTTATACTCACTAATAATATGCTAAGTTTTTTTAACTAATTTTTCTTAGCCTTAATACTAATAAACTAATAAACGAATTCCACAACAAATAGAATAGACGTCGAAAGACAAAATTAAAAATACATATACTGTATAGCTTAGAGTGCCCGTTCAGGTCCAGTATGCTACGTTAAATAGATAAGATATTTAAGATAGGTTTAAGCGTTTTACCTAGAATAAGTTATTTGGAAAAATATTAATAAAATGCTTTTAAAATGTAAAAAAAAAAATGTAATAGTTTTTCTAACTGTCTCATGAGACACTTGAACTCCGTAACCGTTTCTTAAGTCCGTGGCTAATATTCTGATGCTGGTATGAGGGTTTTCTTTCAATACGTCTTATCATTTTTCTTTCGTCCCTGCTTGTTAGTTTTTTTGGCCTGCCTGTTGACTGGTTCAGATCTAGTCTGCCTTCTTTTTCAGCACGGCTTATAACGTTGTACACAGTTCTTAATTTAATACAAAACATTTCAGCCAATTCCCTAGCGGATTTTCCTTTGTGGTAGTTATAATACACCAATTGAATCACATCATCACTTAACCGTTTGCCTGGCATATTCAAGATTACTTTTTTTAAATTTTCTGGAAACTATGAAATCGTTAATGACCAACAAACTGACACACAACTCCAAAACGCAATGAAATTACCGCTAATGTGTATTATTAAAAAAAACTTCTCGAACTCTATGCACTTTTGCAAAGAATTATTTGACAGTGAAAAAACAGCATTGGATATGTTTTGTTGAATTTCTGTTGGTTTTTGGGTTACATTTGCCTTTTGTTTTCTACATTACGGCAAAGAGTTTATATGAAAATGGATTGGTTATAAAAAAAATAGCTCATTTGCTGTCTTCTTAGTAAATATATGCTTTTAAATCAGTTTTTTTCTATATTTACGTTTTGCAAACATTTTCTTGACAAACTGTATAAATTTAAATAATATTTATTGCGACTGGAAAACAAAAACAAGTCATCCATTTTCAAAATGTCGAAGGTGAGAGTGCATTCAGTTTGCTTGCTGGCAGTTAGGTTATATGTATTTGTGTGATGTATACTATATGTACATGCAGGTATGAGGTTATACATATATGTAGCGGTTTCACACTTACACATATATAAGTTTTATTCTTTTGCCGGCTACCTGCCATGCTAAGAACAATCAATTAATTGTTTTTTCGCTTCACTTGACGTCAATATTGTTTTGCTCGGGCTCACCAACAATTAATTTTGATTACTTTTTCGGTTTTACTTTTTAGTTTTATTTCTAAATGGCAAGTTTGACATGATATAACATTTGTATATATATACATCAAAAACACACTTTATTTCATACTTTTACTTAAACATTTTTATTATTTTTTCTTTTTTTTTATGATGTATTGTGAAATAGTAATTATAGATACTCTGCACTTGATGTGAATAAATAGTATTCTGCTTTTCTCTTAGCTAAATTTTATTTTCACTTGGTTCTACAATCATGGGGATTCTATTACTTATAGTGTAACACAACACGTTAATGTACAGTGATGTGAAAAATAATAGGGACAGTTTGAAGTTAATATTTCAAAAGCTCCTCAGTTATGCACACAACAAGTGAAACAAATAAAACTAACGGCATCAAAAGCTTTGTTTACCGAAAAACAAAATACCGCTTGTAGCAAGCATCCATTTTGCATGAACACCAAATGCAATCATTAGTTCCTCAAAAGCGGTTGGTATCAGGTGTGAAAAAAACGAAAGTGGGGTACACACCGTCGATCAAAAGTGACGATCAAAACTGACGTCAGTTTTGAGTGCAGTGTCTCATGTACACACTATAGATCTTGTTTGACACGCAAAACATCATTCAAGTACATAATTTCGCGCAGTCACCATGGACAGCGAATTTGTATTTTTTCATTAAATTCACTAATTCCTGGTAACCTTCGTCTTTTTTGTCCCGACGTATATATTCTGGACACGTTACGTCCCAGAGACAACGATGAGACTCGTAAATATTTATGAATTGCTCCAGGAATTGCCTACTCTCATCCATGTCCAACGCTTGAATGAAGAATTCACGTACACACTGTCGAGAAAAACCAACATAGCCGCTGATCGTCACTCAGTAGCAGAAATTTTTGCAACTCATCAGTTTTGATCGACAAACCATCATTTACATGTACACACTATCAGTTTTGAGTGACAACCAACAAAAGTGTCACTTTTGATCGACGGTGGTACCCTACTTAAGGACACAAGCTGAAGATTTTGTTTGAAAAACTAAAAAAACCGCTTTAGCTGGATTTTATAACTGTTAGTAGGTTACATTAAAACTTCATATTGTATTACAATATTAAAATTACATTAAAAAATAGTGGAAAAATATGGGAAGGAAGAAGCATTGCACCCTTAAGGAAAGAAGTCAAATAAAGGAATTACAAAAGAACGGTTTTTCCTACCGCCAAATAGCGGAAATTGTCGGGCGATCAAGGACAATGGTGGAGAAAGCGGTCAGATTTCAATCCAAAGCTGAAACACGTGGAAGAAAACGAAAAATAAACGCTTCTTTCAAAAAAAAAAAAGGATTTTGAGGTATGTAAAAAACCGGCCAAGTGCGAGTCGGACTCGCGCACGAAGGGTTCCTTACTATCTCTATATATAAATATGAAAGAGACTATATATGTTACCTCATCAGTCATCACATTAATTCACATTTTTTGTATGATGACAGATCTTGGTTGCAGGCAGGTTATTACTTTGATAATCAAAAATCTCCATGATGCGATAGTTGATCATCAAAGTGTCCATTGAATTCAAATCAATTATCTTACTTGACAGCAACGATGTGCAAACAAATGTGAATAACAATAATGGGAAATATGGGAAAAAGGTTTGCAGCTAGGATTAATTCATCAAAGACACAAAAGAGATCACAACTGGGAAGTTTGCTTATGGTTGTGGGATATTGTCGACTAACCTTAGTTCAGTATGTGACCAAGGGGATTTTTTGGATGAAAATCATGTCTGTTGTATGGGAGCCCCCCTTAAATATTCATTTTGTTCTGTTTTTAGTATTTGTCGTGGTAGCGGCAACAGAAATACATCATCTGTGAAAATTTCAACTGTCTAACTATCACGGTTCATGAGATACAGCCTGGTGACAGACGGACGGACGGACGGACGGACAGCGAATTCTTGGTAATAGGGTTTTTTTTTTTTTTTTTTTTTTTTTTTTAATAATTTGCGCGCACTCAAGGTCTAAATAACCTTATTATGTCGGCGACACAGTGTGGGCAGAAGATAGAGAGGAAGAGGAATAGAGGAGATGCCGATGGACATTGATCTTAAATGCTTGCATGTTGCATTGAGGGGGGAAAACCGAATCCGGCAGGCAGTTCCAGATTCGTGTGGTTCGGTTAATGAAAGATTCTCTATATTTGACAGTACGTCCGAAAGCGGGCTTCAGAGTATATTGGTGAGCATCCCCAGAGAGACGTGTATTGCGGGAGAAATGTTGAAGGGGCGGAATGCAACTGGCTATTTCATCAGAGCATTTTTGGTTGTAGTAACGATAAAACAGGGAGAGCAGGTAACATTCCTGCGGTGTTCCAGCGAGTCTAATGTTTTGGTAATGCTGGAGTCACGTATCAGTTTTATGGCTCGTTTTTGTATTCTGTCTAGTAGGTGAAGTGAGGTCTTGGAAGCACCGGACCAGACATGAGCGTTAAACTCTAATTTGGGGCGAATGAACGCCTTATAGATTGTAGCCAGATCTAAGGGTGAGAAATATTTCTTGCATCTTTATAAGAATCCTAGGCATTTCGCAGCACTTTTGGCGACACTGAATATGTGGTCGCTCCAATTAAGATTGTGAGCAACACTCATACCCAGGATAGAAAGTTTTCAGTTTCTGAGATGCAAGTGCCATTCATGGATGGCAGGCGGGTTATTTATACGCTTTAACGACAAAAGACAGCATTGTGTTTTGGAAGCATTAAATTCCACTCTATTGTTTTTACCCCATTGGATGATGCTGTCGATATCGGAATTTAATGAGCTTAACATACGCTGCCGCTCATTATCTACAACCGAAGTGCAGGGTCGTAAACTGGTGAACGAATATGAGAAGCTGAGGGTACTGTCGTCAGCGAAGGAGTGAATTGGATTAGAAGTAACAGACAAGAGATCATTTATAAAAATAAGAAAGAGTGTCGGAGACAAAACGGAGCCCTGGGGAACACCGGCATTTACAAAGTGAGTATCAGACTTGAATCCGTCCAAAACAACTTGAATTGAACGATTCGAAAGGTAGCTTCTAATCCACTGAAAGAGAGACTCATCGATCCCAAAAGCACGCATTTTCGACGAAAGGGCTTCATGCCAAACCCTGTCAAATGCTTTCGAAATATCCAGTGCAACAATTTTGCTTTGACCTGCTTGGTGAAGCGAGTGATTCCACTTTTCAGCGAGATATGCCATCATATCACCGTTTTACCTTCGGGTACGGAACCCTAAAAAGGAACCTTTCGCCTCATCCAGCAAAATAAAAAAGGAATTTAGCTTGGATGTCGACACCTCGACAATCCGAAAAATATTAATCGAAAACAATTTGAAGGCCAAGAGCGCTAGAAAAGTGCCGTTGCTATCCAGAAAGAATGTAGCCAAAAGGTTAAAATTTACGGAAGAGCATGTGAGCTGGCCGGAAAGCAAATGGCGGAATATCCTTTGGTCGGATGAGACCAAGGTGAATTTATTGAATTCAGATAGGTATAACCATCTTGTGCGGGGACCCCCCAATACAGCATATGGCAACAAACTGTTAAAACATGGTGGAGCAAGTATAATGGTATGGGGATCATTCTCTTATCAGGGGGTAGGTCCCATTTACAGGATTAAGGACACCATGACAGCTGTGTCCTACGTTAGCATATTGAACAACATAATGCTTCCCTATGCTGACGACAATATGCCTCTTCGATGGGTGATCAGCAGGACAATGATCCGAAACACTCATCAAAACGGCCGAAAAACTGGTTCAAAGAAAATAATATTAATGTTTTAAGTTGGCTATCTCAATCGCCAGACTTAAGCCCGATAGAGAACCTGTAACGTGTGGTTAAAGTCGCAATAAGTAAACAAAACTACGTCAACAATAATGAGTTGTGGTCATCTCTAAAAGCAGCGTGGGAGGGAATACCGCCAAGTACTTGCCAAAAGTTACTCGTCAGACTATGCACGATGACTTTGGAGAATGCTCGCTGCTCCATCCGAATCGGTGAACACCTTACCGTTAGTTTTGATGTCAAAAAAAGGATTTAGGCAGGGCGATGCGCTGTCGTGTGATTTCTTCAACATCATATTGGAAATGATTGTGTAAAAATCACTGGCCAATACAAGAGGCACAATCTATTTTAAATCCTCGCAACTCTTTGCATACGCCGACGATATTGACATAATAGGTAGATCACAGCGAGATGTCAATGAGGCGTTAGCGAGTATTGAGATGGTGGCGGCGAAAATAGGTTTGGCGGTAAACGAGGGCAAAACTAAATATATGCTGTCATCAAAAAAGGACGCTCAACACCGACGTCTCGGCCAGAACGTTTGTATAGGCAGATATAAGTTCGAGGTAGTTAAAGACTTCGTCTACCTTGGCTCCGCAGTGACCTGGAACAACGACATCAGTTCCGAAATCAAACGCAGAATCACTCTTGCCAATCGCTGTTTCTTTGGGCTCAGGAGGCAACTGAGTAATAGAGCCCTCTCCCGAACGACAACGTTGACTCTATATAAGACCCTTATCATCCCGGTCCTGTTGTACGGCGCAGAAGCATGGACACTATCAAAAGCGGATGAGGAGGCCCTTGGTCAGTTCGAGGGAAAGATTTCGCGCGTGATTTTTGGGCCTATAAACGCAGACGGGGGATGGAGGAAAAGATTCAACCACGAACTTTACGGGCTGTACAGCGACATGAGCCTAGTCAGGCGTCTACGGATTCAACGCCTAAGATGGCTGGGTCATGTAGAGCGAATGGACACCACAGCTCCAGCCCGGAGAATCTCTGAATCCAACCCCGAGGACGGCCGCACTTAAGATGGCGCACACAGGTGGAAGGGGACCTCAGCCAACTGGGTGTGCAGCAATGGAAAAGGCTAGCGAAAGATCGTGCTAGATGGAGGGGTATATTGGTTGAGGCCCAGGTTCACCCCGAACTGTAGCGCCCACTAAGATGAAGAAGAAGACTTGCCAAAAGTTGGTAGACTCGATGCCACGGCGTTGCTTGGCTGTAACCAAAAATAAGGGTTATACAACAAAGTACTAACGTAGGTATTCGATCGATAAAGCATTTAGTTTATTAAACTTCATTATCGTTTTTCTTTAATTTCCAGCAAGTTCGAAGGTACTCCTGCGGTTATTATGAAGGTGTCCTTATTTTTTTTTTCACAGGCAATATAAGAGAAGCTGATGCATTTGTATTTTTTTCTTTTGGTAATCTGTAATTCAGATTTTTCTTTTATTATTTATGTGTAACTAGAACAACTGTCTACAAAAGAAACATAAAAACCAAATTCAAAAATGGGTATTTAACTATTTTAACTTATTTTTTTGAAAATCGTTGTGGCTGTCCTTATTATTTTTCACATCACTATAAATCTGAATTTTGAATGCTTTTTTTTAATTTAATTTAATTTTAAGTCGATTTTTACAAAATAACTTTAAGATTAATTGCAATTTTTTAGTTTATTCCGATGGATCTTTGTGAAAAATGTCCCGCACTTTCCAAAATCCCCATTATGGTATTTACTTTTCTTATTTACTATAAATTTAAAGTCCCACACACAGACTAGACACCGAATGTATTTTTTGTTTTTCCTTCTTTTTATAATATACAATATTTTCGAAAGAAAAAGAAAATATAAAACTTGCACCAATAGATGTATAAGTTTTTAATTCTGGGCTGGAATCGGCTAAGGTGATAGGTGATAGTCACTTTGGTGGTGACAGTCATATGTGACTATCATCATCTCTTGGCATCGGGTAAGATTATCACATAAAAAGTTTAAAAAAGGAACAACACTTGCTTTTTCTGAGTTACTGATAGATAAAGGTAGCCCTAAAAGGCGAACATGTTCGCCGAATCCGTTCGCTTGCGTTACTCTCTACACGGCGGACACATTTGGAGAACATTAATTTCGTGCTGATTGTTCAGAGGGTAAACGTCAGGGATAAAGAATGAGATACCAATCTTTCCGCAGGGGTTGGTTGTTGCTTTTGTAATATTGTCATATAAAGCGGCCCTTAGACGCTTAATAATATTGTGCAATATTTGATATTGCACAATATTATTGTTCGTCTGTAGATAATATTGCAAGATTGTGCGATATATTGCGGAAAATCAAAACGCTTTTGACTTTTATTACAAATATGAGCGGTCAACTAAATTATTGGGAAAAATATTGAACCGTCTGGGGCAGCTGGCCAATAAAATTGTGCAATATCTTGCACAATAATATAGAGCGTCTAGGGGCCGCTTCCCAGAATTTGGGAAGATGAAAGCATGCCCGACGACTGGTATACCAGCTCTATATGCCCCATCCACAAAAAAGGCGATCCTACCTCTTGCAAGAACTATAGAGGTATATCCCTGTTCAATGTCGCATACAAGATCCTGTCCAGCGTATTGTGTGAACGTCTAAAACCATTTTGCACCGCACTAATCGGCCGCTACCAGTGCGGCAATTCGACTATAGACCAAATTTTCACACTTCGGCAAATCCTGGAAAAGACCAACGAGTTTCGAATCGATACACACCATCTTTTCATCAATTTCAAAGCCGTATACGACAGCATTCATCGTGAAGAACTGTTTGGTGTGATGGACGAATTCGGGATCTCGGTAAAACTGATCCAGTTGTGTGGCGCCACGCTTAAAAACACGCGATGCACCGTGCAATTCGGTTCTAGGACCTCGGAACCATTCGAAACATGCACCGGATTTCGGCAAGGAGATGCGCTCTCATGTGGCTTCTTCAACCTGGTGCTGGAGCAGATAGTGCGACGGGCAGGCGTCAACAGGGAAGGCACTATTTTTTACAAGTCCATCCAGCTGCTAGGATACGCGGATGATATCGACATCATCGCGTGTTCTCGCCGTGGCATTGTGGAAGCATTCACGGCGATTGAAGAACAGGCGAAACGAGTTGGCCTTAAGATCAATGAGGACAAAACGAAATACGTGCTGTCAAGCAAAAACCAATCCGTCGCTCACCACCTGGGACAAAATATAACAATCGACAGCTACAATTTCGAGGTAGTTAAGGAGTTTGTCTACCTCGGGGCAAACGTAAATTCCACAAGTGACACCACAGTGGAGATCCGGCATAGAATCGCCCTTGGCAACCGCTGCTACTTCGGCTTGTCCAAACAACTGGGGTCAAAACTCCTCACTCGAAAGACCAAAGTCATGCTTTACAAAACGCTCATTCTGCCAGTCTTGCTGTACGGAGCCGAAAGCTGGACGATAAGCAGGACAGCGGAGCTGATTTTGGGTTCTTTCCAAAGAAAAATTCTGCGCCGGATATTTGGTCCTGTCTGTGAGGAAGGTGGATGGAGAAGAAGACACAACCGCGAACTCTACGAGCTGTTCCAAGATGTGGATATAGTCCGGAAGGCAAGGATTCGTCGACTACACTAGCTCAGCCACATCGAGCGCATGGACATCAACGCTACAGCTAAGAGGGTCTTCGACTCCGAGCCTCCTGGTTCGAGAAGAAGAGGAAGACCGAGATAAAGACCAAGTAATCGCGGATGTAAGACATCTTGGTCTTGAAAACTGGAAGCAGCATGCCCGGGACCGTGAAGGATGGAAGGCAGCTAAAGCTCAGGCTCAGATCCTCCATGGATCGCTGGCCTGATAAGTAAGTAAGTAAGGGGCCGCTTTAAAAACGACGCTTCTGACTTACGAGTCAAGACGCCGGAACAAGGCAGAATGACATAGTCAAGACGCCGCCGTCAAACCTCAACGCGTTTGTAGGTGCAAACTGTCAAAGCCAATAGATTGGTATCTCATTCTTTATCCCTGGTAAACATGTACGATAAATTAACGCAAGTGGTTGCGCTTATGGCGACATTCACAGCAAATTCACGAACAAAATCGGCGAACATGTTCGCCGTGTAGGGCTGCCTTAAGACAGCTGTTAGATAGTTAAAAAGAAATTTTGAAATTAAAATCAGGGCGGTTGTCACCGATTGTTTTGCACAAATATTGGGAAAAGTAAAAAAGAAATGCTATTATTGCATTCAATTCATTTATTGGAAACCGATTAAGACTGATTTCTCAAATTCTTCCTCAGAATTCTATGTTTCCATCAATGTCTCATTGAGCTCTTGATCTTCGCTTAAAAATAGTTCCAAGCACGGGAATATACATATTTTATAAAACACACGAAAGCACAAACAAAGCGATATCAAACGCACAGAACATAGGAAAGTAATAGCTAAATAGCTGTCACCAGAAAACAGTCACAAAAATGTGACAATCACAGTGACTATCACCTTACGCGATACCGAAACCGAGAATGTGACTGTCACTTGTCACAAATCACCATAGCCGATTCCACCCCTGTTGGATCTTTTATTTTTTAAGTTATTGACTAAGCTCTTTGTAAGGGTGGAGAAGTTTACACGAAAAGTATTTCTAGGATTACATTTACCTTAAAGCTAAAAAGTTGTTTCCATTTTTTTGTTTTTAGTATTGTTTAACTTGATTCTGATGTCCCATCATTTTATTGCTAACAAATATACCATAATTGAAACATAATAAATAATAGAACATGTAGAACACGGATCAGTAATCAGTAATCAGTGATCAGTGATATAACAACATTTAATTGGATATTGCTTTTATTTGCTGCAATGATTTCTTTTACTAGATGTAAATACGTATATATTTGTATATTAGGTTCGAACCTAATTAAAACAATAAATTAAAATAATCATACAATTAAAAAACACATAGATAACAAAATAAGTTAGCGTCTTAGGATAAAACATTAATAATATCCATTAAATAGCAAAACAATTCAAATGTAAATGTAACTTCATTTTATGGCAAATTCTTATCTAGACTACAGAAAAATTGGTACAGCAAGGTTTGAGCCATGATTGTTTTCGTTTCAAGTTGCCTTTTGTTTTTCAAATTGGTTTGTTATTTATTCTTATTTAATTAGGCTAGGTAGAGTTATGAAAGAAAGGCTTCTCCATGGAAAACGAAAGCGCTCGCAATAAGACAAATTAGAAGAATTGTGATGCAAGTATAAGCCGTTTACAATACTAATCGAATAGAAAGGGAATATGTTGGACGAATGTCAATAATGTTCATGATGACTATTAGTCAGTACACAACCAGAATATGTACCTCTGCAAACGTTAAGAGCCCTTTTAAACTAACCTTCAAACCTTTTACCTTAGGGTGTTCCAAAAAGGTCGACTTTGAAAATCTACAGGTCTTAACCCCTCATATTCCTCCGTGACAATTGCTCACCTTGTCGTGGTACGGAGACTCAGTACAGGTAATGACTCTCGAGAGTTCATCTCTAGAGGAACCCGAAGCTAAGAGGCAGTTACGGACCCCCCCTACCTCTCCCCTTCCTCTGTACCCATCACTCCCCTACTCCCCTACTCTCCTAACTCCAAGGTGGAACAGCATACGCCGACGAATGCATGGCTGAGAGGGTACTTAGCTACTAGTATGCGAACTTCGGATACCGGGCGACCTCCGATTTCAATATAGCCTTCCTGCAGTGTCTCGGGCTCCGCTGCAGGTGACCGCTTTTTCCCGTGTGTTCGTGGGAACTATTGACAAAAATAATATTTTTAAAGAGACTGATGACTCTCTAACGTCATCGCCGGCTAGGGCCTGCAAGTCCTCAGCGGCTCAAAGATCGGAAGTGATGCCGGTATCTTTCGCCGACATTGCAGCCGGTCGGAAAGCAGGGGACATGTCCTCACTTTCCGATTCCGACACTACACTTGGCGGGGATTCTGTGAGTATGCTCTCAGATGAACTCCCAAGTGCAACAAAGAACGAAACCGTCGGACAGGTAGAGGAAAAGCCTGTACCACCTGGTGACTTTGTCAAGCTTAAATCGTCGGAGCAGCGATGTACTTTGTGTGTGACAACCCAGCTACGGCCGATTGGATGAAAACCAATATTACGGCCATCAAGGACAAAAGTGGACTTGATATTATGCTTGTGGAAGAAGAAGCTTTCCCGAAACCGCATATTGTACGGGGCTACTTCCCACAAAGCGCCGGCCTACCCATCACGAAGGTGTTGGCGACGCTGGACGCGCAAAATGACGACTTACATGCAAAGAACTGGAGAGTCATGCAAAGCACGTCAAATAAGGAGAAAAACCTCCTGCACTTAGTTGTAGCAGTCAGTGACAAATCCTTGGCTCGACTGATAGAACTTAAGTGCCAAGTGGCCTACAGATTTGAAATCGTTAAGATGATTGTCAAAAGCCAGGCGAAAACATCCTTGGATGTAGCACCAATCGCTGTAGGAAAACCTACAAGCAGCGGTATGGTGGATGCACCTACTGCCGCAATAGGAAAACCTACAACCAGTAGTATGGTGGTTGCACCCTACAGCCAGCGATATGGTGGTTGCACCTACTGCCATGGTGGACGCGCCCGGATGTGACGAGCCAAAACCCGCTGCCACGTCTGAGCCGGCGATCACTAAGGGTCGCCCAAACAAAAGAAAGAAACGTCCCCCAACGAAACAAGGGGAATCTTCGATGGGAAGTAGAGCAGAGGATCACTCCCATCGGGTCGGAAACTTCAGGCGAGGCAACAACAAGCCTTACAGAACGAAGGATCCGGCCTACCGTCGCAAGTAATGGGTGGGCTGCGTGTGCTGCAGGGCAACCTGCACCATGCCAAAGGTGCCTCGGACACCTTTAGCCTGCGACTGTGCCGCGACAGGATCAGCATTGGGCTAATCCAAGAACCATGGGTCCATAAAGGTAAGATTATGGGCCTGCAAAACAGGTCGCGTAAATTAATTTACGCCACAGGAGATTTTTCTTCTAGGGCCGCATGTGTGATCGGCACTAACCTAAATTTTCTCCCCATTCCAGAATTCGTCACAAGGAACCTGGTAGCCGTCATTGTGGAAGTCTCCACCAATGGAGGACTAAGGGAGGTTGTATGCGGCTCCGCTTACTTTCCTGGAGACGGTCAACAAATCCCTCCCACAGAAGTCCAGGATCTGGTTAGGTATTGCAACCAGAAGAAACACCACCTGGTAATTGGATGCAACGCCAACGCGCACCATATGGAATGGGGTAGCAGCAATACCAACAAACGAGGTGAGTCACTTTTTGAATTTCTAATAAGTAACAACCTCACCGTTGCCAATAGAGGCAACAAACCCACATTTATAAACGCGGTTAGAAAAGAGGTGCTTGACCTCACTATCTCTAGCCAGTTTATCTCAAATGTGATTGGGGACTGGCATGTCTCCAATGAAGCCTTACTATCTGATCATCAGCACATCAGATTCAACATCTCTAGTGAGGTTAATGAGGTTGAGCCCGGATATCAGCCCAAACGAACAAATTGGGCTCCGTTCCAAGCTCAACTCGCCGTGGAATACTCCGCTTGAGTCCCTAAGGAAGCAGGTGAGATCGCTGTTTAACAGAGCTACACGGTATAATAGTCGGACTGATTATAGATCTGCTCTAACTAAATACAACCTCGAATTGAGGAAATCCAAGAGAATGTCTTGGAGGAAACATTGCGAGCACATAGACTCGCTGCCAAATGCGGCCCGACTCCAAACAGCACTATCTCGAGAGCACACAAATGGGCTCGGGCTGCTTCGCAAATCAGACGGCACTTTTACCGTCAATCGCAAGGAAACGCTAGAGACTTTCCTCGAGATGCACTTCCCTGGTTCTACTCTTTAATGGAGAGGCTACTCGGCTAAATCGGCTAGCAGGCACAATAGATCTGCAAAGGTCGCAGTGCCGCATTGCTATTGATAGCACTAGCCCTATATATATAAAAAAAAGAAAAACCCTCATATTGTAACTCCTGAGACAATGTACGTAGTTTAGCCAACATTCTCCAAATGTATGTATGTATGTTGGCGTTACAGTCCATGAAGGACCTGAACCGAGCTCCTCTCAATCACCCATGTTGTGTGTGGTTTCATTTTCGCACAGGTGAAAGGGACCTACAGTTTATTGCCGGCGAATTTCGAGAAGCTTTTCATGACAATTTTACTACAGGGGGTTTTGTCAGAACCCCGCTGAGGAGAAACACCGTGAAAAACACGTTCGATGACATGGCGGTGTCGGGATTCGATCCCGTGTCATCGGCGTCAGAGGCCAACACACTACCCACTACGCCACGGTGCTGTCCTGAGACAATACATGCCGTTTTTTGACGACCCTTGCAAAAGAACGAAAAAAGAACAATGATCTTCGGCTTTGTACGTGGAATGTGTGTAGACGGGCCACGTGCAGCGGAACAACTTGCGGACGCCCTAGACCGCTATAAAGCGGACATAACCGCCATCCAGGAAATGCGATGGAATGGACCGGGTAAAAAGCGGATGAAAAACTGCGACATTTACTACGGTGACTGCTATAGGGAGAGAGAACAGAGACTATTTGGATGCGGATTTGTTGTTCGAGATGGACTAAGGCAAAAAGGCTTAAGCTTTCGGCATGTGAGCGAACACCTCATAACAATCCGTATCAAGGCTACATTTTTAACATCAGCCTGATCTGCGTCCACGCCCCCACGGAAGACAAGAATGACTCCGCCAAATATGAGTTCTACGATCTTCTAGACAGAACGTATGTCCAATGTCCCAGCTATGACATCAAAATTGTACTAGGAGACTTCAATGCTAAGCTGGGTAATGAAAGCATCTTTGAACGAGTCATCGGCAAACATAGCCTACATGACACCACCTCCGATAACGGACACAGGCTGATTGATCTTGCTACGGGGCGAAATCTTCTTCTAGCCAGTACGCGCTTCCCGCACCTCGACATTCACAAAGGCACCTGGCGGTCTTTTGATCAATCGACTACCAACCAGATTGATCACATCGCGATCGACGTCAGACACTCCTCCACTATTCTTGATGTTCAAACTTTCCGAGGAGCGAACATCGACTCGGACCACTATCTTGTAGTAGCCAAGATGCGCTTACGGATATCACGAACGCAGCGGAGTAGAGTAAGAATACAAAGTTATGACGTCGGAAAGCGACTATCGCCAGAAACCGCCCGTGCTTGTACCGATCGCGTCTCCCTTAAGCTCTCCAATACATCTCAATCAATAGAACAGCAGTGGAGCCTTTGCAAACAAGCCCTGAAAAGCTCTGCATCCGAAACACCTGGTTCGATGACGAGTGCAGGAGGATTCATACAGCGAAGCAGGATGCATATAAGGCCTCGCTGCATAAAAGAACAAGAACAGCTCGTGAGCTCTACGAGTTAAAAAGAAGGGAAGAGCATAAGCTTCTCAGGAGAAAGAAGAAAGAGCACGAGAAGCCCGCGATTGAGGATTCCGCAGGCGTGACGTTGAGGATACTGCAGGCGTGACGTTCGAAAGTTTTAACAACAGATAAAGCGAACATGCCAAGGTTATAAAGCGCGAACGGAAGCCTGCGACTTGCTGAACACAAAACCGAAGCAGTGCTAGTTACAAGCAGGAAAGTCCGGGAAACGATATCGATTAGAGTCGGGCGGCACGAAGTAGTCTCACAACCCTTCATTAAGTACCTAGGGGTGATTATCGACGCGCGGCTAAGTTTCAAACACCACCTTGAATATGCATCCAAAAAATCGTCGAACGCTATTAACGCACTTTCAAGGCTAATGAGTAATATTGGGGGCCCAAAGCAGAATAAAAGACTTCTAATAGCAAGAGCTGCCAATTCAATAAATATGTACGCAGCAGAAATATGGGCAAACGCCGCGAAAGTCAAGTCCTACGCGCGGGGAGTTAAATCCGTCCTCCAACTCAGCGCACTTAGGGTTGCCAGTGCATTTCGAACGGTTTCGAACGATGCTATTCTTGTCGTATCCTCGATGCAACCTATCGACTTGCTAGCTGATGAGATGAAAAGACTTAGAAGTGAACGAGTTCGAAACGGCCGGGTAAACGACGATAAAAGAAAGTATGAAAGGGATCGCAGTATCGCAATCTGGCAACAACAGTGGAACGAATCCGTAAAGGGAAGATGAACACATCGTCTTATACCAGAAATCAAGGTGTGGGTAAAACGTGACCACGGTGAAACAAATTACTACTTAACTCAGTTTCTGACGGGACACGGATGCTTCAGAGAATACCTCTTCAAACGCAAACACGAAGTTGCCCCCTACTGCCCACATTGCGAACACGTTCTAGAAAACGTGGAATATGTGTTTTTTCATTGTCCACGATATACAAGTGAGAGGATCGTTCTTCAAGAACAGTTTGGGGAGAGGCTCACTCCTGAGAATATTATAAGTTACATGCTCCAGAACGATGAAAACTGGAACATCGTAAGTAATGTGGCGGTACGCATAATGAGCGACCTTAGGCGCCTAGAGCGTCAACGTAACGCGAATAGCTCAAACACCAGAGCTTCAAATGAGAGTATTGCCTAAAAGGCTAGCCAGCCCCGCGAAGTAGTACCTAACGGCAGTTCCGCGGGGAGAGTGGTTGGAAGTGTGCAGGGTGTAGTTTACCACGTAGGCGCATTCCTGACATCTTTAGCCAGGCTGCGAATCGTGCATGCCTGTAGCCCGGGCTATGAAGATTCCACATCCTTTGGCGCAACCAAAAAAAAAAAAAAAAAAAAAAAAAAAACACCTGCTATATTTTTCAGATGTATAATACACACTTTTATACACGTAAAAAAGTGTGTATAATACGACAACTATTATACGTCTACAAGCCTGAACTGAGGGCACGATTAGCGTGCAGGATGACCGAATTGCCCAGAGTAAGCTGTCAATGTGAAATGCTTTCTGACGGAATTGAATAAATCGTAACGACAAGACTCTGGTTGTGTTTCCTTAGGTTCTGGTGGAATTTCCTCGTCTGCTCTGATGGGGACTTTACACGGGACAGGCATACATATTCGAAAAAATGTGTAAAAACTTCCTCTATCGAAAGTATTGTTTAACTTAAATCGTTTATACATTGCATCATCAAATCAAAAAATAATGGTCAACCGATTAGAAAATATAAAATACACATAGGACTCCTCACTTCAGTAAGACATTGTTTTCCTTTTAATAGGAGAGATAGCATCTAAGAAGAACACACAATTCTATTTATAAAATACGTACGTACGCAAAACTTAATATAAACTTTAATAAATATACTATATTCAGGTATTGTTTATTTTTATAAAAAAAGTTAGTTGACTTTCTGATCTCAGCGCTTTTTTGTTTTCACTATACGAGTACTCCTCCTCCTTTCTTCTTTAATTATTTCCTTTTTTCATTGCACACCTTTGTTTTATCTACTTTTAATACACATTTAGTAAATAAATAATTCAATTATCATTATGTTTTATTAATGCTTCATATTCATTTTAATTTAATATCAGAAGAAAGAAAGTATTCAACAATTTTATTTTTAATCATTTGGTTTTGATTTGCTCTGTCTCATCATCTCCCTTTATTTTATTTAATCATGATTATCGATTAATCTGTTTTAAATTATTTTTAACAACAATTAACAGACATCATTATATGCATCCTCCTGCATTAATAGTTATTTATTTAATATTAGTGGAACTTAATGCAGCGCGATGGAAGTAACATCTATCTAACCAGCTGTACATCATTAGTTCAATCCCTTCGGTTATACGAACATACACTGATGGGCAAAAGTATTCGTAAAGTGGGGTTACTAACAATAAAAGGCGGAAAAAACACGTTAAAAAAGTTATTGGAAAACGTTTTTCTTTTACAACAAATTATATAAAACTCAGAATAAATTCCATAACGAAAACAAACAGTAGCGATAAAAGTAATTAAACAATTGAGAATTTGGTTGGACAAAAGTATTCGTAATTTCTAAATGTATGTATGTATGTTGGCGTTACAGTCCATGAAGAACCTGAGCCGAGCTTCTCTCAATCACCCGTGTTGTGTGTGGTTTCATTTTCCCATAGGTGAAAGGGCCCTACAGTTTATTGCCGGTTCCAAACGGCGAATTTCGAGAAGCTTTTCATGACAATTTTACTACAGGGGGTTTTGTCAGAGCCCCCCGCTGAGCAGAAACACCGTGAAAAACACGTTCGATGACATGGCTGTGCCGGGATTCGATCCCGTGTCATCGGCGTCAGAGGCCAACACACTACAATATTTCGCCGTTGCGCAGTGGTAAGTGTGTTGGACTCTGACGCACGATGAGCGAGTTCGGATCCCGATAACACCGACGCCATCGAATGTTTATTTCGCGGCGTTCCTCCTCGGCGGGGTACTGGCAAAACCAGTACCGTGAAAAAGCTTCCCGACTCACGCCGTTCGGAATCGGCATTAAACTGTAGGTCCCTTTCACCTGTGTGAAAAATAAATCACACACAACATGCAGGTGATTGAGAGAAGCTTGGCTCTGGTCCTTAATGGGCTGTAACGCCATCAAAGAAGAAGATAAAATATTTCCAAACACAATAACAAAATACAATGCTTGAACGAGTCCATTTCAAACTTTTAGGTATTTACTGTTATAATTTGATATCAGCTTTGATACAGCAAAGTACAATTAACTGATATGAGCAGGATGGTACGTAAAAGTAAGGAAACTACTTCGGAAGAGCGAAAGATATTTTTGAATCTTTGTAAAGTGGTGAATCAGGAAAAAAATAAAAACCGGCCAAGTGCGAGTCGGACTCGCGCACGAAGGGTTCCGTACCATCTGTATATGTAAATATGAAAGAGACTATGTATGTTACCTCATCAGTCATCACATTAAATCACATTTTTTGTCGAAGTGTCAAAAATATCGCTGCCGTTCGGGCCTCCGTAGCAAATGATCCAAATAAGTCAATTCCACGGCGTTGTCAAGGACTCGCTCAGACCACATTATGGTGTATTTTGCGTAAGGATCTTGGTTTACACACATGCAAGATCAAGTTTACTCATTCGTACGATTTAACGCCTCTGGACTATTATTTTTTTTGGGCTACGTTAAGTCATTGGTTCATACCAACAAGCCGACGACGTTAGAAGAGCTCAGAGCCAACATTGAACGCGAAATAGCGGCCGTTTCGGCCGAAATGTGTGGACGAGTCATTGAAAAATGGGTCCAACGAATCGAGCGCTGCAAACGTGGCCGCGGTGGCCATATGAGCGAAGTCGAGTTCCATTCATAAATGTTTTGATTGTACTTCAAGCCAATTATTAAGTTTTTAAAATATCTCAAATGGTCCTTATTGGAAAACCCGATACAAAATATTTGCTTACGCCAATTGCATCGACATCATTTAACTAAAGCAAAGCACACGGCAAAAAACATGGGGCATTGGCTACGAAGTAATTGGCCATCGAATGAAATGATTTCAGTCATTCATTGTAGGAGGGAAATGTCGGATATTCAATGGACCAGATGCAAGGACCAATGCACGGGTGCCTGTCTAATTGACCTGGAAAAAGCCTTCGTACACCGTGTGGTTAGAGGGACTTTACTAAAGGATTAACCAGCTAGGCATAAGAAAACCACTGCAATATATAATAGATGATATGTTAACGAGTAGAAGGTACAAGTGGTTGGCATAAGCCACACGTAGGCCGAAGTCGGCCCATTGTGATACTAACGAGTAGAAAGTTCGTTGTGAAGATTGCCAACTTGAATTCTTCTTGCCGATCCTTTTCAACATTTACGTCAGTAGCAGTAGTTAAAAGGAAACAAAATTTTGTTCAGAGACAACCAATAGCCTCGGATACGGACGGATTACATGTTGACGACCCCCGCAAACGTCAAAAACCGGCCAAGTGCGAGTCGGACTCGCGCACGGAGGGTTCCGTGCCATCTGTATATATAAATATGAATGAGACTATGTATGTTACCTCATCAAATGACAGATCTTGGTTGCAGGCAGGTTATCGGCATATTACTTTGATCATCAAAGTGTCCATTGAATTCAAATCAATTATCTTACTTGACAGCAACGATGTGAAAAGGTGAATAACAATAAACATGGGGGAAAGGTTTGCAGCTAGGATTAATTCATCAAAGACACAAAAGAGATCAAAACTGGGAAGTTTGCTTATGGTTGTGGGATATTGTCGACTAACCTTAGTTCAGTATGTGACCAAAAAATCGGATGAAAATCATGTCTGTTTATGGGAGCCCCCCTTAAATATTCATTTTGTTCTGTTTTTAGTATTTGTCGTGGTAGCAGCAACAGAGAAGAAGAAACTACTGCGACAAAAGAAAAGAATCTTCGCAGCCTCCCAGCTCAAGGATATCGAGGAGTCTAGGGATAGACATAAAATACGAGCCTTTTACAAGAAAGCCAAAGGCCTTGCATGAGGCTTCAAAAAGGGCACCCTGGCTCTTCGAAACTGCGAGGGTAATCTTGTCACCGACCCGCAGGGAATAGTGGATGTATTTAAGCAGCACTTCCAGCAGCTGCTTAACGAGCATGACCAAGAGAGAGTGGTAGGGACCGAGGAAATCCCAACTCCAGCCGCTGAAGTAGTCCTCCCACCCAGCATAGAAGAAGTCGGCACAGCTATTCAGAAGCTGAAGATCAACAAGGCCGCAGGCTCAGATGGCTTGCCATCAGAGCTCTTCAAGGCTGGCGGCGATGTTCTGGTAGGGAGCATGCACCAGATCATCTGCAGAATTTGGGAAGATGAGAGCATGCCCGACGACTGGAATACCAGCTCTATACGCCCCATCCACAAAAAAGGCGATCCTACCTCTTGTAAGAACTTTAGAGGTATATCCCTGCTCAATGTCGCATACAAGATCCTGTCCAGCGTATTGTGTGAACGTCTAAAACCATTTTGCACCGCACTAATCGGCAGCTACCAGTGCGGCTTCCGGCCCGGCAAATCAACTATAGACCAAATTTTCACACTTCGACAAATCCTGGAAAAGACCAACGAGTTTCGAATCGATACACACCATCTTTTCATCGATTTCAAAGCCGCATACGACAGCATTCATCGTGAAGCACTGTTTGGGGCGATGGCCGAATTCGGGATCCCGGTAAAACTGATCCAGTTGTGTCGCGCCACGCTAAAAAACACGCGATGCACCGTGCAACTCGGTTCTAGGACCTCGGAACCATTCGAAACATGCACCGGATTTCGCCAAGGAGATGCGCTGTCATGTGACTTCTTCAACCTGGTGCTGGAGCAGATAGTGCGACGGGCAGGCGTCAACAGGGAAGGCACTATCTTTTACAAGTCCATCCAGCTGCTAGGATACGCGGATGATATCGACATCATCGCGTGTTCTCGCCGTGGCATTGTGGAAGCATTCACGGCGATTGAAGAACAGGCGAAACGAGTTGGTCTTAAGGTCAATGAGGACAAAACGAAGTACATGCTGTCAAGCAAAAACCAATCCGTCGCTCACCACCTGGGACAAAATATAACAATTGACAGCTACAATTTCGAGGTAGTTAAGGAGTTTGTCTACCTCGGGGCAAACGTAAATTCCACAAATGACACCACAGTGGAGATCCGGCGTAGAATCGCCCTTGGCAACCGCTGCTAATTCGGCTTGTCCAAACAACTGGGGTCAAAACTCCTCACTCGAAAGACCAAAGTCATGCTTTACAAAACGCTCATTCTGCCAGTCTTGCTGTACGGAGCCGAAAGCTGGACGATAAGCAGGACAGCGGAGCTGATTTTGGGTTCTTTCGAAAGAAAAATTCTGCGCCGGATATTTGGTCCTGTCTGTGAGGAAGGTGAATGGAGAAGAAGACACAACCGCGAACTCTACGAGCTGTACCAAGACGTGGATGTAGTCCGGAAGGCAAGGACCCGTCGACTACACTGGCTCGGCCACATCGAGCGCATGGACATCAACGCTCCAGCTAAGAGGGTCTTCGACTCCGAGCCTCCTGGTTCGAGAAGAAGAGGAAGACCGAACCTCCGGTATAAAGACCAAGTAATCGCGAATGTAAGACATCTTGGTCTTGACAACTGGAAGCAGCGTGCCCGTGACCGTCAAGGATGGAAGGCAGCTATAGCTCAGGCTCAGATCCTCCATGGATCGCAGGCCTGATAAGTAAGTAAGTTTATGGGAGCCCCCCTTAAATATTCATTTTGTTCTGTTTTTAGTATTTGTCGTGGTAGCAGCAACAGAAATACATCATCTGTGAAAATTTCGACTGTCTAACTATCACGGTTCATGAGATACAGCCTGGTGACAGACGGACGGACGGACGGACAGCGAAGTCTTAGTAATAGGGTTCCGTTTTACCTTTGGGTACGGAACCCTAAAAATGAGTGACATAGTGAAAAAGAGCTACGCAACTGCATATGATATTACAAAACGTTTGAAAAATTCATCGGGCTTAAATAAAAGCCTAGGAGGGGTCGTCCGAGTAAACTGACATTGAGGGATAAGAAGAAAATTATTTTAATGATTAAGAAGGGACCTGAGACACCGTCCTCCAAAATTGCCTCAGAAAAAAGAGAGACCGCCTGAATAGAAGCTGATCCACGAACAGTCCGAAGAGTACTCAGAAATGAGGGGAATAGGGCTAGAACTTGCAGAGGGAAGCCTTTTATTACTGGAGGAGACTGGATTTTGCTAAAGAATTCTCGGGCAAACCAAAATCGTTTTGGGACAAAGTTTTCTTCTGCGATGAGAGTAAATTTTGTGTTTACCGATCGGATGGACGAGGTTTGACCTAGAGGACATCAGACACCGAATTAGATCAAAAAAATGTTCAATCAACTGGCAAACATGGTGGTGGTGGTGTCATGGTATGGGGATGTAGGGCAGCTTCTGGTGTAGGGACGCTTGTATTCATCGACGAAATCATGAAAAAAGAAGAATACCTTAAGATCTGGAAGGAAAATTTAAAGATCAGTGATAATGATTAACATCTTTTTAAGGGTTCCGTACCCAAAGGTAAAACGGAACCCTATTACTAAGACGTCCGTCCGTCTGTCACCAGGCTGTATCTCATGAACCGTGATAGTTAGACAGTTGAAATTTTCACAGATGATGTATTTCTGTTGCCGCTACCACGACAAATACTAAAAACAGAACAAAATGGATATTTAAGGGGGGCTCCCATACAACAGACATGATTTTCATCCAAAAAAATCCTGCCTGCAACCAAGATCTGTCATTTGATGAGGTAACATATATAGTCTCTTTCATAGTAATATATACTGATGGTACGGAACCTTTCGTGCGCGAGTCCGGTTTTTTTTTTCGCGCAGGTTCAAGAGTTTATATTCTCTTCTGATGTGATAGGCACACAACCTGAACGGAGTGCAGTCGTTTGGGTCGTTGATGTTCGTTCACTACTCTCAGGGGTGGTTGTCCTAGATAGGACGAGAGCCGACCAAATTCCGCGCTGGTTATAGTCAGTAGTAATTCGTTCGAGCACTTTAGTATTGCATACGCAGAGGATGAATATTCAGTTGACCATATACTGTGAGTGTTATGCCTGCAGCAGTACGTCTGGTCACTTTCCATTCACCTCTCTGTTGCATACTTTTTGTCCGTATAGGAATTATTGTACTTTTTCTTGGCTATGAACGAATTTGAACTATAGACTTTCCGCTCGACGGTCGATGATGTTCACCACTGCATCACGCCACTGAGCAACGATTTTTACTTTTAGCAAGATAACGACCCAAGGCACACTGCTGAAATGGTTCGATCGTGGATATTATATAACACTCCTCATACCTTGAAAATACCACCCCAATCACCAGATCTCAATCCTATAGAGCATCTATGGGATATGTTGGATAGACGGGTGCAACAACACAACATAACGTCTAAGCAGCAACTTATAGACTTGCTACACGAAGAATGGACAAAAATAGGTACCGACTTCACCAAAAAGTTGGTACATTCCTTGTCAAATAGACTGCAAGCAAATAGACTGTTATTAAGCCAAAAGCCGATTCAACCAACTGCGAAATTTTAAGTAAAAGTGTGTTTTGAATTAACATGAAATTACGAATACCTTTGTCCAACCAAATTCTCAATTGTTTGGTTACTTTTATTGCTACTGTTTGTTTTTGTAATGAATTTTATTTTGAGTTTTATTTAATTGGTTGCATATATCTTTCTCTATAAGATTAACTTGTCTTTTCCTCTTTTCATTGTTAGTAACACCACATTACGAATACTTTTGTCCTTCAGAGTATACAGTCAAGGAAATATGAATAGCCCCATACACTTTTTGAACAGAAATTGCGTTTTTTCTTTTATTTCTTCGGCGTCCTGAAAAAAAACGGTATTTTTACAAAACAGTTGGACACTTTGAGACAAGTTGCCGGCAAATAAATTATTTCATTTGTATCCGAGTTGTCTTTCTACTTGCACGGTTGATTTTTTGAGGGAAATTTGGTTAGTCTCATAGTAATTTTTGTGTATTAATTGACTAAAAAAGCTACTATCGCCAGATACCGCTCGTGCTTTTACCGATCGCGTCTCCCTTAAGCTCTCCAATACACCTCAATCCTCCACGCTATCAATAGAACAGCAGTGGAGCCTTTGTAAACAAGCCCTGAAAAGCCCTGCATCCGAAGTTTTGGGTTTCAAGGCTCAACCACGAAGAAACACCTGGTTCGATGACGAGTGCAGGAGGATTCACACAGCGAAGCAGGGAGGAGCATAAGCTTCTTAGAAGAAAGAAGAAAGAGCACGAGAAGCAGGGTGTTACTGCAGGCGTGACGTGATTTATCAACAGATAAAGCGAACATGCCAAGGTTATAAAGCCAGAACGGAAGCCTGCAGAGATGAGAACGGGCACCTAGTAGTAGAACCGCAGTCGATGCTGAGAATATGGAAAAACCACATCTGCAGACTGTATAACGGCGATGTTAGTCAATATACCGCTGTCAGGCAGAATGATCCATTTCTAATCGACGGAGACCGCAGAGAATTCTGTCCCCCTGACCTCGACGAAGTTAAGATTGCCATATCGACGCTCAAGTCGAATAAAGCTGCTGGCGCAGACGGACTGTCTGCTGAGCTCTTCAAGACAGCTGGGGATGACCTGGTTGGGAGCATGCACCAGCTCATCCGTAAGATATGGTTAGAGGAAAGCATGCCCAAGGAATGGAGTCTCAGCATCGTATGCCCGATCCACAAGAAAGGAGACCGCTCTGATTGCGCCAACTACAGAGGAATAGGCCTCCTTTACATCGCCAAAAAATCTTCTCTGCCGTTTCGTGTGAACGCCTGAAACCTTTTGTAAATAAGCTGATAGGTCCTTATCAGTGCGGACTCAGGCCAGGGAAGTCCACCATCGATCAAATCTTCACACTACGGCAGATCCTGGAAAAAAACAATGAATTTCAAGTCGACACTCACCACCTATTTGTCGACTTCAAAGCCGCATACGACAGCATAATTAGAGACGAACTATACAACGCTATGTCTACCTTTGACATCCCTTTGACATAGTCGACAGACTTTGCAAGATGACTTTGGAGAATGCTCGCTGCTCCATCCGAATCGGTCAACACCTTACCGATAGTTTTGATGTCAAAAAAGGATTTAGGCAGGGCGATGCGCTGTCGTGTGATTTCTTCAACATCATATTGGAAATGATTGTGCAAAAATCACTGGCCAATACAAGAGGCACAATCTATTTCAAATCCTCGCAACTCGTCGGCGTTTGCGAGTATTGAGATGGAGGCGGTGAAAATTGGTTTGGCGGTAAACGAGGGCAAAACTAAATATATGCTGTCATCAAAAAAGGACGCTCACCACCGACGTCTCGGCCAGAACGTTTGTATAGGCAGATATAAGTTCGAGGTTGTTAAGGACTTCGTCTACCTTGGCTCCGCAGTGACCTGGAACAACGACATCAACGACAGAATCATTTTTGCTAATCGCTGTTTCTTTGGGCTCAGGAGGCAATTGAGTAATAGAGCCCTCTCCCGAACGACAAAGACCCTTATCATCCCGGTCTTGTTGTACGGCGCAGAAGCATGGACACTATCAAAAGCGGATGAGGAGGCCCTTGGTCGGTTCGGGAGAAAGATATTGCGCGTGATTTTTGGGCCCATAAACGCAGACGGGGGATGGAGGAGAAGATTCAACCACGAACTTTACGGGCTGTACAGCGACATGTCCTTAGTCAGGCGTCTACGGATTGAACGCGTAAGATGGCCGGGCCATGTAGAGCGAATGGACACCACAGCTCCAGCCCGGAGTGTCATTGAATCCAACCCCGAGGGACGACGCAGCAGAGGACGACCGCATTTAAGGTGGCGCGCACAGGTGGATGGGGACCTCAAACAACTGGGCGTGCGGCACTGGAAGCGGCTGGCCGAAGATCGGGCCGGCTGGCGAGGCTTGTTGGTTGAGGCCCTGGTTCACCCCGAACTGTAGCGCCATCAAACAACAACATACATCTTACAGGTAAGAGAATTTCATAAGTTTTAGTAGTGAGGCTAACCATATTTTCCTTAAATGTTTAGCGTTCCTGTACTATATTGCGTACAACTATGTAAGGAGCTGTTCAAACTTGTTCCTTTCTAAATGTTTAAAAAGTTCATTACTCCCCAAGGCAAATCATTTTTTATTTTTACAAGAAAACATCACTGAGGCTATCCATAATCCCTTCACTGTATTTCTACTTTTTCTCCATCCTTCCAACCATTGGTTTCCCTTAACTCTTTTTAGTGACAATTGAATCTTTATCTCTTTAATTCGAAATGAAAAAAAAAAAAAAAAAACAAAACCAAAAAGCGTTGTAACCTTATCCTTATCACTTACCCTAATTTACTAGATCTATTGTTTTGTGTGGTGAATGTGCGAATTTTTTCTATGTATGCGTGACTTGTATCATCTGAGGACATTCGAATGGCTGTTGAGCGATTTTATTTGGTAAACGTTTCTAGAAAGATCTTCCACATTGTAATGGTTATTCTAGTGTAGGTCAATATAGGTCAATATGGGAAACGAAAGTGTATTTGAAAATTTAACTAAAAAAACACGAAATAGTTATATTGATGTTGTTGTTGCAGATGTATTTGTGTGTGTATCGCTTTCAATAAATATCTTTCAGACTTTCTCGTATCGATTGTATTTATCGAATGTCAGTCAGATTAGTTTTACTTCCGAAAATTTTGATCAATTGCGTCTCGTAGTCATCAATGCTGCGTTTCATAATCTCCATACAAGGTCCTAATAGACGTTCAAATGTCTCAACATCCAGGACTGAAATGATTAAGAAAATGATAAATATCTTATGTTGACAAGTGATATACATATAAAAGACACACAAACCAAACAAAATACAACAGATACATCTCACACAGTTCTTCGATTTTGCGTATCACATGCTCTATTCATGCGTTTTTAGATACATTTTTGTTAAAAATTGTAAATACCAGATGCATGCAATGAAACTTACTCCTTCGATATGGTTTGATTGGATGAAATTGAGTAGAATTTAGATAGCCAATGGCATTACCAACTGGTCATTTGAATCCTTAATCGAATGTCCACTTTGGAAAGTAATTGAACAACACTTCTTGAGCCTGCACATTACCATTTGTCATCCTCTGCGCATGCAATAGTAACACCAAAAGTACATGAACGCGAATTACTGTGAATTATAACCAACGCCAAACAACGGATGATGAAGGACTAGCAAAGGCCTCGTAGGGGTAGCATCTGCCGACGTATGCTGGCCCGACAAAAAGCGAGTAAGAGCCTCTGCAGCCGAACATATTGCAGCTCTGCTAGTCAGGTCCTACTTTCTTCACCTCCTCGTGGTGCCATCTGGAAATTTCCTTAAAAGTGAAATTACTGACGGAAGAGGCCGAATGGCGAGTATCCTGCGCCACCAAACAGGATTAGTGTCGGTTGGGCTATGGTCTAGCGAACCATAACCGTAAAACCACTAATTGCTCAGAAACAAAAAACAGCCTCGGATAATAAAACGGAACGGATCTATGTTGACGACCCTATGTATGTATGTATGTTGGCGTTACAGTCCATGAAGAACCTGAGCCGAGCTTCCTACAGTTTATTGCCGGTTCCGAACGGCGAATTTCGAGAAGCTTTTCATGACAATTTTACTACAGGGGGTTTTGTCAGAGACCCGCTGAGCAGAAACACCGTGAAAAACACGTTCGATGACATGGCTGTGTCGGGATTCGATCCAGTGTCATCGGCGTCAGAGGCCAACACACTACACACTGCGCCACGGTGCTCTCACGACCCTATAAGAAAACAAAAAAACAAACAAGGACCTTCGGTTCTGTACGTGGAATGTAAGGTCCCTAAACAGACCAAGTGCGGCCGAACAGGGGTCAAGTTCCATAAATCCACACACACCCGTGTTCGTGAGCGAAAATAAAAATGCTCTCAGCCAATTACTCATGAGCGCGTGCGTTTAATAATTACTCGTTATTGCTGCTCACGAGCAGCTCATGTTGTTGAGTGTCCTTACCCAACCACAACGCTGTCCGAGCAATCTCATATGTATCGGTTGTCGTCCGATCAAAGCAAACAACCAGCGTCGGGTGCGGTTAGTACTTAGACCGCTTGGGAACACTGCGTGTTGTTAATTTTTTTTGCCCAGTTTTTAGTTATTTAATTTCTAACAAAAAAAAAACCGGCTGGACCGATTTTGATGAAAACTTACTCACTTCTAAGTTGCGTAATTACGCGTGGAATGAACCCTATCTTATGTCAATATCATCTGTGGTTCTCGAGATAATTGAGACGAAATTTTTTTTACGCACATGCGCACATACGTACATATGTCTGAATTATATGCCTGAATTTATCTCATTATCACCATAATTTCCTTTTTTATGATCTTGGACTACAAGGGGTTAATACGATCCAGATATGTATATAAGTGTACTGTGGGTTGGCATATTTGGCAGAGGCGGTGCGACAAGCCTCGTCTTCCTAGCAGGCTAAAGTATTTGTTTTCCCCAGCTACATATGATAAGGGTTTTCCTTTTTACCATCAGCCTTTGGTGTACCTAAAGTACATAAATGTGTCATTTTCTGACTCTACCTAACCTTCGGGGGGAGAGCATGGGCTCGGACATACAGGGTAAAGTTGTTGATTGCTCTCAACCTGGCGAGATGCCAGCAACGATCCCTGTTTAAATGCCCGGGTCAAGTTGACATACGGCCTCCTCGCGGCGCCCTCTGGATAGCCTCTTCAACAACCGTTGGGAGGTGAACAAACGTATGCAGCGAAAAAAAACCCGACCAGAATGGCGGTTGTGCGGCGGGCTAACAATCCGCCCACGTAAAAAAAACCTAAAGTTATGAATGAGCAAGATGCCTCGGATACACGGACGGATACTCGACGACGACAACGCACGAAAAAGGAACACGATTTGCGAGTATGCTCCTGGAATGTCAGAACCCTGTACACTCCCGGAGCTGCTCATAAACTAGAAGGAATCCTCACGCAGTACAAGGCGGATATTACTGCGGTCCAGGAAATGCGCTGGATAGGAAACGGTATGATTAGGAAGAAAAATTGCGACATTTATTACAGCCGTCACAAAAGGTTGCACTTGCTGGGATGCGGATTTGTCGTGGGAAAGCGGTTAAGGTCGAAGGTCATCGACTTTAAACCTATGAGTGATCGCCTGGCTGTGATCCGCATCAGAGGCAGATTTTATAACATCAGCCTTTTATGTGCACACGCCTCTACCGACGAGGCTGAAGACCCTATCAATGAGGACTTCTATGACCTCCTGGACAACGCCTACGGAGCTTGTCCGGAGTACGATGTAAAAATCGTGCTCGGGGACTTCAACGCCAAAATCGGAAAGGAAAACACCCTTGGCGGAGTGATCGGAAAGCACAGCCTCCACGATACAACAACAGATAACGGCTTCCGACTCGCTGACTTTGCGACAGCTCGTAATGCGGTGATAAGTAGCACAAGATCTCCGGACGGTCGAACCGCCAACCAAATCGACCATGTGCTCATTGACGCAAGGCACGCGTCAAACATGGCGAAAGTGAGCAGAAAAAGGCAGCAACCGACGAGGCGTGCCAAAAGGCGCTGCAGAGGAAAACCAGGGCAGCGCGAGAAGAGTACCGAGCCAGAAGAAGGGAGGAGAAGAAACTACTGCGACAAGAGAAAAGAATCTTCGCAGCCTCCCAGCTCAAGGATATCGAGGAGTCTGGGGATAAACATAAAATACGAGCCTTTTACAAGAAAGCCGAAGGCCTTGCAGGAGGCTTCAAAAAGGGCACCCTGGCTCTTCGAAACTGCGAGGGTAATCTTGTCACCGACCCGCAGGGAATAGTGGATGTATTTAAGCAGCACTTCCAGCAGCTGCTTAACGAGCATGACCAAGAGAGAGTGGTAGGACCGAGGAAATCCCAACTCCAGCCGCTGAAGTAGTCCTCCCACCCAGCATAGAAGAAGTCGGCACAGCTATTCAGAAGCTGAAGAACAACAAGGCCGCAGGGTCAGATGGCTTGCCATCAGAGCTCTTCAAGGCTGGCGGCGATGTTCTGGTAGGGAGCATGCACCAGATCATCTGCAGAATTTGGGAAGATGAGAGCATGCCCGACGACTGGAATACCAGCTCTATATGCCCCATCCACAAAAAAAGGCGATCCTACCTCTTGCAAGAACTATAGAGGTATATCCCTGCTCAATGTCGCATACAAGATCCTGTCCAGCGTATTGTGTGAACGTCTAAAACCATTTTGCACCGCACTAATCGGCAGCTACCAGTGCGGCTTCCGGCCCGGCAAATCAACTATCGACCAAATTTTCACACTTCGACAAATCCTGGAAAAGACCAACGAGTTTCGAATCGATACACACCATCTTTTCGTCGATTTCAAAGCCGCATACGACAGCATTCATCGTGAAGAACTGTTTGGGGCGATGGCCGAATTCGGGATCCCGGTAAAACTGATCCAGTTGTGTCGCGCCACGCTAAAAAACACGCGATGCGCCGTGCAACTCGGTTCTAGGACCTCGGAACCATTCGAAACATGCACCGGATTTCGGCAAGGAGATGCGCTGTCATGTGACTTCTTCAACCTGGTGCTGGAGCAGATAGTGCGACGGGCAGGCGTCAACAGGGAAGGCACTATCTTTTACAAGTCCATTCAGTTGCTAGGATACGCGGATGATATCGACATCATCGCGTGTTCTCGCCGTGGCATTGTGGAAGCATTCGCGGCGATTGAAGAACAGGCGAAACGAGTTGGTCTTAAGGTCAATGAGGACAAGACAAAGTACATGCTGTCAAGCAAAAACCAATCCGTCGCTCACCATCTGGGACAAAATATAACAATCGACAGCTACAATTTCGAGGTAGTTAAGGAGTTTGTCTACCTCGGGGCAAACGTAAATTCCACAAATGACACCACAGTCGCCCTTGGCAACCGCTGCTACTTCGGCTTGTCCAAACAACTGGGGTCAAAACTCCTCACTCGAAAGACCAAAGTCATGCTTTACAAAACGCTCATTCTGCCAGTCTTGCTGTACGGAGCCGAAAGCTGGACGATAAGCAGGACAGCGGAGCTGATTTTGGGTTCTTTCGAAAGAAAAATTCTGCGCCGGATATTTGGTCCTGACTGTGAGGAAGGTGAATGGAGAAGAAGACACAACCGCGAACTCTACGAGCTGTACCAAGATGTGGATGTAGTCCGGAAGGCAAGGATCCGTCGACTACACTGGCTCGGCCACATCGAGCGCATGGACATCAACGCTCCAGCTAAGAGGGTCTTCGGTTCCGAGCCTCCTGGTTCGAGAAGAAGAGGAAGACCGAACCTCCGGTATAAAGACCAAGTAATCGCGGATCTAAGACATCTTGGTCTTGAAAACTGGAAGCAGCGTGCCCGGGACCGTCAAGGATGGAAGGCAGCTATAGCTCAGGCTCAGATCCTCCATGGATCGCAGGCCTGATAAGTAAGTAAGTAAGTACCTAACCTTCGGGGAAGAGCACCACACAATATAATACCCTGCGGTGAATTGTATAAGGGTTTTATCAAACTAGAGCAAACGTTACCTATTCATAACCAGAAATAAATGTGACTTAAGACGTTTAATCAATTTCAAAGCCAAATTTTATTTAGAGGATGATCGTTATTATAATCAAGTGAATTCAAAAAGTATTTCCAAATATTCCCAATATTAGTTGCAAATGTTCCTCATCATTAAATCTTCAATAGTCTCTTCATATCTGGTGATATTCCGTTTCATGATATGTGTTACTGATCCAAGTAGACGATAGAAAGATCGAATATCTATAACTGCAGTAGAATTTTGAATAGAATGTTAGAGTAAAGAAAAATGTATAATTCAAAAATTGACAAGCTTGACTTGACTGTTTTAAGCAAGCAATTGGAAGCAGTAAAAATCAGAGTATTTTAACAATATACAGACTTGTTCAGAACAATAGGGAGAGGAATCAGCCGAAGAATTTCCAAGGATTTCCCGACATGTTGTAACCGAATAGCTACATATTCGTATTTAATAACTTACAGCACATACTCGTAGGGGTAGCATCTATCCGAGGGATGCTGGCCTGCTAAAAAGCGAGAAGACCCACCGCAGACGAACATCTTGCGGCACTGTTAGTAAGTCCCATCCCTACCTCGTCGCGGTGCTATCTGGAGATTTCCTATGGACATTACAGACGGGGCGTGAAAAAAAACTGTCAAGTTCGAAAAAATTCCCCTTGTGGAATGTCAAACACAGCTAAAAGGCTTACTTGTTTTTTGGAGGTGAAAAGGATGAGGATACATGTATTAAAATGAAAATTAGGCCAAAGTTGTTTGGTGATAAAGCTGATATTACTCTCATTCCATTGGAGGTTGGTCACCTCAATGGTTTGGAGTTTTATCATGTGCTTTACCGTATTTATTGGTGTTTCTAGGTATCCGAGGGTAGGTAGGCTGAGTGTGCTAGACCCTAACTTTGCGAGTTCGTCGGCCGCGCAGTTTCCTGGAATATCCCTATGCCCAGAATTCATCACAAGGGATCTGGCAGCCGTCATTGTGGAAGTCCCCACCGATGGAGGAGTAAGGGAGGTTGTATGCGCCTCCGCTTACTTTCCTGGAGACGGTCAACAAATCCCTCCTACAGAAGTCCAGGATCAGGTTAGGTATTGCAACCAGAAGAAACACCACCTGGCAATTGGATGCGACGCCAACGCGCACCAAATGGAATGGGGCAGCAGCAATACCAACGAACGAGGTGAGTCACTTTTTGAATTTATTATAAGTAACAACCTCCCCGTTGCCAAGAGAGGCAACAAACCCACATTTATAAACGCGGTTAGAAAAGAGGTGCTTGACCTCACTATCTCTAGCCAGTTTATCTCAAATGTCACTATCTGATCATCAGCATATCAGATTCAACATCTCTAGTGAGGCAACTGAGGTTGAGCCCGGATATCAGCCCAAACGAACAAATTGGGCTCGGTTCCAAGCTCAACTCGCCGCTAAAGAGGACATGCTCCCTAAGTCGATTAAATCAACAGACGATATCGACGAAGCGGCCTACCAGCTCAATACAGCACTCATCTCATCCTTTAGAGACAGCTGTACAGCCAGGTCAACTACAAAAAAACGTTGTGTGCCCTGGTGGAACAGTCAGCTTGAGTCCCTAAGGAAGCAGGTGAGATCGCTGTTTAATAGAGCAAAACGGTACAATAGTTGGACTGATTATAGATCTGCTCTAACTAAGTACAACCTCGAACTGAGGAAATCCAAGAGAACGTCTTGGAGGAAGCATTGCGAGAATATAGACTCGCTTCCAACTGCAGCCCGACTCCAGAAAACACTCTCTCGAGAGCACACAAATGGGCTCGGGCTGCTTCGCAAATCAGACGGCACCTTCACCGTCAACCGCAGGGAAACCTTGGAGACCTTGTTCGAGGTGCACTTCCCTGGTTCTACTCCCTACTCGATGTCCTCTGACGATCAGATTAACGTCACAGAAAACATCGACAGTAGAACAAATAGCCTCTCTGGAAGACTATTCAGCCCTGACAGGGTTAAATGGGCAATTAGCTCATTCAAACCCTACAAGGCTCCAGGCAAAGACGGTGTCTTTCCTGCGATCCTACAGAAAGGCTTGAATACAATTCTACCATCACTGATAGTTCTATTTAGGTCTTGCTTCAACCTGGGATACATACCCCGGACTTGGAGAGAGGTCAATCTTGTCTTCATCCCCAAGATTGGGAAACCAAGCGAGCAACCTAAATCCTATCACCCTATCAGTTTGACTTCGTTCTTTCTAAAAACAATGGAGAAACTGATAGAGTCTGGAAAACCAGACACCTCTGCACCCCAACCAGTATGCATATCGCAAAGAGCGATCTACCGAAAACGCACTACACCACTTGGTGACGTGCATTGAAAATAGTTTCACACAAAAGGAGATCGCAATCTGCGCCTTCCTCGATATAGAGGGGGCCTCTGATAATACTTGCTATGATTCGATCACCACTGCATTATCCTGCAGGGGTGCGGACCATCCCACTAATCACTGGATTAGGGCGATGCTAAATAGCCGTATCATATCAGCCACATGCGGAGAGGTCTCAGTGACAGTATCGGCGGTCAGAGGATGCCCACAAGGGGGAGTCCTCTCACCACTGCTTTGGTCGATAGTCATCGACGATCTATTACGCAAGCTGACCACTCTGGGCTACGAGGTCATCGGATATGCTGATGACCTAGTAGTCATTGTTACGGGCAAGTGCGAGGTCACTGCACTCTGACTGGTGTGGCAGAGAGGGGTTATCTATTAACCCAAATAAGACAATCGTAGTCCCATTTACAAAGAGGAGAAAGGTACAACCCTGCTCAATCTTTCCAAATGGAACACACATAGGATTTTCCGAGGAGGTAAAGTATCTAGGTATTGACCTAGACCGCAGACTCAACTGGAACTCCAACATGAAAAATAAACTCATGAAAGCGACTAAGGCCATGTGGGCCTGCCGACGCACCTACGGTAAAACCTGGGGGCTTAAACCTAAGGTGGTCCACTGGTTATATACCGCGATAGTAAGGCCTATCGTTACCTGCGGGTCCACCGTATGGTGGACAAAAGTTGAACAAAAAACTACAATTGTTAAGCTTCAACGCCTTCAGAGACTAGCGTGTCTAGGCATCACAGGCGCTATGCCGTCCTGCCCTACGGCAGCACAAGAAGCACTCATTGGACTCGCTCCACTGTATCTTTTTATCAGAAGGTGGTATTACGCAGTGCAATCAAAATCCTCTGCTCGGGAACAAATATGCCATGTAGACCTGCAGGCCACATGTCCATATTACAACACTTTCCCGAGCTGGATATGATTACTATAGTCTCGGACGCATTGCCACACACCTTCACCTTTGACAAGAGATTTGAAATACTGATCCCAAATCGCTCAGCATGGGAAAACAGTGATCCCCTGCTGAATGTCAAAGGCCTTAGGTGGTACACGGATGGCTCCAAGATGGCTTCTGTCGTTGGCGCCGGCATCTTTGGACCAAAACGTAAGATCTCGAAGGCCCTGGGAGTAAGCCCCAGCGTCTTCCAAGCTGAACTGCACGCCATGCTAACATGCGTCAACCTAAATCTCGAGACCGGCATCAGAGGAGTAACTATCAACATACTCTCTGATAGCCAAGCAGCGCTTAATGCACTGGGTTCGTACAGCACGAACTCGAAAACCGTCAAGGAATGCCATGACGCCCTGCAAGAGCTCGCCAAAAGAAACAATGTTAAACTTTGGTGGGTGCCAGGACATAAAGGTATTGAGGGCAATGAAATTGCCGACCAACTTGCCAGAAAAGGTTCCAGCGACAAATACATAGGTCCGGAACCTTTCTGCGGCATTCCCGGGTCTAAGATAAATCACCTCTTAGACAAGTAGGAAAAGTCGCAACACCTGTCCTTCTGGAACAGTGTTCGGGGACTCCGTCAATCTAAACGACTTATACGACCCCTGAACAAACACCCTGTTGACATACTTAAGCTCAATAGAGGGGATATCAGAAAACTGGTCAGCTACCAAACGGGACACTGCGGTCTGAGATATCATCTAAATAAAACTAGTCTCCCGTCTGAAACTGAGTGTCGGCTCTGTCTAGAGGACGATGAGACGGCAGAACACATACTGTGTGAGTGTGCTGCACTCTGCCATCTTAGGAAGCGCATCCTTCTCAGTGAAGTTGTGACTCCTGAGGGGATCACCCTGGCTCCTACGAGAAGCATTCTCAACTTCATTATAGAGGTTGAGAGGCTACTCGGCAAATCGACTAGCAGGCACAATAGATCTGCAAAGGTCGCAGTGCCATATTGCTAAGAGTAGCACTAGCCCCATTTGTAAAAAAAAAAAAAAAAAATGCCCGAGAACCCACAATACCTTAATGTTGAACTGCTCAGCCATCTCATCTAGAGATAGGCGACAGTTAAGAGATATCTCTGATTTGTGGGTTACCGCTGCCAGGGACTTTATCGCAGATTGGCTGTCCGTGCAAATGATAATATCCTTGTCGGATATTACATTCATCCTGAGTCATGCAAGGGCCCCTGTTATCGCTGTTATTTCTGCCTGATACACATAACCGTAATTTGGGAGTCTAAAGGATAGGCTGAGGTTGAGCTCCTTGGAGAAAATTCCACTGCCTACACCCGACTCCATCTTAGAGCCATCGGTATAGAGGGAGATCGAGTCATATGAATAGGCGGTCACAGCGTACCCTTCCTGTCCAATCAAGAGTAGTAGTTCGTTGACCACCACGTTCCACAGGAGAGGGGAGAGTACTCCACCCTGTGGTGTACCTCTGCTAATCATTCTTTGTGTTAGCAGTTGTCGTACCAGTTCTATCACTGATCCCGTAACACCAAGATCAGTCAGCGCTTTGGTGGCGGCCCATGGTTCAACATTGTTAAAGGCACCCTCAATGTCAAGTCGCCTCAAGGCGACTAGAGTATATTCCTTACGCTGTTTCCACCGATTTGCCTTTGTTGTAGGCATGTTGATTATCCGACAGCCTTCCTGAGAAACAGCTGTAACGAACGTGTGCGTCTAGAATCTTCTCTGGAGTTTTCAATAGAAAAGAAGTAAGACTAATAGGCCTCAAGTCATTTGCATACGTGTGGGAGCTTTTGCCTGTCTTGGGTATGAAAATTACTTTTTTTAATTTTTAATTTAATTTACTTTTCGTGGGGGCCAATACCCCCATTTATTAAGCTTAATTCAAGCTAACATTCTTAATTCTAACTTAACTAACTAACATTCTTAATTAGTCTACCTTAACTGACTAATAAGAACGGGAGAGGGGGGCGCGATTTGGGAACTATGGAAGTGAGAAGGGGGGGATACCGAGAAGACGGAGTTTTAGGCATGGAGTGCAGAGGTTGAAATCGAAGTTAGTGTTCAAATGAACACTTCCCAGCATACGGGAGATGGGTTCATTGGAGTCATAAGAGGTGCGGGGGGTGGATAGGTAGAAGAGACGAGGATTGCGAGAATTCCGAGGGTTAGTGTTAAGGGATATAGAGTTGTAGAGGTTGGCACAGTCAATGGTACCTGTTAGGAGTTTATGAATGAAGATGATGTCAGCTACCCTTCTTCTATCCTCCAACGTATTCAGATTTATTAGTTTGAGTCGGTCTTGATAGGGCGGTAAGAACAAAGGATTTTGCCAGTGCAGACCTCGAAGAGCGAAACGTAGGAATCGACGCTGGATACTCTCGATTCTAGAAATGTGGGTTTGTTGATAAGGGGACCACGCTTGAGATGCGTATTCAAGAAGGGGGCGAACGAAGGTAATACAGAGGGATCGAGTCACGTAGGGATTGGAGAATTCTTTAGACCAGCGCTTCACGAAACCGAGTGCAGAATTTGCTTTAAGAATTATATCGTCGATATGTGCGCGAAAATTGACCTCTTGGTCACATAGTATGCCAAGATCGCGGATAACCTGAACGGTAGAACTGGATTGGTTGTGGAGAAAGTAGAGACGAGGAGAGGATTGGACACGTTTACGTGAGAAGGTGATAGATTGGCAGCATTTGGAAATGTTAAGCTCCAAGCAATTTTTGGAACACCAGGTAGAAAAGCTATTGAGATCGGATTGAATAAGGGAAGAGTCTTGTAGCGAGGAAATGGTCTTAAAGAACTTGGTGTCGTCGGCGTACAATGAGAGATGGGAATGTTTGATGACTATCCCAATGTCGTTTATGGTAAGAATGAAAAGAAGTGGACCTAGGTGGCTACCTTGGGGAACACCGGAAGAGGCTAAGAAAGGGTTAGAAAAGGCAGATCTAAAGCGAACACTGTAGTAAGGGTTTTTTTTAAATATGAAGAAATCCACTTCAGCGCAGTGGGTTCAAAGCCTAGGGAAGACAGTTTGAAGAGTATTAGTTTGTGAGATATTTTGTCGAAGGCTTTACTGAAGTCAGTTGTAATGACGTCGACTTCGTTCCCATTCTCTAATGCTGAGAGGGTGAAGGACACGAATTCGACAAGGTTTGTGGTTGTAGACCTGGATCAGAGGAATCCATGTTGATTTGAGGAGATTAGAGATTTGCAATGGAAACTTAGAGTGTCATACAAGATGCTTTCGAAAAGTTTGGGTATATGTGAGAGTTTTGCGATGGGGCGGTAGTTGTTAACATCACTCTTTGGACCTGTTTTGTGAATAGGAGTTATGAAAGCGCTTCTCCATATCTGGGGAAATTCTCCAAGGGACAAGGATAAGTTGAATAATTTTGAGAGCGGGACGGAGAGAACGAAGGAACATTTTTTTTAATAATATGGCGGGGACACCATCGGGTCCAGGAGTGAACTCATCATTAAGTTGATTCAGTTTAATTTCAATGATATGGGGTTCAACAGAACGTGGAAGAAATGGACTAAGGGAGAAATTTGGTAGGTAGTCGAAATAGGAAGTGTCCGGCACAATGGAGTCATCGGCGAAAGATTGTTTGAAAAGGTTGGCAGAAAAGTTGGCGATAGTGTTGGGATCATTCGAGGTTTCGCCATTGAAAGAGAGTGAGGTTGGATAGCCATCAGATTTCCTTTTGTAGTTGACAAACTGAAAGAAGGACTTAGGATTGTTGATAAGATTGGCTTGTGTTTTGATCAAGTGCTGTTCGTAGAGAGAGTTATGAAGCTCGGTAAATTGTAGATAAGTACCAATATAGTTGGAAAAGTCATAGGGGGACTGATTACGAAGGAAGATGGCCCACAATTTGTTTCTTTCGTTTCTTAGAGAGTGGAGCCTGCGATTATACCAAGGAGGAGAAGATAAGTGATTGGATCGAGAAATGGGAACGTAGAGAGAAATAGAATTAAATATTTCTCTATAGAATAAGGATATGGCGTCATTTATTGTAAGGCCGTCAAAATTGAAGGGGGCGCTATTGAGATATTCATTGATTAGGTTGAAATTTGCTTTGTGGAAGTCGTAAGACTTGAGCGCTGGAGGGGAAGAGGTCAGTGGTGGAGAGTCGAGAAAAAACGAGAGAAGAAGGGGAGGATGGTAATTGTCGATTGTTGATAAGGAATGGGGACAAAGTGAAACAGAGGAATTAATAGGGTCGGTTGTGAAAATCAGGTCTAGCTGTCTACCCATGTAATTTGAGATGCCACTTACTTGGCTAAGGTTTGAATCGGCTAGGCTATCTAAGAAGAGACATTCTTTGGCAGAAGATGGATTAGTGGCAGTGTAAAATGATTGATCTTCTGATGGTTCCCATTGGAGAAAAGGAAGATTAAAATCGCCGAAGAGAAGGATTTCATCGGGGGGTCCCGTAAGTCATTTATGTGATCAATCGCATTAATAGCGAGTTCATAGGATTTAATAGGTTGAGATGGTAAGATATAAAAACAAATGATGTAGAGCGACTTACGGGGCAGTACGATCTTGATTGAAACAAAGTCGAGATAGGGGGAAGAGGATATTGCAATAAGGGACGAGTCGATCGTGTTTAGGGCGGCTATTAAAACGCCACGACACGGGCGGCTATCGGTAGGTTGGTTGAGAAGGTCGTCGCGGTAGACGTTAAAATTTGATGGGAATAGTTCTTCGTTGTTAATAGCGGGGATCAGGTTGGTTTCAGTCAGAGCGAAGATTTCGAATGGTAAAACGTGAGACTGTTGGAAGACTGCTTGGGTTTTTGAGCAGAGACCTCTGACGTTCTGGTAATAAAAGGTGAGAGGAAGGTTAACGTGGTGGGCAGGAAGAGGATGGAAATTAGGGACGAAAATATCTGTCGTGGTCAGCTCTGCTACGCTGGAAGTCGGATATTCGCTTTGATTACCTTCCACTTGCTAGGGATGTATGATAGGGAGAGGCAACTCTTGTATATGACTACAAGCCAGGGGAGGATGATATCTGCTACCTGCTGGAGCTCAGCTGGTATGATACCATCCGGTCCTGGGGACTTGTAGGGTTCAAAGCTTTTTATGGTCCATAGGACATTGTTGTTGGTGACCAGGTTGGGAGCACGTTCGAGGGAGGATGTCGTCGGCTGGATGACCTGAGGAGGTGTCACAGCCGAGTCACTACTGCCCGGAAAGTGTGCGTTTAGAGGTCCGTTCTGGAGGTCGACAAATAAAATCCTAATGGCTATGCTGTGCAAGTTTATAAAAACTGCTTATGCTTGCAGTTATTTTATCAACTTGTATTTCACACTACTTGTCAAAATCAAACGTTGTTCGAAATGTCACAGCTGATTCGAAGTGGAATTTTGTTCGGGCGAAATTCATAATAAGCCTGGGTATCTTTTAATCTACCTAACTCACGGCGCGGCGCCCATCTTTACTTTCTACGGCGCACCAGCGTGCCGCGGCGCACACTTTGGGAACCCCTGGTAAAGTCTGTAAAGATTGCAGTTCGTCTTTTTCTCAATATCCAGCATTCGCTTTCGCCATCATTTACCATTCTATAATAGATACAAAGCATATTTCACACAAAGCGTCTGCTCAACGTCGTTTCATATTCATTAAATAATTTTATTTATTATCACACAAAAACCGTATCACAATAATATCACAAATCACAGACCATATAATAAATAATAGCATTCCGCCACTAATATCCATACAAATATTCGAATTAATAATTGAAATAGTTAATAATGGTAAAAACATTAATAAAAATAAAAGACTAACAGCAACTTTTTGTTAAGAGCATTTTTTCTATTCCAGCTTGATATGCCACAACGTCTCGTCTCACAACCCTTATAAAACTTCCGAGTAATCTATTAAAACATCGTAAACCTAAAACTAGAGTAATTGATTTAATTTAATGGTAAAGTTTACTCTAATACCACCGATGTAAGCCATGAGAATATGCGTATACATTCTAATAACAATTAATTTCAAAATGCTCAATACTAGAAGTTATCAACTTAGCACTTAACGCGTAGCGCGAGATATTTGTTCAAAGAGCGTTTCATTATAAATTATTGTTACGACTTCCGTTTACTTTCTCTTTATTTAAGAATTAATATTTTCATAGCACATAATATGAATAAATGTTTGATAGCATATCCCTGAGTGGTATTTTCCAACAGGTACTTCTGTAAAGGCGTACCCGAGGCCATAGCTGACGCCCTATTACAATATACACTCTTGATTACCCTCACTTAAAGTTTCTACCTAAATCATAGAGTATGCCTAATATTACTCCGACGGCTTACAGAATATAAAAACCTCCTAAACCCTAATCAAGTCGCTTTCAAACCGAAAAGAGGTTGCATCGATGCCCTATTACACATAGACTATGTCATCACGAACGCCCTTTCAGCGAGAAACCATATTTCAATCCTGGCCTTAGACTTTCAAAGGGCATTCGACCGTATTGGTATTCCGCTAATTCTCAACAAGCTAAGAAAGTGGGGTGTCGGTCCCAGAATGTTTGGATACTTGAAATCCTTCCTATCAAATAGAAAATCTTCTTCTTCTTTGATGGCGTTACAGCCCATGAAGGACCAGAGCCAACCTTCTCTCAATCACCCATATTGTGTGTGATTTATTCTTTCACATAGGTGAAAGGGACCTTTCAGCTCTGCTAGTCAGGTCCTACTTCCACCTCCTCGTGGTGCCATCTGGAAATTTCCTTAAAAGTGAAATTACTGACGGAAGAGGCCGAATGGCGAGTATCCTGCGCCACCAAACAGGATTAGTGTCGGTTGGGCTATGGTCTAGCGAACCATAACCGTAAAACCACTAATTGCTCAGAAACAAAGAACAGCCTCGGATAATAAAACGGAACGGATCTATGCTGACGACCCTATGTATGTATGTATGTATGTTGGCGTTACAGTCCATGAAGAACCTGAGCCGAGCTTCTCTCAATCACCCATGTTGTGTGTGATTTCATTTTCCCATAGGTGAAAGGGACCTACAGTTTATTGCCGGTTCCGAACGGCGAATTTCAGGAAGCTTTTCATGACAATTTTACTACAGGGGGTTTTGTCAGAGCCCCACTGAGGAGAAAAACACCGTGAAAAACACGTTCGATGACATGGCTGTTTCAAGATTCGATCCCGTGTCATCGGCGTCAGAGGCCAACACACTACCCACTGCGCCACGGTGCTCTCGGAGGTATCCCTATACAAAACCTTAATAATCATCCCGGTCCTTCTCTACAGCGCTGAGGCTTGGACGTTATCAAAAGCGGATGAAGAGGCTCTTGGGCGTTTCGAGAGAAAAATTCTGCGTGCAATCTTTGGTCCCGTTTGTGCAAACGGAGATTGGAGGAGATTTAACCAAGAACTGCATGGGTTGTTCAGCGACATCGGCCTAGGTAGACGTCTTTGTATCCAACGTCTAAGGTGGTTGGGCCATGTACAGCGAATGGACATCACCGCTCCGGCCCGAAGAGTCTTAGACACCAACCTCGACGAGGGACGACGCAGCAGAGGACGACCGCATCTAAAGTGGCGCGCTCAGGTGGAAAGGGACCTCATCCAACTGGGCGTGCGGCACTGGAGGCGGCTGGCCATAGATTGTGCCGGCTGGAGAGGCTGGTTGGTTGAGGCCCTGGTTGACCCCGAACTGTAGCGCCATCTAAGTAAGTAAGTGTATAAATAAAATTGGAAAAAAAAACGGGGCACAAAGGACACCTGCTTACAGTTCTTTAGTACCATATGAGGGTTTACTCCGTCATATTGGAAAGATTTAAAGAAGAGCATATGGTTTTGCACAGTTTCATACTGGATGTGGGATTCTTCCCGATGGAGTACAGTGCGTTATCGAAAATCTGATAGTTTGTATGAGGAAGACATAAGATTCTAAAACGTACCAAAATCCGCAGCAGCCAAAAGATGTTCGCACGTCTATAAAGCACACATTCAATATCTAGGATAGATAGGGGTAACTAACAAATTGTTCTAACAGTCTGGAAACAAAAATTAACTCCACTTACTTCCTCTGTTAGAGATTGTTAGCATGAACATATTCTAAGATCATAATAAACACTAGCGTAAACGAGTTATTAACATATGAAGCAAAGATATGGATTTATTGTATGAGTCAGTCTCCACTGTGCCGCCTTTTCGAATGAGATAAATGAGAATATTGTTATGAAACGTAGCGTGCGATTGTGCATATGATTATGAACATGAGTGTGCCCGAATTATATACAGTGGCCGACAAAAGTCTACGTACGGTACCTATGTCTGCTGTTTGACGTATCCAAGATAATTATAAGAAAAACTAATGATGCAGTTTTGTTCTAAATCCTTTTTCAATAATACGTAATAAAAATAAACTTTTTTTCAAAATTAACTTAACAAATTATTCACAAAAAACGAAAAAAAAAAAAAAAAAAACATTGATACGCAAGGCAGGCTCTATGGTATCTTGTGCTACTCTATAGTAACGGTAAAGTCCCCCTTATTTTGTTTTGTCTTTTCTGTTTGTGTAAAGTTCCGCAAACGCCAACTTCGATCTGTCCCTGCTCAATCCAAGTTAACCCACAGCGTCTATTCGGGTGCGGATTCGTTATTCGAGGAAGACTCCGACAAAAAGTCTTAAGCTTCCGAGACATAAGCGAACGCCTCATAACAATCCGCATTAAAGCTAAATTTGGAAACATTAGCTTGATATGCGCTCACGACCCAACGGAAGAAAAGGACGATCGACTCAAAGAAGAATTCTACGATCTCCTAGACAGAACATATGCCCAATGCCCCAGCTACGACACAAAAGTAGTCCTAGGAGATTTAAATGCAAAACTGGGCAAAGAGGACATATTTGAGTCGATCATAGGAAAGCATAGCCTCCATAACACCACATCCGACAACGCACTTAGACTGATCGATTTCCTAGCGGGGCGATTCCCCCATCTCAACATCCACAAGGGTACCTGGCGGTCTTTTGATCAATCGACCACCAACCAGATTGATCACATTGCGATCGACGCCAGACACTCCTCCTGTATTCTCGATGTACGAACCTTCCGAGGGGCCAACATCGACTCGGACCACTACCTTGTTGTAGCCAAGGTACGAATGAGGATATCAAGAATGCTTAGAAGTCGAGTAGCATAACGTAAGTTTGACGTTGGAAAGCTACAATCGCAAGAGACTGCCAGAATCTTTGCCGATCGTGTCTCCTCAAAGCTCTCTCAAAATCCGCCCACAGCAGCACAAACAATAGAGCAGGAATGGGCGCATTGCCAGAGCGCCGTCAGAGACGCTGCCTCAGAGGTGCTGGGCTTCAAACCGCCACCACCTAGAAACCCCTGGTTCGATGAACAATGCGAACAAGCCCATGCAGCAACACAAGAGGCATATAAAGCCATGCTGCAACGACGGACAAGAGCTCCTCGCGAAATCTATGAGCAGAAGAGAAGAGAGGAAGACACGCTTTTCAGAAGAAAGAAGAGAGACCACGGAAAGCGTGAGATCGATGAGATGGAGAGATGCCTCCGCAGGAATGACGCCCGTAAGTTTTACAATAGGGTAAAACGAACATGCCATGGCTACAAAGCCAGTGCGGCGGCCTGCAGGGATGAAAATGGAGAACTGGTAGTAGAGTCACAGTCGATGCTGAGGATTTGGAAAGACCACTTCTGCAGACTGAATACGGGCGATGATAGACAAGATACCGCTGTCAGGCAGAACGAGCCATTCGTAATGGACGACAATGAAACAGAATTCAGTCCACCCGACCTAGACGAAGTCAAAATAGCAATATCAAGACTTAAGTCTAATAAAGCCGCGGGCGCAGACGGCCTGTCTGCTGAGCTTCTTAAGGCGGCTGGAGATGAGCTGGTAAGGTGCATGCACCATCTCATTTGCAAGGTATGGTCGGAGGAAAGCATGCCCGACGAATGGAATCTCAGCATCGTTTGCCCGGTCTATAAGAAAGGAGACACCTATAACTGCGCCAACTATAGGGGAATAAGTCTCCTTAACATCGCATATAAGATCTTCTCTGCCGTTTTGTGTGAACGCCTGAAGCCTTTTGTAAATAAACTGATAGGTCCTTATCAGTGCGGATTCAGGTCAGGGAAATCCACCATCGACCAAATCTTCACACTACGGCAGATCCTGGAAAAAACCAATGAATTTCAAGTCGACACTTACCACCTATTTGTCGACTTCAAAGCCGCATACGACAGCGTAATTAGAGACGAGCTATACAACGCTATGTCTACCTTTGACATACCTGCTAAACTCGTCAGACTATGCAGGATGACTTTGGAGAATGCTCGCGGCTCCATCCGAATCGGTGAACACCTTACCGATAGTTTTGATGTCAAAAAAGGATTTAGGCAGGGCGATGCGCTGTCGTGTGATTTCTTCAACATCATATTGGAGATGATTGTGCAGAAATCACTGGCCAACACAAGAGGCACAATCTATTTCAAATCCTCGCAACTCCTTGCATACGCCGACGATACCGATATAGTAGGTAGATCACAGCGAAATGTCAATGAGGCGATTGCGAATATAGAGATGGAAGCGGCGAAAGTTGGTCTGGCGGTAAACGAGGGCAAAACTGAATATATGCTGTCATCAAAAAAGGACGCTCACCACCGCATCTTGGCCAGAACGTTTGCATTGGCAGACATAAGTTCGAGGTAGTTAAGGACTTCGTCTACCTTGGCTCCGCAGTGACCTGGAATAACGACATCAGTTCCGAAATCAAACGCAGAATCACTCTTGCCAATCGCTGTTTCTTTGGGCTCAGGAGGCAATTGAGTAATAGAGCCCTCTCCCGGACGACAAAGTTGACTCTATATAAGACCCTTATCATCCCGGTCCTGTTGTATGGCGCAGAGGCATGGACTCTATTAAAATCGGATCAGGAGACCCTTGGTCGGTTCGAGAGAAAGATTTTGTGCGTGATTTTCGGGCCTATAAACGCAGACGGGGGATGGAGGAAAAGATTCAACCAAGAACTTTACGGGCTGTAAAGCGACATGAGCCTAGTCAGGCGCCTACGGATTCAACGCCTAAGATGGCTGGGCCATGTAGAGCGAATGGACACCACAGCTCCAGCCCGGAGAGTCTTTGAATCCAACCCCGAGGGACGAAGAAGCAGAGGACGGCCGCCCTTAAGATGGCGCACACAGGTGGAAGGGGACCTCAGCCAACTGGGTGTGCGGCAATGGAAAAGGCTAGCGAAAGATCGTGCTAGATGGAGTGGCATGTTGGTTGAGGCCCAGGTTCACCCCGAACTGTAGCGCCCACTAAGAAGAAGAAGAAGTTTCATCCAAATTCTCTTCTTTTTTTGCCATTCTATTCTTCTTCTTCTTTACACAAAGTGCCAGAACAACGTAAGCCAATACAGTTGTCCGAATCACTCATCGCACGTCCGTAGACGACCGAAATTCACTAAGTTTCCACTAGAAATTTGCTTTAATCGATTGAGCTGTGTAAGGGGTAGAGTCAATCCATATAGACACGATGCATGATGTCGACTGATTGATCGTGTAAGGGCCACTTAAGCCGCCATAGATGCTGGTGGTGGACCACCGAAGTACTAACTTCGGTTAACAAACATTTTGAAGTTTTTCTCTTCATTTTTAGGTCGTACGTAACTTTTGTCAATGTTTTCCTTTTCGTTTTCCTTTTCGGGCCGTCTCATCGTCCTTTAGACAGAGCCGACACTCAGTTTCAGATGAGAGACTAATTTTGTTTAGATGATATCTCAGACCGCAGTGTCCCGCTAAATAACTGACTAGTCTTCTGATATCCCCTCTATTGAGTTTGAGTATGTCAATAGGGTGTTTGTTCAGGGGTCGTATAAGTCGTTTAGATTGACGGAGTCCCCGAACACTGTTCCAGAAGGACAGGTGTTGCTGGAGCCTTTTCTGGCAAGTTGGTCGGCAATTTCATTGCCCTTGACACCTTTATGTCCTGGCACCCACCAAAGTTTAACATTGTTTCTTTTGGCGAGGTCTTGCAGGACATCATGGCATTCCTTGACGGTTTTTGAGTTCGTGCTGTACGAACCCAGTGCTTTAAGCGCTGCTTGGCTATCAGAGAGTATGTTGATAGTTACTCCCCTTATTCCAGTCTCGAGATTTAGATTGACACATGTTAGGATGGCATGCAGCTCTGCTTGGAAGACGCTGGGGCTTATTCCCAGGGCCTTCGAGATCTTGCGTTTTGGTCCAAAGATGCCGGCGCCAACAACAGAAGCCATCTTGAAGCCATCCGTGTACCACCTAAGGCCTTTGACATTCAGCAGGGGATCACTGTTTTCCCATGCTAAAGTAATCATATCCAGCTCGGGAAAGTGTTGTAATATGGACATGTGGCCTGCAGGTCTACATGGCATATTTGTTCCCGAGCAGAGGATTTTGATTGCACTGCGTAACACCACCTTCTTGATAAAAAAGATACAGTGGAGCGAGTCCAATGAGTGCTTCTTGTGCTGCCGTAGGGCAGGACGGCATAGCGCCTGTGATGCCGAGACACGCTAGTCTCTGAAGGCGTTGAAGCTTAACAATTGTAGTTTTTTGTTCAACTTTTGTCCACCATACGGTGGACCCGTAGGTGACGATAGGCCTTCCTATCGCGGTATATAACCAGTGGACCACCTTAGGTTTAAGCCCCCAGGTTTTACCGTAGGTACGTCGGCAGGCCCACATGGCCTTAGTCGCTTTCATGAGTTTATTTTTCATGTTGGAGTTCCAGTTGAGTTTGCGGTCTAGGTCAATACCTAGATATTTTACCTCCTCTGAAAATCCTATGTGTGTTCCATTTAGAAAGATTGAGCAGGGTTGTACCTTTCTCCTCTTTGTAAATGGGACTAAGATTGTCTTATTTGGGTCAATAGATAACCCCTCTCTGCCACACCAGTCAGAGATGAATTGGAGCGCAAGTTGCATGCGCTCACAGGCAGTGACCTCGCACTTGCCCGTAACAATGACTACTAGGTCATCAGCATATCCGATGACCTCGTAGCCCAGAGTGGTCAGCTTGCGTAATAGATCGTCGATGACTATCGACCAAAGCAGTTGTGAGAGGACTCCCCCTTGTGGGCATCCTCTGACCGCCGATACTGTCACTGAGACCTCTCCGCATGTGGCTGATATGATACGGCTATTTAGCATCGCCCTAATCCAGTGATTAGTGGAATGATCCACACCCCTGCAGGACAATGCAGTGGTGATCGAATCATAGCAAGTATTATCAAAGGCCCCCTCTATATCGAGGAAGGCGCAGATTGCGATCTCCTTTTGTGTGAAACTATTTTCAATGCACGTCACCAAGTGGTGATCGGTAGATCGCTTTTTGCGATATACATACTGGTTGGGATGCAAAGGTGTCTGGTTTTCCAGGATACCTCTAATGTGGAGCTCTATCAGTTTCTCCATTGTTTATAGAAAGAACGAAGTCAAACTGATAGGGTGATAGGATTTAGGTTGCTCGCTTGGTTTCCCAATCTTGGGGATGAAGACAAGATTGACCTCTCTCCAAGTCCGGGGTATGTATCCCAGGTTGAAGCAAGACCTAAATAGAACTATCAGTGATGGTAGAATTGTATTCAAGCCTTTCTGTAAGATCGCAGGAATGACACTGTCTTTGCCTGGAGCCTTGTAGGGTTTGAATGAGCTAATTGCCCATTTAACCCTGTCAGGGCTGAATAGTCTTCCAGAGAGGCTATTTGTTCTACTGTCGATGTTTTCTGTGACGTTAATCTAATCGTCAGAGGACATCGAGTAGGGAGTAGAACCAGGGAAGTGCACCTCGAACAAGGTCTCCAGGGTTTCCCTGCGGTTGACGGTAAAGGTGCCGTCTGATTTGCGAAGCAGCCCGAGCCCATTTGTGTGCTCTCGAGAGAGTGTTTTTCGGAGTCGGGCTGCAGTTGGAAGCGAGTCTATGTTCTCGCAATGTTTCCTCCAAGACGTTCTCTTGGATTTCCTCAATTCGAGGTTGTATTTATTTAGAGCAGGTCTATAATCAGTCTAACTATTGTACCGTTTTGCTCTATTAAACAGCGATCTCACCTGCTTCCTTAGGGACTCAAGCTTTTTGTGTAGTTGACCTGGGTGTACAGCTGTCTCTAAAGGATGAGATGAGTGCTGTATTGAGCTGGTAGGCCGCTTCGTCGATAACGTCTGTCGATTTAATCGACCTTTTTTTTGTTTTTTTTTTTTTAATAATCGGCGACACAGTGCGGGCAGAAGGTAGAGAGGAAGCGGAAGAGAGGAGATGCCGATGGACATTGATCTTGAATGCTTGCATGTTGCATTGAGGGGGGAAAACCGAATCCGGCAGGGAGTTCCAGATTCGTGTGGTTCGGTTAAGGAAAGATTCTCTATATTTGACAGTACGTCCGAAAGCGGGCTTCAGGGTATATTTGTGAGCATTCCTAGAGAGACGTGTATTGCGGGAGAAATGTTGAAGGGGCGGAATGCCACTGGCTATTTCATCGGAGCATTTTTGGTGGTAGTAACGATAAAACAGGGAGAGGCAGGTAACATTCCTGCGGTGTTCCAGCGAGTCTAATGTTTTGGTAATGCTGGAGTCACTTATCAGTTTTATAGCGCGCTTTTGTATTCCGTCTAGTAGGTGCAATGAGGTCTTGGAAGCACCGGACCAGACATGAGCGTTAAACTCTAATTTGGGGCGAATGAAGGCCTTATAGATTGTAGCCAGATCTAAGGCTGAGAAATATTTCTTGCATCTGTATAAGAAGCCTAGGCATTTCGCAGCATTCTTGGCGACACTGAATATGTGGTCGCTCCAATTAAGATTGTGAGCAACACACATACCCAGGATGGAAAGCTTTTCAGTTTCTGAGATGCAAGTGCCATTCATGGATAATGGCTGCGGGTAAGTTATAGCTTTAACGACAAGAGACAGCATTGTGTTTTGGATGCATTAAATTCCACTCTTTTGTTTTTTCCCCATTGGATGATGCTGTCGATATCGGAATTTAATGAGCTTAACATACGCTGCCGCTCATTATCTACATTAGGGAGCATGTCCTTTTTAGCGGCGAGTTAAGCTTGGAACCGAGCCCAATTTGTTCGTTTGGGCTGGTATCCGGGCTCAACCTCATTAACCTCACTAGAGATGTTGAATCTGATGTACTAATGATCAGATAGTGAGGCTTCATTGGAGACATGCCAGTCCCCAATCACATTTGAGATAAACTGGCTAGAGATAGTGAGGTCAAGCACCTCTTCTCTAACCGCGTTTATAAATGTGGGTTTTGTGAATAATTTGTTAAGTTAATGTTGAAAAAAGTTTATTTTTGTTACGTATTTTTAAAAAAGGTTTTAGAACAGAACTGCATCATTACTTTTTCCTACAATTATCTTGGATTCGTCAAACAGCAGAAACAAGTACCGTACGTAGACTTTTGTCGGCCACTGTATACGTATGATTGTGCAGAAATATATACAAAACTTGTCTTCACCTCGATTGTTATTGACAAAATTGTTCGTACGAATTTGACGTATATCACCGAGTTCCCCGCATGCTGTCATATATTTATTTGTAATGTTGGAGTGAATTACACGTTCTTACCGTTAAAGAGTTTTGATTTTTAATTTGTTTTTTTGCCAGATTAAACGGATTAGAACGTACGCTTAGTGATGAATCTCTAAATATTCTTTAATTTAATGCCCAGAATTTACAATTCGTTAACTTGGTTGACTTTTCAAAAATTTATTCAGAATATATGTAGATCGGAAAAATATTTAATACATAAGTACGTAATTGTTTTTATTAATCTCTAATCAAAGACGAATTCAATTGGTTGATGTCTTTTCTATAAATACTTATGGTATGAACCTACCTCCTATGCAGCCTGAACCTTTTGTCCAATTTTTTGCTTTTGCGTTTTGATACTGCCTGTCAAACTTAACGGTAATGAAAATGGATTACCGACTACAGTAGCTCACAAAATTGAGCATACAACCATTAAAACTTCATATTTGAGCTATTTTAGAGGCATCCACTATTTTAATTTAATTTTTGGTTTGTATTTATAACTTGAGATATGTCTTTGACGGTAACAGATGCAAAAAAAATTGAAATACCGTTACATTTCAGTACTTTTCCTACGAAAAAGAAAATTACCGCTAAAATCAACACACAAAATTGAGCATACAGACACCATGCGTGATACACGAGGTCCGCCAGGTCGGCACATGGAAATTTGTTGAAATATGAAAGCAATAAACGGTTCTGAGGATCATTTCTACACACTTCTCCAACTGAAACGACGTAATTCTTGTCTGTGCGAAATAATTTCTTTTACAAGAAAGCCAAAGGCCTTGCAGGAGGCTTCAAAAAGGGCACCCTGGCTCTTCGAAACTGCGAGGGTAATCTTGTCACCGACGCGCAGGGAATAGTGGATGTATTTAAGCAGCACTTCCAGCAGCTGCTTAACGAGCATGACCAAGAGAGAGTGGTAGGGACTGAGGAAATCCCAACTCCAGCCGCTGAAGTAGTCCTCCCACCCAGCATAGAAGAAGTCGGCACAGCTATTCAGAAGCGGAAGAACAACAAGGCCGCAGGCTCAGATGGCTTACCATCAGAGCTCTTCAAGGCTGGCGGCGATGTTCTGGTAGGGAGCATGCACCAGATCATCTGCAGAATTTGGGAAGATGAGAGCATGCCCGACGACTGGAATACCAGCTCTATATACCCCATCCACGAAAAAGGCGATCCTACCTCTTGCAAGAACTATAGAGGTATATCCCTGCTCAATGTCGCATACAAGATCCTGTCCAGCGTATTGTGTGAACATCTAAAACCATTTTGCACCGCACTAATCGGCAGCTACCAGTGCGGCTTCCGGCCCGGCAAATCAACTATCGACCAAATTTTCACACTTCGACAAATCCAGGAAAGACCAACGAGTTTCGAACGCGCTACACAACATCTTTTCGTCGATTTCAAAGCCGCATACGACAGCATTCATCGTGAAGAACTGTTTGGGGCGATGGCCGAATTCGGGATCCCGGTAAAACTGATCCAGTTGTGTCGCGCCACGCTAAAAAACACGCGATGCACCGTGCAACTCGGTTCTAGGACCTCGGAACCATTCGAAACATGCACCGGATTTCGGCAAGGAGATGCGCTGTTATGTGACTTCTTCAACCTGGTGCTGGAGCAGATAGTGCGACGGGCAGGCGTCAACAGGGAAGGCACTATCTTTTACAAGTCCATCCAGCTGCTAGGATACGCGGATGATATCGACATCATCGCGTGTTCTCGCCGTGGCATCGTGGAAGCATTCACGGCGATTGAAGAACAGGCGAAACGAATTGGTCTTAAGATGAATGAGGACAAAACGAAATACCTGCTGTTAAGCAAAAACCAATCCGTCGCTCACCACCTGGGACAAAATATACCAATTAACAGCTCCATTTTCGAGGTAGTAAAGGAGTTTATCTACCTCGGGGCAAACGTAAATTCCACAAGTGACACCACAGTGGAGATCCGGCATAGAATCGCCCTTGGCAACCGCTGCTACTTCGACTTGTCCAAACAACTGGGGTCAAAACTCCTCACTCGAAAGACCAAAGTCATGCTTTACAAAACGCTCATTCTGCCAGTCTTGCTGTACGGAGCCGAAAGCTGGACGATAAGCAGGACAGCGGAGCTAATTTTGGGTTCTTTCGAAAGAAAAATTCTGCGCCGGATATTTGGTCCTGTCTGTGAGGAAGGTGAATGGAGAGGAAGACACAACCGCGAACTCTACGAGCTGTACCAAGATGTGGATGTAGTCCGGAAGGCAAGGATCCGTCGACTACACTGGCTCGGCCACATCGAGCGCATGGACATCAACGCTCCAGCTAAGAGGGTTTTCGACTCCGAGCCTCCTGGTTCGAGAAGAAGAGGAAGACCGAACCTCCGGTATAAAGACCAAGTAATCGCGGATGTAAGACATCTTGGTCTTACAACTGGAAGCAGCGTGCCCGGGACCGTCAAGGATGGAAGGCAGCTATAGCTCAGGCTCAGATCCTCCATGGATCGCAGGCCTGATAAGTAAGTAAGTAAGTAAACGAAAGCAAACCGACTTGTCAACAAGAATGTTTATTATTAAGCTATTTTGCGAGAGGAAGTCGATGCGAAAAATTGGAGAAATTGTAGGGCGATCGCATACAACGGTGCAAAAAATTATTAATAAATACAGTTATGAAGGGACACTGCAAAATACGAGCTGGGAGGAGAAGAAAAAAATTACTCTCAGATCAAAATGAGCGGTATATTGTTCGGACAATCAAGTCTAACCCGAAAACCAGCGTTCCGAAGTTGACGGGCTAAGGTGTCGTCTGTTATCAACAAACCTCTATCCGTAGAAACCGTTCGCAGAGTCTTGCGAAGAAATAAATTCAATGGTAGGATTGCCCGCAAAAAGCCGTACATTTCCCCAGCAAATAAGAAAAAACGATTAGAGTTTGCTAGGCAATATGTCAATCACCCACTTGGCTTTTGGGAAGGTGTAATGTTTTCAGATAAGACGAAAATCAACTTATTTGGTTCGGATGGCAGACAAGTTGTTTGGAGAGAACCAAATACAGCTCGCGAAACAAAGAACATCAAATCGACCGTAAAGCATGGAGGAGGTTGTGTGTTGTTATGGGGTTGTATGGCTTCAAGCGGCAGCGGAAATTTCGAATTCATTGAAAAGATCATGGACAAAATTGGGTACATGAATATTTTAAAAAGAAATTTGCGGAAAAATTAGGTCCACCCTCGGATTTTTACTTCCAGCAAGACAATGATCCGAAGCACACCTCTTACTAAGTGCGCGAATGGTTGCTCTACAATGCCCCACACCAGCTTAAAACAACTCCACAATCGTCTAATAACCTTATTATGTCGGGGACACAGTGCGGGCAGAAGGTAGAGGGGAAGAGGAATAGAGGAGATGCCGATGGACATTGATCTTAAATGCTTGCATGTTGCATTGAGGGGGGAAAACCGAATCCGGCAGGGAGTTCCAGATTCGTGTGGTTCGGTTAATGAAAGATTCTCCATATTTGACAGTACGTCCGAAAGCGGACTTCAGAGTATATTGGTGGGCATTCCTAGAGAGACGTGTGTTGCGGGAGAAATGTTGAAGGGGCGGAATGCAACTGGCTATTTCATCGGAGCATTTTTGGTAGTAGTAACGATAAAACAGGGAGAGGCAGGTAACATTCCTGCGATGTTCCAGCGAGTCTAATGTTTTGGTAATGCTGGAGTCACCTATCAGTTTTCTGGCTCGTTTTTGTATTCTGTCAAGTAGGTGCAGTGAGGTCTTGGAAGCACCGGACCAGACATGAGCGTTAAACTCTAATTTGGGGCGAATGAACGCCTTATAGATTGTAGCCAGGTCTAAGGGTGAGAAATATTTCTTGCATCTGTATAAGAATCCTAGGCATTTCGCAGCATTCTTGGCGACACTGAAGATATGGTCGCTCCAATTAAAATTGGGAGCAACAGTCATACCCAGGATAGAAAGCTTTTCAGTTTCTGAGATGCAAGTGCCATTCATGGATAATGGCTGCGGGTAAGTTATACGCTTTAACGACAAGAGACAGCATTGTGTTTTGGAAGCATTAAATTCCACTCTATTGTTTTTACCCCATTGGATGATGCTGTCGATATCGGAATTTAATGAGCTTAACATACGCTGCCGCTCATTATCTACAACCGAAGTGCAGGGTCGTAAACTGGTGAACGAATATGAGAAGCTGAGGGTACTGTCGTCAGCGAAGGAGTGAATTGGATTAGAAGTAACAGACAAGAGATCATTTATAAAAATGGGAAAGAGTGTCGGAGACAAAACGGAGCACTGGGAAACACCAGCACTTACAAAGTGAGTATCAGACTTGAATCCGTCCAAAACAACTTGAATTGAACGATTCGAAAGGTAGCTTCTAATCCATTGAAAAAGAGACTCATCGATCCCAAAAGCACGCATTTTCGACAAAAGGGCTTCGTGCCAAACCCTGTCAAATGCTTTCGAAATATCCAGTGCAACAATTTTGCTTTCACCTGCTTGGTGAAGCGAGTGATTCCACTTTTCAGCGAGGTATGCCATCAAATCACCAGTGGATCTGTTGCTGCGGAAACCGTATTGGCGGTCATTGAGGACCTTGGAAAGAAGGGACATTAGTGCAATGGGTCGGTAATTGGAGGAAGATGATTCGCCTTTTTTTGGGTATGGGCTGGACAAATGCTGTTTTCCACCTACTCGGAAGGAGCCCAGAGGGGTAGGAATGGTGAAAAAGCTTACGCTACGTAGTGGTTTTGCAAGCGTAGAAGAACACCTCTTCAGAACTATTGGGGCAATAACATCTGGGCCAGCGGGTTTGTGTATGTCGAGGTCCTTAAGAATCCTTGCGACTGTACGAGTGCGGAAATGGATTAGTTCCATGGTGGAATTGACGCACTCTAGTAAAGAGGGAGACAAAGTACAAGCTGGGAGCTGGGAACTTGTTGCGAAATGGGCAGCAAGTAGGTTAGCTTTGTCTAAGGGGGTGACGCCTTAATTTTTGGTCGGATTGGAATTTAATCCGTCGAATGTGGGAGTTGCAGTCATTTCTGGCTCGTACGTACTTTTTTCGGTTTTCTTCAGAACTGTTTGCCTTGTAGGCCCGAAAACTTCCGAAAGAATTTGTTAAGGCCGCACCAGTTGGCTTTCTCGTATAGCCATAGTGTTCTCTTAGGAGCTTTTTCTTTAACAGGATGGTGGGAGTTCGAGAATTTCGCTGATATCATGCAGTGGTCAGACAAGCCTAGGGGTTCCAATACATCGATCGTGTATTTGTCAGGCTGAGAGGTAAGAAACAAGTCCAGTGTGTTGGCGGTATGACCAGCAACATCGGGGATACGTGATGGCTCATTCACAAGTTGAGTTAAGTGATTTAACTCAGCAAAAATTTCAACATATCTTCCTTCGGGTGTTATCTGTCTGCCTGATCTTAACCCGATTGAACACCTGTGGCATGAGATAAAAATTAGGGGTAAGAAAGTACCTGCTCTAACAAGCAGGAGCTGAAACTACAAATTCAGGCAGCTTGGAATAGCATTCCACCATCTTTTACCCATAAACTGGTAAAATCCATGCCCCGGAGGTTACAAGCTGTCTTAGATGCCAGAGGAGGTGCCACGCGCTACTAACATTTCATTTCTTTTATTGTTTTGTACGATATAACCTGTATTTCCTTATAATTTTTTTAGTGTATGCTCAATTTTGTGACGCACTGTATATCTTGGATTCAATTTTGAATGAATTCATCATTTATAAAATTAATTTGATTTAAGCTATGTTCAGACGATTGCCTGATCTGTAAATATTGTCAGGGTACAATTCTTCTGACAATAACCTTCAAATGAGCTGTCAATAAGGAACTACCATGCAATGGGAAATTGCCAGTTCACACAGTTTGCCATATTTTGTCACAAACTCTGGCAATTTCATTGTCAGAAGAGTTCCCTGACAATACGTTGCCTGGCAACGTTGCTAGTTTAAAAATTTGTTTACACAAAAGTTTGCTGATTGTTTGACAGGCATTGTCGGTTTATGTCAAATCAAAATTTGTTCTTGCGTTCGGCTCTCAGTGAAGTGTTCTATAAAGTGCCTTCCTTCAGGTAAATTCAATTCATTTCACGTCGGAAAGCTAACTATCGCCCGAAACCGCTCGTGCTTTTACCGATCGCGTCTCCCTTAAGCTCTCCAATACACCTGAATCCTCCACGCTATCAATAGAACAGCAGTGGAGCCTTGGTAAACAAGCCCTGAAAAGCTCTGCATCCGAAGTTTTGGGTTTCAAGGCTCCACCAAGAAGAAACGCCTGGTTCGATGACGAGTGCAGGAGGATTCATACAGCGAAGCAGGATGCATATAAGGCCTCGCTGCATAAACGAACAAGAGCAGCTCGTGAGCTCTACGAGTCAAAAAGAAGGGAGGAGCATAAGCTGCTTAGAAGAAAGAAGTAAGAGCACGAGAAGCGCGCGATTGAGGATTTGGAGAGGTGTTACTGCAGGCGTGACGTTCGACAGTTTTATCAACAGATAAAGCGACCATGCCAAGGTTATAAGGCCAAAACGGAAACCTGCAGGGATGAGAACCGCAGTCGATGCTGAGAATATGGAAAAACCACTTCTGCAGACTGCCGATGTTAGTCAATATACCGCTGTCAGGCAGAATGATCCATTTCTAATCGACGGAAACCGCAGAGAATTCTGTCCCCCTGACCCCGACGAAGTTAAGATTGCCATATCGAAGCTCAAGTCAAATAAAATTCCTGGCGCAGACGGACTGTCTGCTGAGTCCTTCAAGGCAGCTGGGGATGAGCTGGTTGGGAGCATGCACCAGCTCATCCGTAAGATATGGATAGAGGAAAGCATGCCCGAGGAATGGAGTCTCAGCATCGTATGCCCGATCCACAAGAAAGGAGACCCCTCTAATTGCGCCAACTATAGAGGAATAAGTCTCCTTAACATCGCCTACAAAATTTTCTCTGCCGTTTTGTGTGAACGCCTGAAGCCTTTTGTAAATAAGCTGATTGGTCCTTATCAGTGCGGATTCAAGCCAGGGAAGTCCACCATCGACCAAATCTTCACACTACGGCAGATCCTGGAAAAAACCAATGAATTTCAAGTCGACACTCACCACCTATTTGTCGACTTCAAAGCCGCATACGACAGCGTAATTAGAGACGAGCTATACAATGCTATGTCTACCTTTGACATACCTGCTAAACTCGTCGGACTATGCAGGATGACTTTGGAGAATGCTCGCTGCTCCGTCCGAATCGGTGAACACCTTACCGATAGTTTTGATGTCAAAAAAGGATTTAGGCAGGGCGATGCGCTGTCGTGTGATTTCTTCAACATCATATTAGAAATGATTGAGCAAAAATCACTGGCCAATACAAGAGGCAGAATCTATTTCAAATCCTCGCAACTCCTTGCATACGCCAACGATATTGACATAATAGGTGGATCACAGCGAGATGTCAATGAGGCGTTTGCGAGTATTGAGATGGAGGCGGCGAAAATTGGTTTGGCGGTAAACGAGGGCAAAACTAAATATATGCTGTCATCAAAAAAGGACGCTCAACACCGACGTCTCGGCCAGAACGTTTGTATAGGCAGATATAAGTTCGAGGTAGTTAAGGACTTCGTCTACCTTGGCTCCGCAGTGACCTGGAACAACGACATCAGTTCCGAAATAAAACGCAGAATTACTCTTGCCAATCGCTGTTTCTTTGGGCTGAGTAATAGAGCTCTCTCCCGAACGATAAAGTTGACTCTATATAAGACCCTTATCATTCCGGTCCTGTTGTACGGCGCAGAAGCATGGAGAAAGATTTTGCGCGTGATTGTTGGGCCTACAAACGCAGACGGGGGATGGAGGAGAAGATACAACCACGAACTTTACGGGCTGTACAGCGACATGAGCCTAGTCAGGCGTCTACGGATTCAACGCCTAAGATGGCTGGGCCATGTAGAGCGAATGGACACCACAGCTCCAGCCCGGAGAGTCTTTGAATCCAACCCCGAGGGACGAAGAAGCAGAGGACGGCCGTACTTAAGATGGCGCACACAAGTGGAAGGGGACCTCAGCCAACTGGGTGTGCGGCAATGGAAAAGGCTAGCGAAAGATCGTGCTAGATGGAGGGGCATGTTGGTTGAGGTCCAGGTTCACCCCGAACTGTAGCGCCCACTAAGAAGAAGATGAACTATCACGGTTCATGAGATACAGCCTGGTGACAGACGGACGGACGGACGGACAGCGAAGTCTTAGTAATAGGGTTCCGTTTTACCTTTGGGTACGGAACCGTAAAAAAGGACCGAAATTATATTTTCTTCTTTCCCGTATGAATATTTGTCTGACAATGAAACAATTGTCAGTTGTCCTTAAATTAGTAGATCTGACAGTGGCAAATGTGTTCGCAAATATCCTAAATGACCTGACAATGACAAAAACGTGCGTTTAGACGATTGCCAGATACCTAACAACATCATTGCCATACGAGGGTCTGACAATGACCTGCAAATGTGTTTTCTACAAATACTGTCAGGCAAAATTGTAAGTTCAGACGGTTGATAGACATTTGGGACAATTTCCCAATGGCAATCGTCTAAACATAGCTTTAACAACGATGTTGTCTACAAATACAACGGTATTTCTTATAAGTAGTTTACCGACAAAATTAAGAAAAAATTGCCTGGAAATATCAAATAAAATATTAAAAAAATACTATATAAAATGGAAATACAGTTATTTCATCGTATATACAAATAATTTTACATATATGGCGCTGAGGCCTTTTTTTTGGGATTTTTTATTGTTTTTTTAAACTAGCCTCTAATACGTCTATTGCACACAACTTTCTTCATCTAGAGATGAGGTATATTTGGTTACTAGTTTCGTTGTAGTATTTGTATTTGAATCTATTTATTAAACGTCTATAACAGACTATGACATCTTAAGCAGCGGTTACTAAACTCTACAATTATTACTAAACATTTAACGAAGTCAAAATAGCGATATTAAGACTTAAGTCTAATAAAGCCGCGGGCGCAGACGACCTGTCTGCTGAGCTTCTTAAGGCAGCTGGAGATGAGCTGGTAAGGTGCATGCACCATCTCATTTGCAAGGTATGGTCGGAGGAAAGCATGCCCGACGAATGGTATCTCAGCATCGTTTGCCCGGTCCATAAGAAAGGAGACCCATATAACTGCGTCTCCTTAACCTCGCATATAAGATCTTCTCTGCCGTATTGTGCGAACGCCTGAAACCGTTTGTGGATAACCTGATCGGCTCTTATCAGTGTGGTTTCAGGCCAGGTAAATCCACAATAGACCAAATATTTACGCTACGGCAGATCTTGGAGAAGATCCAGGAATACCAAATCGACACTCACCACCTCTTCGTCGATCTCAAGGCTGCATATGACAACGTGCATAGAGATGAGCTATACAACGCCATGTCTAGTTTTGACGTCCCTGCCAAGCTCGTCAGATTGTGCAGGATGACTTTGGAGAACTCTTGCTGCTCCATCAGGGTCGGGAGCGATCTAACCGATACCTTTTATGTCAAAAAAGGTTTTAGACAAGGCGACACGCTATCGTGTGGCTTTTTCAACATCATCCTTGAAAGGATAGTGCAAAACTCACTGGTCAATACGAGGGACACCACCTTTTTCAAGTCCATACAACTGCTCGCATATGCCGATGACATTGACATAATTGGACGAAGTCAGCGGAGATGTCATTGCGACCTTTACGAGCATTGAGACGGAAGCGGCTAAGATGGGACGGGCGGTAAATGAGGGAAAAACGAAATATATGCTGTCGTCCAAAAAGGACACGAACCAACGGCGTCTTGGCCAGGGTGCACATATTGGCAGGTATACTTTCGAGGTAGTCAAGGACTTCGTCTACCTAGGCTCCGCAGTGATATGCAGAAACGACATCAGTGCCGAAATCAAACGCAGAATAGCTCTTGCCAACCACTGTTTCTGGGGAATGGAGGAGAAGACTTAACAGTGAACTGTACGGGCTGTACAGCGACATGAACATAGCACGGCGTCTTCGGATCCAACGCAAAAGATGGCTAGGTCATGTTGAGCGTATGGTAAACACAGCTCCGGCCGAGGGGCGACGCGGTCGAGGACGGCCAAACATAAGGTGGCGCAACCAATTGGAAGAAGACCTACTAGGCGTGCGGCACTGGAGACTGCTGGCGAAAAACCGTGTGTGCCAAAAGCTAGAGCGTGTAGGTCTGGTCAAGACAAGAAAAAATCCCATCAATCGTATGGGAGGTGGTCTTAACTGCTTGCATGTTGCATTGAGGGGGGAACACCGAATCCGGCAGGGAGTTCCAGATTCGTGTGGTTCGGTTAATGAAAGATTCTCTATATTTGACGGTACGTCCGAAAGCGGCCTTCAGGTATATTGGTGAGCATTCCTAGAGAGATGTGTGTTGAGGGAGAAATGTTGAAGGGGCGGAATATAACTGGTTATTTCATCAGAGCATTTTTGGTGCAAGTAACGATAAAACAGGGAGAGGCAGGTAACATTCCTGCGGTGTTCCAGCGAGTCTAATGTTTTGGTAATGCTGGAGTCACTTATCAGTTTTATAGCGCGCTTTTGTATTATGTCTAGTAGGTGCAATGAGGTCTTGGAAGCACCGGACCAGACATGAGCGTTAAACTCTAATTTGGGGCGAATGAACGCCTTATAGATTGTAGCCAGATCTAAGGGTGAGAAATATTTCTTGAATCTGTATAAGAAGCCTAGGCATTTCGCAGCATTCTTGGCGACACTGAATATGTGGTCGCTCCAATTAAGATTGTGGCCAACACTCATACCCAGGATGGAAAGCTTTTCGGTTTCTGAGATGCAAGTGCCATTCATGGATAACGGCTGCGGGTTATTTATACGCTTTAACGACAAGAGACAGCATTGTGTTTTGGAAGCATTAAATTCCACTCTATTGTTTTTACCCCATTGGATGATGCTGTCGATATCGGAATTTAATGAGCTTAACATACGCTGCCGCTCATTATCTACAACCGAAGTGCAGGGTCGTAAGCTGGTGAACGAATGTGAGAAGCTGAGGGTACTGTCGTCAGCGAAGGAGTGAATTGGATTAGAAGTAACAGACAAGAGATCATTTATAAAAATAAGAAAGAGTGTCGGAGACAAAACGGAGCCCTGAGGAACATCAGCATTTACAAAGTGAGTATCAGACTTGAATCCGTCCAAAACAACTTGAATTGAACCATTCGAAAGGTAGCTTCTAATCTATTGAAGAAGAGACTCATCGATTCCAAAAGCACGCATTTTCGACAAAAGGGCTTCGTGCCAAGCCCTGTCAAATGCTTTCGAAATATCCAGTGCAACAATTTTGCTTTCACCTGCTTGGTGAAGCGAGTGATTCCACTTTTCAGCGAGGTATGCCATCAAATCACCAGTGGATCTGTTGCTGCGGAAACCGTATTGGCGGTCATTGAGGACCTTGGAAAGAAGGGACATTAGTGCAATGGGTCGGTAATTGGAGGAAGATGATTCGCCTTTTTTTGGGTATGGGCTGGACAAATGCTGTTTTCCACCTACTCGGAAGGAGCCCAGAGGGGTAGGAATGGTGAAAAAGCTTACGCTACGTAGTGGTTTTGCAAGCGTAGAAGAACACCTCTTCAGAACTATTGGGGCAATACCATCTGGACCAGCGGATTTGTGTATGTCGAGGTCTTTAAGAACCATTGCGACTGTACGAGTGCGGAAGTGGATTAGCCCCATGGTGGAATTGACGCACTCTAGTACAGGCGGAGACAAAGCACAAGCTGGCAGCTGAGAACTGGTTGCGAAATGGGCAGCAAGTAGGTTAGCTTTGTCTAAGGGGGTGACAGCTGGAATGTCATTGTGGATGAGCGTCGGTATAGACGACTTAGTTGAGTTTTTTACGTTTTTTACAAACGACCAGAAACTTTTGCTACCTTTGGGACATTGAAGGATTTTACGCCTTAATTTTTGGTCGGATTGGAATTTAATCCGTCGAATGTGGGTGCTGCAGTCATTTCTGGCTCGTATGTACTTTTATCGGTTATCCTCAGAATTGTTTGCCTTGTAGGCCCGAAAACTTAGCTCCCTGAGCCTAATAGCCTCTTTGCAGCTCGAATCAAACCACGTATTATCCTTAGGCCTGGTGCTTTTAGTCTTGCTGGGAATAAAATTTGCCATGCCGATTCGGATAATATTTGCAATAATATCAGTTGCGGCGTCCATGTCTTAGATGAAAGAATTTTGGATTAGGTCCGACGTAATCCCTTCCTTAGTAAAAGGAGGATAGCTATTATGCTTGGAGTGGAAGAAAGCGTTTTTAAGACATTTTTTCATCGGGTTTTCTGTTTTTAACTAAAAACTAATAAGAGAATTGGATTTTTGGAAAAAAAAAAAAAAAATTGGAACTTAAGTTTGGAAAAAAAAATTTGAGTTTGAAAATTTATTTCTCAAAAACTACTCTTTGAAACAGCTTCGTTTAAGAAGAAGATGAAAGAAGAGGTTTCTGGCTTTACAAAAAAGTATATCTCAGCATTGTGGATGTAACCGTTGATTTTTAATTTTTTTTTTCCAAATTAAGTCGATTTTTTTTAGAAAATTGCCCCTCCCGCCTAAACGGGGGAATAGACACCTCCCCCTCTCCCATACGATTTCTTTCTTGTCCTGACCAGACCTACACGCTCTAGCTTCTTGGCACACTGCTCCTGGGGCACCCTGTATATAAATAAAATAAATATATATGTATGCGTAAAACGAACGAACTCGAAACTTCATTAAGCTGATGATTTATTGAAAGTGATTAAATGAAAGCACGAGAAGCGCGCGATTGAGGATTTGGAGAGGTGTTACTGCAGGCGTGACGTTCGAAAGCTTTATCAACAGATAAAGCGAACATGCCAAGGTTATAAAGCCAGAACGGAAGGCTGCAGGGATGAGAACGAACACCTAGTAGTAGAACCGCAGTCGATGCTGAGAATATGGAAAAACCATTTCTGCAGACTGTATAACGGCGATGTTAGTCAATATACCGCTGTCAGGCAGAATGATCCATTTCTAATCGACGGAGACCGCAGAGAATTCTATCACCCTAACCTCGACGAAGTTAAGATTGCCATATCGAAGCTCAAGTCGAATAAAGCTGCTGGCGTACACGGACTGTCTGCTGAGCTCTTCAAGGCAGCTGGGGATGACCTGGTTGGGAGCATGCACCAGCTCATCCGTAAGATATGGTTAGAGGAATGCATGCCCGAGGAATGGAGTCTCAGCATCGTATGCCCGATCCACAAGAAAGGAGTCCCCTCTGATTGCGCCAACTATAGAGGAATAAGTCTCCTTAACATCGCCTACAAAATTTTCTCTTCCGTTTAGTGTGAACACCTAAAGCCTTTTGTAAATAAGCTGATAGGTCCTTATCAGTGCAGATTCAAGCCAGGGAAGTCCACCATCGACCAGATCTTCACACTTCGGCAGATCCTGGAAAAAATCAATGAATTTCAAGTCGACACTCACCACCTATTTGTCGATTTCAAAGCCGCATACGACAGCGTAGTTAGAAACGAGCTATACAACGCTATGTCTACCTTTGACTTTGGGCTTTGGATGACTTTGGAGAATGCTCGCTGCTCCATCCGAATCGGTGAACACCTTACCGATAGTTTTGATGTCAAAAAAGGATTTAGGCAGGGCGATGCGCTGTCGTGTGATTTCTTCAACATCATATTGGAAATGATTGTGCAAAAACCACTGGCCAATACAAGAGGCACAATCTATTTCGAATCCTCGCAACTCCTTGCATACGCCGACGATATTGACATAATAGGTAGATCACAGCGGGATGTCGATGAGGCGTTTGCGAGTATTGAGATGGAGGCGGCGAAAGTTGGTTTGGCAGTTAATGAGGGCAAGACTAAATATCTGCTGTCATCGAAAAAGGACATTTACCACCGACGTCTTGGACAGAACGTGCATATTGGCAGATATAAGTTCGAGGTAGTTAAGGACTTCGTCTACCTTGGCTCCGCAGTGACCTGGAACAACGACATCAGTTCCGAAATCAAACACAGAATCACTCTTGCCAATCGCTGTTTCTTTGGGCTCAGGAGGCAATTGAGTAATAGAGCCCTCTCCCGAACGACAAAGTTGACTCTATATAAGACCCTTATCATCCCGGTCCTGTTATACGGCGCAGAAGCATGTAGTGTCCATGTAGTGTCAAAAGCGGATGAGGAGGCCCTTGGTCGATTCGAAAGAAAGATTTTGCGCGTGCTTTTCGGGCCTATAAACGCAGACGGGGGATGGAGGAAAAGATTCAACCACGAACTTTACGGGCTGTACAGCGACATGAGCCTAGTCAGGCGTCTACGGATTCAACGCCTAAGATGGCTGGACCATGTAGAGCGAATGGACACCACAGCTCCAGCCCGGAGAGTCTTTGAATCCAACCCCGAGGGACGAAGAAGCAGAGGACGGCCGCACTTAAGATGGCGCACACAGGTGGAAGGGGACCTCAGCCAACCTGGTGTGCGGCAATGGAAAAGGCTAGCGAAAGATCGTGCTAGATGGAGGGGCATGTTGGTTGAGGCCCAGGTTCACCCCGAACTGTAGCGCCCACTAAGAAGAAGAAGAAGAAGATTAAATGAAAGTGAGGTTAAAGCCTTTTTATCGCTTGTCAGGGTTTCGGAAAATATTTTGTTTGAACTGTTTCTTGTGGTTTAAGTACACCAGGTATCTAAATAAGTACAAATATAATAAGTAATAGGTCAATACGTAAGACATACATATTACACCAATTGAATTCACTTTGGGCTCTTCTAATAAATTTTGGAAAACTAACTAATAATCTAAAATATCAATCCGTCGAAGCATGACTCATGAGATGGCCGCGAACCAATACCGTCATTTATTTATGAATGATAGCTTAAAATCGGTTATTTGCAATGTCCACTCGTAGGTCATCGTCTAAATAGCGGTAATTGCGAATACCGCGTTTTAATAAATTAATACATTTGCCCAAAAGTCGCTCAAAACATCCAGTCTCTAAAACTACAGGGTGTGTAAAAAACAAACAAAAAAAGGAGGAAAAAAATTAAAATAAAAAAATTAAATAAAAAAATTAAAATAAAAAATTAAAATAATTAAAAGCGTGAATTATCGTAATCTTTGCTTTGTTGCTCTTTACGCTTGAAGCTTTATAATATTTGCGTTTTTTGCAGGTGTTAAATGGGAATAGGTTTTATGTGGGATAAGGGTCCGATGGTTCGATATACAAGTGAAAAAAATTATAAATAGCAATAGCGTATTGGGAAAAATCAAACGTCACGACACAACAACAGCGAACTAATTATCTAAAAATCTCTGCGTTTGCTTGATTAAAATTGATATGATAGACTTACATGCAACCTTAATGTCACCAATAGCGTAGACCGATGCTGCCCTGGGTCGATGTGTTACCAAAGCCAATTCGCCAAAGTATTGGCCTTTGCTCAACTGGGCTACTTCAACTTCGCCTTCCTCCTGTTCTATTCGTATTGATACTCTACCGTGTTCAATGAAGTACATTCCATCGGCGATTTCACCTAAATAAACAAAAAATTATTTAACCCAACAAGTTAAGAATGTTATCAAAATCATGCCCATAGTTTAGTTTTCTTAAAATTGTATTTGATTGACTGTCAAGGGAAGGTGTCCGAGTGGGCCAATGAAATTTGAGTAAAAGAAGAGAAGAGAGCACGAACGATATTTCACGAGGGCCATCAATTCTTTTGACCCATACAAATCCCCGGGGGAGGATGGCATCTTCCCAGCCCTTCTTCAGAAGGGGAGTGCGCAAATCAGCCCCATGCGCATTAACATCTTTAGAACCAGCTATGCATGGGGACACATACCAACAAGCTGGACAGAGGTAAAGGTAAAATTCATTCCCAAAGTAGGCCGTAGACCCACAGACCTGCCTAAGTCCTACAGACCGATAAGCCTTACCTCTTTCTTCCTAAAAACAATGGAAAAAATTCTGGACAGGCATATCAGGGACGGTGCCCTAAAAAGATCACCACTTCACAAAAATCAATATGCCTACCAGCCTGGGAAATCGACCACGCATGCTCTTCAGGAGCTAACAGCTCGGATCAACAAATCTCTGGGCGACAAAGTAATTGCGATAGGTTTGCTTTCTCGATATTGAGGGTGCTTTCGACAACACCGACTATACCCAAATAAAACGAAGCATCCTCAGCACAGGGGTGGATATCACCACATGCAATTGGATCCAACATATGCTTAGCAACAGGAAAATAAACACCTCGCTAGGCAATGACAAAATCAGCGTAAACGCCGCGAAAGGATGCCCTCAAGGCGGGGTTCTCTCACCACTCCTGTGGTCCATCGTGGTAAATGAACTGATTAACATACTCAGCAACAATGGTTTCTATGTCCAAGGTTATGCTGACGACATAGTGATCCTGGTTAGAGGCAAATTCGAAAACATAGTCTCGGAACTCCTCCAACAGGCACTAAACCTGGTTGCAAACTGGTGCACAAAGGTTGCACTAAAGGTCAACCCTGACAAAAGCACTATACATAGTCGCCTTCACCAAAAGGAGGAATAGGCACAAACTTACCAAACCTACCCTCTTTGGTGAAGCGATAGAGTTCTCAAAAGAAGTCGAATATCTAGGGATAACTATAGACGAAAAGCTCACTTGGAACTCTCACATTACAAAGACCATAGGGAAAGCCAGGATCTCATTATGGACCAGCAAAAGTCTCACTGGCAAAAATTGGGGCACAAACCCTACAATGTCCCGGTGGCTATATACAGCAATAACGAGACCAATTCTCAAATAACCTGCGCCCGTCTGGTGGCACAAAACAAAACAAGTATCAGTGCAAGCCAAGCTCAACAAATTGCAAAGACTAGCTTGCATCTGTGTCACCGGGGCCATGAGAACAACCTCCACAGCAGCACTAGAAGTCATCACAGACCTGCCACCTCTTCATCTCCAACTGAAGAAAGAAGCAATGGTCTTCGCCCATAGACTGATCGTGGAGGATGACTCTAATCGTAGGCTCTTTCACCCTGATATCCTTACCGAAATAAACAGGCATGAAATCCTAAAGATATCTCCCAAAGACAACTGTCTCCCCAGATACAACTTCAGCCAAAACTACAAGGTCACATTCCCAACCGACAAAACTGGGAACAGGATAGACCCTCCTTCAATCGTGGATCCTACGTGTGGTACACAGATGGCTATAAAACGGACGAAGGCGTTGGGGCTGGAGTATACGGCACATGCATCTACGTCAGCATGGACAGATATAACTCCGTTTTTCAAGCAGAGATATTTGCTATAGAACTCTGCCTCAGAGAAAATATAAACAGAAACATACTTAACAAAAACACAATCTCTCTGACAGCAAGGCTGCACTTCTGGCCCTAAAGAGCTATGAGATCACCTCCAAACTGGTATGGGACTGCCTGTAGCTACTTCACCAGCTGGCCAGCACAAACAGAGTTCATCTCATTTGGATACCTGGACACAGCGGCCATACAGGCAACGAAAAGGCGGACCTACTAGCAAGGAAAGCCTCTGCATCACCAGATGCCACGGCCTATCTGCGGCATACCCATCAGCACCACCAAATACTGCATAAAAAATTGGTTAAGGAACACGACGGATCACTACTGGTTACAAACGAAAGGTAGCAGACAAGCCAAGCTGTTCCTCCCAACTACATCCCTCAAAAGAACGAAACAACTTCTCATGATTTCGAGGAGTCAGATTCGCTTAATCACAGGTTTCCTTACTGGACACTGCCCAGTCAACAAACACCTCAAAACGAAGGGCATTATACAAGATGACACTTGCAGAATGTGTAATGAAGACGAAGAAACAGCAGAGCACATACTATGCCACTGTAACTGCCTTGTCAGGACATGTCATCGTCACTTAGGCAAGTATTATCTTGAAGCAGAAGAAATCGTTGCTACATAGCTCACTCAAAAGCCTACTAAGTTTTATCACTAACTCAGGACTCTTGAGTGAACTGTAAGTGGGGGACATCACAATAGGCCCACTCGTGGCCGCAGCGATCAGCCGACTCTGTCCCACCCCCCTAACCCTATCTACCTATCTATGACTAAAAAAAATAACCACGAAAGGAGCGCAGTGGTAAAAATGGTATTGCGTCGTAAAGATAATTCAAAATCAAGTTATCGGCACATTTTCACAGCCGTAAGGTCATAGATTTATAGCCTACCTACTTACTTTGATGGCGCCACAGTTCGGGGTGAACCAAGGCTTCAACCAACAAGCCTCTCCAGCCGGCCCGATCTTCGGCCAGCCGCTTCCAGTGCCGCACGCCCAGTTGGTTGAGGTCCCCTTTCCACCTGTGCGCGCCACCTTAAATGCGGTCGTCCTCTGCTGCGTCGTCCCTCGGGGTTGGAGTCGAAGACTCTTCGGGCCGGAGCGTTGATGTTCATTCGCTCTACATGGCCTAGCCATCTTAGACGTTGGATCCGAAGACGTCTAACCCGGCCGATGTCGCTGTATAGCCCGTACAGTTCTTGGTTGAATCTCCTCCTCCATTCTCCGTTTACACAAACGGGACCAAAGATTGCACGCAGAATTTTCCTCTCGAAACGTCCAAGAGCCTCTTCATCCTCTTTTGACAACGTCCAAGCCTCAGCGCCGTAAAGGAGGACCGGGATGATTAAGGTTTTGTAGAGGGAAACATTAGTTTTTCGAGAGGGGGCTCTACTACTCAATTGCCTTTTGAGCCCGAAGAAGCAGCGATTGGCAAGAGTTATTCTGCGTTTTATCTCAGCGCTGGTGTCGTTGCTGCTTGTCACTACCGAGCCAAGGTAGACGAAGTCCTTGACTACTTCAAAAATATAGCTGCCGAAGGTGACGTTCTGACCAAGACGTCGGTGTTGTGCGTCTTTCTTGGATGACAGCATATATTTGGTCTTGTCCCCATTTACCCTTAGACCCACTTTCGCCGCTTCGGCTTCAATGCTTGTGAACGCCTCATTGACGTCTCGCTTTGTTCGTCCAATTACGTCAATGTCATCTGCGTAGGCAAGCAATTGTGTGGACTTGAAGTAGATCGTACCTCTTGTATTGGCCGCAGAGTCCCGCACGATCTTTTCAAGAATAAGTTTGAAGAAATCACATGACAGTGCGTCACCCTGTCTAAAACCTTTTTTAACATCAAAGGGGTCGGTTAGTTCACCTCCGACCTTAATGGAGCAGCGAGAGTTCTCCATAGTCACCCTGCATAGTTTGACGAGTTTGGCAGGAATGTTAAAACATGACATGGCTCTGTATAGCTCGTCTCTATAAACGCGGTCATACGCGGCTTTAAAGTCGACGAAAAGATGGTGCGTGTCGACCTGGAATTCATGGGTCTTCTCCAAGATCTGATTTATAGCCAACAATGATTATTACAGGCCAGATATGAATGAATCTTCATTGAGTGCATGGGCTCGGACATACAGGGTAAATTGTTGACTGCTCTCAATCTGGTGAGATGCCAGCAACGATCCCTGTTTAAATGTCCGGGTCAAGTTGACATACAGCTTGCTCGCGGTGATCACTGGATAGTCTCTACAACAACCGTTGAGAGGTGAACAAAAGTATACAGCGATCGCCCAAGGCAAGAGAGCACTACAATACCCCGACCAGACTGCGGTTGTGCGGCGGACCAACAACCCGCCCACGTAAATAAACAACAAGTTATGGAAGAGCAATACGCGGACGACATGGCGCGAAAAAGGAACACGATTTGTGAGTATGCTCCTGGAATGTCATAACCCTCTACACTCCTGCAGCTGCTCATAAACTGGAAAGAACCCCCACGCTGTATATGCGGATATTACTGCGATCTAGGAAATACGCTGGATAGGAAACGGTGTGATGAGGCAATAAGATTGCGACATTTATTACAGCTGTCACAAAAGATTGCACTCACTGGGATGCGGATTTGTCGTGGAAAAGCGGTTAAGGTCAAAGGTCATCGACTTTAAACCTATAAATGGTCGCCTGGCTGTGATCCGCATCAAAGACAGATTTTACAACATATGCCTCTTATGTGAACACGCCCCTACCGAAGAGGCTGAAGACCCCATCAAAGAGGACTTCTATGATCTCCTGGACAACGCCTACGGCACTTGTCCGGAGTACGATGTCAAAATCGTACTCGGGGACTTCAATGCCAAAATCGGTAAGGAGAACACCTTTGGCGGAGTGGTCGGAAAGCACAGCCTCCACGATACAACAACAGATAACGGGTTAACTAGCATAAGATTCACTCGCAAGCGAATCCACACAGCAACCTGGCGATCTCCGGATGGTCGAACCGCCAATCAAATCGGCCATGTGCTCATTGACGCAAGACACTCGTCAAACATCCTGAATGTGCGAACATTCAGGGGGACAAACGTCGACTCTGACCATTTCCTCGTAACAGCAAAATTCAGAGCTCGACTGTCCAATTTCAGAAAGCTGCACCAGCCCACTATGAGGAAGTTCGACATCAGGCGCCTGAGCATACCGGAGGTTACCAGAGTCTACAGGGAGCAACTAGGCGAAAGGCTCTTCGGTATGCTTGCGTCAAGCACAAATGTCAACAGTATGTGGCTGCATTGCTGCTCAGCCATTCAGGAAGTAGCCGAGAACACCTTAGGATACCTACCAACCCCGACAAGAAACCCATGGTATGATTTCGAGTGTGAGCAGGAAAAGGCAGCAACCGACGAGGCGTACCATAAGGCGCTGCAGCGAAAAACCTGGGCAGTACGACAGGAGTACCGAGTCAGAAGACGGGAGGAGAAAAAACTGGTGCGACTCAAGAAAAGAATCTTCGCAGCCTCCCAGATCAATGATATCGAGGAGTCTAGGGTCATACATAAAATACGTGCCTTTTATAAGAAAGCTAAAAGCCTTGCAGGAAGCTTCAAGAAAGGCTCTGAGAAATTTCGAGGGTAATCCTCACACCGATTGTGGATATATTTAAGCAGCATTTCCAGCAGCTCCTCAACGAGCATGCCCAAGAAAGAGTGATAAGGACTGAGGAAATTCCACCTCCAGCCGCTGAAGTAGTCCTCCCACCCAACATAGAAGAAGTTTGCACAGCCATTCGGCTGAAGAACAACAAGCCCGCATGCTCAGATGGCTTGCCATCAAAGCTCTTCAAGACTGGCGGCGATGTTCTGGTAGGGAGCATGCATCAGATCATCTGTAGAATTTGGGAAGATGAAAGCATGCTCGACGACTGGAATATCAACTCTATTTGCCCCATCCACAAAAAAGGCGATCCTGCCTCCTGCAAGAACTATAAAGGTATATCCCTGCTCAATGTCGTATACAAGATCCTGTCCAGCGTACTGTGTGAACGTCTAAAGCCCTTTTGCACCGGACTAATCGGCAACTACCAGTGCGGCTTCCGGCCCGGCAAAGCGACGTTAGATCAAATATTCACACACGAACTTTTAGAGGAGCCAACATCCACTGGGACCACTATCTTGTGGCAGCCAGGTTGCGACTGCGAATATGCCTGGTCCAGAAAAAGAAAATCGATCAAGGCCAGCGGCATACAACGTCGCAAGAGACCGCCAGAGCCTATGCCAACCGCTCTCTTCATCAAGCTCTCAGAAAACCCTCAAAAACCTGCTCAGATCGTACAACACCAATGAACCCGTTGTCAACAAGCCTTAGAGAGTGCTGCTTCCGAAGTACTGGGTTTCACATCGCCACCAACAAGAAACCCATGGTTTGATGACGAGTGTAGAAGGGCACACGCAGCCAAGCAGCAAGCCTGTCAAGAGGTGCTGTATAGAATGACGAGAGCTGCTCGTGAGCATTATGAGCAGAAGGAGGGGGAGCATAAGCTTCCCCTTAGAGCATGAGAAGCTCGCGATCGTAGAGATGGAGAGGTGCTATCGCAGGAATGACGTTCGGGGGTTTTATCAACGAATAAAACCTGCAGTGACCAACATGGAAACCTAGTAGTGGATTCACAGTCAGTACAAAGAATCTGAAAAGACTACTTCTGTAGACTGTACAACGGCCATGACGAAACAGATCCAGCTGTCAGGCAGAATGACTCTTTCACAGTGGACGATGATAGCAGAGAATTCCGTCCGAAGTTAGGAATGCTTTTTCTGAGCTTAAGTTCAACAAAGCTGTTGGAGTAGACGGACTAGACTACTTGCTGAACTCTTTAAGGCAGCTGGAGATGACCTGGTTGGGAGTATGCACCAGCTCATCTGTAAGATATGGTCAGAGAAATGCATCCCCGATGAATGGAATCTTAGTATCGTTTGCCCGATCCACAAGGAAGGAGACTCTTTTTTCTGTCTTCTGAACATCGCTTATAAAATCTTCTCTGCTGCACTGTGTGAGCGCCTGAAACCGTTCGTTAATAAACGGATTGGTCCATAGAAGTGTGGTTTCAGGCCCGGGAAGTCAACTCTAGATCAATTATTCACACTGCAGCAGATCCTGGAAAAAACAAACGAGTTCCAGATCGACACCCACCACCTGTTTGTCGACTTTAATGCTGCATACGAAAGTATCAATAGAGACGAGCTATACAACGCCATGTCTAGTTTTGACATCCCTGTCAAACTCGTCAGATTGTGCAGGATGACATTGGAGAACTCTCGCTACTCCATCAGTGTCGGAAGCGACGTAACCGATAGCTTTTATGTCAGAAAAGGTATTAGACAGTGTTATACGCTATCGTGTGACGTTTTCTCTGCTCTTATATGCCGATGACATTGACATACATAAGTGGACGAAGTCCCCGAGATGTCATTGAGGCCTTTATGAGCATTGAGACGGAAGCAGCTAAAACGGAACTGGCGGTAAACGAGGGAAAAACGAAATATATGCTGTCGTCGAAAAAGGACACGAACCACCGGCGTCTTGGTCAGGGTGCACATAATGGCAGATATAATTTCGTGGTAGTCAAGGACTTCATCTACCTAGGCTTCGCAGTGACATGCAGCAATGACATCAGCGCCGAAATTAAATGCAGAATAACTCTTGCCAACCGCTCTTTCTTTGGGCTCGGGAAAAACCGATGTGACCATATACCAGACACTTATCATCCCGGTCCTGCTTTATGGCGCAGAGACATGGACCTTTCTAAAGCGGATGAGGAGGCCCTTGGTAGTTTTGAGAGAAAAATGTTGCGTATGGGGAGTGGAGGAGAAGGCTTTTAATAGTAAACTGTACGGGCTGTACAGCGATATGAGCATGGCACGGCGTCTTCAGATCCAAAGCCTAAGATGGCTAGGTCATGTTGAGCGCATGGAAAACACAGCTCCGGCCCGGAAGGTCTTTGAATCCAACCCCGAGGGGCGACGCGGTCGAGGATGGCCAAATTGAAGGTGGCGCAAACAAGTGGAAGAGGAGCTTAACCAACTAGGGGCGTGCGGCACTGGAGACAGCTGGCGAAAGACCGTGCCAGTTGGAGAGGTTTATTATAGGAGGCCCATGTTCACCATGAATTGTAGCACCGGAAAAGAAGTAGAGTATGTTTAATTGGAGCTTTTGGCAAAACATGGGGCTTATCGCCGGCAAAGGTCCTTTGGATCTACACGGCAATGATAAGACCTATAATCTCATATGCATCGGTTGTCTGGTGGAACAGACTAAAACGCAAACACGTCGTAGCCTCTTTCACCAAACTTCAAAGAACGGTTTGTCTCAGCTGCACGGGGGCTTTCCCCAGCACGCCGGGCGCTGCTCTAGATGTTATGATGAACCTTCCCCCTCTTGATATATTTATCAGAGGGTGTGCTCTGAAAGCCATGTCTCGTCTGAAGAGAAATGGCTTTTGGTACAACTCGCATAGGAATAACGGTGTGCTTGCGCAAGAATTGTCCTGCGACCCCTGTCTCATGGACATGCCTTCTGACGCACTGACGCCCGTTATCCTATTGCGTCGTAATTTCACAGTCGAGTTTCCATGGCGTCAGGATTGGCTATGGCTGGATACTGAACCTGGAAAGGATAGTCTTCGCATTTTCACGGATGGCTCCAGATCTGGGCGGGGGTCCGGCGCTGGGGTCTTCTTTGAGCGCGAAAACATTCGACTGCACTTCTCCTTAGGTAAATATGGGTCTGTCTTCCAATCAGAGATATACGCGATCCTAATGGCCATGCACTATGTTGTGAAGCACAGGTGGAAGGGAGAAAGCATATGCGTATGTAGTGACAGCCAAGCTGCACTAAAAGCTGTGTGTAACCCCTTAACTAGCTCCAAATTAGTGCTTGAACTCAAGTCCTTCTTGAACAGAGTCGGCAGACTAAATTCATTAGGGCTTGTATGGGTTCCAGGCCACTCTGGGATCCCAGGAAATGAGACCTCTGACGAACTCGCCAGAATGGGTTCAGAGGAGAGCTTCTCAGGACCTGAACCCGCTCTAGGTCTACCTACGTCCACGGTAAATTCCTACATTAGCGATTGTGTATTTAACGCACACAACCGTAGATGGAGGGATTGTCCGGGTTGCAGGATGACTAAGCGCGTATGCCCTGATGTCTGCAAAAAATCTGCAGCATTCCTCCTGTCTTTAAGGAGAATCGACTGCAGAAGGCTTGTGGGAGTTATCACGGGCCAATGCACTTTTTCCAAGCATCTCTACGTGCTCGGCGTCAGTGAGACGCCTACCTGTGCTGCATGTGGCGAAGAGGAGGATGATACTGCAGAGCATTTCCTCTGTTATTGTCCCGCCTTTGCTCGCATACGGTGGCGCACCCTTGGAGCCGACGTGGTGTGTGCCGAATCCCTTAGCTCTACATCACTGAAGCTCCTTCAAATTTTTCTCCGGAAAACGGAGAAAATACAGTAATGTAAGGTGTCTGTCTGGAGTACAATGGACCAGTGATTGCGTCTGATTGCGTCCAGCGGATAGCAGAAGCCCTCAACAAAAAAAAAAAAAAAATGTTTAATTGGAATTCTTGCTTAAATTCCAATAGCTGAGATAATGGAACTCGATTAGAACCACGATATCCTACGGTCACATACAAGGAAATTGATGCGGAAATACTCAAATTGGTCCAGAAACTATACGAGAATATGTGCTTTGGTTGGGCACGTTTTCCAATTCAGTGAATCCAACGACAATAAATGTTTCTTTCTTTTTTTAACTTTAATAGACGAAGCAATTGACGTTTGCTCCTTTCCTAGGATCGTTACCAACTCACCTTGTTTTATTATGCGCTCATCCGATTTATAGTGTTTTGTAATTAAAGCATCGGCCAAATTCATCCGTTCGTAGTTCTAAAAGAAGAATCAATAAATGGAGTTAGGAAACGAAGCTCATTTCTAAATCTACACATTGTACAAAGAGCAAGTTATTTATACGCGGATGCACACGAAGTATACCGACCACCAACCAACCCTACGATCTGTTCTTAGCATATTTACCTGTAGCGCCTTCAACATAGGCACACTGTCCAACAGTGATTCATACATTTTTCGCTTTTTAAATGCAGATTTCAGCAGGATACGACGGAATGTTTGACGGTCCATTGCCCACAGTCGTCCATCTGTTTCTGCTTGTATAGTGGCAGCCCTATTTTTAGCACGTACCGGGTTAATCGGGGAGAAAGGAAAAAAAGAGGAAATCATTTAATCCCGTTGATATGTATGTATAAGCAAGGCAAACGAGGAGAACACACGTACATAATCTAGCCTAGGAAGTGTGCAATAGCCATACAGTATACACAGAAACACCATGTACATCGATGTACAACGACTATGCACAGTGTAGCATAGTGCTTCAAATGTGTAAGTTAATTGTGTAAGGTTCGATACCTGAAGGATTCAGAGTGCTGTTTTCCACATGAATTCACACACAGCATCTCTTCCTTACCCATTTTTCATTCGTTCCCTCTCCCTTACCTTGGCATATTGTACAACAAGGCCAGCTCTCCAAAGCTTCCGCTCCCGTCATACGTATGGATTTGTTTGTCGTTGACATAAACATTATAAACTCCACTGGGAAAAAGAAAATCAAAAAGAAAATGGGCGTTAGAATGTTGATTTTAATTGCTCTCTGTGTTGTTATAGACATAGACATGCTTCGATTGAATCTTCATCAATAATGATAGACAACTCCAAATGCACTACTTGCTCCAGCTCGGGAAAAGCCAAGGAAACACAAGACAGAAGGGAACGTAATACGGTTGAAGGGATTATGTTAAATTATTCATACAAAGGAGCAGGCTACCTACTCATTAGCTGTCTACGTGAGGCGTATTGATTAGGGATATTAACCCTGTTTCCTGTAGGATTGGTTCGGAGCAATTTGCACATCTTTGCTTATTAATGAACTTCCTTCTTAGGTGGGATGAATCAACTAATTCTGTACTTAATTAAATTCATTTCCAACACTCTGCCCAAACCACCTAAACAGGGTAAAATAACTAGGCTATCAGTGGGGGGGAGGGAGCGAGCAAACAGAGCAAAGAAGTTGATCGCGTTTAACATGGCAAACGCCAGCTTCGATCTCTGTCCCTGCTCAATCCAAGTTGACACACAGCCTCCGCGTGCGACCAACCCAACCCAACCCTTGTTCCTGGGTAAAGAGGAACCTGGCCCTCCAGGTTGGGGGTTGTGCTTAGGGGTAACATCCTTATCACGTAAAAACCTACTTGTTCCGAAACAACAACAAGCCTCAGACACGGACGGATACAATGCTGACGACCTCTGCAAACGACTAACGGACTTGAGAGTCTGCACCTGGAATGTTAGGTTCCTTAACAGACCGCATAACTGCGCTAACTATAGGGGAATAAGTCTCCTTAACATCGCATATAAGATCTTCTCTGCCGTATTGTGTGAACGCCTGAAACCGTTTGTGGATAACCTGATCGGCTCTTATCAGTGTGGTTTCAGGCCAGGTAAATCCACAATAGAGTTACGCTACGGCAGATCTTGGAGAATACCCAGGAATACTAAATCGACACTCACCACCTCTTTGTCCATTTCAAGGCTGCATATGACAGCGTGTATAGAGGTGAGCTATACAAAGCCATGTTTAGTTTTAACATCCCTGCCAAACTCGTCCGACTGTGCAGGAGACAATGGAGAATTCTCGCTGCTCCATAAGGTCGGTGATGAGTAAACTGAGACCTTTGATATTAAAAAAGGATTTAGGCAAGGTGACGCGCTCTCATGCAACTTTCTCAACATCGTGCTTGAAAAGATCGTGCAAGAGTCACTGGCCAACACAAGAGGTATGATTTATTTCAAGTCTACGCAATTGCTTGCGTATGCTGACGACATTGACGTGATTGGACGGACACAGCGAGACGTCAATGAGGCCTTTGTAAGCATTGAGGTAGAAGCGGCTAAGATGGGTCTCAAGGTTAATGAGGGTAAAACCAAGTATCTGCTTTCATCTAAAAGAGACGGACAACACCGACGTATTGGCCAGAACGTCACCATGGGCGGATATAACTTTGAAGTGGTCAAGGAATTCGTCTACCTTGGCTCACTGATGACCATCGACAACAACACTAGCGCTGAGATAAGACGCAGAATCACTCTTGCCGACCGCTGTTTCTTTGGGCTCTGAGAAGTAGAGCCCTCTCTCGGAAAACCTAGGTCACACTATGTAAGACCTTAATCATCCTAGTCCTCCTTTACGGTGCAGAGGCTTGGACCTTAACAAAAGCGAATGAAGATGCCCTTGGTCGTTTCGAGAGGAAAATTCTGCGCTCTATCTACGGTCCCGTTTGTTCAAATGGAGTATGGAGGAGAAGATTTAATGGTACGACGTCTACGAATACACCATTTAAGGTGGCTAGGCCATGTAGAGCGCATGGAAAATACAGCTCCGACCCGAAGAGTCTTCGAATCCACTCCGGAAGGAAGGCGCGGCAGAGGACGGCCGCATCATCGGTGGCGCACGCAGGTGGAAGGGGATCTTAACCAACTGGGCGTGCGGCGCTGGAAACAGCTGGCCAAAGACCGTGCCAGCTGGAGACGCTTGTTGGTTGAGGCCCAGGTTCACCACGGACTGCAGCGCCACCTAAGTAAAGTAAGTAAGTATCAGTGGGCGCGGGTACTCCGGAACTAATATTTTGATCGAGCGAGCAAATGTAGCAGGATGGCAAAGGACTAACAAAGGCCTCGTAGTGGTAGCATCTATCCGACGGATGCTGGCCTGCTAAAAAGCGAGAAGAACATTATGCGGCAGTAAGTCCCATCCCCACTTCCTCGTGGTGCCATCTGGAGATTTCCTATGGAAATTGCAGACGGAGAAGGGCGAATGGCGAGCCTCCTGCGCCAAAAAAAACAGGATTAGTCGGTTGGGCTACGGCGTAGTAAGCCGTAACTGTAAAAAAAACCACAAGCCCCGAAACAATCACAAGCCTCGGATATAACGGACCGGATTAATGTTGACGACCCCTGCAAAAAACGAAAAAACGACGGCTCTGTTCGTGGAATGTTAGGTCCCTGAACAGGCCACGTGCAGCCGAACAACTGGCGGACGCCCTAGACGGCTATAAGGCGGACATAACCGCCATCCAGGAAATGCGATGGAATGGACCGGGTATAAAGGGGATGAAAAACTGCGACATTTACTACGGCGACTGTTATAGGGAGAGAGGACAACGATTGTTCGAATGCGGATTTGTTGTTCGAAGTGGACTAAGGCCAAAAAGTCCTAAGCTTTCGGCAAGTGAGCGAACGCCTCATAACGATCCGCATCAAGGTTAAATTTTTTAACATCAGCCTGATCTGCGTCCACGCCCCCACAGAAGACAAGGATGGGTCCGCCAAGGATGAGTTCTAGGATCTCCTAGACAGAGGACGTATGCCCAATGTCCCAGCTATGACATCAAAATTGTACTAGGAGACTTCAATGCTAAGCTCGATAAGGAAAGCATCTTTGAACGAGTCATCGGCAAACATAGCCTACACGACACCACCTCCGATAACGGACACAGGCTGATTGATCTTGCTGCGGAGCGAAATCTCCTTCTAGCCAGTACGCGCTTCTCGTAACTCGATATACACAAAGGCACCTGGCGGTCTTTCGATCAATCGACTACCAACCAGATTAATCACATCTCGATCGACGTCAGACACTCCTCCACTATTCTTGATGTTCGATCATTCCGAGGGGCTAACATCGACTTGAACCACTATCTTGTAGTAGCCAAGATGCGCTTACGGATATCACGAACGCAGCGGAGTGGAGTAAGAATACAAAGTTAAGACGTCGAAAAGCTACTATCGCCAGAAACCGCTCGTGCTTTTACCGATCGCGTCTCCCTTAAGCTCTCCAATACACCTCAATCCTCCACGCTGTCATTAGAACAGCAGTGGTGCCTTTGCAAACAAGCCCTGAAAAGCTCCGCATCTGAAGTTTTGGCTTTCAAGGCTCCACCACGAAGAAACACCTGGTTCGATGACGAGTGCAGGAGGATTCATACAGCGAAGCAGGATGCATATAAGGCCTCGCTGCATAGAAGAACAAGAGCAGCTCGTGAGCTCTACGAGTTAAAAAGAAGGGAAGAGCATAAGCTTCTCAGAAGAAAGAAGAAAGAGCACGAGAAGCGCGCGATTGAGGATTTGGAGAGGTGTTACTGCATGCGTGACGTTCGAAAGTTTTATCAACAGATAAAGCAAACATGCCGACGTTATACAGCCAGAACGGAAGCCTGCAGGGATGAGAAGGGACAGCTAGTAGTAGAATCGCAGTCGATGCTGAGAATATGGAAAAACCACTTCTGCAGACTGTACAACGGCGATGTTAGTCAATATACCGCTGTCAGGCAGAATGATCCATTTCTAATCGACGGAGACCGCAGAGAATTCTATCACCCTAACCTCGACGAAGTTAAGATTGCCATATCGAAGCTCAAGTCGAATAAAGCTGCTGGCGCAGACGGACTAACTGCTGAGCTCTTCAAGGCAGCTGGGGATGACCTGGTTAGGAGCATGTACCAGCTCATCTGTAAGATATGGTCAGAGGAAAGCATGCCCGAGGAATGGAGTCTCAGCATCGTATGCCCGATCCACAAGAAAGGAGACCCCTCTGATTGCGCCAACTATAGAGGAATAAGTCTCCTTAACATCGCCTACAAAATTTTCTCTGCCGTTTTGTGTGAACGCCTGAAGCCTTTTGTAAATAAGCTGATTGGTCCTTATCAGTGCGGATTCAAGCCAGGGAAGTCCACCATCGACCAAATCTTCACACTACGGCAGATCCTGGAAAAAACCAATGAATTTCAAGTCGACACTCACCACCTATTTGTCGACTTCAAAGCCGCATACGACAGCGTAATTAGAGACGAGCTATACAACGCTATGTCTACCTTTGTCATACCTGCTAAACTCGTCAGACTATGCAGGATGACTTTGGAGAATGCTCGCTGCTCCATCCGAATCGGTCAACACCTTACCGATAGTTTTGATGTCAAAAAAGGATTTAGGCAGGGCGATGCGCTGTCGTGTGATTTCTTCAACATCATATTGGAAATGATTGTGCAAAAACCACTGGCCAATACAAGAGGCACAATCTATTTCGAATCCTCGCAACTCCTTGCATACGCCGACGATATTGACATAATAGGTAGATCACAGCGGGATGTCAATGAGGCGTTTGCGAGTATTGAGATGGAGGCGGCGAAAGTTGGTCTGGCGGTAAACGAGGGAAAAACTAAATATATGCTGTCATCAAAAAAGGACGCTCACCACCGATGTATGGGCCAGAACGAGGTAGCTAAGGACTTCGTCTGCTTTGGCTCCGCAGTGACCTGAAACAACGACATCAGTTCCGAAATCAAACGCAGAATTACTCTTGCCAATCGCTGTTTCTTTGGGCTGAGTAATAGAGCCCTCTCCCGAACGACAAAGTTGACTCTATATAAGACCCTTATCATTCCGGTCCTGTTGTACGGCGCAGAAGCATCACTATCAACACACTATCAAATGCGGATGAGGAGGCCCTTGATCGGTTCGAGAGAAAGATTTTGCGCGTGATTGTTGGGCCTATAAACGCAGACGGGGGATGGAGGAGAAAATACAACCACGAACTTTACGGGCTGTACAGCGACATGAGCCTAGTCAGGCGTCTACGGATTCAACGCCTAAGATGGCTGGGCCATGTAGAGCGAATGGACACCACAGCTCCAGCCCGGAGAGTCTTTGAATCCAACCCCGAGGGACGAAGAAGCAGAGGACGGCCGCCCTTAAGATGGCGCACACAGGTGGAAGGGGACCTCAGCCAACTGGGTGTGCGGCAAAGGAAAAGGCTAACGAAAGGTCGTGCTAGTTGGAGGGGCATGTTGGTTAAGGCCCAGGTTCACCCCGAACTGTAGCGCCCGTTAAGAAGAAGAAGATGAGTGAAGATCTTCCTAATTTGAATGCGAAGCCAGTGGGAAAGTAGTGTGAACTAATTTTCGGATCATGAAAGTTGATCCAGCTAAAAAGCTGGATCTCGTGTTGTTATTGTAATGCATGTAAATCATGATCTACATATGTATATATAGATCCTGTGGGCATCATAACAAACACCTATTAATACCTTCCGTAAGACCGCTTAAGTTAACGAACATTTAATGAAACCAAGCTAATACTCATTATGGGCATGCTATACGCTTTGCATGTAGGATGACATTTCCGTAAGCTGGCGTACGCTTGCTTAAGTCTATTATGGTTAGCCCTTAACATCCGATGGTAAAGCATTCGTCCGGCTTTCGGAATTCAAGGAATTTGACCCTAGATACACTCGATCCATCGTGAAGCATGGTGGTGGGAGTGTCATGATATGGGGAGCAATGTCTAAATCATTTTTGATAAATGACGTCAACATTCGATTTTCAAAAATCTGTTTGGAAAATTATACTCACGATTCAATCACATAGAAGTTGTCGCCATCACTTCCTTGGCGAATAATATATTCTTTTGGTTGCACTATCTTCTCAAACATTGCGTCCAGCACTTGGTTCATCTGAAATTATAACAAGAGTTCTGAAGAACTATGCTCAAAACCAAATAAGAATTTGTTTGATTTTGAAACAGAAGTTTATATTGAATGTACCTAGTCCTGCCATAAGTTCTAGAACACAATTTCCAGCGCTTATCGTTCAAAACTTCTTGCGGGTATAGAACTGCTCACTGCACTGATCAGCGAAGCGTACTAGTCAGTTTGGTTTCAGTTTGCAAACTATTAACATGCATTGGGGCGTTAAAGGGTATCGAGTCGCGGTAATAGCGTTGCATAAGTACCGAAGGAGTGCTGGCCAAATTTTCGGGTTGCTAAAACATTGATCGGACTATTGCTGGCTTCGGTGAATTGCCTGGAGTAGAGAGCAGGCCAAGAAGTGGTCACCCGCACGTCATCCGTACGAGTGCGGTAATAAAGGCAGTGCGTGAACGAAGGGAGCAAAAGATCATGTCCAAGGAATCGGATACCATCAACCAGATCCATGTCTAGGCTGATTCTGGATGATCTGCAGATGAAAGCCTATCGTCGGTCCACGGGTCATCTTGTAACTCCGCAACATTCAGTTTACGGATGAGAAAATCTTTACCGTGGAAGAAGTTTTCAACAAACATAATGAAAAAATGTATTCCACATCATCTAATGAAGCGAAATCAGAATCCACTGATTGATCTTGCTACGGGGCGAAATCTCCTTCTAGCCAGTACGCGCTTCCCGCACCTCGATATATACAAAGGCACCTGACGGTCGACAGATCAATCAATCACTAACCAGATTGATCATATCGCGATCGACGTTAGACACTCCTCCACTATTCTTGATGTTCGAACTTTCCGAGGAGCTACCATCGACTCGGACCACTATCTTGTAGTAGCCAAGATGCGCCTACAGATATCACAAGCGAAGCGGGGTAGACTAAAAATAAAAAGTTATGACGTCGGAAAGCTACTATCGCCAGAAACCGCTCGCGATTTTACCGATCGCGTCTCCCTTAAGGTCTCCAATAGACCTCAATCCTACACGTTGTCAATAGAACCACCTGGTTCGATTACGAGTGCAGGAGGATTCATACAGCGAAGCAGGATTCATATAAAGCCTCGCTGCATAGAAGAACAAGAGCAGCGCGTGAGCTCTATGAGTTAAAAAGAAGGGAGGAGCATAAGCTTCTCAGAAGGAAGAAGAAAGAGCACGAGAAGCACGCGATTGAGAATTTGGAGAGGTGTTTCCGCAGGCGTGACGTTCGACAGTTTTATAATAGATAAAACGAACATGCCAAGGACGCGAACGGGCACCATCGCATGCGGAGTGCGGATGCGGAGAATATGGAAAAACCACTTTCCATATCCATGATCCATTTCTTAACGACGAAGACCGCAGAGAATTCCGTCCCCCTGACCTCAACGAAATTAAGATCGCCATATCGACACTCAAGTCGAATAAACCTGCTGGCGCAGACGGACTGTCTGCTGAGCTCTTCAAGGTTAGGAGCATGCACCAGCTCATCTGTAAGATATGATCAGAGAAAAGCATGCCCGAGGAATGGAGTCTTAGCATCGTATGCCCGATCCACAAGAAGGAAGACCCGTGTGACTGCGCCAACTACATAGGAATAAGTCTTGTTAACATGGCCTACAAAATCTTCTCTGCCGTTTTGTGTGGGCGCCTGAAGCTTTTTGTAAATAAGCTGATAGGTCCTTATCAGTGCGGGTTCAGGACAGGGAAGTCCACCATCGACCAAATCTTCACACTACGGCAGATCCTGGAAAAAACCAATGAATTTCAAGTCGACACTCACCACCTATTTGTCGAATTCAAAGCCGCATACGACAGCGTAAGACTATGCAGGATGACTTTGGAGAATGCTCGCTGCTCCATCCGAATCGGTGAACACCTTACCGATAGTTTTGATGTCAAAAAAGGATTTATGCAGGCCGATGTGCTGTCGTCAAATATTTACGCTACGGCAGATCTTGCAGAAGACCCAGGAATATTAAATTGACACTCACCACCTTTTCGTCGATTTCAAGGCTACGTATGACAGCGTGTATAGAGACGAGCTATATAAAGCCATGTCAACATCGCGCTTGAAAAGATCGTGCAAGAGTAACTAGCCACCACAAGAGGTACGATTTATTTGAAGTCTACGCAATTGCTTGCGTACGCCGACGACATTGACGTGATTTGACGGACCCAGCGAGACGTCAATGAGGCCTTTGTAAGCATTGAGGTAGAAGCGGCTAAGATGGGTCTTAAGGTTAATGAGGGTAACAAGATAGATGGGCAACACCGACGTATTGGCCAGAACGTCATCATGGGCGGATATAACTTTGAAGTGGTCAAGGAATTCGTCTACCTTGGCTCACTGACGACCAGCGACAACAACATCAGCGCTGAGATAAAACGCAGAATCACTCTTGCCAACCGCTGTTTCTTTGGGCTCAGGCGGCAACTGAGAAGTAGAGCCCTCTCTCGGAAAACCAAGGTAAGACCTTAATCATCCCAGTCCTCCTTTACGGCGCAGAGGCTTGGACGTCAACAAAAGCGGATGAAGATGCCCTTGGTCGTTTCGAGAGGAAAATTCTGCGCTCTATCTACGGTCCCATTTGTTCAAATGGAGTATGGAGGAGAAGATTTAATGGTACGACGTCTACGAATACACCGTCTAAGGTGGCTAGGCCATGTAGCTGACCCAATAGCGCCGCCGGCATGAAAACCGCACCAAACAGTTGTTTTTTTGTGGATGAAGTGGTGAATTATGAAGCCCATGTGGATTTTCACCCGCATTTTTGGTTTTTGACGAACCCATCGAGCCAAAAATCAGCTTCGTCACTGAAGATGAGTTTGCGATAAATTCATCATCTTGGCGCATCTTCTCCAGAGTGCAATCGGAGAACGTACGTCGCTTCAAATGGTCCACCGGCTTCAATTCTTGAGTAGGCTTGATCTTGTATGGGTGTAAACCAAGATCCTTACGCAAAATACACCATAATGTGGTCTGAGCGATGCCCAATTCTTGACAACGCCGTGGAATTGACTGATTTGGATCATTTGCTACGGACGCCCGAACGGCAGCGATACTTTCGACACTTCGACCAACCCGTTGTCTCACTGACACGGCAACTGACACACAACGAATATGTAGACTTATTGGCTGTCTACTAGGGCGAGAATTACGACCGAAGATTGGAGTTAACGCTCTTAAAGTTGCGGACGTTGCTCCTTCGTGTACTTTACCATGGTGAAAATGTTGAGTTTACTGAATAAATTGACAACGACAGTTCGATGATTAGTGAAAGGGTACGTTCACGAATGGAATTCAAAGTTGTCAATTCCCTATTGGAAAACCCTTTATAAGACCCTTATCATCCCGGTCCTTCTGTACGGCGCAGAAGCATGGACACGATTTGAAGCGGATGAGGAGGCCCTTGGTCGATTCGAGAGAAAGATTTTGTGCGTGATTTTTGGGCCTATAAACGAAGACCGAACTTTACGGGCTGTACAGCGACATGACTCTAGTCAGGCGTCTACGGATTCAACGCCTAAGGTGACTAGGCCATGTAGAGCGGATGGACACCACAGCTCCAACCCGGAGAGTGTTTGAATCCAACCCCGAGGGACGAAGAAGCAGAGGACGGCCGCACTTAAGATGGCGCACACAGGTGGAAGGGAAGGGGAAAAGGCTAGCGAAAGATCGTGCTAATTGGAGGGGCATGTTGGTTGAGGCCCAGGTTCGCGCTGAACTGTACCATCCGTTAAAAAGAAGAAGAACAGAACTTATGGCAGGACTAGGTTTTTGTGTAGGCAAAACTTATAAACAAAGAAAAAAGATATGCGAATAGTGGGTTGCCTCCAGAATAAATCATCAAAAATATATGAAGTGACAGGGAAGGAGCTTCCCTTTTGTCCCATGTCACACTCACGACAGATTCAGTCTTCAGCCGCAGGCCAGGAGCTTCATTCGCATCGAACTTACCCTCGACCGATTTAAGCTATTAGTAATTCATCTTGCTATGCCACAAAAACACTGGCTTAGTATCAATGTACACTATGTTCCACTGGCTACCAGACCCCATATGCGTAAGTGTGCTTATAAAACAACGTGCTATTAAAAAAATAAAAAAAGGGATTACCTGCTCTTTATCTAATGAACGGAATAATAAAATATTTTTAACAGCATCAACCAAACGCGCTCGTTGAGCATCTGTCTTTGGAAAGACGGAAGTAGCACCCTCATCTTCATCCGCGTCATCCTCTGGATCATATGCCTCGGCGAATACGGATTTACGTCTTCCTGAAAATCTTTGCACAACAGGCTCTAAAAGATAAAGAAAAGATATGCGTATCTGAATGAACCTGATTTTTGCACAGCATTTAGAATTAAATGTAAAAATATCTAAAGCTCCAATTGGTACAGAGGGACACATTTTAAAATAGAGAAAATGAAATCCATATTGAGCCACTTGTAAGCGTTACGCTTATCCAAACGAACTACAATTAGACAAGGGCTTGTATCTCAGCTGCAACATAAAAACCATTTTAGGACGGGACACTGAAACATTTCACCCGATTTTGGTAAGGCGCTTTCTTCAACAGCGATATTGGGCGAGATTTTCCTGCTTCAAGGCGCATACAAGTACTTACCGGAGACTTTATAGGCGGAAATAAACGCATTCAGTGAGAAGCATTCGCAGATATCATTCATCAAAAAGAAAAAAAGTGACCATGAAAGGCGTCAGATCGAGGAGATGGAGCGATGCGATGCTATCAAAGGAATGACGCTCGCAAGTTTTTGGAAAACGTAAAACGAACATGCCAAGGTTATAAAGCCAGAGCGGAAGCCTGTAAAGATGAAGACGGACAACTAGTAGTAGAGTCGTTGCCGAGTATATGGAAGGAACGTTTCTGTAGACAGCTTAACGGCGGTGAAAGATTTATTACCGCTGTCAGGCAGAATGATCCATTCACAATAGACGAAGATGCAAGAGAACTCCACCCACCCGACCTAGATAAAATTAAGCTGATAATTTCGAAGCTTAAGACTAACAAAGCCGCCGACGCAGACGGTCTGTCTGCCGAGCTATTTAAACGGCTGGATATGAGTTGGTAGGGCGCATGCACCAGCTCATCTGTAAAATGTGGTCGGAGGAAAGCATGCCCGACGAATGGAATCTCAGCATTGTCTGCCCAGTCCATACAGGCCCCTATAACTGCGCCAACTACAAGGGAATAAGTATCCTTAACATCGCATATAAGATCTTCTCTGCCGTATTGTGTGAACGCCTGACACCGTTTGTGGATAACCTGATCGGCTCTTATCAGTGTGGTTTCAGGCCAGATAAATCCACCATAGTCAAATATTTACGCTACGGCAGATCTTGGAGAAGACACTCACCACTTTTTGCCGATCTCAAGGCTGCATATGACAGCGTGTATAGAGATGAGCTATATAAAGCCATGTCTAGTTTTAACATCCCTGCCAAACTCGTCCGACTGTGCAGGACGACAATCGAGGATTCTCGCTGCTTCATTACTTACTTACTCATCAAGCCAGCGATCCATGGAACATCTGAGCCTGAGCTATAGCTACCTTCCATCCTTGAGGGTCCCGGGCATGCTGCTTTCAGTTGTCAAGATCAAGATGTCTTACATCCGCGATTACTTGGTCTTTATACCGGAGGTTCGGTCTTCCTCTTCTTCTCGAACCAGGAGGCTCGGAGTCGAAGACTCTCTTAGCTGGAGCGTTGATGTCCATGCGCTCGATGTGGCCGAGCCAGTGTAGTCGACGGATTCTTGCCTTCCGGAGTACATCCACATCTTGGTACAGCTCGTAGAGTCAGTCGATCACTGACAGCTGTACAAGTCAGACGTGTTTCGACTTAGTGCAGTGAATAGTAGTGAAAGCTAGTATAAGTGCGCGGTTTGGCGAATTGTTCGTGAAATCGGTAGTAGCACGAAGGTTAAGTGCACGGTCGTGGTAGGAACGGTCGGCGGATCAAATCCCGGTCGGGGAAAGTAAAGTTCGACTTTTTTTTCCTACTGTTACTTCTAAGATAATTGGAAGTAACAGTGGAAATGTCAGGCGACGGGCAGAAACCCGTATATCGTACGGCGTCAGAATCGGATGATTCCACCAAATCATCCGATTTCGCTACGCCGAGTGCGGTAGTAAAGCGCAGGAGGAGGATGAACCCCACTCCTAACGTGGTGAAGCGCCCCTCCCTTTCCACTTCGGCAGAGAAGCTGCGGGCCGAGGCGCGGGAAGGGGCGCCATCAACTTCTAAAGCCGCTCTGCAGCAGCTAAAACAACATAAAAAAAAGGGAGATGTCTCCGATGAGGCGGACTTTGCCTACCTCTCCGAAGGTAGGGAGGGTCGCTACACGGGGGACAACAATTCCTTCGCCCTCCTCTCTGCCTCGGAGACGGAAGAAGAGCGAGAAAAGGAAACGCAACTGGAGACCGAGGAGAAAACTCTCCAAAAGAAACTCCAGGCCGTGAGAGACAAACTGTCCGAAATCCGGCAAAACAAAGAAGCTGAGAGGCAGCATAAGCTGGAACAGCAACAACTAAAAAAGCAGCCGCAGCAAGTGCAGCCGCAACAAAAACAACTGCAGCAGGAGCAGCAACAGCAGCCCCAGCAGCAAAAACAACAAAAACAGCTGCAACCCAAAAAGCAGCAGCAACAACAACAACAACTGCCGCGGGAGCAGCAACAGCAGCCCCAGCAGCAGAAGCTTAAACAACAACAGCCGCAGCCGAAGAAGCAGCAGCAACAACAACAACAACCGCAGCGGGAACAGCAACAGCAGCTCCAGCAGCAGATAGCTCAACAACAACAGCCGCAGCCGATAAGACAGCAGCAGCAACAACAAATGCAGCAGCAGGAGCAGCAGCAGCAGCAGCAACAACAACAACAAAAACCAAAAAGGAAACGTAGACGCCGCTCCAAGAGGAAGGAGAAGGTGCCGCCCATCTACGCCCACACCCTAGCTGTGGCGCAGACAGTGGATATATGTAAGTACGCTATTGGTGGAGAGCATTACGAATTAAATAGTTTGGGGCCGCGTTATGTTATCCAGTGTAAATCACTGGACAAATTTAAGAAAATGCGGTCCCTATTAAAAGATTCCACCACGGAGTTCTATACTTTCACTCCGAAGTCCGAGAGGCTGCAGACAATGCTCCTCAAAGGCGTAGAGTCCATCACCGACCCCGGGGAATTGCTCTTAGAGCTCAAAAAGTTCGAGAGCGATGACCTCAAGTTCGTGGGGGTCAAACCGTTCACCACAGCATGGGCCAAACGGCAGAGGCAGTCATTGCACTACTTCCTGGTCCAGCTGACACCCGACAGCAACCTGGAGTGTCTAAGGAAAATCAGGACCATAGACACCCAGGTCGTGCGATGGGAAAAACTAGATAGGCGCGGAAACATGATCCAATGTATCCGCTGCCAAAGGTTCGGGCACGCCGCATCGAATTGCGAAATGCAGCATCGATGCGTTAAGTGTGCACAGAACCATAGATATGATGAGTGCGACCGGGGCGCAGAGAAAGTTCTCGAAAGAGAACAACTTTTATGCGCACTCTGTGGGAACTCGGGGCACCCCGCAAGCTATCGGGGCTGTCCAAAGTACCTACAGATAAAACAAAGCAGAGAAGCTCGACAGATGGTCGAGAAGTTACCTCCTTCGAGGGGTATACAATCTCAAGCCGTTACACCCCATTTGACCTACGCCCAAATGGCGGCAGGTCAGGGAAAAGCGGCACAAACACCGAAGGCTGCTGCCAAAGCCCCAGTGCCTGTTCCTAAGGCACCGGGGGCCGAGGCGGAACTGTTGCCGATTCTGCTCGCCATTCAAGGGCAGATCGGCCAGCTCCAGCAGCAGATAAGAGAGCAGACGGAACGAGTGGACAGGCTCTACTCGTTTCTGAGCCTAGCGCCTCTACAATCCTAATGGATACGCCAGTAGAGAGTTTCCTTAAGATCCTGGCTGTGAATGTAAATTCACTGATTAGGATCGAGCGACGCACCGTTCTTTTTAAGCTGTTGCAGGAAGAAAGCCCTGATGTGTTTCTGGCTAGCGAAACTAAGCTAAACCAGAGGCACAAAATTCGGCACAATTCCTACAATATAATACGAAGAGACCGACCCGATGCCACTCAAGGCGGAGGTGTCGCGATCTTCATTAAAAATAAGATTAAATATAAAATTATATATAGCAGTGAAGTGCGGAGATTCCAGGTGCTAGAGGCATGTGTTGTGTGTATCCCCCTCCGGAACGGAAGGAGGATATACATAGTATCGGCCTATGCACCTGAAGCACCTCAGCCCAATATCTTCATTGCAGAGCTCGAAATACTTTTTCGATTTCTGCGCCTAGACTCAGCAGAAAACTTTTATGTTTTGGCCGGAGATTTAAATGCCAAACATAGTGATTGGGGCAATAATGTGCCCAACACTAGAGGGAGCCTACTAAACCATTGGTGGGCCCTGCATAATATTGAGTATAAACTCAAGTTACTCGCAACGGATAGACCGTCGTTTCCTAGAAGCGGCTCCTATCTGGATCTAATGTTGCTTGACTCACGACTGAGACTGGCAGACACTAACGAATGGTCTACTAACTGTTTACGTACCGTGGAGTACGACAGTGACCATTGCGGACTTAGCGCCGTAATCAAAATACCGGACGAATTCGCAGAAATGGCAGAGTATGTCCACACGTACCCCTACGATTATAGTAGGGCACTCTGGCCACGCTTTGCCAACTGCCTGACGAGAGCACTCACTTCGAGTGCCTCACCCCCACCGAATAATAGGAACCTATCAAATGACGAAATTGATAGGCACCTAAAACATATGGACGAAATAATCATACAAACGATGGATAGAACGATACCACGCCAACGGCATTACGATACCACGGACGTGTACCGAAACGCGACCATAGACGCACTTCACAGACAGAAAAGTAGACTCCTGTCAAGACTCAAACTCTTGTACAGGCGGTTTACCGACAGACAAAACTCGGAGGTCAGGACCCTGAAGTCACTGATTAAAAATCTCCGACAGTTAATCAAAGAAAACTATAAAATAGCTATAAGTCTGCACTGGAGCAACAAAATTCGCGCTGTAAAATCCAACAGCGCGAATATGTTCCCGCAGATAAATAAAATATTCCGGAGAAAAGATCAGAACGACATTCGGGATCTAAAGCTTCCGAGAACGTCAGACAACGAACGGTTATTACGCACAGTTAACATCGATCCAGAGAGCGCCGTCCTAGATGACGACTTTTTTGTGATTGAGGATCCTCAGGAGAAAGTGGCGACAGTGGGGGCTGTCTTCCGGGATGTGTATAAGGTGAATGAAAGCATTCGCCCGAACCACGACCTGGAAAATAGAGCCCTGCTTCACCACTTCCACCTTCGAAATGATATAGAACACTGGCGAATCGAGAACCATGGTTTCACCAGGTTCAATGACGACTTTACGGCAAACAATGCCATCGCCAATGAAAGTGCTGATACACTGTTCATTTCGACGGAGGATCTCCAGTTGATCTTCATGTCATTAAAAAATAAAAAATCCGCGGGTACTGATGGTATATCCAATGTTGTGCTCAGGCACCTTCCACCATTGGCTATAGAGAGGTACACCATCCTGTTCAACAATGCACTGAATAATGCATATTATCCGGTGCATTGGAAAACGGCGGTGGTCCAGCCAATCCCTAAGAGGGGCAAAGACTCCTCTAATCCGGCAAATCTCCGGTCGATAAGTCTCCTTCCGAGTATCAGCAAGGTCTTCGAGAAGGTAATCCATAGAGCCCTGTCCAAATGGGCTGAGGACAAAAATATCATTCCGGATAACCAATTCGGTTTCAGGGCGGGGCATGATACCATACATGCCGCGTCGAAACTCGTCTCGGATATCCAATGGAATAAATGCAAGAACCAATGCACGGGTGCCTGCCTGGTTGACTTGGAAAAAGCCTTCGACACCGTATGGTTAGAAGGACTCTATTACAAGCTCAAACGGTTGGGCATAAGTAAACCATTGCTATATATAATTCATGATATGTTAACGAGTAGAAAGTTCGTTGTGAAAATTGCCAACGTAACTTCTGCTCAAACATTTGAAATTAAAAACGGATTGCAACAGGGTACGGTAAATTCGCCGATCCTTTTCAGCATTTATATCAGTGATCTGATAGTTTCTCTTCACCATTCAATAGCGTATGCAGATGACTTGGTTGCGTACAGATCAGGTCCAACGATCGAGGTCATTGGCATTTTATTGCAACGTGACTTCGATAAAATTCAGCAGTTCTGTGATGACTGGAAGTTGAAAATCAACTTCCAGAAATCAGAGACTATTTTATTCAGAACGCCTCTGTCTAGGGCCTCTAGGGACACTAGAAAACATTGGCGAAAATTCGCAATCATCGGACAGGACGGGCGTCCATTGGCGAGTAAAAATGTAGTCAGATACCTCGGGATCTGGCTGGATCAGTATCTGTATTTTAACAAAAATGTAGATGCTGCTCTGGAAAGAGCCCGGGGCGCTTTCGCCCTGACAAGATGGCTGTTTCACTGCAGCCAACTTGATTCTAGGGTGAAGGTAATCTGCTACATGGCCTTAATCAGGCCTATGATTGCCTATGGATGTCCCGTCTGGTTTAATGTGAGCGCAAGTTTAATGGAAAGGATTCGGGTGTTTGAGAGACAATGTCTGAGGACGTGTCTTGGATTACACAGAACACCAGAGTCTGAGTACAGAAAGTTCTATCCTAACGAGGTACTATACAATAGGGCAAGGATTTTACGGATAGACAACTTTCTGATTAAGCTGATTCGTGGTCACGTTGCGAGGGCAATGACCTCGAACAATAACTTGATCTCTGGGGCTTACTACCCCAATTCTATGTATTTGGAAAAAGTGCGATCGAACGGCTTTGTGCCTCCGGAAGCATTTCTTCACTTGGATAATTGTGGGCTGATCCAGGATAGATTGGCGGTGCCGCTAATCTACCATGTGGTCCGTAATTCTGTGGAACGGCGACTCCTTTACGAACCTGACGTCGTGCTCTGTGAGCCCGAGCGCCTTAGGTTCAGTAGAGCGGTCTCTCGCCGGGATAGGGAAGACGTTGTCCGACAGCACCAACGATTTTGGTGGCTGGAACGGACTCCGTAGTGGAATTTATTGATAGCCTCTCCAAGGCGATCGTTCGCCGACACTAATGGCGGACATACATATTGTAGGGTAGGCTAAGGTAGGTTAGGGTAGGGCATAAGGTAGTGTAAGTGTGGGAAAAAAAAAAATATATATATATGTATGTGTGTATATGTATATATATATATATATATATATATATATATATATATATATATATGTGCGTATATATATATATATATATATATATATATATATAATTAAAAATTAAAAAAAAAGATGTATATACAAGTTATATATATAAAGTATATAACTCTGTATATGCATTTTAGTTAAGTTAGATTAAGGTAGAATTAGTTAGTTTTAGCTAGTTTTAAGTTTTATACATACCATATAAATCGATAATATGCTGAGTTTTTTTAATTAAAATTTTTCTCGGCAAGGAATGTAATTAAGCTAAGTTAGTCATTGTTAATATTAAGCTGTCGAAAGACATAGTGTAAGAATATTGGTTGTTTTAGAGCGCCCGCTTGGGGTCATTAAGATATAGAATGTAGTTATGTTATAAGCTAGTTTTACTCATTTTGTCTAGCACGTAAGATAGTCATAAGATTTTTCTGAAAATAAAATGAATTTAAGAAGAAGAAGACAGCTCGTAGAGTTCGCGGTTGTGTCTTCTTCTCCATTCACCTCCCTCACAGACAGGACCAAATATTACCAAATCTTCGCAGCCTCCCAGCTCAAGGATATCGAGGAGTCTAGAGATAAACATAAAACACGTGCCTTTTACAAGAAAGCCAAAGGCCTTGCAGGAGGCTTCAAAAAGGGCACCCAGGCTCTTCGAAACTGCGAGGGTAACCTTGTCACCGACCCGAAGTGAATAGTGGATGTATTTAAGCAGCATTTCCAGCAGATGCTTAACGAGCATAACCAAGAGAGTGGTAGGGACTGAGGAAATCCCGACTCCAATAGCTGAAGTAGTCCACCCACCCAGCATCGAAGGAGTCGGCACAGCAATTCAGAAGCTGAAGAACAACAAGGCCGCAGGCTCAGATGGCTTGCTCTTCAAGGCTGGCGGCGATGTTCTGGTAGGGAGCATGCACCAGATCATCTGCAGAATTTGGGAAGATGAAAGCATGCCCGACGACTGGAATACTAGATCTATATGCCCCATCCACAAAAAAGGCGATCCTACCTCTTGCAAGAACTATAGAGGTATATCCCTGCTCGCATACAAGATCCTGTCCAGCGTATTTTGTGAACGTCTAAAACCATTTTGCACCGCACTAATCGGCAGCTACCAGTGCGGCTTCCGGCCCGGCAAATCGACTCTAGACCAAATTTTCACACTTCGACAATACCTGGTCGACTCTAGACCAAATTTTCACACTTCGACAATACCTGGAAAAGATTTCATCAATTTTCATCGACTTCAAAGCCGCATATGACAGCACTCATCGTGAAGGACTGTTTGGTGCGATGGCCGAATTCGGGATCCCGGAAAAACTGATCCAGTTGTGTCGCGCCACGCTAAAAAACACGCGATGCACCGTGCAACTCGGTTCTAGGACCTCGGAACCATTCGAAACATGCACCGGATTTCGGCAAGGAGATGCGCTGTTATGTGACTTCTTCAACCTGGTGCTGGAGCAGATAGTGCGACGGGCAAGCGTCAACAGGGAAGGCACTATCTTTTACAAGTCCATCCAGCTGCTAGGATACGCCGATGATATCGACATCATGCCACGCCGTGGCATTGTGGAAGCATTCACGGCTATTGAAGAACAGGCGAAACGAGTTGGTCTTAAGATCAATGAGGACAAAACGAAATACATGCTGTCAAGCAAAAACCAATCCGTCGCTCACCACCTGGGATAAAATATAACAATTGATAGCTACAATTTCGAGGTGGTTAAGGAGTTTGTCTACCTCGGGGCAAACGTAAATTCCACAAATGACACCACAGTGGAGATCCGGCATAGAATCGCCCTTGGCAACGGCTGCTACTTCGGCTTGTCCAAACAACTGGGGTCAAAACTCCTCACTCGAAAGACCAAAGTCATGCTTTACAAAACGCTCATTGGGCCAGTCTTGCTGTACGGAGCCGAAAGCTGGACGATAAGCAGGACAGCGGAGCTGATTTTGGGTTCTTCCGAAAGAAAAATTCTGCGCCGGATATTTGGTCCTTTCGCTGCTTCATTGAGGTCGGTAATGAGCAAACCGAGACCTTTGATGTTCAAAAAGGATTTAGGCAAGGTGACGCGCTGTCATGCAACTTTTCAACATCGTGCTTGAAAAGATCGTGCAAGAGTCACTGGCCAACACAAGAGGTACGATTTATTTCAAGTCTACGCAATTACTTGCGTACGCCGATGACATTGACGTGATTGGATGGACACAGTGCGACGTCAATGAGGCCTTTGTAAACATTGAGGTAGAAGCGGCTAAGATGGGTCTCAAGGTTAATGAGGGTAAAACCAAATACCTGCTTTCATCTAAAAGAGACGGATTACACCGACGTATTGGCCAGAACGTCACCATGGGCGGATATAACTTTGAAGTGGTCAAGGAATTCGTCTACCTTGGCTCACTGATGACCAGCGACAACAACACCAGCGCTGAGATAAAACGCAGAATCACTCTTGCCAACCGCTGTTTCTTTGGGCTCAAGAGGCAATTGAGAAGTAGAGCCCTCTCTCGGAAAACCAAGGTGACACAATATAAGACCTTAATCATCCCAGTCCTCACGAGCCTAGCAGGGATGTCAAAAGTAAACATGGCGTTATATAGCTCGTCTCTAATTACGCCGTCGAATGCGGCCTTGAAGTCGACGAATAGATGGTGAGTGTCGACTTGAAATTCATTGGTTTTCTCCAGGATCTGTAGTAGTGTGAAAATTTGATCGATGGTTGACTTTCCTGGCCTGAAGCCACACTGATAAGGACCTATCAGCTTATTTACGAATTCAGGCTTCAGGCGTTCACACAAAACGGCAGCGAAGATCTTATATGCGACATTAAGGAGACTTATTCCTCTATAGTTGGCGCAGTCCAAGGAGTCAAGGAGTCTCCTTGTTACACATCATAGGTAGGTAGGTAGGTAGAGTCGTAGCCTTCCCAGAATTGAGAAGTACGCACTTAGGCCAGGGAGGCCCGTTGTGCAGCTACGAGGGTGTTTTACCCCCCTAATCGTGGAACCATCTAGTGCTTCTTAAGAAGTTAAGAAGATTAAGTATCCCTACTTTCTGAACATCTGTCAGATCGTTAAGGAAGTAAGAGCCTAGGTAACGTTTCCTTATATTGCAAAAAGCTGGACAGGCGCAGACAAGGTGGTGAATGGATTCAACCTCCTCCTCGTTGAGCTTCTGCAGAAGTCATTCGGAACAATACCTAGTCTTTGTGCGTGACTGCCAATGAGGCAGTGACCTGTGATGACACCGATGACTTTGTAGATGTCAGTTCTTTTTAGGGAGATTATACTCCTTTGACGTTGACTATCAAGCCGAGGCCAGATTTGCCTATAATGACGCAGGTATGTCCCTGGGTCCATCTCAGGTTCGTCTCGGCCTTGGCGAGATTGGTCAGATTGTGTTTAATGGTTGTAAGGGGTACTCCCTCACAAGCCACGATTGATTGTAGCGTCGTTCCTTGTTTGGCGAGTGTGTCGGCTTTCTCATTGCCTGTAATGCCGCTGTGTCCCGGTACCCAGATAAGCTGTATATTGAACTGTTCTGCCATCTCGTTGAGAGATCTGCGACAGTCGAGACTAGATTTTGATGAGTACACATAGGACTCCAACGACTTTAAGGCAGCTTGACTATCTGTAAGGATGCGAATATCCGTGGTGGATATTACGTTCCACTTCAGCCAAGATAAAGCCTCTTTTATCGCCAACAGTTCCGCCTGGAAAACGCTGCAGTGATTTGGTAATTTTAGAACTTTATGTAGCTTGAGTTGTTTGCAGAAAACTCCACAGCCCACCCCGTCTTTGGTTTTAGACCCGTCGGTATAAAAATCCACACAGTTTCTGCGGGGTTGAGTTTGGCGAGTCCAGTTCTTCCTGTCCGGATAAATCGTCGTGAATTTTTTGTCCAAGACTATGGTGGGTTCTGTGTGGTCCAAGTTTTCTGCCAGAGTTATCCTGGTTTGCAGGATGGATGAGTGGCCAGTGACGTAGCTCGCCCATTTCGAGTTGGCTTTTAGTCTTATGGCCGTGTGTGTGGCAATTTGCTTTCCGAAAATATCGAGTGGTGTAAGGTCTAGTATCATGTAAGGCGCAGCCGTTGGTGCGGACCTGAGGGCCCCGGTAATGCACATACATGCCATCCTTTGTATCTTCTCGAGTTGTTTGTGGTATGTTGTCTTGTCTAGTGCAGTCCACCAGACTATCACTCCATACATTAGTATGGGTCTAACGACCGTGGCGTAGAGCCATAGGGTGATCTTGGGGTTGAATCCCCATTTTTTTCCCAGGGCTTTCTTACATGTGTAAAGAGCTATTGTTGCTTTTTTTGCTCTTTCAGTTGTGTTGCTCTTCCAAGTTAATTTCCTATCGAGTATAATGCCTAGGAATTTGGCACTAGGGAAATAGGTTAACCTGGTATCGAGCAGAGTGATAGGGCAGTATTCCGGGATTTTGTGCTTTTTGGTGAATAGCACGAGCTCCGTTTTCTGGGGATTAATTCTGAGCCCGCTACTATGCGCCCATTTGCACAGGAATGAGAATGCCGTTTGCATGCGGTCATTCAGTGTGGATAGGTATTTACCTGAAATTGAGATGGCAACATCATCGGCGTAGGCAACAACGTCCAGGCCTTCTTTCTCTAGTTTGATTAGTAGTTCGTTTACAACTACGTTCCAGAGAAGAGGTAAGAGGACCCCACCTTGCGGGGTTCCCTTGGTAGCTACTCTGGTAGTTTCTAGGCTTCCCCACATAGAGTGGATCTTGCGTGTTAATAACAACTCGCTGATCAGCCCTATCAGAGTCCTCTCCACCTTTAGCTTTTCTAGCCGTTCTATTATTGCTTTCGGAGTGACGTTATTAAAGGCACCCTCTATGTCTAGGAAGGCTGTTAGAGTATATTCTTTGAGATGGATTGATCTTTCGATTTTCCTCACTAATGAGTGAAGAGCTGTTTCGACCGATCTACCGATCTACACATCATAAGAGAATATATAAAAAAAACAAAAAAACACTCTTGAACCTGCGCCGCGAGTCTCTAAAAAAAAACACAAAAAAAAAAAAAAGTTGCATTCCGCCCCTTCAACATTTCTCCCGTCTCTCTAGGAATGGTCACCAATATAACCTGAAGCCCGCTCTCGGACGTACAGTCAAATATAGAGAATCTTTCATTAACCGAACCACACGAATCTGAAACTGCCTGCCGGATTGGGTTTTCCCCCCTCAATGCAACATGCAAGCATTTAAGATGAATGTCCATCGGCATCGCGCCACGCTAAAAAACACGCGATGCACCGTGCAACTCGGTTCTAGAACCTCGGAACCATTCGAAACATGCACCGGATTTCGGCAAGGAGATGCGCTGTCATGTGACTTCTTCAACCTGGTGCTGGAGCAGATAGTGCGACGGGCAGGCGTCAACAGGGAAGGCACTATCTTTTACAAGTCCATCCAGCTGCTAGGATACGCGGATGATATCGACATCATCGCGTGTTCTCGCCGTGGCATTGTGGAAGCATTCACGGCGATTGAAGAACAGGCGAAACGAATTGGTCTTAAGATCAATGAGGACAAAACGAAATACATGCTGTCAAGCAAAAACCAATCCGTCGCTCACCACCTGGGACAAAACATAACAATTGACAGCTACAATTTCGAGGTAGTTAAGGAGTTTGTCTACCTCGGGGCAAACGTAAACTCCACAAATGACACCACAGTGGAGATCCGGCATAGAATCGCCCTTGGCAACCGCTGCTACTTCGGTTTGTCCAAACAACTGGGGTCAAAGCTCCTCACTCGAAAGACCAAAGTCATGCTTTACAAAACGCTCATTCTGCCAGTCTTGCTGTACGGAGCCGAAAGCTGGACGATAAGCAGGACAGCGGAGCTGATTTTGGGTTCTTTCGAAAGAAAAATTCTGCGCCGGATATTTGGTCCTGTCTGTGAGGAAGGTGAATGGAGAAGAAGACACAACCGCGAACTCTACGAGCTGTACCAAGATGTGGATGTAGTCCGGAAGGCAAGGACCCGTCGACTACACTGGCTCGGCCACATCGAGCGCATGGACATCAACGCTCCAGCTAAGAGGGTCTTCGACTCCGAGCCTCCTGGTTCGAGAAGAAGAGGAAGACCGAACCTCCGGTATAAAGACCAAGTAATCGCGGATGTAAGACATCTTGGTCTTGACAACTGAAAGCAGCATGCCCGGGACCCTCAAGGATGGAAGGCAGCTATAGCTCAGGCTCAGATCCTCCATGGATCGCAGGCCTGATAAGTTAGTAAGTAAGTCCATCGGCATCTCCTCTATCCCTCTTCCTTTCTACATTCTGCCCACACTGTGTCGCCGACATAAGTAGGCTATTAGACCTTGAGTGCGCGCAAATTATTTAAAAAACAAAAAGTGCCAAGTGAACATTTTCATTTTATTGTACGAGGACAGTTAATAAAAATAATCCAAAATAGAATACCAATTGGATGTAAACACATTTGTTCGCAGTTCGGATAATTGTTTATTGCATTCAACCCAAGCCAAACACGTCTCCCGTGCCCAATTGTGTGTTACACGTTTTCACAAAGTAAAACATATAAATAGCACATAGCTACATGGTTGTTTACACGAAGCCCGAGAAAACTAATTATACACTCGAATGATGAAAAGAATCTGTTTGCAAAAGATCATAACCGATGGTATCCGTTTGAATACAACCACACTGACCTGCACGATATTGCTCGGCGCGCAAAAGAGGTCGGACGACTGATTGATTCAAGTTCTCCTTTACTTCCAAGCATACCCAGCGGCACATTTATGATGATTGGATATCAAATATGCGAGCCGAAATATTAAATATTAAACACAAATGCAAACTACTAATCTCTGAAGAAACATACGTATGTTAGCACTGCAAGTTAGATAAAAATAGATATTTAGCGTGAATGGTAGGCAAAGTCGTGCGGGCATGGAGCACGTCATTCTCTATTCGTTCTCGGTTGCACTATTTCTATGAGTTTATTTGCGCAATCCAATGCACACTATGAAAGGTTGTTCGTTTTACCCAGGTTCCCGAGAGAATCGTAGAACGTATTTTGGAAATGCGTTGTGTTACGTACTTTATTGGTGGTTGACATCATTCATACACTTGCTTTGGCATTGACAAATATAGTACTCGTGTCAATATGGACATACGTAGGTTAAAGTAGTTAGAGTTGAAGTTTTTGGGTTACTCTATGCATAACGACACCTCAACCAGGGACAGTGCTTGTATATGGGGAACCCTTCTGTCAATGTCAGTTTAGAAATCAAAGCAATTTCTGCGCGGTTGAGTTTGGCGGGTCCAGCTCTTCCTGACCGGGTAGATCATCGTAAAGTTTTTGTCCAAGACTATGATGGGTTCTGTGTGGTCCAGGTTTTCTGTCATAGTTATCCTGTTTTGCAGGATGGAGGAGTGGCCAGTGACATAGCTCGCCCATTTCGAGTTGGCTTTTAGTCTTTTTTTTTTTTGAAGTAGTCAAGGACTTCGTCTACCTTGGCTCGATAGTGACAAGCAGCAACGACACCAGCGCTGAGATAAAACGCAGAATAACTCTTGCCAATCGCTGCTTCTTCGGGCTCAAGAGGCAATTGAGTAGTAGAGCCCTCTCTCGAAAAACTAAGGTTTCCCTCTACAAAACGTTAATCATCCCGGTCCTCCTCTACGGCGCTGAGGCTTGGACGTTATCAAAAGCGGATGAAGAGGCTCTTGGACGTTTTGAGAGGAAAATTCTGCGTGCAATCTTTGGTCCCGTTTGTGTAAACGGAGAATGGAGGAGGAGATTCAATCAAGAACTGTACGGGCTGTTCAGCGACATCGGCCTGGTTAGACGTCTTCGGATCCAACGTCTAAGATGGCTAGGCCATGTAGAGCGAATGGACATCAACGCTCTGGACATCAACGCTCCAGCCCGAAGAGTCTTCGACTCCAACCCCGAGGGACGAAGAAGCAGAGGACGACCGCATTTAAGTTGGCGCGCACAGGTGGAAGGGGACCTCAACCAACTGGGCGTGCGGCACTGGAAGCGGCTGGCCGAAGATCGGGCCGACTGGAGAGGCTTGTTGGTTGAGGCCCTGGTTCACTCCGAGCTGTAGCGCCATCAAAGTAAGTAAGTAAGTTTAGTCTTATGGCCGTGTGTGTGGCAATTTGCTTACCGAAAATATCGAGTGGGGTAAGGTCGAGTATCATGTTAAGCGCAGCCGTTGGGGTGGACCTGAGGGCCCCGGTAATGCACATACATGCCATCCTTTGTACCTTCTCGAGTTGTTTGTAGTATGTTGTCTTGTCTAGTGCAGTCCACCAGACTATCACTCCATACATTAGTATGGGTCTAACGACCGTGATGTAGAGCCATAGGGTGATCTTGGGGTTGAATCCCCATTTTTTTCCAAGGGCTTTCTTACATGTGTAGAGAGCTATTGTTGCTTGTTTTGCTCTTTCAATTGTATTGCTCTTCCAAGTTAATTTCCTATCGAGTATAGTGCCAAGGAATTTGGCACTAGGGGAGTAGGCTAACCTGGTATCGAGCAAATATATTTCATCTAATAATAAATAAAATAAATGCCGTAAATGTGTAAATCTAGAACACACTTTGTAATAATAGCATTCCCAAAACAACTAAAAAACTAGACCTATTCCATTGATGGGAGGGTTTCAAAACATCCATTGACAGACGGGTTAAGGTACAGATTTTCTTTCAAAACTCTTCATTAAATTTGACAAAGTAAAATTGGGTTTTTAGGGTTCCGTGCGTCCGAAAAAAACGGAAACCTTATAGGATCACTCGTGGTTAGTCCGTCTGTCCGTCGCTCACAGTCAAATATCTCCGAATCTACTGGACCGATTAAGTTGAAATTTGGTACACATATCAATTTCTGTGACCCAAAATAAATAGTTTCCAAGTTATTCAAGAAAATAGACGAAAATTGACAATCCCGCCCGCGACATAAAAAATAAAAATAAAAATTCTTAGTAAGGCGTAGGCCCTTACTACGGCATTGTGAGTCATGCTTGTGAGACGTTCACGTTGCTCTACTTGAGACCGATTTGTGCGCTAGTGTCTTGTTATAGATAATGGCACGGAACCCTTTGTGCGCGAGTCCGACTCGCACTTGCCCGGTTTGTATTTAATAGTACAGCAAGAACTACATTGATGGAAACAATAACTTACCAATCAATAAGGCAATCGAATGTTGTGTGGTCATCTTCTCTAATTAAAATTCAAAGTGTCAACTATATTCAATGCTGTCCAATAAAAAAGTCAATGCACGATCTCCAAACACTACATTATACTTTATTGCTTTAAGTTCATCATTCACTTGAACAATCTTTAAGGAAGGCACGCATTGAATAAAAACCACAACTATGAGCATAAAAATAAAAATCTAATAAAGTACACCGTTATTGCTTCTTTCACTATTCAACTGCCAAAAAATAAATTCGGCGTCTGACCCTTTAATATATGGAGCGTGTCCAATGGTAGTTAAACGCAGAAATGATAAATTCCAGGTGTGTGCTCATAAATATAACTAATGTATGCCCTTGTTCACCGAGCCATACTTTCATTTGAGAAGAATGTGAGCGAAGAAATGAAAACGAAGCTAAATGCGTTAGCAATCTGTACAAACATTTTTGATACACTACTAATCTCGAAATAAAAAACACTTAAAGCAACTTGTCCAAGTCAAGTTGACATACGGTCTCCTCGCGGCGAGCTCTGGATAGCCCCTTCAACAACCGTTGGGAGGTGAACTAACGTATGCAGCGGCAAAACCCCACCAGAATGGCGGTTGTGCGGCGGGCTAACAATCCGCCCACGTAAAAAACCTATAAGTTATGAATGAGCAGGATGCCTCGGATACACGGACGGATACTCGACGACGACGACAACGCACGAAAAAGGAACACGATTTGCGAGTATGCTCCTGGAATGTCAGAACCCTGTACACTCCCGGAGCTGCTCATAAACTAGAAGGAATCCTCACGAAGTACAAGGCGGATATTACTGCGGTCCAGGAAATACGCTGGACAGGAAACGCTATGATGAGGAAGAAAAATTGCGACATATATTACAGCTGTCACAAAAGCTTGCACTTACTGGAATGCGGATTTGACGTCGGAAAGCGGTTAAGGTCGAAGGTCATCGACTTTAAACCTACAAGTGATCGCCTGGCTTGGATCCGCATCAGAGGCAGATTTTATAACATCAGCCTTATATGTGCACACGGTCCTACCGACGAGGCTGAAGACCCTATCAAGGAGGACTTCTATGACCTCCTGGACAACGCCTACGGAGCTTGTCCGGAGTACGACGTGAAAATCATACTCGGCGACTTCAACGCCAAAATCGGTAAGGAGAACACCCTTGGCGGAGTGATCGGAAAGCACATCCTCCACGTTACAACAACAGATAACGGCTTCCGACTCGCTGACTTTGCGACAGCTCGTAATGCGGTGATAAGTAGCACAAGATTCCCTCGCAAGCGAATCCACACAGCAACCTGGCGATCTCCGGACGGTCGAACCGCCAACCAAATCGACCATGTGCTCATTGACGCAAGGCACTCGTCAAACATCCTGGATGTGCGAACATTCAGAGGGGCAAATGTCGACTCTGACCACCTCCTCGTAGCAGCAAGATTCAGAGCTCGACTTTCCAATGTCAGAAAGCTGCACCAGCCCATCAGGAGGAGGTTCGACATTGGGCGCCTGAGCACACCGGAGGTTGCCAGAGTCTACAGGGAGCAGCTGAGCGAAAGAGTCTACGGTATGCCTACGTCGAACACAAATGCCAATATTATGTGGCTGCATTGCCGCTCAGCCATTCAGGAAGTAGCCGAAACCACCTTAGGGTACCTATCACCCCCGACAAGAAACCCATGGTATGATGGCGAGTGTGAGCAGAAAAAGGCAGCAACCGACGAGGCGTACCAAAAGGCGCTGCAGAGGAAAACCAGGGCAGCGCAAGAAGAGTACCAAGCCAGCAGAAAGGAGGAGAAAAAACTACTGCCGAAAAAGAAAAGAATTTTCGCAGCCTCCCAGCTCTTTTACAAGAAAGCCAAAGGTCTTGCAGGAAGCTCCAAAAAGGGCACCCAGGCTCTTCGAAACTGTGAGAATAGTCTTGTCACCGGCCCGCAGGGAATAGTGGATGTATTTAAGCAGCATTTCCAGCAGCTGCTTAACGAGCTTGACCAAGAGAGAGTGGTAGGGACCGAGGAAATCCCAACTCCAGTCGCTGAAGTAGTCCTCCCACCCAGCATCGAAGAAGTCGGCACAGCAATTCAGAAGCTGAAGAACAACAAGGCCGCAGGCTCAGATGGCTTGCTCTTCAAGGCTGGCGGCGATGTTCTGGTAGGGAGCATGCACCAGATCATCTGCAGAATTTGGGAAGATGAAAGCATGCCCGACGACTGGAATACTAGCTCTATATGCCCCATCCACAAAAAAGGCGATCCTACCTCTTGCAAGAACTATAGAGGTATATCCCTGCTCGCATACAAGATCCTGTCCAGCGTATTGTGTGAACGTCTAAAACCATTTTGCACCGCACTAATCGGCAGCTACCAGTGCGGCTTCCGGCCCGGCAAATCGACTATAGACCAAATTTTCACACTTCGACAATACCTGGAAAAGATTTCATCAATTTTCATCGACTTCAAAGCCGCATATGACAGCACTCATCGTGAAGGACTGTTTGGTGCGATGGCCGAATTCGGGATCCCGGAAAAACTGATCCAGTTGTGTCGCGCCACGCTAAAAAACACGCGATGCACCGTGCAACTCGGTTCTAGGACCTCGGAACCATTCGAAACATGCACCGGATTTCGGCAACCTGGTGCTGGAGCAGATAGTGCGACGGGCAGGCGTCAACAGGGAGGGCACTATCTTTTACAAGTCCATCCAGCTGCTAGGATACGCGGATGATATCGACATCATCGCGTGTTCTCGCCGTGGCATTGTGGAAGCATTCACGGCGATTGAAGAACAGGCGAAACGAGTTGGTCTTAAGATCAATGAGGACAAGACGAAGTACATGCTTCAAGCAAAAACCAATCCGTCGCTCACCACCTGGGAGAAAATATAACAATTGACAGCTACAATTTCGAGGTAGTTAAGGAGTTTGTCAACCTCGGGGCAAACGTAAGTTCCACAAATGACACCACAGTGGAGATCCGGCATAGAATCGCCCTTGGCAACCGCTGCTACTTCGGCTTGTCCAAACAACTGGGGTCAAAACTCCTCACTCGAAAGACCAAAGTCATGCTTTACAGAACTCTCATTCTGCCAGTCTTTCTGTACGGAACCGAAAGCTGGACGATAAGCAGGACAGCGGAGCTGATTTTAGGTTCTTTCGAAAGAAAAATTCTGCGCCGGATATTTGGTCCTGCCTGTGAGGAAGGTGAATGGAGAAGAAGACACAACCGCGAACTCTACGAGCTGTACCAAGATGTGGATGTAGTCCGAAAGGCAAAGATCCGTCGACTACACTGGCTCGGCCACGCCGAGCGCATGGACATCAACGCTCCAGCTAAGAGGGTCTACGACTCAGAGCCTCCTGGTTCGAGAAGAAGAGGAAGACCGAACCTCCGGTATAAAGACCAAGTAATCGCGGATGTAAGACATCTTGGTCTTGACAACTGGAAGCAGCGTGCCCGGGACCGTCAAGGATGGAAGGCAGCTATAGTTAAGGCTCAGATCCTCCATGGATCGCTGGCCTGATAAGTAAGTAAGTAAGAGTCCCACACTACTCTTTCGAGATTTTCACCTTCCATCCTTAAAAAAAAAAATAAAAAAATTCCCATTTACTCAGACACCAGTTTGGATTAATTTGTCAATGTGCTAGCAAAATTGTAGGTTCGTCCCGACATGCTATTCCATATACAACTCTTATGTCATTAGGGTTCCGTACCCAAAGGTAAAACGGAACGCTATTACTAAGACTTAGCTGTCCGTCCGTCTGTCACCAGGCTGTATCTCATAAACCGTGATAGTTAGACAGTTGAAATTTTTACAGGTGATGTATTTCTGGTGCCACTATCAATACTGAAAACAGAACAAAATTAATATTTAAGGGGGGCTCCCATACAACAGGCATGATTTTCATCCAAAAAATCCTGCCTGCAACCAAGATCTGTCATTTGATGAGGTAACATACATAGTCTCTTTCATATTTATATATACAGATGGTACGGAACCCTTCGTGCGCGAGTCCGATTCGCACTTGGCCGGTTTTTTTAATTAAATATTTGAAATTGAATTTTGAGACACCCTACATTTGTACTGGCAAATGACCAATTAAAACCGCTAATATCACTAGAGATCATATTATGCATTCATTGAATTGGTTGGGCTTTCGCGAAAAAAGTATATAATATACAAGAAATAAGATTCACTAGTTAAACCAGAGATCTGATATGCCAAATTCCATTTTTAGTAGTTTGAGGAGTTAACTATGATAACTTCTCACAACGCACTATCGATCACTTTCACAAACTACCTGAGCAGTGACCTTAACGATTATCGTCACCCCTAGAGATTTTTTGCTCGAGTTTGCATCAATTTTAATTGCAAATTTATGTGCTTGTAATAGATAAACATATTCCGTCAACACTATCTAAGGCAACGCCATCAATTCTCCTGCTACTAGCCATCACGTAAATCGTATAAAAGCAGTAACTGCGAATATAAAATAATGATCCAATGGCCACAAAAGAAATTAATTGCAATCAATAAGGACACTCTTCCGATAAAGTAAGGAATTGTGAGAAAATAATAATTTACATTACAGTCACACATTTAAATATTGCTCAAAGCTAACGTTAAACAATAAGCACGCGCGTACGGTGTACTTTACTTAGATAACCTGAGTTAAGTGGAATGAATCACTCGAGTATTCGCGTATGGACAAACAGAAATCAAACGTAATCAGTTGAGATACGCGGCGAAGATCGTTCATGGACGATGGTATAAGGTGTATATGTTGCTCAGCCCGAATCGTATTCCTGACTGACTGACACTCTCCTGTTTACCGGCCTTTAATTACAGAACCAATATCCTGCTTGAATGGCAACCATCATTTGTGGTCCTCTTCGTTGCCATCGTCAACATCAACACAAGTGTCTCCCTACTGAATTTCACATATACAATTTGCAAGGGGATGGAAAGGAAGCCATGTGGTAGCTTCGACCATCTACGAGTATAACAAGGCATTTACAAACACACACCTCGACCGTTTTCTTCCCTTTTTCCAATCGTCGAGTATCTCCACACTACCCTAACACTCAATGTACATACATATGTAGCTACCATGTAACCTCCCGCAACCACCTTAAATGACTTGGTTATTGGACCTTAATAATCCAATACAGGAAAACAGCAGTGATGTGCTTGGAAAATCCATGAGACAAAGTCGACTTTGAGATAAAGAGATTATATTGGAAACATGAAAGCCCGACAACAGATTTTCACTACACGCCCCAAATGTTCGACAAGCTGTCACCGTAGATCAGGCACTAGCGTACCCACACCCCGACTAGAAATAGCTCACAAGATACCTGTTCTACTGGAAATTCGGTATCAGGTTTTGAGTGCAGTTTATATTGTGGAAAAAGTGTCAAAGAGACTTCCTTTCAAGCAACTTTTGAAATACATTTTTAAATAGCTGATGACTTGTTACATTGTAGGAAAATTGGTCACAACCTTAAAAAGAGTGTTGGTCTTTACGAAATGACTACTACGAGACGGCGCTTCAAAATCCAGTTGGAAGAATTGAATTTTTATCTTTTTTTTAAATAATTTGCGCGCACTCAAGGTCTAATGACCTTATTATGTCGGCGACACAGTGTGGGCAGAAGGTAGAAAGGAAGAGGGATAGAGGAGATGCCGATGGACATTCATCTTAAATGCTTGCATGTTGCATTGAGGGGGGGACACCGAATCCGGCAGGGAGTTCCAGATTCGTGTGGTTCGGTTAATGAAAGATTCTCTATATTTGACAGTACGTCCAAAAGCGGGCTTTAGGGTATATTTGTGAGCATTCCTAGAGAGACGTGTATTGCGGGAGAAATGTTGAAGGGGCGGAATGCAACTGGCTATTTCATCGGAGCATTTTTGGTAGTAGTAACGATAAAACAGGGACAGGCAGGTAACATTCCTGCGGTGTTCCAGCGAGTCTAATGTTTTGGTAATGCTGGAGTCACCTATCAGTTTTATGGCTCGTTTTTGTATTCTGTCTAGTAGGTGCAATGAGGTCTTGGAAGCACCGGACCAGACATGAGCGTTAAACTCTAATTTGGGGCGAATGAACGCCTTATAGATTGTAGCCAGATCTAAGGGTGAGAAATATTTCTTGCATCTGTATAAGAATCCTAGGCATTTCGCAGCATTCTTGGCGACACTGAATATATGGTCGCTCCAATTAAGATTGTGAGCAACACACATACCCAGGATGGAAAGCTTTTCAGTTTCTGAGATGCAAGTGCCATTCATGGATAATGGCTGCGGGTTATTTATACGCTTTAACGACAAGAGACAGCATTGTGTTTTGGAAGCATTAAATTCTACTCTATTGTTTTTACCCCATTGGATGATGCTGTCGATATCGGGATTTAATGAGCCTAACATAGGCTGCCGCTCATTATCTACAACCGAAGTGCAGGGTCGTAAACTGGTGAACGAATATGAGAAGCTAAGGCCACTGTCGTCAGCGAAAGAGTGAATTGGATTAGAAGTAACAGACAAGAGATCATTTATAAAAATGGGAAAGGGTGTCGGAGACAAAACGGAGCCCTGGGAAACCCCAGCACTTACAAAGTGAGTATCAGACTTGAATCCGTCCAAGACAACTTGAATTGAACGATTCGACAGGTAGCTTCTAATCCATAGAAGAAGGGAGTCATCGATCCCGAATGCACGCATTTTCGACAAAAGAGCTTCGTGCCAAACTCTGTCAAATGCTTTCGGAATATCAAGTGCAACTATTTTGCTCTCACCCGCCTGGCGGAGCAAACGATTCCACTTCTCGGTAATACATGCCATCAAATCACCAGTGGATCTGTTGCTGCGAAGGGACATGAGTGCAATCGGTCGGTAATTGAATGGAGAGGAAGATTCGCCTTTTTTGGGAATGGGCTGGACAAATGCTGTTTTCCACCTATTCGGATAGAGCCGAAGAGTAGAAACGGTGAAAAAGCTTACGCAGTGGGTTTGCCAGCGTGGAAGAACACATGGTGCATGGCGGTCGACTCTCTGCTTGATGCCCTCAATGCCTCTGGAATCTATGCCCAGGCCTATGGGGATGATGTCGCCGTTCTTTCTATCGGCTCATGCTTAGCACTGTCCGTCTCAAGGCACAGGCGGCGCTAAATGTGATCGATGATTGGTGTACCAGAAATGGGCTGTCGATTAATCCTCCTAAGACCGATGTTTTCTTCACGAGAAGGAGGAAAAATACTGACATGACTCAGCTGGTACTAAAAAGCACTTCCATTCCGGTACCCAAGGAAGCTAAGTATCTAGGAGTCATCTTAGATAGCAAGCTTGTTTGGTCAAAGCACGTTGAGTCAAACACCACCAAAGAACTGTCAGCTTTCTGGCAATGTAATAGAGCTTTTGGTAAAACAAGGGACTCAACGTCGGCAGAGGTCCTCTGGACCTCCACGGCAATAATAAAATCTATAATCTCATATGCATCGGTTGTCTGGTTGAACAGGATAACACGCAAACACGTCGCAGCTTATTTCACCGAACTCCAAAGAACGGTTTATCTCAGCTTTTCCCAGAACACCGGACGCTGCCTTAGATGATATGATGAACCTTCCACCCCTTGGTATATTTATCAGAGGGTGTGCCCTGAAAGTCATGTCTCATCTCGAGAGAAATGGCTTTTGGTACAACTTTGGCACAGGAAATGTCCTGCGACTCCTGTCTCATGGACATGCCTTCTGACGCATTGACACCCGTTATCCTAGGAGGCTGCAATTTCACAGTCGAGTTTCTATGGCGTCAGGATTGGCTCTGGCTGAATACTTAACCTGTTAAGGTTCGCATTTTCACGGATGGCTCCCGGTCTGGACGGGGGGATCCGGAGCTGGATTCTTCTTTGAGCGCGAAAACATATACGCAATCCTTATGAGCACGCACTATTTTGCGAAGCACTGGTTGAGGGGAAAAAGCAAAGTGCGCATCGGGGTGGACGTGGTGCAGTGGTATCCATCACCGACCGTCGAGCGGAAGGTCTGTAGTTCAAAGTCGTTCCATAGTCAAGAAATAACAATTCCTATACGGAAAAAAAATTATGCAACAAAGCTGTGGTGAATGATCAAAGTGATCAAACATTCTGATGAAGGCATAGCACTCACAATATGTGGTCACTTCAAATTTATACTCCGTGTGTGCAATTCTAACATGACACCATAAGTGCATGGAAAAAGTTGCTGAGAACTACAACCAACGTGAAAATTCGTTCGGTTAGATAAGAGGAGATATCTAGTGAATGGACATCTCCGATCCAAACCACTGCACTCCGTCCAGGTTGTGTGACAAACATTATGAGAGTATAAAACTCTGGAACCTGCGCGAACTAAAAAAGTGACAGCCAAGCTGCACTCAAAGCTGTGTCCAACCCTTTAAGTAGCTCCAAATTGCCGTATGAACTCAAGACCTTCTTGAACAGAGTCGGTAGACTGAATTCACCTAAGGCTTGTATGGATTCCAGGCCACTCTAACGGCCTGGAATCTCGCCACCTGGCGAACGAAGGCCGCTCAGTCACAGGAACACCCAGCCGAACACCGAGTGAATTTACGGGTGCGAATGGTACCTTGGTCTACTCCCTTGTTCTAGTAGCCGCACATGCGGAACCCGCTTCAATGCGGCCGCGAAGCCTTTCACTAGTTTCGTATAAACCCAGAACCAAAGCTTTATAACGGCCTGCCAGTTCGGCAATTCGACTGCCAAACTCGGGGCAGTCCGAAATAAGCCCCACTACATCCAACTTAATCTTCTGGCACTGGTCCCTAACGCGTTAAAGGCTGAACCCAATGCTCGAAACACCTACCGCAGGGGTACCCTACGCAAAAGCTGGTGCAGTTTTCGGCACTTTTTTCCCCGGGGCATTGCTCCCACGGTGTTTCTCCTCAGCGGGGCTCTGACAAAACCCCCTGTAGTAAAATTGTCATGAAAAGCTTCTCGAAATTCGCCGTTCGGAACCGGCAAAAGCTGTAGGTCCCTTTCACCTATGGGAATATGAAACCACACACAACATGGGTGATTGAGAGAGAAACTCGGCTCAGGTCCTTCATGGACTGTAACGCCAACATACATTCATACATTGCTCCCAGGAAATGAGATCTTTGATGAACTCGCCAGAATAGGTTCAGCGGAGAGTTTCTCAGGACCTGAACCTGCTCTAGGTCTACCTGCGTCCACGGTGAATTACTAACATTACCGATAGAGTGTGTAATATACACAACCATAGATGGAGGTTTATCCAGGATACAGGATGGCAAAGCACGTACATATGCCCCGATGTCTGCAAGAAATCCGCAGCATTCCTCCTGTCCTTAAGGAGAACTGACTGCGGAAGACTTGTGATAGTCATTACGGGCCATTACACTAAGCCTCTCTGCGTGCTTGGCTTCAGTGAGAGGCCTACCTGTGCTGCATGTTGCGAGGAGGATAACACTGCACAACATTTTCTCGGTGACTGTCCGCCTTTGCTCGCGCACGGTGTCGAGCCCTCGGGGCCGACGTGGTGTGTGCCGAATCCCTTAGCTCTACATCACTGCAGCTCCTTCTCATTTTTCTCCGGAAAACGGAGAAAATACGTTAATGTAGGGTGTCTGTCTGGAGTACAACGGACCAGTATTTTCCGTCTGAGTGCTCCAACAGATAGCAGAAGCTTCAACAAAAACAAAAGAACTACTACCTACTACTAAACTAAATATTTTTTCCAATTTTCAAGGACATCATCTTTTCTGGCCTCCGTGGGAGGCACTTAATTTAACGCAATAAACTCGGAGATAACAAATGTGTTTTTTGTTTCTGTTTTTTTATAGTTTTTGTTCGTTGTAAAGATCCAAGTCTTAGTCTATTTGCTCCGGGTAATGAAGTTAAAATGCTACTAGTCGAGAGTGCATGCACTTAGGGTTCATTCCGTTGATGTAAAGGTCATAATGCACTATTCACTTAATGATGCTATCAGCGCACCCTACATATAGCTATTTGCTCTCAGCGTTCAGATGCTATTATTAGAGGATGGAAAACAGATTTCATTGAAAAACGGTTGCATACAATTGAAAGACAACTTTGTAATGACCGGATGTCATACTGTGATACTTAAAGAGCGGAATTGGTTTAGTGTGCATGGTCACTTAATTGGGGAAAATCTTTGTTGTTTCGCATTTAGAATTATTTATGTAAGTTGCTAGAGATTTTTATACAAGTATATCCTCTATCCGCATCAAGGCCAATCTCGGCAATATAAGCTTACTATGTGTCCACGCCCCCACAGAGGAGAAAGATGACCGACATAAAGACGACTTCTATGATCTCCTGGGCAGAACATATGCCCAAAGTCCCAACTATGACACCTAAATCGTTCTAGCAGATTTCAATGCGAAGCTGGGTAAGGAAGCTATCTTTGAACGGGTCATTGGAAAGCACAGCCTACACAACACCACGTCAGAAAACGGACTAAGGCTAGTGGACTTTATGGCGGGACATAACCTGGTAGTAGCAAGTACACGATTCCCACACCTCAACATCCATAAGGGGACCTGGCGGTCTTTCGATCAATCGTCAACCAACCAAATTGATCATATTGCGATCGACGGCAGACACTCCTCCAGCATCCTAAATGTCCGAACCTTTCGAGGAGCCAACATCGACTCGGATCATTACCTTGTTGCAGCCAAGGTACGGATGCGAATTTCTCGGAACCAACGGAGTCGAGTAAGAACACCAAAATTTAACGTCGGAAAGCTGCAATCGCAGGAGACAGCAAGGACCTTCGCCGATCAAGTCTCCCTCAAGCTCTCTCAGGTCCCGATGCAATCTGCAGAAACCATAGAACAGCAATGGAGTCGTTGTCAGAAAGCCATTAGAGAGGCCGCCTCAGATATACTCGGTTTCGAGCCACCACCGTCGAGAAACCCCTGGTTTGATGATGAGTGCAGACAGGCCCATATGGAGAAACAGAATGCATACATGGCCACATTGCATCGACGGACGAGAGTTGCCCGCGAGCTCTATGAACAGAAAAGGAGGGAGGAGCATGCGCTTCTGAGAAGGAAAAAGAAGGAGCACGAGAAGCGCGAGATCGAGGAGATGCAGAGATGTTACGGCAGGAACGACGTTCGAAAATTTTACCAGAAAGTAAACCGAACATGCCAAGGCTATAAAGCCAGAGCAGAAGCCTGCAGGGATGAGCACGGACAACTAGTAGTGGAGTCACAGTCGATGCTGAGATTGTGGACGGACCACTTCTGCAGACTGTATAACGGCGACGATAGTCAAAATGCCGCCGTCAGGCAGAGCGAACCATTCACAATGGACGAAGACGAAGGAGAATCCCGTCCACCCGACCTAGACGATGTTAAGATAGCGTTATCGTAACTTAAGTCTTATAAAGCTGCTGGAGCAAACGGACTCCCCGCGGAGCTGTTTAATGCAGCTGGCGATGAGCTGGTTAGGAACATGCACCAACTCATCTGCAAGATATGGTCGGAAGAACGCATGCCCGATGAATGGAATCTCAGTATCGTTTGCCCGGTCCATAAGAAAGGAGACCCATATGACTGCGCCAATTACAGAGGGATAAGCCTCCTGAACATCGCGTACAAGATCCTCTCTGCCGTACTGTGTAAGTACCTGAAACCGTTCGTGGACAATCTGATAGGTTCCTACCAGTGTGGTTTCAGGCCAGGAAAATCCACGATAGACCAAATATTTACACTACGGCAGATCTTGGAGAAGACCCATGAATTCCAGGTCGACACGCACCATCTTTTCGTCGACTTTAAAGCCGCGTATGACAGTGTTTATAGAGACGAGCTATACAGAGCCATGTCATGTTTTAACATTCCTGCCAAACTCGTCAGACTATGGAGAACTCTCGCTGCTCCATTAAGGTCGGAGGTGAACTAACCGACCGTTTTGATGTTAAAAAAGGTTTTAGACAGGGTGACGCACTGTCATGTGATTTCTTCAATATTATTCTTGAAAAGATCGTGCGGGACTCTGCGGCCAATACAAGAGGTACGATCTACTTCAAGTCCACACAATTGCTTGCCTACGCAGAAGCGGCGAAAGTGGGTATAAGGGTAAATGGGGACAAGACCAAATATATGCTGTCATCCAAGAAAGACCCACAACACCGACGTCTTGGTCAGAACGTCACCTTCGGCAGCTACATTTTTGAAGTAGTCAAGGACTTCGTCTACCTTGGCTCGGTAGTGACAAGCAGCAACGACACCAGCGCTAAGATAAAACTTCGCTGCTTCTTCGGGCTCAAGAGGCAGTTGAGTAGTAGAGCCCTCTCTCGAAAAACTAAGGTTTCCATCTACAAAACCTTAATCATCCCGGTCCTCCTCTACGGCGCTGAGGCTTGGACGTTGTTAAAAGCGGATGAAGAGGCCCGAAGAGGACGTTTCGAGAGGATAATTCTGCGTGCAATCTTTGGTCCCGTTTGTGTAAAAGGAGAATGGAGGCGGAGATTCAACCAAGAACTGTACGGGCTGTACAGCGACATCGGCCTGGTTAGACATCTTCGGATCCAACGTCTAAGATGGCTAGGCCATGTAGAGCGAATGTTCATCAAGGCTCCGGCCCGAAGAGTCTTCGACTCCAACCCCGAGGGACGATGCAGCAGAGGACGACCGCATTTAAGGTAGCGCGCAAAGGTGGAAGGGGACCTTAACCAACTGGGCGTGCGGCACTGGAGGCGGCTGGCCGAAGATCGGGCCGGCTGGAGAGGCTTGTTGGTTGAGGCCCTGGTTCACCCCGAACTGTATCGCCATCAAAGTAAAGTAAGTAAGTATATCCTCTATAAGCGGTGAACATGTGTATGTTGATTATACAAAATTACTTAGAATGAAGAAAGAAAAAAGACAAGAAATGTGATCACATAATTTAGAATGTATCTGCACCTGCACGACTACTTGAGTGCGCGGATATATTGTCAGGTTTTGCACGTTATACGTTTTAGTTTTCAAGTATTTGATGAAAGATCGATCGAAATGTTATCCCAGCAAGTATAGGGTCTCCACGGCATGATATCACAAATCCGATCTTACCAAATTGATTTTATCACGAAGTGCACAAGGTACCATTCTATATCGTTTGTAAAAAACGTAAAAAACTCAACTAAGTCGTCTATACCGACGCTCATCCACAATGACATTACAGCTGTCACTCCCTTAGACAAAGCTAACCTACTTGCTGCCCATTTCGCAACCAGTTCTCAGCTGCCAGCTTGTGCTTTGTCTCCGCCTGTACTAGAGTGCATCAATTCCACCATGGGACTAATCCACTTCCGCACTCGTACAGTCGCAAGGGTTCTTAAAGACCCCGACATACACAAATCCGCTGGCCCAGATGGTATTGCCCCAATAGTTCTGAAGAAGTGTTCTTCTACGTTGGCAAAACCACTGCGTAAGCTTTTTCACCTTTCCTACTCCCCTGGGCTCTTTCCGAGTAGGTGGAAAACAGCATTTGTCCAGCCTATACCCAAAAAAGGAGAGCACCGTGGCGCAGTGGGTAGTGTGTTGGCCTCTGACGCCGATGACAGGGGATCGAATCCCGACACAGCCATGTCATCGAACGTGTTTTTCACGGTGTTTCTCCTCAGCGGGGCTCTGACAAATCCCCCTGTAGTAAAATTGTCATGAAAAGCTTCTCGAAATTCGCCGTTCGGAACCGGCAATTAACTGTAGGTTCCTTTCACCTATGTGAAAATGAAATCACACACAACATGGGTGATTGAGAGAAGCTCGGCTCAGGTCCTTCATGGACTGTAACGCCAACATACATACATACATACATACATACATACCCAAAAAAGGCGAATCATTTTCTCCCTCCAACTACCGACCCATTGCACTAACGTCCCTTGTTTCCAAGGTCATGGAAAGGCTGATTAACCGTCAGCTTATGAAATATCTTGAATCACGGAAACTCCTCAATGACCGTCAATACGGTTTTCGCAGCAACAGATCCACTGGTGATTTGATGGCATATCTCGCCGAAGAGTGGAATCACTCGCTTCACCAAGCAGGTGAAAGCAAAATTGTTGCACCGGATATTTCCAAAGCATTTGACAGGGTTTGAAACGAAGCCCTTTTGTCGAAAATGCGTGCTTTTGGGATCGATGAGTCACTTTTTCAATGGATTAGAAGCTACCATTCGAATCGTTCAATTCAAGTTGTTTTGGACGGATTCAAGTCTGATACTCACTTTGTAAATGCTGGTGTTCCCCAGGGCTCCGTTTTGTCTCCGACACTCTTTCTTATTTTTATAAATGACCTCTTGTCTGTTACTTCTAATCCAATTCACTCTTTCGCTGACGACAGTACTCTCAGCTTCTCATATTCGTTCACCAGTTTACGACCCTGCACTTCGGTTGTAGATAATGAGCGGCAGCGTATGTTAAGCTCATTAAATTCCGATATCGACAGCATCATCCAATGGGGTAAAAACAATAGAGTGGAATTGAATGCTTCCAAAACACAATGCTGTCTCTTGTCGTTAGAGCGTATAACTAATCCGCAGCCATTATCCATGAATGGCACTTGCATCTCAGAAACTGAAAAGCTTTCCATCCTGGGTATGAGTGTTGCTCACAATCTTAATTGGAGCGACCATATATTCAGTGTCGCCAAGAATGCTGCGAAATGCCTAGGCTTCTTATACAGATTCAAGAAATGTTTCTCACCCTTAGACCTGGCTACAATCTATGAGGCGTTCATTCGCCCCAAATTAGAGTTTAACGCTCATGTCTGGTCCGGTGCTTCCAAGACCTCACTGCACCTACTAGACAGTATACAAAAACGAGCCATAAAACTGATAGGTGACTCCAGCATTACCAAAACATTAGACTCGCTGGAACACCGCAGGAATGTTACCTGCCTCTCCCTGTTTTATCGTTACTACCACCAAAAATGCTCTGATGAAATAGCCAGTTGCATTCCGCCCCTTCAACATTTCTCCCGCAATACACGTCTCTCTAGGAATGCTCACAAATATACCCTGAAGCCCGCTTTCGGACGTACTGTCAAATATAGAGAATCTTTCATTAATCGAACCACACGAATCTAGAACTCCCTGCCGGATTCGGTTTTCCCCCCTCAATGCAACATGCAAGCATTTAAGATGAATGTCCATCGGCATTAGCAATAATGTTTTTTAACTTCCCCATGGGAAGTTATTGCAATTGGGCCGATTTTGTGAATTCCAAATTTTGACATATCTCCACGTTTCAAGATCACCAGAATCCAAATCCAAGGTTTTTATAGAGATGTCTGTGTGTATGAAACTATGTGCGTACGTGCGTTTCGGAGTTTCCCGCTCGATTATCTCGAGAACCAAAAATGGTATTGACATAAGATTGGGTTCATTCCACTCGTAATTACGCAACTTAGTACTGAATAAGTTTTCAGTGCAGCTCTTTTTTTGTTAAAAATTATATAACTAAAACTAGGCAAAAAAAAAATGAACAACACGCGGTGTTCCCAAGCGGTCCCCCATCTAAGTACTGGCCGCACTGCTGGTTGATTGCGGTGATCGGACGACAACCGATACATGAACCCATTATTCGTCTAAGAAAAGGTATTATAATCGGCTCATTCATTCAGGAGTTACGATGCCACAGACAGACACACAGACACCACAAACTTATAACACCCCTCTTTTTGCGTCGGGGGTTAAAAATGAAAAAAAAAATTATATAAAATAGGTGTTTCCATTTTTCCCATTGGGCGGCGAACTCATCTCCGGCGGCAGTGGTTTTGGTTTCACAGCCATCACAAATGAATTGTTATTCTCCTCAAATCCAAGAAGGCTGTTCTGCTCCTTGGTACCCTGGACTGGTTCCGTGTTGATCATGTAAAGCGCATATTTGACGAAGTAGCAAGTAGCACGCTAAGTGCGACGGTGAGGGCCGCGATATACTCGATGTAATACCATTTAGAAATCGTGTAGAAACACTTGCTGGCAATGTCGAAGAGAATGATTGCTAGGAGAATGGAGTTGATTGTACCCCACATAAAGTATTCCCTGGCAAGTTTCGCGCGCAGATTGAGGTCAAGACTACGCTTAACGATTGCAGTATGTTTCAGAGGGGAACAGAGCCTTCGTAAGCAATTCATAATGCACTTGATTCACATATAATAAAGGAAATGCGGGAAATACGCTTTAATCTGCTTTGGGACATTTGCGAAAATCTAGCGCAGTACTTACTCGAATACACTATGAGAAGAGCAATTAGCTTTTGTTTACCCAATTCAACAATCTACATATAAGAAGTGACGGACAACGCACAGGCCTACCCATGAGCGCATCAAAATTCAAATAGCAAACTTCGACACTGTCCTTAACCCCTTTTAGATACCCCTCACTTATTCATGCCTTGAATTAATTGCTTCTACCATTTTTGAGTGCCTAAAGAGATATAGTACGTGATCTAGATCAGTCTTCACATAAAAGGTAATTTATGCAAACAATACCGCTTTGGTGGAGTTTAAATGTAAATTGCTGAACTTGGAATTACCTTACTGTGAAGGATGAATTTAGTTTAGAAACAACGTACGTACATAGTTTAAAAGCAATCATAGCTCTTCGATGATGGCATACCATGATATCGACCTGTAAACTAATGAAGAAGTATTTCCACATCCGGCAGATTTTGAAATGACGAGTAAGGTAAAAACACTGCGCTACCAAAGTATGTTATTTTGCAACAGACCAGGTGCCAACTGATGACAACTGGTCAACTCATTAGACTGCTATAAGGCAGACATTACCGCGCTCCAAGAAATGCGATGGGATGGGCCAGGCAAAAAGCGGATGAAAAACTGTGATATATACTACGGAAACTGCTACAGAGAAATTAAATACTGCTTATTCGGATGCGGATTTGTTGTTCAAGGCAGACTCAGGAAAAAAATCTTAAGCTTCCAGTATGTAAGCGAACGCCTCATAACTATCCGCATCAAGACCAGTCTCGGCAATATAAGTTTATTATGTGTCCACGCCGAGGGCGTCGTGGCGCAGAAGTTAGTGTGTTGGACTCTGACGCACGATAAGCGAGTTCGGTTCCCGATAACACCAACGCCATCGAATATTTATTTCGCGGCGTCCCTCCTCGGCGGGGTACTGGCAAAACCCCCCGTAGTATAACTTGCTTCTCGAATGACGCCGTTCGGAGCCGGCATCAAACTGTAGGTCCCTTTCACCTGTGTGAAAAAATAAATCTCACACAACATGGGTGATTGAAGAGAAGTTTGGCTCTGGCCCTTCATGGGCTGTAACGCCACCAGAAGAAGAAAGATGTGTCCACGTCCCCACAGAGGAGAAAGATGACCTAGATGATCTCCTAGGCAGAACATATGCGCAATGCCCCAGCTATTACACCAAAATCGTTCTAGGAAATTTCAATCGAAGCTGGGTAAGAAAGCTATCTTTGAACGAGTCATAGGAAAGGACGAAGGCTAGTGGACTTTACGGCGGGACAAAATCTCGTAGAAGCAAGTACACGATTGGCACACCTCAACATCCATAAGGCGACCTGGCGGTCCCCCGATAAATCGACAACCAACCAAATTGATCATATTGCGATCGACGGCAGACACTCCTCCAGCATCCTAGACGTCCGAACCTTTCGAGGAGCCAACATCGACTTGGATCATTACCTTGTTGCAGCCAAGGTACGGATGCGAATTTCTCAAAATCAACGGAGTCGAGTAAGAACACCAAACTTAACGTCGGAAACTGCAATCGCAGGAGACCGCCAGGACCTTCGCCGATCAAGTCTCCCAAGCTCTCTCAAGTCCCGATGCAATTTACACAAACCATAGCACAGCAATGGAGTCGTTGGCAGAACGCCATCAGATAGGCCGCCTCAGATGTACTCCGTTTCAAACCACCACCTTCGAGAAACCCCTGGTTTGATGACGAATGCAGACAGGCCTAAGTTTCGAAGGACGAGAGCTGCCCGCGAGCTCTATGAACAGAAAAGAAGGGAGGAGCATGCGCTTCTGAGAAGAAAAAAGAAGGAGCACGAGAAGCGCGAGATCGAGGAGATGGAGAGATGCTATTGCAGGAAGGATGTTCGCAAGTTCTACCAAAAAAAAAAAAAAAAAACATACCAAGGCTACCAAGCCAGAGCAGAAAGCAGAAGCCTGAAGGGATGAGCGCGGACAACTAGTAGTTGAGTCACAGCCGATGCTGAGATTGTGGAAGGACCACTTCTGCAAACTGTATAAAGGCGATGATAGTCAAAATGCCGCCGTCAGGCAGAACGAACCATCCACAATGGATGAAGACGAAAGAGAATGCCGTCCACCCGACCTAGACGATGTTTAGATAGCGATATCGAAACTTATAAAGCTGTTGGAGCAGACAGGCTCAGACAGGGGAACTATTTAAAGAAGCTGGCGATGAGCTAGTCAGGAGCATGCACCAACTTATCTGCAAGATATGGTCGGAAGAACGCATGCCCGATGAATGGAATCTCAGTATCGTTTGCCCGGTCCATAAGAAAGGAGACCCCTATGACTGCGCCAATTACAGAGGGATAAGCCTCCTGAACATCGCATACAAGATCCTCTTTGCCGTACTGTGTAAGTACCTGAAACCGTTCGTGGACAATCTGATAGGTTCCTACCAGTGTGGTTTCAGGCCAGGAAAATCCACGATAGACCAAATATTTACACTACGGCAGATCTTGGAGAAGGTCGACCCGTACCATATTTTTATCGACTTTAAAGCCGCGTATGACAGTGTTTATAGAGACGAGCTATACAGAGCCATGTCATGTTTTAACATTCCTGCCAAACTCGTCAGACTGTGCAGGATCACTATGGAGAACTCTCGCTGTTCCATTAAGGTCGGAGGTGAACTAACCGACCCCTTTGATGTTAAAAAAGGTTTTAGACAGGGTGACGCACTGTCATGTGATTTCTTTAACATCATACTTGAAAAGATCGTGCGGGACTCTGCGGCCAATACAAGAGGTACGATCTACTCCAAGTACACACAATTGCTTGCCTACGCAGATGACATTGACGTTTTTGGACGGACAAAGCGAGACGTCAATGAGGCGTTGAAGCAGAAGCGGCTAAAGACGCGCAACACCGACGTCTTGGTCAGAACGTCACCTTCGGCAGCTATATTTTTGAAGTAGTCAAGGACTTCGTCTACCTTGGCTCGATAGTGACAAGCAGCAACGACACCAGCGCTGAGATAAAACGCAGAATAACTCTTGCCAACCGCTGCTTCTTTGGGCTCAAGAGGCAACTGAGTAGTAGAGCCCTCTCTCGAAAAACTAAGGTATCCCTCTATAAAATCTTAATCATCCCGGTGTTCCTCTACGGCGCTGAGGCTTGGACGTTAAAAAGCGAATGAAGAGGCTATTGGGCGCTTCGAGAGGAAAATGCTGCGTGCAATTTTTGGTCCCGTTTGTGTAAACGGAGAGTGGAGGAGGAGATTCAACCAAGAACTGTACGGGCTGTATAGCGAAATCGGCCTGGTTAGACGTCTTCGGATCCAACGTCTAAGATGGCTAGGCCATGTAGAGCGAATGGACATCAACGCTCCGGCCCGAAGAGTCTTCGACTCCAACCCCGAGGGACGACGCAGCAGAGGACGACCGCATTTAAGGTGGCGCGCACAGGTGGAAGGGGACCTCAACCAACTGGGCGTGCGGCACTGGAAGCGGCTGGCCGAAGATCGGGCCGGCAGGAGAGGCTTGTTGGTTGAGGCCCTGGTCCACCCCGAACTGTAGTGCCATCTAAGTAAGTAAGTAGATAATCCAGCAGAAGCATCAAATTTTAGTTTATGTAAACGTGAATTTTTCGAACGAACGAGTATGCTTATTTACGAAACGATAAGACTCTGGCCGACCTGAAAGTGACGCAAGATAGAAATGGACTTACCTTCATCTTGAGACATAATACTATCGTCCGGTGACGGATCATCAGTTGATGGCCTCAACGCGCTTCCCCTCGACCTTCGACTCTCCTGTAGCTTTGTAAAATAGTCGACAGCGTAATTAACAACATCACCAGGCTGCTCAATAAGGTATGCTATTGAGAACTCTAAAAGCACCTCTCTAAGGGCATCCGGAACTTGAATCCTTTGCTTTTGTACCGCCGACATTATGTTAACAGGACTGGAAATATGAACAGCATGAAATGAATTTGTTAGAATTTATTTACGTATAACGCTATGATTAAGACAACACAGAACAAAATATTATTTTTTTAATTACAAAGTGAATTCAGGCCTTTTAAATCAGTGGAATCTAATAGAAGAATTCGTGTCAAGAAAGCAACCACTGCCCTCTAGAGCTGTAAGAAAGTGGTGGGCAAAATGTGGGGTCTCCAACCAAGCATTATGCACTAGCTCTATATATCCGACATAAGGCCCATCATACTGTACGGCATCGTAGTCTGGTGAACTGCTCTGGACAAGGCAATTTATCGAAACCTTCTTGGAATAGTACAAAGATCGGCCAGTCTATATATAAGTGGCGCGATGAGATCAACCCCCACTGAGGCGCTAAATATTCTACTACATTTTCCACCATTGGACCTCATCAGCAAGCAAATTGCTGCCTGCGCGGCCCTACGTATTAAGGGCATAAAGGCCATACTAGCATTCTTAATCACTTCGAAGTACCCATGGATACAGACTAAGAACTTGGAAGTTATCTATCCATCCAGGGAGGAATAGACTGAAGGGAAAATCATACCGAAGGACTCGATTTCCCTCTATACCGATGGCTCCAAGATGGAGACGGGTGTAGGTATTGGAGTCTTCTTCAATGAGCATAATCTCAGCCAATCATTAAGAATCCCAAACCACGGCAGTGTGTACAAAGCGGAAGTAACAGCGATAACGGAAGCCCTAATATCCGCTAAGGATATTATCATTTGCACGAACAGCCAATCTGCGATTAAGTCCCTGGCCACGCTAACCCACAAATCAAAAACATCCCTTAAATGACTTCTACCGCGGCTGCATGGATGAGACGGAAGAGGAATCGATACACCACCTCCTCTGCTGACGCCCTTCTTTTGCGAATCACAGAAGGATCTACCTCGGCGCGCCCTTTTGTGAAAACTTAAGTGACCTACTTGCTTACTTACTTAGGTTGCGCTACAGTCCGTGGTGAACCTGGGCCTCAATCAACAAGCGTCTCCAGCTGGCACGGTCATTGGCCAGCTGTTTACAGCGCCGCACGCCCAGTTGGTTAGGTCCCCTTCAACCTGCGTGCGCCACCGATGATGCGGCCGTCCTCTGCCGCGCCTTCCTTCCGGAGTGGATACGAAGACTCTTCGGGTCGGAGCTGTATTTTCCATGCGCTCTACATGGCCTAGCCACATTAGACGCTGTATCCGTAGACGTCGTACCAGGCCGATGTCGCTGTACAGCCCGTACAGTTCTTCGTTATATCTTCTCCTCCATACACCGTTTGAACAAACGGGACGACCAAGGGCATCTTCATCCGCTTTTGTTGAGGTCCACGCCTCTGCGCCGTAAAGGAGGACTGGGATGATTAAGGTCTTACCTTGGTTTTCCGAGAGAGGGCTCTACTTCTCAATTGCCTCTTGAGCCCAAAGAAACAGCGGTTGGCAAGAGTGATTCTGCGTTTTATCTCAGCGCTGGTGTTGTTGTCGCTGGTCATCAGTGAGCCAAGGTAGACGAGTTCCTTGACCGCTTCAAAGTTATATCTGCCCATGGTGACGTTCTGATTTTGATGAAAACAGATATTTGGTTTTACCCTGATTAACCTTAAGACCTATCTTAGCTTCTGCCTCAACGCTTACATAGGCCTCATTGACTTCTTGCTGTGTCCGTTTAATCACGTCAATGTCGTCGGCATACGCAAGCAATTGCGTGGACTTGAAATAAATCGTACCTCTTATGTTGGCCAGTGACCCTTGCACAATGTTGAAAAAGTTGCATGACAGCGCGTCACCTTGCCTAAATCCTTTTTTAACATCAAAGGTCTCGGTTTGCTCATTACCGACCTTAATGGAGCAGCGAAAATTCTCTATTGTCATCCTGCACAGTCGGACGAGTTTGGAAGGGATGTTAAAACTAGACATGGCTTTGCGGACATCTAGGATGCTGGAGGAGTGTCTGCCGTCGATCGCAATATGATCAATTTGGTTGGTTGTCGATTGATCGAAAGACCGCCAGGTCCCCTTATGGATGTTGAGCTGGGGGAATCGTGTACTTGCTACTACCAGATTATGTCCCGCCATAAAGTTCACTGGCCTTAGTCCGTTTTCTGACGCAATAAATTCGTTGTCATTATGGTCATCCTCCACATTTGTGCTCTACGTGTTCCTTTTCCTTTTCGTTTTTTTTTTTTTTCGTCATGTATCCTTTCTAATCGAGAGGATCGCCTTCGTCAATTTGAACGGCGCCGAGGACGAATGCAACAAAAACAAAAAAAAAAAAGCAATCGGAGGATAAAAGTTTTTTAACATCAGCCTGATCTGCGTCCACGCCCCCACGGAAGACAAGGATGACTCAAAGATGAGTTCTACGATCTCCTAGACAGAACGTATGTCCAATGTCCAATGGCAACTGAGTAGTAGAGCCCTCTCTCCAAATACTAAGGTATCCCTCCACAAAACCTTAATGATCCCGGTCCTCCTCTACGGCGCTGAGGCTTGGACGCTATCAAAAGCGGATGAAGAGGCTCTGGGGCGTTTCGAGAGGAAAATTCTGCGTGCAATCTTTGGTCCCGTTTGTTTAAACGGAGAGTGGAGGAGGAGCTTCAACCAAGAAAGTACGGGCTGTAAAGCGACATCGGCCTAGTTGGACGTGTTCGGATCCAACGTCTAAGATGGCTGGGCCATGTAGAGCGAATGGACATCACCGCTCCGGCCCGAAGAGTCTTCGACACCAACCCCGAGGAACGAAGAAATAGAGGACGGCCGAACCTAAGGTGGCACGCACAGGTAAAAAGGGACCTCAACCAACTGGGCGTGCGCCACTAGAAGCGGCTGGCCAAAGATCGGACCGGCTGGAGAGGCTTGTTGGTTGAGGCCCTGGTTCACCCCGAACTATAGCGCCATGAAAGTAAGTAAGTAATAGAATAATAAAACTAAGACTGGACATCCTTGAACACTTATCTTCCAGAGTACTTAGTCACATCTGTTGGCCTGTGTACTTGTTATCCTTCAAATTCTTTATAGACCAACTAGCTATTCACCTTAATTACTGCCCGATATAGAACACTGTTCCAAATTATTGGCGATGTGATTAGGAGTTCGTGACCATGTCAAATATTAGGCAGGTTAATTGCAATTTGTATGTACATATGTGACATCGAAGCCTTAAGTGATTCATCGATGAAAAAAGCTTTCCTTGCTAAAACGCTCCACGTACTTTAAAAACCATCAACCTATCCCATAACTACGTTCAAATATATAAATGCATAAGTACACACGCGTGCGATGGCATACAAGTATATGATCATGGAATGTCGACCTAGTTCTGTAGCAGACTATACTCGTAAGCTATTGGCACTCTACAGTGTGCGATTGTATCTGAAAATTCATCAGATCTGTAGTGTCAGCGAAGATTATAAGAAGTCGTTACACTCAATTCGGTAGCCACGAAAAAACCTCAACCTTAGTGTGAATGTAGAATCACAATCTGAATCTAGACGTGTAGGTACGAGTATTTCTTTTTGTAAAGAAGCAATAGATTGTGGTCTTTATCTCATTTATGTGGAATATGATTCTCCGCGAACACTTGAATTGTGATGCCCACAGATACGTGGCAGCAGCACCACATAGATGGCTATATCACAAGATCAAGTTTCCATTTAACTAGAACATGGATACATGCACTCTAAAACTCAACGGCTTTTGGGCCAACTTCGTTGTTTGCCCCCATACAATTGTAGATAATATCTATATCGCGTACATAGATATATACTAGTAGTCGGATCGAGTTGTTCGAGTTAATGATTTGCGAATTACTGCTGACTTTTCACACTATCTGAACCACTATATAACGACTTAGATAAATCACACATTAATGATGCTTTTCGATGCGACGTTAAGTAGTTTGTAGATCTCTTTGATAAAATATAGAGGGCGGTAGTACTGACTTACTTACTTATCAGGCCAGCGATCCATGGAGGATGTGAGCCTGAGCTACAGCTGCCTTCCATCCTTGACGGTCCCGGGCACGCTGCTTCCAGTTGTCAAGACCAAGATGTCCTACATCCGTGATTACTTGGTCTTTATACCGGAGGTTCGGTCTTCCTCTTCTTCTCGAACCAGGAGGCTCGGAGTCGAAGACCCTCTTAGCTGGAGCGTTGATGTCCATGCGCTCGATGTGGCCGAGCCAGTGTAGTCGACGGATCTTTGCCTTCCGGACTACATCCACATATTTGTACAGCTCGTACTCGTAGAGTCCGCGGTTGTGTCTTCTTCTCCATTCACCTTCCTCACAGACAGGACCAAATATCCGGCGCAGAATTTTTCTTTCGAAAGAACCCAAAATCAGCTCCGCTGTCCTGCTTATCATCCAGCTTTCGGCTCCGTACAATAAGACTGGCAGAATGATCGTTTTGTAAAGCATGACTTTGGTCCTTCGAGTGAGGAGTTTTGACCCTAGTTGTTTGGACAAGCCGAAGTAGCAGCGGTTGCCAAGGGCGATTCTACGCCGGATCTCCACTGTGGTGTCATTTGTGGAATTTACGTTTGCCCCGAGGTAGACAAACTCCTTAACTACCTCGGAATTGTAGCTGTCAATTGTTATATTTTGTCCCATGTGGTGAGCGACGTGGTGGTTTTTGCTTGAAGCATGTACTTCGTCTTGTCCTCACTGATCTTAAGACCAACTCGTTTCGCCTGTTCTTCAATCGCCGTGAATGCTTCCACAATGCCACGGCGAGAACACGCGATGATGTCGATATCATCCGCGTATCCTAGCAGCTGGATGGACTTGTAAGAGATAGTGCCTTCCCTGTTGACGCCTGCCCGTCGCACTATCTGCTCCAGCACCAGGTTGAAGAAGTCACATAACAGCGCATCTCCTTGCCGAAATCCGGTGCATGTTTCGAATGGTTCCGAGGTCCTAGAACCGAGTTGCACGGTGCATCGCGTGTTTTTTAGCGTGGCGCGACACAACTGGATCAGTTTTCCCGGGATCCCGAATTCAGCCATCGCACCAAACAGTTTTTCACGATGAATGCTGTCGTAAGCGGCCTTAAAATCGATGAAAAGATGGTGTGTATCGATTCGAAACTCGTCGGTCTTTTCCAGGATTTGTCGAAGTGTGAAAATTTGGTCTGTAGTTGATTTGCCGGGCCGGAAGCCGCACTGGTAGCTGCCGATTAGTGCGGTGCAAAATGGTTTTAGACGTTCACACAATACGCTGGACAGGATCTTGTATGCGAGCAGGGATATACCTCTATAGTTCTTGCAAGAGGTAGGATCGCCTTTTTTGTGGATGGGGCATAAAGAGCTGGTATTCCAGTCGTGGGGCATGCTTTCATCTTCCCAAATTCTGCAGATGATCTGGTGCATGCTCCCTACCAGAACATCGCCGCCAGCCTTGAAGAGCAAGCCATCTGAGCCTGCGGCCTTGTTATTCTTCAGCTTCTGAATAGCTGTGCCGACTTTTTCTATGCTGGGTAGAAGGACTACTTCAGCGGCTAGAGTTGGGATTTTCTCGGTCCCTACCACTCTCTCTTGGTCATGCTCATTAAGCAGCTGCTGGAAATGCTGCTTAAATACATCCACTATTCCCTGCGGGTCGGTGACAAGATTACCCTCGCAGTTTCGAAGAGCCTGGGTGCCCTTTTTGAAGCCTCCTGCAAGGCCTTTGGCTTTCTTGTAAAAGGCTCATATTTTATGTTTATCCCTAGACTCCTCGATATCCTTGAGCTGGGAGGCTGCGAAGATTATTTTCTTTTGTCGCAGTAGTTTTTTCTCCTCCCTTCTTCTGGCTCGGTACTCTTCTTGCGCTGCCCTGGTTTTCCTCTGGAGCGCCTTTTGGTACGCCTCGTCGGTTGCTGCCTTTTTCTGCTCACACTCGCCATCATACCACGGGTTTCTTGTCGGGGGTGGTAAGTAGCCTAAGGTGGTTTCGGCTACTTCCTGAATGGCTGAGCGGCAATGCAGCCACATAATATTGGCATTTGTGTTCGACGTAGGCATACCGTGGAGTCTTTCGCTCAGCTGGTCCCTGTAGACTCTGGCAACCTCCGGTGTGCTCAGGCGCCCAATGTCGAACCTCCTCCTGATGGGCTGGTGCAGCTTTCTGACATTGGAAAGTCGAGCTCTGAATCTTGCTGCTACGAGGAAGTGGTCAGAGTCGACATTTACCTCTCTGAATGTTCGCACATCCAGGATGTTTGACGAGTGCCTTGCGTCAATGAGCACATGGTCGATTTGGTTGGCGGTTTGACCGTCCGGAGATCGCCAGGTTGCTGTGTGGATTCGCTTGCGAGGGAATCTTGTGCTACTTATCACCGCATTACGAGCTGTCGCAAAGTCAGCGAGTCGGAAGCCGTTATCTGTTGTTGTAACGTGGAGGCTGTGCTTTCCGATCACTCCGCCAAGGGTGTTCTCCTTACCGATGTTGGCGTTGAAGTCCCCGAGCACGATTTTTACATCGTACTCCGGACAAGCTCCGTAGGCGTTGTCCAGGAGGTCATAGAAGTCCTCCTTGATAGGGTCTTCAGCCTCGTCGGTAGGGGCGTGTGCACGTATAAGGCTGATGTTATAAGATCTGCCTCTGATGCGGATCACAGCAGGCGATCACTTATGGGTTTAAAGTCGATGACCAAACGGGACCATAGATTGAACGCAAAATTTTCTTTCGAAGCGACCAAAGGCCTCCTCAACCGCTTTCGTTAAAGTCGAGGCCTCTGCACCATAGATTAGGACCGGGATGATTAAGGTTTTGTACAGCGTAACTTTGGTCTCTCGAGAGAGGGCTCTACTTCTCAATTGCCTCTTGATCCTTAAGAAGCGACGGTTGGCAAAAGTAATTCCGCGTTTGATCTCAGCGCTGGTGTTATTTTCGCCGGTCACTAGGGAGCCAAGGTAGACGAAATCCTTGACCACTTCGAATTTGTAGCTGCAATTGTGACGTTTTGGCCGAGACAGCATATATTTGGCTGACAGCATATATTTCGTTGTACCCTTGTTAACCGAAAGACCCATTTTAGCCGCTTGTGCTTCAATGCCTTCGAGCGCATCATTGACGTCCCGCTGTGTTCGTCCAATTACGTCAATGTCATCCACGTACGCAGTTGTGCAGACTTGAAATTGATCGTACCTCTTGTGTTGGCCAGTGAGTCGCGTATGACCTTTTATATGATCTTTCTAGCACCTTATCTAAATCCTTTTTTAACATTAAAGTTCTCGGTTAATTCGTTACCCACCTTAATGGAGAACGAGAATTCTCCATTATCATCCTGCATAATCTGACGAGTTTGGTAGGGATGTTAAAACTAGACAAGGCTCCGTATAGCTCGTCTCTACACACAGTCATATGCGGCTTTAAAATCGACGAAAAGGTAATGGGTGTCGATTTAGTATTCATGTGTCTTCTCCAAGATCTTTGCCGCAGTGTGAATATTTGGTCTATTGTGGATTTACCTGGCTTGAAACCACACTGATAAGAACCTGTCAGATTATCCACAAAGGGTTTCAGGCTTTCACCCAGTACGGCAGAGAAGATTTCGTATGCGATGTTAAGGTGACTTATTCCCCTGTAGTTGGCGCAGTTATAGGGCCTCCTTTCTTGTGGACTGGTAAACGATGCTGAGATTCCGTTCGTCGGGCATGATTACCTTCGACCATATTTTAGAGATGAGCTGGTGCATGGGCCCTACCAGATCATCTCCAGCCGCTTTAAATATCTCTGCAGACATCTAGGTCGGGTGAACGAAATTCTCTTGCCTGACAGCGGTATAGGATCCTTTAACGTCGTTAAACAGTATACAGAAGTTTGCCTTCCATGTTCTCAGCATCGACTGTGACTCAACTACTAGTTGTCCGTCTTCATCCCTACAGGCTTCCGCTCTGGCTTTATAGTCCTGGCATGTTTGTTTTACTTTCTCGTAAAACTTGCGAGCATCATTCCTGTGTAGCATCTCTTCATCTCCTCGATCTCACGCTTTTCATGCTGTCTTTTTTTCATTCTTAAAAGCGTGTGTTCCTCTCTCCGTTTCTCCGTCTATGTACCATGCCTCTGTAGGTGTTTTGATTTGTTACATGGGCTGATCAAATCAGGCGTTTCTAGTTGTCGGTTGTTTGCAACCCAACACATCAGGTCCTAGCGATCTCCTGCGATTGTAGCTTTCCGACGTCAACATTTCCTTGTCCAGCTCGACTCCGTGGTATCCTTGAGATCTTCATTCGAACCTTGGCTACAACAAAGTAGTGATCCGAGTCGACGTTGGCTCCCCGGAAGGTTCGAACATCTAGGATTCCGGAGGAGTGTCTGGCGTCGATCGCAACGTGATCACTCTGGTTGGAAGTAGACTGATCAGGTGATCGCCAGGTTCCTTTGTAAATGTTGAGATGCGGGAATCGTCTGCTAGCCAAACGAAGATTATGACCCGCCAGGAAGTCGAGTAGCCGATGTCCGTTTTCGGACGTGGTAACGTGTAGGTTATATTTCCCCGTGATCGACTCAAATATGTCCTCTTTGTCCAGTTTCGCATTAAAATCCCCTAGTAGGCGCCGTGGCGCAGTGGTTAGTATGTTGGACTCTGACGCACGATGAACGAGTTCGGATCCCGATAACACCGACGCCATCGAATGTTTATTTCGCAGCGTTCCTCCTCGACGGGGTACTGGAAAAACCCCCCGTAGTATACTTGCGGTGAAAAAGATTTTCGATTCACGCCGTTCGGAATCGGCATTAAACTGTAGGTCCCTTTCACCTATGTGAGAAATAAATCACCCACAACATGGGTGATTGAGAGAAGCCTGGCTCTGGTCCTTCATGGGTTGTAACGCCATCAAAGAGGAAGTATTATTTGTTTAATGTTTCCGAAAGCTTAAGACTTTTTGTCGGAGTCCACGTCCGAATAAGTGTTGTTTGTTCTCCTTGTAGCTATTCCGGTGGTAAAAGTCGCAGTTTTTCATCCATCTTTTGCTTGGTCCATACCTTCGCACTTTTGTTATATCTGCTTTATAGCAGCTGAGGGTTTGTATCCGTCCGTATCCGAGGCTTGTGGTTGCTTCGCAACAATTAATTTTTTCCGTGATAGGGACACTACCTGGTCCTATGACATTTTCGGCAGACGCCGGACCTCACTTTCTTTGGCTGGTTTGGTGTCTGGCGCATAGTGGTGTAACCATGTCTTATTCATGGTGACAAAGCGTTGTATAAAATCGGTCGGATCAGTATCACATCTTACGCAAAGCTTTCGTTTCCCTAATTCTTTGTGCAAGATAGTAAAAGTAAGCTATATAAGTCAGAGTAAGCAAGTTAGTGTGTAGATCTCATTGTATTTATCTCAACCTTTATTACGAGCAATGCATGAACAACACATGTTCATCAGAGCAGTATTTTCCCATTTCTTCACCGTTCTAGCTGAGCTATGTGCTCTCATCGTCTATACAAATTTAATTCGATAGGGCAGTAAAACCCATGCCTCTCCACCTAGCATGGTCCTTCGCTAGTCTTTTTCAATGCCGCACGCCCAGTTGGTTGAGGTCCCTTTCCACCTTAGGTGCGGCCGTTTTCTATTTCTTCGTCCCTCGGGGTTGGATTCAAAGACTCTACGGGCTGTGGTGTCCATTCGCTATGGCCTAGCCATCTTAGGCGTTGGATCCGTAGACGCCTGACTAAACTCATGTAGCTGTACAACCCGTACAGTTCGTGATTGAATCTTCTCCTCCAACCCTCCTCTGTGTTTATGGGACCGAAAATCACACGCAGAATCTTTCTCTCGAAACGACCAAGGATTTCCTCATCCACTTTCGATAAAGTCCGTGTTTCTGCGCCGTATAACAGGGCCGGGATAAGGAAGGTCTTATATAAGGTCAACTTGGTCGTACGAGAGAGGGCTCTACTTCTCAGTTGCCTCTTGAACTCAAAGAATGGCAAAAGTAATTCTGCGCTTGCTTTCGAAACTGGTGTCGTTGTTCCAAGTCACTACGGAGCCAAGGTATATGAAGTTCTTAACTACCTCGAAGTTGTATCTGCCAATATGCACCTTCTGTCCAAGACGTCGGTGGTAAATGTCCTTTTTCGATGACAGCAGATATTTAGTCTTGCCCGCATTAACTGCCAAACCAATTTTTGCCGCCTCCATCTCAATACTCGCAAGCGCCTCATTGACATCTCGCTGCGATCTACCTATTATGTCAATATTGTCGGCTTATGCAAGGAGTTGCGAGGATTTGAAATAGATTGTGCCTCTTGTATTGGCCAGTGATTTTTGCCAATCATTTCCAATATGATGTTGAAGAAATCACACGACAGCGCATCACCCTGTCTAAATCCTTTTATGACTTCGAAGCTATCGGTCAGTTCTGCACCGATTCGGATGGAGCAGCGAGCATTTTCCAGGGTCATCCTGCATAGTCTGACGAGCTTAGCAGGGATGTCAAAAGTAAACATGGCGTTTATGCGGCCTTGAAGTCGACGAATAGATGGTGAGTGTCGACTTGAAATTCATTGGTTTTCTCCAGGAACTGCCGTAGTGTGAAGATTTGATCGATGGTGGACTTCCCTGGCCTGAAGGCACACTGATAAGGACATATCAGCTTGTTTACGAATGGCTTCAGGCGTTCACACAAAACGGCAGCGAAGATCTTGTATGCGACATTAAGGAGACTTATTCCTCTATAGTTGGCGCAGTCCAAGGGATCTCCTTTTTTGTGGATCGGGCAAATAATGCTGAGACTCCATTCCTCGGGCATGCTTTCCTCTGACCATATCTCACAGATGAGCCGGTGCATGCTCCTAACCAGCTCTCCGCCAGCCGCTTTGAAGAGCTCAGCAGACAGTCCATCTGCGCCAGCAGCTTTATTCGACTTGAGTTTCGACATGGCAATCTCAACTTCGTCGAGGTCAGGGAGACGGAATTCTCTGCGATCTTCATCGTTAAGAAAATGGATCATTCTGCCTGACGGCGATATGTTAACTGTCATCGCCGTTATACAGTCTGCAGAAGTGGTTTTTCCAAATTCTAAGCAGCGATTCTACTACTAGGTGTCCGTTCTCATCCTTACAGGCCTCCGTGCAGGCTTTATAGCCTTGAGACATTCGTTTTATCCGCTGATAAAATCTTTTAACGTCGTGCCTGCAATAGCACCTCTCCAAGTTTTCAATCGCCCGCTCCTCGTGCTCTTTCTTTTTTCTCTTGAGAAGCTTATGTTCCTGCCTTCTTTTAAGCTCGTAGAGCTCACGAGCCGCTCTTGTTTTTTTTTTTTGTGTAGTGAGGCTTGTATGCCTTTGTATGCATGAATCCTTCTACACTCGTCATCGAACCAGGTGTTTCGTCGTGGTGGAGCTTTAAGGCCCAGCACTTCTGTTGCTGTGCTCCTCAGGGCTTGTTTGCACAGGCTCCATTGTTGCTCTACTGACTGAGTGGAGGACTCATATGAATCGGAGAGCTTAAGGGAGACGCGGTTGGCAAAGACACTGGCGATCTCCGGCGATAGTAGCTTTCCGACGTCATAGCTTGGTGTTCTAACTCTACTCCGCGGTGTTCGTGTTATGCGTTGACGTATCTTGGCTACTACAAGATAGTGGTCTGAATCGATGTTCGCTCCTCGGAAAGTGCGAACATCAAGAATAGTGGAGAAGAGTCTGACGTCAACCGCGATGTGGTCAATCTGGTTGGTGACTGATTGATCTGACGACCGCCAGGTGCCTTTGTGTATATCGAGGTGGGAAAATCGTGTGCTGGCTACAAGAAGATTTCGCCCCGTGGCAAGGTCGATCAGCCTATGTCCGTTATCGGATGTGGTGTCATGTAGGCTGTGTTTGCCGATGACCCGCTCAAAGATGCTTTCTTTACCCAGCTTAGCGTTAAAATCCCCTAGTATGATTTTGGTATCATAGCTGGGCATTTGGTATATGTTCTGTCTAGGAGATCGAAGAAATCATCTTTGATGGAGTCATCCTTGTCTTCCGTGGGGGCATGGACGCATATGAGGCTGATGTTACAGAAATGTGCCTTGATGCGGATCGTTATGAGGCGTTCACTCACATACTGGAAACTTAGGACTTTATGTCTTAGTCCACCTCTAACAACAAATCCGCATCCAAATAGTCTCTGTCCTCTCTCCCTATAGCAGTCACCGTAGTAAATGTCGCAGTTTTTCATCCACTTTTTACCCGGTCCATTCCATCGCATTTCCTGGATGGCGGTTATGTCCGCTTTATAGCGTTCGAGGTCGTCCGCAAGTTGTTCGGCCGCACGTGGTCTGTTTAGGGACCGAAGGTCCTTGTTTGTTTTTTGTTTTCTTATAGGGTCGTCAACATAGATGCGTTCCGTTTTATTATCCGAGGCTGTTGTTTGCTTCCATACCATAGAAATAACTAATTTAAAATAGAGTAGGTACATATGTATGTTTACCAAGGAAACGACGAAGCTTTCAATATTCTTCTCCGAAATTATTCTTTTCATATCCATCGCCCGCCCTAAAAACGAAATCGGATATTTCCTGTTGACGTTTATTTAGTCAAAATATTCTCCTACAAATGGCAGGAATACCTGGAACGACATCTAATACCCGGTAAGCGGGTATTCGATTCTCCTCTTCGTTTTCATTTTTTTCGACCTAATTTCGTCCGAGCAGTCACCTGTTCATTGGACACATTTTCACTTTGCTCTACAGATAACAACAGGTGGTCCAGGTATCAATTATTAACTTTGCGCAAAGTCGTTTACGTGTAAACGCATGACCTACCCATATTCATATACATACATACATACGTATGTACATATTTACAGACTACTCCCAAGATAGAAAAAAAGAAAAAGGATAACATGCATACATATTTAAAATACCATCACGCTAGTCTTTTTTGTATCTATATATCTACGTACGTATGTAGGTACATGTCAGCATATATAAAATAGAAAATGTATATGGCCCGGGACCGTGAGCCACGCTGTGAAGTCATTCTATTCAGAATTGGTATGTAAATTACTAAAAAGGATATATTTAATTGGCATTTTACGTCCCAAAAGTAAAAAGTTTTAGGAGAACTCCCTAGGGAAACCGGGGTAAGGCATTCCATGACGTAAGGACATTTACTAGAAATTACAGCGGTGTTCTTATAAATAGCACACCCTTATTCAAATGTGTATTTGCTTGCACTTCTCACTGTGCTTACAAGCTGCACAGGAGTAAAGCCATAATATCCCAAGGTACTATCGTTATGAAAAGTATTTAAAGTTATGAATGAGCAAGATGCCTCGGATACACGAACGGATACTCGACGACGACAACGCACGAAAAAGGAACACGATTTGCGAGTATGCTCCTGGAATGTCAGAACTCTGTACACTCCCGGAGCTGCTCATAAACTAGAAGGAATCCTCACGAAGTACAAGGCGGATATTACTGCGGTCCAGGAAATACGCTGGATAGGAAACGGTATGATGAGGAGGAAAAATTGCGACATTTATTACAGCTGTCACAAAAGGTTGCACTTACTGGAATGCGGATTTGTCGTCGGAAAGCGGTTAAGGTCGAAGGTCATCGACTTTAAACCTATAAGTGATCGCCTGGCTGGGATCCGCATCAGAGGCAGATTCTATAACATCAGCCTTATATGTGCACACGCCCCTACCGACGAGGCTGAAGACCCTATCAAGGAGGACTTCTATGACCTCCTGGACAACACCTACGGAGCTTGTCCGGAGTGTAAGTGTATGTTGGCATTACAGTCCATGAAGAACCTGAGCCGAGCTTCTCTCAATCACCCATGTTGTGTGTAATTTCATTTTCCCAGAGGTGAAAGGGACCTACAGTTTATTGCCTGTTCCGAACGGCGAATTTTGAGAAGCTTTTCATGACAATTTTACTACAGGTGGTTTTGTCAGAACCCTGCTGAGGAGAAACACCGTGAAAAACACGTTCGATGACATGGCTGTGTCGGGATTCGATCCCGTGTCATCGGCGTCAGAGGCCAACACACTACCCACTGCGCCACATCACCACGATGCGAAAATCGTGCTCGGGGACTTCAACGCCAAAATCGGTAAGGAGAACACCCTTGGCGGAGTGATCGGAAAGCACAGCCTCCACGTTACAACAACAGATAACGGCTTCCGACTCGCTGACTTTGCGACAGCTCGTAATGCGGTGATAAGTAGCACAAGATTCCCTCGCAAGCGAATCCACACAGCAACCTGGAGATCTCCGGACGGTCGAACCGCCAACCAAATCGACCATGTGCTCATTGACGCAAGGCACTCGTCAAACATCCTGGATGTGCGAACATTCAGAGGAGCAAATGTCGACTCTGACCACTTCCTCGTAGCAGCAAGATGCAGAGCTCGACTGTCGAATGTCAGAAAGCTGCACCAGCCCATCAGGAGGAGGTTCGACATTGGGCGCCTGAGCACACCGGAGGTTGCCAGAGTCTACAGGGAGCAGCTGAGCGAAAGACTCTACTGTATGCCTATGTTGAACACAAATGCCAATATTATGTGGCTGCAGCCGAAACCACCTTAGGATACCTACCACCCCCGACAAGAAACCCGTGGTATGATGGCGAGTGTGAGCAGAAAAAGGCAGCAACCGACGAGGCGTACCAAAAGGCGCTGCAGAGGAAAACCAGGGCAGCGCAAGAAGAGTACCGAGCCAGAAGAAGGGAGGAGAAAAAACTACTGCGACAAAAGAAAAGAATCTTCGCAGCCTTGCAGCTCAAGGATATCGAGGAGTCAAGGGATAAACATAAAATACGAGCCTTTTACAAGAAAGCCAAAGGACTTGCAGGAGGCTTCAAAAGGGCCACCCAGGCTCTTCGAAACTGCGAGGGTAATCTTGTCACCGACCCGCAGGGAATAGTGGATGTATTTAAGCAGCATTTCCAGCAGCTGCTTAACGAGCATGACCAAGAGAGAGTGGTAGGGACCGAGGAAATCCCAACACAAGCCGCTGAAGTAGTCCTCCCACCCAGCATCGAAGAAGTCGGCACAGCTATTCAGTAGCTGAAGAACAACAAGGCCGCAGGCTCAGATGGCTTGCCATCAGAGGTCTTCAAGGCTGGCGGCGATGTTCTGGTAGGGAGCATGCACCGGACCATCTGCAGAATTTGGGAAGATGGAAGCATGCTCGACGACTGGAATACCAGCTCTATTTGCCCCATCCACAAAAAAGGCGTTCCCACCTCTTGCAAGAACTATAGAGGTATATCCCTGCTCAATGTCGCATACAAGATCCCGTCCAGCGTATTGTGTGAACGTCTAAAACCATTTTGCACCGCACTAATCGGCAGCTACCAGTGCGGCTTCCGGCCCGGCAAAACAACTACAGACCAAATTTTCACACTTCGACAAATCCTGGAAAAGACCAACGAGTTTCGAATCGATACACACCATCTTTTCATCGATTTCAAAGCCGCATACGACAGCATTCATCGTGAAGAACTGTTTGGGGCGATGGCCGAATTCGGGATCCCGGTAAAACTGATCCAGTTGTGTCGCGACACGCTAAAAAACACGCGATGCACCGTGCAACTCGGTTCTAGGACCTCGGAACCATTCGAAACATGCACCGGATTTCGGCAAGGAGATGTGCTGTCATGTGACTTCTTCAACCTGGTGCTGGAGCAGATAGTGCGACGGGCAGGCGTCAACAGGGAAGGGACTATCTTCTACAAGTCCATCCAGCTGCTAGGATACGCGGATGATATCGACATCATCGCGTGTTCTCGCCGTGGCATTGTGGAAGCATTCACGGCGATTGAAGAACAGGCGAAACGAATTGGCCTTAAGATCAATGAGGACAAAACGAAATACACGCTGTCAAGCACAAACCAATCCGTCGCTGGGACAAAACATTACAATTGACAGCTACAATTTCGAGGTAGTTAAGGAGTTTGTCTACCTCGGGGCAAACGTAAATTCCACAAATGACACCACAGTGGAGAACCGGCATAGAATCGCCCTTGGCAACCGCTGCTACTTTGGCTTGTCCAAACAACTGGGGTCAAAACTCCTCACTCGAAAGACTAAAGTCATGCTTTACAAAACGCTCATACTGCCAGTCTTGCTGTACGGAGCCGAAAGCTGGACGATAAGCAGGACAGCTGAGCTGGTTTTGGGCTCTTTCGAAAGAAAAATTCTGCGCCGGATATTTGGTCCCGTCTGTGAGGAAGGTGAATGGAGAAGAAGACACAACCGCGAACTCTACGAGCTGTACCAAGATGTGGATGTAGTCCGGAAGGCAAGGATCCGTCGACTACACTGGTTCGCCACATCGAGCGCATGGACATCAAGGCTCCAGCTAAGAGGGTCTTCGACTCCGAGCCTCCTGGTTCGAGAAGAAGAGGAAGACCGAACCTCCGGTATAAAGACCAAGTAATCGCGGATGTAAGACATCTTGGTCTTGACAAATGGAAGCAGCGTGCCCGGGACCGTCAAGGATGGAAGGCAGCTATAGCTCAGGCTCAGGTCCTCCATGGATCGCTGGCCTGATAAGTAAGTAAGTAAATAAGTACTATCGTTATGAATATGAAAACATACTACGAGGAAGATCCCGTTATGTTTTCCTGGTTTTGCAATCGTTGGAGCTAGTTGCAAATTGGATGTTCATATAAATAGCACATATCATGGTGTATCAGAAAAAATATTTTTCAGTGATTTAAGTGATGTTAGTTTGAATCTTTTTAAGGATAGCCATAATGACACTCATTTCTTACACAAATAGGAGTATTTAAAATGGGAAGAGGAAAGCGTTGCACGGAGGAAAGGAGGCAAATAGTCGGTACCATGATACAGGATGGAAAGACTATTTCAGAGGTGGCAAGGACATTAAGGTGCTCTAGAAAGCTTGTTCAAAATGCAATGAAGGTCATACGGTGCAGCCAATCTTCCACAAATACCGTACGGAAAAACAAAAAAAAAAAAAAAAACGTCAGAAGTGTGACAGGATTATCCACAAAATCAGTGGCAGCGTGCTTTTCATAACTTCCCGGGAGATAAAGCAAGAACTACCTGATCAACACAATGTCCAAATATCAGCCGTAACTGTAAGTCGCCAGTTAAATGAATTCCAGCTTCATGGAAGCATCGCAACTAAGTCGTCTATACCGACGCTCATCCACAATGACATCCCAGCTGTCACCCCCTTAGACAAAGCTAACCTACTTGCTGTCCATTTCGCAACCAGTTCTCAGCTGCCAGCTTGTACTTTGTCTCCGCCTGTACTAGAGTGCGTCAATTCCACCATGGGGCTAATCCACTTCCGCACTCGTAGAGTCGCAAGGGTTCTTAAAGACCTCGACATACACAAATCCGCTGGTCCAGATGGTATTGCCTCAATAGTTCTGAAGAGGTGTTCTTCTACGCTGGCAAAACCACTGCGTAAGCTTTTTCACCTTTCCTACACCTCTGGGCTCTTTCCGAGTAGGTGGAAAACAGCATTTGTCCAGCCTATACCCAAAAAAGGCGAATCATCTTCTCCCTCCAACTACCGACCCATTGCACTAACGTCCCTTCTTTCCAAGGTCATGGAAACGCTGATTAACCGTCAGCTTATGAAATATCTTGAATCACGGAAACTCCTCAATGACCGCCAATACGGTTTCCGCAGCAACAGATCCACTGGTGATATGATGGCATATCTCGCTGAAAAGTGGAATCACTCGCTTACCAAGCAGGTGAAAGCAAAATTGTTGCACTGGATATTTCGAAAGCATTTGACAGGGTTTGGCATGAAGCCCTTTTGTCGAAAATTCGTGCTTTTGGGATCGATGAGTCTCTCTTTCAATGGATTAGAAGCTACCTGTCGAATCGTTCAATTCAAGTTGTTTTGGACGGAGTCAAGTCTGATACTCACTTTGTAAATGCCGGTGTTCCCCAGGGCTCCGTTCTGTCTCCGACACTCTTTCTTATTTTTATAAATGATCTCTTGTCTGTTACTTCTAATCCAATTCACTCCTTCGCTGACGACAGTACCCTCAGCTTCTCATATTCGCTCACCAGTTTACGACCCTGCACTTCGGTTGTAGATAATGAGCGGCAGCGTATGTTAAGCTCATTAAATTCCGATATCGACAGCATCATCCAATGGGGTAAAAACAATAGAGTGGAATTTAATGCTTCCAAAACACAATGCTGTCTCTTGTCGTTAAAGCGTATAAATAACCCGCAGCCATTATCCATGAATGGCACTTGTATCTCAGAAACTGAAAAGCTTTCCATCCTGGGTATGAGTGTTGCTCACAATCTTAATTGGAGCGACCATATATTCAGTGTCGCCAAGAATGCTGCGAAATGCCTAGGATTCTTATACAGATGCAAGAAATATTTCTCACCCTTAGACCTGGCTACAATCTATAAGGCGTTCATTCGCCCCAAATTAGAGTTTAACGCTCATGTCTGGTCCGGTGCTTCCACGACCTCACTGCACCTACTAGACAGAATACAAAAACGAGCCATAAAACTGATAGGTGACTCCAGCATTACCAAAACATTAGACTCGCTGGAACACCGCAGGAATGTTACCTGCCTCTCCCTGTTTTATCGTTACTACCACCAAAAATGCTCTGATGAAATAGCCAGTTGCATTCCGCCCATTCAACATTTCTCCCGCAATACACGTCTCTCTAGGAATGCTCACCAATATACTCTGAAGCCCGCTTTCGGACGTACTGTCAAATATAGAGAATCTTTCATTAACCGAACCACACGAATCTGGAACTCCCTGCCGGATTCGGTTTTCCCCCCTCAATGCAACATGCAAGCATTTAAGATCAATGTCCATCGGCATCTCCTCTATTCCTCTTCCTCTCTACCTTCTGCCCGCACTGTGTCACCGACATAATAAGGTTATTAGACCTTGAGTGCGCGCAAATTATTAAAAAAAAAAAAAAAAAAATCGCAAGAAAAAAACCTCTTGTCTCCAAAAAAAAAAAAACCGGAAGCGAAGACTTATTTTCGCAAACGCTCACAAGAACAAACTCTTGTCCTTTTGGAAAAATATTTTGTGGAGCAACGAAAATAAGTTCAACAGGTTGGGATCAGATGGAAAAAAATATGTGCGAAGGCCAACGAACCAAGAGTACCATCCCATATACACCATTAAGACGGCCCAGCATGGCGGTGGGAGCATAATGGTGGAGCGGCGATGCCATGGCATGGCGTTGGATCAATTGTGATGGCATTAAATGGCATTATGAATCAACATCAATATAAGCTAATCCTGGAGAACCAAATGGAGCCATATACCGACGACTCTATGCCTGTATCACGGATATTTATGCATGACAATTATCCAAAGCATACTTCGCGGATAGTGAAGAATTGGCTTTCGGCGCGACAAATTTTCCTGCTTGATTGGCCGGCCCAAAATCCCGATCTGAATCCTATCGAGAATCTTTGGACTGACGTTTAATTTATTATTAAGCTTATTACAAGCTGTCCTTAAACAATCTAAAGTTAAATTTAAACTTAAATACTAGCTACTTAACCTACGGGAGAATAGGGTGAAGTGGTGTGTGGGAGGTATAGGGATTAGATTAGATTTTTTTTTTTTTTTTATTTAATTGGACCTTAGGAGAGATTTTTTAATGGATGGAAGAGATAAATGAAAGTCAATGGATGTTTGAGAATGGTTGGCTAAACGTAACATTCTACAAATTGGTTCGTTGTAGCCATAGTTAGTGCGATGAGGAGGAAGTCTGAAAAATGGACTTGATCTTGGGCGACGATGGTTGGTATTGAGCGAAATCATTTCAAAGGAGGGCAGGAGAGTCGATAATTCCAGCTATAAGCTGGTAAATGAAGAGAATGTCAGCTGCCTCACGGCGTGCTTTCAGGGTTTGTAAACCGATTAATTGTAGACGGTCTTCGTAGGGTGGTAATACAGTCCTGTCAGACCACGGGAGACCTCTTAAGGCAAAACGCAGAAACCTGCGTTGCACAGCTTCAATTCGTGCAGAATGGCAAACGTAATACGGAGACCAGGCTTGACTGGCGTATTCCAGCATAGGTCTGACGTATATAATGTAGAGGGATTTAGTGACGTCGGAATTCGAGAATTCCTTAGACCAACGTTTTATAAAACCAAGGGCAGAATTAGCTTTGTTTAGCTCTCTGTCGCATATGATACCTAGGTCGCGTATGAAGGAGACGTGGGGTACAGGCTCGTTAAGTAGATAATATGTTCTAGGAGCCATGATATGATTTGGGGCGGGAAGCCTAAAGCCTCTAATTTAAAGCATAACTTATCGAATGCTTTACTAAAGTTAGTAGTGATAACATCAACCTCGTTGCCTTGCTCCAGAGTTGGAAGTATTTTGGAGGCAGATTCGGTAAGGTTGGTTGTTGTAGACCTGCCTTTTAAGAAACCATGCTGCCGGGAGGAGAAGATGGATTTGCAGTGGAAGAACATTGAATCATACACGACGGACTCGAAGAGCTTAGGGATAGCGAACAATTTAGCAATCGGCCTGTAGTTAGAAATATCCATCTTGGGACCTTTTTTGTGAGTGGGGAAGATGTAAGAATTTTTGCAAACGGTTGGAAAGGAAGCTTGACGAAGGGAAAGGCGAAAGAGAATGGACAGAGGTTTGCAGAGGGAAGCGATACATTTCTTGAGGAGAATGGCTGGGAGACCATCGGGACCCGGAGAGAAGTCATCTTTAAGTTGGTTTACCTAGTGGGGAACCAAGTCCTCGTTGATATCAATTACGGAGAGCGATGTCTGAGAGCAGTTATTCATATAGCTGAAAAATACAGGGTCGGGTTTATAACTGCAGTCGCTAAATGATAGGCTAAAGAATGAGGCAAAAAGGTTCGCGACGATTTTGGGGTCGTCGGAGGTAGTGTTGTTCCATTTGAGAGTGGAAGGGACCCCATCTGATTTTCTTTTGAGGTTGATGAATTGGTAGAAGCGTCTAGGATCGGTAATAAGGGACGTCTGCATTCTTTGAAGATATGAGTTGTAGAGGGTGTCACAGAGGATAGAGAAGCGTTGAGAGGCTTGTTGGTACTTCGCATGATCAGAGGGGGAATTTGACGTTAAAAACTTTTTCCAAAGTTTATTTCTCGTATTACGGAGAGTACGCAGTTCCTTGTTATACCAGGGAGGTGTTGAGAAGCAATTTTTTCGAGGGACGTAAGGAACAAATTGGATGATGCAGTTAAAGAGAGCGGTGTAGAAAAGGTCTAATGCGATGGCAATGGGCGTGTTTTCGCTCAAGAAGAGGCTAAAGTCTATCTCGTTAACTGACTTGATAAGTGAGGCGAAGTCGGCCTTTCGGAAGTTGAAAAAGAAGGAGTGATCATAAGTGGAGGAGGTTTGGTTTATTTTATAGGAGAACTTAAGGGATAAGGGAGGATGATATTGGTCCAGAGTGGACAGTAGATGGGTGCTTGCGGTAACGACAAAGTTGTAGGCATCGGAAGAAAATATGAGGTATAGTTTTCTTCCAAGATTATTGGTGACACTACTGATTTGGAATAGGTTAGACTCTACAAGACGGTTAGTAAAGAAAGTTTCCTTGTCAGAGGAAGCATTAATAGGGACAAGGAAACACTCGTCGTCTGAAAGGGCCCATTGCGAGAATGGAAGATTGAAATCTCCCACGACGATGAAGTCATCACTTGGATCGGCGTCTGAGTAAATAGAGTCTATTGTGTCAACAGCTAGCTGGTAGACTTGGGCAGGTTGGGATGGACGGATGTAACAGCAAAGGATGTAGATAAAGCTTTTGGTGACTGGTATCTTTGCGCAGACAAGTTCAAAAGGTGCAGAGTTCGAAATTGCCACAGCCGATACATTGAGGAGACTATGGATAGACAAAAGGACACCTCGCCCAAGGGGAAGTGCGTTATTACGTTCACCGTTAGTGCGAAAAACGTCGAAGTCGGAAGAGAAGAGTTCGGAGTCGAGAATGCTAGGGTTGAGGTTGGTTTCGGTTAAGGCAAAGATATCGTAAGGAAGCGTTAGAGAGTTAAGGTAGACAGTTGAGGTTTTGGAACGAAGACCTTTTACGTTTCGGTAGTATAGTGAGAGAAAAACCTCAGGGGGGGTTGTGACGAGAGAGTTAGGGACGACGTTGACTCCCTTGTTAAAGACTCCAGCTCAAAAAATTTAAAATAATTTCGGCAAACTATGAAGGCTGCTTAGGAAGCTATACCTGCCCGGAAATGTAAGCGCTTAGTATGTAGAGAGTGTGCAAAAACGTGGTCAAGAGTGATAAGGAACATGGAATATCCTACAACCATTAATAAAATATTTACTTATACATTCATTTTTTTTAGAGTATTTATTAGTTTTTTTGAGTATTCCGCTGACTGTGCTATTTTAACCACCTTAGGATACCTACCACCCCCGACAAGAAACCCGTGGTATGATGGCGAGTGTGAGCAGAAAAAGGCAGCAACCGACGAGGCGTACCAAAAGGCGCTGCAGAGGGAAACCAGGGCAGCGCGAGAAGAGTACCGAGCCAGAAGAAGGGAGGAGAAGAAACTACTGCGACAAAAGAAAAGAATCTTCGCAGCCTCCCAGCTCAAGGATATCGAGGAGTCTAGGGATAAACATAAAATACGAGCCTTTTACAAGAAAGCCAAAGGCCTTGCAGGAGGCTTCAAAAAGGGCACCCTGGCTCTTCGAAACTGCGAGGGTAATCTTGTCACCGACCCGCAGGGAATAGTGGATGTATTTAAGCAGCACTTCCAGCAGCTGCTTAACGAGCATGACCAAGAGAGAGTGGTAGGGACTGAGGAAATCCCAACTCCAGCCGCTGAAGTAGTCCTCCCACCCAGCATAGAAGAAGTCGGCACAGCTGTTCAGAAGCTGAAGAACAACAAGGCCGCAGGCTCAGATGGCTTGCCATCAGAGCTCTTCAAGGCTGGCGGCGATGTTCTGGTAGGGAGCATGCACCAGATCATCTGCAGAATTTGGGAAGATGAGAGCATGCCCGACGACTGGAATACCAGCTCTATATGCCCCATCCACAAAAAAGGCGATCCTACCTCTTGCAAGAACTATAGAGGTATATCCCTGCTCAATGTCGCATACAAGATCCTGCCCAGCGTATTGTGTGAACGTCTAAAACCATTTTGCACCGCACTAATCGGCAGCTACCAGTGCGGCTTCCGGCCCGGCAAATCAACTATAGACCAAATTTTCACACTTCGACAAATCCTGGAAAAGACCAACGAGTTTCAAATCGATACACACCACCTTTTCATCGATTTCAAAGCCGCATACGACAGCATTCATCGTGAAAAACTGTTTGGTGCGATGGCTGAATTCGGGATCCCGGGAAAGCTGATCCAGTTGTGTCGCGCCACGCTAAAAAACACGCGATGCACCGTGCAACTCGGTTCTAGGACCTCGGAACCATTCGAAACATGCACCGGATTTCGGCAAGGAGATGCGCTGTCATGTGACTTCTTCAACCTGGTGCTGGAGCAGATAGTGCGACGGGCAGGCGTCAACAGGGAAGGCACTATCTTTTACAAGTCCATCCAGCTGCTAGGATACACGGATGATATCGACATCATCGCGTGTTCTCGCCGTGGCATTGTGGAAGCATTCACGGCGATTGAAGAACAGGCGAAACGAATTGGCCTTAAGATCAATGAGGACAAAACGAAATACATGCTGTCAAGCAAAAACCAATCCGTCGCTCACCACCTGGGACAAAACATAACAATTGACAGCTACAATTTCGAGGTAGTTAAGGAGTTTGTCTACCTCGGGGCAAACGTAAATTCCACAAATGACACCACAGTGGAGATCCGGCGTAGAATCGCCCTTGGCAACCGCTGCTACTTCGGCTTGTCCAAACAACTGGGGTCAAAACTCCTCACTCGAAAGACCAAAGTCATGCTTTACAAAACGCTCATTCTGCCAGTCTTGCTGTACGGAGCCGAAAGCTGGACGATAAGCAGGACAGCGGAGCTGATTTTGGGTTCTTTCGAAAGAAAAATTCTGCGCCGGATATTTGGTCCTGTCTGTGAGGAAGGTGAATGGAGAAGAAGACACAACCGCGAACTCTACGAGCTGTACCAAGATGTGGATGTAGTCCGGAAAGCAAGGACCCGTCGACTACACTGGCTCGGCCACATCGAGCGCATGGACATCAGCGCTCCAGCTAAGAGGGTCTTCGACTCCGAGCCTCCTGGTTCGAGAAGAAGAGGAAGACCGAACCTCCGGTATAAAGACCAAGTAATCGCGGATGTAAGACATCTTGGTCTTGACAACTGGAAGCAGCGTGCCCCGGACCGTCAAGGATGGAAGACAGCTATAGCTCAGGCTCAGATCCTCCATGGATCGCAGGCCTGATAAGTAAGTAAGTAAGTGCTATTTTAATGAACAACAAAACAAAAAAAGCTGAACCTCTTTTTAGACTTTTGGCACAACATAACGTATGAGAACTTACGGGTGTGCTATTTATCTGAACACCACTGTAGGTGTTCCTGCATTTTACTCACATGTTTCGCATTTCTACTATTTGAAATTCCATTCATACGCAAAGTGGTTCTTACAAGATAGAAATGATGAAAGTTGTAAATGTGTAATAAGGCTATCAGAAAGAATAATACATAGTTTGAATTGAATATTGTATGTATTTTTGATAAACAGGCATCTAAATTCTGGTTTTACACAAAATGAATAAGGCATTGGATGGCTATAGGCAACACGTTATCTTGCAAACACACACTACCCGTATCTTGATATCCCCCAATAGCACCGAATAGTCTAAGGTCATCAACCTGCTGTAAATCAAATCAAATATATCGCGATCGACATACATATGTACATATATAAGGTAACCTTCCTAGCGTACTTGACTTTTTCGAACTTTCCATTTCAAATTTTTATATAACGACTGATTGTGTAAAAGATCCCTGAGTAGATACACTCCATATGTTTACTGATTCTAAGGCCGCATTCAACAGATTTACGGAAAACGAACTGAACTAGCCTATTGCCATTGCATTGGAATTTTTCTACACCGCTCTCTTGAACTGCAAAATCCAGTTCAAAAAGCGAGAAAAGCCACGGCAGTCGAGCATCTTCCGGCAATATTAGTAAGTCCCATCCCCGATATACTACGCAAGCTAACCACTCGGGCCTATGAGGTCATCGGATATGCTGATGACCTAGTAGTCATTGTTACGGGCAAGTGCGAGATCACTGCCTGTGAGCGCATGTAGCTTGCGCTCCAATTTATCTCTGACTAGTGTGGCAGAGAGGGTTTATCTATTAACCCAAATAAGACGATCTTAGTCCCATTTACAAAGAGGAGAAAGGTACAACCCTGCTCAATCTTACTAAATGGCACACGCATAGGATTTTCAGAGGAAGTAAAGTATCTAGGTATTGACCTAGACCCTAGACTCAACTGGAAATCCAATATGAGAAATAAACTCATGAAAGCGACTAAGGCCATGTGGGCCTGTCGACGCACCTACGGTAAAACCTGGGGACTTAAGCCTAAGGTAGTCCACTGGCTATATACCGCGATAGTTAGACCTATCGTCACCTACGGGTCCACCGTATGGTGGTCAAGAGTTGAGCAAAAAACTACAATTGTTAAGCTTCAACGCCTTCAGAGACTAGCGTGTCTCGGCATCACAGACGCTATGCCAACCTGCCCCACGGCAGCCCAAGAAGCACTCATTGGACTCACTCCACTGCACCTTTTTATCAAAAAGGTGGCATTACGCAGTGCAATCAGAATCCTCTGCTCGGGGACAAATATGCCATGTAGACCCACAGGCCACATGTCCATATTACAACACCTTCCCGAGCTGGATATGATTACTACAGTCTCGGACGCACTGCCACACACCTTCACCTTTGACAAGAGATTTGAGATACTGATCCCAAATCGCTCAGCATGGGAAAATAGTGATCCCCTGCTGAATGTCAAAGGCCTTAGGTGGTACACGGATGGCTCCAAGATGGCTTCTGGCATTGGCGCCGGCATCTTTGGACCAAAACGTAAGATCTAGAAGGCCCTGGGAGTAAGCCCCAGCATCTTCCAAGCAGAGCTGCATGCCATCCTAACATGCGTAAATCTAAATCTTGAGACTGGCATCAGAGGAGTAACCATCAACATACTCTCTGATAGCCAAGCAGCGCTTAAAGCGCTGGGTTCGTACAGCACGAACTCAAAAACCGTCAAGGAATGCCATGACGCCCTACAAGACCTCGCCAAAAGAAACAATGTTAAACTTTGGTGGGTGCCAGGCCATAAACATATCAAGGGCAATGAAATTGCCGACCAACTTGCCAGGAAGGGCTCCAGTGATAAGTATATAGGTCCGGAACCATTCTGCGGCATTCCCGCGTCTAAGATAAATTACTTCTTAGACAAGTGGGAAAAATTACAACACCTGTCCTTTTGGAACAGCGTTCGGGGACTCCGTCAATCTAAACGACTTATACGACCCCTGAACAAGCACCCTATTGACATACTCAAACTCAATAGGATGGATATCAGAAGACTAGTCAGCTATCTAACGGGACACTACGGTCTGAGATATCATTTAAACAAAATTAGCCTCTCGTCTGAAACTGAGTGTCGGCTCTGTCTTGAGGACGAAGAGACGGCAGAACACATACTGTGTGAGTGTGCTGCACTCTGCCATCTTAGGAAGCGCATCCTTCTCAGTGAAGTTATGACTCCTTAGGGGATCACCCTGGCTCCTACGAGAAGCATTCTCAACTTCATTGTGGAGGTGGAGAGGCTACTCGGCTAAATCGGCTAGTAGGCACAATAGATCTGCAAAGCTCGCAGTGCCGCATTGCTATTGATAGCACTAGCCTTATATATATAAAAAAAAAGTCCCATCCCCACCTCCTCGTGGTGCCATCGGAAAATTTCCTATGGAAAATGCAGACGGGGAAGGGCGAATGGCGCCAAAAAAACAGGTTTAGACGGTTGGGCTACGGCCTAGTAAGCCGTTACCGTAAAAAAAAACAAAAAACAAAAGCTGCGAAACAACCACAAGCCTCGAATAAACGGGGACCGGATTAATGTTGACGACCCTTGCTAAAAACGAAAAAAGGACAATGATCTTCGGCTAATGTTAGGTCCCTAAACAGGCCACGTGCAGCCGAACAACTTGCAGACGCCCTAGATCGCTATAAAGCGGACGTAACCGCCATACAGGAAATGCGATGGAATGGACCGGGTATAAAGCGGATGAAAAATTGCGACATTTACTACGGCGACTGCTACAGGGCGACTGCTTTTCGAGGTGGACTAAGGCAAAAAGTACTAAGCTTTCGGCATGTGAGCGAACGCCTCATAACTATCCGCATCAAGGGCAATCTCCGCAATGCAAGCTTAATATGTGTCCACGCCGCCACAGAGGAGAAAGATGAACGACATAAAGACGACTTTTATGATCTCCTAGACAGATCATATGCCCAATGTGCTATGACACCAAAATCGTTCTAGAAGATTTCAATGCGAAGCTAGATAACAAGTCTTTGAACGAGTGATAGGAAAGCACAGCCTACACAACACCACGTCAGAAAACGGACGAAGGCTAGTGGACTTTATGGCGGGACATAATCTCGTAGTAGCAAGTAAACGATTCTCACAACTCAACATCCATAAGGGGACCTAACGGTCTTTCGATCAATCGACAACCAACTAAATTGATCATATTGCGATCGACGGCAGACATTCCGCCAGCATCTTGGGACAGGGATTATTACCTTGTTGCAGCCAAGGTACGTATGCGGATATCGCGATCACTTCGGAGTCGTGTGGGGCCATCAACATTTGACGTCGGGAAACTGCAATTGCAAAAGACTGCCAGGAACTTCGCCGATCGTGTCTCCTTCCAATTCTCTCAAGAGCCGATGCAAACTGCATAAACCATAGAACAGCAATTAAGAAGTTGTCAAAGCGCCATCAGGGATGTTGCCTCTGACGTATTAGGTTTCCAGCCACCACCTAGGAGAAACGCTTAGTTTGATGACGTGTACAGATAGGAACATGCGGAAAAACACATATGCCATGCATACATGGCCACGTTGCATCGACGTACGAGAGCTCCCCGTGAGCACAATGAGCGTAAAAGAAGGCAGAAGTAATTCCTATACGGACAAAAAGTATGCAACGCAGTTGTGAATGGGAAGTGACCAGACGTACTGCCTGCAGGCATAACACTCACAGTATACGGTCAACGGAAATTCATCCTCTGCGTATGCAATATTAAAGTGCTCGAACGAATTAGTACGGACTATAACCAACCCGGAATTTGGTTGGTTATAGTCCGTACTAATTGGAAGCGCGCGATCGAGGAGATTGGCCAAGATGCCGCTGTCAGGCAGAACGCATCATTCACACTGGACGAAGATGAGAGGGAATTCCGTCCACCCGACTTACGACGAGGTTAATATAGCGACATCAAAACTGAAATCTAATATAGCTACAGGCGTAGATGAACTGCCTGTTAAGCTATTTAAAGCATCTGGAGATGAGTTGGTTGGGAACATGCACCAACTCATCTGTAACATATGGTCGGAAGAAAGAATGCGCGATGAATGGAATCTCAGCATCGTTTACTTGGTTCATAAAAACAGAGACCCCTATAACTGCACCAACCATAAGGGAATATGTCTCCTTAACATCGCGATATGATGTTTTCTGCCGTAGTGTGTGAACGCCTGACACCATTCGTGGACAATTTGATAGGTTCCTATCAATATGGCTTCAGGCCAGGAAAATCTACGATAGACCAAATATTCACACTGCGGAAGATCTTGGAGAAGAGCCATCAATTTTAGGTCGACACACACCACCTTTTCGTCGATTTTAAGGCTGCATATGACAGTGTCTATAAGGACGAACTGCCAAACTCGTCAGGTTATGCAGGATGACAATGGAGAATTCTCGCTACCCCATTAAGGTCGGTAAAATCTAACCGAGACCTTCGATGTCTAAGAAGGGTGCAGACAGAGCAACGCACTGTCATGTGATTTTTTCAACATCATCCTCGAAAAGATCATGCGGGCCAATACAAGAGGCATGATCTACTTTAAGTCTGCACAATTGCAAGAAGGCAGCAAGTCGTCAATGAAGCTTTGCGAGCATTAAAGCAGAAGCGGCTAAAGTGGGTCTGAAGGTAAACGAGGGCAAAACCAAATATACATATGCTCTCGTCAAAGAAACACGCACAACACCGACGTCTTGGCCAGAACTTCACTATTGGCAGCTATAACTTTGTTGTAGTCAAGGATTTCCTCTACCTTGGCTTACTGGCAACGACACCAGCGTTAACTCAGAATAACTCTTGCCAACCGTTGTTTCTTCGAGCTAGAGTGGCAATCGAATAGTAGAGCCCTAGTACGACGTCTACCAATCCACTTTAGATGCGGCCATCCTCCGCAACGTCGTCCGTCCGGGTTGGAGTCGAAGACCATTCGGGCCGGAGCTGTGCTGTCCATTCACTCTACATGACCTCACCATCTTAGACGTTGAATCCGTAGACGCCTGACTAGGCTCATGTCGCTGTACAGCCCGTAAAGTTCGTGGTTGAGTCTTCTCCTCCATCCCCCGTCTGCGTTTATAGGCCCAAAAATCACGCGCGCAAAATCTTTCTCTCGAACCGACCAAGGGCCTCCTCATCCGCTTTTGATAGTGTCCATGTTTCTGCGCCGTACAACAGAACCGGGATGATAAGGGTCTTACATAGAGTCAACTTTTTCGTTCGGGAGAGGGCTCTATTACTCAGTTGCGTCCTGAGCCCAAAGAAACAGCGATTGGCAAGAGTGATTCCGCGTTTGATTTCGGAACTGATGTCGTTGTTCTAGGTCACTGCGGAGCCAAGGTAGACGAAGTCCTTAACTACCTCGAACTTATATCTGCCTATACAAACGTTCTGGCCAAGACGTCGGTGGTGAGCGTCCTTTTTTGATGACAGCATATATTTAGTTTTGCCCTCGTTTACCGCCAAACCAATTTTCGCCGCCTCCATCTCAATACTCGCAAACGCCTCATTGACATCTCGCTGTGATCTACCCATTATGTCAATATCGTTGGCGTATGCAAGGAGTTGCGAGGATTTGAAATAGATTGTGCCTCTTCTATTGGCCAGTGATTTTTGCACAATCATTTCCAATATGATGTTGAAGAAATCACACGACAGCGCATCGCCCTTCCTAAATCCATTTTTGACATCAAAACTATCGGTAAGGTGTTCACCGATTCGGATGGAGCAGCGAGCATTCTCCAAAGTCATCCTGCATAGTCTGACGAGTTTAGCAGGTATGTCAAAGGTAGACATAGCGTTGTATAGCTCGTTTCTTATTACGCTGTCGTATGCGGCTTTGAAGTCGACAATTGGATGGTGAGTGTCAGTTTGACATTCCAGGATCTGCCGTAGTGTGAAGATTTGGTCGATGGTGGACTTCCCTGGCCTGAATCCGCACTGATAAGGACCTATCGGCTTATTTACAAAAGGCTTCAGGCGTTCACACAAAACGGGAGAGAAAATTTTGTAGGCGATGTTAAGGAGACTTATTCCTCTATAGTTGGCGCAATCAGAGGGGTCTCCTTTCTTGTGGATCGGGCATACGATGCTGAGACTCCATTCCTCAGGCATGCTTTCCTATGACCATATATTTCAGATGAGCTGGTACATGCTCCTAACCAGGTCATCCCCAGCTGCCTTGAAGAGCTCAGCAGACAGTCCGTCTGCGCCAGCAGCTTTATTCGATTTGAGCTTCGATATGGCAATCTTAACTTCGTCAAGGTCAGGGGGACAGAATTCTCTGCGGTCTCCGTCGATTAGAAATGGATGGTACTGACGCGTACTGACCTATTATATTTCTTCTCTTTACTTAATAGAGCTACTTGCTAAATTGTAGACATACATATGCATCAATATTCCAACATATAATTAAACCCACGAGGGTTGTCTGACAAAGCAAACTTTACCCAAGTGGAAATGTTAATGCGATGAGCTAATGGAAATCATGAAGTTCAAGACTCTGTGGAGCATATGCCAAAAATGTACACAAACGAATTAAATACGAATATTCAAAATATATACATTTCTTCATTTCATCGTACATACGTTTGCATTCTAAATTGCTTGGAAGATCATACACGTGTTAAAGGTTGTTCTAAACCGTACAATTAGCATTTGAATTTTTATTAATGAATTCAGTCGATCCATTCATAACTCAGAGTATCCCAACATACATATGTATCTTGATCTAATTGATATTAATGACTTTAAGAATGTACATGCAATATTCGGAGTTAGAAAGTACCTTGCCCTGCTATTCTCATTTAAATACGAATACACGAGTAGATTGTAGAGAAGCAATTATGCAAAAAGGCGTTCAATTGACTTAGTATGTAAGTAACCGAAATGACAACGTTTTCCTTGGAAAACCTACCGGTAGGTAGGGTCATAGCCTTCCCAGAATTGAGAAGAATGCACATAGGCCAGGGAGGCCCGTTGTGCAGCTACGAGGAGGTTTTACTCCCCTGATCGTGGAACCATTTTGTGCTTCTTAAGAAGTTAAGAAGATCAAGTATCCCTACTTTCTGAACATCTGTCAGACCGTTAAGGAAGTAAGAGCCTGATATTGCAAAGAGCTGGACAGGCACAGAGAAGATGGTGAATGGATACGACCTCCTCCTCGTCCTGACAGCTTCTGCAGAAATCATTCGGAACTATTCCTAGTTTTTTGTGCGTGACTGCCAATGAGGCAGTGTCCTGTGATGACACCGATGACTTTATGGATGTCAGTTCTTTTTAGGGAGATTATACTCCTTGTGCGTTGACTGTCAAGCCGAGGCCAGATTTGCCTGGTGATGACGCAGGTATGTCTCTGTGTCCATCTCAGGTTCGTCTCGGCCCTGGCGAGATTGGTCAGATTATGTTTAATGGTTGTAAGGGGTACTCCCTCACAAGCCACGATTGATTGTAGCGTGGTTCCTTGTTTGGCGAGTGTGTCGGCTTTTTCATTACCTGTAATGTCTCTGTGTCCCGGTACCCAGATAAGCTGTATGTTGAACTGTTCTGCCATCTTGTTAAGAGAACTGCGACAGTCGAGATTAGATTTTGATGTGTACACATAGGACTGTCTGTGAGAATGCGAATATCCGTGGTGGATATTACGTTCCACTTCAACCAAGACAAAGCCTCTTTAATCGCCAACAGTTCCGCCTGGAAAACGCTGCTTGAGTTGTTTGCAGAAAACTCCACTGCCCACCCCGTCTTTAGTTTTAGACCCGTCAGTGTAGAAATCCACGCAATTTCTGCGCGGTTGAGTTTGGCGGGTCCAGTTCTTCCTGTCCGGGTAGATCATCGTAAAGTTTTTGTCCAAGACTATGGTGGGTTCTGTGTGGTCCAGGTTTTCTGTCATAGTTATCCTGTTTTGCAGGATGGAGGAGTGGCCAGTGACATAGTTCGCCCATTTCGAGTTGGCTTTTAGTCTTTTTTTTTTTTTGAAGTAGTCAAGGACTTCGTCTACCTTGGCTCGATAGTAACGAGCAGCAACGACACCAGCGCTGAGATAAAACGCAGAATAACTGTTGCCAATCGCTGCTTCTTCGGGCTCAAGAGGCAATTGAGTAGTAGAGCCCTCTCTCGAAAAACTAAGGTTTCCCTCTACAAAACGTTAATCATCCCGGTCCTCCTCTACGGCGCTGTGGCTTGGACGTTATCAAAAGCTCTTGGACGTTTCGAGAGGAAAATTCTGCGTGCAATCTTTGGTCCCGTTTGTGTAAACGGAGAATGGAGGAGGAGATTCAACCAAGAACTGTATGGGCTGTTTAGCGACATCGGCCTGGTTAGACGTCTTCGGATCCAACGTCTAAGATGGCTAGGCCATGTAGAGCGAATGGACATCAACGCTCCGGCCCGAAGAGTCTTCGACTCCAACCTCGAGGGACGACGCAGCAGAGGACGACCGCATTTAAGGTGGCGCGCACAGGTGGAAGGGGACTGGCCGAAGATCGGGCCGGCTGGAGAGGCTTGTTGGTTGAGGCCCTGGTTCACTCCGAACTGTAGCGCCATCAAAGTAAGTAAGTAAGTTTAGTCTTATGGCCGTGTGTGTGGCAATTTGCTTACCGAAAATATCGAGTGGTGTAAGGTCTAGTATCATGTTAAGCGCAGCCGTTGGTGTGGACCTGAGGGCCCCGATATTGCACATACAGTGGGTGATCAAATTATTACGGCCACCAGTTCGACGTCGACTTAGGGATATGGGTTTTACTTGTCGCCGCCCCTAAAAATGCCACTTCTGACAAACACGATGATGGAAAAACGTCTTAAATGGGCTAAAGCACATAAAGACTGGACGTCTGAAGATTGGTTGAAGGTAGCAACGCGTTCCATCGTCTTATTAATTTCATTTTTTATCTTTTGAAGGAATAATTTCATGATTTTTCCGGTAAACGTTTTTCTTCCAGGTTTGTTTTTCCAATGAGGCGACAGTCCAAATTTTGTCGGATAAGGCCGATACGGACAAAAAGTATGCAACGCAGTTGTGAATGGAAAGCGACCAGATGTACCAGGAATCAGAGGAGGAATTACTCGCTGATTCTGAAGAGACAGCCCATGAAGGTTTAACACGGAAAAAGGATGCCAAGAAACCCAAGAAATTAACTCAAGGAAAGCTGAGGCTTAAGGAGTACAAAAAAGCTGTACACCTTAAGCGCTTGCTTGAGTAAAAGGGCATACCCCTGCTCTCCGATATGGAGAAGGAGAAGCTCGCTTGGGCAGGAGAGGTGATTGCCAAGGATGTCCTAACAAGACCAAGGGCTGACAAGGGCACATCCGGCAAAAAAGCCAGAGAAGGCAAAGAGATAATTACAGGAAAAAGGATCAGCATCTATGTTGACAGCCAGGCAGCCATTAAGGCTCTGCAAGGAGAAGTTAGAAGAGATATCCAATGTAAATGAGGTGACCCTTTGCTGGGTACCTGGTCACATGAATATCTCCGGAAACGAGAGGGCGGACGAGTTGGCTAGGGTGGGATCAGGTGCTAACATTGCGCAGATCTCAGCTGAGGCCAAAGCACCACTCAGTGCGCTCTACAGGGAGATACAGACGGAGCTATTGGTGAAAGCCAATAAGCGCTGGTGTCGCTTAGATACATGCGAAACGGCGAAATCGACTTGGCCCGTCTATGATAAGAAAAGAACGGAAAATCTGCTGAAGTTCAATCGTGGGAACATTCGACTGGCAGTCGGTGCCCTCACCGGGCACTGCATGCTATCCTATCATGCAGCTCGACTAGGCCAGCCCTACAATGACTTCTGCAGAAGCTGCAGGGACGAAGAGGAAATTGAGTCCGTTCGTCACCTGCTGTGCGAATGCCCGGCGCTAGCCCAAAAAAGGAATATTTTCCTGGGAAGATACTTCCTTTCGGGACTAGAAGAGGTAGGTAATATCGGGCTGAACAGAATACTGGGATTTTTATCCTCGCCTGGCTGATTCAGCTCGACGGTAAATGAATAGGTATCAACGGGTTAAACAAAACAGGTGGGCACAATGGACTCAACGTAGTCTGCGTGAGCCTTGACTTTACGTCAATAGGGCACCCATATACCTAACCTAACCTTATAAGAGAGAAATGGGGAAGGAAAAAATACCTAATAAGCGGGATTTAATAGAACGCCTAATAGAAGTTTGTCATAGAAGTGAAGCAATAAAAAACAACTTCTTAAAATGCATCCAAAGTATGCCACAAAGGTTTAAGGCTGTTATATCCGCCAGAGGAGTGTAACAATATATTAAACATGTGTTTACATATCAAAAAGTTATTTTATTTCTAGTGGCAGTAATAATTTGATCACCCACTGTACACGCCATCCTTTGTACCTTCTCGAGTTGTTTGTGGTATGTTGTCTTGTCTAGTGCAGTCCACCAGACTATCACTCCATACATTAGTATGGGTCTAACGACCGTGGTGTAGAGCCATAGGGTGATCTTGGGGTTGAATCCCCATTTTTTTCCCAAGGCTTTCTTACATGTGTAGAGAGCTATTGTTGCTTTTTTTGCTCTTTCAGTTGTGGGAGGGAGGGAGCGAGCAAACAGAGCAAAGAAGTTGATCGCGTTTAACATGGCAAACGCCAGCTTCGATCTCTGTCCCTGCTCAATCCAAGTTGACACACAGCCTCCGCGTGGCCCCCCCTGGATAGCTACCCTGGCACCCGCCAGGTAGTGAACCAACGGTAGTGAACTAACGGACTTGAGAGTCTGCACCTGGAATGTGAGGTCCCTTAACAGACCGGGTGCAGGCGATCAATTGGAGCAAACCCTCAACTGCTATAAAGCAGATATAACCGCACTCCAAGAAGTGCGATGGGATGGACCAGGCAAAAAACGGATGAAAAACTGCGACATCTACTACGGGAACTGCTACAAGGAGAACAAACAGCGCCTATTCGGGTGCGGATTCGTTTTTAGAGGAAGACTCCGACAAAAAGTCTTAAGCTTGCGAGATGTAAGCGAACGCTTCATAACAATCCGCATCAAAGCAAAATTTGGAAACATTAGCTTAATATGCGCTCACGCCCCAACGGAAGGAAAGGACGATCGACTCAAAGAAGAATTCTACGATCTCCTAGACAGAACATATGCCCAAAGTCCCAGCTACGACACAAAAATAGTCCTAGGAGATTTTAATGCAAAACTGGGCAAAGAGGACATATTTGAGTCGATCATAGGAAAGCATAGCCTCCATAACACCACATCCGACAACGGCGGATGGCGGTCTTGTGATCAATCAACCACCAACCAGATTGATCATATTGCGATCGACGCCAGACACTCCTCCTGTATTCTCGACGTACGAACCTTCCGAGGGGCCAACATCGACTCGGACCACTACCTTGTTGTAGCCAAGGTACGAATGAGGATATCAAGAATGCTTAGGAGTCGAGTAGGACTACGTAAGTTTGACGTTGGAAAGCTACAATCGCAAGAGACTGCCAGAATCTTTGCCGATCGTGTCTCCTCAAAGCTCTCTCTAAATCCGCCCACAGCAGCACAAACAATAGAGCAGGAATGGGCTCATTGCCAGAGCGCCGTCAGAGATGCTGCCTCAGAGGTGCTGGGTTTCAAACAGCCACCACCTAGAAACCCCTGGTTCGATGAACAATGCGAACAAGCCCATGCAGCAAAACAAGAGGCATATAAAGCCATGCTGCAACGACGGACAAGAACTGCTCGCGAAATCTATGAGCAGAAGAGAAGAGAGGAAAACACGCTTTTCAGAAGAAAGAAGAGAGAGCACGGAAAGCGTAAGATCGATGAGATGGTCACAGTCGATGCTGAGGATTTGGAAAGACCACTTCTGCAGACTGCAGACAGGCGATGATAGACAAGATACCGCTGTCAGGCAGAACGAGCCATTCGTAATGGACGACAATGAAACAGAATTCAGTCCACCCGACCTAGACGAAGTCAAAATAGCGATATCAAGACTTAAGTCTAATAAAGCCGCTGGCGCAGACGGCCTGTCTGCTGAGCTTTTTAAGATGGCTGGAGATGAGCTGTTAAGGTGCATGCACCATCTCATCTGCAAGGTATGGTCGGAGGAAAGCATGCCCGACGAATGGAATCTCAGGATCGTTTACCCGGTCCATAAGAAAGGAGACCCCTATAACTGCGCCAACTATAGGGGAATAAGTCTCCTTAGCATCGCATATAAGATCTTCTCTGCCGTATTGTGTGAACGCCTGAAACCGTTTGTGGATAACCTGATCGGCTCTTATCAGTGTGGTTTCAGGCCAGGTAAATCCACAATAGACCAAATATTTACGCTACGGCAGATCTTGAAGAAGACCCAGGAATACCAAATCGACACTCACCACCTCTTCGTCGATTTCAAGGCCGCGTATGACAGCGTATATAGAAACGAGCTGTACAAAGCCTTGTCCAGTTTTAACATCCCTGTCAAACTCGTCCGACTGTGCAGGATGACAATGGAGAATTCTCGCTGCTCCATTAAGGTCGGTAATGAGCAAACCGAGACCTTTGATGTTAAAAAAGGATTTAGGCAAGGTGACGCGCTGTCATGCAACTTTTTCAACATCGTGCTTGAAAAGATCGTGCAAGAGTCACTGGCCAACACAAGAGGTACGATTTATTTCAAGTCTATGCAATTGCTTGCGTATGCCGACGACATTGACGTGATTGGACGGACACAGCGAGACGTCAATGAGGCCTTTATAAGCATTGAGGTAGAAGCGGCTAAAATGGGTCTCAAGGTTAATGACGGTAAAACCGAATATCTGCTTTCATCTAACAGAGACGGACAACACCGACGTATTGGCCAGAACGTCACCATGGGCGGATGTAACTTTGAAGTGGTCAAGGAATTCGTCTACCTTGGCTCACTGATGACCAGCGACAACAACACCAGCGCTGAGATAAAACGCAGAATCACTCTTGCCAACCGCTGTTTCTTTGGGCTCAAGAGGCAATTGAGAAGTAGAGCCCTCTCTCGGAAAACCAAGGTGACACTATATAAGACCCTGATCATCCCAGTCCTCCTTTACGGCGCAGAGGCTTCGACCTTAACAAAAGCGGATGAAGATGCCCTTGGTCGTTTCGAGAGGAAAATTCTGCGCACTATCTACGGTCCCGTTTGTTCAAACGGTGTATGGAGGAGAAGATATAACGAAGAACTGTACGGGTTGTACAGCGACATCGGCCTGGTACGTCGTCTACGGATACAGCGTCTAAGGTGGCTAGGCCATGTAGAGCGCATGGAAGATACAGCTCCGACCCGAAAGGTCTTCGAATCCACTCCGGAAGGAAGGCGCGGCAGAGGACGGCCGCCTCAGCGGTGGCGCACAAAGTTGGAAGGGGACCTCAACCAACTGGGCGTGCGGCACTGGAAACAGCTGGCCAAAGACCGTGCCGGCTGGAGACGCTTGTTGGTTGAGGCCCAGGTTCACCACGGACTGTAGCGCCGCCTAAGTAAGTAAGTAAGTTGTGTTGCTCTTCCAAGTTAATTTCCTATCGAGTATAATGCCAAGGAATTCGGCACTAGGGGAATAGGCTAACCTGGTATCGAGCAGAGTGATAGGGCAGTTTTCCGGGATTTTGTGCTTTTTGGTAAATAGCACGAGCTCCGTCTTCCGGGGGCTAATCCTGAGCCCGTTACTAAGCGCCCATTTGCACAGAAATGAGAGTGCCGTTTGCATGCGGTCATTCAGTGTAGATAGGTATTTACCTGAGATTGTGATGGCAACGTCATCGGCGTATTCCTTGGAATAACAACGCGCCAAATTCTTTTCTCCGACAATCATGATTTAGCTTTAGCTTTTGTAGTACCTTGAAAGTTATAGGACATTCAAGTCAACAGATTCTAGAATCTATGTATAGCCCCATTTGCATTTTTTCGTGTTGCATATAGCTGACAGATAAATATAGGAGTCAATTTTCGCATTAAGGCTAGGAATATAGCCAGAAGAAATAGCAATAGCTATTTCTACACAAGTACACTAACTGGCATTCAATCACTTCAGTTTTTACTGTCCAATGCGGTAGGACTACGATTCGAAGAATAGCATGTACAAAGGCAGAATGCACTCCTCTATTTGAGCTTTAATAACTTACATGGAGGAACTGGGTCTCAACGACGCGTAAAGAGCACCTTAGCACTTGGAAAGCAGCCATGAATGTGCATTTGTGTGTTTTATATTCCATTGCAAAGTCACTTAAGAAATGCATACTTCGTTAGGTGCTGTTCAGTTCTTTTAGCCACATTAATTCTTTGTCCTTTGTGCACTTTCCATGTCCTCGAGCACTAGGTAAACGATTCGAGAGTGTGTGTGCACCTGTATTTTACAAGGACGCCTATGCCAACCACATACCTACATTGGTAGGGGTTACTTGCCACGTTCGTGCATTCCAAGCGCAAGCTATTTTGAAATTCACGGCTCGCCGTCAGAAATAATGATTACGAAAGTACGGAAACAAGTGCCTTGTTTCACCTAGGTTAAACTGTAGGTAGACGATGTGAACGTAATAGGTATGTAGGTGCAGTAAACATACGTATATTAAACGGGCTCTCCGTATAAATTTATGATACGCCAACTTTTCTTCAATGTATCTGCACATAGCTGAGGAAATCTAACATTGTATCTTCCAATTATCTGAAAATTCCCCGATTCTTTTTGCTTTATAGCCAGTAACCATCTCAAATTTGAGGCAAACCTGATATCAACAAGCTCGTGCCGAGATGCGTTCTCTTTCATTTCGTGAGGGATATGCATGGGCATAGAAAGTGGTGTGCTGATTCTTCCTTCTACTCGTTATACATACTTAATTAGATGGCGCTACAGTTCGGGATGAACCAGGGCCTCAACCAACAAGCCTCTCCAGCCGGCACGATCTTTGGACAGCCGCTTCCACTGCCGCACGCCCAGATGGTTGCGGTCCCTTTCCACCTGTGCGCGCCACCTTAGATGCGATCCTCCTCTGCTGCTTCGTCTCTCGGGGTCGGTGTCGAGGACTGTTTGGGTCGGAGCGGTGATGTCCATTCGCTCTTCATGGCCCAGCCATCACAGACGTTGAATCTAACTAGGCCGTTATCGCTATACAGCCCGTACAGTTCCTGGTTGAATCTCCTCCTCCACTCTCCGTTTACACAAACGGGACCAACGATCGCACGCAGCATTTTTCTCTCGAAACGCCCAATAGCCTCTTCATCCGCTTTTGATAACGTCCAAGCCTCAGCGCCGTAGAAGAGAACCGGGATGATTAAGGTTTTGTAGAGGGATACCTTAATTTTTCGAGAGAGGGCTCTACTACTCAGTTGCCTCTTGAGCCCAAAGAAGCAGCGGTTGGCAGGAGTAGTTCTGCGTTTTATCTCAGCGCTGGTGTCGTTGCAGCTTGTCACTATCGAGCCAAGGTAGATAAAGTCCTTGACTACTTCAAAAATATAGCTGCCGAAGGTGAGGTTCTGACCAATACGTCGGTGTTGCGCGTCTTTTTTTGATGACAGTATATATTTGGTCTTGTCCCCATTTACCCTTAGACCCAGTTTAGCCGCTTCTGCTTCAATGCTTGCGAAAGCCTCATTGACGTCTCGCTTTGTCCGTCCAAGCAATTGTGTAGACTTGAAGTAGATCGTACCTCTTGTATTGGCCGCAGAGTCCCGCACGATATTTTCAAGCATGATGTTAAAGAAATCACCTGACAGTGCGTCACCCTGTCTAAAATCTTTTTTAACATCAAAGGGGTCGGTTAGTTCACCTCCGACCTTAATGGAACAGCGAGAGTTCTCCATAGTGATCCTGCACAGTCTGGCAAGAATGTTAAAACATGGCATGGCTCTGTATAGCTCGTCTCTATAAACACTGTCATATGCGGCTTTAAAGTCGACAAAAAGATGGTGCGTGTCGACCTGGAATTGATGGGTCTTCTCCAAGATCTGCCGTAGTGTGAATATTTGGTCTATCGTGGATTTTCCTGGCCTGAAACCACACTGGTAGGAATCTAACAGATTGTCCACGAACGGTTTCAGGCGCTAACACAGTACGGCAGAGAGGATCTTGTATGCAATTTCGAGCAGACTTATCCCTCTGTAATTGGTGCAGGGGGGAGGGAGCGAGCAAACAGAGCAAAGAAGTTGATCGTGTTTAACATGGCAAACGCCAGCTTCGATCTCTGTCCCAGCTCAATCCAAGTTGACACACAGCCTCCGCGTGGGCTCCCCTGGATAGCTACCCTGGCACCCGACAGGTAGTGAACCAATGTTTGCAGCGACTTAACCCGTTGTTCCTGGGGAAAGAGGAGCCTGGCCCTCCCGGTTGGGGATTGTGCTTAGCGGTGACATCCCTATCACGTAAAAACCTACTTGTTTAGAAGCGACGAGTAGGTGACGACCCCTGCAAACGACTAACGGACTTGAGAGTCTGCACCTGGAATGTGAGGTCCCTTAACAGACCGGGTGCAGGCGATCAATTGGAGCAAGCCCTCAACTGCTATAAAGCAGATATAACCGCACTCCAAGAAGTGCGATGGGATGGACCAGGCAAAAAACGGATGAAAAACTGCGACATCTACTACGGGAACTGCTACAAGGAGAACAAACAGCGCCTATTCGGGTGCGGATTCGTTATTAGAGGAAGACTCCGACAAAAAGTCTTAAGCTTCCGAGATGTAAGCGAACGCCTCATAACAATCCGCATCAAAGCTAAATTTGGAAACATTAGCTTAATATGCGCTCACGCCCCAACGGAAGAAAAGGACGATCGACTCAAAGAAGAATTCTACGACCTCCTAGACAGAACATATGCCCAATGTCCCAGCTACGACACAAAAATAGTTCTAGGAGATTTGAATGCAAAACTGGGCAAAGAGGACATATTTGAGTCGATCATAGGAAAGCATATCCTCCATAACACCACATCCGACAACGGACTAAGGCTAATTGATTTCCTAGCGGGGCGTAACCTCCTTGTAGTAAGCACGCGACTCCCCCATCTCAACATCCACAAGGGTACCTGGCGGTCTTTTGATCAATCGACCACCAACCAGATTGATCATATTGCGATCGACGCCAGACAGTCCTCCTGTATTCTCGACGTACGAACCTTCCGAGGGGCCAACATCGACTCGGACCACTACCTTGTTGTAGCCAAGTTACGAATGAGGATATCAAGAATGCTTAGGAGTCGAGTAGGACTACGTAAGTTTGACGTTGGAAAGCTACAATCGCAAGAGACTGCCAGAATCTTTGCCGATCGTGTCTCCTCAAAATCCGCCCACAGCAGCACAAACAATAGAGCAGGAATGGGCTCATTGCCAGAGCGCCGTCAGAGATGCTGCCTCAGAGGTGCTGGGTTTCAAACAGCCACCACCTAGAAACCCCTGGTTCGATGAACAATGCGAACAAGGCCATGCAGCAAAACAAGAGGCATATAAAGCCATACTGCAACGACGGACGAGAGCTGCTCGCGAAATCTATGAGCAGAAGAGAAGAGAGGAAGACACGCTTCTCAGAAGAAAGAAAAGAGAATACGGAAAGCGTGAGATCGAGGAGATGGAGAAATGTTCTCGCAGGAATGATGCCCGGAAGTTTTACAATAAGGTAAAATGAACATGCGATGACTACAAAGCCAGAGCGGAGGCCTGCAGAGATGAAAATGGAGAACTGAGGATTTGGAAAGACCACTTCTGCGGACTGTATAACGGTGAAGACGGCCAAGATGCCGCTGTCAGGCAGAATGCACCATTCACATTGGACGAAGATGAGAGGGAATTTCGTCAACCCGACTTAGACTTAGACGAGGTTAGGATAGCAATATCAAAACTGAACTTTAATAAAGCTGATAGCGCACATGGCCTGCCTGCTGGGCTATTTAAGGCAGCTGGAGCTGCTCATGTGTAAGATATGGTCGGAGGAAAGCAAGCCCGACGAATGGAATCTCAGCATCGTTTGCCCGGTCCATAAGAAAGGAGACCCCTATAACAGCGCCAACTATAGGGGAATAAGTCTCCTTAACATCGCATATAAGATCTTATCTGCCGTATTGTGTGAACGCCTGAAACCGTTTGTGGATAACCTGATCGGCTCTTATCAGTGTGGTTTCAGGCCAGGTAAATCCACAATAGACCAAATATTTACGCTACGGCAGATCTTGACAAAGACCCAGAATTACCAAATCGACAGCGATTGGACGGACACAGCGAGAAGTCAATGAGGCTTTATAAGCCTGCGCGAGTTTCTAAGAAAAAAAAAAAAAAAAAAAAAGCATTGAGGCGGAAACGGCTAAGATGGGTCTTAACGTTAATCAGGGTAAAACCAAATATCTGCTTTCATCAAAATGAACGTGTAAGACCCACGTATTGGCCAGAACATCACTTTGGGCAGATATAACTGTGAAGCGGTCAAGAAATTCGTCTACCTTGGCTCACTGATGACCGGCGACAACAATTGGGAAGTAGAGCCCTCTCTCGGAAAACCAAGGTGACACTATATAAGACCTCAAATCACCTCAATCCTCCTTTACGGCGCAAGGGCTTGAACCTTAACAAAAGCGGATGAAGATGCCCTTAGTCGTTTCGAGAAGAAAATTCTGTGCTCTATCCACGGTTCCGTTTGTGCAAACGGAGTATGGAGGAGAAGATTTAATGGTACGACGTCTACGGATACACCGTCTAAGGTGGCTAGGCCATATAGAGCGCATGGAAAATACAGCTCCGCCCCGAAGAGTCTTTAAATCCACCCTGGAAGGAAGGCGCGGCAGAGGATGGCCGCATCATCGGTGGCGCACGCAGGTGGAAGGGGACCTTAACCAACTGGGCGTGCGGCGCTGGAAACAGCTGGCCAAAGACCGTGCCAGCTGAAGACGCTTGTTGGTTGAGGCCCAGGTTCACCATGGACTATAGCGCCACCTAAAGTAAGTATTTTCGCACAAATACTGATTAAATCTTAGTGAACCTGACTCCTTGCCTAACACTTTTGCAATCACTGATATAGGCTTTAGGTTTTTTCATCAAGTTTGAAAAGGTACTGGAGGGACAAACCGTGCACGGATTGATTCTAATGATAGACACAGACACAATTTTGAATAGTCTATTTGAGATGTTTCTTGCGCGAATTTAGTTTAAAAAGTTTTTTGAAACTATGCCGATTGAGTAATGGTCAGTTATACCAATTTCCAGAATGTAAGGATAGATATTAGTAAGATCGCTGGATTTGAAAGATATGTGGTCAATGCATGACTTTGATTTATCACCAGCTCTTGTTGGAAGATTGATGAGTGCTTGAAAACCTAAAGTCGATAACATAGGCATATAGTCCTCACACTTCTTTGGAAGATTGAGTATATTGATATTTAGGTCCCCCACTAGACAGATGTTATCACACTTGATAGAGCACAATAGACATTGAAGTTCATTGATAAAAATATCGCTATGTACACAAACGAAGGTCACGAAGAAATGCTTACCCAGTTTTAATCTTATGACAACGCAATCAGCACTTTCCATATCTGAAATGGAGGGAGACCTCCTCTACTTCGAGCTCACTTTTAACAAACACAACCGTCCCTCCTGATGGATAAGATTCATTCCAATTTGGATAAGCACAATAACCGGGAATAGAGAAATCACAATCTCGCATGTGTGAGATGAACCTGAGGGTCACACCTGCCTGCATACCAGGTAAATCTGGCCTCGCCTTGACAGTAAACGGATCAAGGGGCTTCTTCTTAACGGACGCTACAGTTCGGGGTGAACCTGGGCCTAAACCAACATGCCCCTCCAACTAGATCGATCTTTTGCTAGCCTTTTCTAGCCTAGCCATCTTAGGCGTTGAATCCATAGACGCCTGACTGGACTCACGTCGCTGTACAGCCCGTAAAGTTCGTGGTTGAATCTTTTCCTCCATCACCCGTCTGCGTTTATAGGCCCGAAAATCACGCGCAAAATCTTTCTCTCGAAACGACCAAGCGCCTCTTCATCCACTTTTGATAGTGTCCATGCTTCTGCGCCGTACAGCAGAACCGGGATGATAAGGGTCTTATACAGAGTCAACTTTGGCGTTCGGGAGAGGGCTCTATTACTCAATTGCCTCCTGAGCCCAAAGAAACAGCGATTGGCAAGAGTGATTCTGCGTTTGATTTCGGAACTGATGTCGTTGTTCCAGGTCTCTGCAGAGCCAAGGTAGACGAAGTCCTTAACTACCTCGAACTTATATCTGTGAAGATTTGGTCGATGGTGGACTTCCCTGGCCTGAATCCGCACTGACAAGGACCTATCAGCTTGTTTAAAAAAAGGCTTCAGGCGTTCACACAAAACGGCAGAGAAGATTTTGTAGGCGATGTTAAGGAGACTTATTCCTCTATAGTTGGCGCAATCAGAGGGGTCTCCTTTCTTGTGAATCGGGCATACGATGCTGAAACTCCATTCCTCGGGCATGCTTTCCTCTGACCATATCTTACAGATGAGCTGGTGCTTGCTCCCAACCAGGTCATTTCCAGCTGCCTTGAAGAGCTCAACAGACAGTCCGTCTGCGCCAGCAGCTTTATTCGACTTGAGTTTTGATACGGCAATCTTAACTTCGTCGAGGTCAGGGGGACGGAATTCTCTGCGGTCTTCGTCGATTAGAAATGGATCATTCTGCCTGACCGCGGTATATTGACTAACATCGCCGTTATACAGTCTGCAGAAGTGGTTTTTCCATATTCTCAGCATCGACTGCGATTCTACTACTAGGTGTCCGTTCTCAACACTGCGGGCTTCCGTTCTGGCTTTATAACCTTGGCGTCGAACGTCACGCCTGCAGTAACACCTCTCCAAATCCTTTCTTGTTTCTTCTGAGAAGCCTATGCTCCTCCCTTCTTTTTAACTCGTAGAGCTCACGAGCTGCACTTGTTCTTTTATGCAGCGAGGCTTTGTATGCATGCTGCTTGGCTGTGTGAATCTTCCTGCACTCGTCATCGAATCAGGTGTTTCTTCATGGTGGAGCCTTGAAACCCAAAACTTCGGATGCAGAGCTTTTCAGGGCTTGTTTGCAAAAGCTCCACTGCTGTTCTATTGACAGCGTGGAGGATTGAGGTGTATTGAAGAGCTTAAGGGAGACGCGATCGGTAAAAGCACGAGCGGTTTATGGCGATAGTAGCTTTCCGACGTCATAACTTTGTATTCTTCCTCTACTCCGTTGCGATCGTGATATCCGTAAGCGCATCTTGGCTACTACAAGATAGTGGTCCGAGTCGATGTTAGCTCCTCGGAAAGTTGGAACATCAAGAATAGTGGAGGAGTGTCTGACGTCGATCGCGATGTGATCAATCGGTTGGTAGTCGATTGATCAAAAGACCGCCAGGTGCCTTTGTGTATATCGAGGTGCGGGAAGCGCATACTAACTAGAAGGAGATTTTGCCCCGTAGCAAGATCAATTAGCCTGTGTCCGTTATCGGACGTGGTGTCGTGTAGGCTATGTTTGCCGATGACTCGTTCAAATATGCTTTCCTTACCCAGCTTAGCATTGAAGCCTCCCAGTACAATTTTGATGTGATAGCTGAGACATTGAGCACACGTTATGTCTAGGAGATCATAGAACTCATCTTTGACGGAGTCGTCCTTGTCTTTCGTGGGGGCGTGGACGTAGATCAGGCTGATGTTAAAAAATGTAGCTTTTATACGGATCGTTATGAGACGTTCGCTCACATGCCGAAAGCTTAGGACTTTTTGCCTTAGTCCACCTCGAACAGTAAATCCGCATCCGAATAATCGTTGTCCTCTCTCCTTATAGCTGTCGCCGTAGTAAATGTCGCAGTTTTTCATCCGCTTTATACCTGGTCCATTCCATAGCTTTTCCTGGATGGCGGTTATGTCTGCTTTATAGCGGTCTAGGGCGTCCGCAAGTTGTTCGGCTGCACGTGGCCTGTTTAAGGACCTAACATTAGCCGAAGATCATTGTCCTTTTTCCGTTTTTTGCAAGGGTCGTCAACATTAATACGGTCCCCGTTTATTAGAGGCTTGTGGTTGTTTCGCAGGTTTTGTTTTTTTTTTTTTCGGTTACGACTTACTATGTAGGATCAAGGGACTAATCTCTCTAAAATCAGCTGTCTCATTGGCAGTCACGCATAAAAACTAGGGCAAGTTCCGAATGACTTCTCCAGAAGCTGCTTAGACGAAGAGGAGGTCGAATCCATTCATCACCTACTCTGCTCCTGTCCGGTTCTCTGCTTAATCAGGAAACGCTACCTAGGATCCTACTTCCTTAACGACCTGACTGATGTTCAGCAGTAAAGGATAACTGACCTTCCTAACTATTTAAAGTGCACTAAGTGGTTCCAAACAAACAATGGAGCAGGAATGGGCGCATTGCCAGAGCGCCGTCAGGGACGCTACCTCAGAGGTGCTGGGTTTCAAACCGCCACCACCTAGAAACCCCTGGTTCGATGAACAATGCTACAAAGCCAGAGCGGCGGCCTGCAGGGATGAAAATGGAGAACTGGTAGTAGAGTCGCAGTCGATGCTGAGGATTTGGAAAGACCACTTCTGCAGACTGTATAACGGCGATGATAGACAAGATACCGCTATCAGGCGGAACGAGCCATTCGTAATGGACGACAATGAAACAGAATTCAGTCCACCCGACCTAGACAAGGTCAAAATAGCAATATCAAGACTTAAGTCTAATAAAGCCGCGGTCGCAGACGGCCTGTCTGCTGAGCTTCTTAAGGCGGCTGGAGATGAGCTGGTAAGGTGCATGCACCATCTCATTTGCAAGGTATGGTCGGAGGAAAGCATGCCCGACGAATGAAATCTCAGCATCGTTTGCCGGGTCCATAAGAAAGGAGACCCCTATAACTGCGCCAACTGTAGGGGAATAAGTCTCCTTAACATCGCATATAAGACCTTCTCTGCCGTATTGTGTGAACGCCTGAAACCGTTTGTGGATAACCTGATCGGTTCTTATCAGTGTGGTTTCAGGCCAGGTAAATCCACAATAGACCAAATATTTACGCTACGGCAGATCTTGGAAAAGACCCAGGAATACCAAATCGACACTCACCACCTCTTCGTCGATTTCAAGGCTGCATATGACAGCGTGCATAGAGATGAGCTATACAAAGCCATGTCTAGTTTTAGCATCCCTGCCAAACTCGTCCGACTGCGCAGGATGACAATGCAGAATTCTCGCTGCTCCATTAAGGTCGGTAATGAGCAAACCGAGACCTTTGATATTAAAAAAGGATTTAGGCAAGGTGACGCGCTGTCATGCAACTTTTTCAACATCGTGCTTGAAAAGATCGTGCAAGAGTCACTGGCCAACACAAGAGGTACGATTTATTTCAAGTCTACGCAATTGCTTGCGTATGCCGACGACATTGACGTGATTGGACGGACACAGCGAGACGTCAATTAGGCCTTTGTAAGCATTGAGGTAGAAGCGGCTAAGATGGGTCTCAAGGTTAATGAGGGTAAAACCAAATATCTGCTTTCATCTAAAAGAGACGGACAACACCGACGTATTGGCCAGAACGTCACCATGGGCGGATAAAACTTTAAAGTGGTCAAGGAATTCGTCAACCTTGGCTCTCTGATGACCAGCGACAACAACATCAGCGCTGAGATAAAACGCAGAATCACTCTTGCCAACCGCTGTTTCTTTGGGCTCAAGAGGCAATTGAGAAGTAGAGCCCTCTCTAGGAGACTCGCGCGGGTTCAAGAGTTTTTATATTCTCTTATGATGTGTTGACACACACAACCTGAACGGAGTGCAGTGGTTGGGGTCGTTGATGTTCGTTCACTACTCTCAGAGGTGGTTGTCCTAGACCTAGATAGGACGAGAGCCGACCAAATTCCGCGTTGGTTATAGTCCGTAGTAATTCGTTCGAGCACTTTGGTACTGCATACGCAGAGGATGAATTTCGGTTGACCATATACTGTGAGTGTTATGCCTACAGCAGTACGTCTGGTCACTTTACATCCACAACTGCGTTGCATACTTTTTGTCCGTATAGGAATTACTTTTTCTTGGCTATAAAGCGAATTTGAACCATAAACCTTCCGCTCGGCGGTCGATGATGTTAACCACTGCACCACGGCCACCCCGTGAAGATGCCCTTGGTCGTTTCGAGAGGAAAATTCTGCGTACTATCTACGGTCTCATTTGTTCAAACGGTGTATGGAGGAGAAGATATAACGAAGAACTGTACGGGTTGTACAGCGACATCGGCCTGGTACGACGTCTACGGATACAGCCATGTAGAGCGCATGGAAAATACAGCTCCGACCCGAAGAGTCTTCGAATCCACTCCGGAGGGAAGGCGCGGCAGAGGACGACCGCATCATCCGTGGCGCACGCAGGTGGAAGGGGACCTTAACCAACTGGGCGTGCGGCGCTGGAAACGGCTGGCCAAAGACCGTGCCAGCTGGAGACGCTTGTTGGTTGAGGCCCAGGTTCACCACGGACTGTAGCGCCACCGAAGTAAGTAAGTAAGTGGTTCCATGAATAGGGGGTCAACCCCCCTCGTAGCAATACAACGGCCCTTTCAGGCATAAGTTTATACATACTTCCCACTCTAGAGAGGCTACGCACTACCTGCCTAGATCCACTATGCCAAATGTTATAATTCTTTACTGTCTTGAACTTCCAATTATAGTTCTCTAAATGCCATTTACAACTATTACAATACTATAATCTTGTTTTATTACCCGGTAATCTACACAATCAAGTGCCAATAAACAGATAGTATGATGAGACTGTCGATCAGCATCTCCATACGATTAGCACCTATTTAGATATACTATAATCATAGCGCCACTCAAGCCGCCAACCGAAAACTCGGTCAACCATCAAAGAACGCTCCTAAAATAAAATATAGAAAATAAAAACAAGGCAAATACTCACAATGTATTCATAGAACAAGTATCTAAACTGTGTCGGTATCAGCCAGAAAGTGAAAACCGTGCGCGGCAACTTGTACGCTTGTCACCATTCTCGCTTATTGATTATATCGAATTGAGCTAATTTAGATAGACATGCCGACGACTAGGCTGGCATTCTGTATAAGTACTATCAGAAAAAAAAATCCGAGAGGCAAGTTGTTGGCAGAGAATAAGGAAACTATCATCACTCGTTTGCTGCAGATAAATTACAAATAAAATCAAAATAAAGACGACAAAGCAGAGTCGTGAATAAATTGTTTACAATCTGGGGGCAGATTTTTCGAGATACATGCTTCTGATTTCAGGTCAACCCATACGAACAGTACAATAAATGGGTCGCTCGTTTTAAACATTGTCTTAGTAAATCAATAATATTTTGAGATGAAATATGGATGATGGTTCCTTACATTCCTAACTTTATACGAATAACAATTCGTTCGTTAATTGGGAAAAGTTTTGTTACCACACAATAGAAGTTGGGATTGGACAACCTTCCCTTGCGTAATTTGGACGTTTGAACCTCTTTAACGGCCTTTTTATGGACAATTCGAACGAATCCACTTTATACTTTTCATATGACTCAATCTAGACAAAATGCTAAAATCTAGCTTACCTATGAGCATCTTCACTACTTGCAATCTAATTTACTAACTGCATGACTAACTCATGTATAACTAATATCATGAACACTAAAATTGGTCATCTGGAACTCACGAACACTTACTTACTTATCAGGCCAGCGATCCATGGAGGATCTGAGCCTGAGCTATAGCTGCCTTCCATCCTTGACGGTCCTGGGCACGCTGCTTCCAGTTGTCAAGACCAAGATGTCTTACATCCGCGATTACTTGGTCTTTATACCGGAGGTTCGGTCTTCCTCTTCTTCTCGAACCAGGAGGCTCGGAGTCGAAGACCCTCTTAGCTGGAGCGTTGATGTCCATGCGCTCGATGTGGCCGAGACAGTGTAGTCGACGGATCTTTGCCTTTCGGACTACATCCACATCTTCGTACAACTCGTAGAGTTCGCGGTTGTGTCTTCTTCTCCATTCACCTTCCTCACAGACAGGACCAAATATCCGGCGCAGAATTTTTCTTTCGAAAGAACCCAAAATCAGCTCCGCTGTCCTGCTTATCGTCCAGCTTTCGGCTCCGTACAGCAAGACTGGCAGTATGAGCGTTTTGTAAAGCATGACTTTGGTCTTTCGAGTGAGGAGTTTTGACAAGCCGAAGTGGCAGCGGTTGCCAAGGGCGATTCTATGCCGGATCTCCACTGTGGTGTCATTTGTGGAATTTACGTTTGCCCCGAGGTAGACAAACTCCTTAACTACCTCGAAATTGTAGCTGTCAATTGTTATATTTTGTCCCAGGTGGTGAGCGACGGATTGGTTTTTGCTTGATAGCATGTATTTCGTTTTGTCCTCATTGATCTTAAGACCAACTCGTTTCGCCTGTTCTTCAATCGCCGTGAATGCTTCCACAACGCCACGGCGAGAACACGCGATGATGTCGATATCATCCGCGTATCCTAGCAGCTGGATGGATTTGTAAAAGATAGTGCCTTCCCTGTTGACGCCTGCCCGTCGCACTATCTGCTCCAGCACCAGGTTGAAGAAGTCACATGACATCGCATCTCCTTGCCGAAATCCGGTGCATGTTTCAAACGGTTCCGAAGTAATGGAACCGAGTTGCACGGTGCATCGCGTATTTTTTAGCGTGACGCGACACACCTGGATCAGTTTTACCGGGATCCCGAATTCGGCCGGCCATCGCACCAAACAGTTCTTCACGATGAATGCTGTCGTATGCGGCTTTTAAATCGATCAAAAGATGGTGTGTATCGATTCGAAACTCGTTGGTCTTTTCCAGGATTTGTCGAAGTGTGAAAATTCGGTCTATAGTCGATTTGGCGGGCCGGAAGCTGCCGATTAGTGCGGTGCAAAATGGCTTTAGACGTTCACACAATACGGTGGACAGGATCTTGTATGCGACATTGTGCAGGGATATGCCTCTATAGTTCTTGCAAGAGGTAGGATCGCCTTTTTTGTGGATGGGAAGTATAGAAGAGCTGGTATTCCAGTCGTCGGGCATGCTTTCATCTTCCCAAATTCTGCAGATGATCTGGTGCATGCTCCCTACCAGGATATCGCTGCCAGCCTTGAAGAGCTCTGATGGCAAGCCATCTGAGCCTGCGGCCTTGTTATTCTTCAGCTTCTGAATGGCTGTGCCGACTTTTTCGATGCTGGGTGGGAGGACTACTTCAGCGGCTGGAGTTGGAATTTCCTCAGTTCCTACCACTCTCTCTTGGTCATGCTCGTTAAGCAGCTGCTGGAAGTGCTGCTTAAATACATCCACTATTCCCTGCGGGTCGGGGACAAGATTACCCTCGCAGCCAGAGTGCCCTTTTTGAAGCCTCCTGCAAGGCCTTTGGCTTTCTTGTAAAAGGGTCGTATTTTATACGGTTTCGGCTACTTCCTGAATGGCTGAGCAGCAATGCAACCACATATTATTGGCATTTGTGTTCGACGTAGGCATACTCAGCTCAGCTGCTCCGCTCCCTGTAGACTCTGGCAACCTCCGGTGTGCTCAGGCGCCCAATGTCGAACCTCCTCCTGATGGGCTGGTGCAGCTTTCTGATATTGGACAGTCGAGCTCTCAATCTTGCTGCTACGAGGAAGTGGTCAGAGTCGACATTTGCCCCTCTGAATGTTCGCACATCCAGGATGTTTGACGAGTGCCTTGCGTCAATGAGCACATGGTCGATTTGGTTGGCGGTTCGACCGTCCGGTGTGTCCTTTAAATTACACTTGTACATAATTACACTGTAACTTGAAGTTGTCATGTTCATGAGTAACCTAATAGCATTTTAATACAACTTAGCTGAACTAGTCGCAACTACACGGAAAAGAAAAAACTTTCATTACACGCGTATGTAGAAGAAAAATGAAAGAAAATCAAAAATAAATAAGAAAATAGGACAAGAAAGCTCCCTCCGCTTGTGTTATATAAAGTAAATCGAGCGCCCCTTACACCACACCTTGGTGAGTGTAATTAATTAAAAAGCGAAGCAAGCAAAGCCATATCTACCCCAAGCACGCATTTACCTTTTTGTTTACTCGACTTTAGGTCTATTTTTAAGATTCGTGTCATGAGAGCACTTTGCTTCTATCAGCACGCCGATTGGGCGATAACTTGCTGATAACTCCCTAAATTTAATCTGAGGCATTTGGATAATGAATCTAGTAGTTCTTAGAAGAATTTTTAATTTTTTTAAATACATATGCACATATATGTACCTACAGATGTATCTTTGCGATGTATCTACATATATACCGAGACCAAGATGAATATAATACAACAACGTAATCTGAAAACATCAAATAAACAAAGAAGCTGATCGTGTTTAAGACGGCAAACACCAGCTTTCATCTCTGTCGCTGCTCAATCCAAGTTGACACATATCCTCCGAGTGGCCCCTCCTGGATAGCTGCCCAAGCATCCACTGGACAGTGAACTAATGTGTGCAGCGATCAGCCCGTTGTTCCTAGGGTAAACGGAACCTGGCCCTCCACAGCTTGGGAGTTGTGCTTAGGGTTAACATCCCTATCACGGAAAACCCACGGATGATTCCCACCTTGAAGACCCCTGAAAACGCAATAAGGATTTACGAGTCTTCACCTGGAATGTGAGCTCCCTCAACAGGCCAGGTGCGGGCAATCAATTAGAAGAGACCTGGACTGTTACAAAGCAGACATTACCGCGCTCCAAGAAGTGCGATGGGATGGACCAGGCAAAAAACGTATGAAAAACTGTGATATCTATTACGGGAATTGCTACAAGGAAAACAAGCAACGCTTATTTGGGTGCGGATTTGTGATCCAAGGTAGACTTGGACAAAAAGTCTAAGCATGTAAGCGAACGCCTCATAACAATCCGCATCAAGGGCACACTGGGGAATATCACCCTAATATGCGTGCACGCCTCCACGGAAGTAAAAGATCTCCTCGACCGAACATACGCCCAATGCCCCAGTTATGACACTAAAATCCTACTAGGAGATCCGACAACGGACTTAGGCTAATCGATTTCCTAACGGGGCGTAACCTCCTTGTAGCAAGCACACGATTCTTTCCCCATTTAAACATCCACAAGGGTACCTGGCGGTCTCCTGATCAATCGACCACCACTCAGATTGATCACATTGCGATCGACGCCAGACACTCCTCCAGCATTCTCGATGTACGAACCTTCCGAGGAGTCAACATCGACAACAAGGTAGTGGCCCGACCTTGTTGTAGCCAAGGTACGAATGAGGATATCAAGAATGCTTAGGAGTCGAGTAAGACAACGTATTTTTGACGTCGGAAAACTACAATCGCAAGAGACTGCCAGAATCTTTGCCGTTCGTGTCTCTTTCAAGCTCTCTCAAAATCCGCCCACAGCGGCACAAACAACAGAGCAGGAATGGGCGCACTGCTAGAACGCCATCAGAGACGCCGCCTCTGAGGTGCTGGGTTTCAAACGGCCACCACCTAGAAACCGCTGGTTTGATGAACAATGGGAACAAGCCCATGCAACAAAACAAGAGGCATATAAAGCCATGCTGCAACGACGGTGGAGAGCTACTCGTAAAATCTATGAGCAGAAGAGAAGAGAGGAGCACACGCTTCTCAGAAGAAAGAAAAGAGAACACGAAAAGCGTGAGATCGAGGAGATGGAGAGATGCTTCCGCAGGAATGGCGCCCGGAAGTTTTACAATAAGGTAAAATGAACATGACATGGCTACAAAGCCAGAGCGGAGGCCTGCAGGGATGAAAATGGAGAACTGGTAGTGGGATCATAGTCGATGCTGAGGGTGGAATGGAATTTTATCTAAATTGGCACCACTTGAGACCACTTCTGCAGACTGTATAACGGCGATGACAGACAAGATACCGCTGTCAGGCTGAATGATCCATTCGTAATGGACAACGATGTAAGAGAATACAGTCCACCCGACCTAGGCGAAATCAAAATGGCTTAAGACTTAAGCCTAATAAAGCCGCGATTATAGACGGCCTGTCTTGCTTTGGTGGTGTTACAGCCCGTGAAGGGCCAGAGCCAAGCTTCTCTCAATCACCCATCTTGTGTGTGATTTTTTTTTTTACACAGGTGAAAGGGACCTACAGTTTAATGCCGATTCCGAACGGCTTGAGTCGAGAAGCTTTTTCTTGGCAAGTATACTACGGGGGGTTTTTCCAGTACCACGCCGAGGAGGAACGCCGCGAAATAAACATTCGATAGCGTTGGTGTTATCGGATCCGAACTCGGCTGGAGATGAGATGGTAAGGTGCATGCACCATCTCATTTCCAAGATATGGTCGGAACAAAGCATGCCCGACGAATGGAATCTCAGCATCGTTTGCCCGGTCCATAAGAAAGGAGACCACTATAACTGCGCCAACTACAAGGGAATAAGTCTCTTTAACATCGCATACAAGATCTTCTCTGCCGTTTTGTGTGAGCACCTGAAACCGTTTGTGGATAACCTGATCGACTCTTATCAGTGTGCTTTCAGGCCAGGTAAATCCACAATAGACCAAATATTTACGCTACGGCAGATCTTGGAGAAGACCCAGGAATACCAAATCGACACTCACCACCTCTTCGTCGATTACAAGGCTGCATATGACAGCGTGTATAGAGATGAACTATACAAAGCCATGACTAGTTTTAACAACCCTGCCAAACTCGTCCGACTGTGCAGGATGACAATGGAGAATTCTCGCTGCTCCATTAAGGTCGGTAATGAGCAAACCGAGACCTTTGATGTTAAAAAAGAAGTTAGGCAAGGTGACGCGCTCTCATGCAACTTTTTCAACATCGTGCTTGAAAAGATCGTGCAAGAGTCACTGGCCAACACAAGAGGTACGATTTATTTCAAGTCTACGTAATTGCTTGCGTATGCCGACGACATTGACGTGATTGGACGGACACAGCAAGAAGTCAATGAGGCCTATGTAAGCGTTGAGGCAGAAGCTAAGATAGGTCTTAAGGTTAATCAGGGTAAAACCAAATATCTGTTTTCATCAAAATGAGAACGTCACCATGGGCAGATATAACTTTGAAGCGCTCAAGGCATTCGCCTACCTTGGCTCACTGATGACCGGCGACAACAACACCCGCCCTGAGATAAAACGCAGAATCACTCTTGCCAACCGCTGTTTCTTTGGGCTCAAGAAGCAATTGAGAAGTAGAGCCCCCTCTCGGAAAACCAAGGTGATACTATATAAGACCTTAATCACCCCAGTCCTCCTTTACGGCGCAGAGGCTTGGACCTTAACAAAAGCGGATGAAGATGCCCTTGGTCGTTTCGAGAGGAAAACTCTGCGCTCTACTCGTATCTACGGTCACGTTTGTTCAAACGGAGTATGGAAGGGAAGATTTAATGAACAACTGTGCGGGTTGTACAGCAACATCGACCTGGTACGACGTCTACGGATGCAGCATCTAAGGTGGCTAGACCATGTAGAGCGCATGGAAAATACAGCTCCGACTCGAAGAGTCTTCGAATCCACCCGGGATGAAGGCGCGGCAGAGGACGGCCGCATCTCTGGTGGCGCATGCAGGTGGAAGGGGACCTTAACAAACTGGACGTGCGGCGCTGGAAACAGTTGGCCAAAGACCGTGCCAGATGGAGACGCTTGTTGGTTGAGGCCCAGGTTCACCACGGACTGTAGCGCCCCATAAGTAAGTATATAGAAAACACGATCTTCACATCTTACCCTAAGATCACCGGGCTGAGGGCGCCGCCGTGGGGCAGTAGTTAGTGTGTTGGACTCTGACGCACGATGAGCGAGTTCAGACCCCGATAACACCAACGCCATCGAATGTTTATTTCGCGGCGTCCCTCCTCGGCGGGGTACTGGGAGAATTTCTAAGCTTTTAGAAGCGTTAGGAATAGAGGTGTGATGGCTGATTGGATGGCAGACTATCTTCACAACAGGAAGTTCTGAGTCAAGATGGTTATAGTGAGGTAAAGAAAGTAAGATATGGAGTTCCACATTTTATCATTTATACCAACGAGCTTTTTCGCGTTTTTAAGCTTAGTTTTCCGTTCGCTTTTGCCGATGACACTGCAATTGTTGTTCGACGCAGCTATAGGATGGTGTCCCGATAACAGATTGGTAATAAACGCATCTAAACCCTATTTGGAACAATTAACTCACTCATTCAATTAATTAACACTGTTCCACAAGATAGAAATGTAAATACTAAGAAGAACTAAAGTCATGTACATAGTTATCATACAATAAATGTCAACACCCTGGCTAGACCACATTAGAAGCCCACAAGTCATGCGAAAGCAAAGTAAAGCGCTGCGAAGCTTGAGCTAACATTTGATGAGATAAGACCAAAACTATATTACTATTAGATACGTACTCGTACACTGCTGTAGCAAGTAGTTGACTAAATCATCTGCGCTTCTAAAGGGTGTTCCGAAATCCACATAAGATTTAAGATCTGTGCGATGTTAGAGGTATCGTGATGCCAATGAAAAACAGCGTAACAGCTGATGATCACTGAAATGAAAGGAGTTCATCCTAGAAACCCTTTTCTGACATTGATGATGCTCCCAATAGTATCAAACCTACTGGGGTGACGGGGATGGTAATTCCGTAGATTGAGCTAATCATTAGCGGGCGCTACAGTTCGGGGTGAACCTGGGCCTCAACCAACATGCCCCTCCATCTAGCACGATCTTTTGCTAGCCTTTTCCATTGCCGCACACCCAGTTGGCCGAGGTTCCCTTCGACCTGCGTGCGCCATCCTCTGCTTCTTCGTTCCTCGGGGTTGGATCCAAAGACTCTCCGGGCTTGAGCTGTGGTGTCCATTCGCTTCTCTCGAACCGACCAAGGGCCTCCTCATCCGCTTTTGATAGTATCCATGCTTCTGCGCCGTACAGCAGGACCGGGATGATAAGGGTCTTATACAGAGTCAACTTTGTCGAAGTAGACGAAGTCCTTAACTACCTCGAACTTATATCTGTGAAGATTTGACGATGGTGGACTTCCCTGGCCTGGATCCGCACTCATAAGGACCTATCAGCTTATTTACAAAAGGCTTCAGACGTTCACACAAAACGGCAGAGAAGATTTTGTAGGCGATGTTAAGAAAACTTATTCCTCTCTAGTTGGCGCAGACAGAGGGGTCTCCTTTCTTGTGAATCGGGTGTACGATGCTGAGACTCCATTCCTCGAGCATGCTTTCCTCTGACCATATCTTGCAGATTAACTGATGCATGCTCCTAACCAGGTCATCCCCAGCTGCCTTGAAGAGCTCAGCAGGCAGTCCGTCTGCGCCAGCCACTTTTATTCGACTTGGGTTTCGATATGGCAATCTTAACTTCGTCGAGGTCAGGGGGAAGGAATTCTCTGCGGTCTTCGTCGATTAGAAATGGATCATTCTGCCTGACCGCGGTATATTGACTAACATCGCCGTTATACAGTCTGCAGAAGTGGTTTTTCCATATTCTCAGCATCGACTCGATTCTACTACTAGGTGTCCGTTCTCAACACTGCGGGCTTCCGTTCTGGCTTTATAACCTTGGCGTCGAACGTCACGCCTGCAGTAACACCTCTCCAAATCCTTTCTTGTTTCTTCTGAGAAGTCTATGCTTCTCCCTTCTTTTTAACTCGTAGAGCTCACGAGCTGCACTTGTTCTTTTATGCAGCGAGGCTTTGTATGCATGTTGCTTGGCTGTGTGAATTTTCCTGCACTCGTCATCGAATCAGGTGTTTCTTCGTGGTGGAGCCTTGAAACCCAAAACTTCGGATGCAGAGCAAAAGCTCCACTGCTGTTCTATTGACAGCGTGGAGGATTGAGGTGTATTGAAGAGCTTAAGGGAGACGCGATCAGTAAAAGCACGAGCGGTTTCTGGCGATAGTAGCTTTCCGACGTCATAACTTTGTATTCTTCCTCTACTCCGTTGCGATCGTGATATCCGTAAGCGCATCTTGGCTACTACAAGATAGTGGTCCGAGTCGATGTTAGCTCCTCGGAAAGTTGGAACATCAAGAATAGTGGAGGAGTGTCTGACGTCGATCGCGATGTGATCAATCTGGTTGGTAGTCGATTGATCAAAAGACCGCCAGGTGCCTTTGTGTATATCGAGGTGCGGGAAGCGCGTACTGACTAGAAGGAGATTTCGCCCCGTAGCAAGATCAATCAACCTTTGTCCGTTATCGGATGTGGTGTCGTATAGACTATGTTTGCCGATGGCTCGTTCAAAGATACTTTCCTTACCCAGCTTATCATTGAAGTCTCCTAGTACAATTTTGATGTCATAGCTGGGACATTGGGCATACGTTCTGTCTAGGAGATCGTAGAACTCATCTTTGGTGGAGTCATCCTTGTCTTCCGTGGGGGCATGGTCGCAGATCAGGCTGATGTTCAAAAATGTAGCCTTGATACGGATCGTTATGAGGCGTTCGCTCACATGCCGAAAGCTTAGTACTTTTTGCCTCAGTCCACCTCGAACAGCAAATCCGTATCCGAACAATCGTTATCCTCCCTCCCTGTAGCAGTCGCCGTAGTAAATGTCGCAGTTTTTCATCCGCTTTATACCCGGTCCATCGCATTTCCTGGATGGCGGTTATGTTCGCTTTATAGAGGTCTAGCGCGTCCGCAAGTTGGTCGACTGCACGTGGCCTGTTTAGGGACCTAACATTCCTCGTACATAGCCAAAGATCATTGTCCTTTTTCCGTTTTTTGCAAGGGTCGTCAACATTAATCCGGTCCGTTTTATCTGAGGCTTGTGGTTGTTTTTTCTACGTTTTCGGCTTACTGGGCCGTAGCATAACTGACTAATCCTGTTTTTTTTTTTTGGCGCAGGAGGCTTGGCATTCGCCCTTCCCTGTCTGCAATTTCCATAGGAAATCTCCAGATGGCACCACGAGGAGGTGGGGATGGGACTTACTAACAGTGCCGCAAGATGTTCGATTGCGGTGGCTCCTCTCACTTTTTAGCAGGCCAGCATCCGTCAGATAGATGCTTTGTTGCGCTGTAGTTACTGATTTTTTACCCAAAAAGGTTGAGATCAAATCAGCAATTGTTGGTTGACAATCATTATTACCTGGAAGTGCCCCAGTATCGTATCACTATCGACTATCGAAACAGGCGGGTTCGATGGGTTCAGTGATACTTAATACTTGCATCGGTCCTGCGCATAAACTCAAGTACAGCGTTACATCGGAAAGGCAATGCATGACATTTGGTATTATGGAACAAGCATTTCATTACTTTATGGTACTGTCCACAACAGGGACAGTGCTTTATCCCTGTGACTGAACTTAAAAACCAGGGGAAGTCGACAGGTTGGAGTAAAAAGTGATTGCCGCGCGTTGTATTATTATCTCACGAATGGGAGTGGTGCGTATCCGTACACAAATATCACAGTCTCTTGTGTGTATCTGACAAGCTTCATCTTCATCACACAAAAAAATAGAATAAAACGAAAACAAATCATGTAATATGCCAGGGAAAACAACCCCGAACCACACTGATTCATTTCTACGGGGAAGTGAAAAGTGATTACCAGACAGCAACGACAGGAATATGTCGATAGCATGTCTTATATGCGAGATTGTGAGAGATATCCTTTGGAAAGAGGGTGGGCAGAATCCTGTTGAATTCGCCTCGGAAACATAGGCACGAATCCGAATGGGAGGGATAAATGGGCAATAATTGAAGGAAACATAAGTGATTCGAACGTAGGTTTGTATGTATCGATTTTACCTATTGAACCCTTACTTTAGTTGTGCGCCTATAGAAGAGCAGGTTTGTTGATTCGATACTGATGGAACACGAGTACATGTATAAGCTCTATGCCAATGACAGGATTGAAAAGGTAAAACTGCGATCTGCTCTTGTGCTTAGTAAAAAAAAACAAGCCCCGCCAGTTGGCATCAACCAGTATGCATACAATTGATGCTTGCGTGACGAGCTAGCTATTAGTTATAACCACCAAATGCATGCGTAATCCGGACGAGGGTGATCTAATCCTAAATAGATTTTGAAATATCTTCAGGATAGGGGATGAACAGTGCGGGTTTCGTCACGGCAGAAGTACAACCCACCAGCTTTTCACTCTAAGAATGGTACTCGAGAAGGCTTGGGAGTACCTACGCCAAACCGATCTACAGCTGCTTTGTAGATTTGGAAAAGGCGTATGTCCGATTTCGTCGAGGTAAACTCTGAAGTGTGCTGCAGGAATATGGGATTGATGGTCCTCTGTTGAGGGCCATTCAGTCTCTATACACAAACTGTAGCAGCTGCGTTCGGGTTAACGGTAGTAAATCAACACCTTTCATCGTGGGCGTTGGACTTCGCCAAGGGTGCGTCTTGTCACCTCTCCTTTTCATTATATATATGGACTGGATGTCGGACTTTCCGAGGGGCTAACATCGACTCGGACCACTATCTTTTAGTAGCCAAGATGCGATTACGAATATCACGAACGCAACGGAGTAGAGTAAGAATACAAAGTTGTGACGTCGGAAAGCTACTATCGCCAGAAACCGCTCGTGCGGCTCTGCATCCGTAGTTTTGGGTTTCAAGGCTCCACCACGAAGAAACACCTGGTTCGATGACGAGTGCAGGAGGATTCATACAGCGAAGCAGGATTCATATAAGGCCTCGCTGCATAAAAGAACAAGAGCAGCTCGTGAGCTCTACGAGTTAAAAAGAAGGGAGGAGCATAGGTTTCTCTGAAGAAACAAGTAAGAGCACGAGAAGCGCGCGATTGAGGATTTGGAGAGGTGTTACTGCAGGCGTGACGTTCGAAAGTTTTATCAACAGATAAAGCGAACATGCCAAGGTTATAAAGCCAGAACGGAAGCCTGCAGGGATGAGAACGGACACCTAGTAGTAGAATCGCAGTCGATGCTGAGAATATGGAAAAACCACTTCTGCAGACTGTATAACGGCGATGTTAGTCAATATACCGCTGTCAGGCAGAATGATCCACTTCTAATCGACGGAGACCGCAGAGAATTCTGTCCCCCTGACCTCGACGAAGTTAAGATTGCCATATCGAAGCTCAAGTCGAATAAAGCTGCTGGCGCCGACGGACTGTCTGCTGAGCTCTTCAAGGCAGCTGGGGATGACCTGGTTGGGAGCATGCACCAGCTCATCCGTAAGATATGGTTAGAGGAAAGTATGCCCGAGGAATGGAGTCTCAGCATCGTATGCCCGATCCACAAGAAAGGAGACCCCTCTGATTGCGCCAATTATAGAGGAATAAGTCTCCCTAACATCGCCTAGAAAATCTTCTCTGCCGTTTTGTGTGAACGCCTGAAGTCTTTTGTAAATAAGCTGATAGGTCCTTATCAGTGCGGATTCAGGCCAGAGAAGTCCACCATCGACCAAATCTTCACACTACGGCAGATCCTGGAAAAAAACAATGAATTTCAAGTCGACACTCACCACCTATTTGTCGACTTGAAAGCCGCATACGACAGCGTAATTAGAGACGAGCTATACAACGCTCTGTCTACCTTTGACATACCTGCTAAACTCGTCAGACTATGCAGGATGACTTTGGAGAATGCTCGCTGCTCCATCCGAATCGGTGAACACCTTACCGATAGTTTTGATGTCAAAAAGGGATTTAGGCAGGGCGATGCGCTGTCGTGTGATTTCTTCAACATCATATTGGAAATGATTGTGCAAAAATCACTGACCAATACAAGAGGCACAATCTATTTCAAATCCTCGCAACTCGTCGGCGTTTGCGAGTATTGAGATGGAGGCGGTGAAAATTGGTTTGGCGGTAAACGAGGGCAAAACTAAATATATGCTGTCATCAAAAAAGGACGCTCACCACCGACGTCTTGGCCAGAACGTTTCTATTGGCAGATATAAGTTCGAGGTAGTTAACGACTTCGTCTACCTTGGCTCCGCGATGACCTGGAACAACGACATCAGTTCCGAAATCAAACGCAGAATCACTCTTGCCAATCGCTGTTTCTTTGGGCTCAGGAGGCAACTGAGTAATAGAGCCCTCACCCGAACGACAAAGTTGACTCTATACATATAAGACCCTTATCATCCCGCTCTTGTTGTACAGCGCAGAAGCATGGACACTATCAAAAGCGGATGAGGTTGCCCTTGGTCGGTTCGAGAGAAAGATTTGGGCCTATAAACGTGATTTTTGGGCCTATAAACGCAGACGGGGGATGGAGGAGAAGATTCAACCACGAACTTTACGGGCAACGACATGAGCCTACTCAGGCGTCTACGGATTCAACGCCTAAGATGGCTGGACCAGGTAGAGCGAATGGACACCACAGCTCCAGCTCGGAGAGTCTTTGAATCCAACCCCGAGGGACGAAGAATCAGAGGACGGCCGCACTTAAGATGGCGCAAACAGGTGGAAGGGGACCTCTGCCGACTGGGTGTGCGGCAATGGAAAAGGCTAGCAAAAGATCGTACTAGTTGGAGGGGCATGTTGGTTGAGGCCCAGGTTCACCCCGAACTGTAGCGCCCACTAAGAAGAAGAGAAGAAGGTGGTTGCAGCGCAGTCGAGGCGAGGAGTGTTTTACATTGGGAGAGTTGAGGATAAGTCATCTTCTTTTTGCAGATGACTTAGTTGTCCTCACATCCTCCCAGATGGAACTTCAGCGCGCGCTAGATAGGTTTGTGGCCGTATGTGCTGATGCTGGAATGAGGGTTAGCGTGGATAATTCCGAGGTTATGGTTATTTCCAGAAGACCTGTCCAATGCACTCTACATGTTAGTGGAGTCCCATTGAAGCAGATGGAGAAGTTTAAGTATCTCGGGGTCTTCTTCACGAGTGATGGGAGGAGTAATACTGAGCTTTCCTGCAGGATTGGCCAAGCTGGGTCAATTTTGAAACAGCTTGGAAAATGTGTAATCAGGAAGACCGAGCTTGGTGTCAAAGCCAAGTTAGTATTTGTTCCAACTCTCACCTATGGTCATGAAATTTGGGTATTGACCGAAAGAATAAGATCGCGAATACAAGCTGCCGAAATGAGCTGTTGTGGGAGTTACTCGCGCCGGGATAGGGTGAGAAATACGACAATGCGCGGGGAGCTTAGTGTTGAGCAGCTGCTTCTCCGAACGGAAAGGGCTATGCTTCGATGGTTTGGTCACGTGAGACGAATGTCGCAATCATCACGACTTCCGAAGCGTGCCTTAGATGCAATACCATCAGGCAGGCGACCGCTTGGCAGACCCAGGACGAGGTGGTTGGACCAAGTATAAAAGTTCGCGTGGGTGCGCTCGAGTGGCCTAGGGATCCCGCGTGCCCGCATTACCCCCGCGACACTTTTGGTGGAACATGCGGGCCACTGAAAATGATGATGATGATCTTCAGCAAATGTCTAAACGTGTTGTCCGGCGTTTCTTAAGAGAGGTCGGGTTCGTTTCAACGCAAAACATACATGTCGCGTTGAGCATTCTGGTTTAAATTGAATTATTCATTCATCAATTGAATTGTGTATCAATTTGCCTGCTGTTGAAAGGCAGATTTGTTGATTTCTCAACTTTTCTTTGCTTTGCAACTAAGTTTGGAGTACAATTGTTTGATACAACCGCTCAAACTCGATATTTTGTTTATCGCCTCGTTCATTCTTGACGAGAAAGTTACACTATCCTCTAAATCACCTGTCTACACACTTCACAACGCTGTTAAACTGCTGGTAAACATGTCAACAGAGATGAGTAAATTTGTTAAAAGCAAAGATAACGTATAAGACGAACACCCCCAACATGTGCGAGTCGTCCACAATCTAATTGGAACTTAATTGAAAAGAAGCATCCACTACATGAATTAGAACACCACAATCAACTGTTTCTATCTGCATCATCGCATTTCAAAGAGCCTTAACAAGCTTTCACGCATAGATTCCCTTTTAGGTACCGCCATTTCCACCCCTCTTCCCACCTAGACGTGCGACAATGTATCCGTTGAATACCAAGCAGCAATTTTAAAAACATTTCAGAGCGTATAGCGAAGGATTTCTTTACACTCGCATATGTACATACGGACTGACTGTATGCGAGTAGTATATGTATACACATTGGGCTTTCCTAAAAAGGTAATGCTTCATGGCCTTAAAACTAAAAGTAAAAACAGAAAAACAGGAGAGAGAACAACTTACGTTTTTGGGCTCCGAAGATATTTCAGCTCCAAGCTTGTAGTCCAAATTTTCTGAAGCTGCAGATCAGTGCAACTAGAATTCTGGCACACAGTGACCACCCGAGAAGAAGAGCTTGCTTCCTACGCGTATCTCTATTCTCTTTCGTCTACACTTAATATTTCTGTATACCTTTTAGGGATTCAATCACTTGTCTGACATTGATATGATTATGAGGAACATGCACAAGAGTTGTACTATTTCTCGAGCGGCTATGTGTCTATACGTACGACGACGGCGAGAAAAGAGAACAATTCAACAATCACGATCCGGATCGTACACTTTTATATATTACACTTTTCCTTGATTAATTTTCCTTCACGTCGATAATGATAACTGGAAATTCCATCCATGTATCGATTGAGTCAGAAAGCCAGAAGAGAAGAAATACCTATAAAAGGCCTCGATCCGGGGGAGTCACGCGGCGGCGACGGATAGTAGGTAGTTGTTGGGGTGTTGGGCGAATACACTTTTTTTGCTTTTTGATTTTGGGGGGGCTGCAGCCAGCAGTGATATAACTTTTTATCGATTTACAGAATGAAGAGTGAATTCAATTGAATTCGCTTTTCATGAATTAATTAGTGTAGCGGTGGGGAGAATGAATGAAAATTGATGAGTTCAGAGTTGTGGATGTGCAAATTGGTGGAATCCTATTGGATTTTTAAGGATTTCACTGATATTTTTTTCACTTTCACAAAGTAGACGTACAGGTGCAGCCGCTCACTCGCTCGGTATCTCTACAATGAAACAATATGGCCTCCCACTGACAGCAGTCAATTCATAAGTCATATGTGAAGGGGACGTCAAACGAAATGTACTCGGGGGAATTTTTCAAATGTGCCTTTCGTCTTCGATGATAGGGAGAAAAGTTTTAAGCGCAATGGGATTTTATGCAAATGAGTTTAAACTAATTTTTTTACATTCAGTTTGTGTAGAGGTAACAATACCTAGTTCAAATATAGCAATTACGTGTTTGGTTTATTTAATTAGAAAGTATGATTGATTATTAAAACAAGCATACTCCAAATATTATTTCGAAATTTAGTATTTATTGGCAGCACTTTCTGCTCCATTCACAACATTTAGACAGCATACCCGATGATAGCTCACAAATACAGCGCTGTCAAACAACTGTCAAGTGCGCTCCGTACAATTGGAGAAAAGAAAAAACGAAAGAATTGTCTTTATCCCTTGTAATCACTTTCATTGCGTCCCGCAGAAGTAAATATGAAAAGGCATCGAAACTATTTGAATTAATTGAGTATAATAATTCGAAATATCAAGCCCGCGAATAGTTGCATTCGCTTAAACCGACGTCGCCAATGGGTAACTACGATAGGAAGAAGAGCACTCCTTGCACAGACTGTATGCGTGCACTTAAGTGGATTCCAGTAATATTCATTGCAGCGATCATCGTTTGGTCATACTACGCTTATGTTGTTCAACTTTGCATACGTAAGTTGGGAATTATCTCCATTCATTCCTTTCGCTACGGCCAGATTCTAATCCGTTTGCATTTCTCTTCGTTTCAGTATCAATCGATAGTGTGGTGCAAAAGACATTTTTCATCATTTTATATCATATCGTGTTTGTGCTCTTTCTTTGGTCTTATTGGAAGACGATTTTCACACCCATCGGCACAGTTCCTCATCAGGTAAGTACCCTATCTACAAAAGACCAATGAAGTGTTTTACGTTATCACTGCCGCCGCCGTGGTGATTAATAGTTTCATTGAACACAAAAGGTATAAACAACGATAAGATTAAGCGTGTCATCGAAATGGAAATGGAATTCCAAAATCCAGTGTGGTACAATCCCTTTTTGACTTTGGTACTTAGTACTTACATACCCAAGTGGTTGTCTGATCGTTGGCTGTGCGCCATAAGTGCGTGTTGCTTGGGTTAATAGGTAGCACGAAGTAATTAAGAATTGCAATTAGTGTAATTGCATGAAGGCTAAGGACTTCTAATCGTCTCCTGTAAACTTATTGTGTTGCTACTACCCAAATCCTTTTTTTGTTTTAAAGCTTATCCTTGGATTCTAGTATATGACTGCCTCTACCATTCCGTGTAGAGGCCGTGGTCGTCATAGTGTCATAGGTGAAAGGGGCTTCTGTTTATTACCGACTTTACACAGCGATTTTTTATAAGCTTTGTCTGGCAATTATATTACAGAACTCCGGAAACACTAGAAATGCACGATCGATCACGATGTTGTCGGCCTTCACCTACCTCCTAAACAAACACCACTGTCTACTTAGATGGACGATAGACACCTTATATGAACGTATCACGTATTTTCCCCGTTTTCTGGAGAAAAATGAAATTGAGCTGCAGTGATATAGAGCTAAGGGCGGGATTTTATTTATTTTTTTTTTTTATATATATAGGGCTAGTGCTATCAATAGCAATGCGGCACTGCGACCTTTGCAGATCTATTGTGCCTGCTAGCCGATTTAGCCGAGTAGCCTCTCCACCTCCACAATGAAGTTGAGAATGCTTCTCGTAGGAGCCAGGGTGATCCCCTCAGGAGTCATAACTTCACTGAGAAGGATGCGCTTCCTAAGATGGCAGAGAGCAGCACACTCACATAGTATGTGTTCTGCCGTCTCATCGTCCTCTAGACAGAACCGACACTCAGTTTCAGACGAGAGACTAATTTTGTTTAGATGATATCTCAGACCGCAGTGTCCCATTAGATGGCTGACTAGTCTTCTGATATCCCCTCTATTGAGTTTGAGTATGTCAATAGGGTGTTTGTTCAGGGGTCGTATAAGTCGTTTAGATTGACGGAGTCCCCGAACACTGTTCCAGAAGGACAGGTGTTGCGATTTTTTCCCACTTGTCCAAGAGGTAATTTATCTTAGACCCGGGAATGCCGCAGAAAGGTTCCGGACCTATGTATTTGTCGCTGGAACCTTTTCTGGCAAGTTGGTCGGCAATTTCATTGCCCTTGACACCTTTATGTCCTGGCACCCACCGAAGTTTAACATTGTTTCTTTTGGCGAGGTCTTGCAGGGCGTCATGGCATTCCTTGACGGTTTTTGAGTTCGTGCTGTACGAACCCAGTGCTTTAAGCGCTGCTTGGCTATCAGAGAGTATGTTGATAGTTACTCCTCTGATGCCAGTCTCGAGATTTAGATTGACACATGTTAGGATGGCATGCAGCTCTGCTTGGAAGATGCTGGGACTTATTCCCAGTGCCTTCGAGATTTTGCGTTTTGGTCCAAAGATGCCGGCGCCTACGCCGGAAGCCATCTTGGAGCCATCCGTGTACCACCTAAGGCCTTTGACATTTAGCAGGGGATCACAGTTCTCCCATGCTGAGCGGTTTGGGATCGGTATCTCAAATCTCTTGTCAAAGGTGAAGGTGTGTGGCAATGCGTCCGAGACTGTAGTAATCATATCCAGCTCGGGTAAGTGTTGTAATATAGACATGTGGCATGCGGGTCTACATGGCATATTTGTTCCCGAGCAGAGGATTCTGATTGCACTGCGTAATGCCACCTTTTTGATAAAAAGGTGCAGTGGAGCGAGTCCAATGAGTGCTTCTTTTGCTGCCGTAGGGCAAGATGGCATAGCGCCTGTGATGCCGAGACATGCTAGTCTCTGAAGGCGTTAAAGCTTGATAATAGTAGTTTTTTGCTCAACTTTTGACCACCATACGGTGGACCCGTAGGTGACGATAGGTCTAACTATCGCGGTATATAGCCAGTGGACTACCTTAGGTTTAAGTCACCAGGTTTTACCGTAGGTGCGTCGACAGGCCCACATGGCCTTAGTCGCTTTCATGAGTTTATTTCTCATATTGGAGTTCCAGTTGAGTCTACGGTCTAGGTCAATACCTAGATACTTTACTTCCTCTGAAAATCCTATGCGTGTGCCATTTAGTAAGATTGAGCAGGGTTGTACCTTTCTCCTCTTTGTAAATGGGACTAAGATTGTCTTATTTGGGTTAATAGATAACCCCTCTCTGCCACACCAGTCGGAGATAAATTGGAGCGCAAGCTGCATGCGCTCACAGGCAGTGATCTCGCACTTGCCCGTAACAATGACTACTAGGTCATCAGCATATCCGAGACCTCATAGCCCCGAGTGGTTAGCTTGCGTAGTAGATCGTCGATGACTATCGACCAGAGCAGTGGTGAGAGGACTCCCCCTTGTGGGCATCCTCTAACCGCCGATACTGTCACTGAGACCTCTCCGCATGTGGCTGATATGATACGGCTATTTAGCATCGCCCTAATCCAGTGATTAGTGGGATGGTCCACACCCCTGCAGGATAATGCAGTGGTGATCGAATCATAGCCAGTATTATCGAAAGCTCCCTCTATATCGAGGAAGGCGCAGATTGCGATCACCTTTTGTGTGAAACTATTTTCGATGCACGTCACCAAGTGGTGTAGTGCGTTTTCGGTAGATCGCTCTTTGCGATATGCATACTGGTTGAGATGCAGAGGTATCTGGTTTTCCAGGATACCTCTAATATAGAGCTCTATCAGTTTCTCCATTGTTTTTAAAAAGAACGAAGTCAAACTGATAGGGCGATAGGATTTAGGTTGCTCATTTGGTTTCCCAATCTTGGGGATGAAGACGCGATTGAGCTCTCTCCAAATTTGGAGTATGTATCCCAGGTTGAAGCAAGACCTAAAGAGAACTATCAGTGATGGTAGAATTGTATTCAAGCCTTTCTGTAAGATTAGAGGAAAGACACCGTCTTTACCTGAAGCCTTGTAGGGTTTGAATGAACCAATTGCCCATTTGACCCTGTCAGGGCTAAAGAGTCTACCAGAGAGGCTATTTGTTCTACTGTCAGTCTTACCTATGACGTTTATTTGATCGTCAGAGGACATCGAGTAAGGAGTAGAACCAGGGAAGTGCATCTCGGGCAAAGTCTCCAGCGTTTCCCTGCGATTGACGGTAAAAGTGCCTTCTGATTTGCGAAGCAGCCCGAGCCCATTTGTGTGTTCTCGAGATAGTGCTTTGTGGAGTCGGGCCGCATTTGGCAGCGAGTCTATGTGCTCGCAATGTTTCCTCCAAGACATTCTCTTGGATTTCCTCAATTCGAGATTGTATTTAGTTAGAGCAGATCTATAATCAGTCCAACTATTATACCGTTTAATTCTGTTAAACAGCGATCTCACCTGCTTCCTTAGGGACTCAAGCTGAGTATTCCACCAGGGCACACATCGTTTGTGTGTAGTTGTCCTGGGTGTACAGCTGTCTCTGAAGGATGAGATGAGTGCTGCATTGAGCTGGTAAGCCGCTTCGTCGATGTCGTCTGTCGATTCAATCGACTTAAGAAGCATGTCCTCTTTTCTCTGCGGGATAGTCGCAGAGAAAATGTTGTTCTGCTGTGCCATCCTCCTCGCAATATGCAGCACAAGTAGGCGTCTCACTGATGCCAAACACGCAGAGACGCTTATCAAAAGTGTAATGGCCTGTAATGATTCGCACAAGTCTTCCGTAGTCAGTTCTCCTTAAGGAGGAATGCTGCGGATTTCTTGCAGACATCATAGCATAAGCGCTTAGTTATACCGCATCCTGGATAATCCCTCCCTCTACGGTCGTGTTTTGAACACCCAATCGTTAATGTAGTAATCTACCGTAGACACAGGTAGACCTAGAGCGGCTTCAGGTCTTGAGAAACTCACCCCTCTGATCGCATTCTGGCAAGTTCATCAGAGATCTCATTTCCTGGGATCCCAAAAGCCTTAGTGAGGTTAGTCTACCGACTCTGTTCAAGAGGTTCTTGAGTCTATGCACTAATTTGGAGCTAGTTGAAGGGCCGGACACAGCTTTGAGTGCAGCTTGGCTGTCACTGGAGACGCATATGCTTTTTCCGCGCCAACTTTGCTTCACAGTGTAGTGCATGCCATTAGGATTGCGTATATGTCTAATTGAAAGACAAACGCATATTTTCCTAACGAGAAGTACAGTCGGGTGTTTTCGCGCTCAACCCATAACCGGATCCCCGCCCAGAGCAGGAGCCAGCCGTGAAAATGCGAACCTTTCCAGGTTCAGTATCCAGCCAGAGCCAATCCTGAAGCCATAGAAACTCAACTGTGAAATGATGGCGCAGTAGGATAACGGGTTTCAAAGCGTCGGGAGGCATGTCCATGAGATGACAGGGGTCGCAGGACATTTCTTGCGCAAGCACACTGTTGTCACACTTTGTCGTGGAAAAGCGGTTAAGGTCGAAGGTCGTCGACTTTAAACCTATAAGTGATCGCCTGGCTGTGATCCGCATCAGAGGCAGATTTTATAACATCAGCCTTATATGTGCACACGCCCCTACCGACGAGGCTGAAGACCCTATCAAGGAGGACTTCTATGACCTCCTGGACAACGCCTACGGAGCTTGTCCGGAGTACGATGTAAAAATCGTGCTCGGGGACTTCAACGCCAAAATCGGTAAGGAGAACACCCTTGGCGGAGTGATCGGAAAGCACAGCCTCCACGATAAAACAACAGACAACGGCTTCCGACTCGCTGACTTTGCGACAGCTCGTAATGCGGTGATAAGTAGCACAAGATTCCCTCGCAAGCGAATCCACACAGCAACCTGGCGATCTCCGGACGGTCGAACCGCCAACCAAATCGACCATGTGCTCATTGACGCAAGGCACGCGTCAAACATCCTGGATGTGCGAACATTCAGAGGGGCAAATGTCGACTCTGACCACTTCCTCGTAGCAGCAAGATTCAGAGCTCGACTGTCCAATGTCAGAAATCTGCACCAGCCCATCAGGAGGAGGTTCGACATTGGGCGCCTGAGCACACCGGAGGTTGCCAGAGTCTACAGGGAACAGCTGAGCGAAAGGCTCTACGGTATGCCTACGTCGAACACAAATGCCAATAATATGTGGCTGCATTGCCGCTCAGCCATTCAGGAAGTAGCCGAAACCACCTTAGGATACCTACCACCCCCGACAAGAAACCCGTGGTGTGATGGCGAGTGTGAGCAGAAAAAGGCAGCAACCGACGAGGCGTACCAAAAGGCGCTGCAGAGGAAAACCAGGGCAGCACAAGAAGAGTACCGAGCCAGAAGAAGGGAGGAGAATAAACGACTGCGACAAAAGAAAAGAATCTTCGCAGCCCCCCAGCTCAGCGGTCTTTCGATCAATCGACCACCAATCAAATTGATCATATTGCGATCGACGGCAGACACTCCTCCAGCATCCTAGATGTCCAAACCTTTCGAAGAGCCAACATCGACTCGGATCATTACCTTGTTGCAGCCAAGGTACGGATGCGAATTTCTCGGAACCAACGGAGTCGAGTAAGAACACCAAAATTTAACGTCGGAAAACTGCAATCGCAGGAGACCGCCAGAACCTTCGCCGATCAAGTCTCCCTCAAGCTCTCTCAGGTCCCGATGCAATCTGCAGAAACCATAGAACAGCAATGGAGTCGTTGTCAGAAAGCCATTAGAGAGGCCGCCTCAGATATACTCGGTTTCGAGCCACCACCGTCGAGAAACCCCTGGTTTGATGATGAGTGCAGACAGGCCCATGTAGAGAAACAGAATGCATACATGGCCACATTGCATCGACGGACGAGAGCTGCCCGCGAACTCTATGAACAGAAAAAGAGGGAGGAGCATGCGCTTCTGAGAAGGAAAACGAAGGAGCACGAGAAGCGCGAGATCGAGGAGATGGAGAGATGTTACGGCAGGAACGACGTTCGAAAATTTTACCAGAAAATAAAACGACCATGCCAAGGCTATAAAGCCAGAGCAGAAGCCTGCAAGGATGAACACGGACAACTAGTAGTGGAGTCACAGTCGATGATGAGATTGTGGAAGAACCACTTCTGCAGATTGTATAACGGCGAGGATAGTCAAAACACCGCCGTCAGGCAGAGCGAACCATTCACAATGGACGAAGACGAAGGAGAATCCCGTCCACCCAACCTAGACGATGTTAAGATAGCGATATCGTAACTTAAGTCTTATAAAGCTGCTGGAGCAGACGGACTCCCCGCGGAACTGTTTAAAGCAGCTGGCGATAAGCTGGTTAGGAACATGCACCAACTCATCTGCAAGATATGGTCGGAAGAACGCATGCTCGATGAATGGAATCTCAGTATCGTTTGCCCGGTTCATAAGTAAGGAGACCCCTATGACTGCGCCAATTACAGAGGGATAAGCCTCCTGAACATCGCGTACAAGATCCTCTCTGCCGTACTGTGTAAGTACCTGAAACCGTTCGTGGACAATCTGATAGGTTCCTACCAGTGTGGTTTCAGGCCAGGAAAATCCACGATAGACCAAATATTTACACTACGGCAGATCTTGGAGAAGACCCATGAATTCCAGTCTTTTCGTCGACTTTAAAGCCGCGTATGACAGTGTTTATAGAGACGAGCTATACAGAGCCATATCATGTTTTAACATCCCTGCCAAACTCGTCAGACTGTGCAGGAAGACTATGGAAAACTCTCGCTGCTCCATTAAGGTCGGAGGTGAACTAACCGACCGTTTTGATGTTAAAAAAGGTTTTAGACAGGGTGACGCACTGTCATGTGATTTCTTCAACATTATTCTTGAAAAGATAGTGCGGGACTCTGCGGCCAATACAAGAGGTACGATCTACTTCAAGTCGACACATTTGGTTGCCTACGCAGATGACATTGTCGTTATTGAACGAACAAAGCGAGACGTCAATGAGGCGTTTACAAGCATTGAAGCAGAAGCGGCGAAAGTGGGTCTAAGGGTAAATGGGGACAAGACCAAATATATGCTGTCATCCAAGAAAGACGCACAACACCGACGTCTTGGTCAGAATGTCACCTTCGGCAGCTATACTTTTGAAGTAGTCAAGGACTTCGTCTACCTTGGCTCCATAGTGACAAGCAGCAACGACACCAGCACTGAGATAAAACGCAGAATAACTCTTGCCAGCAACTGCTTCTTTGGGCTCAAGATGCAACTGAATAGTAGAGCCCTCTCTCGAAAAACGAAGGTATCCCTCTACAAAACCTTAATCATCCCGGTTCTCCTCTACGGCGCTGAGGCTTGGACGTTATCAAAAGCGGATGAAGAGGCTCTTGGAGGTTTCGAGAGGAAAATTCTGCGTGCAATCGTTGGTCCCGTTTATGTAAACGGAGAATCTTTTTCTTCTTCTTAGTGGGCGCTACAGTTCGGGGTGAACCTGGGCCCCAACCAACATGCCCCTCCATCTAGCACGATCTTTCGCTAGCCTTTTCCATTGCCGCACACCCAGTCGGCAGAGGTCCCCTTCCACCTGTGTGGGCCATCTTAAGTGCGGCCGTCCTCTGCTTCTTCGTCCCTCGGGGTTGGATTCAAAGACTCTCCGAGCTGGAGAGTCGCTCTACATGGTCCAGCCATCTTAGGCGTTGAATCCGTAGACGCCTGACTAGGCTCATGTCGCTGTACAGCCCGTACAGTTCGTGGTTGAATATTCTCCTCCATCCCCCGTCTGCGTTTATAGGCCCAAAAATCACGCGCAAAATCTTTCTCTCGAACCGACCAAGGGCCTCCTCATCCGCTTTTGATAGTGCTCATGCTTCTCCACCGTACAACAGGACCGGGCTGATGAGGGTCTTATATAGAGTCAACTTTGGGGTTCGGGAGAGGGCTCTATTACTCAATTGCCTCCTGAGCCCAAAGAAACAGCGATTGGCAAGAGTTATTCTGCGTTTGATTTCGGAACTGATGTCGTTGTTCCAGGTCCCTGCGGAGCCAAGGTAGACGAAGTCCTTAACTACCTCGAACTTATATCTGCCAATACAAACGTTCTGGTCAAGACGTCGGTGGTGAGCGTCCTTTTTGGATGACAGCATATATTTAGTTTTGCTCTCGTTTACCGCCAGACCAAATTTCGCCGCCTCCATCTCAATACTCGCAAACGCTTCATTGACATCTCGCTGCGATCTACCTATTATGTCAATGTCGTCGGCGTACGCAAGGAGTTGCGAGGATTTGAAATAGATTGTGCCTCTTGTATTGGCCAGTGATTTTTGCACAATCATTTCCAATATGATGTTGAAGAAATCACACGACAGCGCATCGCCCTGCCTAAATCCTTTTTTGACATCAATGCTATCGGTAAGGTGTTCACCGATTCGGATGGAGCAGCAGCGAGCATTCTCCAAAGTCATCCTGCATAGTCTGACGAGTTTAGCAGGTATGTCAAAGGTAGACATAGCGTTGTATAGCTCGTTTCTAATTACGCTGTCGTATGCGGGTTTGAAGTCGACAATTGGGTGGTGAGTGTCAGTTTGACATTCCAGGATCTGCCGTAGTGTGAAGATTTGGTCGATGGTGGACTTCCCTGGCCTGAATCCGCACTGATAAGGACCTATCAGCTTATTTACAAAAGGCTTCAGGCGTTCACACAAAACGGCAGAGAAGATTTTCTAGGCGATGTTAGGGAGACTTATTCCTCTATAGTTGGCGCAATCAGAGGGGTCTCCTTTCTTGTGGATCGGGCATACGATGCTGAGACTCCATTCCTCGGGCATACTTTCCTCTAACCATATCTTACGGATGAGCTGGTGCATGCTCCCAACCAGGTCATCCCCAGCTGCCTTAAAAAGCTCAGCAGACAGTCCGTCTGCGCCAGCAGCTTTATTCGACTTGAGCTTCGCTATGGCAATCTTAACTTCGTCGAGGTCAGGGGGACAGAGTTCTCTGCGGTCTCCGTCGATTAGAAATGGATCATTCTGCCTGACAGCGGTATATTGACTAACATCGCCCTTATACAGTCTGCAGAAGTGGTTTTTCCATGTTCTCAGCATCGACTGCGGTTCTACTACTAGGCTAGGCCATGTAGAGCGAATGGACATCAACGCTCCGGCCCGAAGAGTCTTCGACTCCAACCCCGAGGGGCGACGCAGCAGAGGACGACCGCATTTAAGGTGGCGCGCACAGGTGGAAGGGGACCTCAACCAACTGGGCGTGCGGCACTGGAAGCGGCTGGCCGAAGATCGGACCCGCAGGAGAGGTTTGTTGATTGAGGTCCTGGTTCACCCCGAACTGTAGCGCCATCAAAGTAAGTAAGTAAGTAAGCTTGATGAGCGTGTTATCTCAAGAAATGGGCTAGTCGATTGGCCGCCTCGTTTCTGCGATTTAACGCCTCTAGACTTTGCCTTTCCCTGCTATCGAGCAATACAATTCCAATTAAAAAGCACCACAAAAGACAAATATATAACTTGTTCCGGCGGCAGATTTGTTTACTTTTATACGAATGATATCCTATGATGTTCTATACACCTATAATGCATTTATTCATAGTGGCGGATTCCTGATAGTGAAATTGAGCGACTATTCCGCGAAACCAATCAAGAACAACAGAAACGTATACTAGACCGCTGCGCCAGAGACCTGCCCGTATCTAACCGGTAAGATCTTTAAAAAAAATAAAAATCCTTCACAACATCCTTGATCGACACGACGATGTACTTACATAATATTGATTTTCATTGAAAGGACGATTCACGATTCCGTGCGATTTTGTGAGAAATGTAAAATCATCAAACCCGACCGAGCACATCACTGTAGCGTATGTGGTACTTGTGTTCTTAAAATGGATCACCACTGTCCCTGGGTTAACAATTGCGTGAATTTTAAAAATTACAAATTCTTTATACTTTTCCTGGGATATGCCTTACTCTACTGTTTATACGTAGCACTGACGTCACTAGAACATTTCATCAAGTTCTGGCGGGTAAGCTCTGTATGGAAATTGTAAATGATTGCCCGTAGAAGTGCACATTCTATTGATTGTCATTGATTTTTAGGGTGAACTCAACGGTGGAATGGGACGATTTCATATACTATTCCTATTTTTTGTATCCCTCATGTTTGCTATTAGCTTAGTCAGCTTATTTGGCTATCACATATACTTAGTTCTAATGAATAGGACGACCTTAGGTAAGTATACGATTTACTTTTACATGATACGCATGCGTGAATTGTCGTTCTTTAAATGTGCAGAAGCATTTAGGGCGCCGATTTTTCATATAGGGGGACCTGATAAAAACGGATATAACTTAGGGAAATGCGCAAACTTCCAAGAGGTTTTCGGCGACAATTGGAAACTGTGGCTCTGTCCGGTGTATACTAGGTAAGATCCCTTATATCTTCTATGTATCTATGTGGAGACATGTTAACATATTTATTAAGAAAAAAAAAAGCAATTTGGCAAATTAAAAACATTTAGTTATGACTGAAGCTTCAATTTGTTATTAACAATTTGTAAATAGAAAGTTGTCGCGTTGGAATCATTTATTATAAATTATTTGAACTCATTAGTTGCTCTATCACCTGTGTACAAAAAAAAAAATCACACACAACATGGGTGATTGAGAGAAGCTTGGCTCTGGCCCTTCGTGGGCTGTAACGCCACGCCACCAATGCAAAGTTACTCTTTCATTCAATTATCATTCAACTTTTCATTACTAACTTTCGTTTTAAATGTTTCGATATTTTGGTTAACCTGTTTAAGATGCCGTGAACTATACTTAAATACGGAATGTAGAATCAAGACTTACTTACTTACTTACTTAACGGGCGCTACAGTTCGGGGTGAACCTGGGCCTCAACCAACATGCCTCTCCACCTAGCACGATCTTTCGCTAGTGTTTTCCAATGGCGCACGCCCAGTTGGTTGAAGTCCCCTTCCACCTGTGCGCGCCACCTTAGGTGCGGCCGTCCTCTATTTCTTCGTCCCTCGGGGTTGGATTCAAAGACTCTACGGGCTGGAGCTGTGGTGTCCATTCGCTCTACATGGCCTAGCCATCTTAGGCGTTGGATCCGTAGACGCCTGACCAGACTCATGTCGCTGTACAACCCGTACAGTTCGTGATTGAATCTTCTCCTCCAACCCTCCACTGTGTTTATGGGACCGAAAATCGAACGCAGAATCTTTCTCTCGAAACGACCAAGGATTTCCTCATCCGCTTTAGATAAAGTCCATGTTTCTGTGCCGTATAACAGGACCGGGATTATTAAGGTCTTATATAAGGTCAACTTGGTCGTACGAGAGAGGACTCTACTTCTCAGTTGCCTCTTGAGCCCAAAGAAGCAGCGGTTGGTAAGAGTAATTCTGCGCTTGATTTCGAAACTGGTGTCGTTGTTCCAAGTCACCGCGGAGCCGAGGTATATGAAGTCCTTAACTACCTCGAACTTATATCTGCCAATATGCACGTTCTGTCCAAGACGTCGGTGGTAAATGTCCTTTTTCGATGACAGCAGATATTTAGTCTTGCCCTCATTAACTGCCAAACCAATTTTTGCCGCCTCCATCTCAATACTCGCAAACGCCTCATTGACATCTCGCTGTGATCTACCTTTTAAGTCAATATCGTCGGCGTATGCAAGGAGTTGCGAGGATTTGAAGAAGATTGTGCCTCTTGTATTGGCCAGTGACTTTTGCACAATCATTTCCAATACGATGTTGAAGAAATCACACGACAGCGCATCGCCCTGCCTAAATCCTTTTTTGACATCAAAACTATCGGTAAGGTGCTCACCGATTCGGATGGAGCAGCGAGCATTTTCCAAGTTCATCCTGCATAGTCTGACGAGCTTCGCAGGGATGTCAAAAGTAAACATGGCGTTATGTAGCTCGTCTCTAATTACGCTGTCGTATGCGGCCTTGAAGTCGACGAATAGATGGTGCGTATCGACTTGAAACTCATTGGTTTTCTCCAGGATCTGCCGTAGTGTGAAGATTTGATCGATGGTGGACTTCCCTGGCCTGAAGCCACACTGATAAGGACCAATCAGCTTGTTTACGAATGGCTTCAAGCGTTCACACAAAACGGCAGCGAAGATCTTGTATGCGACATTAAGGAGACTTATTCCTCTATATTTGGCGCAGTCAAAGGGATCTCCTTTTTTGTGGATCGGGCAAACAATGCTGAGACTCCATTCCTCGGGCATGCTTTCCTCTGACCATATCTTACAGATGAGCCGGTGCATGCTCCTAACCAGCTCACCGCCAGCCGCTTTGAAGAGCTCAGCAGACAGTCCATTTGCGCCAGCAGCTTTATTCGACTTGAGTTTCGACATGGCAATCTCAACTTCGTCGAGGTCAGGGAGAAGGAATTCTCCGCGATCTTCGTCGTTAAAAAATGGATCATTCTGCCTGACGGCGGTATGTTGGCTGTCATCGCCGTTATACAGTCTGCAGAAGTGGTTTTTCCAAATTCTCAGCATCGACTGCGATTCTACTACTAGGTGTCCGTTCTCATCCTTACAGGCATCCGTTCGGGCTTTATAGCCTTGAGACATTCGTTTTATCCGCTAATAAAATCCTCGAACGTCGTGCCTGCAATAGCACCTCTCCAAGTTTTCAATCGCCCGCTTCTCGTGCTCTTTCTTTTTTCTCTTGAGAAGCTTATGTTCCTGCCCTCTCTTAAGCTCGTAGAGCTAACGAGCCGCTCTTGTTTTTTTTTTGTGTAGTGAGGCTTTGTATGCCTCCTGCTTTTCCGCATGAATCCTTCTACACTCGTCATCGAACCAGGTGTTTCGTCGTGGTGGAGCTTTAAGACCCAGCACTTCCGTTGCTGTGCTCTTCCGGGCTTGTTTGCACAGGCTCCATTGTTGCTCTACTGACTGAGTGGAGGATTGAGGTGTATCGGAGAGCTTAAGGGAGACGCGGTTGGCAAAAGCACTGGCGATCTCCGGCGATAGAAGCTTTCCGACGTCATAGCTTGGTGTTCTAACTCTACTCCGCGGTGTTCGTGTTATGCGTTGACGTATCTTGGCTACTACAAAATAGTGGTCTGAATCGATGTTCGCTCCTCGGAAAGTGCGAACATCAAGAATAGTGGAGGAGTGTCTGACGTCAATCGCGATATGGTCAATCTGGTTGGTGACTGATTGATCTGGCGACCGCCAGGTGCCTTTGTGTATATCGAGGTGGGAAAATCGTGTGCTGGCTACAAGAAGATTTCGCCCCGTGGCAAGGTCGATCAGCCTATGTCCGTTATCGGATGTGGTGTCATGTAGGCTGTGTTTGCCGATGACCCGCTCAAAGATGCTTTCTTTACCCAGCTTAGCGTTAAAATCCCCTAGTATGATTTTGGTATCATAGCTGGGGCATTTGGTATATGTTCGGTCTAGGAGATCAAAGAAATCATCCTTGACCGAGTCATCCTTGTCTTCCGTGGGGGCATGGACGCATATGAGGCTGATGTTACAGAAATTTGCCTTGATGCGGATCGTTATGAGGCGTTCACTCACATACTGGAAACTTAGGACTTTATGTCTTAGTCCACCTCTAACAACAAATCCGCATCCAAATAGTCTCTGTCCTCTCTCCCTATAGCAGTCATCGTAGTAAATGTCGCAGTTTTTCATCCGCTTTTTACCCGGTCCATTCCATCGCATTTCCTGGATGGCGGTTATGTCCGCTTTATAGCGGTCTAGGGCGTCCGCAAGTTGTTCGGCCGCACGTGGTCTGTTTAGGGACCTAACATTCCACGTACAGAACCGAAGGTCCTTGTTTGTTTTTTGTTTTCTTATAGGGTCGTCAACATAGATCCGTTCCGTTTTATTATCCGAGGCTGTTTTGTGTTTCTGAGCAATTAGTGGTTTTACGGTTATGGTTCGCTAGACCATAGCCCAACCGACACTAATCCTGTTTGGTGGCGCAGGATACTCGCCATTCGTCCTCTTCCGTCAGTAATTTCCCTTTTAAGGAAATTTCCAGATGGCACCACGAGGAGGTGGAAGTAGGACCTGACTAGCAGAGCTGCAAGATGTTCGGCTGCAGAGGCTCTTACTCGCTTTTTGTCGGGCCAGCATCCGTCGGCAGATGCTACCCCTACGAGGCCTTTGCTAGTCCTTCACCATCCAAAAATGTCTTTTAATTGATTAAAATATCCAGTTACATTACCTTGATTTTTGATGCTGATTGGGGCTTGATCCTAACGAGCGAATGACTTGGGCTGCTTCACCTCGGAGTTTATTAATAACACTTCTTTGAAGAACAAAATTATACACAGCAGCATCGCACTCGAATAACGGAAGTATTAGCTCAACTTCCCGGATAAATGATATCACGTGATATGAGCTGCTTCCATCAAACTCTTTAATGTTTCTGGCTTCTCTAAGCCAGTCATTTAAAGGCATTTGGTAACCGCTTATTGTCGGTTGGGCCATTGTAACGGTTCAAGAAATGATACGGAACTTTTCGATTGTTCTATTTTTATTTTTTTTTTTTTTTTTGAATATGCTTATTGTATTAACGCTTTTGCTTTAATTATCTCTTTTTTTTTGTTGTTCGTCATTTACGTCTTTTGATGTATGTAAATGTCGCACCGACTGCGCCACTTAAATAAGTATTAATTCTCTTCAGAGTAAAAACAAAAACACAAGGTCACTTTTTAAAAGTATGTATTTATTCGATGACGGTTGCACAAAGAATGAATTAGGAGTAAGTATGCTAGTTTAAAATGACTAAAGAAAGGTATGTTAGTTTTACATGACTAAGTAAGGTATGTTCGTTTTACATAACTCGCACGGTCACGGAAGGGTAATAGGAAAGAACAAAACAAAAAAAACAAAAACGGGAAAAAAATAAAACAAAAAAACCAAAAACAAATACCGTAGTGCAAAGTAGTGCGGACAAAAAAAAAAATCGTGAAAGTGCCGTAACCGAACACCTGGTCGGCAGCAGCGCTGGACCGTACTCCTACCTGCCCCCCTTCCCCTCTCGTGACAGTGGTTGCACTCAACACACTCACTGATTGAGTGCTAACGCAACCGACGCGTAGCGGGTCGCGTGTGTTGTTCTTTGTTGGTGGAGCAAATTTTACTGTCGTAAGGGCATAACACCTGCGATAGTTTGTTTTTGCAAATCCGGCGATAGAACTTCACTTACGCGGTCTCCGCTTTAACGGTTTTGTTTCTATACATGTTTTGTAGTTTGCATTGATGAGGGATTTCTGTGTGCAGTTCTGCATTATTCGTGGGTTACGGGAGAACTTCTTGGCCACGTATGTCCATCTCTCTCTCTCTCCGCAAACCGGCTGTTTTGGCACTTTGTGAAACACAGGTCGATGAAAAGTCTGACCTTTCGGATTTCAGTCTTCCTGGATATAGCTTAGTGCCATTATTCGTTTCTCACCGCGGTCTCGCCATCTATGTCCGTAGTGACATTGCTTACCAGTTACTTCCACAGTATAGCCAAACATCCACCCCGGAATTTAATTTCATATGGCCTAAATTCATATTCCGTAAGCACTCCATTCACTACTGTTTTATTTATAGAAGCCAGGACAGGAATGCAACATTTGATGCATTCGACACACTGATTCCATCTAAAGAATTGTTTCCCTGTTCCCTCGTACTGAAGTCGTTTTAGTGGGCGATTCGAATGTACATAATTCTCAGTGGCTCTGACATTCTGGACAGACAACACCCGAAGGAAGGTATGTTGAAATTTTTGCTGAGTTAAATCACTTAACTCAACTTGTGAATGAACCATCACGTATCCCCGATGTTGCTGGTCATACCGCCAACACGCTGGACTTGTTTCTTACCTCCCAGCCTGACAAATACACGATCGATGTATTGGAACCCCTAGGCTTGTCTGACCACTGCATGATATCAGCGAAATTCTCGAACTCCCACCATCCAGTTAAAGAAAAAGCTCCTAAGAGAACACTATGGCTATACGAGAAAGCCAACTGGTGCGGCCTTAACAACTTCTTTCGGATCTTTAACTGGTCGTTGTGCTTCCTCGACAACGACGTGGACGCCGCAACTGATATTATCGTAAACATTATCCGAATCGGCATGGCCAATTTTATTCCCAGCAAGATTAAAAGCACCAGGCCTAAGGATAATACGTGGTTCGACTCGAGCTGCAAAGAGGCTATTAGGCTCAGGGAGCTAAGTTTTCGGGCCTACAAGGCAAACAGTTCTGAGGAAAACCGAAAAAAGTACATACGAGCCAGAAATGACTGCAACACCCACATTCGACGGACTAAATTCCAATTCGACCAAAAATTAAGGCGTAAAATCCTTCAATGTCCCAAAGGTAGCAAACGTTTCTGGTCGTTTGTAAAAAACGTAAAAAACTCAACTAAGTCGTCTATACCGACGCTCATCCACAATGACATTCCAGCTGTCACCCCCTTAGGCAAAGCTAACCTACTTGCTGCCCATTTCGCAACCAGTTCTCAGCTGTCAGCTTGTGCTTTGTCTCCACCTGTACTAGAGTGCGTCAATTCCACCATGGGACTAATCCACTTCCGCACTCGTACAGTCGCAAGGGTTTTTAAAGACCTCGACATACACAAATCCGCTGGTCCAGATGGTATTGCCCGAATAGTTCTGAAAAGGTGTTCTTCTACGTTTGCAAAACCACTGCGTAAGCTTTTTCACCTTTCCTACACCTCTGGGTTCTTTCCGAGTAGGTGGAAAACAGCATTTGTCCAGCCTATACCCAAAAAAGGCGAATCATCTTCTCCCTCCAACTACCGACCCATTGCACTAACGTCCCTTCTTTCCAAGGTCATGGAAACGCGGATTAACCGTCAGCTTATGAAATATCTTGAATCACGGAAACTCCTCAATGACCGCCAATACGGTTTCCGCAGCAACAGATCCACTGGTGATATGATGGCATATCTCGCTGAAAAGTGGAATCACTCGCTTCACCAAGCAGGTGAAAGCAAAATGGTTGCACTGGATATTTCGAAAGCATTTGACAGGGTTTGGCATGAAGCCCTTTTGTCGAAAATGCGTGCTTTTGGGATCGATGAGTCTCTCTTTCAATGGATTAGAAGCTACCTTTCGAATCGTTCAATTCAAGTTGTTTTGGACGGATTCAAGTCTGATACTCACTTTGTAAATGCCGGTGTTCCCCAGGGCTCCGTTTTGTCTCCGAAACTCTTTCTTATTTTTATAAATGATCTCTTGCCTGTTACTTCTAATCCAATTCACTCCTTCGCTGACGACCTCAGCTTCTCATATTCGTTCACCAGTTTACGACCCTGCACTTCGGTTGTAGATAATGAGCGGCAGCGTATGTTAGGCTCATTAAATTCCGATATCGACAGCATCATCCAATGGGGTAAAAACAATAGAGTGGAATTTAATGCTTCCAAAACACAATGCTGTCTCTTGTCGTTAAAGCGTATAACTAACCCGCAGCCATTATCAATGAATGGCACTTGCATCTCAGAAACTGAAAAGCTTTCCATCCTGGGTATGAGTGTTGCTCACAACCTTAAACGGAACGACCATATGTATATGGTATATGCCTAGGCTTCTTATACAGATGCAAGAAATATTTCTCACCCTTAGATCTGGCTACAATCTATAAGGCGTACATTCGCCCCAAATTAGAGTGTTTGTGATGCGAGAAAGCAAAAAATGAAAGACCGATTTGCAAGTATTAACAATTTTTGTTTTTAATGGCACCGACGACCGACTGCTCTGGTGCATGGCTCAAACAAGAAGGAAGCAATAGCAACCGAGACCAGAGTTCCCTTGCCTATGTAGGAACTTCGCTGGAAGGCCTGGAAGTTCCGGCATATGCAACGGAACGCTGGAATCGAACTTTAAAGTCTATGTTACATTTTAGTCAATATATGGAATTCAATAAAGTTAACAATTCAAATTCAGTAATGGAATTACAGTACAGAAATATGTATTTTATAATGTATATGAAAATTACAATGTGATAAATCGAAATAATCCTCAACATAGAGTTAAACGCTCATGTCTGGTCCGGTGCTTCCAAGACCTCACTGCACCTACTAGACAGAATACAAAGACGAGCCATAAAACTGATAGGTGACTCCAGCATTACCAAAACATTAGACTCGCTGGAACACCGCAGGAATGTTACCTGCCTGTCCCTGTTTTATCGTTACTACTACCAAAAATGCTCCGATGAAATAGCCAGTTGCATTCCGCCCCTTCAACATTTCTCCCGCAATACACGTCTCTCTAGGAATGCTCACCAATATACCCTGAAGCCCGCTTTCGGACGTACCGTCAAATATAGAGAATCTTTCATTAACCGTACCACACGAATCTGGAACTCCCTGCCGGATTCGTTTTTCCCCCCTCAATGCAACATGCAAGCATTTAAGATCAATGTCCATCGGCATCTCCTCTATTCCTCTTCCCTTCTACCTTCTGCCCGCACTGTGTCGCCGACATAATAAGGTTATTAGACCTTGAGTGCGCGCAAATTATTTAAAAAAACTTTGTCGTTCGGGAGAGGGCTCTATTACTCAGTTGCCGCCTGAGCCCAAAGAAACGGCGATTGGCAAGAGTGATTCTGCGTTTGATTTCGGAACTGATGTTGTTGTTCCAGGTCACTGCGGAGCCAAGGTAGATGAAGTACTTAACTACCCCGAACTTATATCTGCCAATACAAACGTTCTGGCCAAGACGTGATGACAGCATATATTTAGTTTTGCCCTAGTTTACCGCCAGACCAACTTTCGCAGCCTCCATCTCAATACTCCCAAACGCCTCATTGACATCTCGCTGTGATCTTCTACCTATTATGTCAATATCAAAAACTACAAGACATTTTTGCATCCGGTTTCCTGCTTTTAACTAAAAACTAATAAGAGAATTGAATTCTTGAAAAAAATGAGTACTTCATTACAATATACAATTTTGAAAAAAATTAGTTTGAAATTTGTTTTAAATTTTTTTTTTCAAAATTTTGAGTTTGAAAATGAATTTCTCAAAAACTATTCCTTAAAACAGCTTCATAACAAGATCAAAGAAGAGGTTTGTGGCTTTACAAAAAAGTATATCACGACGTTGCGGATGTAATCGTTGATTTTTAATATATTTTTTTCCAAATTAAGTCAATTTTTTAGAAATTTGCCCCTCCCGCCTAAACGGGGGAGAATAGACCCCCCCCCCCCCCTCCCATACGATTTTTTTCTTGTCTTGACCAGATTTACACGCTCTATCTTTTTGGCACACTGCTCGTGGGGCACCCTGTATACAAGACCGTCTTACTTACTTACTTATCAGGCCTGCGATCCATGGAGGATCTGAGCCTGAGCTATAGTTGCCTTCAATCCTTGACGGCAGCGTGCCCGGCTGCTTCCAGTTGTCAAGACCAAGATGTCTTACATCCGCGATTACTTGGTCTTTATACCGGAGGTTCGGTCTTCCTCTTCTTCTCGAACCAGGAGGCTCGGAGTCGAAGACCCTCTTAGCTGGGGCGTTGATGTCCATGCGCTCGATGTGACCGAGCCAGTGTAGTCGACGGCTCCTTGTCTTCCGGACTACATCCACATCTTGGTACAGCCCGTAGAGTTCGCGGTTGTGTCTTCTTCTCCATTCACCTTCCTCACAGACAGGGCCAAATATCCGGCGCAGAATTTTTCTTTCGAAAGAACCCAAAATCAGCTCCGCTGTCCTGCTTATCGTCCAGCTTTCGGCTCCGTACAGCAAGACTGGCAAAATGAGCGTTTTGTAAAGCATGACTTTGGTCTTTCGAGTGAGGAGTTTTGACCCCAGTTGTTTGGACAAGCCGAAGTAGCAGCGGTTGCCAAGGGCGATTCTATACCGGATCTCCACTGTGGTGTCGTTTGTGGAATTTACGTTTGCCCCGAGGTAGACAAACTCCTCAACTACCTCGAAATTGAAGCTGTCAATTGTTATATTTTGTCCCAGGTGGTGAGCGACGGATTGGTTTTTGCTTGACAGCATGTATTTCGTTTTATCCTCATTGATCTTAAGACCAACTGTTTTCGCCTGTTCTTCAATCGCCGTGAATGCTTCCACAATGCCACGGCGAGAACACGCGATGATGTCGATATCATCCGCGTATCCTAGCAGCTGGATGGACTTGTAAAAGATAGTGCCTTCCCTGTTGACGCCTGCCCGTCGCACTATCTGCTCCAGCACCAGGTTGAAGAAGTCACATGACAGCGCATCTCCTTGCCGAAATCCGGTGCATGTTTCGAATGGTTCCGAGGTCCTAGAACCGAGTTGCATGGTGCATCGCGTGTTTTTTAGCGTGGCGCGACACAACTGGATCAGTTTTACCGGAATCCCGAATTCGGCCATCGCCCCAAACAGTTCTCCACGATGAATGCTGTCGTATGCGGCTTTGAAATCGATGAAAAGATGGTGTGTATCGATTCGAAACTCGTTGGTCTTTTCCAGGATTTGTCGAAGTGTGAAAATTTGGTCTGTAGTTGATTTGCCGGGCCGGAAGCTGCACTGGTAGCTGCCGATTAGTGCGGTGCAAAATGGTTTTAGACGTTCACACAATACGCTGGACAGGATCTTGTATGCGACATTGAGCAGGGATATACCTCTATAGTTCTTACAAGAGGTAGCATCGCTTTTTTGTGGATGGGGCACATAGAGCTGGTATTCCAGTCGTCGGGCATGCTCTCATCTTCCCAAATTCTGCAGATGATCTGGTGCATGCATGGGCACGGACATACAGGGTAAAGTTGTTGATTGCTCTCAACCTGGCGAGATGCCAGCAACGATCCCTGTTTTAATGCCCGGGTCAAGTTGACATACGGCCTCCTCGCGGCGCCCTCTGGATAGGCTCTTCAACAACCGTTGGGAGGTGAACAAACGTATGCAGCGAAAAAATCCCCGACCAGAATGGCGGTTGTGCGGCTGGCTAACAATCCGCCCACGTAAAAAAACCTAAAGTTATGAATACAAGACCGTCTAACCATTTTAAAAATATAGAACCCATTTACAGTCTGAGCTGTTCTCAATCAATTATGTTGTGTGTGTGATTTATGTTCTGATAAGTGAAAGATGTGTGCTGTTTATTGCCGACTCGGTAATTTTTTATAAGCTATTACTGATAAAACAGGATATTTGTTCCACTTCCGCTACGGCATTCGTGGTGAGAGTATAGAGGTTAATAAGTAACGTTCGTACTTACTGCGAAGCTTTGGAAAATGAATAGAGAGAACTGAGGAGTTCGTTCGGGTCTTGATCTTATTTTTAAGTTGCCATTAATGAGTTCAATTAATTTTTGTTCTTATAACATTTGATTTTTAATTTGTGTTCTAAATGTAATATACATATGTACAACAACACTAATCCCACATTCACAACAGCCTTACTGACACGTACAATGTTTTAATTGAATTATGGTATAAGAAAGAATCCAACGTAAGAATTTTGCTTCTAGTTTGGGTGACGGTTTATCATACCCGATGAGTGCCCGTCATCAGAGTTCATCATACGAATCGATGGGAGCTACCCAGACAAGGTTAGATCAGACAACTCATACGTTTTTAAATCACCAGATTGACAATATGCCATTAAATAATTGCTATGGCAATGCCAATGCTAGTAATTTATCACCAAATGCTGCCAATATCGCTAATGGTAATATTATCGTAGACGTCAATATTAATGTTAATGACAATGACAATATCAATGACAACGATCCTCAAGTATTCATTGTAAACGGAATTGATGATGCTAGTGATGAACTAAACAAAAATCAATTAACAACGGCGAATCCGAAAGGTTTTACGGTAACGCCAACTGATCAAACGAACACTCTCCGCATTTGATTTCAACCGTCATTGAATGCTAATTAGTTTTTCCATTTTTCTTTCGCACTATTTAAAGGTTTTATTATTTTACAATTACATAATAAAAACATTTTATATTCATTTTTGTTATACGCTGTACTATATACATTATTGTTTTATAAAATATATTTTTTATGTTTTTTTTTCGTATTTTTTATAAACTTATCTTTATTTCCTACCACTTTGTTTAAGAGCACAAAACCCTTAGGCTGCGCGCACAGTGATGCGAGATGCGATGCGAATCGGGAAGCGATACGAGATGCGATATTGTGCGCACAGTGAAAGCTGCTCTGTACTGTTCTGTTGCGATGTATTCATCATCAGACGAAGAATTTTTAAATAAAGGTTTAAAGTAGAAACACAATGTGGCGTGCGCGCGCGCGTGCTTTTGACATCATGAGTAGGAACAACGATATCTTATGAAGCAACACATAATGTTACCTCAACTTTTGCTCGACCTCATATCGTAAATATCGTAAAGTCGGAGTCTACACGAGGGCTATCTTTTTGCGCCTTTTTCTTTTGAACCTACGTTCCAATTTGAGGACGCGTCCACACGGAGCTTTTCTGCGTGTGCCTGTTTCTTGACATTCCGCTTCACATTTCAATTTCGTTGCCTGTGGTGACGTTTGAAAAGTAGGGATGGTATCCAAACGTACACTACCAAGTCAGAAACAAGAGTGAAGCGACATCGCAAAACAAAGAAAAGGAGATAAGGAAATGGCAAAAAACCCACGAAGTAGCTACCCGCGCGTGAGTGTGCCATTGTATTTCTGTTTCACTTACCCTCTCTTTTACACTTATTTAAGCCCTCACCAGATAGCCCTCGTCTAGACTCCGACATAGCCCTCGTGTAGACTCCGACAAAGCGCCGGAGTAGAGCTACTCTCTACTCAAGGCGTGCGTTTGACAGATGTATTTCATTGTGTTGTTCGATTGTAGCAGAATAGTGTAAAATGTTCTGTCATGTAGTGTTCCGAGTTGTTCGCTTTCAACATGCATACATTTTCGTAGCTTATTATTCGATTTTTTGGATGCTAACTAATCATGATGGGTGTTACAGAACTAAATGCATATTTTTTTTTATAAACATATACCTTTATTTGAGCTGAAATTTTCTTATATTTATGTTTCAATTAAATCATATAAATAGAACAGAACACAAATCTACTCTTCTTTCTGCACTAAATTCATATGTGTACATTTTGAGGAAACAGAACATAGTATTGTCATATTCCTAAGCTCTCTACGCGCAGCTGACTTGAAGCCAGATTGTGTGTTGCGAATTGTGGTTGCGTGCGTCTGACACATTATCCCGTAAATCGGTACAAAGCCGATCAAAAGCACGCGCGCGCGCACGCCACATTGTGTTTCTACTTTAAAGGTTTATAATTACCGGGTTTTCCAATAACGACTTGACAACTTTATTTTTTAAATAAAACGCAAACCATTTGAGATATTTCAAAACTTTACTATCGGCTTGAAGTACAATCAAAAGGTTTTTTTTTTTTTTTTTTTTTACACATGGGGCTAGGGGTACTATTAGCCATATGGCACTGCGACCCGATAGCCGATTAGCCGAGTAGCCTCTCCACCTCTATAATGAAGTTGAGAATGCTTCTCGTAGGAGCCAGGGTGATCCCCTCAGGAGTCATAACTTCACTGAGAAGGATGCGCTTCCTAAGATGGCAGAGAGCACCACACTCACATAGTATGTGTTCTGTCGTCTCATCGTCCTCTAGACAGAGCCGACACTCAGTTTCAGACGAGAGACTAATTTTATTTAGATGATTTCTCAGACCGCAGTGTCCCGTTAGGTAGCTCACCAGTCTTCTGATATCCCCTCTATTGAGCTTAAGTATGTCAACAGGGTGTTTGTTCAGGGGTTGTATAAGTCGTTTAGATTGACGGAGTCCCCGAACATTGTTCCAGAAGGACAGGTGTTGCGACTTTTCCCACTTGTCTAAGAGGTGATTTATCTTAGACCCGGGAATGCCGCAGAAAGGTTCCGGACCTATGTATTTGTCGCTGGAACCTTTTCTGGCAAGTTGGTCGACAATTTCATTGCCCTTAATACCTTTATGTCCTGGCACCCACCAAAGTTTAACAGTGTTTCTTTTGGCGAGCTCTTGCAGGGCGTCACGGCATTCCTTGACGGTTTTCGAGTTCGTGCTGTACGAACCCAGTGCTTTAAGCGCTGCTTGGCTATCAGAGAGTATGTTGATAGTTACTCCTCTGATGCCGGTATCGAGATTTAGGTTGACGCATGTTACGATGGCGTGCAGTTCAGCTTGGAAGACGCTGGGGCTTACTCCCAGGGCCTTCGAGATCTTACGTTTTGGTCAAAGATGCCGGCGCCAACGCCAGAAGCCATCTTGGAGCCATCCGTGTACCACCTAAGGCCTTTGACATTCAGCAGGGGATCACTGTTTATCCATGCTGAGCGATTTGTGATCAGCACCTCAAATCTCTTGTCAAAGGTGAAGGTGTGTGGCAATGCGTCCGAGACCGTAGTAATCATATCCAGCTCGGGAAAGTCTTGCAATATGGACATGTGGCCTGCGGGTCTACATGGCATATTTATTCCCGAGCAGAGGATTCTGATTGCACTGCGTAATGCCACCTTTTTGATAAAAAGGTGCAGTGGAACGAGTCCAATGAGTGCTTCTTGTGCTGCCGTAGGGCAGGACGGCATAGCGCCTGTGATGCCGAGACACGCTAGTCTCTGAAGGCGTTGAAGCTTAATAATAGTAGTTTTTTGTTCAACTTTTGTCCACCATACGGTGGACCCGTAGGTAACGATAGGCCTTACTATCGCGGTATATAACCAGTGGACCACCTTAGGTTTAAGCCCCCAGGTTTTACCGTAGGTGCGTCGGCAGGCCCACATGGCCTTAGTCGCTTTCATGAGTTTATTTTTCATGTTGGAGTTCCAGTTGGAGTTTGCGGTCTAGGTCAATACCTAGATACCTTAACTCCTCTAAAAATCATATCAGTGTGCCATTTAGAGAGATTGAGCAGGGTTGTACCTTTCTCCTCTTTGTAAATGGGACTAAGATCGTCTTATTTGGGTTAATAGATAAACCCTCTCTGCCACACCAGTCAGAGATGAATTGGAGCGCAAGTTGCATGCGCTCACAGGCAGTGACCTCGCACTTGCCCGTAACAATGACTACTAGGTCATCAGCATATCCGATGACCTCGTAGACTATCGACCAAAGCAGTGGTGAGAGGACTCCCCCTTGTGGGCATCCTCTGACCGCCGATACTGTCACTGGGACCTCTCCGCATGTGGCTGATATGATACGGCTATTTAGCATCGCCCTAATCCAATGATTAGTGCGATGGTCCACACCCCTGCAGGATAATGCAGTGGTGATCGAATCATAGCCAGTATTATCAAAGGCCACCTCTATATCAAGGAAGGCGCAGATTGCAATCTCCTTTTGTGTGAAACTATTTTCAATGCACGTCACCACGTGATGTAGTGCGTTTTCGTTAGATCGCTCTTTGCGATATGCATACTGGTTGGGATGCAGAGGTGTCTGGTTTTCCAGGATACCTCTAATGTGGAGCTCTATCAGTTTCTCCATTGTTTTTAGAAAGAACGAAGTCAAACTGATAGGGCGATAGGATTTAGGTTGCTTGCTTGGTTTCCCAATCTTGGGGATGAAGACAAGATCAAAACGTTTATGAATGAAACTACACCTTGTTCATATGGCCACTGCGGGCACGTTTGCAGCGATCGATTCGTTGGGACCCAATTTTCGATGACTGGGCCACACATTGGCTTTGAGCTCTTCCATCGTCGTCAGCTTGTTGGCATAAACCAATAACTTAACATAGCCCCAAAGAAAATAGTCTAGAGGCGTTAAATCGCACGAACGAGGCGGCCATTCGACTGGCCCATTTCTTGAGATAACACGCTCATCAAACTTCAATAAATCGATCGTAACGTGCGCTGTGTGGCTTGTGGCACCATCCTGTTAAAACCACATGTCGTCCAAGTCCATATCTTCCAATTCGAGCCAAAAGCAATCGGTAATTATGGCGCGATAACGCTGGCCTTTCAGAGTAAGTGACAATCGTTATCGTCGACGAAAAAATATGGCCCAATAACGCCGCCGGCATGCAAACCGCATCAAACAGTTATTTTTTGTAAACGAAGTGGTGATTCATGAAGCACATGTGGATTTTCACCAGACCAATAACGCATATTTTGCTTTTTGACGAACCCATCGAGCCCAAGATGATTTTGCGATGAAATTCATCATCTTGGCGCATCTTCTCCAGAGCCAAATCGGAGAACGTACGTCGCTTCAAATGGTTCATCGGCTTCAATTCTTGTGTAAGCTTGATCCTTACGCAAAATACGCGTTAATGTGATCTGAGCGACGCCCAATTCTTGAGAACGCCGTGGAATTGACTGATTTGGATCGTTTGATACGGACGCCCGAACGGCACCGATATTTTCGACGCTTCGACCAACTCGTTGTCTCGCTGACACGGCAATATCAAACGACAAATATGTAGACTCTAATTTTTGCACTAGACTGGTTATTTCCAGTCTACTAGGGCGAGAATTAAGACCGAAAATTTGAGTTAACGTTCTTAAAGTTGCGGTCTACTTACTTACTTAGGTGGCGCTACAGTCCGTGGTGAACCTGGGCCTCAACCAACAAGCGTCTCCAGCCGGCACGGTCTTTGGCCAGCTGTTTCCAGTGCCGCACTCCCAGTTGGTTGAGGTCCCTTTCCACCTGCGTGCGCCAACGCTGAGGCGGCCGTCCTCTGCCGCGCCTTCCTTCCGGAGTGGATGCGAAGACGTTTCGGGTCGGAGCTGTATCTTCCATGCGCTCTACATGGCCTAGCCACCTTAGACGCTGTATCCGTAGACGTTGTAGCAGGCCGATGTCGCTGTACAACCCGTTCATTTCTTCGTTATATCTTCTCCTCCATACGCAGTGCGCAGAATCTTCCTCTCGAAACGACCAAGGGCATCTTCATCCGCTTTTGTTAAGGTCCAAGCCTCTGCGCCGTAAGGGAGGACTGGGATGATTAAGGTCTTATATAGTGTCACCTTGGTTTTCCGAGAGAGGGCTCTACTTCCCAATTGCCTCTTGAGCCCAAAGAAACAGCGGTTGGCAAGAGTGATTCTGCGTTTTATCTCAGCGCTGGTGTTGTTGTCGCTGGTAATCAGTGAGCCAAGGTAGACGAATTCCTTGACCACTTCAAAGTTATATCCGCCCATGGTGACGTTCTGGCCAATACGTCGGTGTTGTCCGTCTCTTTTAGATGAAAGCAGATATTTGGTTTTACCCTCATTAACCTTGAGACCCATCTTAGCCGCTTCCACCTCAATGCTTACAAAGGCCTCATTGACATCTCGCTGTGTCCGACCAATCACGTCAATATCGTCGGCATACGCAAGCAATTGCGTGGACTTGAAATAAATCGTACCTCTTGTGTTGGCCAGTGACTCTTGCACGATCTTTTCAAGCACGATGTTGAAAAAGTTGCACGACAGCGCGTCGCCCTACCTAAATCCTTTTTTAACATCAAAGGTCTCGGTTTGCTCATTACCGACCTTAATGGAGCAACGAGAATTCTCCATTGTCATCCTGCACAATCGGACGAGTTTGACAGGGATGTTAAAACTAGACATGGCTTTGTACAGCTCGTCTCTATATACGCTGTCATACGCGGCCTTGAAATCGACGAAGAGGTGGTGAGTGTCGATTTGGTATTCCTGGGTCTTCTCCAAGATCTGTCGTAGCGTAAATATTTGGTCTATTGTGGATTTACCTGGCCTGAAAACACACTGATAAGAGCCGATCAGGTTATCCACAAACGGTTTCAGGCGTTCACACAATACGGCAGAGAAGATCTTATATGCGATGTTAAGGAGACTTATTCCCCTATAGTTGGCGCAGTTATAGGGGTCTCCTTTCTTATGGACCGGGCAAACGATGCTGAGATTCCATTCGTCGGGTATGCTTTCCTCCGACCATACCTTGCAGATGAGATGGTGCATGCACCTTACCAGCTCATCTCCAGCCGCTTTAAAAAGCTCAGCAGACAGGCCGTCTGCGCCAGCGGCTTTATTAGACTTAAGTCTTGATATTGCTATTTTGACTTCGTCTAGGTCGGGTGGACTGAATTCTGTTTCATTGTCGTCCATTACGAATGGCTCGTTCTGCCTGACAGCGGTATCTTGTCTATCATCGCCGTTATACAGTCTGCAGAAGTGGTCTTTCCAAATCCTCAGCATCGACTGCGACTCTATTACCAGTTCTCCATTTTCATCCCTGCAGGCCGCCACTCTGGCTTTGTAGCCATGGCATGTTCGTTTTACCTTGTTGTAAAACTTACGGGCGTCATTCCTGCGGAAGCATCTCTCCATCTCTTCGATCTCACGCTTTCCGTGCTCTCTCTTCTTTCTTCTGAAAAGCGTGTGTTCCTCTCTTCTCTTCTGCTCATAGATTTCGCGAGCAGCTCTCGTCCGTCGTTGCAGCATGGCCCTATATGCCTCTTGTTTTGCTGCATGGGCTTGTTCGCATTGTTCATCGAACCAGGGGTTTCTAGGTGGTGGCTTAAAGTTGCGGTCACCGACTCCGAATTCCGGTAGAAAATTTCTATAATTTGTAGACGTTGCTCGTTCGTGTACTTTATCACGATGAAAATGTTGACTTTACTGAATAAACTAACAACAACAATAACAAGTTGTCAATTCCCTATTGGAAAACCTATATAAAGGGAACCTTAAGGTTCCACAGTTAAGGAACGATGAAAGAAAATTCTTGAAATGCACAAGAATGTCGTTCAAAATATTTGACCACATTTTGGAAAACTTTGAGCTTTTACATTAGGAAAAGAATTTTTCTTTTAAACAAATGAAATTGCACAGAATCGCTTGAAAAAGTGATCCGAAGAGTTTGTGTGCGAGAAGCTTGCGAGAGGTTTGCGATAAGCTTGCGAGAATCGCATCGAAAATCGTTTCACTGTGCGCGTAGCCTTACACGATCAATCGAATGACATCAAATATTTACGTGTGCTTGTGAAAATGCGTCTGTGTGCGTCACACACATTCGTTGGTGGGCGATTGACAAAAATCAAAACATTTTTGATATTGCATGACCATGATCATATGCTGATTGACGTGTGCAAGGGTTGGATTGACCAAATAAGCTTATTGTGTGTCGTGTAAATGTGGTGTCGCGAGCGTGGAATGTGATGTCTGTCGGGAGCGGAACATTTAAATTGAAGGAGAGGATGAAGAACGAGAGATGCAGATATTTTTAATTTTTTTTTTTTTACACATAGGGCTAGTGCTACTATTAGCAATATGGCACTGCGACCTTTGCAGATCTATTGTGCCTGCTAACCGATTAGCCGAGTAGCCTCTCCACCTCTATAATGAAGTTGAGAATGCTTCTCGTAGGAGCCAGGGTGATCCCCTCAGGAGTCACAACTTCACTGAGAAGGATGCGCTTCCTAAGATGGCAGAGTGCAGCACACTCACACAGTATGTGTTCTGCCGTCTCATCGTCCTCTAGACAGAGCCGACACTCAGTTTCAGACGAGAGACTAATTTTATTTAGATGATATCTCAGACCGCAGTGTCCCGTTAGGTAGCTAACCAGTCTTCTGATATCCCCTCTATTGAGTTTGAGTATGTGTTTGTTCAGGGGTCGTATAAGTCGTTTAGATTGACGGAGTCCCCGAACACTGTTCCAGATGGACAGGTGTTGCGATTTTTCCCACTTGTCCAAGAGGTAATTTATCTTAGACCCGGGAATGCCGCAGAAAGATTCCGGACTTAATTCACTTAAAAGATTTTCATGAGTGAATTGATTCCTTTTTTCTAACCACTGTTTCATCCAAATTCTCTTCTTTTTTGCCATTCTATTCTTCTGCCTTACACAAAGTACCAGAACAACGTACGCAATACAGTTGTCCGAACCACTCATCGCCGTCCGTACACGATCGACGGACGGACGAAATTTCTCTAGAAATTTGCTTTAATCGATTGAGCCGTGTAAGGGATAGAGTCAATCCACATATACACGATGCATGATGTCGACTGATTGATCGTGTAAGGGCCACTACATTTATTTTTCGTTTTTTTGGCTTTGTTCTGGACATTTGTGCAATGACACTCAAGTGCCTCTATTGAAAACGAGCTAGTAAATGTTAGAGTTATGGGGTAATGCATTTTTGAGATTTTCAATTCAGACTCATTTGATGAATGATACTTTTGGTTGTACAGTACTTACTTACTTACTTATCAGGCCAGCGATCCATGGAGGATCTGAGCCTGAGCTATAGCTGCCTTCCATCCTTGACGGTCCCGGGCACGCTGCTTCCAGTTGTCAAGATCAAGATGTCTTACATCCGCGATTACTTGGTCCTTATACCGGAGGTTCGGTCTTCCTCTTCTTCTCGGACCAGGAGGCTCGGAGTCGAAGACCCTCTTAGCTGGAGCGTTGATGTCGATGCGCTCGATGTGTAGTCGAGCCAGTGTAGTCGACAGATCCTTGCCTTCCGGACTACATCCACATCTTGGTACAGCTCGTAGAGTTCGCGGTTCCGTCTTCTCCTCCATTCACCTTCCTCACAGACAGGACCAAATATCCGGCGCAGAATTTTTCTTTCGAAAGAACCCAAAATCAGCTCCGCTGTCCTGCTTTCGGCTCCGTACAGCAAGACCGGCAGAATGAGCGTTTTGTAAAGCATGACTTTGGTCTTTCGAGTGAGGAGTTTTGACCCCAGTTGTTTGGACAAGCCGAAGTAGCAGCGGTTGCCAAGGGCGATTCTATGCCGGATCTCGACTGTGGTGTCATTTGTGGAATTTACGTTTGCCCCGAGGTAGACAAACTCCTTAACTACCTCGAAATTGTAGCTGTTATATTTTGTCCCAGGTGGTGAGCGACAGATTGGTTTTTGCTTGACAGCATGTATTTCGTTTTATCCTCATTGATCTTAAGACCAACTCGTTTCGCCTGTTCTTCAATCGCCGTGAATGCTTCCACAATGCCACGGCGAGAACACGCGATGATGTCGATATCATCCGCGTATCCTAGCAGCTGGATGGACTTGTAAAAGATAGTGCCTTCCCTGTTGACGTCTGCCCGTCTCACTATCTGCTCCAGCACCAGGTTGAAGAAATCACATAACAGCGCATCTCCTTGCCGAAATCCGGTGGAATGGTTCCGAGGTCCTAGAACCGAGTTGCACGGTGCATCGCGTGTTTTTTAGCGTGGCGCGACACAACTGGATCAGTTTTACCGGGATCCCGAATCGGGCCATCGCCCCAAACAGTGCTTCACGATGAATGCTGTCGTATGCGGCTTTGAAATCGATCAAAAGATGGTGTGTATCGATTCGAAACTCGTTGGTCTTTTCCAGGATTTGTCGAAGTGTGAACATTTGGTACATAGTCGATTTGCCGGGCCGGAAGCCGCACTGGTAGCTGCCGATTAGTGCGGTGCAAAATGGCTTTAGACATTCACACAGTACGCTGGACAGGATCTTGTATGCGACATTGAGCAGGGATGTACCTCTATAGTTCTTGCAAGAGGTAGGATCGCCTTTTTTGTGGATGGGGCAAATAAAGCTGGTATTCCAGTCGTCGGGCATGCTTTCATCTTCCCAAATTCTGCAGATGATCTGGTGGATGCTCCCTACCAGAACATCGCCGCCAGCCTTGAAGAGCTCTGATGGCAAGCCATCTGAGCCTGCGGCCTTGTTGTTCTTCAGCTTCTGAATAGCTGTGCCGAATTCTTCTATGCTGGGTGGGAGGACTACTTCAGCGGCTGGAGTTGGGATTTCCTCGGTCCCTACCACTCTCTCTTGGTCATGCTCGTTAAGCAGCTGCTGGAAGTGCTGCTTAAATACATCCACTATTCCCTGCGGGTCGGTGACAAGATTACCCTCGCAGTTTCGAAGAGCCCGGGTGCCCTTTTTGAAGCCTCCTGCAAGGCCTTTGGCTTTCTTGTAAAAGGCTCGTATTTTATGTTTATCCCTTGACTCCTCGATATCCTTGAGCTGGGAGGCTGCGAAGATTCTCTTCTTTTGTCGCAGTGGTTTTTTCTCCTCCCTTCTTCTGGCTCGGTACTCTTCTCGCGCTGCCCTGGTTTTCCTTTGCAGCGCCTTTTGGTACGCCTCGTCGGTTGCTGCCTTTTTCTGCTCACACAGGCCATCATACCACGGGTTTCTTGTCGGGGGTGGTAGGTATCCTAATGTGGTTTCGGCTACTTCCTGAATGGCTGAGCGGCAATGCAGTCACATATTATTGGCATTTGTGTTCGACGTAGGCATACCGTAGAGTCTTTCGCTCAGCTGCTCCCTGTAGACTCTGGCAACCTCCGGCGTGCTCAGGCGCCCAATGTCGAACCTCCTCCTGATGGGCTGGTGCAGCTTTCTGACATTGGACAGTCGAGCTCTGAATGTTCGCACATCCAGGATGTTTGACGAGTGCCTTGCGTCAATGAGCACATGGTCGATTTGGTTGGCGGTTCGACCGTCCGGAGATCGCCAGGTTGCTGTGTGGATTCGCTTGCGAGGGAATCTTGTGCTACTTATCACCGCATTACGAGCTGTCGCAAAGTCCATGAGTCGGAAGCCGTTATCTGTTGTTGTATCGTGGAGGCTGTGCTTTCCGATCACTCCGCCAAGGGTGTTCTCCTTACCGATTTTGGCGTTGAAGTCCCCGAGCACGATTTTTACATCGTACTCCGGACAAGCTCCGTAGGCGTTGTCCAGGAGGTCATAGAAGTCCTCCTTGATAGGGTCTTCAGCCTCGTCGGTAGGGGCGTGTGCACATATAAGGCTGATGTTATAAAATCTGCCTCTGACAAATCCGCATCCCAGTAAGTGCAACCTTTTGTGACAGCTGTAATAATGACACAACAATGTCTATAAATAAAAGAGTTATTCATTTTTACATAGGAAATAGACTTTTGGCCCACCCTGCTTTTTGGTTTAGTACTTATTCACGTCTACATCGACTGCATTCTCTTGCCTTCCTCAATGTATCAACCGTAGAAAGTAAATAAATAAGCAAGGTCTGAGGAACATCCAATAAATCAAACGGCTTAGACTACACCCTTTATTGCAGAAGACCATGTCAATCGAATGGTCTCTTATATTCACGAAGGAATGTTTACATCCGTACCATGTGACCTACCTATTGTTACCTCTTGCCCTCTATCCACACATTAAGATATGATTTCATAAGATCCCTACACCTTTTAAACGTTTAACTATTTGTAAGCTAAATAATAAACTTTTGTAAACTCATAATCAGTAAGTAAATGTATGTACAAAATCAGAGTGAACAAATAAAGAATATATTTTGGCGTGAGGCGTTTTGAAATGTTGTGTTATTGATTCTATTGAGTCTTTTGGTTTGTCCAATTGGTTGTATATATTTTGTTTATGTTAATATCGATGTGTAATGTAGTTGTCCGGAGATGAGAAATGTTTTTAATTTGCCAAATGACATTGTGTCGTGCTTGCATACCCAAACTGCCATCAATCATGCTCATTGGAACATAGTAGTCCCGTCAAATAAGACTTTGAAGGTTACAAAGATTCCCATAGAGCTAAAAACCGGCCAAGTGCGAGGCGGACTCGCGCACGAAGGGTTCCGTACCATCTGTATGTATAAATATGAAAGAGACTATGTATGTTACCTCATCAAATGACAGATCTTGGTTGCAGGCAGGATTTTTTGGATGAAAATCATGTCTGTTGTATGGGAGCCCCCCTTAAATATTCATTTTATTTTGTTTTTAGTATTTGTCGTGGTAGCGGCAACAGAGATACATCATCTGTGCTAACTATCACGGTTTATGAGATACAGCCTGGTGACAGACGGACGGACGGACAGCGAAGTCTTAGTAATAAGACGTGGTGAACCTGGGCCTCAACCAACAAGCGTCTCCCTTTCCACCTGCGTGCGCCACCGCCGTCCTCTGTCGCGCCTTCCTTCCGGAGTGGATTCGAAGACTCTTCGGGTCGGAGCTGTATTTTCCATGTGCCTAGCCACCTTAGACGCTGTATCCGTAGACGTCGACATCCGCCGATGTCGCCGTACAACCCGTACAGTTCTTCGTTATATCTTCTCCTCCATACACCGTTTGAACAAACGGGACCAACGACCAAGGGCATCTTCATCCGCTTTTGTTAAGGTCCAAGTCTCTGCGCCGTAAAGGAGGACTGGGATGATCAAGGTCTTACATAGTGTCACCTTGGTTTTCCGAGAGAGGGCTCTACTTCTCAATTGCCTCTTGAGCCCAAAGAAACAGCGGTTGGCAAGAGTGATTCTTCGTTTTATCTCAGCGCTGGTGTTGTTGTCGCTGGTCATATCCGCCCATGGTGACGTTCTGGCCAATACGTCGGTGTTGTCCGTCTCTTTTAGATGAAAGCAGATATTTGGTTTTACCCTCATTAACCTTGAGACCCATCTTAGCCGCTTCTACCTCAATGCCCACGAAAGCCTCATTGACGTCTTGCTGTTTTCGTCCAATTACGTCAATATCGTCGGCGTACGCAAGCAATTGCGTAGACTTGAAATAAATCGTACCTCTTGTGTTGGCCAGGGACTCTTGCACGACCTTTTCAAGCACGATGTTGAAAAAGTTGCATAACAGCGCGTCACCTTGCCTAAATCCTTTTTTAACATCAAAGGTCTCGGTTGGCTCATTACCGACCTTAATGGAGCAGCGAGAATTCTCCATTGTCATCCTGCACAGTCGGACGAGTTTGACAGGGATGTTAAAACTAGACATGGCTTTGTACAGCTCGTCTCTATATACGCTGTCATACGCGGCCTTGAAATCGACGAAGAGGTGGTGAGTGTCGATTTGGTATTCCTGGGTCTTCTCCAAGATCTGCCGTAGCGTAAATATTTGGTCTATTGTGGATTTACCTGGCCTGAAACCACACTGATAAGAGCCGATCAGGTTATCCACAAACGGTTTCAGGCGTTCACACAATACGGCAGAGAAGATCTTATATGCGATGTTAAGGAGACTTATTCCCCTATAGTTGGCGCAGTTATAGGGGTCTCCTTTCTTATGGACCGGGCAAACGATGCTGAGATTCCATTCGTCGGGCATGCTTTCCTCCGACCATACCTTGCAGATGAGATGGTGCATGCACCTTACCAGCTCATCTCCAGCCGCCTGGAAAAGCTCAGCAGACAGACCGTCTGCGCCAGCGGCTTTATTAGACTTAAGTCTTGATATCGCTATTTTGACTTCGTCTAGGTCGGGTGGACTGAATTCTGTTACTTCGTGGTCCATTGCGAATGGCTCGTCCTGCCTGACAGCGGTATCTTGTCTATCATCGCCGTTATACAGTCTGCAGAAGTGGTCTTTCCAAATCCTCAGCATCGACTGCGACTCTACTACCAGTTCTCCATTTTCATCCCTGCAGGCCGCCACCCTGGCTTTGTAGCCATGGCATGTTCGTTTTACCTTGTTGTAAAACTTACGGGCGTCATTCCTGCGGAAGCATCTCTCCATCTCCTCGATCTCACGCTTTCCGTGCTCTCTCTTCTTTCTTCTGAAAAGAGTGTGTTCCTCTCTTCTCTTCTGCTCATAGATTTCGCGAGCAGCTCTCGTCCGTCGTTGCAGCATGGCTTCGTATGCCTCTTGTTTTGCTGCATGAGCTTGTTCACATTGTTCATCGAACCAGGGGTTTCTAGGTGGTGGCGGTTTGAAACCCAGCACCTCTGAGGAAGCGTCTCTGACGGCGTTCTGGCAATGCGCGCATTCCTGCTCTATTGTTTGTGCTGCTGTTGGCGGATTTTGAAAGAGCTTGGAGGAGACACGGTCGGCAAAGATTCTGGCAGTCTCTTGCGATTGTAGCTTTCCGACGTCAAACTTACGTTGTGCTACTCGACTCCTAAGCATTCTTGATATCCTCATTCGTACCTTGGCTATAACAAGGTAGTGGTCCGAGTCGATGTTGGCCCCTCGGAAGGTTCGTACATCGAGAATACAGGAGGAGTGTCTGGCGTCGATTGCAATGTGATCAATCTGGTTGGTGGTCGATTGATCAATAGACCGCCAGGTACCCTTGTGGATGTTGAGATGGGGGAATCGCGTGCTTGCTACAAGGAGGTTACGCCCCGCTAGGAAATCAATTGTCGGATGTGGTGTTATGGAGGCTATGCTTTCCTATGATCGACTCAAATATGTCCTCTTTGCCCAGTTTTGCATTAAAATCTCCTAGGACTAGGAGATCGTCGTAGCTGGGGCATTGAGCATATGTTCTGTCTAGGAGATCGTAGAATTCTTCTTTGAGTCGATCGTCCTTTTCTTCCGTTGGGGCGTGAGCGCATATTAAACGAATGTTTCCAAATTTAGCTTTGATGCGGATTGTTATGAGGCGTTCGCTCTTTTTCGGAAGGGGACTTTTCACAATTCATTTATAATAGTATTCTGATAGATAGATAGATAGATAGGGTTAGGGGGTGGGACAGAGTCGCCTGATCACTGTGGCCACGATTGAGCCTATTGTGATGTCCCCCACTTACAGTTCACTCAGGAAACCTGAGTTCGTGATAAAACTTAGTATGCTTTTGAGTGAGCTAGCAACGATTTCTTCTGCTTCAAGATAATACTTGCCTAGGTGACGAAGACGTGTACTGACAAGGCAGTTACAGTGGCACAGTATGTGCTCTGCTGTTTCTTCGTCTTCATTACACATTCTGCAAGAGTCATCTTGTATGATGCCTATCGTCTTGAGGTGTTTGTTGACTGGGCAGTGTCCAGTAAGGAAACCTGTGATTAAGCGAATCTGACGCCTCGAGAGCATGAGGAGTTGTTTCGTTCTGTTGAGAGATGTAGTTGGGAGGAACAGCTTGGCTTGTCTGCTACCTTTCGTTTGTAACCAGTAGTGATCCGTCGTGTTCCTTAACCAGTTATTTATGCAGCATTTGGTGGTGCTGATGGGTATGCCGCAGAAAGGCCGTGGCATCATAAATGGTGATGCAGAGCCTTTCCTTGCTAGTAGGTCCGCCTTTTCGTTTCCTATATGGCCGCTGTGTCCAGGTACCCAAATGAGATGAACTCTGTTTGTGCTGGCCAGCTGGTGAAGTAGCTGTAGGCAGTCCCATACCAGCTTGGAGGTTATTTCAAAGCTCTTTAGGGCTTGAAGTGCAGCCTTGCTGTCAGAGAGAATGTAAGTGTTTTTGTTAAGTATGTTTCTGTTTATATTTTCTCTGAGGCAGAGTTCTATAGCAAATATCTTTGCTTGAAAAACGGAGTTATATCTGTCCATGCTGACGTAGATGCATGTGCCTGTATTTGCTCCGTATACTCCAGCCCCAACGCCTTCGTCCGTTTTGGAGCCATCTGTGTACCACACGTAGGATCCACGATTGAAGGAGGGTCTATCCTGTTCCCAGTTTTGTCGGTTGGGGAATGTGACCTTGTAGTTTTAGCTGAAGTTGTATCTGGGGAGACAGTTGTCTTTGGGAGATATCTTTAGGATTTCATGCTTGTTTATTTCGGTAAGGATATCAGGGTGAAAGAGCCTACGGTTAGAGTCATCCTCCACGATCAGTCTGTGGGCGAAGACCATTGCTTCTTTCATCAGTTGGAGATGAAGAGGTGGCAGGTCTGTGATGACTTCTAGTGCTGCTGTGGGGGTTGTTCTCATGGCCCAGGTGATACAGATGCAAGCTAGTCTTTGCAGTTTGTTGAGCTTGGCTTGCACTTATTCTTGTTTTGTTTTGTGCCACCAGACGGGCGCAGCATATGTGAGAATCGGTCTCGTTATTGCTGTATATAGCCACCGGGACATTGTAGGGTTTGTGTCAGAATTTTTGCCAGTGAGACTTTTGCTGGTCCATAAAGAGATCCTGGCTTTCTCAATGGTCTTTGTAATGTGAGAGTTTCAAGTGAGCTTTTCATCTAAAGCTATCCCTAGATATTTGACTTCTTTTGAGAACTCTATCGCTTCACCGAAGAGGGTAGGTTTAGTAAGTTTGTGCCTATTCCTTCTTTTGGCTTCTTTTGGTGAAGGCGACTATGGTGCTTTTCCTAGGATTAACATTAAGTGCAACCTTTATGCACCAGTTTGCAACAAGGTTTAGTGCCCGTTGGAGGAGTTCCGAGACTGTGTTTCATCTAGAGTTATCCCTAGATATTTGACTTCTTTTGAGAACTCTATCGCTTCGCCAAAGAGGGTGGGTTTAGTAAGTTTGTGCCTATTCCTTCTTTTGGTGAAGGCGACTATGGTGCTTTTCCTAGGATTAACATTTAGTGCAACCTTTATGCACCAGTTTGCAACAAGGTTTAGTGCCCGTTGGAGGAGTTCCGAGACTGTGTCTTCGAATTTGCCTCTAATCAGGATCACTATGTCGTCAGCGTAGCCTTGGACATAGAAGCCATTGTTGCTTAGTATGCTTATCAGTTCGTTAACCACGATGGACCACAGGAGTGGAGAGAGAACCCCGCCTTGAGGGCATCCTTTCGCGGCGTTTACGCTGATTTTGTCATTGCCTAGTGAGGTGTTTATTTTCCTGTTGCTAAGCATGTGTTGGATCCAACTGCATGTGGTATTGTCCACCCCTGTGCTGAGGATGCAACGTTTTATTTGGGTGTATTCAGTGTTATCGAAGGCACCCTCAATATCAAGAAAGCAACCTGTCGCAATTTCTTTGTCCAATTTTCCACTAATAACATTCTGAACATTCATACCAATTTCTAGCTCTATGGGAATTTTTGTAACCTTACTTCTGGTTTAAGGACTAGGCTATAGACTAGTCAATGTCAGGAGTTCCCCTTTAAGGTCGTAATTTAAGTTAAGAGTGCTTCCATCATATGTACATACTTTGTTCTTAAATGATATCTTTTTTTAATATTTTTAATATTTAACTTTGACCTTAACCAACAACGAAAAAACAAAATACCAGTTTCGGCGATGGACTTAGTTTTCCAATCCGACATCTGGATGAAGACGCTGAGTCCCTATTGGGAAACGAGACCCGCATCGACATTGAGGGAGACTTCTACAACGATACCAATTTTCTAGACACGACCATTCAATAGAATTTAATGTTTCTCGACTTCTATCGGTGGCCGTAACCATCAGCAACTAATAGTAAGTTTAATTAGAAGGAGAACAATCCACTTGTGTTTATAACATACGTATGAAGCAATATCTAGAAATATAACATTTGCAAAGTTCCAACGATAAGCTATAAAATACATTCCTAGATTCTAAGAGACAGGACAAGTATAAGACAAGGGAAAGGAATACAGTTCGTACTTTATACGTACGAGTATTGGAAAATTAGTTTCGTGCGACTGATTTTTACTTAAACATTTTATTTTAAACTTATCCTTTACATTATCCTTTTTCATCGTTTTGTTTTTAATTTGATAATAAAGGGTCCGCCAAATAACTTTCTTCTTATTCTTAGTGGGCGCTACAGTTCGGGGTGAACCTGGGCCTCAACCAACATGCCCCTCCATCTAGCACGATCTTTCGCTAGCCTTTTCCATTGCCGCACACCCAGTTGGCCGAGGTCCCCTTCCACCTGTGCGCGCCATATTAAGGGCGGCCGTCCTCTGCTTCTTCGTCCCTCGGGGTTGGGAGGAACAACTTGGCTTGTCTGCTACCTTTCGTTTGTAACCAGTACTGATCCGTCGTGTTCCTTAACCAATTGTTTATGCAACATTTGGTGGTGCTGATGGGTATGCCGCAGAAAGGCCGTGGCATCATAAATGGCGATGCAGAGCCTTTCCTTCCTGTATGGCCGCTGTGTCCAGGTATCCAAATGAGATGAACTCTGTTTGTGCTGGCAAACTACTGAAGTAGCTGCAGGCAGTACCATACCAGTTTGGAGGAGGCGATGCAGAGCCTTTCCTTCCTGTATGGCCGCTGTGTCCAGGTATCCAAATGAGATGAACTCTGTTTGTGCTGGCCAACTGCTGAAGTAGCTGCAGGCAGTACCATACCAGTTTGGAGGTGATTTCATAGCTCTTTAGGACCAGAAGTGCAGTTCAAAGACTTTTCGGGCTGGAGCTGTGGTGTCCATTCGCTCTACATGGCCCAGTCATCTAAGGCGTTGAATCCGTAGACGCCTGACTAGGCTCATGTCGCTGTACAGCCCGTAAAGTTCGTGGTTGAATCTTCTCCTCCATCCCCCGTCTGCATTTATAGGCCCAAAAATCACGCGCAAAATCTTTCTCTCGAACCGACCAAGGGCCTCCTCATCCGCTTTTGATAGTGTCCATGCTTCTGCGCCGTACAACAGGACCGGAATGATAAGGGTCTTATATAGAGTCAACTTTGTCGTTCGGGAGAGGGCTCCATTACTCAGTTGCCTCCTGAGCCCAAAGAAACAGCGATTGGCAAGAGTGATTCTACGTTTGATTTCGGAACTGATGTCGTTGTTCCAGGTCACTGCGGACCCAAGGTGGACGAAGTCCTTAGCTAGCTCGTTCTGGCCAAGACGTCGGTGGTGAGAGTCCTTTTTCGATGACAGCATATATTTAGTTTTGCCCTCGTTTACCGCCAAACCAATTTTCGGCGCCTCCATCTCAATACTCGCAAGCGCCTCATTGACATCTCGCTGTGATCTACCTATTATGTCAATATCGTCGGCGTATGCAAGGAGTTGCGAGGATTTGAAATAGATTGTGCCTCTTGTGTTGGCCAGTGATTTTTGCACAATAATTTCCAATATGATGTTGAAGAAATCACACGACAACGCATCGCCCTGCCTAAATCCTTTTTTGACATCAAAACGATCGGTAAGGTGTTCACCGATTCGGATGGAGCAGCGCGCGTTCTCCAAAGTCATCCTGCATAGTCTGACGAGTTTAGCAGGTATGTCAAAGGTAGACATAGCGTTCTATAGCTCGTCTCTAATTACGCTGTCGTATGCGTATTTTCTCAAATTTCTTTTTTTATTTGAAAGTACAATCCTTCCGATTAATAATGGAAGATAACTTCATTCAAATGGCTGCCTCGGTTGGTCATGCAGTAGCCTACAGGATCGGTCCAATTTTTAAGCACATTATCGAATGTGTGCAGCTGTGTTTTATCAATTGTCTCTAGCTTGTCGGCGTAACACTTATCTTTGACGGCACCCCACAAATAATAGTCCAACGGTGTCAAATTGCAGCTCCGAGGTGGCCAAATGACATCAGCTCTGCGGCTGATAATGCGATCTTCAAAAACAGGGCGCAAAACATCGAGTATAGCTTCGGCTGTGTGGCACGTAACGCCGCCGTCCTGTTGAAACCAAATGTTGCCAATATCCTCCTCTTCAATTTTTGTGAACAAAAATTCGTTCAACATGGCCTGATGACGTTCGCCATTGACTGTAACGGCCACTCCTTGCTCATTTTCGAAGAAAAATAGCCCAATTACGCCTCTGAACCAAAATCCGCACCAAACAGTGGCTCGTTTTGGGTGCACCGGCTTTTCAATGTATGCGTGCGGGTTTTCTGTGCCCCAAATGCGACAATTTTGCTTGTTTACATACCTGCCAAAATCAAAATGAGCTTCATCTGAAAAGATGATTTTTTTTTGGCAAAATCGGCATACATCTGTAAGTCGATCGCAGGCCCACTTAGCGAAGCGAAAACGCATTGGATGGTCAGTTGGCTTCAACTCCTGAACCAATTGGAATTTGTATGGCGTCATACCAAGGTTTTTATGCAAAATTCGTCTCAACGATGTCTCCGAAATGTTCAATGGTTGGGAACGACGGTGAATTGATGTTGATGGCGCTTCACGCACACTTTCTGCCGCAGCAGCAATATTCTCGGGTGTACGCACTGTTTTTGGCTTTTCACGCTTTGGTTTATCGATGAGGATGCCAGTTTCTTTCACTTTTTTCCCAAGATAACGAACATACGGGGCTGACGGTGCTTCTCTTCTTCCAAAATCCGTACGCAATTTTCGCACACATTCTGCAATATTACCAGGATTTTCAAAGTAATGTCGCAATAATTCCCAGCGTTGTTCAAGCGTATGCACAACCATATTCGTTCAGCGGAAGGATAAAACTAATTATCTGTCAAATCAGACATGAGCTAAGTGTTACCATCCGATAAAACTAATTATCTGTCAAATCAGACATGAGCTAAGTGTTACCATTCACGAAATAAGCACTACTTGAAAAAAGAAAACGTTAGATGGCGGACCCTTAGATAGAGAGAGTTAAATAAACCAAAGTAGCAGTGTAAATAGCGTACAGTTTTCGTTTGCATTAAATCTACAAAAATCAAATACAAAAGTCAAATAAGTAATTAATCAGAGCTTATGCAAAACTCAATGTATTTTGTATAAATAAAATGTAGTGCACCCATTTTGTGAGTGTAAAATATAAACTGTAGCTAGCATACGTAGTCTACGATTTTGTTAAAATGTAAAAATATATTTAAAAGAAATACATATGGCTGTTTGTGGTATGAGTAAACTTTTGAGAATATTAAGGTCAGAGATACCGACTGGGCAAGGCCCAGACGACTAACTTCCCAGTGGGAAAAATGGAAACGCCCATTTTGTTTAATTTTTTATTTTTTTTTTTCATTTTTAACCCGCGACAACCACAAGCCTCGGATATAACGGACCGGATTTATGCTGACGACCCTTGCAAAAAACGAAAAAAGGACAATGATCTTCGGCTTTGTACGTGGAATGTTAGGTCACTAAACAGGCCAAGTGCAGCCGAACAATTTGCGGACGCCCTAGAAGCGGACTTAACCACCATCCAGGAAATGCGATGGAATGGACCGGGTATAAAGCGGATGAAAAACTGCGACTCTTACTACGGCGACTACTACGTTCCGACGCGGATTTGTATTTCGAGGTGGACTAAGGCAAATAGTCCTAAGTTTTCGGCATGTGAGCGAACGCCTCATAACAATCCGTATCAAGGCTAAATTTTTTAACATCAGCCTGATCTGCGTTCACGCCCCCACGGAAGACAAGGATGACTCCGCCAAAGATGAGTTCTACGATCTCCTAGACGGAACGTATGCCCAATGTCCCAGCTATGACATCAAAATTGTACTAAGAGACTTCAATGCTAAGCTGGGTAAGGAAAGCATCTTTGAATGAGTCATCGGCAAACATAGCCTACACGACACCACCTCCGATAACTGACACAGGCTGATTGATCTTGCTACGGGGCGAAATCTCCTTCTAGCCAGTACGCGCTTCCCGCACCTCGATATACACAAAGGCACCTGGCGGTCTTTTGATCAATCGACTACCAACCAGATTGATCACATCGCGATCGACGTCAGACACTCCTCCACTATTCCTGATGTTCGAACTTTCCGAGGGGCTAACATCGACTCGGACCACTATGTTGTTGTAGCCAAGATGCGGTTACGGATATCACGAACGCAACGGAGTAGAGTAAGAATACAAAGTTATGACGTCGGAAAGCTACTATCGCCAGAAACCGCTCGTGCTTTTACCGATCGCGTCTCCCTAAAGCTCTCCAATACGCCTCAGTCCTCCACGCTATCAATAGAACAGAAGTGGAGCCTCTGCAAACAAGCCCTGAAAAGCTCTGCATCCGAAGTTTTGGGTTTCAAGGCTCCAGCACGAAGAAACACCTGGTTCGATAACGACTGCAGGAGGATTCACACAGCGAAGCAGGATGCATATAAGGCCTCGCTGCATAAAAGAACAAGAGCAGCCGTGAGGTCTACGAGTTAAGAAGAAGGAAAGAACACAAGCTTCTTAGAAGAAAGAGCACGAGAAGTGCGCGATTGAGGATTTGGAGAGGTGTTACTGCGGGTGTGAGTTCGAAAGTTTTATCAACAGATAAAGCGAACATGCCAAGGTTATAAAACCAGAACGGAAGCCTGCAGAGATGAGAACGGACACCTAGTAATAGAATCGCAGTCGATGCTGAGAATATGGAAAAACCACTTCTGCAGACTGTATATAGGCGATGTTAGCCAATATACCACTGTCAGGCAGAATGATCCATTTCTAATCGACGAAGACCGCAGAGAACTCCGTCCCCCTGACCACGACGAAGTTAAGATTGCCATATCGAAACTCAAGTCGAATAAAGCTGCTGGCGTAGACGGACTGTCTGCTAAGCTATTAGAGGCAGCTAGAGATGACCTGGTTAGAAACACGCACCAACTCATCTGTTAAGATATGGTCAGAGGAAAGCATGCCCGAGGAGTGGAGTGTCAGCATCCACAAGCCCTTTCCCAAATGACAAAGTTGACTCTATACAAGGCCCTTATTATCCCGGTACTGCTGTACGGCGCAGAAGCATGGACACTATCAAAAGCGGATGAGGTTCTTGGTCGGTTCGAGAGAAAGATTTTGCGTGTGATTTTCGGTTCTATAAACGGGGGATTGAGGAAAAGATTTAACCACGAGTCTAGTCAGGCGTTTACGGATTCAACCCCCAAGATGGCTAGGCCATGTAGAGCGAATGGACACTACAGCTCCAGCCCGGAGAGTCTTTGCATCTAACCCCGACGGACGAAGAAACAGAATACGGCCGCACTTAAGATGGCGCACAAAGGTGGAAGGGGACCTCAGCCAACTGGGTGTGCGGCAATGGAAAAGGCTAGCAAAAGATCGTGCTAGTTGGAAGGGCATGTTGGTTGAGACCCAGGTTCACCCCCTGGTGAACCCGATAAGAAGAAGAAGAAGAGTGCTAACAAATAGCACGAGGCGCTGCTATCTTTAAGGATCTATTGCGTTTCTCCACTTTCTTAATGAATTTGAGAATACTTCTCGTAGGAGCTGAGATGATCCCCTCAGGAGTCATAGTTTGACTGAGAACGATACTCTTCCTGAGATAGCAGAGAGCAGAACAATCACACAGTATGTGCCCTGCACTGTCTTCGTCATTAACACAAAGTCGACACTCAGTTTCAGACGAAAGGTTAATTTTATTGGGATGATATGTATGTCAGACCACAGTGTCCCGTAAGTTAGCTGACTAGCCTTCTTATATCTACTCTAATAAGTTTGAGTATATTAATAGAGTGTTTGTTCGTTTCGATTGGCGAAGTCCTGGAACGCTGTTCCAGAAGGACAGGTGTTGCGATGTTACCCACTTGTCTAAGAACAAGTTGATCTTGGACTTGGGAGTGTTGCAGAAAGGTTCAGGATCTATGTACCTTTCGCTGAAACCTTCCGTGGCGAGTTGATCGGCGATTTCATTGCCCTTAATACCTTTGTGCCCACCAAACTTTGACTTTGTTTTGGCGAGGTCTTGCAGGGCATTATGACATTCCTTAACGGTTTTTGAGTCCGTTATTGATGGTTACTCCCCTTAGGCCAGTCTCTAAGTTTAGATTGACGCATCTTAGGGTGGCATATAAATCTGTTTTGAAGATACTAGTACTTATTCCCAGGGCCTTCGAATCATCCGATCTGGTCGCCGCTGGATGCCGCTGACAACGCCAGCAACCATTTTGGAACCATCAGTGTACCACCTAAGGCCTTTGACGTTAAGCAAGGAATCACTGGTTTCCCAAGCTTAGCAGTTTGGGATCAATATCTCAAATCTCTTGTCAAAAGTGAAGATGTGTGGTAATGTGTCCGAGACGGTGGTAATCAAATCCAGCTCAGGAAAATGTTGCAGGATGGACATGTGACCCATAGGTCTATATGGTAAGCCTGTTCCCGAGCGTAGAATTCTGATGATAGCACTACGTAATGCAACCTTTTTAATAAAAAGTTGCAGTGGATTAAGTCCTATCAGTGCATAATGGTACATTTTATAGAGAGCAAAGCGCGTCTGGATATTAGCCAATTACGTCCATTGTCATACGATAAGAATTTAGCTTTCAGGTCTGTTTTATCGACACTTGTTGAGCTTCTAAGAGCGTTCTCTTTTGTGTAGCGAACGTATCAAAACAATAGGCAGTTGACTGTCTTCTTTCTAATTTATTCTCTTCTTTTACTGCGCTTGGACGCAGCCGTTTCAGGAGTTGATTTTTCTCACTCTATGCCATGCGCTGTGCTACAGTCTCTCTCCAATATTAGCAAAGACAATTTCAGAGACCATGCCTATTCAGATGCGCTTAAGTGCAGCTATACCTGCTTATGACTTGGCTTAAGTACAACACTAATTCTCCCTGCGAATAAGCAACTTGGCGTTCTTCGGATGATCGAACCGCCAACCAAATCGACCACGTGCTCATTAACGCAAGATATTCGTCAAACATCCTGGATGTGCCAACATTCAGCGAGGCAAACGTCGACTCTGACCATTTCCTAGTAGCAGCAAGATTCAGAGCTCGACTGTCCAATGCGGGAAAGCTGCACCAGCCCACCGTAAGGAGCTACGACATTGGATGCCTGAGCACACCGGAGGTTACTAGAGTCTACACGGAGCAACTGAGCGAAACGCTCTCCGGTATGCCTACGTCGAGCACAAATGTCAACAATGATGGCTTGCCATCAGAGCACTTCAAAGCTGCTGGCGATGTTCTGGTAGGGAGCTGACGATCCCACCTCTTGCAAGAACTATAGAGGTGTATCCCTGCTCAATATGGCATACAAGATCCTGTCCAGCGTTCTGTATGAACGTCTAAAGCCCTTTTGCACCACTCCGAGCCTCCTGTTTCGATAAGAAGAGGAAGACCGAGGCTCGCATTCTGGAACATTGGACGGTGTCTGGCTGGAAACAAATCATTTGGTCAGACGAAACCAAAATCAGTCTGGCGGTAAGGCTTAGAATTGGCATCACGTCAAGGAAATTATAAAACACAGTAGAGGAAGTCTGATGGTTTAGGGCTGTTTTGCTTGGTGTTACTTACTTACTTAGGTGGCGCTACAGTCCGTGTTGAACCTGGACCTCAACCAACAAGTGTCCCCAGCTGGCACGGTGTTTGGCCAGCTGTTTCCAGCGCCGCACGCCCAGTTGGTTAAGGTCCCCTTCCACCTGCGTGCGCCACCGATGATGCGGCCGTCCTCTGCCGCGCCTTCCTTCCGGAGAAGATTCGAATACCCTTCTTGTCGGAGCTGTATTTTCCATGCGCTCTACATGGCCTAGCCATCTTAGACGCTGTATCCGTAGACGTCGTACCAGGCCGATGTCGCTGTACAACCCGTACAGTTTTTCGTTAAATCTTCTCTTCCATACACCGGTTAAACGGGACCGTAGATAATGCGCAGAATTTTCCTTTCGAAACGACCAAGGGCATCTTCATCCGCTTTTGTTAAGGTCCAAGCCTCTGCGCCGTAAAGGTGGGCTGGGTTGGTCAAGGTCTTATATAGTATCACCTTGTTTTCCGAGAGAGGGCTCTACGGGTGGGAGGTTCAGCATGACTTCAAGAGCCCGCCGTTGGTGTGGACTTCATAGATCCCGTTACCGCCAAACAGCCTGCCCTTTGAACCTTTGACACACTCTGAAGATGACACTTTTTCTCAAGCGCTTTCCACCGAGCCATAGACTAGGGTAGGTCTTACCACCGCAGTGTACAACCAATGTACTAACCTCGGTTTGAGGCCCCTTGTCTTTCCAAGGCTACCTTGCACGAATATAGTGCCACGTAGGCCTTTTTGATTCATTCCTCCAACTAAGTTTGGAGTCCAGGATTATGCCAAGATATTTGGCGGATTTTCCAGGGATCAGATTTATACCATTCATGCGGGGGTAGGTGTATCTTGATACAGATCTTTTCCTTGTAAAGAGTACTACCTCTGTTTTCGCCGGATTTACTCCCAGGCCTCGCCCCTTGACCCAGTTATCCACTAACATCAGTGCATAGCTTAGTCTATCGCTGAGGACCTGCGGACATTTTCCAGAGACTAAAATGACAATGTTATCGGCGTAGGCCGTGACATTAAAACCCTCCGTCTCCAGAATCCTAACCATTCCGTCGACCACAAGGAGCCATAGGAGGGGTGACAGAACGCCACCTTGTGGTATACCTTTATTTACTCTCACCCTTCCGTATGCTCTCCCCATCACCGAACTTACTATAGAAGTACCCAGCATTTGCCTAATCCAACTGCATACACCCGGGTTTATTTGGGCCATATGAAAGCTGGACACTATTGCCTCGGTACTAACGTTATTAAGGGCACCCTCAATGTCTAGGAAGGCATCTAGAGTGAATTCCTTGATACTGAGCGATTTTTCGATCGTATAGACTACCCTATGCAAAGCAGTATCTACCGATTTTCCCCTTATGTACACGTTGTGTGATTGTGACAGATAACCGTCCCCAATCTCTTCCCTTACGTACAAGTCTATTATTCGTTCCAGCGAATAATAGACTGATAGGCCTAAAGTCCTTTGCAGTAGTATGGTTGACTTTACCCGACTTGGGTATGAAAACCACCCTAACTTCCCTCCACGCTTTAGGAACATAACCCATCCTGAGGCACCAGGAGTAGATGCGCTTCAGCCATGGAAGAATGACTGCACATGGCTCCTACAACATGATCGGAAAGATCCCATCCATTCCCGGCGCCTTGTAGGGGTCAAAAGACTTGATTGCCCACAGGATCTTTTTCTCCGTAACAATCTTATCGATCTTGTCGACTGTCTCATGTTCAATAGATTCCCTTGGCAGCGTGCCCGCCGAATTGAAGATTCCTGCATGCTCGCAGTCAGGGAAATGACATTGCAGTAGAGAATCAAGCACGCTCTCGTTTGAGTCTGTCCAGCTACCATCAGATCTCTTTATAGAGGACATCTGTGTGGGAGCCTTTGCAAGGACCTTCCTCAGACGAGCTGCACCCGTGCATGATTCAATAGAGCCACAGAGCTTCTCCAAGAGTCCTTCTTGGCGAATCTTATTTCTTTTTTGAGTCGCTTAACACATCTCTATAGGTTGACCATTCAATGGCCCCCTCTTTTGCCAGACTCCAACTGGACCTAGAGATACGAAGCCGCTCCGCTATTTTAGCATTCCACCATGATGGGTGGTTTCTTTTATTGGGTCGTCTGGTAGGACATGCCTTCTCAAATGGCCGGTTTAGCTTGCTGGTAAGGTTTAATACCATCTCATCGATGTCTTCCGTGGAGCCGGGTTCCCTTCCGGAGGTCGGTTAAGGGTCCCACTCAGCTCCGCGTTAAACCTCTGCCAATTCGCCTTCCGCGGATTCCGAAAGACTTTCCTGTTCGGCCTACGGAAATTCAAGTCGAAGAGGATCCAACAGTGATCAGAAAGTGATGCTTTGTCAGATACTCTCCAATTCGAGATCTCCGCAGTACCTTTACCATTTATAAGCGTTATGAAGACTTTCCTTCTGTTACTAGTAATAAATGTTGGTGAATTACCCCGATTACATATAACTAGGTTAGTATGTATGTATGTTGGCGTTACAGTCCATGAAGGAACTGAGCCGAGCTTCTCTCAATCACCCATATTGTGTGTGATTTCATTTTCGTATAGGTGAAAGGGACCTACAGTTTATTGCCGATTCCGAACGGCGAATTTCGTTCAGAATTTTGTCAGAACCCCGCTGAGGAGAAACACCGTGAAAAACACGTTCGATGACATGGCTGTGTCGGGATTCGATCCCGTGTCATCGGCGTCAGAGGCCAACATACTACCCACTGCGCCACGGTGCTAACTAGGTTTTTTTTTTTGCTATCCGCTGAAGCACTCAGACGCAATCACTGGTCCATTGTACTCCAGACAGACACCTTACATTACTGTATTTTCTCCGTTTTCCGGAGAAAAAATTGAAGGAGCTTCAGTGATGTAGAGCTAAGGGATTCGGCACACACCACGTCGGCTCCAAGGGTGCGCCACCGTATGCGAGCAAAGGCAGGACAATAACAGAGGAAATGCTCTGCAGTATCATCCTCCTCTTCGCCACATGCAGCACAGGTAGGCGTCTCACTGATGCCGAGCACGTAGAGATGCTTGGCAAAAGTGTAATGGCCCGTGATAACTCCCACAAGCCTTCTGCAGTCGATTCTCCTTAAAGACAGGAGGAATGCTGCAGATTTTTTGCAGACATCAGGGCATACGCGCTTAGTCATCCTGCAACCCGGACAATCCCTCCATCTACGGTTGTGTGTGTTAAATACACAATCGTTAATGTAGGAATTTACCATGGACGCAGGTAGACCTAGAGCGGGTTCAGGTCCTGAGAAGCTCTCCTCTGAACCCATTCTAGCGAGTTCGTCAGAGGTCTCATTTCCGGGGATCCCAGAGTGGTCTGGAACCCATACAAGCCTTAATGAATTTAGTCTGCCGACTCTGTTCAAGGACTTGAGTTCAAGCACTAATTTGGAGCTATTTAAAGGGTTACACACAGCTTTTAGTGCAGCTTGGCTGTCACTACATACGCATATGCTATCCCCCTTCCACCTGTGCTTCACAACATAGTGCATGGCCATTAGGATTGCGTATATCTCTGATTGGAAGACAGACGCATACTACGCTAACTAAGTTAGTACTTAGGACAAAACTGAACAAAGCCTCACCCCTACTATTGGTATTAGAGCTACCCCAAGTAGTGTGATGGGCGTTAGCATCACACCCTACGACTAAGTTCTTCTTACCTTGTTCGGCCATTGCGATCAATGACCTTGTTTTCCTTGGTGTTTATTCAAATCACTGGGCTTTTATCAATAAACGAAATCTCGCGTTGTGTCTTACTCGTTCAATTCGCTGAAAGTGATAACAACAACAGTAATGTGGTAGCGTCTTGCCCGAGATTACATTTACCCAGTTACCAAATGCGCAAATCTAATGCTTAATGCTAATGAAAGTAATGCATTACTCCCATCTCTAATATCACTGCACTCTCTCTCTCTCTCACTGATAAGAAACAAAAGAGTCCAGTCATGTCTACCTAAAAACGTAACTTAAGTGCTGGAACTTTACCACACTTACTCAATGGCACAACTAAGTTTATAGAAATTTCACAGGCCTAGTGCTCTAAGGACCAAACGCAGGTATGTATACTTGGGTATATGAGGTCGGTTATTGTACCTCCTCTATTTACATTGAATAAGCCTTTATCGTGTATTCATTTAAAGGTTTTAGCAAAGGAACATCAGACACTTATTATTCCCGACGCTGTATAAAAGCCATTTTCGGATGTCGTGTACCTTTGCGAGAGATGAATTTCCGTGAGACGAAACGTTCCAAAGTTATATTCACCGTAAAATTGAAGAATTTTCCTTGCGTCAAACGTTTCTGAGCTTGCTGAGTCCGTTTCTTTACGGTAACGTGCATTCATCACCGTCATATGTAGCTTAGTCATTTCTCTCGTTTCTTCAATACGATTGAGACCTGCCTGTTTGAATTTTTTTGCGATTTGGTCGGATATTTTTTGCAATTCGGGCGATCTAACGACAGCATACAAAACAGCCACTGCACTAGGGTCATCATTCATTATATCCAGTCCGTCTATAGAGATGTCGATGGACGGCGTGTTTTTCAATATCTCCCTGTAAGTTGATTTCATAGATATTGGACTTCATGTTGCAACGGTAATGGCATTCATCACATACTTGCATTCCAACAAAATTTGTCCAGCTTTCGAACGCTCCTCGTCGTCTAAAAGAACGCACGTTGTAATTGTAAGGTGTATCTTCTCTGCTGCAACAAAAAGTGCCTCATCAATACCCGGAAAGTTGTCTTTAAGAATTAATTCCTGGAAAAAGAAGAGTAAAAATATCAGATCTGGACAGGCTAGAAAGATTACTGTTGAAGACTAGATAAGGTACAGTGTAAGAGCCGCGAGAGAGGTTATACGCATCGCTTGGGTCAATTTAATTCGAAAAGTGAAACCTTCAGCCCATCGCCTGTCTGTCACGTTGACGGTTCTAAGCTTTACGAATGGCCTGATATAGGAGATGAGTATATTGAGGTTTTTAAAGAGTGGAAGATCGTCAGCAGGCGAGTTCATACTTATACCGCAAAGGTGTATGGTAAATCGCTCGGCCATTTCGTTGACAGATAAAAGACAAAAAAGAGTTAGTTTTGATGTGTAGGTAGGTAGTCATTGCTATTCACCTAATTGCGGAATGAGTCCAATAGGTTTTGCTATATTACAATGACTTTGAGCCATGCCAATATTGCAATTCCAGTAAAGATCATTGAGATTTGCAGCAGCTATAGTCTGTCTTCTTAGGAAGTTTTAGGGATCCTGGATTGACCCTCTCGTAGGCAGAGCCATCTCTAATTATACTTCTGACGCGCACAGCCGCATAAGTCACAACTCCTGTATTCAAAATATTCATACACTGTTGCTGTTGTTGCTCATTCATAACTTTAGGTTTTTTTACGTGGGCGGATTGTTAGCCCGCCGCACAACCGCCATTCTGGTCGGGGTTTTTTTCGCTGCATACGTTTGTTCACCTCCCAACGGTTGTTGAAAAGCCTATCCAGAGGGCGCCGCGAGGAGGCCGTATGTCAACTTGACCCGGGCATTTAAACAGGGATCGTTGCTGGCATCTCGCCAGGTTGAGAGCAATCAACAACTTTATCCTGTATGTCCGAGCCCATGCATGCACCAGATCATCTGCAGAATTTGGGAAGATGAAAGTATGCCCGACGACTGGAATACCAGCTCTATTTGCCCCATCCACAAAAAAGGCGTTCCTACCTCTTGCAAGAACTATAGAGGTATATCCCTGCTCAATGTCGCATACAAGATCCTGTCCAGCGTATCGTGTGAACGTCTAAAACCATTTTGCACCGCACTTATCGGCAGCTACCAGTGCGGCTTCCGGCCCGGCAAATCCACTATAGACCAAATGTTCACACTTCGAGACATCCTGGAAAAGACCAACGAGTTTCGAATCGATACACACCATCTTTTCATCGATTTCAAAGCCGCATACGACAGCATTCATCGTGAAGCACTGTTTGGGGCGATGGCCGAATTCGGGATCCCGGTAAAACTGATCCAGTTGTGTCGCGCCACGCTAAAAAACACGCGATGCACCGTGCAACTCGGTTCTAGGACCTCGGAACCATTCGAAACATGCACCGGATTTCGGCAAGGAGATGCGCTGTCATATGACTTCTTCAACCTGGTGCTGGAGCAGATAGTGCGACGGGCAGGCGTCAACAGAGAAGACACTATCTTTTACAAGCCCATCCAGCTGCTAGGATACGCGGATGATATCGACATCATTGCGTGTTCTCGCCGTGGCATTGTGGAAGCATTCACGGCGATTGAAGAACAGGCGAAACGAGTTGGTCTTAAGGTCAATGAGGACAAGACGAAGTACATGCTGTCAAGCAAAAACCAATCCTTCGCTCACCACCTGGGACAAAATATAACAATTGACAGCTACAATTTCGAGGTAGTTAAGGAGTTTGTCTACCTCGGGGCAAACGTAAATTCCACAAATGACACCACAGTGGAGATCCGGCATAGAATCGCCCTTGGCAACCGCTGCTACTTCGGCTTGTCCAAACAACTGGGGTCAAAACTCCTCACTCGAAAGACCAAAGTCATACTTTACAAAACGCAAATTCTGCCAGTCTTGCTGTACGGGGCCGAAAGCTGGACAATAAGCAGGACAGCGGAGCTGGTTTTGGGTTCTTTCGTAAGAAAAATTCTGCGCCGGATATTTGGTCCTGTCTGTGAGGAAGGTGAATGGAGAAGAAGACATAACCGCGAATGGATGTAGTCCGGAAGGCAAGGATCCGTCGACTACACTGGCTCGGCCACATCGAGCGCATGGACATCAACGCTCCAGCTAAGAGGGTCTTCGACTGCGAGCCTCCTGGTTCGAGAAGAAGAGGAAGACCGAACCTCCGCTATAAAGACCAAGTAATCGCGGATGTAAGACATTTTGGTCTTGACAACTGGAAGCAGCGTGCCCGGGACCGTCAAGGATGGAAGGCAGCTATAGCTCAGGCTGAGATCCTCCATGGATCGCAGGCCTGATAAGTAAGTTGTTGTTGTTGGTTTCTTCTTCAGTTCGGGGTGAACCTGGGCCTCAACCAACATGCCCCTCCAACTAGTACGATCGATTGCTACTCTTTTCCATCGCCGCACACCCAGTTGGCCGAGGTCCCCTTCCACCTGTGTGCGCCATCTTAAGTGCGGCCGTTCTCTGTTTCTTCGTCCGTCGGGGCTAGATGCAAAGACTCTCCGGGCTGGAGCTGTGATGTCCATTCGCTCTACATGACCTAGCCATTTTATGCATTGAATCCGTAGACGCCTGACTAGACGATTCACGGTCATTTCCCCGAATCCGTTTCCCCGATTACCATTTCACCGACTGTCAATTTCCCCGAAAGGACAACCCCCGAATTTTAAAAAAAAATTATTTCTTCTTTGTATTAGATCAATCTAAAGAAGGGTTGTCCCTGATTACACGCAAATACTGTACAACATGTGGTAAACGGTAATTTGTATACGTTTCAACCAGAGCTTTTAGTTGACGTTGTGCTTGAACCCATTTCTGTTTTGGCGTGGCCTTGATCCTGCGCAGGTTGGTAAATTCTACGAGGCCAATCTCCGTATCTCCTTGCTCTTTTTGAAGTTATTGTATGAGAGAGTAGATATCTGGATGATTCTTACCCACCATTGAAATAAAGCGATTATGCCACCCCTCACTCGCGTTGATTGTCGTTGGCTCGTTCCTGATAACAGCTTCGTACTGGTTCTACTGCTGCGGTGTGTATCGCAGTGGTACAGAACGTCTGCGACTGCCACCTCTTTTCCCAGATACGTGGGTTTCATCAGAGTATTGGACAAACTCTTCGAGTGCAACGGGAACTTCGGTGTTCAACGCTCTAAACGCACGAATGGCGTCTCGCGTTGGCACGTAGCATAGAGCCGCAATCATAGTAGCATAATCTTTTATTGAGGTGTCATCTGGATCGGTATAAGACCTCTGTAAACCAGGTGCCTGCATTTTTTTGTAAAGATTCTGTTTTAGGTGGAAAAAACATAAATGGATCTCGGCCGACGGGTAAACTTCTTGGACAGCATTTATTATGCGTAATTCAAAATCGCCCATTAACGATTGAGCTTAAAAAGTCTTAATGCCGTAGTCTGCCGCTTGTTTCGAAGAAAGGAGAACGTATACCATGGGCAAGCATACATACTCAGAGTCAGCATGTCCTTGACGGGTTTTAACGAGGCACATCACGGTAAAAATCTGCGTAAAAATGACGGGCGCGACCTACAAAAGCGATGGAACGATTCGAACAAAAATTCAAACAACAATGGACGTGATTGGCAAGAGTGATCCCGCGTTTAGTTTCGGAACTGATGTCGTTGTTGCAGTTCATTGCGGAGCCAAGGTAGGCAAAGTCCTTAACTACCTCAAACTTATAACTGCCAATACAAACGTTATGGTCAAGGCCTCGGTGGTGAGTGTCCTTATTTGATGACAGCATTTTCGCCGCCTTCGCCTCAATACTCGTAAACGCCTCATTGACACCTCGCTGTCCGCTTCCGATTACGTCAATGTCATCCGCGTATGCGAGGAGTTGTGAGGATTTGAAATATATTGTGCCTCCTGTGTTGGCTACAGGAGGCACATGAAGAAATCACACGACAGCGTATCGCCCTGACTAAATCCTTTTTGATATCAAAACTATCGGTCAGGTATTCACGGATTCGGATGGAGCAGCGAGCATTCTCCAAAGTCATTCTGCATAATCTGGCGAGTTTAGCAGGGATGTCAAAGGTAGACATAGCGTTGTATAGCTCGTCTCTTATTACGCTGTCGTATGCGGCTTTGAAGTCGACAAATAGGTGGTAAGTGTCGACTTGAAATTCATTGGTCTCTTCCAGGATCTACCGTAGTGTGAAGATTTGGTCGATGGTGGACTTCCCTGGCCTGAATCCGCACTGATAAGGACCTATCAGCTTATTTACAAAAGGCTTCAGACTTTCACACAAAACGGCAGAGAAGGTTTTGTAGGTGATGTTAAGAAGACTTATTCCTCTGTAGTTTGCGCAGCCAGAGGGATCTCCTTTCTTGTGAATCGGGTGTACGATGCTGAGACTCCATTCCTCGGGTATGCTTCCCTCCATATCATATCTTACAGACGAGCTGGGGCGTGCTCCTAACCAGGTCATCCTCAGCTTCCTTGAAGAGCTCAGTAGACAGTCCGTCTGCGCCAGCAGCTCTATTCGTATTGAGCTTCGATATGGCAATCTTTAATTCGTCAAGGTCGAGAGGACAGAATTCTCTGCCGTCTTCGTCGATTAGAAATTGATCATTCTGCCTGACAGCGGTATATTAACTAACATCGCCGTTATACAGTCTGCAGAAGTGGTTTTTCCATATTCTCAGCATCGACTGCGATTCTAATACTAGGTGTCCGTTCTAATCCCTGCATGCTTCCGTTCTGATTTTAAAGCCTTGGCATGTTCGCTTTATCTGTTGATAACTTTCGCACGTCACGCCTGCAGTAACACCTCTCCAAATCCTCAATCGCACGCTTCTCGTGCTCTTTTGCTCTATAATGAATATAGAAAAGGGTAAGGACTGTGCCAACCCTTGGATTAAGCTCTTTTATCTCGACTAATATACGTATTTGTTTCATGCGTATAGATAATAAACGACTTATCACAGACATTATCCACCTATCTTACCCGAAGTTTATTGAATGATTGTTTCATTTCCGTAGTGTTGGCCGGTACGCATACAAAATGCGTTGGCGATGATTTATTTCGCAAATTAGCAACAGATAACTCCAGACGTCTTCTGGCAGCGCATACGTTCTTCCTGAGTATCCCTAAAACGATTTTAATAAGGAAGACGTTTTTTGCTTTCTCTACCTTAGACGTACCCCTTATGATGACTGTCGAATCCTTGGTCGCACTATGGCCTGGAATAATTATTTCAGTATCTGTCTCCGATTCCAAACGTTTCTTCACAGCGCCTTTCTGTCCGATTAAGCTTCCATAGAACACTCTGGATAGAAATTGAATTCCCTTAGTGTAAACTTGGAAAACATACATATAATTGCATATATCGTCCGTACCTGGGTACATGCAATGCTGTTTGAAACTTCGAGTCCTTAATCTCTACCTCGTAAGACTCATCATCGTCATCACCATATAGATCTAATCAAATCCAGAGGGTGCAATTGGCAAAGTGAGAAATTAAATTTTGTAGTTTTCAAAAAGCAACAATAGCTCTCTACACATGCCAGAAAGCCCTGGGAAAAAAATGGGGATTCAACCCCAAGATCACCCTATGGCTCTACATCACGGTCGTTAGACCTATACTAGTGTATGGAGTAATAGTCTGGTGGACAGCACTAGACAAGACAACATACCACAAGCAACTCGAGAAGGTACAAAGGATGGCATGTATGTGCATTACCGGGGCCCTTAGGTCCACACCAACGGCTGCGCTAAACATGATACTAGACCTTACACCACTCGATATTTTTGGCAAGCAAATTGCCACACACACGGCCATAAGACTAAAAGCCAACTCGAAATGGGCGAGCTATGTCACTGGCCACTCCTCCATCGTGCAAAACAGGCTAACTATGACAGAAAACCTGGACCACACAGAACCCACCAGAGTCTTGGACAAAAACTTTACGACGATATATCCGGGCAGACAAAACTGGACTCGCCAAACTCAACCCCGCAGAAAATGCGTAGATTTTTACACTTACGGGTCTAAAACCAAAGACGGGATGGGCAGTGGAGTTTTCTGCAAACAACTCAAGCTACATAAAGTTCTAAAATGACCAGTTCACTGCAGCGTTTTCCAGGCGGAACTGATGGCAATAAAAGAGGCTTTGTCTTGGCTGAAGTGGAACGTGATATCCACCACGGATATTCGCATTCTCACAGACAGTCAAGCAGCCTTAAAGTCGCTGGAGTCCTATGTGTACACATCAAAATCTAGTCTCGACTGTCGCAGATCTCTTAACGAGATGGCAGAACAGTTCAACATACAGCTTATCTGGGTACCGGTACACAGCGACATTACAGGAAATGAAAAAGCCGACACACTCGCCAAACTAGGAACGACGCTACAATCAATCGTGGCTTGTGAGGGAGTACCCCCTACAACCATTAAACATAATCTGACCAATCTCGCCAGGGCCGGGACGAACATGAGATGGACACAGGGACATACCTGCGTCATCACCAGGCAAATCTGGCCTCGGCTTAACAATCAACGCACAAGGAGTATAATCTCCCTAAAAAGAACTGACATCCACAAAGTCATCGGTGTCATCACAGGACACTGCCTCATTGGCAGTCACACACAAAAACTAGGAACAGTTCCGAATGATTTCTGCAGAAGCTGTCAGGACGGGGAGGAGGTCGTATCCATTCACCATCTTCTCTGTGCCTGTCCAGCTCTTTGCAATATCAGGCTCTTACTTCCTTAACGGTCTGACAGATGTTCAGAAAGTAGGGATACTTGATCTTCTTAACTTCTTAAGAAGCACAAAATGGTTCCACGAATAGGAGGGTAAAACCCCCTCGTAGCTGCACAACGGGCCTCCCTGGTCTATGTGCATTCTTCTCAGTTCTGGGAAGGCTACGACCCTACCTACCTACCTCAATGAGCACATACGTACCTTCTTCCTGGTAGCCACTTTCTTCGCTTGGTTGTTGATCTTTTAAGAAATCCGGATGTATAGCATTGATGCGGTAGTGCCTTTTACCTATCACAACGATGGGAGGATTTAATATGTCTTCAGGCCTATCTCCCATTTTCTCGTCGTAAAACTGTTTCCTATTTTGTTTTCAATTTTGTTCGGCTCCTCGAATATTCTTTCAAAAATTGGCGAGACGACAATTCCTACCAATAAGCCGATTGTGTCTCATTTGTCAGTGTCAGTTTCGCAGTCGGCGGGATTGACAGCTTTACCAGATTCGAGTCTCGAAATAACATGCGGAGGATTATGTCAAATACTTTATGCCACCGTGCACAGGGTGACTGTTTTAGCTTCTGATTATAAGTTTCGCCTCCAATTTCTTTTTACCAGGGTTTTATAATGAATTTCTGACATCAACTCGAAATACTAAGGCCCAATACACACGGAGAAACCAGAAAGAAACTGATCAGTGATGCGAATTGGCAACTAGTTTGCTTTGAGTCGTACCCTGTGTAATCAAATGGGACGATACACACGAGGCGACTGGTTGAAAACTCCTTTGCGATTCAAAAAAAAAAAAATTTTTGGAAACAGCTGTCAATTGATTTGCATGTCGGTTGCCCATTGATTTCAGTTTCTAGTTTGTCGATGATGAGCCAACAACAAACTAACCTGTTGCTGGTGGGGGAGGTTGAAAAACCTAAGAACAGTTTTTGTTAGAAATATGAAACCCCCAAATAGTGGTTCCGGTACAAAAGAGAAGAAGGCGTATTATCTGACAGACGCATAGCAATTTGCTGTTCCTTATATCAAGGCACTGGCAAAGCCTTCCGGGAATCTGTCGCAGCCACAACAGGAGAAGGAAGAAGGACTTTCCGTAGGGGATGATGGGGATGATTACGACCCACCATCTGAAACTCCATCACCATCCCCGGAAACCACCTCCAAGGTCTTCAACATCCGCATTGCCACAGCATCGGGATCTACGGTCCGAGCCAATCCGACAGTCAATCCAACAGCCATTACCAAAAAAGAAGCGTGCTGCGAAGAATAATGATGTGGATAAAGCGTTCATCGAATATTTGGAATGCAAAAAGGAGACTTCAATGGCCAGCGGTAGGCAGGTGGCTACAAAGCCCAGAAAGGAAGCCTTGAAAATGTTCCTTTTTAGCATGCTTCCAGACCTCATGCAAATGGATGATTGTGAAGTGCGACAATTCAAGAGGAAGACCTTGGATGTTGTGGATGACATACTGTCAGCCAAATCCACGCGTCCTCCCTCCTCATGCCCATCCACGAGTAGTTATTCGTTTTCTGCTGACATGCATCCACCCACCACCGACCGAATTGAGGACTATACTTCGCTAGAGGCAGCCGTTCCTCAGCTTCCACGGGCTCCCTCATGTTAGTGTTTTGCTTCTAGATTGCAGGGGAAACAACTTTCACCAGTTCCAAATACCTTTCTTTAGTCATTCTGTAGAATGCTAACAATTTCGAGTCGGGAAGTGCTAACTGTTTAGAAACAACAAACAAACGGTTCTGGAAATTGTTTTCCAGGTATGGGTGTACCCAAAACCTTCTTACTATTCTTTTCCTCCTGAGATTAGTAATACATGATGGTTTCATCATCGCTCGAGTCTTCCGAAAATATTTCACGTCCGGTATTCATAACAAACTGAACAAACTAGAAATTTGGATCGGTGATGAGTTTCCTCGTGTGTGGAGTCATGTCACCGATGAGTTCGTAACTGCTTTGCAAGCTGGGTTTCTAACCGGTTTAGTTTCTTTCTGCTTGCTCCGTGTGTATTGGGCCTAATATTTGAGGTATGTGTTACCAAATTTTGGGAGGGAGGGAGCGAGCAAACAGAGCAAAGAAGTTGATCGCGTTTAACATGGCAAACGCCAGCTTCGATCTCTGTCCCTGCTCAATCCAAGTTGACACACAGCCTCCGCGTGGCCCCCCCTGGATAGCTACCATGGCACCCGCCAGGTAGTGAACCAATGTGTGCAGCGACCCAATCCTTGTTCCTGGGGAAAGAGGAACCCGGCCCTCCAGGTTGGGGGTTGTGCTTAGGGGTAACATCCCTATCACGTAAAAACCTACTTGTTCCGAAACGACAACAGGCCTTGGATACGGACGGATACAAAGCTAACAACCCCTGCAAACGACTAACGGACTTGAGAGTCTGCACCTGGAATGTGAGGTCCCTTAACAGACCGGGTGCAGGCGATCAATTTGAGCAAACCCTCAACTGCTATAAAGCAGATATAACCGCACTCCAAGAAGTGCGATGGGATGGACCAGGCAGAAAACGGATGAAAAACTGCGACATCTACTACGGGAACTGCTACAAGGAGAACAAACAGCGCCTATTCGGGTGCGGATTCGTTATTAGAGGAAGACTCCGACAAAAAGTCTTAAGCTTCCGAGGTGTAAGCGAACGCCTCATAACAATCCGCATCAAAGCTAAATTTGGAAACATTAGCTTAATATGCGCTCACGCCCCAACGGAAGAAAAGGGCGATCGACTCAAAGAAGAATTCTACGATCTCCTAGACAGAACATATGCCCAATGTCCCAGCTACGACACAAAAATAGTCCTAGGAGATTTTAATGCAAAACTGGACAAGGAGGACATATTTGAGTCGATCATAGGAAAGCATAGCCTCCATAACACCACATCCGACAACGGATTATGGCTAATTGATTTCCTAGCGGGGCGTAACCTCCTTGTAGCAAGCACGCGATTCCCCCATCTCAACATCCACAAGGGTACCTGGCGGTCTTGTGATCAATGGACCACCAACCAGATTGATCATATTGCGATCGACGCCAGACACTCCTCCTGTATTCTCGACGTACGAACCTTCCGAGGGGCCAACATCGACTCGGACCACTACTTTGTTGTAGCCAAGGTACGAATGAGGACATCAAGAATGCTTAGGAGTCGAGTAGGACTACGTAAGTTTGACGTTGGAAAGCTACAATCGCAAGAGACTGCCAGAATCTTTGCCGATCGTGTCTCCTCCAAGCTCTCTCAAAATCCGCCCACAGCAGCACAAACAATAAAGCAGGAATGGGCGCATTGCCAGAGCGCCATCAGAGACGCTGCCTCAGAGGTGCTGGGTTTCAAACCGCCACCACCTAGAAACCCCTGGTTCGATGAACAATGTGAACAAGCCCATGCAGCAAAACAAGAGGCATATAAAGCCATGCTGCAACGATGGACAAGAGCTGCTCGCGAAATCTATGAGCAGAAGAGAAGAGAGGAAGACACGCTTTTCAGAAGAAAGAAGAGAGAGCACGGAAAGCATGAGATCGATGAGATGGAGAGATGCTTCCGCAGGAATGACGCCCGTAAGTTTTACAACAAGGTAAAACGAACATGCCATGGCTGCAAAGCCAGAGCGGCGACCTGCAGGGATGAAAATGCAGAACTGGTAGTAGAGTCACAGTCGATGCTGAGGATTTGGAAAGACCACTTCTGCAGACTGTATACGGGCGATGATAGACAAGATACCGCTGTCAGGCAGAACGATCCATTCGTAATGGACGACAATGAAACAGAATTCAATCCACCCGACCTAGACGAAGTCAAAATAGCAATATCAAGACTTAAGTCTAATAAAGCCGCGGGCGCAGACGGCCTGTCTACTGAGCTTTTCAAGGCGGCTGGAGATGAGCTGGTAAGGTGCATGCACCATCTCATCTGCAAGGTATGGTCGGAGGAAAGCATGCCCGACGAATGGAATCTCAGCATCGTTTGCCCGGTCCATAAGAAAGGAGACCCCTATAACTCCGCCAACTATAGTGGAATAAGTCTCCTTAACATCGCATATAAGATCTTCTCTGCCGTATTGTGTGATCGGCTCTTATCAGTGTGGTTTCAGGCCAGGTAAATCCACAATAGACCAAATATTTACGCTACGGCAGATCTTGGAGAAGACCAAATCGACACTCACCACCTCTTCGTCGATTTCAAGGCCGCGTATGACAGCGTATATAGAGACGAGCTGTACAAAGCCATGTCTAGTTTTAACATCCCTGTCAAACTCGTCCGACTGTGCAGGATGACAATGGAGAATTCTCGCTGCTCCATTATGGTCGGTAATGAGCAAACCGAGACCTTTGATGTTAAAAAAGGATTTAGGCAGGGCGACGCGCTGTCACTGGCCAACACAAGAGTAACGATTTATTTCAAGTCTACTCAATTAGTTGCGTACGCCGACGACATTAACGTGATTGGACGGACACAGCGAGACGTCAATGAGGCCTTTGTAAGCATTGAGGTAGAAGCGGCTAAAATGGGCCTCAAGGCTTATGACGGTAAAATCAAATATCAGCTTTCATCAAAAAAAGAAGGTCAACACCGACGTATTGGCCAGAACGTCACCATGGGCGGATATAACTTTGAAGTGGTCAAGGAATTCGTCTACCTTGGCTCACTGATGATCAGCGACAACAACACCAGCGCTGAGATAAAACGCAGAGTCACTCTTGCCAACCGCTGTTTCTTTGGGCTCAAGAGGCAATTGAGAAGTAGAGCCCTCTCTCGGAAAACCAAGGTGACACTATATAAGACCTTGATCATCCCAGTCCTCCTTTACGGCGCAGAGGCTTGGACCTTAACAAAAGCGGATGAAGATGCCCTTGGTCGTTTCGAGAGGAAAATTCTGCGCACTATCTACGGTCCTGTTTGTTCAAACGGTGTATGGAGGAGAAGATATAACGAAGAACTGTACGGGTTGTACAGCGACATCGGCCTGGTACGACGTCTACGGATGCAGCGTCTAAGGTGGCTAGGCCATGTAGAGCGCATGGAAGATACAGCTCCGACCCGAAAAGTCTTCGAATCGACTCCGGAAGGAAGGCGCGGCAGAGGACGGCCGCCTCAGCGGTGGCGCACGCAGGTGGAAAGGGACCTCAACCAACTGGGCGTGCGGCACTGGAAACAGCTGGCCAAAGACCGTGCCGGCTGGAGACGCTTGTTGGTTGAGGCCCAGGTTCACCACGGACTGTAGCGCCACCTAAGTAAGTAAGTAAGTTACCAAATTTTGCATGAGAGATGGGATAATGTACACAGTTGTTGCGGCCCTTTAAATGTTATTGTATGTGTGTATGTTGGCGTTACAGTCCATGAAGAACCTGAGCCGAGCTTCTCTCAATCACCCATGTTGTGTGTGATTTCATTTTCCCATAGGTGAAAGGGACCTACAGTTTATTGCCGGTTCCGAACGGCGAATTTCGAGAAGCTTTTCTTGACAATTATACTACAGGGGTTTTTGTCAGAACCCCGCTGAGGAGAAACACCGTGAAAAACACGTTCGATGACATGGCTGTGTCGGGATTCGATCCCGTGTCATCGGCGTCAGAGGCCAACACACTACCCACTGCGCCACGGTGCATATACATACATATATATCTTAAAATATCATGTAAGTCAACGACTTAGATTTCGTGTTGTATACTTCGAAGAAGTGGGAACACAAAATATAAAATGACAATGGCAATGGTACTTCTTTAAAACGTTAAAGCAAATTGAATTAATTAGTGAACACAGCCGAACGCCAGGCTGATATGTCACACGTGCCAATAGCTGTCATAACAATGTGCCTGTTGTTCGCTTCTAGACTCAATTTGGACAAACTGGGAAAGATTCATAGTTGAAGTACGGAATAATGTCCGCGCAAATAGGGCAAAACAAGTTACGGAAGAAAATAAGTGAAGAACGCAAGGCTCTCAAAAAGCAGAGAAAGCAGGAGAACATCTTGAAGAAGTTAGAGAAAGCAAACAAGCTAGAGGAACTTGCTAATTCAGTGCTATCCAAAACACCAGTTGAAACTAAACAAAATCCATCTACAATAAGCATTGCCGTACCGGGGTCAATACTCGAGAATGCTCAGTCAGTACTATTGCGTGCATATCTAGCAGGTCAAATAGCCCGCGCTGCCTCGATTTTCCGTGTCAACGAAGTAGTCGTTTACGATGACATTGGAATAGCGACAGCTAGAGAAACAAAGAAAGCAACTGATGAAGATGGCCAGGAACACTCTGTCCGCGGTAGTTCTCTTCAGTTAGCACGTATTTTGCAATACCTAGAATGTCCACAATACTTGCGAAAGTTCTTTTTTCCATTGCACAAGGATTTACAGTATTCAGGCGTGCTAAACCCATTGGACACGCCACACCATTTACGACAACAGAATGTATTTCTTTATCGGGAAGGAATTGTATCGGATAAGAAGAGTAAAGACGGCCAAAGCTATGTGAACGTGGGCCTTTTAAATGATGTTATTGTCAACAAGACCATAGCACCAGGAGTTCGTGTCACGGTGCGAATGGACCCGTCAGCGGGTGAGTCATTAACGTATTTGTGACCGAACACAGGCATTAATTCTGAATGTTTCCTTGGCAGAGCCAAAGGCAAAGAAACTTAAAGGAAATGTTGTCAGTCCAGACGAGCCCCGTAAGGAGACAGGCATATACTGGGGTTATACAGTGCGAATAGCTCACACATTTTCCGAAGTTTTCACTAAATCCCCCTTCGATGGAGGGTATGATTTAAGTGTGGGCACATCGGATAAAGGCACTAGTGTGACAACTATTGGCAACAAAACAATGCACTATAATCATCTCTTGGTGGTTTTTGGAGGACTTAAAGGCCTGGAAGCAGCGGTGGCCAATGATGACAAACTAAATGTAGATGATCCACAGGTTTTATTCGACTACTATGTAAATGTTTTGCCCCGACAAGGTTCGAGAACCATACGAACGGAGGAAGCCATTCTTATATCGATGGCTGCTTTGCAGGAAAAGCTCGATCCTGTGGTTCCTGAAATTGACGCAGACTTACGGGAGTATCTTCCCCAAAGTGAAGAAACAGGATTCCATCAACAAAACGCTGTCTCCTTAAACGAAGTAGATTTAAGTAAATTTGATTAATGTTTGCCAGCCGGAAAGATTTAGAGAATAGACGAGATGAGTTGACAGACACCTTACATTACTGTATTTTCCCCGTTTTCCGGAGAATAATTTGAAGGAGCTTCAGCGATGTAGAGCTAAGGCATTCGGCACACACCACGTTGGCTCCAAGGGTGCGCCATCGTGCGCGAGCAAAGGCGGGACAATCACAGAGTAAATGCTCTGCAGTATCATCCTCCTCTTCGCCACATGCAGCACAGGTAGGCGTCTCACTGACGCCGAGCACGTAGAGATGCTTGGAGAAAGTGCATTGGCCCGTGATAACTCCCACAAGCCTTCTGCAGTCGATTCTCCTTAAAGACAGGAGGAATGCTGCAGGTTTTTTGCAGACATCAGGGCATACGCGCTTAGTCATCCTGCAACCCGGACAATCCCTCCATCTATCGTTGTGTGTGTTAAATACACAATCGTTAATGTAGGAATTTACCGTGGACGCAGGTAGACCTAGAGCGGGTTCAGATCCTGAGAAGCTCTCCTCTGAACCCATTCTAGCGAGTTCATCAGAGATCTCATTTCCTGGGATCCCAGAGTGGCCTGGAACCCATACAAGCCTTAATGAATTTAGTCTGCCGACTCTGTTCAAGAAGGACTTGAGTTCAAGCACGAATTTGTAGCTAGTTAAGGGGTTACACACAGCTTTTAGTGCAGCTTGGCTGTCACTACAGACGCATATGCTTTCCCCCTTCCACCTGTGCTTCACAACATAATGCATGGCCATTAGGATTGCGTATATCTCTGATTGGGAGACAGACGCATACTTTCCTAACGAGAAGTGCAGTCGGATGTTTTCGCGTTCAAAGAAGACTCCAGCACCGGACCCCCGCCCAGACCTGGAGCCATCCGTGAAAATGCGAAAACTATCGTTTCCAGGTTCAGTATCCAGCCATAGCCAATCCTGACGCCATGGAAACTCGACTGTGAAATTACGACGCAATAGGATAACGGGCGTCAGAAGGCATGTCCATGAGACAGGGGCCGCAGGACAATTACCAAAAGTAATTTCTCTTCAGACGAGACATGGCTTTCAGAGCCCACCCTCTCATAAATGTATCAAGAGGTGGAAGGTTCATCATAACATCTAGAGCAGCGCCCGGCGTGCTGGGGAAAGCCCCCGTGCAGCTGAGACAAACCGTTCTTTGGAGTTTGGTGAAAGAGGCTACGACGTATTTGCGTTTTAGTCTGTTCCACCAGACAACCGATGCATATGAGATTATGGGTCTTATCATTGCCGTGTAGATCCAGAGGACCTTTGCCGGCGATAAACCCCATGTTTTGCCAAAAGCTCCTTTGCATTGCCAGAAAGCTGACAGCGCTTTGGTGGTTTTTGACTCAACATGTTTTCACCAGAGAAGCTTACTATCTAAGATGATTCCTAGATACTTAGCCTCCTTGGGATGGAAGTGCCTTTTAGTACCAGCTGAGTCATGTCAGTATTTTTCCTCCTTCTCGTAAAGAGAACGACATCCGTCTTAAGAGGATTGACTGACAGCCCATTTCTGGTACACCAATCATCGATCACATTTAGCGCCGCCTGTGCTTTGAGACGGACAGTCGCCAAACATGAGCCGACAGAAAGAATGGCGACGTCATCCGCATAGGCCTGGGCATAGATTCCAGAGGCATTGAGAGCATCAAGCAGAGAATCGACCACCATGCACCATAACAGCGGAGACAGGACGCCACCTTGAGGGCAGCTCCTGTTTACGCCGGATTTGACACACTGGTCGAGGCCTGCATCAGCGGTCAATGTCCTGTGCATGAGCATTGCTTTGATTCAAAGGACCAGTGCTTCATCTACGCCATGGTGTCTGGCAGCGTTGCACATGCTGTCAAAAGTTGCATTATCAAAAGCTCCCTCAATGTCGTTGAAAATGCCCAGCGCGTACTCTTTCCTTTCGAGCGCGCATTCAATTCGCCCAACTAGGCTCTGAAGCACAGTCTCGCAAGATTTTCCATGCTGTGAAGCATGTTGCATCTCCGAAAGAGGATGCATTCGAAGGGCAACTTTTCGCATGTGCAACTCTACCAGTCTCTCCATGCTTTTCAGCAGGAAGAATGTTAGACTAATTGGTCTGGAGCCCTTTTCAAGTGAGTAGCCCTCTTTTCCTATTTTGGGAATGAAGACCACTCTCACACTGCTGTCGCCAAGGAATAGGTATGGTACGACAACCGCTTACACAAAGTGTCGTCAAAGTCAACTTGGCTGCTTCCGCTTCTAGAATGGTCAGGAGAGATAGATCACAAGGTGGAATACTCTCCCCTCTCCTCTGGAACGTGGTAGCCAATGAACTACTACTGTTGCTAGAGCAGAAAAGGTACGTTGTAACCACCTATCCGGATGACATTATTATAGCCGTCTCAGAAAATTTCCCAACATTAGATACAGTAGTAACCTGGACGCAGTACTGTGGACTTGGGGTCAACCCAAAGAATACTGATCAAGTACTGTTTACAAATGAATATAAAATCCCGCCCTTCAACTCACCGAGGCTGGGTAAAACCCAATTAATAATCAAAGATCAGGCTAAATACCTTGGTCTAGTCCTTGAACTGGCTGAACTGGAAACCCAACATATTTGACTGGGTCAAGAAAGCAACCACTCTCTACAGCTGTAAGAAAGTGATGGGCAAAAAGTGGGGTCTTCAACCAAGCATTATACACTGCCTCTATACAGAAGTTATAAGGCCCATCCTCCTATACAACATCGACTCCTCTGGACAAGGCAGTCTGTCGAAACCTTCTGGGGAAAGTGCAAAGATCGGCCAGCATATATATAAGTGGCGCGATCAAATTGACCCCCACCATTGGACCACGGATCTACCTCGATGCGCCCGTCTATGATAACTTACGTGAGCTTACTTACTTACTTAGGTGGCGCTACAGTCCGTGGTGAACCTGGGCCTCAACCAACAAGCGTCTCCAGCCGGCACGGTCTTTGGCCAGCTGTTTCCAGTGCCGCACGCCCAGTTGGTTGAGGTCCCTTTCCGCCTGCATGCGCCACCGCTGAGGCGGCCGTCCTCTGCCGCGCCTTCCTTCCGGAGTGGATTCGAAGACTTTTCGGGTCGGAGCTGTATCTTCAATGCGCTCTACATGGCCTAGCCACCTTAGACGCTGTATCGGTAGACGTCGTACCAGGCCGATGTCGCTGTACAATCCGTACAGTTCTTCGTCATATCTTCTCCTCCATACACCGTTTGAACAAACGGGACCGTAGACAGTGCGCAGAATTTTCCTCTTGAAACGACCAAGGACATCTTCATCCGCTTTTGTTGAGGTCCCAAGCCTCTGCGCCGTAAAGGAAGACTGGGATGATTGAGGTCTTACCTTGGTTTTCCGAGAGAGGGCTCTACTTCTCAATTGCCTCTTGAGCCCAAAGAAACAGCGGTTGGCAAGAGTGATTCTTCGTTTTATCTCAGCGCTGGTGTTGTTGTCGCTGGTCATCAGTGAGCCAAGGTAGACGAATTCCTTGACCACTTCAAAGTTATATCCGCCCATGGTGACGTTCTGGCCAATACGTCGGTGTTGTCCGTCTCTTTTAGATGAAAGCAGATATTTGGTTTTACCCTCATTAACCTTGAGACCCATCTTAGCCGCTTCTACCTCAACGCTCACGAAAGCCTCATTGACGTCTTGCTGTTTTCGTCCAATTACGTCAATATCGTCGGCGTACGCAAGGAATTGCGTAGACTTGAAATAAATCGTACCTCTTGTGTTGGCCAGTGACTCTCGCACGATCCTTTCAAGCACGATGTTGAAAAAGTTGCACGACAGCGCGTCGCCCTGCCTAAATCCTTTTTTAACATCAAAGGTCTCGGTTTGCTCATTACCGACCATAATGGAGCAGCGAGAATTCTCCATTGTCATCCTGCACAGTCGGACGAGTTTGACAGGGATGTTAAAACTAGACATGGCTTTGTACAGCTCGTCTCTATATACGCTGTCATACGCGGCCTTGAAATCAACGAAGAGGTGGTGAGTGTCGATTTGGTATTCCTGGGTCTTCTCCAAGATCTGCCGTAGCGTAAATACTTGGTCTATTGTGGATTTACTTGGCCTGAAACCACACTGATAAGAGCCGATCAGGTTATCCACAAACGGTTTCAGGCGTTCACACAATACGGCAGAGAAGATCTTATATGCGATGTTAAGGAGACTTATTCCCCTATAGTTGGCGCAGTTATAGGGGTCTCCTTTCTTATGGACCGGGCAAACGATGCTGAGATTCCATTCGTCGGGCATGCTTTCCTCCGACCATACCTTGCAAATGAGATGGTGCATGCACCTTACCAGCTCATCTCCAGCCGCCTTAAAAAGCTCGGCAGACAGGCCGTCTGCGCCAGCGGCTTTATTAGATTTAAGTCTTGATATCGCTATTTTGACTTCGTCTAGGTCGGGTGGACCGAATTCTGTTACTTCGTGGTCCATTGCGAATGGCTCGTCCTGCCTGACAGCGGTATCTTGTCTATCATCGCCGTTTTACAGTCTGCAGAAGTGGTCTTTCCAAATCCTCAGCATCGACTGCGAATCTACTACCAGTTCTCCATTTTCATCCCTGCAGGCCACACCTCTGGCTTTGTAGCCATAGCGTGTTCGTTTTACCTTGTTGTAAAACTTACGGGCGTCATTCCTGCGGAACATCTCTCCATCTCCTCGATCTCACGCTTTCCGTGTTCTCTCTTCTTTCTTCTGAAAAGCGTGTGTTCCTTTCTTCTCTTCTGCTCATAGATTTCGCGAGCAGCTCTCGTCCGTCGTTGCAGCATGGCCTTATATGCCTCTTGTTTTGCTGCATGGGCTTGTTCGCATTGTTCATCGAACCAGGGGTTTCTAGGTGGTGGCTGTTTGAAACCCAGCACCTCTGAGGCAGCACCTCTGATGGCGCTCTGGCAATGAGCCCATTCCTGCTCTATTGTTTGTGCTGCTGTGGGCGGATTTTGAAAGAGCTTGGAGGAGTCACGGTCGGCAAAGATTCAGGCAGTCTCTTGCGATTGTAGCTTTCCAACGTCAAACTTACGTAGTCCTACTCGACTCCTAAGCATTCTTGATATCCTCATTCGTACCTTGGCTACAACAAGGTAGTGGTCCGAGTCGATGTTGGCCCCTCGGAAGGTTCGTACGTCGAGAATACAGGAGGAGTGTCTGGCGTCGATCGCAATATGATCAATCTGGTTGGTGGTCGAATGATCACAAGACCGCCAGGTACCCTTGTGGATGTTGAGATGGGGGAATCGCGTGCTTGCCACAATAAGGTTACGCCCCGCTAGGAAATCGATTAGCCTTAATCCGTTGTCGGATGTGGTGTTATGGAGGCTATGCTTTCCTATGATCGACTCAAATATGTCCTCCTTGCCCAGTTTTGCATTAAAATCTCCTAGGACTATTTTCGTGTCGTAGCTGGGACATTGGGCATATGATCTGTCTAGGAGATCGTAGAATTCTTCTTTGAGTCGATCGTCCTTTTCTTCCGTTAGGGCGTGAGCGAATATTAAGCTAATGTTTTCAAATTTAGCTTTGATGCGGATTGTTATGAGGCGTTCGCTTACATCTCGGAAGCTTAAGACTTTTCGTCGGAGTCTTCCTCTAATAACGAATCCGCACCCGAATAGGCGCTGTTTGTTCTCCTTGTGGCAGTTCCCGTAGTAGATGTCGCAGTTTTTCATCCGTTTTTTGCCTAGTCCATTCCATCGCACTTCTTGGAGTGCGGTTATATCTGCTTTATAGCAGTTGAGGGTTTGCTCCAATTGATCGCCAGCACCCGGTCTGTTGAGGGACCTCACATTCCAGGTGCAGACTCTCAAATCCGTTAGTCGTTTGCAGGGGTCGTCAGCAACTAGTATGAACGAAATAATAGGTGAGAGGATGTTTCCTGGCCATTTCGAACGGAATTCATCCGAACCCAATTCTTGCTCTACAGGGAAGCGCATTCCGAGTAAGGCGTTTCCTCATTGGGCTTACAAATGATTCCCTACCAAAATGTTTGTCGCAAACCCTGCTTCTTTTTTTTAGAGCTGGAAAGTTTAAAACCTTTCGCCATTTATTGCACCCGTTAAAAAAAAATAAAATTGTCAACATTAAAGAAAAAACCCTATCAACCCCTAACCCCTCGCCTACACGCACACACACCCCATTCATGACCACACCACCCAACTCCCACGACCCCATTCATGGACACCACCCAACTCCCGCGCCCCCATTCATGCACACCACCTGTCCTTTGAAGGGGGGGGTTGGAAAATAACACCGGTCGGTTGCACGATGTGCGTGTACATGTGTGTTTTATTTCTACGATACAAGAAATTACATTGACTGATTTATATACGTATTTATACTCATACTCACCGCAGTTTGCACCTCTCCCGTTGGCTCGCTTCAAAGGAATGAAGTTCTAAGATGGCGAACGCGAGAGATGCCGACCGCGGTTGAATAGAGAAGTAGTGTTGAGCACATCGTCGATCAGATGGCGTTGGTGGTGCAGACCTGTTCGTTTGTGGTACGTCTGCTCTGTTCCTGGGCGTTCTTCCACACCACCCAACTCCCTAATTAAGCAAGTACTCACATTTCCGAAGTATACGCGCAAAAGGTTGTTTTCATATTCCTACAACCAAACGCACATTTTTTCGTATCCATTCTTTTTTGAGATCAATATTTTCTTTTAGCTTGATCGACAATATTCTTTTACTGGTAATTGTATAATCAAACATAGCGGGTTTTTTCCACCATTTCCACCATTCGTGTTCAAAAGATAACCCAATATTAATAGGTGAATAAAAAGTGGAATCCGAAGAAAAGATGAAACGGAACCTTAATTGCGACAACAAAATTGCTCGTATTTCACTTATTTTTTCTGGAAATTAACGTAGTCCCAAGGAGAAAACGTTAAGTAATGACTCACAAAAATAGAATGTTACAGCCCTATTCTGGCTGTGATGTGGTCACAACTCACAAACCTCTGTGATGCTAAAATTGTGATGTCTCTCTTTTTCTTTCTTTCTTTCACTTTATTGAATATTCCGTAGTTACAATTTACAATAGATTACCCGCGAAGCAAAGTGCTTATCTGCAGGCTGTAATAACAGCAGTACATATTACTATAAAAAATTTATCAGTGGGTGAAGAAGTTCAGTTCATATTTAATTTACATTACGAGAAAAAAAAAAAGAAAAAAAAAGAAATAAGAAATAAAAAAAAAATGATATGTAAGGTTAAGTAATATTTCTAAAAAGCTATCGTACATGATACAATTCCAGAAAATGTTTTTTAATTTCTTTTTTTCTTTTTTTTAAATTGAAGATGGTTTTTAATTCTTGTGGTATTTCATTTATTATCTTCGGAATGGTACATCTAAGTTCTCTGTTCCCGTATATGTTGAAAGTTATCGGAATTTCAAGCATCCCAAGTGCTCTGCTTCTGGTGTTTTGGTTGTGTTTTATTGGCTGTAGAAATCTGTGATCATCCATATAATGTTGTAGTACTCTCATACGATAAAGTGCAGTTACATCTAGGACTTTAAATTCACCATTATTAGGTTTAACAAGTTTAATTATACGATGTTGTAGGCTTAAAATCTTCTCAATATGTGTTTTTGAAGCGTTACCCCATGTCAGTATCCCATATCGAATTCGTGATTCTGTCAACGCGTAATTAACTTGTTTAAGGACTTCAAAGTTTGAAAATCTTTTCAAGTAAGATAAGGCAAGTACTGGCTTTACACAGCAGTCATAAGGCCTATCCTCCTGTATGGCGTCGTAGTCTGGTGGACTGCTCTGGACAAAGCAGTCAATCGAAACCTTCTTGGGAAGGTACAAAGATCGGCCAGCTTATATATAAGCGGAGCGATCAGATCAACCCCCACGGAGGCCTTAAATGTTCTACTACATCTTCCACCAATAAACCATTTCAGCAAGCAAGTTGCTGCATGCGCGGCCCTAAGGATGAGGAGCATAAGAAAATGGCCCACATCTCAAAAAGGCCACACCTCTATTCTAAAACACTTCAAAGTACCCACGGACACTGACTACATCAACCCGCAGAATGTGTTCACCAGGAACTTCGAAGTTGTCTTTCCATCCAGGGAGGAATGGGCTGAAGGGAAAGTCATACCAAAGGACTCGATCTCCCTCTATACCGATGGCTCTAAGATGGAGTCGGGTGTAGGTAGTGGGGTCTACTCCAAGGAACTTAACCTCAACCTATCATTTAGACTCCCAAATTACTGTAGTGTGTTTCAGGCAGAAATAACTGCGATAACGGAGGCCCTGGCATGGCTCAGGATCAATGTAATATCCATAAAGGATATTATCATTTGCACGGATAGCCAATCTGCGATAAAATCCCTGGCAGCGATAACCCACAAATCAAAAACATCCATTAACTGTCGCCTATCTCTAGATGAGATGGCTGAACAGTTCAATATTAAAATACTGTGGGTCCCCGGGCATAGGGATATTCCAGGAAACTGCGCGGCCGACGAACTCGCAAGGTTAGGGTCAAGCACACTCAGCCTACCTACCCTGGGGTACCTAGAAACACCAATAAGTACGGTAAAGCACATGATAAAGCTTCAAACCATAGAGAGGACCAATCTCCAATGGAATGAGAGCAATATCGGCTTTATCACCAAACAATTGTGGCCTAAGTTAAACTTAGGACGAACCAGGGACCTGGTGGCAACCAAAAGGGCAACCTTAAGCACCCTAGTGGGGGTCATTACAGGTCACTGCACCATTGGAAAACACGCCGCCAGACTGGGGCTACCCTACAATGACTTCTGTCGCGGCTGCATGGACGAGGAGGAGGAGGAATCAATACACCATCTCCTCTGCTCATGTCCCTCTTTTGCGAATCGCAGGAGGATTTACCTCGGCGCGCCCTTCTTCGACAATCTGAGTGAGCTAGCAAACCTAAAAATAGCTCAACTCCACCGCTTTATTAGAAGCACCGGTTGGTTCCCGGGTAGCGGATCAGGGTAACCTGATCCAGGTGGTATCACAATGGGCCGGTTTCGGCCTAAGTGTGGCTTACGCCTACCACGTCAACCTAACCTAACCTAAGATAAGGCAAACAAGGTGCTTTTTAATTGAAGTCGTAAGGTGTTTATATGTTCTCGCCAAGTAAAGTGTTCATCCATGGTAACACCAAGGTATTTTATCTTTTTCACAAATTCTATAAGGTTGTTGTTGGCTAACAGGGGGCAGTGGTTTCGGTGATATATATTGATGATTTCTTCTTGCTTAAGTGGGTGTCGTATATGCATTCCTTTTGTTTTGGTAGCATTAATAATTAGACCATGATCATGACACCATTTGGATAAATCATCGAATTGCTTTTGGAGTATTTCAACGGCTGAATTTAGTTGTTTATGTTTAACTACGATGACTATATCATCTGCATATGCGTAAACCGTATGATTTTTAAATAATCTTAAAATCTCGTTTGTATATATAATAAACAAAATGGGGCCTAGTGTGGAACCTTGTGGAACTCCATATAAACTACATTTTTCTTGGCTCAAGGTGTTTGATACTTTGACTTTAATGGTCCTATTAGTTAAGTAATTCTTCAGCCAGTCTGACAGGTATCCTCTTATACCAATTCGATCTAAAATTTCTAAGAGTTTCTTCGGACAGAGGGTATCGAAAGCTTTACGGAAATCTATGAAAAGCACAAGTACATGATGGTTTCGATTGAGGCCTGCATTGATTGTATTTGTAATTTCCCCTAGAAGTTTTTCGGTGCTTTTGTTTTTTTTTTTTTGAAATCCATACTGATTTGGGTGTAGGATTTGATGTTTGTTAATAAATGTATTAAGTCGGGTGGTAATTATTTCTTCTAAACACATTGCAATTGGTCTATAGTTTTCGATATTGTTTTTTGTACCACCTTTATAAATAGGTCGAATAATTTATGTTTTTAATAGCCTTGGTAAAAAGCTTTGTATAAGGCTACGATTGAATATCATTTTTATAATAGGTGTGAGAATGTTGGCATTTATTTTAATATCAATTGGTCGTATATTATCTGCTCCCGGTCCTTTCCTGGTGTTAATATTGCTCAGTATTTTCAGTATTTCTTCATCATTAGCTTCTTCGACGTATATACTCTCTCGTATTCGCAAGTTTTCGTGATTTAGCGTTTGGGTTTTAATATTGCACATATGCATAATGCTTGATACATGGCTTGTGAAATAATCCGCAAATTCTTCGACGATGCTGTTTTTTACCGTCAGTATTTCTTGATGTAAAGTTGTTTTGTATAACTTCATCAACTGAAGCTTTCCTTTTTCCCAAAAGCTCACTTATTATGCCCCATGTTTTTCTGGGGTCATATTGTGCATTTAACAATTGTTGTTTATAATAGTTTGCTTTTACGATTTGTATATTTTTATTCACGAAGTTTCGGAAATTTTTGTATTCGTGCTCGTAGCTTCTGCTTTTTGGACTATTTTTCCATTTTTTATAGTATTTATCTCTTTTCTTACACATAATAATTACTTCTTGGTTGATCCATGGTTTTTGCATCCGTTTTTGTTTAGTTTTGTTGTTTTTACTTGATTCCGCATATATATTATTCATTCTCGAAACGAAGCTATCATAAAGGGTTTCGACATTGCTATCTTGACTGATATCTGCCCAATTTGTTTCTTGTATGAGCTGGTTTACTCTCTGCTGATTTATATGTACGGCATTTATTTCTTTGATCAATTTATCTTTCTGTCCCTGTGTAGCATAAAGTATTGCATAATGTATTGCACAACTGCCGAGAATATCTCTTGCCTTGTGATGCTTACGTACATGTGGTCAATAAGCGTAGATGTGATTCGTCTGAGATCAACGCGTGTAGGTTTTTTTATGACATTTGTGAGACCTTTTGAAGCCATCATTTCCATATATTTCAGAACTATCGAGTTGTCCTCATCAAGTATATCTATGTTCATATCACCTAATACGACATTTGCCCTTTTTGTGAGGTTTCTTGTGAGTAATCAGCTGTTTGGTATTCTGGCAAACACATCACAAGAAAACACAGAATAATAGTCACCACACTGTGGTGAATGTATTAACATGCATGAAAATTACTTTTTTTGACAGCTATCACTTTCAATCAATGGAGCAGTCAGTAAAGAACAAAGAAAAAAAAAAGGAAAACGAAAAAATAATGGCAAATAATTGTGTACAAGGTAGTAATAACAACAAATATCTGAAACGAGATTTCAAGACAAAAAAATGATCATGAAAATGGGTTATTTCCTTCCCGTTGTTGTTGTATTCTAAAAAGCAAAAGAAATATTTATAAATTTGTATACTGTCCAACAAGCCATAAATATAAGAAGCAAAAGCAAAAATTCTTCCTCCATCTTATCTCTTGTGATCGACTTGTGAGCTGCTCAATCGGACATCACAATTTTGACAGTTACTGTGATGCTCACAACTTGTGAGGTTTTGGTTAGAATACGAAAACCTCACAAGTTGTGACTCACCACACTCTTGTGAGGTTGTTGTGACTTATGAGCCATCACTGAGGTATGCCAGAATACGGGCGTTAGTAAAATCAGCAAAACCAAAATAAAAAATAAATTTTCCACTCGAAATAATGAGTAAATATACGAATAAATCCTTATCTGGCTGTAATTACTTTTATTGATCATGTTTCCCTTATGAATTACTCATAGTTATTTAAATATTTCCTTTTTTTCTGAGTTGGATATCTATGTAACGTATGTTGTAACCGTCGTTAAATTCAAATTCAAAAAAACAAGCGAACACGTCTCTCCCCACAATGGTTTCACGTGCTTTGGACTATGTGCGTGTTCACATTTGTGGAAGCGCACCAAATTGCCTGAAAGAGAGGGAACGATTTTTAATAAGTGGAAACGAGAAGGGTTGCTTGCACCGAAAATCCATCTTCAAACTGGATTTTCGGGTGAAGTAAACCGTTCCATTCTTAATTCATTCCATTTTTGACAGTTTTTCTTCATTTATTCGTGACTGTTGGACATAAATAGGTTGATTCGGTTTGTGTGATGACTACCTGGACGAAGGCAACTACTTTACAACTAATTGAATTGGTAGTAAACCATCCAAATTTGTTTGATGTCACAAATAAAGAATACAAAAACAGACTCAAGAGACATGAATCATTAACAGAAATAGTGAAGGTAATCGAGGAAAGCAGACCCGGTACTTCCACGAAGGACGTTCTTCTTAAAATGAAAACGTTGCAGACGTAATATGTTAAGGAAAAACAGAAAGTATTGGCGTCGAAGCGAAGTGGAGCGGGGACTGGGGAAGTGTATATCCCCAAATTGTGATGCTTTCAAAGTTTGAAGTTTTTCGATAATAATTGTAAAGACAATATATATGGTGAATCCAACATTTCATTTTCGGTAAATTGATTTAACGAATTACTATTTCAGCGCATTGATAAATTTATAAATACTTATTTCAGGACCTTAATAGACCATTGCAATACAGCGAAACGGAGTCACCACTAAACTCTGAAGAAACAGAAGATTCTGTCGTCTCAACTTACATTGTAAGTATAAATGTTTGAATTCACTTGTGAATGGCTTGTGTGGCTTTTATATATATTGCTCTTGCCATGGAAGTTGCCCTTCTTCTGAAAAGTACGCAGCAAATTCGTCACGCGTTTGTGATGCTATGCTTCCTAGCCCCCTCGATGAATTCGCATGGCTTTCTGTTGATTGGTGTGCATTTCCAACCGATAGCTGCCCTTCCATATAATTACTGTTTTTATGCAATGGAAAATTGTGCAGTACACAACAAGCCTGTACAATTAATTTAACTTTTTCCGGCCGCAAGTAATACATAGTTTGCAAAACCCGGAATTTGCTGATAGCATTCCAAAGGAGTGCTCTATTGTCTGGCGTGCATGACTTAACCGAAAATTGAAAACTTTTTTATAATGTTCACTGCTGTTGTATGGGTACGGCTTCATTATATGGCGCATGCAGAGGAAACGCATCGTCTCCGATTATGCAGTATGGCATTTTCGATTTGCACCTATCACTTCATCTGGTGGAAAATACAGGCTTGAGTTATCTATGATGTACATTAAATCACTCCTGTTAAGCACTCCCCCATCACTTATCCTACCATTGCACCCAACATTTATATAGGTGAATTTATAATGACTGTCACACATTGCCAATAAAACAATGCTATTGAATCCCTTATAGTTAGTTATAGTACAAAGATCCATCGATTTTATATGATCTAAATCCTATATGCTTTCCATCCAAAGCACCCAAACATAATGGAAACTGCCACCTGTGCATGAAATCATCTGCTACTTTTTTCCATTCAGCATATGTTGGAAACTAGAAAAGAGGCAATGTTTTTATTCATTCAAAACTTATTTTTGTTACCCAAATGCACTAACCTTTAAATATTTGTGTTTCAGTTTTGTATAGAGTATATAACAGCAGTAGGGTACAAGCTGCGATATGTATGCAAGCGAGATTGCTGGTTTGATAATCTAAGCTTCGAAATGTTTCGCCCTGTGTAGAACGGTAGTGGAGGGGAGCTGCCTCCATCGTGTCAGTCGGCTTGTCTTGGTGTCAAGCAAGCTTGGTTCTGGAATGGCAGTGATGGGACCGTCCACCAAGAAGTGTCCAGGGGTCAAAGCGGCTAAGTCTGTGGGGTCAGCTTTAGAGTCCACAAGCGTGGTTCGGTCGATGGAATCTTTAAACGGGTACTTGACGACGTAGCGTCCAGAACTGGTCCGTTGTACTGTTTGTTTAAAAAATTCTTCGCAATAGAGTTCGTCTTTTGTCATCTCGCAGGAAGATTTTACGTCCTCTTGATCGTTTCGAGTTGTAGTGTCTGGCAAGCGGCCGAAAACAACCCGTCCTAAGTGAGTACGCTGTGCCACAGGAGCACCAGCAGATGATGGCAGAATTTCACCACATAGAAGTGAGCCATACAGGTCAGCTCCCAGAATGACGTCTACAGATTCCTCTTTGACCAGCGCCATTGTTCTTAACGAGCACTTTCCAATTCAATTATTTATGCAGAAGAATCAGGTTCCCCGCAAGGGATGCCAAAATGTGTAGAACGGTAGTGGAGGAAAATGCTGTTTAGAACTGTAAGTGGAGGAAAATGCTTGCTTGTTCAATCACGCTTTATTTATGAATGAATCTCGAATATATCTTTTACATTTAAATAGAATTGACACTAAAAGCAAAGAAGTCCTGTTCATAATTAACAGTTTTGTCAGGTACTTCTGAACACGCCCGTAGCCAAAAATCTTAGTACAAGCGCTAAACTCTCTTCAGGTGGAATTGCATCCCTAAGTTGAGTATTTTTTTTTTTCATTATGAATGGCTTTACCACATTTAACAATTCCACAAAACAGTCTTCATTCATTCTCAAAAAACGTCTATACGCATTTACGTCTTTCAGCCGTAATTCCGAATTAAGCAATGAAAAGGAACTTGATTGTATTCTCCTTAATCTCCACATTTTCATCCACTCTCTTCTCCGTTTTATTTTCCTTTTTTTGTTTTTTTTTTTCCTCCTCAAAAAACAATGCAGCACTACATGCAAACAATGTTGCTGCAAAAGCCAACACAAACTCTTCTTCCATTTAAATACAGAATTCTATCCCAATATACTCTGTTAACTCTGTTCACTTCTTTCGCTGGTAATAGAATGAAAATGGCCCGATTCATGCGTTCCACTTGTCGAAAAATCAAGTGTGCTTCCACCAATGTGAACACTATTTGCCTTCTTGTGCTTGTCCTTCCCGCGCCAATGTGAACACGCTCTGTAGTAGTGTGCGTCAAATCGTTCCAAGATCGCCCTTCCACACACTAATTCCACACACGAATTTCCAGTTTTTCCAGATAGAGAGCTTGTAGACAAATTAGTCAAAAATGAATGCAAACCATTAGAGCCTTGGTATCTCCTGGTATACAATTTGGCGTTTGGCAATTCAACCACGTTTTCGTTGGCAACCAGTTATCACTCGTACTATGAATTCAATAAGGAAAAGTAAACGTGGATATGACAGCGAGTTTACGGTTGAAAAACAACTTTACGTGCCCAAGTGAGAGAGTTTTTTTTTAAGAAATCAAAACTGTACGTTATTGTCTTAATCTTTCAGAGCACTGTATGGGGGTTTAATTGGACGCGGCGGTCAAACCAAAAGCCGCATTGAATCCGAGTCCGACGTACGGGTAGTTGTTCCGCAGTCGCGGAAACAAAAAGACGCAATGATCACCATAGAAGGTGGGTTTTTTGTTGTAAGCTTTTGCTTATAATGTTCGAATACTTGACATATTAGGCAGATGCGATGAGGACATTTGCAAAGCTGAAAAAGCTATCGAAACATTGGTACTGTCTTTACGTAAAAGGCATTCTCCAACGCATTTCACTTGTGTTCCCGCCTTAACCGAAACTCTTAAAAATGCGCACAAACAAATCAAGGTGGCTACCAATGCACATACAATTGGAAATAGTTTCCGTCTAACAATGCAATTATTAATTTAAGGACGAAATTCTGGCAGATAATTATGAGGGCATAGATGAGACCCTCTTTATTGATGAAGGAAGGATTCATGTCACTTTCGCTCCGTGTACACTACTGGATTCCATTGACACGGAAAAAGCTATAGAAGTATTCAAGGATTGCTGGTATTACTTTTGGTTTTGTTTTTCGTCCTTGTGCTAGATACACACGAGGCAACCGTCGAAGCAACGTGTTGTAAGTTTCAATATCAAATTTTTTTGATAGTCGGAGTCTACACGAGGGCTATCTGGTGAGGGCTAAAATAAGTTTAAAAGAGAGGGTAAGTGAAACAGAAATACAATGGCACACTCACGCGCGGGTAGCTACTTCGTGGGTTTTTTGCCATTTCCTTATCTCCTTTTCTTTGTTTTGCGATGTCGCTTCACTCCTGTTTCTGACTTGGAAGTGTACGTTTGGATACCATCCTTACTTTTCAAACATCACCACAGGCAACGAAATCGAAATGTGAAGCGAAATGTCAAGAAACAGGCACCCGCAGAAAAGCTCCGTGTGGACGCGTCCTCAAATTGGAAC